>CM075671.1:155237500-156511323 GCA_037962975.1 Clitoria ternatea
CCCATCTCCTTCCACCATTTTCGTTTTATTGAAGCTTGAAGGAGGAGCTTGAAGCTTGAAGTCTCTTCTCCTTCCTCTCTCATTTTTGTGTGACTCTTCCTCTCTCTTGGAAACTCTCTTTTCTTCTCTTGAGGTAAGCTTCTTGCCATTTTTCAAGAGCTTAAACCTTTGGTTATGAGTTTTAGGTGTTGGGAGAGTGATTTATGTATGTGGGTTATTGAGAGAAGACATTAAACATAGAAACCCTATGGTGGGGTAGCTTAAATACAAACTTTTATATGCATGTAACATGGTACACAAAATTAATGCTTGAAAATGATGGATGATGATGTGCATTTATGATGTTGTTGGATTTCTAATGGAACCCTAACTTTGGAAAATTGGGGAAAATGATAAATGTGGATTCAAGAATATGTTTTAAGAAGAGATATATGATATTTGAATGATGAGTATAAGAACATGTGTTAGAACAATATTTATTGATAGTGTTAGAGAGCATTAAAGATGGTGGATGGCCATTAATAGTGATTAATGGCTATTGGTACATAAACCCTTTGGTGGGTGAAGTTATAAATGCATATTAATGAAACTCGTATGCCTAAACCATGGTGGTTAAGGTGAGATTAATGAAATAGAAAATAGTTGGGTAGTGGAAATGTTAAATGCACCAAGTCTTGAAATTAGAATATGTAAGTCTTGGTGATTTTGAGTTGGAAATAACTATGTGATGCTTATGGATGTTGGGTTTAAGGGTTGTTTTGTAGCCCTTAAATATAGATAATATGGATTGATGGGAAGGAATTCCTGAAACCTAACAAAATAAGGAAAATGATGCTTATGACATGTTTAATACATGTTAGAAAATTATAAATGTAATAATGAGTAATTAGAACTTGAAATTATTGGAAGGCCAATTGATTGAGAATTACATGTATGTTAATGTAAGATCTTTTCCAAACAATAAGGCAGAAACATCGTATCGCTTGGAATTATTCTCTTGAGGTAGGAGAGGAGTTTTATATTCTAAATGCATGAATTTAGTAATGTTTGATTGTCATATGTGGCAATATATATATTTGCCTTGCTTATGTTATGATGACAATTTGAGATATTGCATATAATGATTATGATTGTGCTTGGCAACTTGTATTATGCATTTGGAATATTTATGGTGTGCTAAATGGTGATGCTAAATTGCTTGGCTAGTATGATGTCTTGATATAATGTGGTTGTGCTTACATTTACCATGAATATGGAATGATTGTTATTGATGTTGGATGAGAATAAAAATGGATGATTAACATGCCTTTATGATGATGAAAGATTGATGATTGAAATTGATGATTTGATGCCATTGTGATTGATGAAAGTGTTGAATTGTGACAATGAGGAATTGTTGAAAATGCCACACTAAAACTTGAACAATGGTAATAACCAATGATAAGAAATCCACTAAGAACCTTGTGGTGATGTTGGTAATGATGATGATTGATGAGTGGCATGATTAGGATATATAGTTGTGAGAATGCATATGATTGGCATTTACATTGCATCCATGACATACTACATAGCTCTCGGTGTTGGAATATTAGGGGATTCCCCCGGTTGGCCCAGTGGGAGGGCGGCTCTGTGCACGGGCATTTTTATTTTCCCCTGTGACTCGGTGTGTAAGTCACGAAGCTGCCCATGTATAGCTATGAGGAGCTGCATATGGTTGACCCTTATGGGGGTGGCTCTTGAGGAACAAGTGTTCCCGGTGGTCCTCGAATCACAGTTGCCATGGTGTAAATCATGGTTGGCCTGCAACACTTTATGTTGATTATGGTGTATACCACGGTCATGGTGAAAATGGCCAAGTGTTGCAAGATGGGCGATGCGGTTTGGTACCTGTAAAACAAAATATTATCCATGTAATTTGATGATAAGTGTATACATTTTACTACTGCAATAGGGGTATGGTTATATGATCATGCTTGAGTCCCACAATTTGGTGTTTATTTCCCATAGTCGGATCCGTAATTGTTAATTACTCCATTGTGCATATACATTAGCCTAAGAGCATTTGCATATAGCAAGAAGGTATGCCAAAGGTGATGAGATATGGTGATGATTATGATTGGGTAAGAAAATACCTAAAGGCAACATAAAAGATATGAATACAAAGAAATATATTGTGTATGCTGATGATAGGTGTAATAGTCTAATATGTTGAAGGACTTGATTGTGTGTATGCATATATACTTTGTTATGACTCTTAGAAATGATTAAGTTATATGAATATTGGTGTGATGATGATAATTGGAATAATGAATGACATGTGTTGATGCAAAGTATTACATGACATTGATGCATATGCATATAATCACATTGTATTCATATTCATCTTTTGGAATGTATAACTCACTCTCCCATGTTGTCTCCTTTTTTTAGCTTTGTGATGCAGGACATTCATGGGGTGAGATGAACCTCTTTTGAAGTGTATTTTGATGGTGGAGGTAAATGGTTGTATAGGAAGTGCCTTGGCCAGCAAACCATTGTTTTTGTATAGCATATAGTGTTGGTATATGCTTTTTATGTATCTAAATAGATGAATGTTGATTTTGAAGGTCGTAGGTGAAAATTGGACCTTAGATGTATGGCTAATTTTTTAGTATGACCTAGACAATGTATGATGACAATCATGATGCTGGAATTTCTGCCCAAAGTGATGAATGAATGATGTTATTCATGAAATTTAGTCTTGTATGATGCATATGTGAAATTAAGCTTTGATGTTTATGCAAAATGGAGGAATAAATAGGGTCAAATTGAGTTCTATGTGATTTTGATGGCATGTGATGGTCCCAATAGCTTAAGTGTATGATTTATGATTTGTAGAAATTGGAATGGGCTAATTCCATTGAGAATTGACCCCCTAAGTTGCATCAAAATGCCTCAAAATGTGTTAATCACATTTATACGTATAACTCCCTCGTTTTTAGGAATTTTTGAATGCGGCCAGTGGCTATGCGTCATAAATAATATATTTCAGCTTGTGTCAAAATTTGGTGACCAATGGATTTGATATGAAAAAGTTAGGGGTACTAAAAGTTGGAAAAGATGCATTTTTCTGCATAATTTACAATAGGGTTCTGATACGCAGGGCATGAATCGATTCACATGAGCTCTGAATCGATTCAGAGGCCTGAAATCACACTGTCTCTTCTTGATCACATGTATGAATCGATTCACCTGGGCCAGGAATCAATTCATCTAACTATTTTTCACACTGTTGGTCCTGAACAAACGCATGAATCAATTCACAGGGGGGTAAATCGATTCACCAACCCCTGTTTTGCTGTTTCTGGCCAATTCCCCACGTGTGAATCGATTCACCATATATGGGAATCGATTCACACCTTTGATTCTTCAAAAAAAATCCTGTGTTTTGCAATTAGCTGGGTCCTATTGAGCCATGTCCTGATTGTGTATCATTGTATAATTGCATTTGTCACTTTTAACAATTAAATTAAGCATCTTTAAACCTCTTCTCATACAATTCCATAACTCTCAAAATTAAATCAGGTTTTCCGCTATTCCTTGTTGATGATCCTATGATTGATTATCCAAAGGCACTCTTGATTAAATCCTTACACCTCCTCATATCTTCATATATGAGAAAGGTTCTTTTAAATGATCCAAGTTATTGATTTAAAGTTTCACCACGTTGTTTCTTCTCTTTTCAATTGTTTTAAGAATCGCAAAAAATTTACCCTCATTTTTGGGGTCATTTCATAGGACGACTCACCATAACGTATCAGAAGTTAGCTTCCATCCATCATCGGTCATAGAGATATCTTTCACCATTACCAATCAGAAGCCATTAATTAGAATACATATTAAGAATATATTATTATGTATGTGCGGGATGAATGAACAGAATACTCAACACTTATTACTTGACACATTGCGATAACATGTGAACAAGGATATTGTAATGCTTGAAAACTCCCACAATCACAATATGGAACAATAGACAACATTACTGAAAGTTTCCTTTCTCTCATTTGTTTGACCAAGTTAAACCTTTCTTCCACTTCAAATTGATTAACTTATACATTATACATGTGCATTTATTAAGTGTAAGCAATTGCTTGGTTTTTGGATGACATGTCCATTAACTTCTTAGTATACCTCATTCTCTCAATGAACTCAGTTCTTGCTCTACCTTCATGTTGAACAAAGTACTCAACCATTCATGCATAGGTACACTTGACTAATGTCGTGATTAATATATTACGAATACCCTTCAATATTTTGTTGATGCACTTTGACAAGTTGGTATCATATGGCTAAATATACATCTGCCATTATCATAAGCCACACTCCATTGCTCTTTTAGAATTTTGTCAATCCGAGTTGTAATTTTTGGTTTCATTTCATAGAAATTTTCTAAATTCTTGTCATGCACAGTCTTACACATAGAGTACCCTACAGGATTCAATTTTCATTTAAACCCAAATGACAATCATGATACAACCACGATAACGATAACAAAAAAAAGATAACATGTGCATATACCTAGCTTTAGTAGATCACCCATCAATGTGACATTCTTAAACTTGTTCTTAAAATTACTTGCAATGTGTCTAATGAAAAACACATGGTAGGTATTTGGTGGTTGCCAAATAGATTGGAGGTTCACAACAATTGACTCGATGCTTTGATGTTGAACAGAGATACGACATATGTTTATTTTCTATGTCACATGGAGTCTGATTTGAATTAAGAACTAACTTCATACTCGTAAAGTCTCTCATTCAATAATTACAATTGCAACTAATAGAATTGAGTTATTGTCATCATGTGTCATCATAATAAGTAATGTATGTCTGTATTTCATGTACAAGAATGTGCCATTGATTCAGATGATTGACCTACAAAACTGAAATGCATTATTACATTGTTTAAATGTCCAGAATACATGTTGAAATGTACGGAACCTATTGTCAAGTTGATCGTCAACAAAATAATCAGTGGTTATGATCTTGTAAGTAGATTCAGGTGTAACCTGAATCATAGAATTAAGCCAATGAGACAAAACAACATAAAATTTATCCCAATCACCAAACACGCAAACAATTACCTTTTGTTTGGTCTTCCATGCCTTACTATAAGAGATTTTAAAGCCAAATTGACCTGTGATCTGCTCTTATATAAGTGAAATGGCGACTGATAGATCCTAGTTAACTATCTATGAACAAACAGTTTCCAATCATAAACAATTAATTACCAAACAAAATAGGCGTATAAATGATCATATACAATATGTTGTTGACATATGCCTAGAATGCACGAGCAGATAAATTCAGAATCTAATTTTGCATGATCTTTTGAAAGTCTAACATTCATGCAAGTATGGGGGCCTCCTCACTTACTTACAACCCACATATTTGTCTTTATCCAACATTGTTCTCATTCTTTAGGGGAAACTATCAACTTGATTTGGACATTTTATAGTAAAAAAAGTTGGTTTTGATTCAACCATAATATAAGTATGATATTTCTTCATTAGATACTACTTCAAAGCTGTTTGAATTACACTTTTTTATGCAAATTTTAAATCTAATAAAAAAGTTTATTTCTAACATGCCATTTAAACTCTAACCCAACAAAATTATCTTCTTCACTTGGATGCTCTCAATTAATATTAATGAAATACAGTGAAGAAGTCCAAAATACCCTTCCTCTATCGTACAATTCAAAATCATCAACTATCAACATACACTTATTATTTAATCTAAACAAGCAGTTATGTTATAAATATTACTAATCTGTTATCATTGCCATATTCCTTGATCCTAATGGAACACCCTTGGGTATAGGGGTGACAACACGACATAGATTTGCTAAACTTGAAGTTTCTGATATGGAAACAAAGTCAACTTTAACATTTGTATCCAAATCACTATTATTAGAAATATTATCTTCATCAAATCCTTTGTCATTGCTACTTTCATATTCTTGGTCAACATTAGTATCTGGATCATCATCATCTTATAAACTAATGTTTATTTCATATTCCACCAAACAATATCAAAATTTTATTATCATAATCGACAAAAAAATAATTCAATAAATTAATTATAATAAATTTTCAACTATACTTCTTACTTGTGTAAAACATTGTGAAAGGCTTCATTGTGTGGCGCAACAAAGACCCTACAACATTATATATCTCAAGTGCGACTGTATCCAATTGTAACTCAAAAATACTTAACAACAACTTAATCTCTTCATCATCGCTTATTTGAAAACCTTTTTTTTTTTATTTTGAACAACGATTAATCTATTAGTCAGTTTGGTGATCAGTTGATTAGCTCCAAGTTCAGCTTAATAGAAATCCTTTCTTTCATTCAACTATAATATCATGTTTGACCTACATTAATCTGGTATCACCTTCAAATGTATAATCGTTCGGACTTTCAGATTTTCGCTCATTAGTATAAAGAATCAAGACAGCTAGAGAAACCATGGCCTAAGTTCTCAATTAGTATGAAAATGAGAAACCCAGTAACAAGGAACTATTTTATATTGGCCTAAAACACAATGGTTCGAAGCAACCAAGATTAGGTTGATTTTATACTGAATATTTCGTTTCTTTATGATGCGAAACGTATATATTTCACTATTCTGGCATGCAAAATGCATGTTTCCCTATCCAATTAGGTGAAATGAACTAGTGTTTGCCACTTGTCACGTGTAGGGTTATTTCACTCGTCCAACAGGTGAAATGCATTTGCTTTGGTTTTCCAATAAGGCAAAAATGCATTTGTGACACATCTATTTTGCCTTTCCATCAAGTGAAATGCATCGCCTCCTACCACCTGTCATATATATATGTGTTTCACCCCCTAACATGTGAAATGGTGATTTCGTCTTTAAAATTCAAAATACAAATAGAATTTGACACGTTCCATATGAGACTAGGAAATATTTTGTAGACCACCTCACTTTGCAAAATATATTTGAAAAATACCTTAATTTTGGTAAAAAACTCAACTATTGCCTTTTTGTTCATTAAAAAAACTCATTCCACCTTGTTCTATCGTCATCATTCTACTTTGTTTTCTTTTTTTTTTGGGTTAAATCATTCTACTTTGTTCACGAGACGTGTTGAGTTAATTGCTTTGTTTGCGCTTCTAGCCTCCTAATTTTTACAAAAAAAAAAACTCAAAGAAAGTAACCTTCATAGAACCAGGCCCAGTAGCCCAACCCTAACGCTCTACTTTGGTCTCCTTTGCCAAAACGACGTCGCACCGGGCTTCTTCATGAATCATGGTAAACCCTAAACCCTAGCCGAATTTTTATTTTGTCCTGAGAAAGAAGAAAATCACACTGCAACTGCTCTGCTTCTTCCCTCTTCTCCAATGGCTCCCGCAAGAAAGAAACCTTCAAAACCACTCAAAACCCCTAAGAACCCTAAAAAACCCCAACCCAGAGAAGATTCTAGCTCCGAATCCGAAGAAGAAACGCCTCAACACCGACTACTTGAACTCGGCGACAACGACGACGGTGGTTCCACTTCGGAGTTATCTTCCGATGGGGACGATCCGTTGGTGGGTGATTTTCTCCAAGGAAGCGATGATGAAGGTATTTGTTCGTGCGTGTGTTGTGCTTTAGTTACACTCGAGTTCGGTGTTGTTAGTGGCTTCTTGTTTTGTGATTTTGTTTTGCAGAGAAAGCCTCCGGTTCGGGGTCAGGTTCGGGTTCGGATTCTGATAATGATGATGACATTGAGGCGAAGTCGAGAGCAATTGACGAGGAAAGGGCGAGAGAGGAAGAAGATGCGGAAGCTGAGATGAAGCTCAACATCACCGAAGAGTCTGATGACTTTAGATTACCTACCAAAGAGGTTTTCTTTTTCTTTTTTTTTATCTCTCTTTTGTAATCCTTATTGCATGTTTGGATTTGCTTAAATTATATGCGTTTTGCTTTTGCTTTTTTATTTTTTAAGTTTTCTCAGTGAAGTTGTTATTAGAATGGATTCTGAAAGCAAAATATGCTAATCATATGAAGTAACTAAGGGAGTGTTTGGAAGAGCTTCTATATAGCTTATTTGGACTCATCATGTAAGCACTTAGTGCTCATTTGGTTGGGAGGCAGTCATTCAAATATCAATTCCTGCCAACTGTTTTGAGTACCGGAACAGAAAAACAAACAGACTATTTGAAAGATTTGATGTTTGGTCAAGATTACAAATGTGACTTGTGGCTTTCTATGAGTGTTCTTTTTTCTCCCCCAATAAGCTTCATGTTCAAGCCTGTTAGAAGGCTTAGTTAAGCTGTTTCATCCAAAGGGGTCCTAAATTTGTTGCATTTGGTCTTTTACATTATTAGTTTATGGAATTTATGTTAAAAATTATTTTATTTGTGTTAGGAACTTGAGGAAGAGGCTCTGCGCCCACCTGATCTTCCCAATCTCCAGAGGAGAATTAAAGAGAGTAAGCTTACTCTGCTGTTGACTAACTTTGACTGTTGTCATGAACAATATTCAGATTTTCCTGTGATAAGTTGTAATTGTTTCGATGTGGTTGTTGCTCTAGTTGTTCGTGTTCTTTCAAATTTAAAAGCTTTGAGGCAAGATGGGTCAACAAGGAAGGAGTATGTCGAGCAGCTTAAGAAAGATATATGTTCGTACTATGGCTACAATGAGTTTCTAATTGGTGCTTTAGTTGAGGTTGGAATAAGTATTACATTATTACAACTGCTAACATTTGAACTTTATTTTTTTACCAGATCATATTTTCCAATGTGTGCATTTTTTGCTTTTATTTTCCCTGTAGTGGCAGCACCCGGACAGGGAGCTGTCTTTCATTATTGGTATTATGAGGGTTTGCATGAAAAAATCACTTTTTTTCCAGATGTTTCCAGTTGTTGAACTTGTGGAACTGATTGAAGCCTTTGAAAAGCCTCGTCCTATATGTCTGAGGACTAACACATTGAAGGTTGCTTGTCCTTTTCTCTGATTTTGGGTTGATATGTTAGTGGTGCAGTTATCCATCTTGCCCATTGAGTTTATGACTTTGTCTTGTGCGTATAATCAGACTCGCAGACGGGATTTGGCAGATGTTTTGATAAACAGAGGAGTAAATTTAGATCCTTTAAGTAAATGGTCAAAGGTAGGGATTTGTATCTTAGTTTTTTTGTATCTCATCTTTTTGTTGTTATCGTGAATACCAGCAGCAATCTAATAAGGAACCTGGATATTATTTTTTATCCACAGGTTGGACTTGTTGTGTATGATTCTCAAGTACCAATTGGTGCCACTCCTGAGTATATGGCTGGTTTCTACATGGTAGGTGGTTCTGTCGTGGCATTATTGCATTTCATTTAATATTATTGCATGATGCATTTATTACTTGTTCTTCAACTGTTTGTAGCTTCAAAGTGCAAGTTCTTTTCTGCCCGTGATGGCCTTGGCTCCTCATGAGAAGGAGCGAGTTGTTGATATGGCGTAAGTATAATTCATTTTCTATGTCTTAATAATCTGAGTTGTTAGAGGGAACTTCTTTCTTTTCCCAGGGATTGAGCCAATTTTTCAAATAAGTCTGTTTTTATGTTTTCTTCCTAAAATTATTCTTATCTTAAGCAGCTAGTTTTGCTGCATATCCTCAAACAAAGAGCTGAAAAGAAGGAACTTGATTCATTCTGAATGTCTAGTCATTAGTTTTCTTGGCATTATAGACCTACATTCTCCCATGAAACCTTTTAAATGACTTGATACGGACATGGAATTATGTGCACTTTTAGTGGCTTCTGTGTACCTTTACTTTTGAAACAAATTAAAATTTACTAAATAACAAAAATTTTGACACAAAGTGATAGTCTGGTCAATAATGTATGCTTATGGAAATAATATTTCTTATTGGTACTCAAAAATCAAAATGGAGGAACAACCTCTTGTTCCAAGTGTCTATTAGGTTGCTTTACAACCATTCCTTTTAATTTAATTTGGTTAGCTGTTGGCCCGTTGCCCATTGTGAACACTTTCTGTCTAAACCCTAAACCCTAAATACACTAGGAGGTTCAGAACTTTAAAGATGTTAATATCTTCTAGGTTTTAATGGGACAAATTATTAGTTTAAGTAGCAACACAATGCTATCATGTTGAAAGGGTTTGATCCTTTTTGCAGGGCTGCTCCTGGTGGTAAAACTACTTATATTGCTGCTCTCATGAAGAATACTGGTATGTATTGTGTTTGTAGTTTCCCATGCATTTCAAACCATGTATAATATAAGCATTACCTGGTACTAAACATCATAGTAGTCAATCCCGGATCACATGATGCGGCTGACCCCTAAACTGGGATCTATCATGGGGGAAACATACATAAAAATGTATATATGCTGAATCACTTGAAATACACAAAAATATAACTAAAAACACTCTAAATTCATAGTAGATAATTAAAAATCAACATTATCCAAATGAAAACATTGTCTAAATGATCCAAAACATCATTGAAACCAAAAACATTACTGAAACCAAATAATAAGCTATGAGGTGAAGTAGTGAGCTAGAAAATCATAAATCATATTCATCATCTTCATCTCCTAGTTCCAACTCTTCTTCCCCTCCTCTTGAGCTCTCATCTAGGCCACTTCTATAAATTTCTTCTTCTTCGGAAGTCTCTTTTGCACCATCAAGCTCTTCCTCCTCCTCTTCCTCTTACACAACATATTTCCCTTTCCCCTTTTTCCTATTGCTTGAGAAAGGTCTGGATGCATCATTGGTGGTAGTTTGCTTATGCTTCCTCCTAGTGTAATGCAATGGTTGTCCAACATTGGTAGTATGTGACACTTGCCCCCATGTTAAGCCATCATCCTCACCAAGCACAAATTCCCCTTCCTCTCTATCTTCACCACTTAATTCTCCTAACAGCCACTCAAGAGTGGTGGTATCATCAACACCCTTCGGGAGAATCGGATCTTTGATGGTCATAGCATTAAACATCTCATTTAAGGTTTGGTTGTACTTGATGAAAACCAAGTCACACAACCTTTGATGCTCAAGACGACTTCTCTTAGAATCAATCTGTTTGATTTTTTAAAAAGATGTTAGTTAGAACACACCACCAATCCACTGAGTACAAAACTAATAATGTAAAAAAAAAAGAGATGAAGAGCTAACATGCTCAAAAGCTCTCCAATTTCACTCAGCCAGAGGAGCTACAAGTCAAAGATAAGACTATAACGACAATCTTCAACAAATGTGGAGTAAATGTCCCATATTACTTCCACCATTTAGCTATAATTAATTACATTAGTTGTCGTTGTTTTACTTCTCCAAAATATAAAACAAATGTGGAATTAAATGAAGAAGGAAACTCTTATTAGGGGCCATAGTGGTCCTTTGTCTCATAGCCCCAACCCTACCAAAGATTCCTTATTCTCTTATGTTATACATTTTGTTTTTTTTAGTATCTAAGAAATGAAGTGATTTCGAGGAAAAAAAATGGAAATCAATTTATTTTTTGTAGTAAGAGTCAAGCCTTTTATTACTCCTGTGTCAATCACTTCCATTCCTCTCTTTAGACCATCTGTAGCACTCATAGCTACAGCTCTAACTCGATCATTTCCTAATAATTGTTGTACTTCACAAGTTACGTTAATTTGTTATATTGCCTTGTCCTCGAATGATACATTATTCTTTTGAATCCGGTGCCAACGGGTATTATTCCCCCCAAAACAACGTTCTCTTTCAGACCTTTCAACCAATTGATACGACTCCGAAGAGCAGCTTTTGCCAAAACTCTCATAGTTTCTTGAAAACTTGCTTTCAGATATGAAACATAACATTTTTATGAAGCACCAACTCTTCAGAAGCCCTATCTTCATATTCACTAGTGGAGGAGAGCGATTAATAGTCTCCAAGAGGCTGATTTTCACCTCTGGGTTGTTCTCAATGCCTTCAGGATCAAAGAAAAATGTGGGATTAAGATAATACCCTACAACATGCAATGAGTGGTGCTTTTGACAATCCCATCGCTTGTCAATGATGGCAAAGATGTCCCTATATTTGCTTTTATCTCCTTTGAAAGCAGCTTGAATATTTTCTTTAGCCCTATCCATAGCTTTATAGATATAACCCATTGTGGGTTTCTTTTCATTATCTACCAATCATAAAACTTGGACTAGAAGCCCTATAGCCTTGAGGCCAGTGTTATTAACTCGCTATTATAACAATGTTATTGCGGTATGGGTGAGCAGTTTTGTAGCTCATTGTAACTCGCTTCTCCTCCCTCACGCCCAGCTGTCTGGCGATTTTTCCGATGAAACAGAGGCTGCGACATCCATTTTTGGCGACGTAGAGCGGCGGTGACATGCAGGGCTCTCCGGTGACCACCTCTGCAATAGTACCAGCAGATTTTTTTCACCTTTCTTCGTCAAAATAGTTTCCAAACAAGGTCTTTTCTTCTCTGTTTTATTTTTCACCTTTTTCCTCTGTCAATTTTTTTTCACCTTTCTCCTGTGTTTTTTTTCAGCTCTGTTTTTTTCAATTTTCTGAAAACAGTTTCTCCTCTGTTTTCTTTTTATCTCTGTTTTTTTTTAATTTCTGTTTTGTTTTGTAAAAACCAATATTTTTTATTTTTCTGGTTGCAACAAATACAATGCTGCCACAATTGTGTTTTGTTTGTTATATTTTTCTGATTCTGGTTCTGTATTTGTTGCTGTCATGGTGTCGTGGTGCTGTTACAGCATCGCTGTCATGGTTCTGTTTTTGTTATTTGTTAAATAATTCCTCCTTCCCCCTTTGTTCCTCTAATACAGTACTAAATGAAAACAAATACTGACCCCATTGATGGTACTGTCACTGCTACTACTGCAAATGGAAGGAGTAACAATAGCAGAACTGACATTGGGTGGAAGTATTGTTCCCCTGTGAATGACGGTGATACAAACATCATTTGATGTAATTTTTGCAAAAAAGTGATGAAAGGAGGCATTACAAGGGCGAAGGAGCACTTAATTAGGAAGGGCGGGAAATGTTGCACCTTGTCCGACTTGTCGAATTGAGGTTAGAGAAGAGTTGAAAGCTGCAATGGCAAGTAAGAAGAGGAAGGGAGAAGCTGTGGTAAAACGTGTGGTGGAAGACCTTGGTGGTGGAAGCTACAATGCAAGTGATAATGAAGAAGAGATATTCAAAGAGTTGGAATCCTGAACCTGAAGTGGTTCCCAATCCCAAACCGGTAGTAGTGCCATATCGAACAAGAGGTCCGATCTGAGTTGAAGGGTCCAATTGATCTATACTGCAAGAGGCTTGAATCAGCCATTGTTAAAAATTGAAAGGAAAAAATGAGGCAGAAACACATAAGGGAAGCTGTTGATAAGGAGGTTGTGAAAAAGATGCATCAGTACATTACCCGGTTTTGGTATCAAGCCGGTTTATCTTTCAACTTGATTAAGTTGGAAAATTTTCATGATATGATGGTAGCTGTTGGCAATTTTGGACCTCATTTACCTCCTCCTAGCTTTCATGATATTAGAGTGCTACTTCTCAAAAAGGAGATGGAGTATACAAAGGAGTTGTTGAAGGGCCATGAAAAGCAGTGGGCTCAGTTTGGCTGTTCTATTATGTTTGATGCATGGATTGATGGAAAGCAAAGGTCAATCATTAATTTTTTGGTGAATTCTGCAGTTGGGAGTATGTTCTACAATAGTGTTGAAGCCTCGGATTTTGTGAAGATCAGGGAGAAGTTTCAATTGCTTGAGGCCATTATGGACGAGGTTGGACCGTAAAAAGTTATCCAAGTCATAACAGATAACGACAGCAACTATGTTCGTGCTGGGAAACTATTGGAGAAGTATCCTAAGCTTTTTTGGACTCCATGTGCAACCCACTGCATTGACTTGATGTTGGAGGATATTAAAAAGCTTCCAATGATCAAGAAGACCCTTAAAAGGGTTATTGCATTGGTTGGCTTCATCTATAGCCACTCAAGCACATTGAGCTTGATGAGAAAATATACCAATGGAAAGGAGCTTGTGAAGCATGATTTGCTACATCTTACCTATCATTGGAGAGTATCCACCAAGAGAAAACCAACCTAAGAAAAATGTTTGTCAATGAAGAATGGCAACAAAACAAGCTGTCAAGGGAGGCAAAAGGAAGGGAATCAACAAAAACCGTGCTAATGCCTTGTTTTTGGAGGAATGTGGTGTACACGTTGAAGATAGCGAGAAAAAGCCGGCCATGGGCTACATTTACGAAGCCATGGAGAAAGCAAAGAATTATGACATCTTTTAATAAAGATGAGAAAAAATACACTGATGTTTTTTTCCGTAATTGATGATAGGTGGAATTGTCAGCTTCATTAGCCATTACATGCAGTCGGTCACTTGTTGACCCTGTAGATGTTTTATGCCAACCCCAGATTGGAGTTTGATGCTGAGGTAATTCAAGGGTTTTATGATTGCATGGGTAGGTTGGTGGGAAACCTAGAGCTGCTGACACAAATCTTGATGGAGCTGCATTTATATAAAACATTAATTGGGATGTTTGATAGTCCTATGGAGAAAGAAATAAGAAACAAAACCGCAGGTAAAAGACTACGCAATTTATAGTCAATTAGTCATTTCCTAGGTGTTAAGTGCTAACAATTTGATTGACCATTGCTTTGTAGCTAATTGGTGGTGACTCTTTGGTACTACCACTCCCAATTTGCAAACCCTTGCCATAAAGATTCTGAACCTAACTTGTAGTGCATCCGGTTGTGGAAGAAATTAAAGTGTTTTTTAGCAAGTCTAAACTTGAGACCTGACTTGTAAATCAATTCTAAATTTATACATTTAGTCTTAATATTTCCCTTTAATCTTGTAGATTCATTCCAAAAAAAGGAATAGGCTTGAGCACCAAAGATTGCATGATTTGGTGTTTGTGAAGTACAATCAAGCACTCCTACGAAGATGTAACATTAGTGATGAGATTGACCTAATCTCCATTTAAGGGATTGATGAATCCAATGAGTGGCTAGTGGGAGAGATGGATGGAGAGGATGAAGATTAAAGGGTCCATGAAGGAGATGACCTCCGATGGCGGGATGTGTATAGAATTTCCGGATTTGGAGAGCCTACAATATAAACAAGGAGAAAGAACAAAAGAAAGCAACAAAAATCAACTGTGTCTAAATCAAAAAGAGATAGAGGAGCAAGTTCTTCAAGTAGAAAATGAAAAGAGAAAGTGGTTGAAGTTGAAGAACCAGAATTTGTGGATGAAGACACCGAGAATGAATTTTTGAGGAGTTGGATCTTCATGACCACCCATCCGAAGGAGAAGAAGCTGAAGGATTTGTTGCTAACATTCCCCACGAGGAGAATGACTATATTGATGAAGAAGGGGATGAAGATGATGAAGATAATGACTAGATTGTTTTTTCTCTTGATTCTTTTATGTTTGTTTAACATTTAGATGTTATTATGACTTGATGTTTTAAGTTATTTATGAGTTATGACATTATGGCTTGATTTGGATGATATTTTGTTATTATGATATGTTTTTTCAAGTTATTCATGATATTATGGTCTTATTTATAGTGTCCGTTATGTGTTCGCCATAACCCGTTATAGCGTCCGCTATGACTTTTATAAATTTATTTAGCTCGCCACATTAACCCGCTAAAACCACATTCGCCCAAAATGAAGTCGTTAGAATGGTGTCTGTTGCTCTCTTAACCCTTGGCATCTCACACCCTTGTTTTTTGACCAATCTTTTGATACAAACATCTTATGAAGGTCAAAAAGGTTGTAGCAAACCTTGTCACTCCATGTCTCACCAATTCGGTTCCATCGGTGAAATTTCTCAACAAATTCAATGCAAATGAGTGGTTGTAGATGTAACCAACCAGCTTTGTTCCCCTTAGACAAGCCCTCTTAATCTTTGGAAGCTCTTTCAATGTTCTCCAACATCAAATCCAAACAATGCGTAGTGCATGGAGTCCAAAACAAATGCTTCCTCTTAATTAGGAATCGCTGTATATATTGCATTTTTTTTGCTCTTGCCTCTTTGGTACAATGATCCTTAATGTTTACTTATTTCATATTCTACCAATTTTATACTTACCTTTGGATCCCTCATCAAAAGCAAATCAATTGGACCCTTTATGTTCTTTGATTTCTTCAACACAATTGTTGAAGCATGACATGAAGACGATGAAGTCTACTTTCTCATTCTCGTCATCCTCAATATCTTCAATCATGTATAACATTTTAACCGCAACCTTCTTGGCTACAAGCTCTATCAACTTTAGTCTAATCCCTTTGGGGGTCTTCAAACATTTACCCACATTTCCCCTTCCACCCATTTGATGCTCCTTTGCTCTAGTAATACCACTGATGGTGGTCTTGCCACGATAGTGACGTGTGGCATGCTTCTTGTTGTTAGGGTCCTTTAAAGAGTTCCATTCACATCCCGGATCAAGGTTGTTTCTAGTGGGTTTGAAGAGCCGTGTGGAGATGGTTGAGAGATTGGGGTGCCACTTGAATCTCCACCAACGGTTGTCATTGATGGAGAGGTATTGCTGGAGATACTTGGGAGCCAAATAAAGAAGACATGAGAGTGAGAGATGATGGAGAGGTACTTTTATAAGGCCGACAATTGTTGTTTGGAAGTGGCAACAGGTGGTTGGAAGCTGTTTGGTGGTGGCAGTAGGTGGATGGGGGTGGCAGTAGGTGGTTGGAGACTTGGAGGTGCCAGTTTCAAGGTCGTTGGAGCTGCTACAGGGTCACCGGAGGCATGTGCAGGGCTGCCGAAAGTTAGAGCAGCATTGCCAGAGGTCAGAAAGGGGTTGCCGGAGTGTTAGGCAGCAGTGAGTGTGGTTAACGGAGGATGGGTAAGCATAGGAGAGAGTGGGAGAGACGTTAGATGAAGAAGAGTGAGTTTTTGAGGAAGAAGGGAATGGTATTAGAAAAAACCTGAAGAAACCTTTACAGAGCATGCAAAACAACGTAGTTTTGGAGAACCTATGTGTTGCGGGTTGTCATCCCAGCATGTTGCCTGTGATTCGAATCTCCACTCAATGTGCGCAACGAAAGTGTCATCCTAGGGAGGTGCCGCTTTGTAAGGCCACGATTAACTACTATGCTAAACAGTAAGCAGAACTTTTGGTAGCACGACTTGATGCTTATGTAACCATAATTGTTGCAGGGACTAATAGCCATTTGTTTGTCTCATGTTACCTTGAAAAATGAATTACAGTTTGTTATTTAATTTTGGATTTGGATATTATCTAATACCAAGTAATTATACGCCACAAGATTTAGATTGTATATGCATTACAGCTGATATGCATAATGGTGTGGCACTGTTGCTAAGATGCTATCTATTCTTTTAATATAAATGGTACGCTGTTTATTTTTTATAATTTTTATTGTATGTTTATGCTGCTTTTTGTGAAAATATTATCTTGTTGGGTTGATTTGAATGTTTTTTAAAATAAATTTTAAACTATGCATTTTCCCTTATTTGGGATTGAAAACCATGGTTTTCATCCTAATATTAACCTATATCCTAGTTTAGGTTCTCGTGACATGAAATATATGCTATATCTCTACAGATTCTGATTTATGTGCAAAAGTGAACTTTCCACATCTAAAAATTTATCAGACACCAGAAAAAGTATGATGAGGTTTGAACCCCTTGGGTTCATATGACTATATTTTTTCTTCTCATTTTTATGGCCTGCTATTATTACAGTCTGTTGTATTTGAAAATTTGAATCATTGAAGAAATTGCTCTGCATTTGTTATAATCAAATTTTCCTTCCAGTTTTTTGTTTGTATATTTGTTTTTCCAATAATCCAGTTATAATAATTTTCTTATGACAGGAATAATTTTTGCAAATGAAATGAAGGTACCAAGGCTTAAGTCACTGACTGCAAATTTACATCGTATGGGTGTATCAAACACTGTTGTCTGTAACTATGATGGAAAGGAGGTTAACATCTTCAACCCTCATTAATTCTTGATAGTCCGTGCATGTAAACGTTAACACCTGTTAGACAACTATATTATTCAATTTCAGCTTCCAAAGGTTTTAGGTGTCAATACTGTTGATAGAGTATTATTGGATGCCCCTTGCAGTGGAACTGGGGTAAGAAACAGTGACTAGCATTAGTGAATTTAATTTTTGGGAGATCTCTTGTATGTCTTTTCCTTGAAGAACCAAGAAAGGTGATAAGAGAATTCCTGTTTGCAGGTTATATCCAAAGATGAGTCTGTTAAAACCTCAAAAAGTTTGGAAGATATACAGAAATGTGCCCAAGTACAGAAGGTGAATTAAATTTGCTTAAGGTTTTGTTTGGGAAAAATGAGGGTGGGGCTGTGAGATTGAGAGAATGAAGTGTGCTTCTTATTTTATACGTCACACTTTTCATTTCTTCTACTTTATGTTCTTTCCTCCCTCCCAATTAGGGCACAGGAGATTGCTGTTTTCATTTATGAAGTTTTATGATATTTGAAGGTTGATGAGTGTACTTACTCTCTTGCTAGATGTTCCTCATGTTGAAGAGAGATTCAAATGATGCCAAAATATGATTATTTACGAAAGATAACTGCGCCCAGTGAAATTGAAATCAAACAACAGATCTAGAATACTGAATAATTTATTTCTATACGCTGCCTAAAAATAATGGCTAGATTTTCTGATTTGCTTGGAAATTGAATTAGAATCATTTGTGGTCTTCTGACTGATTAATATTCAACTTTTTAACATTTTTGTGTAGGAGCTCATCCTTGCTGCAATTGACATGGTGGATGCTAACTCAAAATCTGGAGGATATGTTGTTTATTCTACATGCTCAATCATGGTTTCCGAGGTTTGTTTTTCCATTGCATATATATAGTTGGTGTTCCCGCTTTTATTCATGTCTTGTGTTTCTAAAAGTTCCTCCATTATTCTTTAGAATGAAGCAGTAATTGACTATGCACTCAAAAAGCGGGATGTTAAAGTAGTTCCTTGTGGACTTGACTTTGGGCGTCCAGGGTAAAGATTGCATTCCCTTCCCCCCCTCATAAGATTGACTTAGATTATTGGGAATTATGTATGTTGTGACATATTCTTTCCATCAGGTTTATAAGGTTTAGGGAACAACGTTTTCACCCTTCTCTAGAAAGGACAAGGCGTTTCTATCCTCATGTACACAATATGGATGGATTTTTTGTTGCAAAGGTATGTGCAACTATATATTAAAAGTTATTTTACATGTCCACATTCATGTCCTATGTGTGAAGGACCTTTTGAACTCATTAGCCACAAATTTCTGTTTATGGATACTAGTACTAGATTTACCAAATGATATATTTTAGATGTGTACTCCCTTTGTTTCAAAATATAAAGTACAATTGACCAAATTATCAAGACCAAGGAGCAGCATTTATTTTGATTGCCATCATATTTTTTTTTTCTAAATATACCCATAACATTAAATGATTGGAATAGTGTTTGGTAAATTTAAAGTTGAGAGTAAATTAGAGGTATAATAGGAATTGTGCATTTAATACACCATAAGATAGTCAATGTCTCTTGTATTTGAAAATAAAATCATTCAAATTTTTGTACTTTAAAATCTTATATTATGAAATGGAGGGAGTAACTAGCCAAGACTAGCACAAACTTGAAGATTGACAAAAATGCTTAGTACAAGAGAACATATTTAGAAATTAGAATGCCATTTTGGGGAATACTATATGCTGTTGATTTTTAACTGTTTTGTATGGAGATAGGATGTTGACAACATGTTGGGGAGTACTATATTGCTGTCTCATAAACTTGGTTTGATAAATGAAATTTTGATCAAATAAAGCAAGATTTCAGTAAAATCAATTTATGTACCTGTAGTGTCCATCCCTAGCTAAAATTATTCTACGTTTTTTTGTAGTCAAAATTAAATATTAGACAGTGACTGCAGGAAGCTAAATGTACTGTTATTCTAATGGGCAAAATATGTACTCATGAATTTGTATTCTCTATTCTCTAATATTGCAGTTGAAAAAAATGAGCAGCAAAAAACTGGATGCAAAATCGTCGGAAGAAACAACTGAAAAGGAAGAAGGTATTAATCTTGTGAAGGAAAAGGAGAAACCAAGTAATGGCCTGAAAGAAAATGGCAAAGTTTCTTCTGAATCTGGATCCAAGAAGAGCAAGAAAAGGAAATTCCCATCAAAACCAAGTAATGGCGTGAAAGAAAATGGCAAAGAAAGCAAAGAATCTTCTGTATCTGAACCCAAAAAGAGGAAGAAAAGGCAATTTCCATCCAAGGAAGAGATTTCAAAAGCCAGGTTGAATATTTTTTCTGCTTGACATAAACCTTTTAGTCCATACGAACAATCTTTTAGAGAACACATTTTCATATTCAATAAATTCTTAGCAGTTTATGGTTATAAGACTTACTTTGACAATCCAAGGATTTTGTGATTCTCGCAGGGAGGAGAAGAGAAATGCTTTAAGAGATAAAATGAGAAAAGGTAGTAAGCAAGAGAAAAGAAAAAAACAAAGGGCCAGTGGCAACACATGAAGCAGTGAGAGTTGACAGTGCAGTTTTAGCGGTTCAACTGTCCCAGACTCTTGCCTGTCGTAAAAGTGTACCCTGGAAGCAGTGGCACGCGCTACTTGTAGGGCCCAATTTTGTTTAGTTTCTAAGGTTATTTTGCCCAGCTATATTTTAACTTTGGTTTTCGAAGCTGTAAATCAGAAAGAGGAAGAATTTATTTCTCTTATGTGGTATTAGTTAACCAGAATTTATTTTCCAGTCATTATTATCTTCATCTCTATTATCCTGCGTTAGTTATCCTTTGTACGAATTACACTTGTTTCAAATGTTATTATTTAGCATTGTACGAATTATTACACCTGTTTCAAATCATATTACAATATTGATGATTGCTCGTATTGTCAGATGTTCCAGGTTATGCCATGATCAGTTATGCGATGATCAGTTTCCCATAAGAAGCAAATATCTCTCGATGGTATGACCCTTTTTGAGGCGTTTGGAATATGGTATTTTTTTAAGTTTGATGAGAAAAAAAAATTATTTCTGGAAAATTTTGATTATATATAAATAATACTTTTATAAAATTTTTAAATTTATCAAAACATATTTGTAACATTAACAGTAATTATGATTTATAGGAAATATAATATTTGGGAAATGATTCACGGGAATGTAAAAATATTCTAAATACTAACACCCGAGATTCGTTGTTTGATGGGTTTCTTCTTGTTTGATGTTTTTCTTTTAAAATTACTCATTTTATTTTGTTACACGTAATTGACCCGCATATACACGGTTTTTTTATTTACATTTTAAAGTTTCTTGTGCTTTATGCCGGAGAAATTAGAAATATTTTTTAAATGTTGTACCAAATTTATAGAGGAATATTTTTTTTAAAATATTGTAGTTAATTTATCTAAATATAAAGTAATTTTTTTAAAAAAACATGAGATTAAAATTGTTTTTGAAAAATAAAAATTGAAAATAAGCAGAATCTAAATTATAATGATTAAACTACACATAACAAGAAAATACATGTCAACTAAAAACAAAAATTCTTGGTAGATAATTTTAAATATAGATATTATTTTTTAATAAATCATTTTGTTAATTATTGAACACTAATTATTTTTATCTGAGTATTAGCATGAGTTTTTTCATTTTTTTAAAAGATATTTCGTGCTTCTCACGGGAATCAAATAAACAAATAATTTTAATAGAAAATATAGTAAGAATATTGTTTATTTTTTAAAATGTATAAATTTGTTTGTAAATGGGTACAATATATATTTATTAAAATTAAGATAATTTTTTTAACATCCCAATTTTTAATTATTGATTAATTTTTATTAATCGAATAATTAATTAGAGATTATTGGAACTAAGTCTGTCTTATAAAAGAATTTAAATTTTTTTGTTATTATTTAAAGACCTCAAGATTTGTTAATAACACATATCAAGACATTTAATTAAATAAAGTTTACCTATGCATTATCTAACCCTTTTTTTTTTGTGAATATAATATATTTCATTAAGAATGAAACATTGGGCCAAAAGCCCAGAGAGAACAATACACTAGGCCAAGCTAAAGGGGCCATATTGCACAAGCCACATTGCACAAGCCTGCTTGTTCCATAGATTTGAGACAGAAGATTACAATCATAATCAAGAGATAATCCTTTGCAACATCCTGGGTTTAGTGCTCTATGGAGAAGAAAACCCAGTTATGATGCAACGAAATGAAGAGAAAGAAAACCATCATCTAAAACGGGGGATACACCTTTTGTCTTGCACGAGAGCCTTCTTCAGTTCTGTCGAGGGAGAGATCCACAAGCTTCTCCCAAGGGTGTTCGACATGGCCAATTTTGCCATGGTATAAGCCGCTTGATTCGCCTCCCGTTTTGCCCATGTGAAACCGCAAGATTGAAGGGACTTACGAACCAAGGTAATATCTTGAACAATTGAATCAATTTCTCGAATTTGAATTTCTCATCCTCTCTAATTGAGTGTTTTAGATCACAAGTCCGTGATGCATACCTTATAAATGAAAGGGGGAGTCCATCACTTTAAGTCTGCCTTGAGCTATACAAAATATTTCAAGACCAAGTCTGAGTGGGACTAAATAATTTGTTATCCAAGTCTGTCCTAAGAAAAGCCTGATGCAAGACAATGTTCAAGAAGAGAATTTATAAAGTGTGCCTTTCTAGACTTAGGACTACTGAGTTATGCCCCTCATATATATTAGTCTCCACAGTCAGCATACACATCTCTTCAAGACCTTAGACTTCAAACTCTTGAAACATAAAGACGTTACTCTGATTTGCATCAGTCTACACAAAGATATTTTTGAAGATGCCCTAGAGCTAGATCCTTTTCAAGCTAGACTACTCTTATCACTGAAAAAAGGAAAGAAGACAAGCTCGTTCAAGAACCAATGCTTGCATGGAGAAGAAACCGAGGAAGCTACTCTGCGTAAATCAAAAAGCTGACGAGGATCAATACTTACGTCGGAAAGCATTAGAAGGTCAACCATGCCTATTTTTGCATTAGTTCATGATAGAAGATAGACTACAAAAAAGCTTTCACCCTGCTCTAATCGAGGCACTCTATTTTAATGCAAAATCTGGAAAACCTCGATTTATACTTTTGTCTTCTTCTCATCTTCTGAGTCTGCATGCTTCAAACAACTACCTTTCTTTAATGAATCATTAACGTGTGGTGTAACACCCTCGGTTAGATAAGACAACCCTTCTATAGGATCATCCTATTTAACTAAGAGTGTTAACAGTTTTCCTAAAAAGTGAATATTTTTTTTTAATAAAAAGATGACAGATCAGTGGAAGCAAATAGTGAATATATCACATAGTCATTCACAAACTTACAAATAATTGTACTCATAACAGAATGGGGCACGCAGGCACCCTTAAATATTATACAGTCATCCGGTGTCTGATTATCATTAATAAATATTCAATCTATATAAATTCTATCTTTAACGATCGTTCTCAGTGAGTTCAGCATATTGCTGTTCTTCATACTCGGGTTCTTGATTTCCTAATTCCTCTGAAAATTGTCAACAGTAAGGGTGGGTATAACCCAAGACCCTGATGGTTAATCCGGTGCGGACATAATCCAGTTAACATACAATATCTCATAAATCATAAAATTAACATATTCACAATTATAACAATCAAGCATGTTGTCATGGAATGCATGAGTTGAATTTATTATGATTTATCTTTAGTTAAGTCTCATGATGCATGTGGGCCCAATAAATCATTTCTTCATCTCATTCTTTGGAATATCTCCATTCCATTCTAGAGCAATCAGGGTCCGCCCAAGTTCCCATAAGGTACAAATGAACTCATTGGTTCTCATCATTGATTTATATATTCTTGGAACTTGGATCCCTACGATCATAGTTACACTCCGTCATTTAGTCAAAGTACACTAGAATTACATCGTCTCACTCGGCTATCAGGCGCGACTCTGATGCCATTGGGTTTCCGTTCCAGTTGTACTCCCAAGATCCTCTTGGGGATCGAACGTGAATGTCCTCCACTGTACCAAGTGTATGCTCTAGATTTTCTTCTTTTAGAAAAATATTTTCATGATGCGGAATGTATTCTTTTGTCTTTTGATTCTTTGGGTATTTATGTGTTTCCAGTCTCATCACACATATTCATAAGCTCTTGAACACACTTCACTCAGAATTGCTTCTCAGGTCAGGACTCCACTCGGTGGTAGCCCTCTCAGTCATGTTTTACTCGAAAAATATGACACTGACTCGGAATTCCATCCTTCACTCGGAATTTATAATTATTCACTCGGAATTCCTCTCTGTTACTCGGAACAGAGCCCTTTTCACTCGGAATTTGCATAATTTCATTAATGGTCTATATAAATTCCATTCTTATGCACAAAAATGACATTTCTGAGATACCACAGACCATCAACAGGGTATATATTGACTTATTCTTACTTACAAACCTTCCATAATTCAAAAATTACAAGGGTAAAACTGTTTCTAAAAACAGGGATGTTACATGTGGTGCCTCGGTTTCCTGGATCCGAATCCTAATGTGCGCTCAATTAATCACTAAAAATACAGATAAATTTTTCACGATTTAAAGTGCCACCTCAAACACCTTACATCAAGTCTCAAACCACGAAAAACCGGAGGCCACATTTTGAAAGAGTTAATAAAGATATGGATCGATAAAGAAGAACCCTTATGTATTTGCACATGCAGCGGAATATAAACATGTCTGCAAGGGTAACCATCCCTTCTTATATATGAAGATATGAGGAGAGACCCAAAGGAAAATGATGTAAATTTGAGCATTTTAGCTCTGGTAATTGATTACAACACCTTGCTAATCGATTACCATCAAGACAGAAGCAACCCAATCGATTATGGCCTATTGCTAATCGATTACGACTAAAACAGAAGCATCCTAATTGATTAGAATGCCATATGAATCCATTACAAGGAAAACATAATCATCCCAATCGATTACTTGAAGCTAGTAATCGATTACAATGAAATGAGTAATCGATTACCCTAACATGGTAGTCGATTACATGGATTCTAGAATGCCTTTAATCGATTACATGGAGACCAGTAATCGATTAGGATAGGGCAGAATCCAAAAACAAAAAGGAAAAGAACATAACACATTCTTATCAAAGTCTCATAATCATTCAAAACCCATTCATCATATGAATCATCATTCTATTCATTGGCAACAAAGTCAACCTAATAACTCAACAGATCATTAATTTCATGGATTTCCAATTAACACAGCTGCATTGCCATCACAATGGCTTCCAAATTCTCATGGTTAAATATCATCATGGTCATTTACAAAAGAATCGACCAATGTATACACAAGTATACCCAAAAGAATAAAGATTCAAGCATTCAAGGGCTTAGGCCATTGCCACCACATCAATATCAACACCATTGTCATCAAAGTACATTCATTGTCTAAATTTTTTGAACATTTGCTGGTCAAGGCATTCCATTACATCTATTTTACCTTCCACGACCAAAACACAAGTTCCAACATAGAATACAACTCACCCCATGCAAGTCCTACAAGCACAATGCTAAAAAGAGACAACATGGAGAGTGAGTTATACATTTGAAATGACGAATCCGAATACATTGTGATCATGTGTATATGCATACAAACAACATGTGTGATTTGCACCACAAACATCAATTATCATAAAATCATCACTAATATATCATCATAGGCATATAACATGCTCATTAATTAAAATCAATAGCAAGCACATACACATATCATTGCCCTTCATTTTATAGGGACAACATAAGCATTGTCTTAAATAAATATGTTCCATCTTAAATATTTTACTTATGAAGTTTTAGGTTTTCAATCACCCAATTCATTCACAACCTGATGTCTATTGACATCTCAATCTCATCCTTATTCTGGCATATCAATAGGCTATATGCAAAATGCTTATAAGCTAATGCATATGCACAAAGAATCATACTCATCAATTGCGGATCCGACTGCGGGAAATAAATCATCAAGTGGGTGTATATTGTAGTATCAACTACAATAATGTGTACACATGTATATTATCAATCAATATTTTACTGGTACCAAAGGGCATCGCCATAATGCAACACTGGTCATATCACAATGACAACGACAACAACTCAAACATCATAAAATGGTATTGCAGGCCAACTTTGATTCCTCAGCATGACAGTTATGATTTAATAGAACCACCGGGGAAACTTGTTCCTCAAAGATCCACCCCCTACCGGGTTAACTACATGCAATCCCCCATGATTAAGGATGGGCAGCATCATGATTCAACGATGGAATCACTAGGACAACAAGATGCTCAGGCACTAATCCGCCTTCCCACTGGGCCAACTAGAGGAACCCCTAACATCCCATACCGGTAGCTATGCAAATATGCCATGAATGCAATGCAAATGCAAATCATATGCAATCTCACAGTATTCATCCTACCATGCCATTCATCAATCATCAATCATCCATCATCATTCTCTTCAACATCACCACCCAATTCTTAGTGGATTACAATTACAATAAATCTTGCCATTGTTTCAAATTTTAGTGTGACATTCACAATCTCTTTAATCCTCATAAATTTTCATCATCATTACCAACTCAACATTTGGCATTAATCATAATGGCATTCAATCATTGTCTCAACAATTATATCATCATCCATGGATATGTCTCACCACCACAAATCATTCAATTTATTATCAACCATCATAATTCAACACTAGTGGTGAAACACACATATTTTTCCACATCATAGCATAGGCGCAATTTACCCAAGGACATAACATTGCCATTCACCATGAAGACATACCACATGTATTCTAAATGCATTCAACACATTTGCCAAGCAAGACCACATCAATATCAACTGTCACAATAATTCAAAACAATCATGGCAAGGAAAACACGAGTCATCATCACATACAACAAATTATCAATTATTCAACTCATGCATTTAGAATATAAACTCATCTCCTACCTCAAGAGAAGTAATCCGAGCGATTAGATGGCCCCGCCTCACTTCTTAGATTTTTTTCTACAATTTAATACATATATAATATAATCAATTTCTCATTCAAGCATTATTTTCAATTCCAAGTACACAATTAAATATGTTCATGATTCTTATCATGTTCTACCTATTACATAGGCATTATTTTCATACTTCGTTAGGTTTCGGGAATTCTTTCCCATTAATCAAAATTTTCTAAAATCTAATAAGTTGCAAACACAAAGCTTAAGGTACCAACTCACACCAACACCTTACCCATCATCCATAATGGGTCTCCAATGTCTTTAAACACGTTATACCAATTCATTCATGCCAACACCTCCAAAATTATAATTTCTACCAATTTTAACAACTTAGGATACCAACACCTTTCTTTGATTTCTTAAGTTTCCAACACCAATATTCATCATTACTTATTCAAAAAATTTATTTCCACATACTAAAACATTCTCATGGCAAATAAATCTCTAATTTCATCAATTTGGCTAAATGCCCTAATTCCAAATTCTAAGGTTTTCACCAAAATTCCCAAACAACAATTCCAATCATTTTCATGCACCATTTTATGTATAACCATGCTAAAAAATTCGTATTCCAACACCTAAGCACCAAAAACCAAGTTTTTGAAGTCTTCTAACCTAGGGTTTGATGGTTCAAAGCCAGACTTAGAAGATGAGGTTGAATAACTCTTAAACTCTTTTTACGGAAATTGAACCTTTAAAGTGTAGGTAATCAGACTTTATAAAAGTAAGGAAAGAGAAGAATGAACACCAAGGATTTATCCTGGTTTACTTCCAACACAAAAGCTACGTCCAGTCCCTTCTAACTTGAAGGATTTTCATTATTGTAAAACTCCTTTACAATAACAACACCAGACTCATGCCACAAGTATTCTTGACTCCAGCCATTCCTGGCTTAAACCAAAGTATTCTTTCAACAAGCCACTCCTGGCTTCAAACCCAAGTATTCTTTCAAAACCCTCTCCAGGCCACAACTTTTTCCTAAAGAAACTAAGGTTGACAACACACCAGACTTTTACATAATAACTAATTTGTAAGAATTGAGTGCAAGAGTGTTTCACAAAACCTAGTGTATAAAGGATATACAAAGATGAACAAATACACTAAGTTAAGAAAGACAAAAGGATCAAGGTTTGCTTAAGGCAGAATAGTAAAGAAGGCCTTTGTCTAAGTAAAGCAAGAAGAGATTAAAAGAATTTTGATTACAGAGAATGATTCTTCTTGATAAGCTTTATGTCCTCAAAAATGAATCTCTTAAAGTATATATAGGTCACTCAAGATGACCGTTTGATAATCTGGTAAGGAGATATAGCCGTTGGAAGTCCTTTGAAGGAGTTTTGCTTGATTGCAAGCACCAGACCTTTGATAAACTGATGAGATGCCAAAAGGTTTAGTGTTAAGGAACTTTGACACTTGCATGGATATGGTGTTCCTTGAGATCTTCAGAGCATAAAACAAATTGTTGGCTTTCTTCAAAAACTACTTTGGTTGATCCACTAATTTATCTCTTATCCTTTTTGATGATAAACACAGTTTTCTTGATAAAGGCTTAATTTCCAAAGCATCATTAAAAGGTTTTAGAACGTTGCATAGTTGGTACTTTGAAGTAATGTTCATGTTGCATAAAAAGTCTGAGGTTTGATTTATTGGTCCATATGTTTGGAGTTTCTTAAATCAGACTCTTTTGGGTAAAATCTAGAACCATACTTTTGATGGATCAGGTTTTTGATTTGATGAACTCCCCTTTTGTTTTGTAACTTGTGTGCTTAGTATATGTTTCCTCAAATATTTAAATAAACAGGTTAGATCATACATGGACAGACTTCATTTAATTTAAATGCATTGATGTGTGTTATTAACAAATCCTGATGTTTGGTTATAATCACGCAACTTGGGATCTGGTCAATGAATATTTTCAATTTCTTTTTCAAACCAAACCTGGTCTCAACAATCTCCCCCTATTTGTTGATAGCAAACATCAAGTCTTTTTCTTAATGAAGTCCAAGATAATTTAAGCAGAAATGAGAGTGATTCAGATATCATTAGTAACTCCAAGAACTTATATCAAAGCACTTTTTTATTTGACATTACACATCACATATAAAAGAGATTATGTAATTAGAACACATGTGTATTAGAGTAATATAGAGATTTACAATATTCTAAAATAACAGTGCTTGATGATATTTAGAAAGATCAGAGCTTTGAAAGATTTTCTAATCATTGATATTAATTCATTTAAGTCTTTCTATTTTCATATCAAAGCATGATCTTAGATAAACAATATAAGATCATAGCATGCAGACTTAGAGCATAAGAGATATCAGATCAACTTAGAACATTAAAGCAATAACAGACTTCATTTATATACTAAAAGAGGATCAATACATAACATTTAATACAAAAGGAAAGATTGATCAAAATATACTATTAAATATACTAATACTCTTCAGATACTACCCCTAAGACTAATCCCAAAAAAAATTAAAAAGACTTCTATAGTACTCCCCCTTTTGTTATAAAAAAAAAGGAGGAACATCATAGAGGTTAAAAGGTTAAACCATGGGCTAGGGTAGATAAAATAAGAAGGGAGGCAATGGTAGAAACAATGATGAAAAAACGAGTTTGAAGGATAAAGATCTCAGAGGAGTAGAAGAAAATAACATAGGGGCGATAAAGGAAAATAGGCTGATTAGGAGGTTTAGAGCAGCAGCCTTCATCTTTTATCATCCAAAGATAGTGACACCATAGAGCATCTGTATGTTATTTTGTTGGATTGAGGGCTGAAAGAAGACTTCTGATAGAATCCTTAGAGAGCTCACGGGGTTTGAGATGACCCTTGTAAGGAGGCTGAGACTTAGGTGGCATAGGTTGCTTTATTTTTCCCAGTTGAATCCTGACAGCTCTTGGATGCAGACAGTCTGGAGCAAACAACAATTTCTTTCAAGGGGTAACCACGCTATGGAACTTATGATACTGTTTCCCTTGCCTCATATCCATCTGAACATAAGTCGTTTTTGCTTTCAGAGCGTGATACATAGCAATGTCTGATGCTGAGATGAGGTTGGGGTGTTGTATAAGCTGATCAAAAGGCATTGGGGGAACAAAATAAGGAGTAGAGGGACGGATATGGACTTTTCTCCTGTCAAATCCAGGGGCTTTAGCAATGGCAAGATTGGCAAGGTGAAAATATCCTAAGTCATCCTCATCTAAGGTTGGTTTGAAATTTTTAAGGTAAAATATACACATGGTCCCCTACGTTTATCCAAAGTCTCAGTTTGGTCCCATTTATGTTTTTTGTCCCAGTTTGGTCCTATACGTTTATAAAACGCATCAAACTTTTCCCCTCTGTTAACACCGTTAGAAATTTGGACGGAAATATGACGTGGCACTGTTGAATGACACGTGTCACGATTTGGTTGGTGACACGTGTCATAATCTGATGGGCTGAGTGGTTTAGGTTGAAAATTAAAAACATTTTTCCTTCCATGGGACTCGAACTTGGCACCTTTAAGTGACAAAAGAGGTTGCTTTACCACTAGGCCAAGGTATACCTTTATAATAATATGATGGTTTTCTATTTATAAAACATACACTAATAAATATATTATTAATAAAATCCTTCTCAAAAAATGATTAAATATTAATCTAACATTTTAAAAATAAATTTTTAAATATTTAATAATATTTATTATTAAAAATGTATTATTAAATAAATTATACTATAAATAGTAATAATATAAATTATTATTAACATAATATTTAATAATATTTAAATATATTATTTTATAATACATTTTAAAATTATTTAATAATAATAAGTATTATTTAAAATATATATTTTAATATATCATTAAAAATTATATTTACAATAATTTATATTAATAATAAATAATATTAATATATTATATCATTTATTTAAAAATATATTAGTAATACGTCAATAGTTATTGATAAATATTTTAAATATATTTTGTAAAAATACATTTTAAAAAATTAAATTAAATTAAATTAGAATTTTATAATTTCATAAGTATATTATCAATAATATATTTAATAATACATTTTTAACATATAATTAACTTGAGTGTATGTTTTATAAATAAAAAACCATTACCTTATTACAAAGGTACACCTTGGCCTAGTGGTAAAGCAACCTATTTTGTCACTTAAAGGTGCCAAGTTCAAGTCCCATGGAAGGCAAAACGTTTTTAATTTTCAACCTAAACCACTCAGCCCATCAGATTGTGACACGTGTCACTCAACAATGCGTACTGAGACTTTGGATAAACGTCGGGGACCATGTGTATATTTTACCCAAATTTTTAAGAAGAGGTACACCAAGAGTGATAACAGTAAAGGGATAATAACTAGAAGGTTTGGTATGAAGTATAGGTAGGAAGATTCAAAGATATTTGGGAGGAGAAGGTATTGAGACAGGTTGAAAGGGCAAGTTCAGGTTAAGATTCAAGTGTGGCCTGGTCAGGAAGGGAAGTCTAGTCAGGTTGGAAAAGAGAGGTGAACTTTGGCTAGGAGGGGTTACTCACAGCATCAGACTTTGCCTTCTTCTGACTTGATTGAGACTCAGACTTATTCCTTTTTCTTTTCTCAATAACCTTATTCCTAAAGCTAACTTGGTCACTTTGAAATTCCCCCATAACTTCATAGAACTTGTTAATCCATCAATGTGGTTCCATTTCAGAACATCATACTTAGGGAATTACTTGAGATGACTATAATGAACTTGATGTACTGCACGTGTAACATCCCTAATATTTTAGAAAATTTTAATTGGCGAAAAATATTAATAATTGCCTAACCCGATTTATTGGGATTTTAGGAATTATTATTATTAAAAATGTGATTATAAATAATTAAATGTTGTGGAAATAAATAGAATTATTTGATTGACTAATTACAAAATATTAAATGAAAGTAATTAGAAGAAGGTAAATTTAGAAGTTACCGATGGGGTAAAAGGTAAGAGTTTAATTAAAACCTTTAAAGAAATTATAAAAAGAAAGGGGAAATGACTATTTTGCCCTTGTGCCTTAAATTTTAAGTTCATTTCTTTCTCTTTCCTTACCTTCACGCGAGTTACTTCTTCTTCTTCTTCTCCTCAAGCTGGCCGTGGCTTGCATGCCTTAAGGGGAGGTCGATTTTGCGTCGAAACTTCGAGATAACTACGTTTTTGAGATCGTGGTTTCGAGGTGAGTCCAATGAACCCTTTAAATTAAGCTTTCGCACCTCTTTCGTTTTCTCCGCTAAACCAAATAGTTGTGCATGAAGGAGTGAGCTTTCGTTTCCTACTTCTCTAGTGCGTAGAAGCTTGAAAATGGCTTTTAAAGTAATGAGGATGGTTTAACATTGACAGGTTTTGCGTTTTGACCTCCGTAGGTAACGAAACGGTCGTCGGAGGATCGAACGGTGAAGCGGGTGTTAAATTCAGACGTAGGACGTTGGACACAACGTTGAAAGGACGTTAACCACATCAAGGACGAGTCGTCGGAGCTCGGAATCGAGGTAAGGGGGTGTTCGGGTTATAATTAATTAGAATAGGTAAGTATAATTAAATTGAGTCTTTAAATTAAATATGGAAATAATGAGAATAGTCAAGGAATGATAATTTTGTGTGTATGAATGTAAATTGTGTGTGGTTTATGATGATTATAAGGATAATGTGATTTAAATTGTGACGCGTTGATGAGTATAGTGGCATTGTGATGAAGGGTTTGACAAGTAGGTCGCCCAATTGATGAGCATATGTGTATAGCTGGCCACTTGTTGCTTGATATGAGAAATGTGAGTTGTATATATGTATGATTATGTGGTGTGGGATGGCCGACGGTATATGATAGCCCCTCATTTCTGGCTCCCGTGGTTTTTGTGCCCAGTTGAGCTACCCAGTGGTCAAGTAGGACCCAGTGGTCGAGGTGGAGAGTCAAGCAGGACTCGGTGAACCAAGCAGGGTTCACGGGGTGTCAAGTAGGACCCCCAGCTGAAGGCCAGTCCTTTAGTATCCGAATACTAGGCGTCGAATCGATATGAGAGTCAGTTGTGTTATTCGGTGCATTGTTAACATTGCGTGATGATATGAATGTGTTTTGTGATAATTGTTGATTGTGATTGGCAAATTGGGGATAAGGAATTGGAACTGAATTCATGATTGGTAAGTAGAAGTTGAGGACAAGAGGTAAGACTAATGGTATAAATTAGAACTAGTAAAGATGCATCTTGTTATTTAATTACCATTCTGGATTAATTATGATGCCAAACACTCACCCTTACTGTTGTTTCAATTTAGTAACCAGTGATAGGGAAGAGGTCGAAGCCCCGGAGGTGCGCCAAGCGGAGAATTGATGCCAAGGAGTGCAGAGAATTATAAATTGAATGATGTGTGTATTATGTTTTATGTGTATTATGCTCATATATTACCTATGTGTGCTGAACTAATTTTAGATGTGATCAATGTAGTTACAAAGGTGTGGAATCAATTATGAATAAAAACTTGTATGTTGGTTGATGAGAATATGAATTTATGTTGATGAAGAGGTGTGGGAGTGATATTAACATGAGCAATGTTGAATTTCATGAATCTGATGCATGTTGGCATGGAGTCAATAGTAGGTATGAATGATAACTTGCTATAGACAGGTTTTGTGTATAATTATGGGTCATGGAGGATATACACCATGTAGATTGTCTAGTGTTTGACAAGTGAAGTGCATGTTAATCGGAACCAAGTCCACTTGTATGTGTGAATGTATATAAATTGACCAATTAGGCCAAATGATGCATGTGAATGTTTAAATTTGCTAGCTGGTATGAAAATCTTAGGTTTCTACACATGTACTGCATGACTCGCTCAAGCGAGATGAATTCTCGCCCAAGCGAGAGGGCTTTGTGTCAGTGATATGGTCCCTGGCCAAGTCTCGCTCAAGCGGGCATGACTTCGGCTCAAGCGAGACTTGTATGTGTTAAGTGAGAGTGGCTACTGGGTTAATTTCGCCTAAGTGGGGAGGATTCCTGCTCAAGCGAGATGCATGTTATGCAATCAGGGGTTACTGGACGAATCTCGCTCAAGCGGGCATAGCAGCGCTTGAGCGAGCTAGTGAGAAAATGGTTACTGTACATTTTTCGCCCAAGCGTGTGTGTGTGGCTTGAGCGAAAGTGTGAAGTCTGAGGCTGGGTTGGTCCTTACACAAGTGAGTGACTGGTATGGTTATGTTTTGACCGAGTGTATGGTGAGTAAGTGGGATTCCGAATGAAATTTCACTAAGAGTAGGAACCTTAGGAAATAATTCTATGGTGTAGTGAGTTTCCGAGTGAAATGCCGAGTGGGCCATGTCCGAGACAGAATCTTCCAAGTGAGGAAGTGCGTATAATTCCGAGTGATGGGTCTCCCAATATGATACCCCGAGTAGTGGTGTTCCGAGTGGAAATTTCCGAGTTCGAAGTAACTCATTCCGAGGGGAGTCCCTCAGTGTATGTAATTCTGAGTGAGAAAAGACTCGGTCTGGATTATATTTTCCGAGTGGAAACCCGAGTGAGTGTGAAGTCGATTTTTGAGACATTTCGCCGAGTGAAAGACATATCAGGTGATGAGTCGGTTTCGGAATGAAATTGTCGAGTGAAAGGCTGATTAAGAGATGACTCGAATTTGGAATAAGTTGCCGAGTGAAAGGCCAAGTGAGAGGCGAATAAGTTTTGATTAATTTTAACGAGTAGAAAGCCAAGCAAGATGAGTCGGTTTGATTGAATTTCCAAGTGCAAAACCGAAGGATGGGAAAGACGACCTCTGGTCGGATTTCGCTTAAGCGTATGGGTGCCCTCGCTCAAGCGTGACCATGGCTCGCCTGGGAATGTGATATGGACGTCGCTCAAGCGAATGGAGACTTCGCTCAAGCGAAAGTTCAGAATCTCGCTTAAGCGAGTTGGGACCTCGCTCAAGCGAGAGGCCCCTGATTCCATTTTCTCCTTTTGTTGCACTTAGTTAAATTGTTCCTTTTCTCTAAATTTCATTTATTTGATTTAATTGCCACTGTTTGTCATTTAAACAAGTTTAGTGGAAATAAATGTTATTTTAACTAAGTCTTAATTAATTATTAATAAGTGTGAAAAATTTATTGTAAAATTTAATTAATTGAATAAAAATAAATGTAAAATAACCTAGGATGTTAGAGCACGTAACTGGGGTAGCCACCAAACTTCATCAATTCTTCATTATTGGCTCTCATATCATTGAGATAAGTAGTCCTCATTTCTTATTATTTACGTTGCCAGACCTGTCGTATCGAGCCTTTAACAGATACCTCTGATGTAATGCAAGAAAGACTTACACAAACTGATTACTTTCTTCAAGGGTGAAAGTGATTAAACTCTTTTGCTGTTGCAAAGGAGGAGGAGGAGGAGAAACTTTCTTCCAAGCAACAACCTTGTTCTGCAACTGACTGATAGGGATATTATCATCAAAATTTAATGATTTCTCAGCATCCTTATGCCTTCAAGAATAGACACTGACTTCTAATCAGGTAAAGGAGGAGCAACGGACTTTGGTTTGACCTTCAGGGGTGAATCTGAGCTATCAAACTCATCATAATCATCCAGAACTAGCTTCTTGGACTTCTTCGCAGACAACTTAACTCTGCCACTTTTCCTTTTGAGGGTTGGCTTGGCTAGTTCAGGCTCAGACTTTTTTTTCTTTAAGTCTGCTGAGGCAAACCTCTTCTTCTGAGGTGGTGCTAGAATGGTCCTTTCTAAGGTCTGATCTAGTAAAGGTGAGAAGGTTGGAAGCTTTCTCACCAGGGATGAGAATTGAATCAGATCACTCATAGTCTGAGTTTACACATTCTCCAGTGTAAACATTTTCATTAGAACAGTTGGGTAGGAAATCTTATTTTTCTTCTTCCCGACAGATGAAATGAGATAAGTCATGATGACGTTTGATAGACTTAGTTTTTTCTTCATAAGCATGTGATACATGCAAAATCTGTCAAGCTTGGTAGCAGTGTCCTTGGAACTTTTTGTGGGATAGAATACTTGCTTCCTGAGAAGATGAAGCATCTTGACTTTGGGAATAAGATTTCCAAATACAAATTTGGTTGGGTGAGTACCACCGTACAACAACTTGTTGACGTTTAGGGAGGATACCACTTCGAACACGAAGTCATCAGCGTATACTTTTCTAATGGAGGGGCAGCCAGTAACAGTTGCAATGAAATCCTTAGATATTTCAATGTTTTCCCTTTGAGTTTCCCCAAAATAATGAACTTGGACTTGTCCACTGAGATGCTTTTCTAGAAGTCCAACACCAAGGAATAAGAGTAGGGTTCCCTGTCTACATAGAAATGTGTCCATCCAATTCCTTCTAACTCAACAATGATGTATCTTCCATCAAGTTTGTGCTGTTTAGGGTGGAAGAAGGAAGACTCCACAATGTCTCCAACTATAAGCTTAGAAGACATGACATATGCTCAAGGAAGAAAGAGAGATGAAGAGTTTAGGGTTTAAGGGAAATGAAGGGGTTTAAAGAAAGATGACTTTTGGAAGTAGAAGGGCTCGGAGAGTTTTGCAAGGTGGGAAATAAAGTGAAAAGTCATAGATTTAAAATGGCAACAACTATCCACTAGTGAGGAGAGAGAAAAATAGTTCAGGTAAAAGTTACACAAAAGGGTATTAATTGCCGCCACGTAGTACGTTTTAAAGTTAATGACAATAAAACATGAAACTTTTTCAGTTAACATGAATCCCATAAGATTTTAACCTTTTTCCTCTCAGCATAAAATATAAGCATATAATTATAGATTTAGACATATCAAGCAACTAAGCAAACAACATCAGACCCCAACCTTTCATACATGCACTCAAACTTTTTAAGCAAATCAACATTTTAAACAGACATATTCAAGTAACATTTCTTAAATTTAAATTATACTTGATAAAAGCAAACCTCACCTTAGCCAAAGGCTTTGTAAAGATGTCTTCCCATTAATGGTTTGTGTCCATAAACTTTATGTCCAAAATCCCTTTTTGTACATAGTCTCTAATGAAGTGATACTTCACCTTTTGCTTTGGAATGCCGAATAGGATTCTTGGAGAGGTTTATTGCACTTGTATTTTCACAGAATACAAGAATCTCTTCTTCTTTGATTCAATAATCTTTAAGTTGATACTTTATCCAAGGAAGTTGAGAGCAACAGCTTGCTGCAGACATATACTTAGCCTCTGACGTTGAGAGTGCAATTGAATTATGCTTTTTGCTTACCCAAGTATCAGACTTTTGCCAAGAAAGTGACATCTACCACTTGTGCTTTTTCTGTCTACTCTATCTCCTACAAAATATGTTGATAGAGAGAAAGAGTCTATTCTATTGTAGAACAACCTAAGGTTAATGGTTCCAACAAGATATCTCAGAATCCTCTCCACTACAGAGAAGAGTGATTCCTTGGGGTCTGATTGATATCTTGCACACATGAAAATATTGAACATTATATTTAGTCTGTCGGATGTGAGATATAGAAATAAACCTATCATTCCTTTATACAAGGTCTGATCCACTAATGTACCAGACTCATCTTTATTAATTATGCAATTTGGAAGCATAGGAGTGCTCATAGGCTTAACATCAGTCATTTTAAACTTTTTGAGCAACTCCTTGGTGTACTTTTATTGATGAATGAAAATACCATCATCAGTGTGTTTGATCTGCAAGCCTAGGAAGAATTTGAGTTCTCTCATCATACTCATTTCAAACATAGCTTGCATCATTTCAAAAAATTCTTTGCAAAGACTTACATTAGTAACACCAAAAACAATATCATCCATATAAATTTGCACAATTGTAAAGTTTCTATGAGACCTTTTTCTTAACAGATTTGTAACTAATTTTCCTTTAGTAAATCCTTTTGAAATAAAAAAGGTACTAAGTCTATCTTACCAAGCTCTAGGGGCTTGTTTCAGACCATACAATGCTTTACAAAGTTGAAAAACATGATTTGGAAAAGATATATCTTCCGGGGAGCTATTTTACATAAACTTCTTATTCAATAAATCCATTCAAAAAAGCACTCTTAACATCCATCTGATATAAAGTATCCTTATAGCCTCAAGTCTGGCTATAGGAGCAAAAGTTTTAGTGAAATCTATACCTTCTTGCTAATTATAGCCTTATGCTACAAGTCTAGCTTTGTTTCTAACTATCTTTCCATCCTTATCAAGCTTATTTCTATAGACCTATTTTGTTCCAATGATGCCTTTATTTTTGGGTCTTGGGAGAAGGCTCCAAACCTTATTTCTCTTAAACTTGTTCAGTTTCTCTAGCATGACAATGATTTAGTCAGTATCCTTTGAGGCTTCTGCGATATATTTTGGTTCTAGTTCTGAAACCAGAGCAATAATGGATTGGTTGAGAAGTTTGGATCTGGTCCTGACTCTAGCAACTCTGTCTCCAATTATGAGGTCTGAAGGGTGATAAGCTTTGAACTTCTAGTCTCTTAGCTTTTCTAATTCAGACACTGATGATGGTTGTTTAGGGTTTAGGGTCTAATCTTTGCTGATCCTGTTCAGCTTCTTGCTGCTGCACACCTGTATCATCAAGGTCTAGATCTGCCAGTCTCCTATCAATCTCTTGAAGATCATCAAATCTTACATGCATTGATTCCTCAATAGTCTGAGTTCTTGTGTTAAAATTTTGTAAAACTTTAATGTGGTTAAGTACCCCATGAATATCCCTTTGTCACACTTAGAATCAAATTTTCCAAGATAATCCTTTGTGTTAAGGATATAACAGGTGTACTCAAAGTGGTGAACATATGAAATGTTGGGTCTTTCCCCTTCCACAATTCATACAAAGTCTTATTCAGTATTGGTTTGATAAGGATTCTGTCTTGAATATAACAAGAAGTGCTTATAACCTCTGCCCTGAAGTATTTTGGAAAATTGTTTTCACAAAGCATTGTTGTGGCCATTTCTTGCAGAGATCTATTTTTTCCTTTCCACAACACCATTCTGTTGAGGTATTCTTGGAGAAGAAAAACTATGAGTTATTCTAGACTCATTGTAGAATTTTTCAAAATTTTCATGTTTAAATTCTCTACCATGATCACTTCTTATTGTACCAATACATAATCCTTTTTCATTCTGGATTTTCTTACAGAAAATCTTGAATACTTTCACAGACTCATCCTTATGTACTAGGAAGTATACCCATGTTATTATTGTGTAATCATCAACAATGACAAATCCATACTTCTTCCCTACCAGACTTTGCACCTGAGATAGAACAAACAAATCTAAATGTAACAGTTCCAAAGGTCTAGCAGTGGAAACAACATTTTTGTTTTCAAAAGAGGTTTTATGCTATTTCCCTCTTTAGCATGCTTCATAGGGCAGAGAACTGTTGAAAGAAATTTTTGACAGTCTTTGGCATGCTTCATAGGGTACAAGGTCTCTTTTGACAAAGAAACTCTTTAGAGCTAGATGATCCCTCATTATCCTATGTAATGAATCCCTTTTTGCTTCTAAGGGAATTTTCTATTTTCTCTTTTGTCCTTCTTGCCTTTTTTCAAGAGAGGACATTCTTCTTTCATGTGTCCTGGTTTCCTGCAGTTAAAACATTCTAATGCAAACTTGTCAATTTTAAACTTAAATTGACTTTTACCTTTGTTGTCTTTCTTATGGAATTTCTCAGGTTTAAACTTCTTTTTTTTCAACAACCTGTGAAATCTCTTTATCACAAGTGCCGACTCTTTATTTGTATCAGCACTTGACTCATCAGAGTCTGGTTTTGAGCTTGTGGGTTCTTCAACTTTCAGGGTCTTTGACTTCTTACCCGATTCATCAAACTTCAGGACAATGCTTTTGGAAGAATAAGGCTTTCTGACTTCCTTCTATTTCAGCTTCAATTCATGCACTTTAAGTACTCCAAGGAGTTCATCCAAAGAGAAGATACTTTGATTTTTGGCTTTCTCTAAGGTTGAACACTTTGCATCAAACCTTTCAAGCAGACTTCTAAGAAGCTTTACATTGATATCTTCTATGGAAGGTGTTGTATTAAGAGCCTTAAGCTCATTCAGTAGGGTTTGGAATCTTCCAAACATCTGGTCTATAGTTTCATGTTCCTTTATCTTGAAAGTATCATACTGTTTAGTCAATAATATTTTTCTAGATCTTTTCATATTTAAGGTGCCTTCATAGTTACGTTGAAAAACATCCCAGACTTCTTTAGCTGATTTATAGTTGAATACCTTATTGTACTCTGATTTGCTTAGAGCATAGGTAAGCAAGAATTTGGCTTTGGCAGTTATCTCCATTTTCTTTATTTCAAAGGTACTTTATTCATCTTCAGATTTAAGCTTTCTATCTTCATCAACAGGGGTTGCATAATCACCATTTATGATGACTGCCCATAGGCTGTACTGGATGGATTCTATGAACATCTTCATTCTATCCTTCTAGTATGGGTAGCCTTCACCAAAGAAGGCTGGTGGCCTATTGATAGATGAACCTTCTACAATCAACTGATTACCCTGAGAAGCTTCCATGAATCTTATTCCTTTTCACTCAAGGGAGTGATCAACCCAAAGGACAAGCTCTGATACCAATTGATGGTTCAGAGTCAGACTTAGAAGGGGGGGGTTGGATAAGTCTTAGACTTTTTTTGTGAAAATTAAATTAAATATTTAAAGTGCAGGTAATCAAACTTTATAAAAGTAAGGAATGAGAAGAATGAACACCAAGGATTTATACTGGTTCACTTCCAACACAAGCTATGTTGTGTCCCTTCTAACTTGAAGGATTTCCACTATTGTAAAATCTCCTTTACAATAACATCAGACTCGTGCCACAAGTATTCTTGACTTCAACCACTCTTAGCTTAAACCCAAGTATTCTTTCAATAAGCCACTCATGGCTTAAAACCCAAGTATTGTTTCAAAAGCCTCTTCAGGCCACAACCATTTCCCAAAGAAATTAAGGCTGGCAACACACTCGACTTTTACACAATAACTGGTTTGTAAGAATTAAGTGCAAGAGTGTTTCATAAAACTTAGTGTATGAAGGATATACAAAGATGAATAAATACACTATGTTAAAAAAGACAAAAGGCCAAGGTCTACTAGGGTTAGAACAACAAAGAAGGCCTTTGTCTAAGTAAAGTAAGAAAAAGATTAAGAGAATTTTGATTACAGAGAATGATTCTTCTTGATAAGCTTCATGTCCTCAAAAATGAATCTCTTCAAGTATATATAGGTTACTCAAGATGACCATTTGATAATCTAGTAAGGAGATATAACTGTTGGAAGTCCTTTGTAGGAGTTTTGCTTGATTGTAAGCACCAGACCTTTGATAAACTGATGCCAAAAGGTTTGGTGTCAAGGAACTTTGACACTTGCATGAATATGGTGTTCCTTGAGATCTTCAAAGCATAAAACAAATTGTTGGCTTTTTTTCTTCTAGAAAATACACAGAAAGAAATACTGTTATCCTTCTACAACATTCTAACACATAGGCTGACTTGATTCAACTTTTCTGAAATGTACAGAGTAGTTACGTTGATTTCTTCAAAAACTGCTTTGGTTGATCCATTGATTTGTCTCTTAACCTTTTTGATGATAAACACAATTTTTTGTATAAGGGCTTAATTTCCAAAGCATTATCAAAAGGTTTTAGAATGTTGTATAGTTTGTACTTTGAAGTAATGTTCATATTGAATAAAAAGTCCGAGGTCTGATTTGTTGGTCCATATGTCTAGAATTTCTTAAATCATACTCTTTTGGGTAAAATCTAGAACCAAACTTTTAATGTATCAGACTTTTGATTTGATGGACTCCACCTTTCTTTTGTAACCTGTATGCTTAGTATGTGTTTCCTAAAATGCTTAAATAAATAGGTTAGATCACACATGGACAAACTTCATTTAATTTAAATGCATTGAAGTGTGTTATTAACAAATCCGGGGGTCTGGTTATAATGACGCAACTTGGGGTCTGGTCAATCAATATTTTTAACTTCTTTTTCAAACTAGACTTGGTCTCAATAAGGTTCCAAGAGTTCCATATACAAATCTCATCATAACAACATCCAAACCATTATTCCCAAGTTCTTAGAACCCTTAAAATAAGAAATAAAGGAACAATAATCCATGAACATATACCTTACTCCAAGCTAAAGTGGATAAACAAAAATAAGGGAGAAGAAGAAGGGACAACCAAAGACTTGCTCCAAAGTGCCTTCTTTGTTACATGGAACCAAGAAATTTTGGGTGGTAATGGCTATGGTAGGAGGTGGACGGTTTTGGAAGACCAAAGATAGGAAGAGAAGACTAAGAAAATGACAATGGAGAATGAGAGGGAGTTGGTGCCGAAAATTGAGGGAGAAGGAAAGAGAAAAGAGATGCAAATGGGTTATTACCCAATGGTCTAAGCACATATTTTAATTTGTCTAAAAGTCCACAAAACCCCATTGTCTAATGGTCAATTAAGAGTAAATAGAGAGGGAGAACTTGGACGACCAAAGAGAGGAGAAAATGAGGGAATTTGTATTTTCTTCTAAATTCATTTTGTTCGTAATTTCACTATTTTCTAACATACACAATGTCTGTATAATTACTTTCTCAAGTCTAAAAAATTTATTTTGATCATACCACCATAACCACAAATAAATCCTTATTATTCTAAACCTATCAAATGCCCAATTTGACTTAATAGGTCCCATACCTTCCGTTAAATCATCTGGTTTTAGTAAATTTTAATTTACCGATATTTCATAATTAATTCCCAATTAATTTTCCTATAAGCTCGGGACGTCAACTCATTAGTCATCATCAATTAAATAATTTATTCCCTAAAATTTTGGGATGTTACAATCCAGCTCACCTAAAAGAAATTTTATCCTCAAAATTTAACATACCTGATTCAAAAACATTTGGATACCTCTTCCACATATCGTCTTCACGTTCCCATGTAAGGGTCTCCTCATTACCATGTTTCCATGTCACTTTCACCAAGGGTATCAGTTTGTTCCGTAACTTCTTAACAGAATGTTCCACAATTCAGACAGAAACAAGGTGATGGTACAAATCCATTAAGATTGATGATTTTACACTTTTCTTTGTCAAAAGTGGCTTTATAACCACTGTCGCAAAATTGACTTATGCTCAGTAGGTTATGCTTTAGACCCTCAAGAAAGTAAACATTTTCAATTATAGGAGAAAGAATGTTACCAACTTTACCAATCCTAGTTATTTGACCAGACTGGTTTCCTCCAAAAGTAACTTTTCCTCCTTTAAATGTTTCTAGTTTAGGAACATAGAACTTTTGCCTATCATGTGATTTGAGCACCCATTATCCAGATATTAGAAGTGTTGCTTTACTTTTGTCCTTAAGCACATCTGAAATAGGAATAATCATTATCTTTGGTACCCAAAACTTTTTGGGTCCTATAGGGTTAGTATTCTTAGCATATTTCCTTTTTCTTTTTAAGCAGTCTTGAATCACATGACCATGCTTCTTGCAATAGTTTCACTTAGCATGCTTATGCTTAGATTGAAAAGATGAAGAAGGAAAACTATTTTCTTTGGAATCAGTTTCTTTAACATATCCAAGACTAGGCCTTATGGAACTTTCTTTTGATCTTCCCATAAGCTTATACAGATTATCAATTTTATTTACAAATTTGGCCAGGTCTGTAGTAAGCATGCTTACTTCTTGCTGAAGAGACTTGATTTCTTTATCTTGTGAGATACAACGAGTATTTGAACTGTTGAGTTCAGTTTTTAGAAAGTCATTTTCCTTTTTGAGTTTATGTATCTCCTCAAGATACATTTTTTCTTTTTCATCAAGCTCCTTAAGAAGTTCTTGATCTAAATTTCTTTTCTTCAGTTCAGATATTATATCTTCCTATGAAGAAATGGTTTCAGACTATTTCTTTTTCAACAGTTTATAGTTTTTCAAAGGAATTAAAAAATCTTTAAAGAGGACTTCACAATTTTCTTTTAGTTCAGATTGAGTTACCTCCACTGATTCACACTCGTCTAAACTTCCTTCAGATTTTGAATTTGTTTTGGCCATAAGCTAAATTTGAGCAATTTCTGTTTCTTCTTTAGACTCACTCGTGCTGGTTGAGTCTTCACCGTCCCAAGTGATGAGTCCTTTTTGCTTTTTAAAAAACTTCTTATTTTTTTCTATCTTTTCTTTCCTTATTTAGAAGAGGACATTCAACTTTTATATGTCTTGGTTTCGTGCAGTTAAAACACTCTATACCAGAGTTGTCAGTTTTAAACATAAATGTACTTTTACCTGTAGGTTCTTTTCTGTTGAACCTTCCTCCTTCACCTTTCTTCTTTTTCAGAAGTCTGTGGAATCTTTTTGTAACAAGGACTAGTTCTTCATCAGTTTCCTCATCTCCTTCATCAGACACAAGATCTGAGCTAGTTGATTCTTCAACTCTGAGCTCATTCCATCTCCTAGAAGTCTCTTTAGACTTCAAGGCTTCTTGGAAGATGAAGGCTTTGACACTTCTTTTTGGCTAAGCTTCAGCTCATGAACTCTTAAAACTCCAAGAAGTTCATCTAGAGTAAGATTACTGAGGTCTTTAGCTTCCTCCAAAGCAGCACATTTGGCATCAAACTTTTTTGGTAAGCACCCCAGAAGTTTTACGTCGATGTCCTCAGTGGAAGGTGTGGATCCCAAGGCCTTGAGCTCATTGAGAAGAGTCTAAAATCTTCTAAACATCTGATCAACAGACTCATGATCCTTCATTTTTAAGTTATCATACTTATTTATCATAAGAATTTTCTTTAAACGCTTAACGTTGGAGGTTCCTTCATAGTTACATTGAAGAGCATCCCAAATCTCCTTTGTAGTTATGTAGCTGTAAACCTTATTGTACTCAAATTTACTTAAAGCGTAGATTAAGAGAAATCTAGCTTTAGCATTCGACTCCATCTTCTTGAAGTCAGCAGTGGACCATTTTCTTCAGGAACAGGCTCCCCTTTGCTGTCCATAGGCTCTAGATCATCACCTTTTGTGATTATTCCCCATAGTCCATACTGGGTGGACTTGATGAACATTTCCATCCCGTCTTTCCAGTAAGAGTAATCTTCACCAAAGAAGGCAAGTGGTCTTGATAATGAGAAGACGAGTCCATGGATCTTGATCCTTTTTACTCATGAGAGTAATCAACCCAAAAGGACAAGCTCTGATACCAATGGATGGTACAGAGTTAGACATAAAAAGGGGGTTGAATAAGTCTTAAACTCTTTTTAAAAAATGTACAGACCACTTAAGGAGTAAACAGTTCAATAGACATGAGAAAGGAATAAAGAATCACACAACAGAATTATCCTGGTTCACTTCCAACATAGAAGCTACGTCCAGTCCCTTTAGACTGAAAGATTTTCACTATTGCAAAACACTTTTACAATACTGCACCATCCCAGTGCAATAAGTATTCTTGACTCCAGCCACTTCTGGCTTAAAACCCAAGTGTTGTTTTAAACAGCCTCTTCAGGCTGCGCAAGTGTTTCCTAACACTAACAAACTCTGGCAAAACACCAGATCTTACAAAAAATAGTGATAAAGAGTTTTTGGTGTTACAATAGATAACTCAACGTACAAAGATATGAGATGATTATATAGGTACACTGAGCTACAAACTACTATAAGTCAAGGCCTTCTAGAAGTAGAATTATAAAGAAGACTTAAGTAGTGAAATACAAGAACTTAGAAACTTTCAAGAAAAGTCTTTCAGACTTTGGTTTCTAAGAGTAATCAGAGAGAATTAAGCAATAAGGCAAAATTTCTATAGAGAATATCTTCTTTCTGATTTGAAAGCTTCTTGTATTTATAGTTCTTCTTGAGATAACTATTGGTTCAGCTTGAAGGACTCTTTAAGGATTGTATTATGAACGAGTGTAGAGACATGCTTCAGAGAAGTTTCCTTAAAAGGATTGCTTTGAAAGTCTTTAATAACAAATCCTTTTTTCTTATGCATATTGAGAAAGCAAGTACGCTTTATAGAAGTTGACCTTAGGCTATCTGGTCTAAGCAGATTTAGCTTTTTCTAACATCTTGAGATACATGTGTCAGTGTTCTTGATATATATGAGCGTGCTTTTAACATTTTCGTTAATTGCCTTCTTGATGATAGCTTCAGAGATGATAAGAGAAAGTACATGTAGCTTCTGATTTGGAAAAGAGAGATCCTTTTTTAAATACTTGAAGAATGAGAGAAAGCTTCTCGTGGTCTGTAGCTTCAGACTGACTTGATTTAATAAATCTTTGAGTGAGTACAGACTTTTTCACTTTAAGAACGGTTTGAATTTTACATACTCCCCTTATTCTTTGCAAGTGGAGCTCTACGGACCTCCTGTCATGCTTGAGCAGACTAGTTAGATAAACAAGTGTAACGACTTTATTTTAGCTAAGCGTCTTGATGTGTATTATTAACAAATCACACGGGGTTTAGAATTCTTAGTCATGAATTCAAACTTGATTCTAACAGTTCTTACTCAAAAGATTGAAAAGCAACTCTCAACGTTCCTAATCCTATTTAAGTGATGCATTGGAATTCATGCACTTATCATATATGTATGTTTATCATCAAAAAGCATAAGGAACAAGATGAGGATCAACAACAAATGTTAGCGTACCTACCTCTTCGTATTTTTAGAGTACACTGAGCATATTCAGAACTTATGTCAGGTCATCTCAGAAACCCCCTTAATCACTGACTTCTAACCTTTCACTCTATCAAGAAATAAAATATGAATGGGTTTATACATGAGAGACGCATGAGAAACCATTTCCATGAAAGAACTGAAGAAGTTTATTACCAGCCCTTTAAGTCTGTAACAACATCCAAGTCTAGTAACAGAAAGCCTAAGGAAAATACCTTCAAATGATTTCCAACGACTATATCTTCGTTCAAGAAGCAACAACGGTCATATCCTCTAGCTTCTATTAATACCAAGGAAGATTGAACTTTATACATACAGAGAACTTATGTGCTTTTATTCAAATTCTCTAAAGTCCAATTCTCTCTATTCATTCTTCTCTTGTAAGACAAAGACCTTCCCTGTTTCTTTTGCCTCTAATAGACCTTGGTCTTGTGTCATAACTTAATATACAATTTCATTTGTATATCACTCATACACTAAGTTCTGTGAGTTACTTTCATTCATTCAAACACTTTGTAAAAGTCTGGTGTGTTGCTAGAATTTGTGAGTATGGGAAACACTATTGGCCTAAAGAGGCTTTTGAAAGAATACTTAGGTTGAGCGAGGAGTGGGTTGTTGAAAGCATAATTAGGTTTAAGCCAGAAGTGGTTGGAATCAAGAATACTTATGGCACAAGTCTGGTGCTGTTATATTAAAGGAGATTTTACAATAGTGGAAATCCTTCAAGTTAGAAGGGACTAGACGTAGCTTCGGTGTTGAAAGTGAACTAGTATAAATTCTCTATGTTGATCTCTTTCCTTTACTCTTTTACATTGTTTGATTACATGTTCTATTTGGTTCTTATTTTCTGGGAAAAGAGTCTGTGACTTATTCAACCCCTCTTCTAAGTCTGACTCTAAACCTTCAATTGGTATCATAGCTTTTCCTTTGGGTTGATTACTCCCTCGAATGAAAAGGATCAAGATCTATGGCAGCATCTTAGGGTAATTAGTTGATCATAGAAGGATCTTCTATCAACAATCTCTAGCCTTCTTTGGAGAAGACTACCCATACTGGAAGGATAAAATGGAAATGTTCATAAAATTCACCTAGTACAGTCTCTGGGCAGTCATTATTAATGGTGACTATGACGCTCTTATTGATGAAGATGGAAAGGTCAAATCAGAAAACGAATGGTCATATGGTGAAATAAAAAAGATGGAGATCAACACCAAAGCCCGATTTCTACTCACTTATGCTCTCAGCAAGTCTGAGTATAATAAAGTGTTTAGCTATAAAATAGCTAAAGAAGTCTGGGATGCTCTTCAACGCAACTATGAAGGCACCTCCAATGTGAAAAGTTCAAGAAAATTCTATTGACCAAACAATACGATACCTTCAAGATAGAGGAACATGAGTCAATAAATCAAATGTTTGGAAGATTCCAAACTTTTCTGAATGAGCTCAAGGCACTTGGAATCATTCCCTCTGTTGAAGATATCAACGTTAAGCTTCTTGGATGCTTGCCTAAAAGGTTCGATGCCAAATGCTTCACTTTGGAAGAAGCTAAAGATCTAAGCACTTTCTCCCTAGATGATTTGCTTGGAGTTCTCAGGGTACATGAGCTAAAGCTGAAATAGAAAGAAACCAGCAAGCCTCATTCCTCTAAAAGCATTGCCTTAAAGTCTGACAAATCAAGCAGAAAAGGCAAAGCCCTGAAAGGTGAGGGATCTTTCAGTTTTGAACTAGACTCTGATGAATCAGGTGCTGATACTGATGAAGAATTGACTCTTGTAACCAAGAGATTCCACAGACTACTAAAAAAAAGAAGCTCAGACCTGAAAAAGTTCTAGAAGAAAGATTACAAAGGTAAAAATCAATTCAAGTTTAAAATTGACAAATCTACTCTAGAATGTTTTAACTACAAAAAACTAGGTCATATGAAAGCAGAATGTCCTGTTCTAAATAAATATAAGATGGATATAAAAGAGAAAAGAAGGTTTCCTAAGAAACAAAAAGGTTTGATAACATGGGATGATGAAGGATTATCTAGTTTAGAGGAGTTTGATGAGGAAAGTGAATCAACTCAAATCTATCTTATGGCAAATGAGGAATCGGACTCAGAAGCCAGCTTCAGCGACTTAGACTCTGAGGAAGTAAGCTACTCTGAATTAAAACAAAATTATGATATATTATTTAATGATTTTTCTAAACTATTGAAATATTTCAAAAAACTGAAACTAAAGCATATTGACATGATTATTGATTTTGAAAACCAAATTTAAAAATTAAAGGAAGAAAATTTTGATAAAAATATTTTGAAAGAAATGGAAGAGAATGAAAGGATGTATCTAGAAGAGTTGAGCAAACTAAGAAAAGAAAACATTGCTTTGAAAATAGATTTTCAAAAATCTAAGGTATGCTACAACTCTCAGAGTGAAGAAATCATCAAATTAGAAAAACAAGTCAACTCTCTTACCACAGACTTAGGCAGGTTTATAAATAATACTAAAAACGTGGATGTTTTATTGGGAAAATCCCACAATAATCGAAAAGGCCTGGGTCTGGGATATGTAGAGAAGGAAAATGATTTCAAACAAAAAGATTTCAAGCATCCTTCACCTTCTACATTTGTTTCTAAAGATCAGAAGTATGTCAAATTCAATTATTATAAAAAGCATGGTCACTTAATAAATGATTGTAGGAAAAGAAAAAGAAGAAATGAAAAAGTTGCTAACAGTGCCGGACCCAAGAGAATATGGGTACCAAAGTCATTAATTATCCCATTTTCATACATGCTTAAAGACAAGGATAAGGACTCTACATTGGTATCTGGATAGTGGATGCTCGCATCACATGACAGGAAGAAGGTCTATGTTCCTAGACCTGGAGCAGTTTAAAGGTAGATCTGTCACCTTTGAAGGAAACCAGACTGGGAGAATCATTGGGTCTGGTAGAGTGGGTAAAATTCCTTCACCTGTCATTGAAAATGTATTTCTTGTTGAAGGTCTGAGACATAACCTGCTGAGCTTTAGTCAATTTTGTGACAGTGGGTACAAAGTCTCCTTTGGCATAGATAAGTGTACTGTCATCAATCATGATGGAACCATACTCTTTAATGAAAACAGGCATCATAACCTCTATAAGGTTGACTTGAATGAACTAAATGATCAAAATGTAACATGTTTGTTTTCTAACTCTGAAGAGAGATGGATCTGACACAAAAAGCTTGGGCATGTAAGTTTAAAACATATTTCAAAACTCCACAAGAAGGATCTTGTTAAGGGCTTACCAAAAATTTCCTTTAACAGTTCCTTACCTTATGAGGCATGCCAAAACAGAAAACAACACAAAACTTATTTTAAAAACAAGGATGTTGTTTCCATAATCATACCATTGGAACTGTTGCATTTAGATCTATTTGGTCCATCTCAAGTACAAAGTCTGGCAGGAAAGAAGTATGGATTTGTCATTGTTGATGACTACACAAGATTAACATGGGTATACTTCCTAACCCATAAGGATGAGTCTATAAAAGTATTTAAGATTTTCTGTAAGAAAATTCAGAATGAGAAAAGCTATTGTATTGGTACAATAAAAAGTGATCTGGTAGAGAATTTGAAAATGAAATTCTTAAAAAATTCTACAATGAGTCTGGTATTACTCATATAGTTTTTCCTCCCCAAGAACACCTCAACAAAATGGTGTTGTGGAAAGGAAAAATAGATCAATGCAGGAAATGGCTAGAACTATGCTTTGTGAAAATAATCTTCTAAAATACTTCTGGGCAGAAGCAATGAGCACTTCTTGTTATATTCAAAATAGAGTTTTTATCAAACCAATACTTAATAAGACTCCTTATTAACTGTGGAAGGGTAGAAAACCTAACATCTCATACTTTCATCTGTTTGGATGCAACTGTTATATTCTAAACACTAAGGATTATCTTGGAAAATTTGATTTAAAGTGTGACAAAGGAATATTTATGGCATATTCAACCACATCAGAGTATTTAACACCCAAACACAAACCATAGAAGAATCTATGCATGTAAGATTTGATGATCTTTAAGAGAATGACAGGAAATTGGTAAATCTAGAGTATGATGATGTAGGAATTCAGTAAGAACCCGAGAAACAAGAAGAATAAAGAATAGTCAATAATCAATCAAAACCAGCAGGTCTTGGAGACAAAGAATCTGAGCAAATATAGTCGTCTGAACCAGAAAGGCCAAGGGATTGAAAATTCAAAGCCTATCATCCTTCAGACCTCATAATTGGAGATCAAGCAGCTGGAGTTAAAACTAGATCTAGTCTTCACAGCCAAGCATCAATTGCTTTTATTTTAGAACTAGAACCAAAGAATATTCTGGAAGCTCTGAAGGATACTGATTGGATTATTGCTATGCAAGAGGAACTAAATCAATTTGGAAGAAATAGTATGGAAACTCATTCCAAAGAATAAAGATAAAAGTATTATTGGAACAAAATGGGTATTCAGAAACAAACTTAATGAAGATGGAAAGGTCATCAGAAACAAAGTCAGACTTATAGCTCAAGGCTACAACCAGCAAGAAGGTATAGATTTCACTGAAACATTTGCTCCTGTGGCCAGACTTGAGGCCTGATATCAGGATACTTCTTGCATTTGCTGCTTTTAAAGGAATTACATTATATCAGATGAATGTAAAGAGTGATTTTCTAAATGGTTTTATTGAAGAAGAAGTTTATGTAAAAGAACCTCCCGGTTTTGAAGATGTGTCTCCTCCTAACCATGTTTACAAATTAAGTAAAGCACTGTATGGTTTAAAACAGGGTCCTAGAGCTTGGGACGACAAACTCAACTCTTTTCTTATTTCAAAAGGCTTTACTGGAGGACATGTTGGCACAACTCTTTTCAGAAAAAGCTCTAAGAAACAATTTATTATTATGCAGATTTATATGGATGATATTGTTTTTGGTGCTATTGATATTAGTCTGTGTAAAGATTTTTCTACAATGATGTAAGTAAAATTTGAAATGAGTATAATGAGAGAACTTAAATTCTTCCTAGGCTTGCAAATTCAACAGACTAGCGATGGTATTTTCATCTATCAATAGAAGTACACCAAGGATTTACTTAAAAGTTTAAAATGGCTAATGCTAAGGTCATGAGTACTCTTATGCATCCAAACTACATCATTAATAAAGATGAGTCTGGTGCATTAGTGGATCAGACCTTATATAGAGAAATGATTAGTTCACTTCAGTATCTTACATCCAGCTGACCTGACATAATGTTTAGTGTTTGTATGTGTGTAAGATATTAATCATATCCCAAGGAATCATATCTGTCTACAGTGAAGAGGATTCCTAGGTATCTTGTTGGTACCACTAACCTTGGGTTGTTCTAGAAAAGAATAGACTTTTTCTCTCTCTTTGAATTTTATGATGCAGATTTTACAGGAGATAGAGTTAATAAAAAAAGTACACGTGGTGGATCTCACTTCTTGGGAAGAAGTCTGATATCATGGGGAATCAAAAAGAAAAACTCAATTGCACTCTCCACAGCTAAAGCAGAATACATGTCTATAACTAGATGTGGTTATCAACTTCTTTGGATCAAATATCAACTTGAAGATTATTCAATCAAAGAAGGAGAAATCTTAGTATTTTGTGACAATACAAGTGTAATAAATCTTTCAAAGAACCTTATTTAACCCTCCAAAGCAAAGAACATTGAAGTGAAATACCACTTTATTAGAGACTACATGCAAAAAGGAATTCTGGACTTAAATTTTGTGGACACAGACCATCAATGGGCAGACATCTTCACCAAGCCTCTGGCAGAGGCCAGGTTTGCTTTTATTAAGCATAATTTAAACTTGAAAATAATTACTTGAAGAGTCTGGTGCATGAAAATTCTGTTGTTTGTTATAGTTGATATTTGACTTGTTTGTCCTCAAACTTATCTCTTAAAACTTTGAGAGACTCCTTATGTAATTCTTTTTTAATTTTAATAAATTCTTTAAAACATGGTAGTAGTTAACACCTTTTTATGTAACTGTTTCTCTGAACGTGTTTTCTCTCTCCACTTTAGTGGTGAGTTTTACTCTTTATAAATGCGTCTCTTCACTTGCATTTTCCCACCTTTTGTTGCCAAAACTTTTGCTTACCTCTTCAAAATCTCTTTCGAAAACTCTTATCATATTTTACCTTTGAAAGCTTTCTTCTTCCTCTAGCATTCAAGGCTTAAGATATCGTTGAGTCCTCTATGTTCAACATGAAGCAGCACAGACTTGATGGACAAGATATATCTATAGAGATAAATGGGATTGGCTAGACAAGATTCTATCATGATCAAGAACCCTATTTTCCATCCCTGGTTCTAGAATTTTGGAGATCGGTTTCTGTAGATAAGTCTAAGTTTATTTTCTTGGGAAAGCTAAAAGGAAAGTCAATCAAAATTTCTAAGGATGTCATTACAACTATTACTGGTTGCCCTACTGTTGGCGAGGTCTATGCTTATGACTTTGAGTTTAAGGTTATTTCTTCTCTAGAAATAAACAAGATGCTCTATGGTACTGAATGACCAGCAAAGTCTATATCTTGGCATCTTCTTCCAAAAGTCAAGATGTTGCACCTGGTCATGAAGCAAGTCTTTTGCCCTAGGAAAGGAGAAAAAGACACCGTGAACAAGTTGGATCAACTCTGCATGTATCATATGCTTACAAAGGAGAAAGTAAGTCTGCCTAATATGATTATGAATTACTTAATCTAATCCATTGGCAAGAAGCAGAATAAGATTCCTTACCCCATTGTTCTCATGAAGTTTTTACGCTGGAGAATGTGTAAACTAGTACCGTTAATGACTTGGTCACTCTATCCCCTATGGTCAGCAAGCTACCCACCTTTTCTCCTCTTTTGGACTAGATCATGGACACTTCTCTGTCTCCTCCTAAGAAGAAAAAGTCTACTCCAACCAAGCAAAAGTTTGAACCTACCCCCAAACGTTCAAAAAGCACGCTTTCTGCTAGTAAGGTTAGGAAGATGGTTCTTGACATATCTGAAGAATCCTCTGAAGAATCAAGTGAATCAGGCCCTCCTTTGAATATGGAACCTTGTCAGATGCTTCCTCATTCCTTACCTACTTAAGCATTAAACCCTCTCAAGCCTCGTGATTCTACAACTGCTAACGCATCCTCTGGCTCTGATGATTACCTATCTATTGGCAACTTGTAACACTGTTTGGATAAGCAGAAGTCTGGATCTAAGAAGAAAACCAAAGCTGCAACTCCTAAAGCTCAACAAACCCCGCGTCCTTAATTCCAACCTTCATTCTAATCTCACCAGAAAAAGTTAACTAGTTGATGTAGGCTCTTCATGCACTTTCTTGAAGAGGGTTGGATCTAGGGTTCTTCCTTCTATCTTCCTTCAAGGGGAGCTTGAGAATTTCTTCTTGAATGCAAGGAAACCAAAACTAAAGCCTAAAAACTAGAAGAATGTGACGCCAAAAACAAAGGAAAGGAAAGTGGAAATGGAAGGAGAGAAGGTGGATAATGGAGGAAGGCTTGGAAAAGAGGAGAGGGAAAGGTTGGAGGCCACTTCCTAAGGAGGAGGAAGATAACTCCACTCACCACCAAGGGAGGGAGAAACCCCTTGGATAAGAGCTTGAGAGAGCTCTCAAATTCTAGAGAGAAGGAGGAGAATCTCTCACTAGGAAACACTAAAGTGCTCTCAAATTTTACAAATGGATTAATGGTACTTGATTACAAAAGGAGAAGTCCTTATATAGGCCATAGAGGATTTCGGCCAAGGACTATCTAGATGGGCTTGGTCATGGATCCAAGGCCCATTAAGAGAAAATATGAACAAATGGCCTATACATGGCCCAAAAGGGAAAGTACAAGGCCCAAAAGTGGCCCATTTGACCTTACAAGGCCCAAATCTATCCTATAAGCCTAGAGAAACTATTTAGAAAGTATATTACAAGTAAAGTACACATAGATCCTCATAGGTTCCTTATTGGGCTTAAGCCCACTAGAAGAGAGAAAAGAGAAAAGGGCTTTATGGATGCTCTCTTTGGCCCGTTTGGTCTTTGCCCTTGTGAGGGGACCTCTATATGCTTCAAGTCCTTTCTCCAATGTAGTGTGAGGGTCTTCCTTGGGTATGTCCTCATTACTGGTGATAAGGTCTTTGAATTGTTTGTCTCTATCTTCATTTCCCTGCATCCATAGGTCTCTATTACAAGTTAGAACTCCTTGAAATAGAGTGGCAAATTTGCTAAGATACGTGATGAATATTAGCAAGTTATGGCAAAAAATCATGTTGCAGTTGAATAGTATGGTGGGTATCCTGGTTATGTCCCTTATCTAAGATTCATATTCGTGGTTATTTGAAGCATAACTCCGTTTTTAAGGTCTGTAACTAGGAACATCTCGATTAGATGAACCAGTTTTATGCAACTGCTGGCACATACAGAAGTGATGCATAAGTCTTCAAGGACTCCCTTGGTATCAAGAGGAAGAGATCAGAATCTTCCGGTGGAAGCTCCAAGAGAACAAGGTCTGAATGTTTACCTTCCAACCAGTCTGCCTCCTCTATCCCTTCTCCCTCTCCTCAGCCCCTTTCCATCACTGTTGTGCCTCCACCTCTGCCCCAGACCTCAACCTCCCTAGCCATTGTTCCTCATGCTGTTATCTCCACTGTTATCCATAAATACAAACTTACCCCTCTATATGTTCCTCACTCTGCCCTTTCTACTTACACATTCTATAAACCTGTCCTTGACCCATCAAACCCTAGGTATAAGAACCCTTACAACACTGTCATTGTCCAAAACCCAAAATTCAATCCACGTAAATTCTACATCATGCCCTCTGCACCTACACACTATCCTCCTCTTCCTATAGAATGACTTCTAGGATACCCAGACATGTTATCTAATGATGATCTTGGTATATTTCATGTGCTTCAAGCTGAACAAGCCTCAGTTGCTCATGACTTAAAACATGGTTGTACTTCTCTGGATGATGTTTTAATTAGGAATTATCCTATTGCCACCCCCTGGAAGAAGATTTTGTTTGTTGTTCCTCGCAAGCCCCTTCCAGCTAAATGGATCTCTCTGGGCAGACTAAAGAAGCCAATGCCTCCTAGGTCCAAACCTCTTTACTTTGGTCTCCTTTGAGCTCGACAACTTCTAGAAGTCAACCTTCGTAGTATCTTGACTGCTCCTAAGCCAACAGAAGCTCACGTTGATGCCTTATGGTACCATTACCTTTGGACAATTCATGAAGAAGGCTCTTGTTCTTATAGTTCTGTTTTTCCAAATCCTCTTTTTCAATACTATCCCTCTTTGATTTCTTTTAATTTACCTTTCATTTTAGTCATTCAGACTCGTTATTTTATACTTGTCTCCTCTGTAACATCTCCTTTTTTTAGCTCTTCTTTTACTCAAGATTTTCTCTTAGGGTCTCAGTGATGTCCCTTCTTTTATTGATATCAAAAGGGGGAGAGGTTAGAAGTCTTTTTATGATGAACGATGACAAGAAAAGTTAGTTTGTTGTATGTAATTTTGTTTAATGAAAAACATATTATTCCACTTGATCTTGTCTGATCTTGCGATTATTGTAATTTAATCTTTACTTTTCTTATATACATAATCTGATACTTTATCTTCTCTCAATCACAGACTTCATCAATGAAAAAGACTTGATGTCTGTTATCAACAAATAAGGGGAGATTGTTAAGAAAAAGTTTGGATGAAAAACGTTTTTCTAAGTTATCTTGGACTAGACCTTAGTTTCTATATCGTTAAATTTGTTAATATCATATATCAAGTATTTTTGTTAGAAAGTGAAGTCTACACTATCTTTGAATAATCTGTATGCCTAAGTATTTTAGGATACGAGTCATAGGCTATGAAATAAAGGGGACTATCAACATTCTAGAAGTCTGGTAGATAATCAATGGTTTGTTAGAAGCATACTGCTAAAATCAGATTGTTCTCACTCAAAAGATCAAAAAGTAACTCTCAATGTTCCTTATTCTATTTAAGTGATGCATTGGGATTCATGCACTTATTATATATGCATGGTTATCATCAAAAAACATAAAGAACAAGATGAAGATTAACAGCAAATGTTAGCGTACCTACCTATGCACTTATTATATATGCATGGTTATCATCAACTCTTCTATATCCACATGTGGAAGGAGTTCTACCCTATTTTTGATGTTCCTATTAAGCCCATGTAAAAACCTATGCATTAGGGTTTCCTCATCCTCTTCTAGATTGGCTCTAATCATGGCTATCTCTAAGGCTTTATAGTAATCTTCTACACATTTGGAGCCTTGGGTGAGCCTATTTAGCTTTGCTAATAGTTCACCCCTATAATAATTAGGAACATATCTTTTTCTATGGAGAGCTTTTAAGTCTACCCAATCATCTATGGGGGGAAAGTTGTCTCTTTTTCTTTCCTTACAAATTTGGGTCCACCAAACTAGGGCATAATTTTGAAAAGAAAGAGTTGCAATCCTAACTTTTTTATCATCTTTTATTTGATGAGAGTTGAATATTTGTTCTACCCTCATCTCCCACTCTAAGTAAGCTTCAATGTCACTTTTTCCATTGAATGGGGGAATTTCTAATTTTACCTCTCTTAAGCCTATGTCATCCTTCCTATGGTCATGGTGCCTTCTTTGTCTTGTTTCTTCCTCATTATCACTAGTGTTATGTCTTTGATTTCGTTGTCTATGCCTAGTTCTAGGGGGTTCATTATGCTCAAGATTGTTTAGCCTAGCATTAATGGTGTTTAAGCTATCCATTATGTTATGAAGCGTGCTTTTGTTTTCCCTATCACTAGACGACATCTTTTAATGTTGTCAAAGAAATTCAAGACAAGAACAAAGTATGTATATTTTAGGAAATCCCTAAGCATGAGCAGCGGAAAAATAAAAGGGATTCCATAGGATTTGCAAGGTTCCGTGTTTCAAAGCACAAAACAATTTCGAATTATTTTAGGTTACCTCTTGAAGAACTCCGAAGCAGTCGTAGCCTCGTCCTTTAGGGGTCCACACGAGCACTCCCACTAGAATCGCAACACTTGCCAACTGCTAGTTTGACGGCGTGTAGCTCTTGCAACTTTTGCAAATTTGTGTCTCACTTGAGTGAACGGCCTATGAGCATCTTATGCTCTATTTATAGGCTTAGGTTTGACCTAATTTGTTCTCTCTAAAAGTGGGCTCCTTACTCATTCCAAATGAGTTAGGCCCAATAGCTTTATTTTAGTCCAACTAAAATAAGACAACATTTTTCTGATGGGCATACTCTATGTGTGTGACCCTATAGGTAAAATACCCGGTCATATTAATAATAAACTATTTTATTATTAATATAAAATAAGAGCGGCATCTAGCAATGCATCATTATGTCCGAATATTATCAACATAACCTATAAGTGATAATTATTTAATACGTTTATTCCTTTTGTCACGATATCCTAATTGGGCCCAAGGCATGGTCGCGTCATCCTTGTACGGCCCAATTTATTTTACTTGATACCGGAGTAGACTGGATCCGAATAAATATCTAATATTTATTCTTTCTAGCATGGCTATGCGTTTTCTTAGTCTTACTCCATCAAGTGGCCTATGGATATCACTCCTGTCACATAGGAGAGACAAATCCCATCTACATCACTCACATCCCTCTGCATAATTTGTTCATTGCCTAATCACAACCTTTATAGTCCTCTTGTTACAGAAGACGTTTAATTGTATTAAAACAATAAACTCCTCATGTAGGAATCGTAGTGACTTCAGGTCGAAGGACTACATATACCATTATCACATTGAGAATCGTTTATGATAATCATGTAACGATCCATGCAACGTTCTCATGGTGGGTCTGTCCAGTACATCATTACTCTTAATGTGTACCCGTGTGAAGACTCGATATCATCTATATCTATGATCTGTGAGATCAGGTCATCAGTACACTCACACACTAGTCTCAGTGTATTTACATGTCCCCATGTAAATACTTAACTAGGGACATTTTAGGAATAATTTTTATATAACCTATTACTCCAAGGATAAATATGTTTAAAACAATTTTAAACTGAAATATTTATTCTATTGATAAGTAGAAAAATGATACAAATGAAAAAGCATAAAAGCTCATAGTGCATACACCAACAGTATAGACAAGCTAGTCGAGGAAGATGAATGCAATACAAGTGAAAAAAACACTACAACACACCTAAAATATCAATACTAGGTTTCTATCCTATAGGGAAACAAAGTCCTAGGTTGTCTTTAACTAGGTTAGTCCTATGTTGCTTATGGAAATCCTAGGTTGTCCTTAACCTAAGTTGATTATGGTTGTCCTAGGATGTTGCTAGTGATTAACTAACCCTAGACAAGCCTAACCAAATTCGGTTTTAAGAAGTAGATAACCTAACAAAAATTAGTTCAACTAACTAACTAAGTCTTAACAACCCTAACCAAAAGTAGTTAATTAGTTATGGAAGTTGTAACAAAGTCTAACCTCTATAACTACCTAACTAAATTTGGTTATGTATTAGTTAACCCAACTAACAATTAGTTATGACAACTAGAATTAGTTCCAACCACTAACTAATTACTTAAGACATTCAACTAACTACCAACTAACTAACTAATTATAGTTGTAACTTCTAACTAACTCTAACCAATTAACTAAAAGTAGTTAACAAACAAATGCACATGCACTATCCTAATTCGAATTTTACCAAGCAAAAGGGAAAATTATAATGTCCAAAAAGTCCAATGTCCTTGTTGTGTCCAAAATACAAGACAAAATCCTACTACACAAAGCCTAAGAATTGAAAAAAAAAACTTTGCCTAAGTTCTACTAGTTACAAAGCTTTTGCCTCCTTTACAATTGTCTTCACAAGTCCTTCTTGATGTATAAGCTCCAACTTTACCTAGCAAAAGAACACAAAGCAACAACTCCACACAAGATTTGGTTAATAGAAATCACAAAGAAAACTTTAAACCTCACAAAAGTGTATCTCTCAAGTGTATGCCTTCTCATAGAGATTTTCAAGCTCAATCAATTTCCACACCAATCTCAAGTGTTTCAATATGCTACCCTCACTTAATGGCGAAATGGAGTGATCTTTAGAAGTCCAAAAGAATACAAACTCAAGACAAAACTTTAAGAAGCAACAAATGACAAACTAAAAAGGCTCAAGAAATAAAGGCTACTCAAATGGAATAGAATGAAGGATCAACAATTAACTTGGAATGACAAGACTCTAAAAGCAAATAAAAGTTCAAAAGAATGAAAGCTAACTTGGAATAGAATTGAAATTGACAAAACAAGACAAACAAGAAAATAAATGCAAGAAAAAAAGTTTAAGGTATAACCTAGCCTAGAAACTCTAAAGTTGCAAGAATAAGCAAGGAAGTCTTAATGAACAAGTCTTAGCAATGGTCAAGTAATGAAAACAATTCTCATTTGGTATTGGTAATTTTGAATTTTGGTGATGATGTTTGGTGTCTCTAATTCAAACTTTGTAATGAGGCTTTCTCTTTAACACTCTTTTTTTTCTTCTTTTGGTACTTTTCTTTTCTTGTGATTCTTTTCTTTTCTTGTGATACTTTTCTTTTGCCTCTCAAGATTTCAAGATAACAACACCAATTTATGATACCCAAAACCGAAATGCACAAATGGTATTAACAAGTTCAATTAATGCTTCTTGCTTAAGGGAAATTATGCAACCTTCTCCTAAATTGATGTATAGGAGGTGACTAAAATCTTTTTTTTTTTTGACAAGTTTTGTTTTTGATGCAAGCAAGATGAAAATAGGAATGTAAACGAGATATCCTAATAGTGCAACAAAATTAAACCTAGAATCAAACTAAGAATAGAAACTAACAATCCTAAAATTGAGTTGACTTTGGAGTGTCTTGAATGTGAGACCTCCTAACAAGAATGGAACCTTTGTAGGAGCTAATCAAGATGCTTGAATTGCCCCTAATCCACACGGTTTGCACACTAAAAAGGGAGAAGCAATTAACTTCCTAGAACTCTAGAAAAGGTTCCACATGGCACTTAACTAACTTCCTAAATTGGCTCTAACTAACAACTAACAAGTAACTAACATGTAACAACAACCTAACAACCTACTAACCGAAATTAACATGTGCCATTTCTGAAATTTTAGAGACCAAAACAGAATGGTAATAATAACCAACCAAAATTGACAATAACAAGATGCAAAAATTGAAACCACAAAGAAACTAGCACAAAAATTCAAAAGAACTAAGACTTTTTATGATTTTTTCTATGCTAACATGGAATTAATAAAGCATATGAATGACTAAGAAACAGAATTCTAGCCAGCAAAATGAACTCAAAACCGAAAATTAAAATGGAAGAGAAGAAGAAAAAAACCTCCCAAGGCTCAATGATACCACATAATGTAGGCTCTTCATGCACTTTCTTGAAGAGGGTTGGATCTAGGGTTCTTCCTTCTATCTTCCTTCAAGGGGAGCTTGAGAATTTCTTCTTGAATGCAAGGAAACCGAAACTAAAGCCTAAAAACTAGAAGAATGTGACGCCAAAAACAAAGGAAAGGAAAGTGGAAATGGAAGGAGAGAAGGTGGATAATGGAGGAAGGCTTGGAAAAGAGGAGAGGGAAAGGTTGGAGGCCACTTCCTAAGGAGGAGGAAGATAACTCCACTCACCACCAAGGGAGGGAGAAACCCCTTGGATAAGAGCTTGAGAGAGCTCTCAAATTCTAGAGAGAAGGAGGAGAATCTCTCACTAGGAAACACTAAAGTGCTCTCAAATTTTACAAATGGATTAATGGTACTTGATTACAAAAGGAGAAGTCCTTATATAGGCCATAGAGGATTTCGGCCAAGGACTATCTAGATGGGCTTGGTCATGGATCCAAGGCCCATTAAGAGAAAAGATGAACAAATGACCTATACATGGCCCAAAAGGGAAAGTACAAGGCCCAAAAGTGGCCCATTTGACCTTACAAGGCCCAAATCTATCCTATAAGCCTAGAGAAACTATTTAGAAAGTATATTACAAGTAAAGTACACATAGATCCTCATAGGTTCCTTATTGGGCTTAAGCCCACTAGAAGAGAGAAAAGAGAAAAGGGCTTTATGGATGCTCTCTTTGGCCCGTTTGGTCTTTGCCCTTGTGAGGGGACCTCTATATGCTTCAAGTCCTTTCTCCAATGTAGTGTGAGGGTCTTCCTTGGGTATGTCCTCATTACTGGTGATAAGGTCTTTGAATTGTTTGTCTCTATCTTCATTTCCCTGCATCCATAGGTCTCTATTACAAGCTAGAACTCCTTGAAATAGAGTGGCAAATTTGCTAAGATACGTGATGAATATTAGCAAGTTATGGCAAAAAATCATGTTGCTGTTGAATAGTATGGTGGGTATCCTGGTTATGTCCCTTATCTAAGATTCATATTCGTGGTTATTTGAAGCATAACTCCGTTTTTAAGGTCTGTAACTAGGAACATCTCGATTAGATGAACCAGTTTTATGCAACTGCTGGCACATACAGAAGTGATGCATAAGTCTTCAAGGACTCCCTTGGCATCAAGAGGAAGAGATCAGAATCTTCCGGTGGAAGCTCCAAGAGAACAAGGTCTGAACGTTTACCTTCCAACCAGTCTGCCTCCTCTATCCCTTCTCCCTCTCCTCAGCCCCTTTCCATCATTGTTGTGCCTCCACCTCTGCCCCAGACCTCAACCTCCCTAGCCATTGTTCCTCATGCTGTTATCTCCACTGTTATCCATAAATACAAACTTCCCCCTCTATATGTTCCTCACTCTGCCCTTTCTACTTACACATTCTATAAACTTGTCCTTGACCCATCAAACCCTAGGTATAAGAACCCTTACAACACTGTCATTGTCCAAAACCCAAACTTCAATCCACGTAAATTCTACATCATGCCCTCTGCACCTACACACTATCCTCCTCTTCCTATAGAATGACTTCTAGGATACCCAGACATGTTATCTAATGATGATCTTGGTATATTTCATGTGCTTCGAGCTGAACAAGCCTCAGTTGCTCATGACTTAAAACATGGTTGTACTTCTCTGGATGATGTTTTAATTAGGAATTATCCTATTGCCACCCCCTGGAAGAAGATTTTGTTTGTTGTTCCTCGCAAGCCCCTTCCAGCTAAATGGATCTCTCTGGGCAGACTAAAGAAGCCAATGCCTCCTAGGTCCAAACCTCTTTACTTTGGTCTCCTTTGAGCTCGACAACTTCTAGAAGTCAACCTTCGTAGTATCTTGACTGCTCCTAAGCCAACAGAAGCTCACGTTGATGCCTTATGGTACCATTACCTTTGGACAATTCATGAAGAAGGCTCTTGTTCTTATAGTTCTGTTTTTCCAAATCCTCTTTTTCAATACTATCCCTCTTTGATTTCTTTTAATTTACCTTTCATTTTAGTCATTCAGACTCGTTATTTTATACTTGTCTCCTCTGTAACATCTCCTTTTTTTAGCTCTTCTTTTACTCAAGATTTTCTCTTAGGGTCTCAGTGATGTCCCTTCTTTTATTGATATCAAAAGGGGGAGAGGTTAGAAGTCTTTTTATGATGAACGATGACAAGAAAAGTTAGTTTGTTGTATGTAATTTTGTTTAATGAAAAACATATTATTCCACTTGATCTTGTCTGATCTTGTGATTATTATAATTTAATCTTTATTTTTCTTATATACATAATCTGATACTTTATCTTCTCTCAATCACAGACTTCATCAATGAAAAAGACTTGATGTCTGTTATCAACAAATAAGGGGAGATTGTTAAGAAAAAGTTTGGATGAAAAACTTTTTTCTAAGTTATCTTGGACTAGACCTTAGTTTCTATATCGTTAAATTTGTTAATATCATATATCAAGTATTTTTGTTAGAAAGTGAAGTCTACACTATCTTTGAATAATCTGTATGCCTAAGTATTTTAGGATACGAGTCATAGGCTATGAAATAAAGGGGACTATCAACATTCTAGAAGTCTGGTAGATAATCAATGGTTTGTTAGAAGCATACTGCTAAAATCAGATTGTTCTCACTCAAAAGATCAAAAAGTAACTCTCAATGTTCCTTATTCTATTTAAGTGATGCATTGGGATTCATGCACTTATTATATATGCATGGTTATCATCAAAAAACATAAAGAACAAGATGAAGATTAACAGCAAATGTTAGCGTACCTACCTCTACGCATTTTCAGAGTACACTGAGCATATTCTGAACTTATGTCAGGTTGTCTCAGAAAGCCCCTTCTAACCTTTAAGCGCTGACTTCTAACCTTTCGCTCTATCAAGAAATAAAATACGGATGAGTTTATGCATGGGAGATACATGAGAAACCATTTCCATGAAAGAACTGAAGGAGTCTATTACTAGCCCCTAAAGTCCGTAACAACATCCAGGTCTGGTAACACAAAGCCTAAGGCAAATACCTTCAAAGGATTTCCAACGACTATATCTTCCTTCAAGAAGTAGCAACAATTATATCCTCTAGCTTCTATAAATACCAAGGAAGATTGAACTTTACGAGCTTTTATTCAAATTCTCTAAAGTACAATTCTCTCTATTCATTCTTCTCTTGTAAGACAAAGACCTTCCCTGTTTATTCTACCTCTAGTAAACCTTGGTCTTATGTCATAACTTAGTGTATAATTTCATTTGTATATCACTTATACACTAAGTTTTATGAGTTACTTTCATTCATTCAAACACTTTGTAAAAGTCTGGTGTATTGCCAAAATTCATGAGTATGGGAAACACTGTTGGCTTGAATAGGCTTTTGAAAGAATACTTGGGTTGAGCAGGAGTGGCTTATTGAAAGAATACTTGGGTTTAAGCTAGAAGTGGCTTGAATCAAGAATACTTATGGCACAAGTCTGGTTCTATTATTGTAAAGGAGATTTTACAATAGTGGAAATCCTTCAAGTTAGAAGGGACTGGACGTAGCTTCAGTGTTGAAAGTGAACCAGTATAAATTCTCTGTGTTGATCTCTTTCCTTTACTCTTTTGCATCATTTGATTACGTGTTCTATTTGGTTCTTATTTTCCATGAAAAGACTCTGTGACTTATTCAACCTCTCTTCTAATTCTGACTCTGAACCATTAACATCTTTATTTTTAAAAAAGGATTTTTGTTGTTTTCCTTTCTAACATGCTTTGCAAGGCTGGGAGCTGTTAAAAGAGATTATTGGCAGTCCCTTGACTAGCCTTCTTCTATTTAGTTTTGAAATATGTTTCATGCTAACATGCCTATGCTTTTTGTGCCAGACCCATATCTCCTCAGAGGTTGAGAAAAAACATGTTACATTTTGATTATTCAGCTCAGCCAGATCAACCTTGTAGAGGTTGTTGTATTTGTTTGCTGCAAAGAGAATAACCCTATCATGGTTGATGATAGTACACTTCTCCTTGCCAAAAGAGACTTATAACCATTATCGTAAAATTGACTTATGCTTAATAGGTTATGTCTCAGACCTTTAACAAAATAAACATTTTCAATTATGGGTGAAGGAGTGTTACCTATCTTACCATTACCTACAATATGATTGGTCAAGTTTCCTCCAAAAGTAACCTTCCCACCTTCAAAATGTTCTAGGTCTAGGAACATAGACCTTTTTTTTGTCATGTGATGCAAGCACCCACCGTTCAGATACCAGTAGTGTTGCTTTGCTTTTGTCCTTAAGCACATATACAATGGGAATGATCATTGCATTTGGTATCCAAAACTTCTTGGGTCCTAGAAGGTTAGTGCTCTTTAGGTTTCTCTTTTTCCTTTTTAAACAATATTTTATCACATGACCATGCTTCTTGTAGTAATTACATTTGGCATGTTTATGTTTGCTTTGAAAAGATAGCGGAGGAGGAGAAACTTTCTTAAAATCTGTCTTTTCAACATAACCTAGACCAGGTCTGTCATGGCCACTGTGAAATACGACAGACTTCTGAGTTGTTTAACTCAGTTTTCAAAATTCCATTTTCTTTCTTTAGTCTGTGTAGTTCCGTAAGATGTGATTTCTATTTTGTTCTAACTTTTTTACATAATCCATATCTAAATCTTTCTTCTTAAAATTAGATAATATATTTTCATAACAAGAAACAGTCTCAGATTGTTTCTTTTTTAAAAGCTTATAATTTTTCAAAAGTGTTGAAAAATATTTAAACAAGACTTCATAGTTTTCCTTGAGTTCAGAAGGATTTACCTCTTCAGAGTCTAAATCACTTGAGTTTTCTTCAGATTCAGAGTCTGTTTTTGCCATTAGATAGATTTGAGCAGATTCTATCTCTTTCTTAGATTCACTTGTACTAGATGAATCTTCATCATTCCAGGTGATTAGTCCTTTTTGTTTCTTGAAAAATGTCCTTTTCTCTCTCCCGTCCTTCTTGTCTTTGTTCAAGAGAGGATATTCAGCCTTGACGTGTCCTGGTTTCCTGTAATTGAAACACTCCAAAATTGTTTTGTTAGTTTTAAATTTGTATTGACTTTTACCTTTAGATTTTCTTCTGTTGAACCTCTCAGATCTGTCTTTCTTCTTTTTCAGCAGCCTATAAAAATGTTTGGTGACAACATCTATGTCCTCATCTTTATCACCAGAGCCAGGATTTGAGCTAGTTGAATCCTCAACTTTAGGATCTTTTCCCCTTCTGGTTGTTTCTTCAAACTTTAGAGCAATACCTTTGGAAGAAGAAGATTTTGAAACCTCATTTTGCTTTAGCTTTAACTCATGAACTCTTAGCACTCCAAAGGGTTCATCAAGAGTCAAGGTGCTAAGATCCTTAACTTCTTCTAGAGTAGCAAACTTAGCATCAAACTTTTTTGCTAAGCAGCCCAGAAGTTTAACATTGATATCCTCAACAGAGGGAGTTGATCTGAAGGCTTGAAGCTTATTTAATAAGGTTTGGAATCTACCAAACATCTGGTTAACAGATTCGCGCTCCTCCATTTTGAAGTTATCATTCTTTTTGGTTACAAGAATCTTCTTGGATCGTTTAACATTAGAGGTGCCTTCATAGTTACGCTGAAGGGCATCTTAGATTTCCTTCACAGATTTATAGCTATAGACATTGTTTTATTCCAACTTGCTTAAGGCACAGATTAAAAGGAATCTGGCCTTGGCATTTGCTTCCATCCTCTTGACATCAGCCGTAGTCCATTTATCTTCAGGCGTGGGCTTTCCATCACTATCCACAGGGACTATATGATCACCGTTTGAAATGATTCCCTACACAGTGTATGGGGTATACTTGATGAAAATCTCCATCTTGTCTTTCCAATAGGCATAATCTTCACCAAGGAAGGCTGGCGGTCTGTGTATTGAGGAACCTTCAACAAAAAGCTAATCTTGATGAAAGGTAGCCATAGATCTTGATCCTTTTTACTTGTTTAAGTAATTAACCTAAACAGATAAGCTCTGTACCAATTGATGGTATAAAGTCAAACTTAGAAGAGGGGTTGAATAAGTCTAAACTCTTTCACGCAGACTATTAAAAATAATCTGAAAGATGTTTCAGACTTAAGATGATGCAACCTTTAGAAAGCAAAGGGTAGTGGGAAGATAACATAGTTGATTTATACTAGTTCACTCCCAAAGTGGAAGCTTCGTCCAGTACCTTCAGACTTGAAGGATTTTCATTATGTAAAAATCTTTTTTTACACAACAAGCACAACCTGTGCTCTAAGTATTGTTGACTCCAACCACTTTTGGCTTAACCCAAGTATTCTTTCAATCAAGCCACTCGTATTTCATTCCTAAGTATTCTTTCTAAAGCTTCTTCAGGCCAAGAAGTGTTTCCCACTTATACTAAAGGTTGGTGAACACACCAAACTTGTTACACAAGATATGAATGATAAAGGAAGGTTATGGAACAAAGATAACTTAGCATACAAAGAGATTTGTATTTGTAGCTAAAAATACGCTAAGTTATGGTAAGCAAAAAGCCAAGGTCTACCAGAGGTAGAACAACAAGAAAAGCTTTTGCTCATGAGACAAATACAATGAAAAAGCTGAAGAGTTTGCTAGCGAACACTTTTAATATTTTTTCACATTCTCAAAGCTTTTTCAAAGTTTTTGATCTTCTCATATTTATAGAGCAGTTATGATATCCGTTGGAGAAGAAATAACCATTGATTACATTTAACCTTGAGGATGTAGATGGTGACAAGGTCTGAATCAGGAGCTCTTCAGAACTTATACCAAAATTGTGATCCTTGAGAATCTCATATTAAAATATGCCTATTTGTTTAGCTTTTTCAAGCTAAAAGGTACACTATTGTAGAGGTTGACCTTAGGCTTTACACTTTCACAAATATAACTTTATTCTAAATCTTGAGATTTGCAAGACATCTTCTTGGGTATCTGCGGGCATGAAATCCTAAAATTTTTGTTCCTTTTCCTTTTTGATGAAAGGTGCAGGTTTTGAGCAAAACACTATGTTTAGCACTTTCATAGAAAAGGAAGGTTGTTGTTCAGAAAACGTTCTTGAGAAAAAGTTCAGACATTTCTCTTGGTTCTTCTTGTTTCAAGATGGACTTCTTTATATGGATGAACCAGACTTGTCTTTGAAATAAATTTTGTTTGATGGACTCCCTCTTTTTCTTTCAACATGTGCGCTTCAGACTTTTCCTAAAACACCTGCTAAAACATGTTAGCAAACATGCAAGTAGAGTCTTGATGAGTGTTATTAACAAATCCCAGGGGTTGAGACTTTTTAGTCTCTTATTCAGACTTAGATCTAACACAGGAGAAACAGACAAGTCTTCCTACACATCAACATCGTCAACATGGATCACATGCGAAGGATCAAGAATATACTTCCTCAACTGTGACACATGAAACACGTGTAGATTTACAAGATGCGGAGGAAGTGCAATCTAATATGAAACATGACCGATTCTATCCAGAATCTCGTATAGTCTAATAAACTTAGGACTTAATTTCCTGGTCTTCAAAGGTCTACCAATTCCTTTATCATGTGAGACTTTCAGAAACACATGATCACCAACTTGAAATTCAACTGGTTTCCTTTTGTCATAGTAACTTTTCTGTCGGTCTTGAGCAATCTTCATATTCTCTTTATTCTTTCTAATATGCTCAGTAGTCTCTTGAATAATTGCAGGCCCTAACGTCAAGTTTTCACCAATTTCTAACTAACATAGAGGCGTTCTACATTTCCTACCATAAAGTGCCTCATAAGGAGCCATACAGATATTACTGTGGTAACTATTATTGTATGTGAACTCAATCAATGGAAGAAATCTCTCCTAACAACCACCATAGTCAAGCACACAATCCCTCAACAGATCTTTTAGGCTTTGTATAGTCCTTTGAGATTGTCTGTCGGTTTGTGGATGATAAGCGAAGCTAAGCTTGAGTTTAAAGCTTAACTCTTGATGTAAGCTTCCCCAAAATCAGGAAGTAAACTGAGGGTCATGATCGGATACAATTCTAGACGGAACGCCATGTAATCTAACAATCTCCTTTATGTATAATTGGGCTAATTTCTCCAATGAATTCTTTATATTCATGGGTAAGAAGTAAACATACTTTGTTAAACGATTAACAATTACCTATATCATATTATTCCAAGCATGAGGTCTGGGAAACCAGAAACAAAATCCATAGCAATACTATCCCTCTTCCAAACTGGGATCTCAAGAGGTCTCAACAAACCAAATGGTTTCTGATGTTTAACCTTATCCTTCTAACACACAAGGCAAGATGCAACAAGATTCACCACATCACGCTTTATACCAAGCCACCAAAAATTCTTTCTCAAGTCCTGATACATTTTAGTTGCACCAGGATGGATGCTCAACACACTTTTATGAGCTTCCTTCTCAAATCACCGCTAGATGGAATATAAATTCGGCCCTTAACACGCCAAATACCGTCTAGACCTTCTGACAACATCAAATCCTTCCCACCAGCTTGAGCTTCTTTCAACTCAATCAAATACTTATCAGTTAATTGTCACTCTTTCACCCTTTCAAAGAATGCATTACAAATTTTCAAAACAGCCAAAGAAATTTTATTCAAGGTATACATCTTCACACCAACATTCAGGTTACAAAATTGTTCAATCAATTCAATTTCCTTCACCATTATGGCTGAAACATGCAAAGATTTTTGACTCAATGCATCGGCTACAACATTCACTTTTCTAGGATGGTACTTCAATTCGAAGTCATAGTCTTTCAAGAATTCCATCTACCGCCTTTGGTGCATATTTAATTCCTTCTGGTCAAACAAATATTTAAGGCTCTTGTGATCACTATAGACCATAAACTTAGAATCGTACAAATAATATCGCCATAACCTTAAAGCAAAAACCACTGCCACCAATTCAAGATTATGGGTTGGATAATTAGATTCACGTGGTCGCAACTGTCTTAATGCATAAGTTATCACACCTTCATTTTGCATCAACACACATCCAAGTCCAAGCTTGGAAGCATCACAATAGACAATAAATTCCTCTTGTAAATTGGGCAAAGCCAATACAGGTGCAAAAGTAAGCCACAACTTTAACTCTTGAAAATTTTTCTCACATTCGGGCATCCAAACAAATGGTTAGTTTTTACGAGTCAATTTGGTCATAGGCAAAGCGATGTGGGAAAATCCCTCAATAAATCTTTGGTAATATCCTACTAGACCAAGAAAACTTCAAACCTCAAAAGCAGATTTTGACCTTTCCCATGCCATAACAGCTTTATCCTTTGATGAATCAACAACAATACCATGACGAGAAATCACATGACCAAGAAATGAAATTTCATTCAATCAGAATTCAAATTTAGAGAACTTAGCATACAACTGCTTCTCTCAGAGAATAGACAACACAAGGCAAAGATGCCTCTCGTACTCTTTGTGGCTTTTAGAGCATACCAGAATATCATCAATGAACATCACAATAATCTCGTCAAGATACTCATGGAAGATACTATTCATGTAGTCCATGAAAATCACAGTAGCATGTATCACACCGAATGGCATCATCATATACTCGTAGTGGCCATATCGTATCCAAAAAGCTGTCTTGGGAATATCGTTGGTCTTCACCCTAATTTGGTGATATCCAAAACATAAATAAATTTTAGAGAAAACAATGACACCCTTTAATTGATCCAATAGATCATCAATATGAGGAAAATGGTATTTGTTCTTAATAGTCAATTTATTAAGTTAGCGATAATTGACGCACATTCCCATGCTTCCATCATTCTTCTTCACCAACAACACAAGTGCGTCCTAAGGAGACACACTTAGGTGAATAAACTCTCGTTCCAATAATTCCCTGACTTTCTTTTTAAGATCAGACAACTCCATAGGAGACATTCTATAAGGAGCTCTAGAAACAGGTTCAGCGCCAGGAACCAAGTCAATAGAAAATCCCACCTCACATAGGGGAGGCAAACCAGAAACATCATTAGGAAAGACATCCAGAAATTTAGAAAGAATAGGAATTTTGTAAGATTGGGAGGTACTAATCCCATCAACCATACCTTACAGGTTAAAACGTTTAACATTTAGAGTCGGAAAAATCACTATTTTATTGTGACAATCCACCAAAACCTTATTCGTAGACAACTAATCGATTCCTATAATAATCTCTAGATTCTTCATAGCAAACACACGAGGGAAACAACAAATTTTCTACTCTCCAGAGTCATTTTGAAATTTTCACATCAAGTTACCAATCTCAAACAAGCACTGGTTGGTGTAGTCACCATCAACGAACCTTTTGTCAACCAAGTGGCCTCAATTACTCAAGAGGGGGAGGGGGTGAATTGAGTATTAAAGATTTTCTTTGGAATGCCTTTGAATATAGTTCTTTTATAATTATATACTTAATGGTGATGGTAAAATTAATGTTGAGCAATAACAATATCAAATAACAAAGTAAGCAAGCAATTTAAATGCATAATTTTGAAAGAGTGTAGTTAAAGAGAAAATTGCAAACCGATATAATGAGTTCCACCACACCGGTGTACGTCTCGCCTTCAAGTAACCCATTTGAAGGATTCCACTATTGGAGATTAGAGATACAAACTTTGAGCAATTGTAGCTTCCTAGTGTCCCACACTCAAAAACTCAATTCTTAGAAGTATAAGGGCACCCCACCCAATCTCTTAATCTCACAATTTTACAAGGTTGAAACCCAACCCAAGTTCTAGGAATTTTGGTGTTTAAGATTACAAGGGTAACTCTCTAATAGAGTGGATATACATATTTTAGCACTCGAAGAATTTTCTCACTAACTAAGCTCTTAAGAGAATTGCAAAATAAAAGAATAGAGAGCAACGAGAGATAAGAAAGCTTAAGAGAAAAATGCTTGCTGCTTGAACTTGGTCAAATGAATCCTTCACATGCTCTCTCTATTTATAGCATTTCAAAAGGCAAAGCTTTCAATTAAAAATTCCCACCGATCCATGATTTATGCAAAGTTTATCTTCCATGATCCATGATTCCAGTAATGGATGTCTGCTTAGTGATCCTTGTTTTCTGGGTTGATTCTTGTAATGTTTCTGTGATTTATGCAAAGCTGTTTCTTTCAAATTCAAATTTGAAATTTAAATTTGAACTAAATGAATAGATTTATTTCCAAAATGAATAGATTCATTCAATGTATTTACACATCAAAAATAAAATGAATAGATTCAAAATACAAATGAATGGATTCACTGCGTAAATTTTCATACTGCCAGACGTATGAATTGATTCATCTATAGCATGAATCAATTCAAGCTTTTAAAATTAAGTTTCCTGGGCAAAAATCTCATGTGAATCAATTCAGCTTCACCATGAATCGATTCAAGCATTTTGAATTGTAATTTCTAGCCCTGTTTAATGTGTGAATCGATTCATATATCCATGTATTATTGTATGAATCGATTCATGCACTTGTTGCATGATTTTTGATACTTTGTTTCACCCAATTTGATACGTGGTTGCATGAAGCTTGGTTCCTTTGATCCTTAGGAACTTTGATGAACATTTTTCTCTTGTTTTAATCTTTTGTAATTGCCTTGAATCAATTCTTTGGAATTCATCAAATTTATATCATCAAACATAATTAATTATAAAAATACATTCTCCCCATTTTTGATGATGACAACAAATGTTCATCTCTTGGGGTGTTAGTCTCACAACAGTTTAAAATTCAAGATTTTTTGGCAAACTAAACTCCCCCTTTCAAATGCATTTATATACCACTTGTTATATACTACTTGTTAATGTAGAATCATACAAAGTCATTTTGAAGAGGAATACCACTTGTTAAAGATAACATATTATATCCATGCATGTATCAGAGCGTATTTGTAACAAAATAATATTTCCCTCTTAGTGATTAAACAAGTGATTAAATAATCTCAACCTTCCCCTTAATAATATACTACTTTTCTCTCCCCCTAAATCAAATATAAATAATCAGTAATATCTCTCCCCCTTTGACATCATCAAAATATAACAAGAGATTTATTAAAGCATATATAACATTCTAGTCTCTTCCCCTTTGATCATAATAAACACATTATCAGACAATCATATATCTCATACTCAATCATTATCAAACTTATCACATGTTCAAAAACATATACCACATACAAATATATCAAGAAAACGTATAGGATTTGATTCTTAAACACAATTATAGCTTTCCAAAATTCCTAATTCCATTGTAATGTTTATAAACTATTCTTTAGCAAGAGGTTTTGTAAAAATATCAGCCAATTGTTTGGAGGTGTCAACATATTCAAGAATGCAATCCCCTTTTAAGACGTGATCTCGTATAAAATGGTGACGGATTTCTATGTGCTTAGTTCTTGAGTGCATTACTGGATTTTTAGAGATGTTAATCGCGCTAGTGTTGTCGTACTTAATGGGTATTTGATCTAAGACAACACCAAAATCAAGAAGTTATTGTCTCATCCATAAGATTTGAGCACAACAGCTCCCAACTGCGACATATTCTACCTCAGCTGTTGATAAAGCGACGCTGACTTGTTTCTTACTATGCCAAGATATATGAGAATTACCAAGTAGGTGACAAGTACCACTGGTACTTTTTCGATCTAATTTACAACCAGTAAAATCAGAATCAGAATAACCAACCAAAGAATATTCGGCACCTTGGGGGTACCATAAACCAACATTTTGTGTCCCTACAAGATATTTCAAAATTCTTTTAACAACAGTTAAATGAGATTTCATTGGGACATGCTTGAAATTTAGCACACATGCACACAACAAACATTATATCAGGTCTACTAGCAGTTAAGTAAAGTAAGGATCCAATCATACCTCGGTATTTGGTGATCTTAACATCCTTACTTTTTTTATCTTTGTCCAAGTAGCATGATGTGCTCATGGGTGTTGCTATAGCTTTGTCTATTTCGAATCTTTTAAGAAGTTCTTTATAATATTTGGACTGACTAACAAAAGTCCCTTTTTTAGTTTTCTTAATTTGTAGTCTAATGAAGAAGGTAAGTTCTCCCATCATAGACATTCAAATTCATCCTGCATAATCTTGGCAAACTCTTTACAGAGAAGTTCATTTGTGGCACCAAATATTATATCATCGACGTAAACTTGTACCAAAAGAATGTCAGTGTTTTTGCATTTTATAAATAGCATAGTATCAACCTTTCCTCTTTCAAAATGTTTTTCTAAAAGAAATTTGCTAAGTCTTTCATACCAAGCTCTTGGAGCTTGTTTTAAACCATACAAAGCTTTTCTCAATTTGAAAACATGATTTAAAAATTTGTAGTTTTCAAAACTAGGAGGTTAATCTACATATACTTCTTATTGAATGTAACCATTTAGAAAGGCACTTTTAACATCCATTTGGTAAAGTTTAAAGTCCATACAACATGCAAAAGCTAACAGCAGCCTAATTGCTTCTAGTCTAGCAATGGGAGCATACGTTTCTTCATAATCTATTCCTTCTTCTTGATTATAACCTTTAGCAACTAGCCTAGCTTTATTTCTAGTTATAATTCCATTTTCATCAAGTTTATTCCTAAAAACACATTTAGTGCCTATTACTTGGTGATCATTGGGTCTTGGCATAAGTTCCCAAACTTGGTTTCTTTTAAATTGATTTAACTCTTCTTGCATAGCCAACATCCAATGTTCATCAATAATAGCCTCATTAATGGTTTTAGGTTCAATTTGATAAACAAAGGCTAAATGATTACAAGTACTTCTAATAGAATTACGAGTACTTACACCCTTTGTTATTTCACCTATAATGTTGTCCAAAGGATGATCTTTTAAGGTGATCCAATCCTTTTGTTGAGGTTCCTTATTTTCGGTTGTGTCTCCTTCATTGTTGACTTGTTCTTTATCATCCAAGTTCATCTCTTGGAAGGTACCTACAAGATCATCAACTTCCTTTCTCAAAGGATTTTGGTTAAGTTCATCAAATTTGACATGAATGGACTCTTCAATAGTACAAGTTCGTTTGTTAAAGAGTCAATATGCTTTGCTAGTAAATGAATAACCTAGAAATATTGCCTCATTAGATTTTGCATCAAACTTCCCCAGATTATCCTTTCCATTATTTAACACAAAACATTTGCATCCAAATACATGAAAATAAGAAATGTTTAGTTTTCTTCCTTTGTAAAGCTCATAGGGGGTTTTCTTTAAAATAGGCCTTATTAGACATCTATTCATAACATGACAAATGGTATTTACCGCATCGGCCCAAAAATGTTTCGCAATATTATTGTCATTTAACATAGTTCTTGCGAGCTCTGCTAAAGATCGAATTTTCCTTTCAACTACTCCATTTTGTTATGGAGTTCTAGGAGCCGAAAAATTATGTTCAATGCCAAATTTTTCACAAAACGTTTCGAAAGGTTGATTTTCAAATTTCCCCCATGATCGGTTCTAATGGATGTGATTTTCAAATTTTGCTCGTTTTAGATAATCTTAGAAAGTTTTTTAAATGCATGATATGCTTTATTTTTATGAGTAAGAAATAATGTCCATGTATATCTTGAATAATCATCCATAATCACAAGACCATAATAGTTTCCACCAAAACTTTTAACTTTTGAAGGTCTAAATAAATCCATGTGCAAAAGTTGTAAAGGTCTATTAGTTGAAACAACATTTTTTGCTTGAAAAATACCTTTACTTGTTTCCCCTTTTGACATGCATCACAAAATTTATTTTCAAATTTCAATTTTGGTAAACCAATTACTAAATATTTCAAAACAAGTTTGTTTAAATGGTCTATATGAATATGGGCAATTCTTCTATGCTATAGCCATGACTCATCCTCTTTAGTTATGAAGCATTGCACATAATTTGAAGCAAGACAATCAAGATTAATCATGTAAATATTATCAACTCTTTGACCAATGAACTTTACTTCCTTGTTTAGCTTATTTTCAATTATGCAACAGTTTAATTCAAATACAATTTTATATCCTTTATCACATAATTGGCTAATGCTAAGCAAGTTATGTTTGAGTCCTTCAACATATAATACATCATTTATAGAGGTGGAAGAGTTTTTACCAATATTTCCTATTCCAAGAATTCTTCCCTTAGTATTGTCTTCATATGTAACAAATCCTTTATTTTGGGGAGTGAATGATATAAACTTACTTTTGTCTCCCATCATGTGCTTAGAACACCCATTATCCAAGTACCAATGAGTGTTGCTTGTTTTAAAACATACTTACAAAACCAATCAAGTTAAAGATCTTGGTACCCATTTTATGTTAGGTCCGTGTAGGTTAGTTTACTGTAATGTTCCCTTAGGAACCCATACTTTCTTCACAATCTTTTGTCCTAATTTTCTAACATAACAATTAGAGGCATTATGTCCTTTGAGACCACAATGATTGCATTTCAAAAAAGGTGAAGATGATTTACTAGGTGGTACAAAAAAATTCTTGTAATGTTTCTCTTTCTTGTAAGTATTAGATCCTGAGTTGAATCCTAATCCAGTTTTATCAAACATGCAACGTTGTTTTCCAAGTAAAGCATTTAAATTGTCTCTACCATTGGTGAATTTTTCAAGAGTTTTGTTTAAGTCAAAAACTTTCTTTTCCAATACATCACATTTCTTGAAGAATTCACAAGGTTTATCTTTAGAGCATGCTTGAATGTTAACAACTTCCTTTCTTAAAATTTCATTTTCTTTACCGAGTTCTACAAGATGCATTTCAAGAGTGTTAATTGTTTTTCTTGACAACTTATACTTATTTGAAATTTTAGCAAATTTGTCATATAATTCTTCAAAGGCATCAAGTAATTCATCTTTATGTAAGTCATGGAAGCTTACCTCATCTTCTTCATCTTGATGGTTAGCCATAAGGCATAGGTTGGCTTCTTTGTTTTCTGATTCGTCCGAGTTACTTATATCGTTTTCATCCTATGCTATGTATTCTTTTCTCTTTCCTTTCTGATTTTTTTTCTTTTTAATATTTGGACAATCCGCCTTGAAGTGTCCTTCCTTACCACATTCAAAAAAAGTAGGTGAAGAATTATTATCTTTAGGAGTAGATTTTTTACCTTTGGAAGTGAAGTTCTTTTGAAATTGTTTGTTTCTCATAAATTTTCCAAAACGCTTCACAAATAGGCCTAACTCATCATCATCATCATCATCTAGGTCACTTTTGGATTCATCCTCCTCGATTGAAGTGGCTTTAAGAGCTAGCCCCTTTTTCTTAGAGGACCTTTCTTCCTTCTCCGTAATCTTCAAATCTTTTAGTTCTTGCTCTTGTTCTTGAAGCTTACCAAATAGTGTAGCAAGAGACATCTTATTTATGTTGGGAGATTTCTTGATGGCAATAACAAGAGGTTGTCATTCCCTAGTAAGACTTTTTAGAACTTTATGGATGAGCTCCTTGTTAGTATAAGATTTACCAAGAGTAATAAGATGATTAATAATCAAAGTAAATCTCTTTTGAAGTTCTAAAATAGTTTCACCGGAATTCATTCTAAAGCTTTCATATTAGCTAGTCAAGGTACTGATTTTAGAGTCTTTAACATCACTAGTCCCTTCATGAGTAACTTGAAGGGTATCCCATATTTCTTTTGCATATTTACATGTTACAACTCTAAAAAATTCGTCAGGACCTAAGGCAAGAGTAATAAGATTTTTAGCTTTATAGTTATGTTGTACTTTCTTTTATTCTTCACTAGTCCAATTATCCATATGTTTTTCAACTTGTCTACCATTAACAGTATGCATAGGTATAAAAGGACCATTTTCAATAGCATTCCATATTTTCAAATCAATTGATTGAACAAAAATTTTCATCCTTTCTTTCCAAAAAGCAAAACCCTCACCATTGAAAGCGGGAGCTCTATTTGTGGCACCACCCTTAGGAAAAAGGTTATCTTGTTCTCTTGAAGCTGTTAAGCTTGATCTACCAAGAGTCAAGCTCTGATACCACTTGTTAACCAAGTGGCCTCAATTACTCAAGAGGGGGGTGAATTGAGTATTAAAGACTTTCTTTGGAATGCTTTTGAATATAGTTCTTTTACAATTATATACTTAATGGTGATGGTAAAATTAATGTTGAGCAATAACAATATCAAATAACAAAGTAAGCAAGCAACTTAAATACACAATTTTAAAAGCGTGTAGGGAAAGAGAAAATTGCAAACCGATATAATGAGTTCCACCAAACCGGTGTATGTCTCATCTTTAAGCAACTCACTTAAAGGATTCCACTATTGGAGATTAGAGATACAAACTTTGAGCAATTGCAGCTTTCTAGTGTCCCACACTCAAGAACTCAATCCTCACAAGTACAAGGGCACCCCACCCAATCTTTCAATCTCATAATATTACAAGGTTGAAACCCAACCCAAGTTCTAGGAATTTTGGTGTTTAAGATGACAAGGGTAACTCTTTAATAGAGTGGATATACAAATTTTAGCACTCAAAGAATTTTGCTTACTAACTAAGCTCTTAAGAGAATTACAAAATAAAAGAATAGAGAGCAACGAGAGATAAGAAAGCTTAAGAGAGAAATGCTTGCTGCTTGAACTTAGTCAAATGAGTCCTTCACATGCTCTCTCTATTTATAGCATTTCAAAAGGCAAAGCTTTCTTTTAAAAATTTCCACCGATCCATGATTTATGCAAAGTTTGTCTTCCATGATCCATGATTCTAGTAATGGATGTCTGATTAGTGATCCTTGTTTTCTGGCTTAATTCTTGTAATGCTTCTGTGGTTTATACAATGCTATTTCTTTCAGATTCAAATTTGAAATTTAAATTTGAACTAAATGAATAGATTCATTTCTAAAATGAATAGATTCATTCAGTGTATTTACGCATCAAAAATGAAATAAATAGATTCAAAATACAAATGAATGGATTCACAGCATAAATTTTCACACTGCCAGACGTATGAATTGATTCATCTATAGCATGAATCGATTCAAGCTTTTAAAATTAAGTTTCCCGGGCAAAAATCTCGTGTGAATCGATTCAGCTTCACCATGAATCAATTCAAGCGTTTTGAATTGCAATTTCCAGCCCTGTTTAATGTGTGAATCGATTCATATGGCCATGTATTGCTATATAAATCGATTCATGCACCTGTTGCATGATTTTTGATACTTTGTTTCACCCAATTTGATACGTTGTTGCATGAAGCTTGGTTCCTTTGATCCTTAGGCACTTTGATGAACATTTTTCTCTTGTTTAATCTTTTGTAATTGCCTTGAATTAATTCTTTAGAATTCATCAAATTTATATCATCAAACATAATTAATTTGTCCATAATTATATGTTTGATCTTGATTTTTCATTTGTTGTCATTATCAAAACCTGTGTCAACATAAAAATACACATTTCATCTTACAAACAGGCATTTCTAAGCACCTAGCACAATACTTAGAAATAAAAGAGTGGGTAGCACTAGAATGAAAGATAACACAAATAGAGGTGCCAAGAATTTCACTTACTTTGAACAAGGTCTTCCACTTGTGCTGCTTCTTCACCAGTAATACAAAGACTCTACCCATAGCTTGTGGTTAATTACAACCAATATGTTTACCATTACGCCTGCCATTTCTATTATCATTACCACGACCATTTCCATTATGGCCTTCATTGTGATCACCACCGTGGCCACCATTTTCACAACCATTATGACCATTATCATTTTCACAACCTCCAAAACCACCATTACCTCTACAATTAGCATTATGATTCATATGAACAATAAGGTCAACATTCATATTTCTTGCATTCAAGGGACAATTGGAACAGATATGCCTTGGTTGGTTGCATTGATAGCACACCACATCATCTTGAGGACAATGTCTCGCCAAATGATTAGCACCACATTTGAAGCATGAAAGGCCTGGGGCATTGCCCATACCTTGGTTACTATTACTATTCTTATGTCCACCACGTCCTCTCACATTAGAGGATCCACCACAGGAGAATTTCTTCTTCTTGAAGTAACCTTGCTTCTTAAAGCTAGAAGATTGACCCTTCAACTTGGGTTCATGCTTTGCTTGACTCAAAATAGCCACATCATCTTCCTCAAAGATTTGACATTTATTCATAAGCGTTGGAAAGCTTCTAATCTCCTGATGTTGAATAGCCCACTTGATCTTAGGCCTCAAGCCACTCAAACTTAAGCATTTTGAAGCCTTGGCTTCCTCTTGTTAATATGGGAGATAAAATGCACAAATTTCTTTAAACTTGGAGGCCTTCCCTTCCATAGTCATGTCACCTTGCTTAAGTTCCATGAACTCAAGCTCCTTCTTACTTTTGTAGCTATCCGGGAAATATTTCCTCAAGAACTCAATTTTGAAGTTCTCCTATGTTAGTATAACATTGGCAGCTATCATACATCCTCTAATAAGTCACCACTACGATTCAGCTTCATCACGAATCATAAAGACGGCATATTCAACCTTTTGAGCTTTAGAACACTCAAAGCTTGCAAAGATTCTCTCCAAGTCATTAATCCATACATAAGCTTCTTCAGGCTTATACCCTCCATGGAAATCAAAAGGTTTTCTCTTGAGAAAGTAATCAAGGCCTTGGGCATCTTGTCCCACCTGTTGTTGGCCTTGTCTTTCCAAGAAATCAACAAAACAATTCAAAGTACAAGCCATAGTAGCAGCATCACGATTATGTCTACCAACCATGTATTATGAAACAACCCGACTTAAATAAACCCAAACCGAGACCAGGGAAATTTTTTCCAAAATTCACCAAGCAGTCGGGGTAAAAATAAACCAAACGTAAGGCAAGGGAAAGCAAAAACCGATCAGAGAAGGGAAGACCGAGTCAGAAAGCCACACATGAGCAAGACTCAGCTTCGGTCAAACAGACCAGCGGAAGATACAGCTTAAGAGAATCCTTATTCGTTGTAGCGAACCCATTCACTCAATAATTCCATCACTCGGAATTGGGACCTCGTCCACTCGGGAACTATCCCCTCTCGGGTTATACTTCACCCGGTAAACTCAGCCATACCTTATCTTTATTCAAGTCAAACATGCTTCATTCGGAAGCGTCTCAATCTCCACTCGGGAAATGATTCCCTCGGTTATTCCACTCGGAATCCATAAGCTTCCCTCACCCGGAGTATTTCCCCAGTCCAATACCACTCGGTATATTTCAACCTCAATTCACTCGGAGGTACATTACCCATTCTTCACTCGACATATTTTGATCTTCCACACTCGGAGATCACTTAACCTCCATTCCTTCGGAAGGAGTCTCCACAATCAAGTTTTGTTTGGGATTCCTCAAACTTCTCATCACTCAGAGGAATTCACTAAGTTAAGTCTCACTCAGACTTATCCAATACTTAGCCACTCAGAATATATATACATTCACTCGGAATATATATAGCCTCGTTCACTCGGAAGAGGACTCCTAGAATACCTCAATCAAAACCATCACAATTACTCTTCCCTCAGAAGAGGTTCACTCAGGATTTCCCACTCGGGAATATTCAAACCCTTCCCCACTCGGGGTTTACTCATACTTTTCACTCGGTAACATATGGACTAGTCTTCCCTCGGAAGTAGCCCACTCGAGTACATCTTACTCGGAACTGTCTTATGCCTTTATCACTCGGAAAAGGCCCACACACAAAAGCCTCACTTGGAAATGGCTCTCCCAATAATATTCCACTCGGAATTTATTAACTTAACATTATTCTCTCGACACCACATAATGAACAATTTTGGGTAACTTCATAACAATGTAAAATATATATACATACAATGTATACTTGTTCACAAACCCGATAGTCAACCCATATAATTAAATCTGTTCAGATTACAAGAGAGCCGGCCAAGGCTTTAACATATCTATTTACAATATATATACTATATGTGCACTTCAACAATCAGAGTGCCCATCACTCAGACTTGAGGCCATCTCCTCATTCCCAGTTTGACCTGCATATACTGAAAAATATAGCCACAGTAGGGGTGAGCTTTTACATATTAAATGACAGTTATTGACTCAGATTAATCTTCAAATCCTCAAGCATACAATAACATATCTCAATCAGCAATAATGCACTCTGTCATTCAATATGAACCCTACAACAACTTCATCCACTCGGGATTCATGCAATTCAATCAAGACTGAGTAATTCACATCATTCACAACCACATATATTCACGGCTATAATATCACCTTGCACTCGGCAACAGTACCAATGTACATATATTCACTCAGTCGGAATTCACACCAATTTTTCATGGCTATATAATTCATATTCACCACAGCATGTATCACAACCATAACATCATATTGCACTCGGCAATAACAGCAATAACATCAGTATACATGCATTCATCCAATCGGATTCCACTCAGTCATTCAAGACTATATCAATTATGTTATTCCTAATAACATTCCACATACTCATACAATTCACATTGAGCTCAATGATAATCATAAGTGTGCACACATTCATTTCACCCGGATCCGGTTATTTATTATCAATTTTTATTGTTGCAACATAGGCTCCAAGCCTTTTCTCAGCTCCAAGCTGATTCGGCCGTTTTACTGGTACCAAATCGTTTGCCCTCACATGTAACACAGTCACTCCAAGCGACAACGGAAGTGTTACGGGCAGCCCCGAGTCCAACCCAGTAGGCTTGCCTTGAGTCCAACCCAAGGTCTTTAAGCGTCTAACGCTTAGTGCACTCGGCACTGCCTCGAGTCCAACCCGAGGTCTTTTATCATATTTAACACGTATTCATCTGATTGTCGACTCAGTATTAAGCGTCCAATGTAACACCCCGAATTTTTAAAGTAGGAAGTTAAATTAAGAAAATGAATGTTGAATAATTAAATGTGGGCTAACTAATATCCCAAAATTCTTGAAATGATTTAAACAAGACTTTTAGAGACCGTTGGTGAATTATTATGACCAGATAGGTCGAAAACTGACCCAGATAGAATATGAGTGTCAGACCAAGTATCTCCGATTGAGATGCTGTTGGTCAGGGCTGTAGATGATATTATAGGGAATCTAAATATATATTTGGAATAATTTTTAGAATAAGTATTGAGCCCGAACTGGGAGCCTGTTTAATGAAAAATGGAAGAGTTAAAATAAAGGGAAAGAAAAATAAAAAAAAAGGAAACCTTCACTCTTTCACTCTTACTTCCGTGACTTACTTTTCTTTTAGGCAAAACACACTTCTTCTTCTTCCCTCACTCTTCTCTTCTTCATATCTTCTTCTTCCCCATGAGCTTAAACAAATTGGTGCCCTTTTCCCTCTTATTTTTGTCCACCCTTGAAGCTTGAAGGAAGGCATTGTGGCTTGAAGTTTCTCCCTTCCTCCCTTTCATTTTCGTCATCCTCCTTCTCCCTCTTAAACTCCATTTTCATTTTAGAGCAAGGTAAGCTTTTTACCACCACTTTTATGTTTGGAGCCTAGGGAATAGGGGATGTTAACTTGGAGGAGTATTAAATGTTGTGGGTAGAGAAAAGAAGCATTGAATGCATGAACCCTAAGGTGTGGGTGGAATAAATAAGGGTACTTATAAGTAAGAAATGAAGTATGTGAAGTTGGGGTTGATGAATGATGAGCATTTATGATGGATGGTGAGTTTAGTGGAAACCCTAACTTATGGAAATTGGGGGAAATGTATAATATTGAAAGGGTTAACATTTATTGATGGGGGAAGTGTAATAAATGAAGAAGCATTAATATTTAATGATGATTAGAGATGGTAGTTGGAAGATATAAATGAAAACCACATGAAATGGGATTAAATGTAAATTTAGTAAATGGGTAACCTAATAGTTTAGGTTGTTACTTTAATGATAATGAATGGTGAGTTAGGGGAAGGAATTCCTAAAGCCTAAGTAAGCAAATGAATAAACTCGTGATAGCTTTCACATGATGAGAATCATGCGTACATGGAAATGTATATGTATATTGAAATGGCTTTTGAATGAATAATTGATAAAGTCCTATAATGATTGGTGTAGGACTTGATAACTCTTGTGAAGCGGGAACGTCAAACCCGGAAGCGTACTTCTCTTAAGGTAGGAGAGGGGTGTGTTTTCTAAATGTATGAGAATTGTGATGATAATGTATGTATTAATGCAATATGGCATGTTGTCTTGATTAGATGTGTTATTATGTGGCTGAAATGAGAATTTTGTATGGTATTTTGAAATGAGTGTTTATGTGTTGAAATCTAAATGAGGCTATGAATGGCATGTTATGTGATAATGTGTTATTGATTCATAAATGATATGATGAATATATCACCTTGCGGGGTGCCACGAAGGGTAAATCCTGGAGTGATGATGATGCTGTAAATTGATGAATATATCACCTTGCGGGGTGCCACGAAGGGTAAGTCCCGGAGTGATGATGATGTTGTGAATTGATGAATATTTCACCTTGCGGGGTGCCACGAAGGGTAAGTCCCAGAGTGATGATGTTGTTGTGAATTGATGAATATTTCACCTTGCAGGGTGCCACGAAGGGTAAATCCCGGAGTGATGATGATGTTGTGAATTGATGAATATATCACCTTGCGGGGTGTCACGAAGGGTATATCCCGGAGTGATGATGTTAATTTATATGACTGAAATCAGATCTGTGCATATGTATTATAAACACTAGCACACGTATTAGCCTTAGAAGCAAGGCATAAAGTGATACTCTGTTTGTGAGGTTATGAGAGGAATAGGTGGAACCCTTGAATTAAAATATTAATCTGGACTATGATACCAGTTATTGTGAATTTGAGAATAATTGTATTGCATTCATTCATATGTTGTTTTATTTAATAGATTTTCATCATTGAGAAAGTATACTCACTCTCCCTATGGTATATTTTTTAGCTCCTGTGTTGTAGGACTTGCCTTAGAGCTATTTTGTGGAGGAGAAGTGTGAAGGAAGCCTCTTTTTGGTAAAGAATGCCTTGGCCGGTAACACATGATTTTGTAGTTGTGGGAATAGTTATAATGTGTTGATGTTTTGTATATGTTGATCAGATTTGAGCTGTCAGGATAGTTGTATGGGTGATAAACGTTTACATATAGGTAATGGGAATTTCATGGGTCATGAAGAAAAATGAGAGCTTTTGTGTAGGGCTTATTTTCATTTCTGACCCTATGAATGTATGTGGAATGAACCTGGAATGAAATTTCCCTTACATTTGGACAAATGAATGAGAAATCGTATTTGAGTATTAATTTGTTGAGTAGAGTAAGTAATGAGGTAATTTGGTAGTCACCTAATGAATTATAATGTAAATATATGAGTCTGCTCATAGGGAGCAAGTTTCAATTGGCTAGTAGGATGATATTAATGTGATGAATTAAGTAGAATTGGCTTAAATGGAGTTCTGATAGGATATGTTGTTCAGATTCCATGTCTTGTATGTTTTCTGCTTTTCTCGCCCGAGCGAGATGGGTCCTCACCCAAGCGAGAGTCCCTCCTGGATGAAAATCAGTTTCTGGGCAATTCTCGCTTAGGCGTGAGTGAATCTCGTCCAAGCGAGATTGTCCCAGTATCAGTGTTTAGATACTGGAGGAAATTCACCCAGGCGAATGGAGCTTCGCCCGAGCGAGGGCGAAGGGATGAGCCACTGGTCTGATTTTGCCCAGGCGAATGGCCAGTTCGCTCAAGCGAGAATGATAGTAGAATCAGGGATTTAGCTACTGGATGAAATCCGCCCGAGCGAAGGATCTTGGGGAATGGCAATCACCCAGGCGAGGCAATTAAATAGAGAGTGGGTGAGTTCCTGAATAAACTTTGTCTAAGTGGAAGTTTTGGAAAAAAACTAAGAGGTGGTGTAATTTCCGAGTGAATTCTGATTGACCTATGTCCGAGTCATGACCTTCCGAGTGAGGAATTGTACATAATCCGAGTGAGAAGACTCTTGAGTGTGGTGTTCTGCGTAGTGGAGTCCCGAATGGGGAATATCCGAGTCCCGTGTGACTTGTTCCAAGTGGTGTGTCCCAATTGTACAACTCCGAGTGAGAGGATACCGAGTAGAGGTACTCGGTGCGAGTTGTCCAGAAGTGTGCTGGAATAACCCCGTGTGAGTGACAAAGAAAAGAGGTCAGTGTTGGGAATGAGATGCCGAGTGAGTGACCAATCAGGTGGTGAGTCGGTCTTTGGAATGTTTTACCGAGTGGAACCCCGTGTGAGCGAAGACTCGGATTCAGAATGAATTTACCGAGTAAAAGTCTGAGTGAGAGAGGACTCGGTCTGGACTAACCTTGCCAATTAGAGGATTGAGTGAATGATGGGTCAGTCAGGATGATCTTGCTGAGTGAGAATCTGAGAGCCTTGAGTCGGTTTCGGGAGGATTCTGCTGAGTGAAAACCCGAGTGTTGGGAGTCGGATTTGGAGGGGCTTTGCTGAGTGAAAACTTAAGTATTGGAAAGCCTTATTAAACGAGTGGGTATAAGCCCAGCTCTGTAAGTTGTTCGCCTAGGCGAGGAAGTCTCGCCCAAGCGAGTCAATCATGAATTCGATTCTGGACGAATTTCGCCCAGGCTCGCCGGCTTTGCCCAAGCGAGGTTTGTGTGACTCGCTCAAGCGAGTCGAAATTCGCTTGAGCGAGATCGTCCCCTGATGCATAATTATTCCTTTCGCTCAGCTCTCTTCTGCTTCGCCCATGTGCATTTTGTGGCACTCGCTCAAGCGAGTAGGGATTTCGCTTGAGCGAGGGGGACCCCTGTTGTCCCCAAATACTATGATCGAATTATTTTCTCTCTCTTTTCATTAAATCCTAATCCCACACTGTTTCTGGGATATGTTGGTCGGAAAATATGATTTATTAAATTTTATAATGGTTGTCCTCCTTAATTTCTATCACATAGCATTATTTTGTTCTAAATTCTTCCGCTGTTTTTAATTGGAGCAATCATTCCTAGTTGCTCCTCTTGACTTACCTTCTCGTATCTTCACATATGAGATTGGTCTCTGATAGGTCCGGGGAAATGAATAAATAAATAAATAATTCAACAGCCTTATCACTTGAAATTATCACGAATTAATCATACTAAAATCGTGAAAAATTTGCCCCTATTTTTAGGGTGTCACATCCAACACTACATGCTCCAAGCATTTCCAGTGGCGAATCAGATGCATATGGTCTTATTCACCAGGCGTCCAACGCCAATGCACTCGGCATTGCCTTGAGTCCAACCCAAGGTCTTTCAATATGTTTTCCACACATATGCACTTGGAATTCCAATGTCAATAACATGCATCCCATACATTTTATCATTATTATTCATAAACAGGGATCAGCATAGCAATATCACAATATGTGCACTCGGCAATCACATGCTTTTTAATATAAAATCCCAAACGAGAATTAACATAACCGAACCACATCTCATGCACTCGGCAATCATAATGCCATCCACTCAGAATTATCATTTACAACAAGCATCACATGATTTTCATATAATATCCACTCGGGAATAACACAACAGTCCCCCATCTTATGCACTCAGCATTCGCAAGTTTAATGACAAGCATCACATGCATTTAAACACAAAATCACACACGGGGATCAGTACAATAAACTCATATACTCATCTTTCTCATTAACAGCCACAACATATCATACATTCACATAGAAACATAGCCAGAACCAGCACAACATTTACACACCACATGCATTCGGTATTCACACTGGTTCACAGTACATGCACTCGGCATACTCATTAAAAGTCGACATTTCCATGCATTCATTCAGCATTCACATGCTTAACAACACACATCTCATGGACGTGACCACCAAACCACCAGACAGATCATAAATATCACAACTATCCGGGCGTTGCATGTACTACAACACATCAATCAACATATTTCAAACATATCACAACATATTTAAGCAAAACCACCCGGAACCCGTCCATAAACCATACATTTGAGATATAAATCAGCCCCCCTACCTGGAATGAAGATCCCAGAAGCTCCCTGAGCTTGCAGCACCGACTGAACGTTCTTCAGTCACTCGTTTTCAACAGAACGACCCAGCTTCCAGCTGTTCACACAGCACTCTGCTCTCAGCTTTGGAAGAACCAACGCTACTTTCTCACGAGCAGATCTACCACCAAGACACTCCATGCCAAGCCTCCAAGGCACAACGTCACCCCACACTCAGTCCAGTGGAGGATTCCATGGCTGTTCCCACACACAAACAGACCAGTCCTCACCAACAGTGGAGGACCCCATGCTTCCAAGCACCCATCGTTGCTTAGGCAGAACAAAGAAGGATCTCAGCCTCCAAAACACTCAGCACCACACAGTTCTCTCACAGCCACATTGTTCCCACTTCGTGTTCCCACTTCCCACTCGGGTTCTACTCAGCGTGCGAGTGGAAGAAGAAGATAGAGGAGAAGAACAGCCACGAAGAAGAAGCACAGGCTTCAAGAAGTTGTAGAGAGAACGGAAGAGTGGTTCTCAATGTACCCAAAGTGTAATGAGCAGGGAGTGGAAAAACGTAAATCTGAAGCTATTATCATCACACTGCTCTGCAACAGCTCTCCCTCTCACTCAAAAGTCACATCCCATTTAATGCAAATCCCATCAACGTGCCAATGAGAGAGAGAGGGCCGAAGCACCCAATTGCACCACCAAGGGCACCAGCGTAATTCTGCCTGGCCACATATTATTATTATTATTATTATTCAATCAATAAATCTTAATTCTCTAATTAACCTTAATCGGTAATTAGATTTAACCAGGATGTTACATATTATGCCTACAGATTAAGACATAGCTCACACATAACTAAACTAGACCATATAGTTATCTCTAACCATTAACTAAGGTTCCAACATCTTATGGTCCACCAACACATCAATTCATAATTAGTTATCAAATATCAAAACATAATCACAATATGTTCGTCATTGAAGGTAAATAGTGTAAGGAACTTGGTCGGACTTAATCATAAATAATCATATCACACTAACAACAAATAACAACTATTTATCCACGGGCATCCATGCTCTAGGAATCTATAACAAAACTTTAATATGCAAATGAAAAACAATCATAATTCAATGAATAAAAAACTTTAATAACAAACAAACCATGCTTCGATAATAATTCACAAAGATTTAACAATGTGTAACCAACGCTTTGATAGCACCCGATGTGGCACCCCGGTTCCCCATATTTGAATCTCGATGTAAGCTCAATTAATCACTAAAATACAAATAATTTTTCATGATCTAATGTTCCACCTCAAACACCTTACATCAAGTCTCAAACCACGTAAAACCGGAGGCCACATTTTGAAAAAGATAATAAAGATATGGATAGATAAAGAAGAACCCTTATGTATTTGCACACGGGATAGAGTTTAATAGCAACAGAATATAAACATATGTGCAAGGGTAACCATCCCTTCTCATACATGAAGATATGAGGAGGGATCCAAAGGAAAACAATGCAAATTTGAGCATTTTAGCTTTGGTAATCGATTACCATCAAGATAGAAGTAACCCAATCCATTATGGCATCTTGTTAATCGATTACGACCAAAACAGAAGCATCCTAATCGATTAGAATGCCATATGAATCAATTACAATCAAAACAAAATCATTCCATCTGATTACTTGAAGCTAGTAATTGATTTTAGTGGAATGAGTAAATTGCTCTACTATAGTAGTTGATTACATGAATTCCAGAATGCCTCTAATTGATTACATAGAGACTAGTAATCGACTAGGACAGGGCAGAATCTAAAAACAAGAAGAAAAAGAACATAACACATTCTTATCAAAGTCTCATTTTGAAACCCATTCATCATATTAATCATCATTCCATTCATTGGCAAAAAAATCAACCCAATAACTCAACAGATCATTAATTTCATGGATTTCCAATTAACATAGCTGCATTGCCATCACAATGGCTACCAAATTCTCATGGTTCAATATTATCATGGTTATTTACAAAAGAATTGGCCAATGTATACACAAGTATACCCCAAAGAATAAAGATTCAAGCATTCAAGGGCTTAGGCCATTGCCACAACATCAATATCAACATCATTATCATCAAAATACATTCATTGTCTAAATTTTTTGAACATTTACCGACCAAGGCATTCTATTACATCTATTTTACCTTCTGCGACCAAAACACAAGTTCTAACATAGAATTCAGCTCACCCCATGCAAGTCTTGCAATCACAACACTAAAAAAAGACAACAAGGAGAGTGAGTTATACATTCGAAATGACAAATCCAACTACACTATGATCATGTGTAAATGCATACAAACAACATGTGTGCTTTACACCATAAACATCAATTATCATTATGTCATCACCAATATATCATCAGAGGCATATAACATGCTCATCAATCAAAACCAATAACAACACATACACATTCACATATCATTGCCCTTCATCTTATGGGGCCAATACAAGCGTTGTTTCAAATAAAAATATTCCATCTTAAATATTTTACTTGTTAAGTTTTAGGTTTTCAATCACCCAATTCATTCACCACCTGATGTCTATCACATCTCGATCGCATCCTCATTATGGCATATCAATAGGCTATATGCAAATGCTCATAAGCTAATGCATATGCATAAAGAATCATACTCATCAATTACGGATCCAATTGTAGGAAATAAATCATCAATGTGGGTTTATATTGTAGTATCAACAACAATAATGTGTACATATGTATATCATTAATCAATATTTTATTGGTACCAAACCGCATCGCCCATAATGCAACACTAATCATATCACAATGATAGCGGCAACAATAATAACTCAAACATCGTAAAATGATGTTGTGGGCCAACCATGATTCCTCATCATGGCAGTTGTGATTCAATAGAACCACCGAGGAAACTTGCTCCTCAAAGAGCCACCCCCACCGGGTCAACCACATACAATCCCCTGTGATTAAGCATGGGCAACTTCGTGATTCAACCATAAAATCACTAGTGTAACAAGATACTCGTGCACTGAACCGCCCACCCACTAGGTCAACTAGAGGAACCTCTAACATCCTATACTGGAAACCATGCAAATATGTCATGGATGCAATACAGATGCAAATTATATGTAATCTCACACTATGCATCCCACCATGCCACTCATCAATCATCCATCATCATTCTCTTTAACATCACCACCCAATTCTTATAATAAATCTTGATATTGTTTCAAATTTTAGTGTGGCATTTATAATCTCTTTAATCCTCTTAAATTTTCATCATCATTACCAACTTAACATTTGGCATTAATCATAATGGCATTCAACCGTTGTCTCAATAATTATATAATCATCCATGGATATGTTTCACAACTACAAATCATTCAATTTATTAACAACCATCATAATTCAACACTAGTGGTGAAACATACATATTTTTCCACATCATAGCATAGGCACAATTTACCTAAGGACACAGCATTGTCATTCACCACAAAGACATACCATATGTATTCTAAATGCATTCAACACATTTGCCAAGCAAGACCACATCAATATCAATTATCACAATAATTTAAAACAATCATGGCAACGAAAACACGAGTCACCATCACATACAACAAATCATCAATTATTCAACTCATGCATTTAGAATATAAACTCCTCTCCTACCTCAAGAGAAGTAATCTGAATAATTAGACAACCTCACCTCATTTTCTGGATTTTTTCCCAAAATATAGTACATATATAATGCAATTATTTTCTCATTCAAGCATTATTCTTAATTCTAAGTACACAATTAAATATGTTCATTATTCTCATCATATTCTACCTATTACATGAGCATTATTTTCATACTTCGTTGGGTTTCAGGAATTCCTTCCCATTAATTAAAATTTTCTAAAATCTAATGAGTTACAAACACAAAGCTTCAAGGTACCAACTCACACTAACACCTTACCCATCATTTATAATGGGTCTCCAATGTCTCTAAACATATTATACCAACTCACTCATGCCAATACCTCCAAAATTATAATTCCTACCAATTTAAATAACTTAGGATACTAACACTTTTCTTTGATTTCTTAAGTTTCCAACACCAATATTCATTACTACTCATTCAAAAATTTCATTTCCACATACTAAAACATTCTCATGAAAAATAAGTCTCTAATTTAATCAATTTTGCCAAAAGCCCTAATTTTAAATTCTAAGGTTTTCACCAAAATTCCTAAACAATAATTCCAATCATTTTCATGCACCATTTTAAGTATAACCATGCTCATAAATTTGTATTCCAGCACCCAAGCACCAAAACCCAAGTTTTTTAAGTCTTCTAACCTAGGGTTCAAAGGTTCCACATGCATATCTCATCATAACAACATCTAAGCCATCATTCCCAAGCTCTTAGAACCCTTAAAACAAGAAATAGAGCAACAATGGGCCATAAACACATACCTTACTTCAAGCTAAAGTGGAGAAATGAAAATGAGGGAGAAGAAGAAGAGACATCCAAAGACTTGCTTCAAAGTGTCTTCTTTATCACATGGAACCATGAAAATCAAGAAATTTTAGGGGGAAATGGTTGTGGGAGGAGGTGGACGGTTTTGGAAGGCCAAAGAAAGGAAGAGAAGACTAAGAAAATGACAATGGAGAATAAGCGAGAGATGGTGCAAAAAATTGAGGGAAAAGGAAAGAGAAAAAAGATGCAAATGGGTTATTACCCAATGGTCTAAGCACACACTTTAACTTCTGTCTAAAAGTGCACAAAACCCCATTGTCTAATGGTCAATTGAGAGTAAAGAGAGAGGGAGAATTCAGACGATCAAAGAGAGGAGAAAATAAGGGAATTTGTATTTTCTTCTAAATTCATTTCGTTCGTAATTTTGTCGTTTGCTAACATACACAGTGTCTGTATAATTACTTCCTCAACTTAAAAAATTATTTTGATCATACCACCATAGCCATAAATAAATCCTCATTATTCTAAACCCATCAAATGCCCAATTTAACTTAACGGGTCTTGTATCTTTCGCTAAATCACCCAATTTTAGTAAATTTTAATTTATCAATAATTCACAATTAATGCCCAATTAATTTTCTTATAAGTTTGTGATGTCAACTCATTAGTCATCATCACTTAAATAATTTATGTAACGTCCTTCGTCATTTTGTATTTATTTTTACCCGCTTAATTAATTTTCACAATAAATTTTTTGCATTTAACTAAATTTAATTGGTCTTAATTCAAAATAACATTTATTTTCACTAAACAGATTCTAAATGATAATTATGTAACACCTCAAAACTCCAAAACCCAATTATTCTAAAAAGAAACCAAAAACCTAAAACAGGGGCCTGAGGTTGCGCGCCAGCCCCACGCATAGCGTCAGTCTCGCTCTGTGCACCTCACGCTACGCGTCAGCCTCACGCATAGCGTGGGCATGACAGTAACAGACCTGATGCTGTTACACACTTTAGGCTAGTCGGCCAACTTCTAACCTACCCAATTGGCCCGTTTTAGGTCTGATTGCCACAAAACTTCACAGGCCACACGTTTTCCCTATTCCGGAACTGTTGGCGCCATCTACTTGCCAAAATTCCAATGTATGCACAAGTTATGCGCAAAACATTGTTTAAGTCATTTAGGTGCAAAACCCTTGCACCAAACACCCTAAATGGGTTCCAAAGTGCTCAAGGCCAATACATGCAACTTCTGAATGTCTTAGAGGACTTATTGGCACCCACCGGGGGTCTTGAAACCCACCGGATCTCAAAACCGCCTATTTGGTTCCTTAAATCCACAATTATTCACTATATGCATAAATTCCTAATTTAATCAAATCATCAATCAATTCATAATCTATCATTATCTCATTATCCATTTCACACGCAACATTCATGCATCATAACAGAACTTGCCAACAGCATTCCACAATCACACATCGTTGGCTCCATGCCACAATCCATCAAAACACATAAGCAGAATAATCAACAATTATCTTCATTAATAATTCAATATACACTCACACTTCATATATCATTCACACACGTATATATAACGAGACCTGCCCATATCATGCACTCATTTAGTGGCTCTGTGCCACATAACACACAATGTGATAAAATACTATGATACCACATGGATATACATTCATGCTCACCTAGCAATACTACTCAACATTTTATAAACCAATAAACAAGTACATAATTATGTATTTCCTCTTCTAGTTCCCATATCGCCCTGGCCTCATTTAGCTCTTGCCTCCGCGGTGCGCATCCATAGCCTGCCACAGTCACTAAAACCACAGTACAGGGGGTGAGTGACTGGAATTAAGAATTAATACAGAAATAGATATCAAAACTAGAGAAGGTGTAGTATAGCTACCCTCTTAATCACGAATTTCAATTATGATCATTTATCTTTTGCCTTTTCTCTTTACTTACTCTTCTAATTATCATTTTCTCATAACCACACTGATCATTCAAATTAGTACTATCTTAAACATATTAGAATTATCCACAGTCAAGCATACCTACTCAGCCAAGTCATTCCTTTTCTGATTCATATTTCAATACTATCATATACAATTCCTTATATTAGTTAGCCTTAAGTCTCTATATTAATTATCCTTAAGTAATCAACATCATCAAACGTTAAAATCATTATAGAGATCACGACATCAATATTATATTACATATGCATCATTGACTCTTATATATAATAGACTCCTAGTATCCGCATACTAAAAGGATCGACCTTCAGCTGGGGGTCCGACTTAACACCCTGTGAACCCAACTTGGTTCACCGAGCCAGACTTGGCTCCCCTCAACCACTGGGTCATAGACCTCTGGGTAGCTCAACTGGGTCTGACTTGACCACGGAAGCCAAAAATGAGGGTAACTCATATACCGTCGGTCATCCTCCACCATATAATCACATATTTAGTCATGTAAACACAGGCATAGCCATACAATCCCTTTACCCAAAGCCTGTTAGGAGCCGCTCCTTGCTCGTGCAATGCACCAGCGACCACTCCCTGCCCTCAACAGTACTCAGGGTACCTCATTCATAATATACAACTCAATATAATTAAAACATCATCATCATACACACAATTGTCAAAAGCTGACATGTGTTTATCACACAGGGTAGCCGACTTACTAATCCATCAACATACTATCACAAATCATCCCAACATATTTAAACATTATCAATCTTACTTTAACAATATCCTTTATATACCTACTAGTTTCGCCTTTGTACTTGCCATCCTAGAACTATATTCAAGTTGCCCCAAGACCATAAAACGTGGAATCATCATCTCCTACCAACATGTACTCACGGTCAGGGAGAATAGAAAAGAGGAGAAGGAAGGAATCATGCAATTGAAGGTCTCTAAGTGCTTACCTCACCTCCAAAGGTCCAAGAATGCAAGAATCCCCAAGGTCCTTCAAAACCTAGCCAAATCACCTCAAAAAAGAGAGAAAATAGAAGAAGAAGCTCTCGGGTTCTATTTTTGCATGCTTCTATAAAAACTGATCGCGACGCTGATGCTACATGTCAGCATGGCGCTACGCGTCAGGTCATTAATGTGCACCTGAAGCTACACGTTAATACCACGCCACGCGTCAAGGTCCCTGATGCCCATCCCTTAAAACATTCATTTTAATGTACCTTAACCATTTAGAATACCATTTTAAATCATATATTCACTTAAAAATCCTATTTCCTTTAATTTTATCTCAATTACATATTTAATTTACCTTTCTCAATATTAAATTACCGGGAATGTTACAATTTATTTCCTAAAATTTTGGGATGTTACACAATAGCCATCTTCAAAGGCCTACAAATACGAAGAGATTCTCAGACTCAAAGGAAGAAGTGATATGAAAGCATCAATATGAAATTACATACAATTAATTCAAAGTTTTCTTCTCAAAAGCAAAGACTTTCTTTGTATATCTGCTTCTTGCAGACTTAGTCTTTGTTTTTATACTTAGTGTATCTGTACTTTAAGATTCATTATCTTGTACATTAAGTTATCAAAAACATAAACACACTTTCAAATCACAACCTGTGTCAAAGTCTGGTGCATTGCCAGTCTTAGTTTCATTTGAGAAACATTGTTAGCCTAAAAAGGCTTTTGAAAGAATACTTGAGTTTGAGCCAGGAGTAGCTTATTGAAAGAAAATTTGGGTTTAAATCAGGAGTAGCTAGAGTCAAGGATACTTGAGGCATGGGTTGTGTTGTATTATGTAAAAGGACATTTTTACATAATGAAAATCCTTTAAGTCTGAAGGTACTAGACGTGGATTCTGTGTTGGAAGTGAACCAATATAAATCTATTGTGTGCAATCTTTCTTTCCTTTATCTCTTTAGTCTGATTCAAAGTCTATTGCCTTTCTTATTTTAAAAGGTTTAATTTCTGTAAAAAGAGTCTTGGACTTATTAAACCTCATTCTAAGTCAGACTCTAAACCATCAATTGGTATCAGAGCTTGTTCTTTTGGGTTGAATACTCCCACAACTGTAAAGGATAAGATCCATGACAGCTTCTCAAGATCAACTTATCGTAGAAGTTCTTTAGTAAATAGACTTTCATCCCTCCTTGGTTAAGACTATCCTTACTGGAAGGACAGGATAAAGATGTTCATCAAGTCCATCTAGTACAGTCTATCAGGAATCATAACAAATGGTGATAACTTTATCCCTGTTGATATTGATGGCAAGCCTAACACCAAAGATCTTTGGACTATGCAAGAGATGAAAAAGATTAAGGCAAATGTAAAGGCTAGATTCATTCTTATTTATACTCTAAAGAAAGTCTGAATATCATAAGGTATTCAGTTATAAGACTACGAAAGAAGTTTTGGATACTCTTCAAAGAAACTATAAAGGGACCTCAAATGTTAAGAGATCAAAGAAAATACTATTGACAAAATAGTATGATAACTTTAAGATGGAGAAGCGTGAGATAATTGATAAGATGTTTGGAAGATCCCAAAACCTATTGAATAAGCTTTAGGCTCTAGGGACAACCTTGTCCATTGAGGACATAACTGTTAAACTCCTTGGGACTCTGCCTAAAAAAATAGATGCCAAGTGCTCAACCTTTGAAGAGGCTAGAGATCTCAGCACCTTTAGCATTGATGAACTTCTTGGTGTGCTCAGAGTTCATGAGATAAAGCTGAAGTAAAAGGAAGTCACTAAACTTTCCTCCTCCAAGAGTATTGCTCTAACGTCTACTGTGTTGGTGTATGCACTACGAGCTATTAATGTCTCAATTTTAACTTATCAATAAAATAAGTATTTTCAGTTTTAAGATTGTTTTAAAACTATTTATCCTGGAATAATAGGTCATATGTGAATTATTTCTAAAACGTCCCTAATCAAGTATTTACATGGGGACATGTTAGTGTGTGAATGTACTGATGATTTGATCTTACAAATCATGGATATATATGATATCAAGTCTTCACACGGGTACACATTAAGAGTAATGTTGTACTAGACAAAACCACCATGAGAACCTTGCATGGATCGTTACATGAGTGTCATAAACGGTTCTCAATATGATATTGGTATATAGTCCTTCAACCTAAAGTCATTACGATTCCTACATAAGGAGTTTATTGTTTTAATATCATCAAACATCATCTGTAATAAGATGACCATAAAGATTGTGATTAGACAATGAACAAATTATGCAGAAAGATGTGAGTGATGTAGATGAGATTTATCTCTTCTATATGACAAGAGTGATATCTATAGGCCACCTGATGGAGTGAGACTAATAAAATGCATGGTCATACTAGGAAGAATAAATATTAGATATTTATTTTGTAAAGTCCACCATAGTATCAAGTAAAATGAATTGTGCCATACAAGGATGACAACGACCATGCCTTGGGCCCAATTAGATATCGTGACAAAAGGAATAAATCTATAAAATAATTATCACTTATAGGTCATATCGATGATAAATAATGTTTAGACATAATAATGTATTACTAGATGTTGCTCTTATTTTATATTAATAATAAAATAGTTTATTATTAATATAACTGAATATTTTACATATAGGGTCATACACATAGAGTAAACTTACCAGAGGATAGTTTTATTTTAATTGGACTAAAAATAAAACTATTAGGCCTAACTCATGTAGAATGTGTCAGGAGCCTAATGTTTAATGAGAGCTCATCAGGTTAAGACCTGAGCCTATATATAGAGCATGAGATGCTCATAGGTTGTTGCTTAGAAAATTAGGATTACTCTTTAAATTTCCATACTAGCATTCGGAAATTCAGTTTCTGGTGGGAGTGCTCATGTGGACTCCTAAGGACGGAGCTACAATTGCTTCAATTGAGGAACTTGTTTTGCATCTACAAGAGGTAAACTCTAAAACAGAATTTTAATTTTATATGCAATACCTTGAGACATCTATTTTTGTAATTCTTTTTGGGAATCCTTTATGTTTCCGTTGTTGGACCCTAAGGGATTCCCTAACAGTGGTATCAGATCCTGGTTGCAAAGCTATATTTTGGGCATTTGTTTACGTTTCATGATGGCATGTTTTTCATTCTACAAAAGCTTTTAAGAATTTTGATTTATGAAATTGTTTCTTGTTTTAAGCTTTATGTTCTGTTTTATGAAATTGGTTTGTGAAACTTGTTTTGAAAAGCATTCAAGCATGGTTATGCATGAGATCATGTTATGATTCGTATGTTCTATGTTTTTTGTAATTTGTATAAGATACTATTTATAGGTTTTCTCATTTGAAGTATACGTTTCTGTTATTTTAGACTTGTATGATGTTTACATTTTCATTTTTCTATATGTGATACATGTGTTGAATTTGTTAAAAATTATTGTCGTCATACAAACTTTTTTTGATAATGCGTTGATCTCTGAGCATGAATAGTTCATGTTATGGGGCGTCAAGTGATAAGGTTTAAGTGTTAAACCTTGGTCATTCCTTAACCTAGGGTTTAAACGTTGAAACCTAGGCAGTCGTCATGAGAAATGAGTAATTTGAACTCTAGGTTTTGAAACCCTAGACGGTGTTGCCCATGTGCCTTGATGGCAAAGTTGTGAAGCATTCGTAACAAGGAATTAAGGTTTTCAAACTAGTTAAAACCCTAGCCAAAATCTTAGAGCTGTTAATGGTCAGTAGGACGTTCTAGCTAGGAAAGACTTGGTACTTAAGCAGTCACACCGGACCCACCTTTCTTTCTTGGGAACCAACCTGACTACAGTACTAATTTTTTGGGTCGGGGTGCTACCCTGCACCCCACAAGGGACAACCCTTCTTGACCATATTTTCTGTGCAGCTCCTTATTACCGACCCCATGTGTTTAATGGCCCGTTTAAAAATTAATTACTCTTTTAATGCTTTTAAATGGGTTATAATTAATTAATTTGCACGTTGCATGGTGAATGGTTATGGTCGTAGTTTTTTTATTTAAATACAGCCTGTGTGTTGTGCCTCTCTCTATTTTGTGGTATTTCTTTTCTCAACCCTTCACTCATATGTAAAGCAAGTTTCACTATAATTTTGTAATCTTGATCGGGCCAACAAAGTAGAGACCTAGAAAAAAAACTAGAGTGGTGACTCTAAGTGCTTTTGACATTGAGAGGAACCAAGGAGTGCTGACTCCAAGAGGATGGTGGGTTCAAGAAGTAAGACTTCATAAAGCCATGGAAACATAGTTCCTTTAGGTTTATTTATTTTATTTATTTATTTTTCTTCTAGGAAGACCATAACCATCCCATAATTTTGTTTGCATGCTTTGGGGATATTTCTATTTTGTTAAAGCGTTTAACAAAGACGGTAATTTAAAATAAATAAAAAACCCTCAAAATAATATTAAGTTTCAAACGCCTTCCAATAAGTACACTCGTCAATACTAATGTAAATAAATAGTAGGTTTGCCAAAGCAGGGTACTATCATTTATATTAGTAAAACGCGATGGGATAATTGTAATATCCAAACTATTTTATTAGGTTTTAACTTAACTAAGTTATCAATTGGATTAAATAAACTTAGAGGCGTACACATTGGGCTAAACTTTCATAAGATGAATGGTCGGTAATGGTTACCTAACCCAATGTCTAAGAGTTGTATAAGATACAATTAGAAAAGAGTTTTCTACCTAAATAACCAGGTGTTAAGTGATTAGCCAAAGCTGACTTAACATTAGGTTAAATATGGATCTTTGCCCATTAGAAAATCTTCCAACGAGATTTTCTGATTTATAGAGGGTAATTTTATTTTGAATCAAAATAGTGGGAGACATTTTTAATTTTAAGACCAAAAATTAAATATGTTTTTTTAAAATTGATATTATTTTTTTTGTTTTAGATAACCATGACATCAAACACACCTTCAAACCTTTCGTTGCAATCGATCCTAGACAAAGAAAAATTGTCTGGACCTAACTTTCTAGACTGGTATAGGAATTTGAGGATTGTCCTCAAAAAGAGAAAAAGTAGTATGTCCTGGAAGATCCGATTCCGGAACCACCCACGGCTAATTCCTCTAAAGCTGACAAGGATGCTTACAAGAAGCATCAAGATGATGCTTTAGACGTCCAATGCCTTATGCTGGCAACCATGTCTCTTGAGCTTCAGAAGCAACATGAGCACATGGAGGCTTTTGATATGATTAAAAACCTAAGGAAACTATATCAAGGTCAAACTAACCAGGAAAGATATGAAGTTTCTTCAGCCCTATTTAGTTGTAGACTTGAAAAGGGAGGTTTTATAGGACCTCGTGTGCTCAAAATGATTGGGTACTTGAAGAATCTAGCTAGGCTAGGATTCCCCTTCCCTTAAAAGTTAGATACCGATCTCATTTTGAAGTCATTACCTGACAGTTTTAAGCCAGTAATCATGAATTATAACATGAATGCATTGGACAAAATATTGCCAGAGAAGAAGGGAAGTGAGACTTCCACTTTAGGTATTTTTTATTATAGAAATTAACTTGTCAACTTCAACATCATGGGTATTAGATACTGGATGTGGATCTCACATTTGTCTTAATGTGTAGGATCTAAGAAGAAGTAGGCAGTTGATGAAGGGTGAGGTGGACCTACGTGTTGGAAATGGAGCAAGAGTTGCTGCATTAGCTGTAGGGACTTATTTTTTATCCTTGCCTTCAAGGTTTGTTCTTGAATTAGAAAATTGTTTTTATGTTCCGGTAATAAGAAGAAACATTATTTCTGTTTATTGTCTAGATAGGAAAGGATTTTCCTTTATAATAAAGAACAATGGTTGTTCTATTTATTTGAATGACATGTTTTATTGTTGTGCAAATTTGAGTAATGAACTTTATGTTCTCGATCTCAAAACTCCTATCTATAACATTAATACAAAAAGGGTTAAAACAAATGATTTAAACCTAACTTATCTTTGGCATTGTTGCCTGAGACATATAAATGAGAAACGTATTTCTAAACTCTATAAAGATGGATATTTAGACTTTTTTATTTTGAATCAATAGACACATACGAATCTTGTTTATTGGGGAAGATGACTAAAACCCCATTTATTGGAATGGGTGAAAGGAAGAGTGATCTTCTAAGCTTGATACATAGTGATGTATATCGGTCAATAGGGACAATGGCTAGGAGAGGGTTTAGCTACTTCATCACCTTTACTAAAGATTTTAGTAGATATGGATTTGTGTTTTTGATGAAGCATAAATCAGAGTCCTTTGGAAAGTTCAAAGAATTCAAACATGAAGTAGAGAACCAACTTGGCAAGACAATTAAAGTACTTCGATCAGAACGAGGTAGCAAATACTTAAGCCTGGAGTTTGATAAATATCTTAAAGAGTGTGAGATTATCTCTCAAATCACTCCTCCTAGAACACCACAATGTAATGATGTTTCTGAGTGGAGAAATAGAACTTTATTAGACATGGTTCAATCAATGGTGAGTCAAATTGACCTCCCTAACTCCTATTGGGGACATGCTTTGATGACAGTAGCTTTCACACTTAACCATGTTCCATCTAAGGTTGTCATAAAGACACCAAATGAGATATGGACTGGGAAACGACCCAGTAGGTCTTTTCTTAAGATTTAGGGCTATGAAGCTTATGTGAAGCGTTAGATTTCTGACAAACTTGGACTTATATTAAATAAATGTCTTTTGTGGGATACCCAAAGGAAACTAAGGGTTATTAATTCTACAATTCTACTAAGGACAAAGAGTTTATCGCTCAGAATGTTGTATTCTTAGAAAAAGAATTCATCTCTAAAAGAATCAGTGGGAGGAAAGTAGAACTTGAAGAAGTTCAAGACCTATAAGGCATTAAAGAGCCAATGGTGGAAATGGAGTAGGAACCATAAAATATTGTGATAACTCTAACTCCAGTAGAATAAGACTTGCGTAGATCAGGTAGAATACGTCAACAACCTGAAAGATATGAATTTCTTGTAACTCAGGAAGGACATGTATTGCTAATGAATCAAAATGACCCAGCACCTTATGAAAAGGCCATTGCAAGTCCAGAATCTGAGAAATGGCTTAAAGCCATGGGATCTGAAATGGACTCCGTGTATACTAATCAAGTTTAGTCTTTGGTTGATGCACCCGAAGGGGTAAAACCTATAGGATGCAAATGGGTTTTCAAAAATAAAACTAACATGGATGGTAATATAAGTACCTATAAGGCAAGATTGGTGGCAAACGGTTTCAAGCAAATTCATGGTATAGACTATGATGAAACATTTTCTCCAGTTGCTATGCTAAAGTCTGTTCAGATTTTGCTTGTTATTGTTGTATACCACGATTATGAAATATGACAAATGGATGTTAAGACTATGTTCCTTAATGGAAATCTTCTTAAGGAAGTGTATATGACATAACCCAAAGGCTTTGTAAAGCCTGAAGCATCCAGCAAGGTATACAAACTACAACAGTCTATTTATGGACTTAAGCAAGCTTCTAGATGTTGGTGTATGCACTACGAGCAATTAATGTATCAATTTTAACTTATCAATAAAATTAGCATTTCAATTTTAAGATTATTTTAAAACTATTTATCTTGGAATAATAAGTCATATGAGAATTATTCCTAAAACGTCCCTAATCAAGTATTTACATGGGGACATGTAAATACATTAAGACTAATGTGTGAATGTACTGATGATTTGATCTCATAAATCATGGATATATATGATATCAAGTCTTCACACGGGTACATATTAAGAGTAATGTTGTACTGGGCAGACCCACCATGAGAACGTTGCATGGATCGTTACATGAGTGTCATAAACGGTTCTCAATGTGATAATGGTATATAGTCCTTCGACCTGAATTCACTACGATTCCTACATAAAGAGTTTGTTGTTTTAATACAATCAAACGTCATCTATAATAAGATGACCATAAATATTGTGATTAGGCAATGAATAAATTATGTAGAGGGATATGAGTGATGTAGATGAGATTTGTCTCTCCTAGTGGCAGGAGTGATATCTATAGGCTACTTGATGGAGTGAGACTAACAAAATGCATGGCCATGCTAGGAAGAATAAATATTAGATATTTATTCTGTAAAGTCTACTCTAGTATCAAGTAAAATGAATTGTGCCATACAAGGATGACAACGACCATGCCTTGTGCCCAATTAGATATCGTGATAAAACAAATAAACATATAAAATAATTATCACTTATAGGTCATGCTGGTGATAAATAATGTTCAGACATAATAATGTACTACTAGATGTCGCTCTTATTTTATATTAATAATAAAATAGTTTATTATTAATATAATTTGATATTTTACCTATAGGGTCATACACATAGAGTAAGCCTACCAGAGGATAGTTTTATTTTAGTTGGACTAAAAATAAAACTATTGGGCCTAACTCATTTAGAATGAGTCAGGAGCCCAATGTTTAATAAGAGCTCATCAGGTTAAGACCTAAGCTTATATATAGAGCATGAGATGCTCATAGGTTGTTGCTTAAAAAATTAAGATTACTCTATGAATTTCCATACTAGCATTCAGAAATTCAATTTCTGGCGGGAGTGCTCATGTGGACTCCTAAGGATGGAGCTACAATTACTTCGATTGAGGAACTCATTTTACATCTACAAGAGGTAAACCCTAAATTGAAATTTTAATTATGCATAATGCCTTGAGACTTCTGTTTTTGCAATCCTTTTTGGGAATCCTTTGTGTTTCCGCTGCCTGACCCTGAGGGATTTCCTAACACTAGAAGCTAGAATCTTCATTTGGATAAGGTTGTTAAGCAATTCGACTTTCTTAAAAATGAAGATAAACCTTGCATCTACAAGAAGATTAATAACTGTATAGTTGTTTTTCTGGTCCTATATGTTGATTACTCCTACCTTTAACCTATGAAGGCTTGGTTGGGAAGCTGTTTTTCCATGAAAGACTTAGGTGATGCAACCTACGTGTTAGGAATTAAGATCTATAGAGATAGATCAAGAAAGTTACTTGGCCTAAGTCAGAATACATACATAGACAAAGTGTTAAAAAGGTTTAAATGCAAGATTCCAAGAAAGGAACGTTGCCTATGTCTCATGGCATATATCAAAGGTTGAATCTTCTCCCACTAAAGAAGAGAGAGAACGGATGAATAAGATTCCATATGCATCTGCTATTGGATCAATTATGTATGCCATGATATATACTCGACCAGATGTCTCATATACGCTAAGCATGACGAACAGATACCAACCTGATCCTGGTGAAAGTCACTGGACTACCGTCAAGATTATCCTAAAGTACTTGAGAAAACTCAGGATTCATTCTTGATGTATGGAGGCGAAGAGGAGCTCATTGTAAAGGGTTACATTGATGCTAGCTTCCAACCTGATAAGGATGACTCAAGATCATAATCAGGGTATGTTTTTTGTTTAAATAGTGGCGTTATGAGCTGGAAAAGTTTAAAGCAAGAGACAGTTGCTGATTCTACTACAGAATCTGAGTATATTGCTGCCTCAAATGCTGCAAAAGAGGCAGTATGAATTAAGAAGTTTTTAGAAAAACTTGATGTAGTTCCTAGCATTGTAGATCCCATAAGTCTCTACTGTGACAATAGTGGAGTAATTGCACAAGCTAAGGAACTCAGATTACATCAGTGATCCAAGCATATACTTATGTTGGTGTATGCACTATGAGCTTTAATGCTTTTTCATTTGTATCATTTTTCTGCTTATTAATAAAATAAGTATTTTAGTTTAAAATTGTTTTAAAATGTATTTATCCTTGGAGTAATAGGTCATATGAAAGTTATTCCTAAAATGTCCCTAGTCAAGTATTTACATGGGGACATGTAAATACATTGAGACTAGTGTGTGAGTGTACTGATGACCTAATCTCATAGATCATAGATATAGATTATATCAAGTCTTCATACGGGTACATATTAAGAGTAATAATGTACTGGACAGACCCACCATGAGAACACTGCATGGACCGTTACATGAATGTCATAAACGATTCTCAATGTGATAATGGTATATGTAGTCCTTCGACCTGAATTCACTATGATTCCTACATGAGAAGTTTATTGTTTTAATATAATCGAACGTCTTCTATAACAAGAGGACTATAAAGGTTGTGATTAGACAATGAACAAATTATGCAAAGGGATGTGAGTGATGTAGATGGGATTTATCTCTCCTATGTGATAGGAGTGATATTTGTAGGCCACTTGATGGAGTGAGACTAAGGAAACGCATGGCCATGCTAGAAAGAATTATTAGATATTTATTTGGATTAAGTCTACTCTAATATCAAGTAAAATAAATTAGGCCGTACAAGGATGACACGACCATGCCTTGGGCCCAATTAGGATATCGTGACAAAAGGAATAAACATATAAAATAATTATCACTTATAGGTTATGTTGATATTAAATAATATTTGGACATAATGATGCATTGCTAGATGCCGCTCTTATTTTATATTAATGATAAAATAATTTATTATTAATATGACCGAGTATTTTATCTATAGGGTCACACATATAGAGTAAGCCCATCAAAAAATATTTTGTTTTATTTTAGTTGGACTAAAATAAAGCTATTGGGCCTAACTCATTTAGAATGAGTAAGGAGCCCACTCTTTAGAGAGAACAAATTAGGTCAAACCTAAGCCTATAAATAGAGCATAAGATGCTCATAGGCCGTTCACTAAAAAGAGACACAATACACAAAAGTTGCAAGAGCTACACGTCATCAAACTAGTAGTTGGCAAGTGTTGTGATTCTAGTAGGAGTGCTCGTGTAGACTCCTAAAGGACGAGGCTATGACTGCTTCGGTGTTCTTCAAGAGGTAATCCTAAAAATGAATTTTTTATGTGTGTTTGTCTTATGCTTTGAAATACAGCGCTTTGCAAATCCTATGGGAATCCTTGTATTTCTATTGCTCATGTGCTAGGGATTCCCTACCAACTTAGGCGTTTTCATCTCATCCGATAAATACTTGAATGAGGAGATGTTAAGATACGTAAGATGCACATCGATAAGAACCTTGCTTACCTACTCAGTAAACCTCTTGCACAACAGAAGCATGAGGAACACACTAGATCATTAGGCATTAGGCAAATGTCTGATTGGCTTTAATGCAAGTGGGAGATTGTTGGTGTATGCACTACGAGCTATTAATGTATCAATTTTAACTTATCAATAAAATAAGTATCTTTAGTTTTAAGATTGTTTTAAAACTATTTATCTAGGAATTATAGGTCATATGAGAATTATTCCTAAAACGTCCATAATCAAGTATTTACATGGGACATGTAAATACATTAAGACTAGTGTGTAAATGTACTGATGATTTGATCTCATAAATCATGGATATATATGATATCAAGTCTTCACACGGGTACACATTAAGAGTAATATTGTACTGGGCAGATCCACCATGAGAACGTTGTATGGATCGTTACATGAGTGTCATAAACGGTTCTCAATGTGATAATGGTATGTAGTCTTTCGACCTAAAGTCACTATGATTCCTACATAAAGAGTTTGTTATTTTAATACAATCAAACATCATCTGTAATAAGATGACTATAAAGATTGTGATTAGGCAATGAACAAACTATGTAGAGGGATGTGAGTGATGTAGATGAGATTTGTCTCTCCTATGTGACAGGAGTGATATCTATAAGCCACTTGATGGAGTAAGACTAACAAAATGCATGGTCATACTAGGAAGAATAAATATTAGATATTTATTCTATAAAGTCTACTCTAGTATCAAGTAAAATGAATTGGACCATACAAGGATGACGACGATCATGCCTTAGGCCCAATTAGATATCGTGACAAAAGGAATAAATATATAAAATAATTAGCACTTATAGGTCATGTCGATGATAAATAATATTCAGACATAATGATGTATTACTGGATGCCACTCTTATTTTATATTTTTAATAAAATAGTTTATTATTAATATAACCAGATATTTTACCGATAGGGTCACACAAATAGAGTAAGCCTACCAGAGGATAGTTTTATTTTAGTTGGACTAAAAATAAAACTATTGGGCCTAACTCATTTAGAATGAGTCAGGAGCCCAATGTTTAATAAGAGCTCATCAGGTTAAGACCTAAGCGTCTATATAAAGCATGAGATGCTTATAGGCTGTTGCTCAGAAAATTAGGATTACTCTATAAACTTCCATACTAGCATTCATAAATTTAGTTTTAGTGGGAATGCTCGTATGGACTCCTAAGGTCAGAGCTACAATTGCTTCGATTGAGGAACTCATTTTGCATGTACAAGAGGTAAACTATAAAATGAAATTTTAATTTTATATGCAATGCCTTGAGACATATGTTTTTGCAATTCTTTTTAGGAATCCTTTGTGTTTCCACTGCCTGACCCTGAGGAATTCCCTAACATACTGACTCGAACAAGAAGTCTAAGGTCCTCAAAACTGCTGATTCATAAAGTTCAAACTAAAAGTTTGAAGAATGTAATAAAGATACTGATAAGGAGTTGGCCCTTATGACCAAGAGATATCACAGGCTACTAAAGAAGAAGAAAGGCAAACCTGAGAGATTTCAAAAGAAAGATCAAAAAGGTAAATTTTAATTTGAATCTAAAATTGATAAGTCTGCTTTGGAATATTTTAATTGCAAAAAGCCTAGACACATGAAGGCAGAATATCCTCTCTTATACAAAGACAAGAAGGACAAAAAAGAGAAGAAAAAGTTCTTCAGGAAGCAAAAAGAACTCATCACATGAGATGATAAGAACTCCTCAAGTTCAAGTGAGTCTGAAGAAGAAACTGAGTCTGCTCAAATCTGTCTCATGGCCAATACAGACCCAAACTTAAAAGCCAGCTCAGGCGATTCAGACTCAGAGGAAGTAGTTATCTTGAACTCAAAGAGAACTATGATATTTTGTTCAATGATTTTTCAACATTACTGAAAAACATTAAGATTTTGAAAAAGAAGCAAGTTGAAATGGTCACTGATTATGAAAACAATAATTCAAAGTTAAAAGAAGAAAGTTTTGATAAAGATGCTCAAAATGAGATGGTAGAAAAGGAGAAATTGTATCTTAAGGAACTGTATAGACTCAAGAAAGAAAATGATTGTTTAAAAACTGAATTAAAAGATGGTAAATTTATTACAGCTTTCAAACTGAGGAGATTAACAAGCTTCAAAAAGAAGTGAGTTCACTCACTTTAAACCTAGCCAAGTTTAATGATGGCACTAAAAATTTAAACAAGCTTTTGGGGAAACCCCCTAGTGGCCATGACAGATTTGGTCTAGGATATGTTAAACTAATTGATCTCGAGCAGTCTGAAAAGAATGGTTATGTAATCAAAGACTATCTGAAAAGAAAGAAAAGAAATTCAAAGAACGCTAACTACATAGGACCCAAAAGAATCTGGGTACCAAAGACATTAATTATTCGTATTGCAGATGTGCCTAAAGACAAAAGAAAAGCATCAGCACTAGTATCTGGACAGTGGATGCTCACATCACATGACAGGAAGAAGGTCTATGTTCCTAGACCTGGAATGTTTTAAAGGAGGGACTATCGCCTTTGGAGGGAACCAAACCGAGAACATTATTGGTATTGGTAAAGTTGGTAAAATTCATTCTCCTATTATTGAAAATGTTTATCTTGTAGAAGGTATGAGACATAACCTGCTTAGCATAAGTCAATTTTGTGATAGTGGGTACAAAGTCTCATTTGATAAAGAGAAGTGTACTGTCATTAACCATGATGGAACCATACTCTTTTCTACAAATAAGCACAACAACTTATACAAGGTTGATCTAAATGAACTGAGTAATCAAAATGTAACATGTATGTTTTCAAACTCCGAGAAGAGATAGATCTAGCATAAAAAGCTTGGGCATGTAAGTCTGAAGCATATTATAAAACTTCATAGAAAAGGCTTAGTCAAGGGACTGCCAAAGATCTTTTTTAACAGTTCCTTACCTTGTGAAGCATGCCAAAAAGGGAAACAACATAAAACATCTTTTAAAAACAAAAATGTTATTTCAACAGACAAACCATTAGAGTTGTTACATTTAGATCAATTTGGTCCATCTCAGACTCAGAGTCTGGTAGGAAAGAAGTATGCCTTTATCATTGTTGATGACTACACAAGAATGACATGGATATATTTCCTAGCCCACAAGGATGAGTCTATGAAAGTATTCAAGATTTTTTATAAGAAAATCCATAATGAGAAAGGATTATGTATTAGTATAATAAGAAGTGACCATGATAGAGAATTTGAAAATGAAATTTTTGAGAAATTCTGTAATGAGTCTGACATCACTTATAGTTTTTCTTCTCCAAGAACACCTCGGTAGAATAATGTTGTGGAAAGGAAAAAAAGAACTGTGCAAGAAATGGCCAAAACTATGCTTTGTGAAAATAATCTTTAAAAATATTTCTGGGTAGAGGCTGTGAATACTTCTTGTTATATTCAAAACAGAATCCTTATCAAGCTAATACTGAATGAGACTTTTTATGAATTATGGAAGGGAAGGAGACCCAACATTTTGGTGCACATGCTATATCCTAAACACAAGGGATTAACTTGGAAAATTTGTTTCTAAGTCTAATAAAAGGATATTCATGGGTTACTCAACCACCTCCAAATCTTACAGAGTCTTTAACACAAAAATTCATACCATTGAGGAATTAATGCATGTAAGGTTTGACGATGTTCAAAAGACTGATAGGAAACTGGCAGATCTTGAAAATGATAATGTTGAAGAAAAGTCTAGAAAATATCAAATCTATTAAACCAGACCTCACAAGATTTGTTGATAACTAACATTGGGAATTCTAACTTAAATAAAGGTGTTTGTTATTACTTGATGTGGGTATTTAAGTGTTTCAGGAAAAGGCCTAAGCTATAAAAGAAAGGGGGAGCCTACGCATAAAAAAAGCTTATGCATCAAAAAGTCTGGAAGACTCAATCGTAACATGAACTCTTTAATCCAAGACAAAAGAAGAATTTATAGGTCTGGCATTGTGCTTCAAAAGTAATTCTCTCATCAAGAGTAACTTACCAGACCCAGACATGAACAACATCATTTTAAGCTTTAGAGAACATGAAAGCATCAGACTCTATCATCTCTCTTCAAACCTTTAGAAGCGGTCTGATATATAAAGCATCAATGGTCATAAGTCATCTCCATCGAAGCACAAAGAAAAGACTTTTGAAAGAAAGATTGACTAAACAGGGTGGTTTTTAAGTTAGTCTGAAAAGCAACTAAGTTTCACCTCTATCTCATGCATTCAGAGATTCCCTAAATCAAAGCTTTCCTTCTTGGTGAAACTAGTGCTACATCTACTCCACCTATGACTGCACACTCCACAAAGCTCCCATATGTATGTTGCATGTACAGAACGTCTCTCTCTGACAACAAAAGCTCTTACCCTTTGCGTAAAGACTTTTATCCCTTATACAACAACTCTCTTAATGACTATATAATTAATAGGCCTCTTCCTGAGCTCAATAGGTTGATCCTATATAAGCAGAATCAAACTCTTCATCAGAAGTAGCTCTCTAGAAGAACAAAAGAAACATTAGAAGAAACAAATATACATATGAAGAGCTGGAGTAGATCAAGGAACACGAGAGAGTAAGATGGATAGCTCACATAATGAAAAAGAAGTAAAATACAAGACCCATCTATATGAGCTTGTTTGCACAATAGTGAGCATTATATGTCTCTCAAGAAAAGAAAAGAGATTATAAAAGAAGAATAGAGAGTCATATAAAGAGAGAAGAGAAAGAGAAAGAGCTTGTGAGATAAACGGGCTTATCTCACAAAGATAGTGTGATGAAAAGAAAAGAATACTCACAAGCTCTAGTCGTCGATAAGCTGTTAAAAGAAGAAAGCTTATTTTGTTTTAATTTTTTTCTATCTTTTGTAAATATAGGTCTGGTAGACCTGTTGGGAAACACTATTGGCCTGGAAAGGCTTTGGAAAGAATACTCAGGGTTTAACCCAGGAGTGGCTTATAAAAAAATACTTGGGTCTGCCCCAGGAGTGGGTGCTGTAAAATAATACTCATAGGATTCAAGAGAGGTTTGATGTGTAGAAGCACAGGCTGTGTTTAGGCCAAGAGTGGTCAGAGTCAAGAATACTCAGAGCATGAGTTATGCTCAAGCCAGGAGTGGTTAGAGTCAAGAATACTTGGGTCTGCCCCTGGAGTGGGTGCGTGCAAAAGAATACTCGGAAGCACAGGGTGTGCTTAGGCCAGGAGTGGCTAGAGTCAAGAATACTTGGGGCCAGAAATGGCCAGTGTCAAGAATACTTGAAGCACTAGGTTGTGCTTAAGCCAGAAGTGGTTAGAGTCAATAATACTCGTAAGCTCGGTCTGGGCTGTTTATGTAAAAAGTTTTTACATAGTGCAAATCCTTCAGATTTGAAGGTACTGGATGTAGTCTCTGAGTTGGAGGTGAACCAGTATAAATTGCTTATGTATTATCTCTTTCTCTCTTACTTTTTACTATCAAAAGTCTGGTGCATTATTATTGTTAACATCGATAGTAAAAGTTTGGCGAAAATACGCTCGGTCAATCAAAGTATCAGGCTCTCTGCCTCTCAAAAGTCTGGTCCATTACGCATAACATAATAATGTGTAAATATCACTTTTTGGTTTGAAAAAGTAAACAGACTTATTCAACCCCCTTCTAAGTCTATTCTCTGAACCATCAGATGATATAGGTGTACAACAGCAAGAGCTCTGAACCAGCTCAGTAAGAACCTCTAGAGGATGGAAACATATAACCTGAATAATAACCTTCTGTGTCTGAACCTGAGAAGCCTAAAGGCTGGAAGTTGAAGCCTTACCATCCTTCAAACTTAATTATTGGAGATCAAGCTGCAAGAATAAGGACCGAATCAAAACTTCTCAATCAATCAACCATTGCTCTTGTATCAGAATTAGAACCTAAGTTTGTGATGGAAGCTTTGGAAGATACAGACTAGATCATTGTTATGTAATAAGAATTGAACCAGTTTGAGAGGAACAAAGTCTGAACCCTTGTCCTAAGACCCAAGAACAAAGGAATAATTAGAATAAAATGGGTCTACAGAAATAAGCATGATAAAGATGGGAAAGTTGTCAAAAATAAAGCCAGACTAGTTACACAAGGATATAATCAGCAAGAAGGTAGAGACTTTATTGAAACTTTTGCACCTATAACCAGACTTGAGGCTATCAAGATGCTTCTTACTTTTGTTGTTTTTAAAGGTATAAAATTATATCAGATGGATGTTAAAAGTGCTTTTCTAAATGGTTTTATTGAAGATGAAGTCTTTGTGAAACAACCTCTTAAGTTTAAAGATAAATATTTTCCAACCATGTCTTTAAACTTAGTAAAGCATTGTATGGTATGAAACAAGAACCTAGAGCTTGGTTTAACAGACTCAGTACCTTTTTAATCTCAAATGGCTTTACTAGAGGCAAAGTAGACACTATCTTATTTAGAAAAAGCTCAAACAAACACTTTATAATTATATAAATTTATATGGATGATATTTTTTGGTGCTACTAATGAAAATTTGTGCAAAGAATTTTCAGAAATGATGTAGGCTGAATTTGAGATGAGTATGTGATAAGTGCTTTATAGTACAATAAATTAGACCCAGTTTGCTTAGGATTTTTATCATTATCCAATGTATTTGCTTTATTTATTGAGATTTTTGCTTTCTTTCCACTCTATTCTACTTGGGTATGTTATTTTGCAGGAATTAAGGTAATAAAGGGTCAAAAATAAGAGAAAAATGACCATAAAATGATAAAGAAACAAAAAGAACAAGCCCAAAGTAGAAAGAACTCTCTTTTTATGCTGAATTCCGACTCAGAATGTTGAAATCCGACTCAGAATGTTAAAATCCGACTCATAAATGCTGAATTCCGACTCAAAATGACCAAATCCGAGTGGGATGACTGAGAAAGGACCAAATCCGAGTGGAATTACTCAGAATGGAGCATTGCCGAGTAGAATACTTCACTGTTGGAGCCAAATCCGAGTGGAAAGTTCCCTGTCAAAGCCATCCCGAGTGATAAATGTAACACCCTAATTTAACAAAATGAATTAAACCCAAGGACGGGAAAATTTTCCAAAATTAAGTAAACCAAATAGACTATAAGGCAACCGGATAACAAAAGGGGCGGAGTGCAAGGAAGGACAAGGGAAATGAGAGATCATCCACACGCATATGGCAAATAACAGAAGGCTAAGACTGGAACCGGTTCATTTGGTTTAATGTAACACACCAGCGCCAGGGCGGATTACATAATATCGTTGGCTCATTCAGGCGGGGTCTGATACCGCCTGGGCGGGGTATGGTAATGCAGCGGCGGATGGAGGGGGATTCATAAAGAAAACCCCATATCGGTCCTTACTCGTCTTCTCGAAGAGGATCCACAAAGAAAGCTTTTCCACGAGTAACACTAGTCAAACAGTAGAAAGAAATAGGTAAGGGGAAGGAGAAGGGAGATGTACATGTGCAGTAGTGGATTGTGGAGGAAAGAGGGGCCCGAACTCATTCCGCCCAACTTGACTTGATATGACAACGCCTGGGCAGACTCAACCACAACGCCCAAGCCGGGGTCAACACCGTTGTCGGGGACGCATTAGCGTCACAACGGAGAGGAAGGGTAATTGGGCGGTATCCCACTCTGACAATTACTCGCTCCAGCGCGAGTCCTCACGCTTGGGCGAACTGCTCTAGTACCTCGGGCGAGGTATGACTCCGCCCAAGCATATCCGACATAAGTCTTCCTAGTCCATACTCGCTGGAGCGAGTATACTGCTCGCTGGGGCGAGGGAACCTCACTCGGGAATACAGACTCTCCCCCACTCGAGTTTTACTTATATTTCTCACTCAGTGGTCATCTCTCTCACCATCACTCAAGGATTTCACTCGTTTCTTACTTGAGGTACGTTGAGGACCTATTCGGAGTACTCATAGCTTATTACTCGGGAAGATCTCCCACATCGATCCCCACTCAGGGTTGCATACTCCCATTCACTCAGATCGTTTAAGACTCTCTTCCTAGAGACGATTTATAATTCACTCTGTCTTGGCCATGGTATGCTAAATCATGCTGTCCCTGCGTATCCATTAAAGCACAAGTATGAAATAAGGTAGCACATAGCATGACACACACGAAACCATACATATATATATAAGAGCGTATGTTAACATTTACAAACACAAAATCGGATTCCTCTTTGTCCATAAGGTTCTATTTGTCCAAAACACTAACATTCGGCATGAACCGGTCAGAGCTTAATCTAACATCGCATTAATTAAGCCTTCCCAATGCATCAACACTTCACTCAGCGTTCCAGCTCTGCTTCTGATCCTCATCTCGAGAGACATTCACTGAAAAATGGCCACTGTAGGGGTGAGCATCTTAGATTTTAAATGATAGATACCGACTCAGGTTATCTCCCAATCATACAACAATACATATACGTACAAACATGATTATACCAGAGCAACATCCATTAGCCAAGACATATATACATAACTCTTACCGTTCGATATTCACCAATCCTCACTCGGCTGTACTCATAACATTTTCAATGACACGGATACGCTTGCATACATATATACATATATTCATGAAACAGTTTTCATTCGGCATCCAAGGCACGTACACACGGAATGGATCACTCGGCATACACATTCATTATCCTCATACACCATATCAAATGCATAATCAAATTTTAGTCAATAACACATACACGGAGCATTCACTCAGTCCTACGCATTCATCCATTCACTTACCACTCGGCATACCTAGCCAATTCCAAACAACATTAACAGTAATAACAATATTAACAGTAATAAGCACATAAGGTTTCACTCGGTTCCGCATCGTGTGTATCGGTCAGACGTTGCAACGTAGGGATCTCAGCCTTTTTATACATAGCTTTCAGCTATCAAATCAGCTCCCAGCTGCTTGGCCGTTTTACGGGTACCCAACCGTTTGCCCACAGGTGACACCAACGCTCTCAGCGCCAACGGGGGTGTTCACAGGCAGCCCGAGTCCCACTCAGGGCTACCCTGAGTCCCACTCAAGGATTTTGCAGCGTCCCACGCTGGATGACCGAAGGTAGTGTCCCACACTACGTGCTCCCAGCACAACGCATCTCATGCGCCACACGCGGATTCGACACACAACATTCATTTCACGCATGCATTCTCTTATTCAAGCACACATATCATGCAATTGGTAATACACATTATCAGGATTCAGCATGTCAGTTTAACACATATAGCTTTCACGCAATCCATTATCATTCCATTGTAACGTATGAGTCCCATGCAATCGGTATCAATCCATATCAAGCATCCATAAACATTTTCGTTCAATCAAGTGTGACATGCAATCGGTTTATAGCACCATTTAACCTTAAACAACGAATGCATCATTATGAAAATCATAAGTTCACTCAAGCATTTCAAGTCATCACAACATAACATGCAATCGGTGTAGGACAGTGTCAGAACCCGGTTAAAGTAGGCATTTCCTGTATGCAAACAAGTTCATTAAAGTATTCATATCAACACATGCATTTCTATGACATGGATAGCTTCAATCAGACATTCATATCAACATAACTCAACATCCAATCGAGATCCTGCAACACATGCATTTGTAAGAAAGATGTTAACATGCAACTATTCCTCCTCACTTAACCTGCATTCAGAGATTCTACATGCAAACACGCCACACAGCAGAATACAATACTACAACCATCAGGGTCTCCAACCCGTTTGTAACCCATACATTTAACATGTAAGATACTCCCCCTACCAATTACGAAACTCCGAGGGATTTTTCTCTGCTTGAATGGTGGTTCTCCTCCTTGCTGCTTCACTTGGCGCCTTCTTTGGAGTGCTATAGTCTCCTGCGAGTGATGTAGGGGTATTTCTGCTTCCTCCTTGGCGATCGTCCCTTCCCGTGTGGGGAGTTCCACTCCACTGCAGCACCGTCACCTTGGCTCTCGGAGCAGGAAATGGACTGGAGGGCAGAGAAAGAGAGAGAGAAAGCAAGAGAAAAGAAGAACGAAGAAGGAAGTTCGCAGGGGGGGTTCTCCACGTGAAGAGCATGGTCATCACCCGTATAAATACTCACGCGGGGAACAGGATGGTGGGATGGGGAAATGTGGAAAGATAATCCTATCCATGCCATCTTGTCTCCACGTTAATCACCCTATTCCTTCTAGTTAATTAAGTTAAGGGGAGTGTTAATTTGTTGACTTTTCATTTAATTCGGTTGCTTATAATTAAAATGGGGATGTTATAATAAATGGCTGAGGTTCAATGCTGAAATGGAATGAGTCTCAGTTGGAGGAGATTCCGAGTGGAAGCTTCCCCGACTGTGTCCATTTCGAGTAAAAAAGGGGACTGACGTTGAATAGATGTTGTACAAAGCTATTCTCCGAGTGAAAGGCTTGCTGATTGAAGTGAATCGGAGTGGGAGTTTTCTGATTGCAACTAATCCGAGTGAAAAGCTGTTTTGAGTGAAATGATTCCGAGTAGAAGAGGCCACTGAAATGAATAAATGCTGACTAAGGAGGAATCCGAGTGGTTTCACTCAGAGAAAACGGCATCCTCAAGCAGAATAAGGCATTTCCGAGTAGAGTCTTATCTAGAAATGAAAAATCCGACCGGAAATCAATCACACTCGGGCAGACTCTCAAGATTCACACTAAGCCCGAGTGAGAAGTCTCCAAGGAAAGCACATCCGAGTGAGTTGGGTCTGGAAGCTGCATTTCCGAGCAAAGCAAGGCTCGGACATGAAAGAAATTCAATCACCCAGATTCCAGTCTTTCAAGTCCAAATTTCTGAGTGAAAAGAAAACTTCCAAGTGAGTTGGGCTATATTTCCGAGCAAAGCAAGGCTCAGACATGAGAGGAAATTCAATCAGCCAGATTCGAGTAAAGACAACCGACTGGGTTGATTGACGATTGAAGGCCATTCCGAGTAAAAAGCAAGAAGGCACTTCCGAGTGTATCATTTCAAGGAATAAAGGCCGACTAAAATATTTCAAAGCAAATCCGAGTGAATGTATCCAAATGAATGTGACCGAGTGAATTCTAAAGCAAAGCTTTAACCGAGTGGTTCAAATTCAGAGACAGCCGAGTGAAAATGATTGGGAACCGATTGAATCTGAGCCGAGTGAGTCTTCAATCAGTTCCGAATAAACTCCATGAACCTGAACCGAGTGAATGGTTTCAGTCGGATCCGAGTCCCTCTTCAGTCAATTCCGAGCAACACAAGCAAATCCGAGCAAGGTTTCTCCGAGTGAAACAGTGAAAGAGAACCTCTCGCTTGAGCGAACCTTTATCCGCTTGAGCGAGATGGTTTCCTTCAACAAACGCTTAAGCGAGAAACTCTCGCTCAAGCGAAACCGATCGGTTTTCTTAAATACCGACCCTCAACTCAACACCGAGTGAAGGTTTCACTCGGTTTTATGTACGAACAGTACCATTTTCACTCGGTTTTGAGCACAAAAGGCACCTTTTCACTCGGATTTTGCAAAAAAGATGAAAACCGACCCATTTTTCCACTCGGAATTTGTCCAGCTGAATAAATCTAAGCACCGAATTATTGGAAATATTAAAATAATGCAATTTGGGACAGTTGGAAGTCACATGCACCGAAAGTTTTCTCCCACTTGACACCATCCAGGCTGTCTCCAAGCTGTGATGGTGGGGCGGCTGAGAAGAAGACAATTTTGACGTGTTTTCTTAGCTGGATTCATTCATCCATTCGCCTATAAAAGGGAGAGCACCAAACAATCATCACTAGCATCAATTCCATTAGCTTCGTTCCAATTCCTCCTTCCTTTCTCTTTGTTTTTTCGTTTCTCTTTTCTTTCTTTTCTATTCTTTTTATTTCTCTTATTTTCTTTCTCTGTCCCGTTCCCACTTTTTCTTTACTTTCTTTTTCTTTATTTTATTTTAAGAGTTGTGAGAGCTGTAAAAGTGAGAATTTAAATTTGTAATTGGTGGAGAAATTATTGCAACAAGGAATTACAGTGGTAAATTATTTTGAGCTTTTGGAGAAACCCGTAAGTCTTTATTTTTACCATGTCTTGTATGTTTTATTTTTCCATTATTTATATGAATTTGAATTATTTCATGAGTAGCTAAATTAATTATCTTGGGATAAAAGGGGTATGATAATATTTTATTGTTAATATTATTTTGACTTGGAATTAAATAAATTTCTGTTTTCCATTTAGTTCAATTATGCTTAATGCTTTTAGTAATTTCTAACAAAAACCTAAATGATAAAACTGTATACTTACGGGTATATTAGTAAGTTTAGGTAATAAATAGAATCGAGAGATTTATTTTTACCGGAAAGCTTTGAACTAAACCTAAGATTTTTGAGATGCTTTTTGTGACCTCGGTAAAACCGTGAAAGTAATCAAAATTCTTTTGAGGAAATAAAAGGGATTTTCATAAAACGATAATGGGCCTTTCTGAGGATTAAGCAGCGCTTTCCATAGGTTAGGTACATTAATAGGATTCCGAGAGGAACATATTAATTAGCTTTTGGAAAATTCGCCTTGGAAAACTTAATTCGATTCTTATTTATGAAAAGTTAAAATTCATTAACATAAAATAGAGTCTTAATCCCCTGAAATCCTAAGATACTCTCAACTCTGATTTTTTAAAGTGTCAAGTAAATTTTATTTTTGTATTCTGTGCAACTTAATTTTGTGTTTTATTTTACAAAAACCTTAAAAATCAATTGTGTGGATAATTAAATTTTAATATGCCGGTACTTTGAACACAGTTCCTGTGGAGAACGATAATCTTTTATATTACACGACATAACCCGTGCGCTTGCGGGCCCTGTCAGTATGATAGGAGAACTTAAATTCTTCCTAGGTCTGCAAATTAAATAGATTGATGATGGTATTTTCATCCATCAATAGAAGTATACTAAGGAGTTGCTCAAAAAGTTTAGAATTGTTGATGTTAAGCCTTGAGTGTTGGAAATATGCACTAAAAGCCTATATAGGTTCGCATCATTTTGAATAAGTCATTTTTTGTTAAATAGTTTAACAACTTTTACATATCCTTGGAGTAATAGGTCATATGAGAGTTATTCCTAAAATGTCCCTAGTCAAGTATTTACGTGGGGACATGTAAATACATTAGGACTAGTGTGTGAATGTACTGATGATCTGATCTCACAGATCATGGATATAAATGATATCAAGTCTTCACACGGGTACAGATTAAGAGTAATGATGTACTGGACAGACCCACCATGAGAACGTTGCATGGATCGTTACATGAATGTCATAAACGATTCTCAATGTGATAATGGTATATATAGTCCTTTGACCTGAAGTCACTACGATTCCTACATAAGGAGTTTATTGTTTTAATACAATCAAACGTCTTCTGTAATAAGAGGACTATAAAGGTTGTGGTTAGGCAATGTACAAATTATGCAGAGGGGTGTGGGTGATGTAGATGGGATTTGTCTCTCCTATGTGACAGGAGTGATATCTATAGGCCACTTGATGGAGTGAGACTAAGGAAATGCATGGCCATGCTAGAAAGAATAAATATTGGATATTTATTCAGATAAAGTCTACTCCGGTATCAAGTAAAATAAATTGGACCGTACAAGGATGACACGACCATGCCTTAGGCCCAATTAGGATATCGTGACAAAAGGAACAAACATATAAAATAATTATCACTTATAGGTTATGTTGTTAATAAATAATATTCAGACATAATGATGCATTGCTAGATGCCGCTCTTATTTTATATTAATAATAAAATAGTTTATTATTAATATAACCGAGTATTTTACCTATAGGGTCACACACATAGAGTAAGCCCATCAGAAAATAGCTTTTTATTTTAGTTGGACTAAAATAAGATTATTGGGCCTAACTCATTTAGAATGAGTAAGGAGCCTACTCTTTAGAGAGAAAATTAGGTCAAACCTAAGCCTATAAATAGAGCATAAGATGCTCATAGGCGGCGACCCTAAAGAGACACAAAAATACGCAAAAGTTGCAAAAGCTACATGCCGTCAAACTAGCATTTGGAAGGTGTAGCATTTCTGGTGGGAGTACTCGTGTGGACTCCTAAAGGACGAGGCTACGATTGCTTCGATATTCTTCAAGAGGTAATCCTAAAACGCAATTTTTGTGTGTGTTTGTCTTATGCTTTGAAACACGGCGCTTTGCAAATCCTATGGGAATCCTTGTATTTCCGCTGCTCATACACTAGGGATTCCTAACAGTGGTATCAAAGCCAAGTTACAAAACCGTGTTTTGGGCAAACATTTGTTTAAAGAACATGTAAAAATAAAATTAAAATTTCTTTTATGAAAAGAATTGTAAAGGTTGAATCCTTTTGCAAAGGTTGCATCTTTTATTAGATATGTTGCAAAGTTTGCATTTTTAATGAGATATTAGGTAAAGGTTACATTTTTATGAGATATGTTGCAAAGGTTGCACCTTTTGAAAGCTAATATCAATATATTTTGCTTTATGTATATTGATTTCTTTTCTCAACATTTTAATTAAAGAACATGTTTTTAGGATGTGCTTTATTATATGAACATGTTGTATGTTGCAATGGTGATTGTTTTATATGTGTTCTAATTATAAGGCATGTTTTATGTTTATTTAATTAAATTGAAATCAAGGGTTGTATGCAATGACGTCTATATGCTTTCTCTTTTCTAATATGAATTGTTCATGTGAGATTGTGTTTAGAAAGTTTAAGAGTTAAACCCTAGCCGTAATGAAAACTAAGATTCAAAAGTTGAAACCTAGCCGTAATGGTATTTTATTTATTTGTAAATGTTACAAATAAAATATTTGATTTTAATATTATATTTTAAATTCGATTTGTAAAAGTTACAAATCAAATTTTAATTATTTGTTAAAATTAAAGTTTGTAAGAGTTACAAATTTAAATAATTTATTCTTATTAATTTTAATAGGATTTGCATCATATGTGATCTTTTTAAAATTAATGTGATTTGTAGGAGTTACAAATTGATTCATATTTATTAAATTTAATATGATTTGTAATTGTTACAAATAGAAGATAAGATCTTTATTAAATTTAAAAATTTTAAAATCAAATATTTAATCCTTAATAAATTTGATAGGATTTGTAAAAGTTACAAATTAAAGATAAGATCTTTATCAAATTTAATAGGATTCGAAATAAAATATCTTGAACTCTAGAATAAGGTCTAAAATTTAAACCTTGATCGTTCCTAAAAATTAGGATGATTGTTGAGACTCTAGAGATAAGGTTTAAAAGTTAAACTTTGATTATTCCTATTTTAGGATAATTATAAGGGTCAAAAGATAAGTTTTAAAAGTTAAATCTTGGCCGTTTCAAAATTAAAGATTTCAAATTGTTTGAAATCATAGCCGAATATTTTGAGCTGTTAATGGTCAGTGGGACGTTCTGGCTAGGAAAGACTTGGTACTTCAGCGTTCACTCTGGACCCACCTCTCTTTCCTGGGAACTAACCTGATTACAGTACTAAATATTTGGGTTGGAACACCCCATGACCCTTCTGTTGAACGGTCAACAGAGCCGCCAAACTTCCTTGCGTAGTTTTCCTTTTATGACCACGCGTGTTTAATTATGTGTTTTAAAATTTATTTTATTTTAAATACAATTGATTACTCTATTAATTGATTAATTAACACGTCCAGCGGTGAATGGTTATGGTCTTAGATTTTTTTATTTAATTTTAAATACAGCCTGCGTGCTGTGCCTTACTCTATTCTTAAATTTCTTCTCTCAACCCTTCACTCGTATGTAAAACGAGTTTTCTTTATTACATTGTAATCTTGGAAAAGCCAACAAGGTGGAGACCTAGAAGAAACCTAGAGTGGTGATGGATATGACCTTGAAATGAACAAAGGAGTGGTGACTCTAGGAGGATGGTGGTTTCAAGAAGTAGGACTTCATGAAGTCAAGACACCATAGTTCCTTTAGGTTTATTTTATTTTATTTTATTTTCTAGCAAGACCATAACCATCTCACAATTTTTTGATTGCATGTTTTGGGGTTTTATTTTACGTTAAAGCGTTTAATAAAAGTTGGTAATGAACAATAAGAAAATTGAAATCCCTCAAGCCCGACAATCATACCTTCCAATAAGTAATAACGTCTAACTTGATATAAATAAAGTGCAGGTCACGTCATAGTTGGGTGCCTTTATTTATGTTTAGTAGGACATGATTGGATAATTGGATTATCCAAGAATTATTAAGTTTTATTCAAATAGACTTTTTTTCAATTGGATTGGAAAAGCCTAAAGGTATGAACAGTCTAAAACGCGTTCTAATAAACAACAGTCACCAATGCTAGTTTTAATAAAGTGTAGGTTCTGCCAAAGCAGGGTGCTTTTATTGATATTAGTAAAGGATGATGGATAATTGGATTATCCAACCATTTGTTATTGGACTTATCTAGGTAACTTTAATCAGATTGAAGAACCTAGAAGCGTTAATATTAAGTTTAAACGCCTTCTAATAAGTAACACTCGTCGAGACTAATGTCAATAAATAGTGGGCCTGCCAAAGCAGGGTGCTATCATTTATATTAGTAAGGCGCGATGGGATAATTGTAATATCTAAATTGTTTTTATTAGGCCTAAACTTAACTAAGTTTTTCAATTGGATTGAAAATAACTTAGAGGCGTAAGGATTGAGCTTAAATTCATAAGATGAATAAGGGTAAAGAGTTACCCACTCAATCATCCAAGAGTTGCATGAGATGCAATTGGAAATGTGTTTCCTACCTAAATAACCAAGGGTTGGGTGATCAGCCAAAGCTGACTCAACATTAGGCCAAATATGGATCTTGACCCACTAGAAAAATCTTCCAATGGGATTTTTTTATGATTCAGTGAGGGTATTTGTTTTGAATCAAAATAGTGGGAGACAACATATTTATTTAATGACCAAAATTTAAATATGTTTTTAAATAGAAGTGATAGATTTGCATGTAATTTGTTTTAGAATAACCATGATATACCAAATATTGTTTTGTTGCAATCTGTCCTTTGGAAGGACACTTTATATAAAAAAAATGCCTAGATAGGTATTGAGACTTGAGAATTATCTTCATTAAAGATGAAGCGGCAGTGTGTGATGTTTGGCTTATATGTCATCTATGGTTGGGTCTTGAATACCCTATGGAGTCTGTATAAACGTTGAGCTATAAAAGGCAATATAAATATATGGGAGATATACAATATGATCGTATACAAACTTTATTAAGACCAAGTTAGTCTAGAAGTCTATAAGGTGATCAAGAAAGGAAATTGTTTCCAGTTTTAGCCAAAATAAGACATTGAAATAATTTGTCTAAAGAACTTGAAGGAGTTCAAAAGAAAGGGAAGTAAGACTTCCACTACAGGTCATGTTATAGAAGTCAAGTTATTTTACTTCACTAACATTAGTATCAGATACTAGTAGTAGATCTCAAATTTTGAAAGATCAAGGAAGTAGATCACTTGTTAAGGGTGGAGAAATATGAATAAAATTGAGCAAAAGTTGCTACAATAAAGATAAGATCTTTACCTATTGGGCTAGTTAGTGAACTAGACATTGTGCATATTATTTCTTGTTAGACAAGAAATGTTTTTCTTATTATAAAATAACTTTATTTCTTCAAATGGAAGTTGATGCACAATTGAGTAATGGATTCCACATCCTAAATCTCAAAACACCCATTTATAACAACTGCCAAAGTAGGTTAAAATAAGTGATTTTGAACCTTACTTACATAGTATTGTCTCCTAAGGCAAATGGATAAGAAACACATTTTCTAAATACCATTAATGTGGTTATATGGACTCTTTTTGATTTTGGAATCAATGGAGACATGTAAATCTTATTTATTGGAGAGATAATTGAGACTTCATTCATTGAAAAGATGAGTAATCTATTATCTAATATATAATGATGTATGTGGGCCTATTAGAACAATAACTAGATATGTTTTTCAATACTTCAACATACTAATTGAAAAGTCAATGAGTATGGATTTATGTAACATAAGTTAGAAAGTCTTTGAAAAGTTCAAAGAATTCATAATGAAGTGAAAAACTAAATTGACAAGACAATTAAAGCTCTTGATTAGATCAAGATAGCAAATAATTTGAGTTATAAGTTTGATAACTATCTAATAGAGTGAGAGATTACCTCTTAACTCATTCCTCATGGAATGCCTTAATAGCATCTCTACGGGGAAAAGTCAAACCTTGTTGGACATAGTTTGATTATTGATTATTATCAAACATCTCTAACTCCTTCAATGTTTCTTTATTAACAAAATTTCCATACTTAACCATGTTCCATCTTAGACTTTCTTAAAGAAACCATATATGATATGGACTAGGAAGAAACCTAGTATGTCTTTACTAATAATTTGGAACTATGATGCTTCTATAGAGCATCCAACTCTGACAAGGTCGGATCCAAATTAGATAAATGTCTTCTGTGAGATACCCAAAGAAAGCTAAGGGTTATCAATTCTACAATCCATCTGAGAATAAAAGGCTTGTTGCTTAGAATGTTGTATTCTTGAATAAGAGTACATCCCTTAAAGAATCAGTGGGAGAATGGTAGAACTTGAAGAAATTCAAGTATCACAAAGCATTTAAAAGTCAAGGATGGACTTGGAGCAGAAATCACAAAGTGTTGTGAAATCCTTAGCTCCGGTAGCACAAGACTTGTGTAAGATCAAATAGGATATGTCACCAAGCCTGAAAGATATGGATATCTTATAAATCAGGAAGAAGGCATATTGCTAAATAACCAAGCTTCTTATGAAGAGGCTAATGCAAGTTTAGATTCTAAGACATGGCATAAGACCATGGGATTTGAAATGGGTTCCATGTATATTAACAACGTATGAACCTTGGTTGACGCATCTAAAGGGTAAAACCTATAGGATGCAAGTGGGTTTTCAAAAGGAAAACTAAACATGGATGGTAATAAAAGTACCTTTAAAAGCAAGATTGACAAAATTCAATTAGCTTAAAAACCATTTAGATCCTGCTTATTGTAGCAGTATACCACCATTATGAGATATGGTAGATAGATGTCAAGATGGAAATCATCTTGAGGATGTGTATGTGACACAACCTAAAGGCCTTTTATGCCTAAAATATCTAAGAAGGTATGTGAATTGCAAATGTTCTATTTATGGACTAAAGCAAGCTTTTAGAAGCTAGAATCTTCATTAAAGAATGAAGATAAATCTTGTGACTATAAAAGGGTTAGTAACTGCACAATTATAGTTCTAGTATTACATACAGAAGACATGCTTCTTCTAGAACTAATAATATTCTCATTCTATAGTCAAGAGTATCCTTAAACACTTAAGAAGGACTAAGGATTTAATCTTGATAAATGGAAGATGAGCTCATTGTAAAGGTTACATCGATGTCAATTTTTGAGTAATTTGAAAGACTTAAGATTGCAATCAAAATATATGTGTTGTCAAGATGGTTACGATGTATTCTTGAAAGGTTCAAAGCAAGAAACAATCATTGGTTCTACTAACAAATCTAAGTATTTTGCTATGTTAAATTACAAAAGAAGTCAATTTATATTTAATCATTCCAAATGTTTTGTATCCTATGAGTTTCCACTGTGATGACAATGGAACCATAGAACAATATAAGGAAGTGGATTAATTCAAGCATATACTTAAATAGTTCCATCTTTGGAAGATGTGAAAATATGCAATGTGCATACCAACAAAATTGTTGGGAACCCACTAGTAAAACCGCTTACGTAGTAAAAGCATAAGGGCACTGTAGACGTCGTTGGGCATTAACCTTATCGGCTCTAAGTGCAAGTGGGAGATTGTTGGAAATATGCACTAAAAGCCTATATAGGTTCGCATCATTTTGAATAAGTCATTTTTTGTTAAATAGTTTAACAACTTTTACATATCCTTGGAGTAATAGGTCATATGAGAGTTATTCCTAAAATGTCCCTAGTCAAGTATTTACGTGGGGACATGTAAATACATTAGGACTAGTGTGTGAATGTACTGATGATCTGATCTCACAGATCATGGATATAAATGATATCAAGTCTTCACACGGGTACAGATTAAGAGTAATGATGTACTGGACAGACCCACCATGAGAACGTTGCATGGATCGTTACATGAATGTCATAAACGATTCTCAATGTGATAATGGTATATATAGTCCTTTGACCTGAAGTCACTACGATTCCTACATAAGGAGTTTATTGTTTTAATACAATCAAATGTCTTCTGTAATAAGAGGACTATAAAGGTTGTGGTTAGGCAATGTACAAATTATGCAGAGGGATGTGGGTGATGTAGATGGGATTTGTCTCTCCTATGTGACAGGAGTGATATCTATAGGCCACTTGATGGAGTGAGACTAAGGAAATGCATGGCCATGCTAGAAAGAATAAATATTGGATATTTATTCAGATAAAGTCTACTCCGGTATCAAGTAAAATAAATTGGACCGTACAAGGATGACACGACCATGCCTTAGGCCCAATTAGGATATCGTGACAAAAGGAACAAACATATAAAATAATTATCACTTATAGGTTATGTTGTTAATAAATAATATTCAGACATAATGATGCATTGCTAGATGCCGCTCTTATTTTATATTAATAATAAAATAGTTTATTATTAATATAACCGAGTATTTTACCTATAGGGTCACACACATAGAGTAAGCCCATCAGAAAATAGCTTTTTATTTTAGTTGGACTAAAATAAGACTATTGGGCCTAACTCATTTAGAATGAGTAAGGAGCCTACTCTTTAGAGAGCAAATTAGGTCAAACCTAAGCCTATAAATAGAGCATAAGATGCTCATAGGCGGCGACCCTAAAGAGACACAAAAATACGCAAAAGTTGCAAAAGCTACATGCCGTCAAACTAGCATTTGGAAGGTGTAGCATTTTTGGTGGGAGTACTCGTGTGGACTCCTAAAGGACGAGGCTACGATTGCTTCGATATTCTTCAAGAGGTAATCCTAAAACACAATTTTTGTGTGTGTTTGTCTTATGCTTTGAAACACAGCGCTTTGCAAATCCTATGGGAATTCTTGTATTTCCGCTGCTCATACACTAGGGATTCCTAACATTGAGCACTCCTATGTATCTAAGTTGCATAATTAGTAAAGATGAGTTTGGAACATTAGTTGAGATGACTCTATACAAAGGAATGATTGGTTCACTTTTGTACTTAACACCAAACAGACCTGATATAATGTTTAGTGTCTGTATGTGTGCAAGATATCAATCAGACCCTAAGGAATCATACTTGTCTACCATGAAGAGGATTGTAAGATATCATGTAGGTACCACTAACCTTAGGTTGTTCTATAAAAGGATAGACTCATTTTCTTTATATGGTTATTGTGATGCAGACTTTATAGAAGACAAAATGGATAAAAGAAGTACAAGTAGAGGATGCCACTTCCTTGGTCAAAGTCTAATTTCCTGGGGAAGCAAAAAGCAAAATTCAATTGCACTATCTATAACTGAGGCTGAGTACATGTCTGTAGCAAGTTATTATTCTTAACTTCTTTGGATAAGTATCAGCTTTAAGACTACTCCATCGAGGAAGAAGAGATCCCAGTGTTCTGTGACAATATAAGTGCCATCAATCTATCAAAGAATCCCATCCAACATTCTAAGGCTAAACATATAGAAGTGAAGTATCACTTCATAAGAGACTATAAAGGAGTTCTAGACATGAAGTTTGTTGACACAGACCATCAATGGGCAGACCTCTTCACAAAGCCTCTGGCTGAGGCTAGATTTGCATTTATCAAGCATAATTTAAATTTAAGAAACATTGCTTGATTAAGTCTGCCTCATGTATAAGTCTATTAAATGTTTAAATATTTTACATGTTATATGATAAGTCTATAGGGTATGCATGTTAAGTCTGCATCTGAGTATCTGTATACTTGTATGTTGTGCATGACTTAACCCATAGGAGCTAAGTCTGCTTTTCTTAATGCTAAGAGATTAAATCTTTTGGGACTATTTTTAATCTTAACTGTTTCACTTTTTTAAGACCATTAACTTTGAAACGTGTACACATGGTAAAGTTACTACTTTCATGTAATTGTATCTAAATTGTTTTTCTCTCTTCTATCTTTGATATAGTTATTTCTTTTTAAAAATGAGTCTATGTATTTCCTTTCCCTCTCTATAACCTTTTATTTCTATGTTTCCCTCTCTCTGTGTGCTCTCTTCTTTTGCAATAAACTCTCCCAAAACCCTAAGAGTCTTTTCCCCTTCTCTAACCTTCATCTTCTTCAATGGTTGTTGACTATACCATGGAAGATATTATGGAGTCTGCCTATTTTTTGCCTCTCCAACACAAGCTTGATGGAAGAGATGTTACAGTAGAGCTCGAAGGGATTGACTAGACCAAGTTCTGCACAAACTATGAGACTTTCTCTCCTTCTTTGGTCTTGGAGTTCTAGAAGTTTGTCTAGGTAGACAAGACTAGGTTTATCATCGTTGGAAGTCTAGAAAGAAAGAAGATTGAAATTGTTGAGGATGTTTTAGCTACAGTCTACAAGTGTACACCTAAAGGAACAATATATATGGATGACTTTAAAGGGTTTGAAGTTTCTGCCTCCAAAGTGAACAAAGTTTTGTATGGCAAGTCCAACCTGGCTCGGTTGACTTCTGGGAATCTTCTCCTAAAAGTAAAGATGCTTTATTTGCTGATGAAGCAAGTCTTTTACCCAGGAAGAGTGCAAAAGACATAATGTCAAAGCTGGATAGGTTCTATATGTACCACGTGATCCTTTTGGAGAAAATAAGTCTGGCCAACATAATCATGACCTATATGATTTCCTCTGTTGGCAAGAAACAAAAAAGATCCCTTACCTTATTGTCTTAGGAAAAACCTTAACTTTAGAGAATGTTCCATCCCAGACCGTTGGGGATATGATATTTTGTAGCTCTATTGTCACCAAGTTACTTACCTTTTCTCCTCTCCTGGAACAGACTTTGGAAAAGTCTGTTGAAGAATCTGCTTCAAAGAGAAAGCCATCTGATAAGCCTGAAAGGATCAAATCTACAGTCAAGAACGTCAGGACTACTAGGTTAATAAAGTTTAAGCATGAGAAGTCTGCTTCTCTAGTCAAAGTTGTGCTCATTTAAGGTGCCATTTCCACGGCTATGATTTCAATACCAATCCCCTTTTTAACAGTTGTACCTATTGAGTCATCAGACTCTAATGATCTGAAACCCATTGGGTAGGTGATAATGTAGAAGATGCTACCTCCTCCTCCTCATTCCAAGTCTACAAGGGTCAATGACCTAAAGTATACTAGGACCGAGTCTGAGAAGCTCTCATCCAAGCAAAAGTTAACTCAGTTCATCAAGACTTATCGTATGATGTATCCTAATGTAAAAACCAAGAATTGGGTTGTCTATGATTGGATAGAAAAGTACCGCTCTCTAAACAAGCTTTACAAGAAAGAGAAGAAGACAGAGAAAAAAAATGAAGAAAAGAAAAAGAAGGAAGAACTAAAGAAGAAATCAAGGTCCAAGTCTATTTCAGGGGACTCTGTGAGGTCTGTCTTTCCGAACCAGTCTGAACCCATACAGCCTGAACCCTTCTCCTCTTAGATTCCCTCCACCTCTTTTAGCCAAACGCACCAGACCTTAATCCTTTAAACCAACACAACACAACGCAAACACCAAAACCCTCTACCCCTATACCTCAATATGTTATCCTATTTTTTCTCACCCTCGGACCTCATACCAAACTAAATAGTACCATACCCCTTACCCTTGTTACCCTTGGACTAGAACACCTCATCCATAATAAACCTATGTTGGATCCAAATAAGCTAGGATACTTGGACCCCTCTAACTAGGCAATCCTGAAGTCTCCCAGTTATGATTCCTACAAGGTTTAAGTGTTCACCAACCCTCGTTTTCCCTTCTCTTACCCTTGGAAGAGGTTCTGTTGAACACCTATCTAACCATAGTAACAAATCATGCCATGTTCTATGCCTTCCACCAAGAGCAACAAAAGACTATCTATGATATACAAAAGGGTTATTTTCATTGTTATCTCCACTGCAGTCTGATCCTGCTAGGCAAGAAGATTTTGATAGCACCTGACAGACTTTGTTGTCTGGTCCAGATCTACAAAAAAAAGTATACTAAAGAAGCCAGTTCCACCTAAATCTAACTCCTTTAAGCTACCTTGGAATGAGCCTAGACCAAAGTAACCATTGAAGGCTACTCTTAAAAGGTTATGGCCTACCCCTCAGCCTTATAAAGATCACGCTAGAGATATATGGAATCATATTTTGTAGCTAATAGAAAATGAAGGCAGCTGCTCCAACTCTAAGGATGATAGTTTCTCCTTAGGTTTCTTTTAGGATGTCCGTGGCTGAGTGTTTAGAGAGGATGCCTTTTCCTACCCTGACCTTGGTGCCCTTATCCCTTGTTCATTTTGCTCTTCCTTTGTCATTTTCATTTCCTCCCCTTGTTTCTTGTGTGCTTAGTGTAGGAATTTACTCATTGTTTCTCAATATGCTTCAGACCTTATTCTTTATAGCTCATTCTGTGTTCCCAGATGGCTCTATGATGTCCCATTCTTTTTTTGATATCAAAAAAGGGAGAAAAGTTTAAGTCTTTTATGGGTTTAGTCTATTGATAAATCTTTTATGAGTTTAAAGTATAAAGTTTGTAATTTTATTTTTATTGACTCTTGTAATCGTTTTATGTGTTTTTCATAAAAATTATGTTTCATATATATATATTCATGAATGGCTCTAACGATTATATGTTCTGATCAATATAAGTTTTTAAGATCTGATATAAGTTGTATGCTAAATGCTCTAATGATCATAATTCCATTCTTTATGTTATGCTTTGGTCATTCTTGTGAGTATATATGTTGAGAGTATGCTCTGATCCTTATAATCTAAGTCTTATTGCATGAAAATCCATGCTCTGTTAAAAATAGTCTTTATACGCTCTATTGCTCTAATCACATAGTTACTTTGATCATTACAGTTTGTATTGCATATCTGCTTTAGCTATTGCTTAAAATCATCAGTTGTATAAGCTCTGATCTTTTTTAGGTCTACTCCATTATCTATATGTTAAAATGCATGTATGTATTTATTCTTTGATTTCATTCAAGTACTCTGATAGTGCTTTGATACTTTGACATCATGTGAAATCTGATGATTTGTTGGTTTATCTCAAGAATATTCTGCTTATCACAGACTCTATTTAATAAAAGACTTGATGTTTACTATCAACAAATAAGGGGAGGTACTTAGAACCAAGTCTATCTTATAAAGGACTTTGGCATTTTTTTATTATTTAAAGACTTCAAGATTTGTTAATAACACACATCAACACATTTAATTAAATAAAGTCTACCTATGTGTTATCTAACCTCTCTAATTGAGTGTTTTATATCACAAGTCTATGATGCATACATTATAAATGAAAGGGGGAGTTCATTACTTTAAGTCTGCCTTGAGCTATGCAAAATATTTCAAGACCAAGTCTGAGTGGGACTAAAATAATTTGTTATCCAAGTCTATCCTAAGAAAATCTAATGCAAGACAATGTTCAAGAAGAGAATTTATAAAGTGTGCCTTTTTAAACTTAGGATTGCCAAGTCATGCCCCTTATATATATATATATATATATATATATATATATATATATATATATTAGTCTTCAGACTCAACATGCATATCCCTTCAAGGCCTCAGACTTAAGACTCTTGAAACATAAAGACGTTATTCTGAATTTGCATCAGTCTACATAAAGATATTTTAGAAAATGCCCTAAAGCTAGATCCTCTTCAAGCTAGACTACTTTTATCACTGAAAAAGGAAAGAAGATAAACTTGTTCAAGAACTAATGCTCGCATGGAGAAGAAATTGAGGAAGCTACTCTACGTAAATCAAAAAGCTGATGAGGATAAGTACTTGCGTCAGAAAGCATCAGAAGGTCAACCATGCCTATTTTTGCATGAGTTAATGATAGAAAATAGACTATAAAAGGACTTCCATCCTATTTTGATCAAGGCACTCTGATTTACTACAAAATCTAGAAAACCTCAATTTAGACTTTTATCTTTTTCTCATCTTTTGAGTCTGCATACTTCAAACGGGTACATCTCTTCTACAAATCATCAACAACCATCTTAAAAGGCCTATAAATACAAAAAGACTCTCATACTCAAAAGAAGAAGTGACGTGAAATGTAACATCCCAGGTATTTTAATCATTGGAAAAATAAATAGATGGATATTTAGACTTAAAATAATATTAATTAAGCAATATAGAGTGAAAATATGACTTAAAAATGAATTTTAAAGGAAGTGGCATCAGGGACCTGACGCATAGTATGGGTGTGGCATGTAGCGTTAGGGCAACTTAAGTGATCTGACGCATAACATCAATGTGACGCGTAGCATTAGCATCGTAACTGAGATTAAAACTTATTGGGACAAAACAGAATGAATGGAAATACAAACTTTTTCCCTTCTTCCCCTTTTTTATTCTAAAACTAGGAGCTCGATTGGAAGCAATTGTTGGTGGATTCTTCAAAGTAATTGCATAATTGGTCTTGGAGAAGCAAGGTAAGCACATTGGAACCCTTGATTTTGTGATTTCCTTCTCCTTCTTCTACCTTCCCTCTCTACTCCGTGACCTTTATTTGTGTTTGGGGGTTTGATTCTTAAGTTTAATGGCTAATTGGAGCTTAAATATGGACTTGGAAGTAGTGGGTACTTGGAATGTGTCATCTCCTTTACTTTCCCTTTCATAACCGAATTTTAAATTAGATTTAGGAGAGTGGGGTTCGATTTAATTGCCAACTCGAAGCTTAGACAGCATTCTTGACATTTTATGGATAAATATGAGCTAATGAATTTTGCGTTTCGGTAACCGTAAGTGCCAGAACGAACGTTAAGGAATTGATCGGTGACGTAGGTAACGAATCCGGAAGCGGAGCAGCAAACCAAGTGAGCGACGCAACTGACATCGAGAGCAAATAGAGGAAGCTTGGAATCAAGGTAAGGGGGTGTGTTGGTTAAGGTTAATATAAAAATGTAATTATGCCAGTGGCATATAGGAAAAAGGGAATGCCATAGCCGCTCTAACAGTTTTAAAATTAATTTGAATAATTTATTAGTAACTATGAGTTATGTGAAATGTAATTTAGTAGGAGTATTAAAGGAATGAAGGTAGGATAACTAGTAATTGACTAAAGATAGAATGGTACAACATCATATGATATTAAGAAGATTTAAGTATGAGTGAGTAAGCAATTAGTTATGATATAAATGGCAAACTAGTTGATTTGTAAGGAAATATAAATATATACATAGGTAGCGGGGAATGAGTGAGAAACAAATAACAAGGAATAAGGGAAATTGGCACTTAGTAATGCATAATTAATGTTGGTGAGAAAAATAGGTTTACGTGAGGGACAACATAGCCATAATTCGTAATGAATGAGGTTAATAAGAAACTTATATGGATGGGATTCATTAATAAATGATAAGGATTAACTATGAATAAAAGAATGATATTCATATGTATGTGCAAAATATGATGAAATAAAGGGTAGCTATATTCCATAAGATTATATATTAAGTGGTGTACATATTAAGAATGACGAACAATAGAATTGACATTGGTAGAGGTGATAGGATTGATGATTAAATAGGAATAAAAATTAGGTGAGGATGGATGCAATGATATAGATACATGTGTGTGCATGTAGTGGTTTGCGTGGTTGGGAACTTATATGAATTAATGAGTAAGGGCATGATGTTATGAATTATAGTAGATGAGTTTGATAGGAAGTAATAAGTATAACATTTATGTGAAATAACTGATGGTTAGACAAGAATAAAATTATGTGATGATGTTTAAAGTGATTTGTATGTTGAGGACTTAGATGAATTAATGATTGTAATGGTAGAATGTTAGCAATGATGATGATGTGCACATGTATGACGTGATGATATAGATGGTGATTATATTTTGAACTTGTATAATAAGTAGTGTGTTATGATGTTGTGAATAAAGATGGTTGAGTTTCATGATTATGATTGATTATTGACGTGATGATATAGATGGTGATTATATTTTGTACTTTTCCTTTGCTCCCATTAGCTCTAATTATATTAATAGATTGGTTTCCTTAGTTGCATTCTTTTAGTCAACTAAAGTCTATTTTCTTTATGACATTAAATTATTGCCTAGAAATCTAGAATCCATACCAATATTATAAACTTAGTCAAATATTATTTAGCCACTAAAATTACTAGTTAATCTATAAGTCATTCTATTTCTTTTTATTACTAGTTCAAAGTTTAAATTCTAAAATCATTTCTATATCTTTTATCCTTTTTAGTGACTAATGTTCTAAAGCTTAATCATTTATTTTGTATACGTCATGTCCTAAAATCATTCTTACTTAGTTAATTAAATATGTCATGTTCTATATAAATATCTCCTAGGTTTCTTGTCATTTGTTTTATTGATTACTAAAATTTTTAACTCCTAATACCTATTTCTTAACTTGGATTCCTAATGATTTCATTCATTTCCTTTAGGCACCTTTCTCTTATCTTAATTTATTGAAGTCCTTTCTCTATAACTTATTAGATTCTAAAATTCCTTTTTATTTCTTTTCTTTTTCTATTTAGCATACTTAGCCCATTACAATGCTTAAACTCAAAATTCATTCCCTAGCAAAAATCTTATTTCAAATTAGCTCTACCTCACTAAGTTCCTAAGGTCCTTTTCATATTTTTCCTTAATTGGTCACTAAGTTGGTCACTAAAATTGGTTGCTAAAATTAAATTCTAATGCTCACTTTATTATGCTTCAAAGGTTCCTTTTTTATCTCCTCTTCTTTTCCTTAGCTAAAAATTCATTCGGACCCAATTCTTTTTACTTATTAATAAAACTTTCTCAAATAATCTTATTTTACTTAATTGTCACTTTTCCAACATCAATCTTTTTTAAAAAAATTATAATAACTTAAAATGGTGTTACTTTTAAAACTTGGTAAAATAAAATGTCATAACCATTTGGTTGGTAACTTTCCACGAAACACGCAACCTTTTCAAACATCTCCGGCGATATGTAACGATAACTTAATTACCTAAGGCGGGGCTTACCGGGATAAAATAACCATGAACTACACAAGATCACAAAAATTTAAATTTAAATAATACAACCATATCAAATAAAACCAAGCCTGCCTAAATACTAAGAATTTTAAGTTTCTCGTATGACTCTAATCGCGATAAAATCCTCCTGAGCACATAAACGTTGAGTTATGCCAATTAAATTTATAAAATCCCCATTAATTTAAAAATGTAATAATTTTAATCGTTGGTTACAAAAATCTTCGCAGTTTGAAATCTAACCGTCAAATCGCGATGAAATTTAAAACTGAGGTCCCCGAATACATAAGCAATATTATAGAACAACCAAAAATACAATCCAATGAGGAAAAGACCCCCCTTACCACACAGAACAACTGCTTCCTGGAGGAAGGAAAATGATCAACTCGCTGAAAATTTGTTGGGTCTCCGAAACATCCACCGATCGTTGTCGATCGTACATTGCTAAAAACGTGACACGCAAAAATTTTAAGAATTTTGGAAGCCATGTATAGTCACCAAACAGCAAGAGTTTTACCAAGAAAAGTGGAAGATTTCACCTTTTTAAAGTGCTAATAACCTTCGAGTCCTTTGTCGTTTATGTGCCAATTCCTACTGGTGATTTTGAAGAGTCTAAGATCAAGCATGCAACCCCTCGTCCCAAGAGTAGCCATGGTACACAGTTTTAGAGTCCCAAAAATAGAAAAAGAATAATGATCAGCAAGCATGCATGGCTGAAGAAATAATTAGAAGGAAATAGATGATCATAAACCAAAGGTTCCAAGTGCAAAGGCCTTACCTTTTGGGCCAAGGAAGTCATGGTCAAGGAGGGATGAACAAAGGGGTATGAATGCTGGATTCTTGGCTCTTGGATAATAAGAAAATGAAGAACTTCTTACTGCTTGGGAGGAGTTCACACGCTGGCCAAGAAGGAGAGAAAGATAGCAAGATAATATGTGTTGGTTAAGAGAAAGGATGATGGTGGTGGTGTATCCATGAGGGAAGAGAGGTGTGGTGGCAGATTTGGGTGGTTTAAGGTGGCTAGAAAAGAGTGTAATGGCTGTTGAAATTTTTTTAGAAAAGAAAAAGGGAGAAGAGGTTATGGTTGCCGTGAGAAGAAAGAAGAGTTAGTGGGAAAAGTGGTCATGGTTTGATCATAAGGTAACATATAACATAATGGGATGGTGTATAATGGCATGGCATATAATGAAAGAAAAAAGGAAAGGTTAAATAAGATGGCAACGTGAATTTTTAGATTGAATAAGGCATATTGTGATAATTTTTCTTTTTTAGGCACATGATATGATGGCATGGTAGTATATCATGGTATGGATGCATGTCATGGTGACAACTTGTTAAGCAAGTTGTAAATCCTTGCAAGAGAAGGAGTTAGGGAGACAAGGGCAGGTGGTAGGCTTGTTGAACAAAGGTGAGGCTGAGTGAGACAAGTGGCCATTGGTGTTGCAATCTAATTGGCTCATGTTGCATGAAGGTTGGTGTGGCACAACCAGGGACATCCAACTTTTTGGGGTTTTAAGGGTTGATGTAAGCCGAATTCGGAAAAAGTCCCAACATAAGAATTATAGGCCTTTTTCTTATATTTAAATTGATATATGAAACAAAATTTTTCATTGAGAAATGAGAGAGTTATGGCCTAAATACGAAAGTAGTGTAAAGTTATTACGGGATTATTATTTCTTGCAAAGATTAATTTTCTGGGAAATATTGGTGAGAATTTTGACTTCATGCCCTTCATAAAAGTTATAGGTAATTGAGTTAACAAAGTTTTGGTGAAAGAATTGTTCGATTTCATGGTCATATGAGGGAGAAACACAAAAAATACTGAATATAGTGCAAGCTGCCATTAGGAAAATATGAATCAATATGGTATTTTAAATTTTGGGATTTATGGAATAAGAATTGTCTTTCGAGCCCTTCATGAATTTTTCAGGTCTTCTTTTTCTCTTAAATTTTATATATCATTTGTGACGATACAAGATTGGTATCCTAAGATATACCCAATTTACGATAGGGTGCTCTAGGAGCTTCTCGGATCAATTATGGCTTCAGAAATAAATTCACCATTAATTCTCCTTTGAGAATTTGGTTTCGTGCCCTTCATGAACATTGTAGAGGTATACGATATGGATCCATATCAAAAAGAACAAAGTGATTCAAGCACCAGAAAAAAGAGATATCTAAATTTTAATGAAGGCTACCAACATGATGAAGATACAGCTAAAGTGTTGCAAAGATCTGTTAAACTGTACTGATCTAGAAAGCTTTAGCCTTTGATGTCTCATGGAAAATGTAGATAATTTTATTACAAAGATTTTGACACCAAGTTTGCATGAATTGAAAATCGTATGAGAGAGTTATAATTTTTTTGGTGAACCATGCGCAGGGAAAAATGTTCAAACGGTGGAATTTTGAGATGAATATACTAAATCTTCGATTTTGGGGTTGACAGGGTGAGAATTAGAGCTCAGGGGTAGAAATGGAGATTGAATGTCTTTTCAAAACAAAGAGATTGAGACCAAAATTGTTTGATTCCAAGATCGTATGCCAAAGTTAGGTCCAAAACACTGAAGGTATTTGGGTCGAATTTGAAAAACGATTTATGAAGAAACTGATTTATGGGAAAACAAGGGTGATAGAGTCTGAATCAAACTTTGGTCCCTTCAAGAAAAGTTTCTAAAACGTCGAAACGAGTCACACCAAAGACTGACTAAGCCACCATTGGATATCCCAAGGTATATGAACGGTTAAACGTAGGAGATGTTAAAGGTTTTGATTGGGCTGATTAGGCCAAGTCAGACACCCTTGATTCTTTATGGAGGGGTCCTAACAGAACTAGCTCCCCTACTGGATCACTAGTATTGGGTCGAATGGTCAAGGTCTGACCTCCAGTTGGGTCTCACAGTTCAAATCTAAGGAACCGGCAATATTTTATTATTAAATATAATTATCAATTAAACAAACAATTTAAAATATATAATTTCAAAATAAATTATTATAATTATTTATCTATTAAGTATTATTGGCAGGAAATAATTATCAACTGATATAATTATAAATGAATTAGTACCTAAAATAATCATTGTTAATGTAATAGTTTTAATTAAACAGTATGGTCGAACATTATTATTGTTCTTACCATTTTCTTATCTCTACTTCTCTCACTCATTGTATTCTCTCTCGATATTCTTATATTTCATGTTAAATATCTTAACTAGCTTCGTTTTTCACTATTTTTCTTATACTGAACTACTCAGGGAACAGGGCAAAGCCTTAAGCTTCTTACCAAAAGCTCAAAAGAGTATCCTCAAGAGTCCTGAGGGTCTGGTTTTCTATTCTCCAAAAATTAGGGTTGTTACATCTAGTGCCTAAGAAAGATGGATCATAGAGGTTATGTAGTGATTGTAGAGCAATCAACAACATAACCATTAAGTATAGGCATCTTATTTCTAGACTTGATGATATATTGGATGAACTTTGTGGCTCTACCATATTTTCTAAGATTGACCTTAAGAGTGGCTACCATCAAATAAGGATCAAGGAAGGTGATGAATAGAAAGCTACTTTTAAGACCAAGCTTAGATTATATGAGTAGTTGGTTATGCCTTTTGGCTTGACCAATACACCAAGTACTTTCATTCGCCTCATGAACCATGTTTTAAGGGACTTCATTGGGCATTTTGTTGTTGTCTACTTTGATAACATACTTATTTACTCAAAAAACATGGACTCTCACCTTATTTACCTTAGACATATCTTACTTGCCTTAAGAGTAAATAAACTTTTTGCTAACATTGATAAATGCTCTTTTGGCTTGGATCACATTGTCTTTCTTGGTTTTGTAGTTAGCTCTAAGGGGGTCCAAGTAGACCAAGAAAAGGTTAAAGCAATTAGTGCTTGGCCTACCCCCAAGAGTATGCATGATATTAAAAGCTTTCATGGCTTGGCTAGCTTCTATAGAAAGTTTGTAAAAGACTTTTCTACTTTGGCATCCCCTTTAATGACTTGCTTAAGAAAAATGTTCTTTTTCTTTGGGGGCCAAAGCAAGAAAAGGCTTTTAAAGACCTTAAGCATAGACTCACACATGATCCCATTCTTGCTCTTCCAAACTTTTCCAAAACTTTTGAGCTTAAATGTGATGCTTTTAATGTTGGCATAGGTACGGTGTTGCTTCAAGATGGGCACCCCATTGTTTTCTTTAGTGAAAAGCTTAGTGGGGCATACCTTAATTATCCCTATCTATGACAAGGAGTTCTTTGCTTTAATTAAGGCCATACAAACTTGGGAACATTACTTAATTCCCAAAGAGTTTGTCATCCATAGTGATCATAAGTCACTTAAATATATTAAGGGCCAACATAAGCTCAACAAGAGGCATGCTAAATGGGTTGAGTATTTGGAACAATTCCCTTATGTTATCAAGCACCAAAGTGGTAAAGCTAATGTGGTAGTTGATGCTTATTTGGAAGGCATACCCTCCTCTCTTCTTTGGGTGCCACTCTCCATGGTCTTGATGGGATAAAGGAATTGTACCCAAATAACCTTGACTTCTCTCTTGCCTACCACTCTTGTGGTTCTTCTCTTGCTTCTAATGGATTCCATAAGTTAGATGGATTTCTCTTTAAATCCAATAAGCTTTGCATTCCTAGGGGATCCATTAGAGACCTTTTACTTCTTAAGAGTCATGAGGGAGGACTCATGGGGCACTTTGGGAGGGATAAGACCTTATCCACCCTTAGTGAGCATTTTTATTGGCCCCATATGAAGTATAATGTGCAAAGGCTTTGCTCTAGGTGCTTTACATGTAAAAAGGCCAAGTCTAGGGTTTCTCCTCATAGCCTTTACACTCTCTCGCCTATTCCTACTTCCCCTTGGGTAGACATTAGTATGGATTTTGTACTTAGGTTACCTAGGATCCAAATTGGGATGGATTCTATTTTTGTGGTGGTGGATAGATTTAGTAAGATGGCTCACTTCATCCCTTGTCATAAAGTAGATGATGCAAGTCATATTGTAAACTATTCTTTAAAGAGATTGTTCAATTGCATGGGATCCCTAGAACTATTGTTAGTGCTAGGGATACTAAGTTTCTTAGCCACTTCTGGAGGACCCTTTGGGCTAGGCTAAGGATAAAACTTCTTTTTTCCAACATTTGCCATCCACAAACTGATGGCCAAACTGAGGTTGTCAACAGGACTCTTTATACTCTTCTATGAGTCCTTGTTAAAAAGAATATTAAGTCTTGGGATAAGTGTCTACCATATGTAGAGTTTGCTTATAATAGGGTAGTTCACTCTACCATCAAGCATAGTCCTTTTGAGATTATGTATGGTTTTAACCCCCTTACTCCACTAGACTTTTTGCCTTTAGAAATTTTTGATGATATCATCCATATGGATGGTGAGGCAAAGGCTTCTTTTGTTAGAAATCTTCATGAGGAGGTTAAACATCATATACAAAAGAAAAATGAGCACTATGCTAGATGTGTGAATAAGAGGAGAAAAAAAAGTTGTTTTGGATGTTGGGGATTGGGTTTGGCTCCACCTAAGGATGGAATGCTTTCCTAACCTTAGGAAGTCTAAACTCAACCCTAGAGGTGATGGTCCTTTTTAGATTCTTAGAAGGCTTAATGATAATGCTTATGTACTTGACCTCCCTGGTGTGTATGGGGTTAGTGCTACCTTTAATATCTTTGATCTTACCCCTTGTGTTGTAGATGAGCTGGATGAGGTTGCCTCAGATTTGAGGACAAATCCTTTTGAAGAGGGAAGCATGACATAGCCATCACCCAGGAGGAAGCCACGGATCCCTCAAATACCTTAGAGGTTGCCTTTAGGGGTCCTTTGACCAGGTCAAGGGCCAAGAAAGCTAAAGAGGCACTCCAAAATCATTTGGCTTCTTTCATGGATACCATAGTTGGGCCCAAGCCCAAAGAGAAGCTCTTGAAAACCTTTACCCTTTTCTCTTATTCTATAGAAGGGTAATGAGCCTACTTTCATGGTTTTGGCCTCTTTGTTGGGCATGGACATTTTTGTATATATTTTATTTTCATGTTACTAGTTTTAGAAATATTTTAAGCTTAGAAATTAAAACTTAGTTTTAGGCCTTGCATGGTCATATTTCCCATTTTGGGCCACTTTTGGGCCTTATAGGTGTTAGGTTACTTTGGGCTCCTTTTGGCCCATGTAGATTTAGTTTTGGGGCCTTGGGTGAAGCTTTTTCAAGCCCACCTAAGTCAATTCTGAAAATTTAGTTTCCAAGGAGGTATAAATGTCACACCTCGATTTCCATAACTCAGATCCGATGTAATTAAGATAATTAATTTAATAAAAGTGTGAATAAATTTTTTACGTTTTAAAAGAGGTTTAACACTTCAACAATTACATCAAAACTCGAACCATAGAAAATAAAGAGTGAGAGTTTTAAAGTTTTAAATAAACTGGATCGATAAAGAATAGCCCAAATTGGTATACGATATAACAGAGTTACAGCAGAAAGGTTTGTATACCGGACATAAGCCTCGTTTCGTATATGAAGATATGAAAGAGGACCCAAAAATTAAGAAGGAAGTGAAGAAATCCAAACCTTCACCTCTCGCTCAAGCGAGCAATAACTCGCTTAAGCGAAATCAACACAACTCACTTGGGCGAGACAGAATTCGCCTGAGCGAATCACCTAGTATCATCAGACCTTTCCATTCACTTGAGCGGGCACCAACTACTTAAGCGAAATTACTCCAGCATCCAAAACTCACCCCATTCGCTTGAGCGAGCTTCCTTCGCTCGGGAAAATTTCATCCAAAGACCAATTATTAATTATGTCGCTTAGGTGAGACATCCTCGCCTAAGTGAAAAATGTCCAGAACCATTTTCACATTTCCTCGCTTGAGCGAGCCTCTACTTACATGGGCGAGATTATCACAGAACAGATTCCTTTGTCCCTCACTCAAGTGAAACCAAGCTCGCTTGAGCGAAAAATGACCAGAAACCACCCATCAGTGGCACGCAGGCCTTGCTTGGGCGAGAATCATCTCTCATGGCCGAGATTATCAGCTTTTGCCTAAAAACTAAGTTTTCAAATTTTCAAGGGATGACAATTAATCCTAAATGACAATTTGGTCCAAACCACCATTTAAAACACCTTTTAGGAATCATTTGGGACTTGCTCCACCAAGTCCTACCTATCACTTCTGATCCTAAATCATCATATACAAAATTTACCGTTTTATGCATATTTAACACAACCTAACATGCCAATTTGACATAAGGTCCTATTTGGCCGCTACCACACATATACACAAGTTCCAATTGAACATTAGGACCTAGTGGCACACTCTATACGGGTTAATTATCGGTATATGGAAAATGGTATATCCACTTCCGGATTTTAAATAGACATCACACAGATGTTATCATCGATTCATTTTTATCATCAATCAACTTAAATTCAAAGAAACCAAATTGTTATAATTAGGTCAGACAAGTCACGTAGGCCTAATTTTCCCATAGGACCTACCAAAAGGGGTACACACCTAACTCAATAGTTATACAACCAAAACATACAAGCGTTTAACATTTACATACAATACCGGCCACGACCCTAGGCTTCTACTTCCATATTTACCTTCCTTCAAAATGCTCTACCTCCAAAAAGACTTAGGTTTTCAAGAGAACCTACATCAACCTTTGAAAAATGGCAACTAAGAGGTGAGTAACATAAACCAAATAGATTAATGCATACATTATGATAATATGTACCTACATATTCACCAACACATATCATAAGTAGATCACATGTTTTCAACACATCAATTGCATCATTATTAATCATCACAACTATTTCCTCAAGTTAGTCCACCATACCAATAATCCCCGTCAATTCTTTATTTTCTCACAACCAACATACTCGGCATATCACCGACTATATGCAAATGCTCTTAGGGCTAATGCATATGCTCAAATGAATCAATGAATAGTGCGGATCCGACTGTGGGAATACGATATCATAAAATGTGTGGGTTAAGCATAGGTGTGCTACTATGCCCCTACTACAGTAGTAAATGTGTACACTTATATTTCAACTTTTGCATGCATAATCACAAACTTTTATTAGTACCAAACAGCTATCGCCCCCTTGTAGCACTAGTCACCCCGTGACTTACAAATTCAATAATATGGCCACAACTGTAACAAGTGCTATGGACCCCTCTCAAATACACATCAAGAGAGTCATTTCCCATTGGAAACCACGTACTTACTCACCACAGAGCCGCCCACCCACCGGGCCTGCCACGTAGGGTGTCTGTTCGGCCCGGTGTTGAAACCGGGCTTTGTGAATTGGCAAGCGCACCAATCGTTTGTAGTTTTCAAAATTTAGATATCGTTCCACTGGGATTGAAAGTCCAATAACAACAGTAATCTTCTACTTACTATGGTAAATATGAAGTAAATTATAAACAAAAGAATGATTTATATACAGTTTATACAATATTCACAAGATAGCATGGTTGAGTGATTCATAAGATAAAAAGAAAATAAAATCTATCTAAAAAGTTGAGTTGCAATCTAGAATAAGTAAGATACTTGAGATAAACACAGATAAACAAATTATGTTGGAAATTGGATCCCTAATCTAGAATAACAATGAGGAACTCAAGACATGCATATTTAATCATCAAGTTTCATGTCATTGCAGCTTAAATTCATTATAACTGATCCCTCGTGATATAAATTCTAAGAATTCACCGTAAAGTCCGATCCCTCGTGAGCTTTCTCAGTAAAAACTTGCATTAAGACCTGGCCTTATGGCAACAATGGTTAACAACCCCTATAGAATTGAGATACCAAGGGTATTCCAACTTTTTACTTTCGTCAAAACAAGTTTCAATACGGCATAAATAATCATTCTCCCGTTTGACATTTACACTAATAAAACCAGTTTCGATACACATGAAAATCATTCTCCCGTTTGACGTTCATATTAATAAAAGGTTGAAATACTAACATGGACTTGAATCATAAACATGCAGAGGTCGAATTCACAACATTATACTCAATAGATTAGTTCACCAATTCCAACATAAACAGATTAGTTACACATGGTAAAAGTAAAGACAACACTTACAGAGTTTGACATTACGAAGAAGACGATGGAAACTTCACGATACAACGATCACAATACACCGAAACACACTCAAGTATCTAGAAAACTATTCTAGAACTACAACTCACAAAAGAAAGTACTCAGAGTCGAGCACAAGAGAGAAGAGAAGAGAAGTGTATGGAATGGGATGTGATGAATGGTGTTGGATGGCCCTATTTATAGGGCTGAGCAAGGGTGCTGACGCTACGCGTCCCTGTGACGCTACGCGTCAGACCCCTGACTCAGCTTCCATTAAGCAGCTGATAATGGCCACTTCAAATAATTAAAATCAATCATGCTTGGCCACTTGGACGTGTTTCCACTGTAATTTGGCCATTTGTGATGAGTGGGGTGGCCCTTGTGCTGAGTGGGGTGCCCATTATTGGGTCCAAGTGGGGTGGTTGGCCAAAGTGGAAGTGGAGACTGCGCAGCACTGACGCTACGCGTGGCTGTGATGCGTAGCGTCAGCATCAAAAATAGCACTTGATGCTACGCGTGGGGTGAGGCTACGCGTCAGCTCCTCCAGTGTAATTTTCTCTTGATTTCTTAACTTTTTCACTGCAAAACTAGAGAAAATTGATCAAGGGCAGATTATTTCCAACAACACTCATTTATTGAATTTAAATCCTAATTTTCTAACAAATTAAACTTATTTTTATAATTTTTATGAAATTTTTATTTAAGCTTTTATTGAAAATTTGAGGACTAACAAATACCCCCAACTTGAGACATTGTTCGTCCTCGAGCAAGAGAGAAAAATAAGAATAAAAATTTGAAATCGAATTTTTAAGTTAGTCCGAAAATTTATCACAAAAAATAATTACACAATTTTAACTATTTTGTAATAATCAAAAACTGATTCAAATATAACAAAGGTTTAATGATAAAATTATTTACAATATTCTATTAACAACCAAGCAGAATTTCAGGCTTACCTCACAAGTGTTTATCTCTATGCAATTGGTAACCTGTTTCACTCATTCAATCATAAAATCAAACGAATTTAACTTTGTTTGTCATCTAATCAATGGTTATTTATACAGAGTTAATTCGAAAATCACAAGGTCTTTTCACGGGTTGTAATGAGGCTTGGTTTACAAGAATCAATGGTTTTTCTTGGAATTCAAAAACCTGAAATCATAAAAGAGCATTTTATAATCTTTAGGCTTTCTCTTGATCCAAACTCTCATTTATTTTTATTGATGAAAAATAAATACCCCCAACTTGATTCTTTTCACTATTTTTGACTTTTCTTTTTCATATTTTCTTTTTGAAAAGAATCAAGTTGCTTATTTTCACTCCCTATTTTTGTGAGAACACTCAAAATATTTTTCATTTATTTCAACTGCTCTTTTAATCAATCAAGTATAGGGAATGGTAAAAACAAATTTAGGCTTTAAGGATACCAAAGAATTTTATTTTAGGCTCAAATTGGCTTTGCAAAGGATAAAAGACTTTTTACCAAGGTAAGCTGTTTGGCCCAAGGTTTTGTTTCACCAATAAATATGCCTTGATCATTTTCCCGAATTCTCTGTACAACAACACACATCAGAGATTAAAGCAAAATCAATTCGAATTGAAAATATGTCGATTAAAACCCTCAAGTGTATAAAAAGATCTCTCAACTTTCCGGGTTATTGAAATTTGCTTGATGGTTAATAAACTTATTGTAATTAAATTTATCAAAATTCCTAAGTTATAAAGAATCAAAAATTGATTTTAACAAAATTGGTTTTATTGTGTAAAAACTCTAAGTGTATAAACTAACTTACTAACGAAAATTTGATTCATTTATTTAAAAGAAGAATTATTTTTCGAAAAAATGAGCAAAAACGAATAAACACACCACACAATGATAAAATGCCATAATATAAAATGTAAATATAAATGTAAATGTAAATCCAAATATATAACTAGAAACAAATGTACTCAAAACAAATGAAGATGGCATCCTCAATCCTCCATCTGATCATCATCATCCTCCTCCTCCTCCTCCTTATCATCACCATCAGAGTCATGATGTGCACTAGAAGATCCACCAGTCTCAGGGTAGGTGGGTAAATCTCCAGGCCAAGCTACATGTGCTGCAAACTCGGCTGGGGTAACATAAGGTGCTCCCTCTCCCTGTAACCTGTACTGATAAAATTCATCGTGAAGATGAATATAAGCTCTGTGAGTGGCAGCCATCATCTGCATCATATGCTGATGCTCAACTGACATCCGGGCAAAGCCCTGTGTAACAGCATCAGCAGATGGAGGCTGCACTGGTGGTCTCCTCCTCCGAGGTCGGGGCTGAGCCTCCTGCTCTAGTGGTGGAAGCTCGCACTGCTGCACAAAATAATCTCTGTTTATTAGAACTTTAGGGACTCTCCCTGAAGAACTAGTAAACTCTGGTGAAGGTACAATGACTCCCTGCCTCCTCAGTAAGGCAGATATGATGAGAGGAAAGGGTATGGGGCGATTCACTTTATACCCAAGGGCATAAAAGTGAATCTGCTCGGAGATAAGCTCGGCGATATCAATGGTGTGGCCCTGGAGGATAGAATAGAGGAGGCAACAACGCTCCACTGGAAGGGAAGAAAGATGGGTGACAGGAGTGATATTATGGAGCATGAGGTGGGACCACGCCTGGGCTATGGGGGTAAGCTGGGTTTTGAGGAGGTTAGATGGACTCCTTCCAACCCTACTCAGGTTGAAAAAGATTCCATCCTTGCTCAGAAAATGAGCAACCTCCTCGAGGGAGTATCCTAACTCTCCCTCAGCAAGAATCTTGTTTCTGTTTTCCTTCCAGAAACAAGTGTCATCCTCGGGAGTAGGCTCCCAAGGGTTACCCAGTAGGGTACTGATGGTGTCCCGGTCATAAGAGATATGCCGGCCTCTAACCCAACTCGTCCGCTGCTGCCCAAGATTCGGTGCGTCCTGGCGGGTCTTGTAAGCATTTGCGTAAAACTCCATCACTAAGATGGGGTCCCCCTCAGTAGGTAGGGAGAATAGAGGTCCCCATCTTCTCTGCTATACTCTATCTTGCAGCTCAGGATAGTCTCCTGCACTCAGATCAAGGACCCTCTCCCAGATCAGTCTCTGGCCCTTGATCTGATGAAATCTCGCCCACTTCGCATCAGTGCGAAATCTAGTAGGATCCCTCGGTCCCAACACCTCCTGTCTCTGAGAATCAGGATCCTCAGAAGTGGTGTCGGTGTCTGTGGATTTCCTCTGTCTTTTAGAGGGACCGGCTGTGGGAATGGATTTCTTAGGTGCCATCTGCAAAAAGTAAAAAATTTAAAATTAAACACACACTAAATAAATTACACACAAGCAAACAATTATTTGTAAAATGTTTTTGGGTTTTCTAGAATTTTTCACAAATAAAAATGCAATTTAACGACATATTTTTGAATTAACATACATATATTCAAATAATATACAAAGCAAAACAAAATTTATTCAAAATTCATACAAAGTTGCAAGAAAGTATAAATATAAACTAAGAAAATTTATTAATTTCAAAAGAAAACAGCAAACAACAAACAAACATCAAGAATTAAAAACAGAGGCTGACGCTACGCGTGGTGTGACGCTACGCATCAGCCTGTTCTTCCCACGCTACGCGTCAGTGGGACGCTACGCGTGGGCTTACAGTTCATCCTCACGCTACGCGTCAGTGGGACGCTACGCGTGGGATACGCAGAAAAAAAAAAGAAAAAACAGGGGTTGCACAGCAGCAACCCCTTTTCAACCTACACTACATCCATTCAATCCCTAACTCCTAACAGCAATCTATCCCAATGGTCTTCTAATCCTAATCCTAACGACATTTATTTCTACAAATTAAAAATCAAAAAACAAAACTAAAGAGGATTAGAATACTTACTTGTGATTCCTTGAGCAATGGGATTGAAAAGCTTGGGAAGAAAGAAAAAGGGAGTTTCTAAACTTTAGAGTTTTTGAAAGAGAACTAAAGTGAAGCAGAGAGGGAATTTTAGGTTTTAAAACCTAAGATGGGCCTCTCTGGTTCAGTTTTAAAAACTGAACGTGGGCTCTGACGCTAAGCGTGTATGGGACGCTACGCGTGATACCCAAAATGCAGAGTCCACGCTACGCGTCAAGGGGGCGCTACGCGTGGGCTTCTGTTTTTGATTTTCCAAAATTTTGATTTTCAAAAACCTTTTCTTTTCAATCTTAAACTCCTTTTCTTTTCAAAATTCTATCTAATTATTTTTGAAATATGCTTTTTTTTTATATTAAAAAAAAAACATTAAAAATAAAGAGAAAAGAATGGGTTGCCTCCCATTAAGCGCTAGGTTTAATGTCTCCAGCCAGACATTACCTCTGATTAATCAGGTGGTTTCCCAATATTCTTTGAGGAATCACCTGTCTTTTTCTTCCTTCTTCTTCTTTTCCGATGCCTAATTACCTATTTTTCATCATTCAAAGCATCGGTTAATTCAAAACAATTTAATTGATTGGGAAGAGATATACCTGGTTTGGTTGAGGGGTAAACTTTTTCCTCATTACTTATCCTGAGGTGTTCATGAGCACTGAAGCTTACTTCTTCTCCATAAACTTTGACTGCAACCGTACTTAAATCAACATCTACTTTGATTTTTGCAGTCTTCATGAAAGGTCTTCCTAGGATCAGGGGGATCTCAGTATCCTCCTTCATATCCAGTACCACAAAGTCAACTTTGAAGTGGTACTTGTCAACCTTTACCAATATATCTTCCACAATCCCAACAGGCTTTTTGACAGAGCGATCCGCAAACTGTAATTCTGTCTTTGCTTCTTTTAGCTCATATTCACCAATGCGTTTTATTAAATCTAGAGGTATCAAGTTGATGTTAGCCCCTAAATCTAATAACGCATTCCTGATGTTGATATTTCCGATTGTTACAGGAATGGTGAAACTCCCCGGATCTTTACATTTTTTCGGGGTTATACAGTTTTCTTGCTCTGTATCTCTTTGCACATTTTTTTCTTTTTCATTTTTTTCATTTTTTTCTATTTTTTCACTTTCTTTTTCTCCTTCTTCTTTCTTTTTCTCACTCTTTTCTTTACAATCAATTTTTACAACATCAATAGAAACAGCATTACATTGTTCCCTTAGGTTTTGAGTGTTTGCAGAAAACCTAGAACTCTTTAATTCGGCTATTTCTTTTGCGAGCTGACCCATTTGTATGTCTGATGTTTTTCGGGCAGCTTCATTTGTCTCTACAAACTGCAATAACTGTTGAATAGCTTCCTCTATTCTTGTCAACCTTGCATTGTCAGTTTGTTGTTGCTTGAATTGATTGTTAGGAGGTCTGTTAGAAGGTCCAGTGTCCTGTCTCCAGCCAATATTCTGATTTTGCCAACCCTGCGGGTAATTATTAGGAAAAGAATTTCCATGATTAAAAGGAAAATTACCTAAGGGTGCTCTTTGATGGTTCATGAAATTGGCTTGCTCTTGCTCATTTCCACAGTAACCACATGGTTGTTCTCCCATGCAGTGTGTACATGCTTTAAGTTGAGCAGGGGGTGGTGATGCTACTTGAGCAATTTGAAGTTTTTCCAATTGCTTGCTCATAACTTCAATTTGTTGAGTCAGTAATTTTTGCTGAGCCAACACTGCATCATTTACTCCCAATTCGAGCATTCCTGGCTTCCTTTGCATATTACCTCTTTCATGCTTTGCTTGTCGGTCACTAATAGCCATTGATTCCAATATTTCTATGGCTTCTTCCACAGTCTTGTTCATTAAAGAACCACCTACACAAGCATCTAACATCATCTTGAACTGAGGCAATAAACCATGGTAAACGATTCTTACCTTTTCGGCATCATTCAGGTTGTGGTTTGGGCATTTTCTCAAGAGTGCCTTGAATCGTTCCCATGTTTCTCCTAATGATTCATCATTATTTTGGGAAAAAGAGTGTATGGCTGTCATTGCTTCAAAATATTTTGAAGGAGAATAAAATCTTTCCAAAAATTTTCTTTCAACATCGGACCAGTTTGCAAAACTACCCGGTGGACAAGATTTAAACCATTCTTTTGCTTTTCCAATCAATGAAAAAGGAAAGAGTCTCATGTAAACAGACTCTTCTTGATTGGGTTCAAAACCAATTGTGCTGCATAACTCATAAAAAACAGTTAAATGTTCATATGGTTCTTCATGATTTAAACCAGCAAATTGGTTGTTTTGAATAATGTTTAAAGTGGCAGGTTTAATTTCCACTAGTAAAACTGGTCCTTGAAACATTCCCGATACTCGGGGTGGACCATTTATAGCAGCAAACTGTCCCAATGTTCTCCTTTCAGCAGCCATATTTGAATTTTCAAAAATTTTCGAAGTAGAAGAAGAATTAGTTTGTGTTTTAGATTTCAAAGACTTGATTTTCTTTACAAACTTTTCTATCTCAAGATCAAAATAAATTTTACCTGTGGTAGATCGAGTTTGCATACACAAACTAGACAAAGAAAGTTAGTGTAATAATGATAAGAAATAAATAAAAATTATCTAAAGTAAAAAAAAAAATATATTTACCACGGTAATTAAAATTTTACTGTTTTACTGAAACAATTCAATCCCCGGCGACGGCGCCAGAAAACTTGTTCGGCCCGGTGTTGAAACCGGGCTTTGTGAATTGGCAAGCGCACCAATCGTTTGTAGTTTTCAAAATTTAGATATCGTTCCACTGGGATTGAAAGTCCAATAACAACAGTAATCTTCTACTTACTATGGTAAATATGAAGTAAATTATAAACAAAAGAATGATTTATATACAGTTTATACAATATTCACAAGATAGCATGGTTGAGTGATTCATAAGATAAAAAGAAAATAAAATCTATCTAAAAAGTTGAGTTGCAATCTAGAATAGGTAAGATACTTGAGATAAACACAGATAAACAAATTATGTTGGAAATTGGATCCCTAATCTAGAATAACAATGAGGAACTCAAGACATGCATATTTAATCATCAAGTTTCATGTCATTGCAGCTTAAATTCATTATAACCGATCCCTCGTGATATAAATTCTAAGAATTCACCGTAAAGTCCGATCCCTCGTGAGCTTTCTCAGTAAAAACTTGCATTAAGACCTGGCCTTATGGCAACAATGGTTAACAACCCCTATAGAATTGAGATACCAAGGGTATTCCAACTTTTTACTTTCGTCAAAACAAGTTTCAATACGGCATAAATAATCATTCTCCCATTTGACATTTACACTAATAAAACCAGTTTCGATACACATGAAAATCATTCTCCCGTTTGACGTTCATATTAATAAAAGGTTGAAATACTAACATGGACTTGAATCATAAACATGCAGAGGTCGAATTCACAACATTATACTCAATAGATTAGTTCACCAATTCCAACATAAACAGATTAGTTACACATGGTAAAAGTAAAGACAACACTTACAGAGTTTGACATTACGAAGAAGACGATGGAAACTTCACGATACAACGATCACAATACACCGAAACACACTCAAGTATCTAGAAAACTATTCTAGAACTACAACTCACAAAAGAAAGTACTCAGAGTCGAGCACAAGAGAGAAGAGAAGAGAAGTGTATGGAATGGGATGTGATGAATGGTGTTGGATGGCCCTATTTATAGGGCTGAGCAAGGGTGCTGACGCTACGCGTCCCTGTGACGCTACGCGTCAGACCCCTGACTCAGCTTCCATTAAGCAGCTGATAATGGCCACTTCAAATAATTAAAATCAATCATGCTTGGCCACTTGGACGTGTTTCCACTGTAATTTGGCCATTTGTGATGAGTGGGGTGGCCCTTGTGCTGAGTGGGGTGCCCATTATTGGGTCCAAGTGGGGTGGTTGGCCAAAGTGGAAGTGGAGACTGCGCAGCACTGACGCTACGCGTGGCTGTGATGCGTAGCGTCAGCATCAAAAATAGCACTTGATGCTACGCGTGGGGTGAGGCTACGCGTCAGCTCCTCCAGTGTAATTTTCTCTTGATTTCTTAACTTTTTCACTGCAAAACTAGAGAAAATTGATCAAGGGCAGATTATTTCCAACAACACTCATTTATTGAATTTAAATCCTAATTTTCTAACAAATTAAACTTATTTTTATAATTTTTATGAAATTTTTATTTAAGCTTTTATTGAAAATTTGAGGACTAACAGTGTCTCAACACCAAACTACGGATAGCTTCGTGATTCTAATGAATCACTAGGAAAAAACATAATTTACCCGTGCACTGGGTCGCCCTCCCACTAGGCCCGCCTAGTGGAACCCCTAAAATTCTACTTAGATAGCGTATGATATATCATGGATGCAAATGTCAATCAATGTATTTCTCACACTATGTATCCTAAGGACCACTCCACATCCAACATTACCACAAATTACTTAGTGGATTTCAACATCCATATCAATCCCTACATCACACACCATGGGATTTCATTTATATCAGTTGTTAGTAGAAATCATGGTTCATCAATTTCTTCCACTCACATATCATGAATGTTCATACGTCATATACATTCAAAGCACAATTATGGCATTTTAAGCAAATAATCACAAGCCATAAATCATTCCACATAGAGGCTTTATTTCACACATTCACAATACCACCCCAATCTTCCCAAATGTATTCAATTCATACATATCATTCAATCTTTCATCCAAACAACACAAGAATCACACCCATACAAAATATACACAAATCAACAATAGATGAAGTTATGCATTTAGAGAATGTTACCCCCTCCTACCTTAGGAGAAGTAGTAGTCGATGTGGTTTGAAGGTCCCGCCTCATCGATAGGGTCATTTCCTACATTACATAACATGCCATATACAATTACTTTCTATCTCAATCACCAAGATTTAAATACTTTTGGTTTAACTACATAGTGTTCATGCCACTTACACTCTAATATCACTTTTATTTCATTATCCCACCATAAACCCCATGGTCTAGGTGCTCATATTTAATATTATACATTTTAGGCTTAAGATCATTAAAAGGTTTACACATGCATAACTATTTCCCATCATCATTCTCACTTTTCATCATTTATACCACCCAATCACCATGGGTAAATCTCTATCTACTCATATTTCTTATTTTCCCCAATTCTAGAGGCTAGGGTTTCATCAAAACCCAACAACCATCATCAATGTCTATCATTTTCCATCCCATGCATACCCATTTTTGTGTACTACCATACACACACCCAATACCACATTAAAATCTCATACCCCACCTTAAGGCTTGTCTAAAATGGCTTCTAAACCATACCCCATTCATGCAACACTCCCAAAATCTATAACCTAGGGCTTAAGGCTCATAGAAATGGGGAAGAGAGCTTACCTTAAGGAAAGAAGAAGAACCCCCTAGGAGAGAAAGAGAGAGAGTAACAAAAATAGAGAGGAGAATTCCCACACTACAACCTTCTCCGAGCTTGGAAGGAAAAAGGAAAATGGGGAGCAGAAGGAGGCATACCCACTTTGGGTTTTTAAGAGGAAGAGAAAAGGGAGAAGAAGTAGAAGAAGGGAGAGTGAATTGAGAGTGTTTGGGAGGGAGAGGGTGACGGAAGATAAGAGAAGAGGAAGAGGTTTTTGTTTTAATTTTTGGTCTATCATTAAAATTTTCCCGTTTTATATCAAACAGGATCCCCATTTGAGTTTAATACTTTATCAAAAAAATTATTCCGAATATATATTCGAATTCCCGACATCATCCTCTATCACCCTGACCAACAGTGTCTCAATCGAAGATACTTGGTCTAACACTCATATTTCAATCGGATCATAATTTAAGCTTTTAAAGCTATAATAAATTATTGATCGTCATAAAAATTATCAATCTAATTATTTCCAACCTTCCGGGGTATAAATTAATTTATGCACAATTATTCCTTATTTATTCCTCTTAATTTAATATTTTTATCAATTTTAGGGATGTTACAATAAATACCTCTCCTCTTTGTAATTTGGTCATAATTTGAATATTAGTGAGATTTAGAGTGAGCATCTCCTTCTTCTCTCTAGAAAGTAGAAGCTCTAGGCTCCTTTCTTTAGTCTTATCCTTTGGCTTCCTCCCAAAGGTGGTGACCTCAATTTCTTATCTCTCCCTAGCTTTAGAGAGTGGCGGATCCAACCTCCATCCCTTGCCTTTCCACTTTTTCCTCCATTTCTTCTTAGCTCCTAAACTTAGATCTAGGTTTCTATCACTTCAAATCCTCCATTTTCCATCCTAGAGCATTTCAGCCAGCCACATTCCTCCACAAATTTGTATGCCTTTCATCCTCTCAAGTCAAGCTTGCTTGGATCTAGGAGAATCAAGAGAAGAAGATTCACCTCCTTTGCTTGGAAATGAAGGCATTTCCTACAACATGAGGAATTATACAGGCTAAATTGGCCTTTCCTTTATTCATCAAAGTTGTAAATACCTGAGTTAAGGAAATTTACAAATTAATTTAATCCCAAAGAGACTTCTATAACTTAAATTATCATCAAAATGTTAAACTTTATACAAAAAAGGGACTGGAGCCTAAAAATTTAACAGTTTGTTTTGGTATTATCCAAAATTTTTGGTGTTATAATTTATGAGGCCGATGACAGTTTATGTCCCAGGTGATGAGACAGAGGTCCAGGTTCATCAGATGGCACCAATACCATCTCCCATGGAGAGATTCCTCGCGAGACGTTAGTGGGACCATTCGGATAGGTACCTTCATCACATTTTCAGGAACTTTATGTACGGTGAGACCGAGGATCTTACGGTCATGTTAGATGAGGCCAAGGAGTTGTTAACAGAGGCATACAATGCTTATCACAGTCGACTACATAGGACTTCCCAGCCCTCTGTTGCGCAACCTTCCACGAGTATGACCCCATTGGAGACTACCACCCAGCTACCTCCTATTCAGTCCACCATAAGCGCAGACCTGCTAGAGTCTCCATGGATAGATGATGATTAGGATAGTTGTTCTTCTTTTGTTTGTATATTTGTATGGGAGCCTGCACACCCCAACCTTTTGTGATATACAACTGTTAAACTTAATCATGTATATATTTATTGTATATGATGCTCCCATTCCACCAGTGTTTTATTATACAAAAAAAAAAAACTTCCACATTTTTCATTACTTAGTAACTCCTCAGTTAAGTAAAATGATCTAATGGAAGAAATTATTCTAGTTAACAAAAGGTGTTACATTATGATTTATTAGCCCCATGTTGTTATGAAATTAGAGTGTTCTAATTTACCTCGTATAAGAGTGGGATCCTTTTGAGTTTACGTTTGGTAACATATTTGTATATTTGTATATATATATATTTTTTTTGAACTAGCCATCTCATGATCAGAATCATAATCTTCACCATTCCATATGCGATGTTTAGGTCTTCTATCCATGTCCTCCTCTTCCTGTTCTGGAACCTCTGTGATCGATGGGGTTGTCTGAAAAGGTACGCTGGGTGCATGGGGAAGTCTAGAAAGTTGTTCTAATAATGTATATTTTTTTGGTGTTACATTATTAATGAATCTTTGTTTTTGTTTACGTTTGGCCCTTTTGTTTGGTTCTCGTTGGGCTTCGGCCTTCTGTGAATAAATCGCGGTTTAACCCAAAAACACCAAAAACAGAAGCAACAATTTCACCCAAAAAAAAGAAGAAGCAACAAACAATTTGCTGATGTTAGCACAGAAAGCAGGCCTTGTACGCGTCTTGTCGTATGTTTGGTATTGTGTATTCCTTTTTGTTAATGAATTCCTCAGTTCACCCATGGAATAAAACGATGTCGTGCCACTTTTTCTTCGTAAACCCTAAACCCTAGCGGAATTTTATTTTATCGAAAGAACTAAAAATATACAATAAAAATACACAAATCAACCCCACTCCTCCTATAACCTTGCAAAGACGATTTAAGGGTCGAATCCGAACAACAACAACACCTACTACCAGTGCTGGAACTTGACAACCAAGAGAAATACGAAGAATGTCAGAGGAAGATGAATCAATGTCAGACTTCGAAGAAGGAGAAGAAGGAAGTGGACTTGATTTCATATTGAGCTTGGACGATGTTCCATCCAACCTCCCTCCACATCTCGAACTTCTTAAGACTCGCGTTCTTTGTAACAGCGATGCTCCTCAGCATGTATATCTTCTCTTTCGTTTCTTTCATGTTTTCTGTATTTTACCCTTTTTTTTCTATTACATAATTTTCACTCATTTCTCCGTAAATTTTCAGTTTGTTTTTTTTTATTGAATACCCAATTTCTTAAAGTCTCTAACTTTTCGATCGGGGTGGTGGAAGGGTAAGAGTTAGGATTCCAAGTATCACGCTTGTTTTTAATTTTTTTTTAAATAATAATAGTTTGTGGCTATCCAAATTTTGATCATTTGAGTTTCTGTTCCTCTTTTTTATTTTTATTTTTGGGAGAATGTTGAGATAGTTGCTGATTCTGAATTTTGGTGGGTTTTATTTCCGATTGGAATTTGTTTGTATGGTTGATACTAACATTTTCTTGTGTTGATGTCTGTAGACAGATACCATACAATATTCTGGCGCTTATGCAGCGTTAGGAGTTGATAATAGTCTGCGGTTAGATAGTTTCTGTGAAAACTTCAAGATTGAAGTGAACCGCATGGCTGATGATGTCATTGAGTTTGATATGATTGGTATTGATCCAGCTATTGCCAATTCATTTAGAAGAATCCTTATAGCCGAGGTGATGCATTTATGATTCCCTTGTTGTTTACAGTTTTGGTGTGCTGTTTGGATTTTATACTTTGTAGCATTTATTAGTGCAATGCTCACGGTTGGTGGCTTTGCCATCATCTTAATTGTTTTTCTCAAATTTTCATTTTGAAATTAAAATTCTTAAGTTCTTAATAAGAATAGAAAATGCTGTCTCCAACTGATTATTTGATGTGCTAGCATTAGTATAACACTTCAATTCTGGCAATTTTTGGTGGCAGTAGTTCAACCTTTATGGATTTTTTGTTGATAGTTAATAGCCGTTATACAACATTACTATGTCTCGAGATGATGGTCTGCTGCATAATTCTTTTGTTTATTGTCATCCAGTTAGTAATTTATCTCATGAAGTTCACCTAGTTAATTTGTCTTGTCTGCGGATATTGTTATATGGTATAGTTATCTGGTTTTCTATCTGTGCTGGATAAAAATGCTCTCTGAGAATCCTTCATAGTAGCTAGTAGTTACATTAAAGCTCTATCCTGTTTTTCATTATGAACTTGTTGTTCCTGTGGTAAAATCGTATGATGCATTTATTGAAATACAAATTGTTCCTTTATATGCTAGAAATCTGTAAATTTGATTATCTGCACAAGGATGTTCTCACTTTAAAATAAATTGAGGCAACTTGCATTAAGATAGTTATGGAAATACTTAATATGAAATGGTAAGTTCTGTATGCCATAGCATAGGTCTCTAAAAAAATATGATGCCCTTTACTAGAGGAGTTTTCCTTTAATTTGTCCAGAAGTTAGAGGAAACCTATAGCCTTTACATGACTTTGATGTTTTTGCTCAATGGAAATTTTTCATCTGTTTCTGGAAACCTGAAGTCTAAAATTACTCCAGTTACTTGTATCATCGTACAGTAGTTTTAGTTTTGTATTTATGCATTGCCCCCTTTGTACAATAACTTTGAATAGGTTATTAGTTGCCTAGCTAATGGAGTGGAGATAATCAAATTTTGCTGTGGCTGTTATAATTTAGGTTCCAACAATGGCTATTGAAAGAGTATATATCGCAAACAATACATCAATTGTACAAGATGAAGTTCTTGCTCATAGATTGGGCCTCATTCCAATCCACGCTGATCCCAGACTATTTGAATATCCAGGTCTATATCTACACTAATCCATACATAATTGTATTTGTCATTACATTCATGACTTTCTTTCTTGTGTGATCACTGTAAAATTGGAAATATTATTAAAGTTTTTGTAGATGTTGAGAAAATCACACAGCTTCCTCTTCTGCCCTGAATTGAATCCATGCAGTGCATGGTGTCACCATTCCCTTTCTCTAGCAATTTAGAGTTTCTATTTGTGACAACCGTGTTGATGTTCAAAGCTTCAACTTGCGACCTTCTCTCAACAGCTATGAAGTACGGACACGGCTGGAGAGGGGCAAGTCACAGTGTCAGAAATGCGTTCAGACATGGATGCTCCTTGGATGTGGCAGCCAAGGATGTTAAAACGTAGATTTTACCCTGACACAGAGGGGATTGTCGAAATGTAGATTCGTAGTGGCGTAAGATGACACGTAAGAGTCTACCGGAAATGCTAAATTAAATATAAGTATAAATAATATCAAACTAAACTCATAAAATTCATAATATAAATAATAATAATAATAATAATAATAAACTATTTAGTTTTTGTTTCTTATACGAGTATTCAAAAACAAAATAAGAATGATGTGAATAATATTTTATAATTAAAAGAAAATGTAAATATTTATTTCAAAATAAATTGACCATTACTTTTTACATGTGATGTTTTCTCTTCAAAAAATATAAAATATCTCCCTATACCACCATGCAAATAACTACATCAAATAAAACTTGATATTGTTTCTAGAAAGAAATTAATATAAAATATTTCCCAAAACAACACAAATAACTTCATTGCCAAAGAGAGCAACACACTAACAGAGAACCTAATGCAACACACGAGAGAGGGAGAGAGAGAGAGAGAGCTGTTGGCTATTTGGCTGAGAGAGAGAACGACGCAAGTGAAAGAGAGCGAGAGGGAGACCTTGCACGAGAGAGAAAGAGAACCTGGTCGAAGGAGAAAGAGAACGCGAGATCAGAGCAGTGTTATCAAATAACCGTTATGGCAGCGCGATAACGGTATGGCGGTGCGGTTTCAAGGCTTCCCACAATCCGCCACGCAAAATGGCGCCTGAAATAGCAGTGACCGCTGCCCGTTACAGCCATGGTGTTGTGGCTTTGTGGCAGCCCATAACGGCATTGCGGCGCTATAAACATTTTTTAGGATTTGAGCCCTATTGGGCCGGGTTGGGTCACTTAAAATTTAAAGTTTGCCCTGTTTTTTTATGGCCCCCCTTTCCATTTTCCATTTCTGAAGCTTTTCCCTCTCTCACCTCTCCTCCCCTGCGTCCACCCTCCACTGTTCGTGTACCATCAGCCTCAGGTGACCATTTCCGGTGAGGCAGAGCGGCAGCGACAGCTGTGGAGTCTCCGATGACCACCCCTACAACCATTCCAGCGTTTTTTTCAACTTTATTCAACAAAACTGAGTTTTCCAACCAGGTTTTTCATCTCCTCTGTTTTTCTCCTTCATTTTAATACTGTTTTTTTTTTTGTAAAAACAGTTTACCTTTCTCCATCTTTGACGGCTGCAACCATTTGCTCCTGTTTTCTTCAATTCAATGCTGTTTGTTTTTGTAAAAACAGTTTTTTATAAAAACTTTTGTTTGGTTCAGTTTTTTTTTGTTTATGGTTCTGTTTCTATATTTTTTTTACATGTTAGTTTATGGTTCTGTTTTTGTCTGGTTCTGTTTTTGTTTGTTAGTTAAAACCATTTATGGTTCTGTTACTGTCTTTCAAATACTCTGTTTTTTTTTTCATTTTTTTACATGTTAGTGCTGTTACAGTACTAAATGCTTGCAGCAGTCCATGTTAAATTCAGTACTGCTTTGTAATGTTCCCTTCCCTTGTTCCTTCAATTGTTCCTGTCATAGTACTAAATGACAAGCAACGAACCCATTGATGATACTGGCACTGCCACTACTGCAAGTGGAAGGAGTAAAAATGACATTTGATGGAAGTACTGTTCTACTGTGAATGAAGGCGATACACATGTCATTCAATGCAAATTTTGCAAAAAAGTGATGAAAGGAGGCATTACAAGGGCGAAGGAACACTTAATTAGGAAGCTGGGAAATGTTGCACCTTGCCTGATGTGTCCAATTGAGGTTAGAGAAGAGTTGAAAGCTGCAATGATGAACAAGAAGAGGAAGGGAGAAACTGTTAAGCGAGTGGTGGAAGAAGGAGCAATGCTGATGAAGCAGATCTATTCAAAGAGTTGAAATCCCGAAGTGGTTCCCAATCCCAAACCGGTAGTCGTGCCATACCGAACAAGAGGCCTGAATCTGTATTGAAGGGTCCGATTGATCTATATTGCAAGAGGCCTGAATCTGCCATTGCTAAGAATCGGAAGGAAAAATTGAGGCAGACAAACATAAAGGAAGCAGTTGATAAGGAGGTAGTGGGAAGGGTGTATCAGTACATTGCCCGGTTTTGGTATCAAGGTCTATCTTTCAACTTGATCAAGTTAGAGAGTTTTCATGATATGTTGACAGCTGTTGGCAAGTTTGGACCTCATTTGCCTCCTAGCTTTCATGATATAGTGCCACTTCTCAAAAAGGAGGTGGAGTATACGAAGGAGTTGATGAAGGGCCATGAAGAGCAGTGGGCTGAGTTTGGCTGCTCTATTATGTCTGATGCATGGACAGATAGAAAGCAAAGGTCAATCATTAATTTTTTTGGTGAACTTCGTAGCTGGGACTATGTTCTACCAGAGTATCAATGCCTTGGATTTTGTGAAGACCGAGGAGAAGTTGTTTTAGTCATTGTGGAGGAGGTTGGACGAGAAAAAGTTATCTAAGTCATAACAGATAATGGCAGCAACTATGTTCCTGATGGGAAATTGTTGGAGGAGAAGTATCCTAAGCTTTTTTGGACTCCATGTGCAGCCCACTGCATTGACTTGATGTTGGAAGACAGTGCCGTCTCCATGTTTCCACCACTTGAGTCACGTCTTTGTTCTGTCTCAAGGGGAAGAAGACATTTTTGATCGGAATGTGAAACTCCAGGTGGTAGACAGATTGTAGACGCGTACGTCTGGATGAGTTGAGACACGATTCTAACAACATTGGCGGCAGTGACACGTGTCGGACATTGTTGGAGAGGTGTTTGAATACCGCCGGCTAAGACTCGCCGTGAACTTTGCTTGGATGTGGCGTGAGAGGGGGGCTAGGCATGGCTTGAGAGAATAGTGAGAAGAAATTGGAATTTTTTGTTTTTTTAATAAAAAAATGTTTTTGAGTTGCAACTTTTAAAAAAGAACAAGGATTGCCTGAAAGGAAAGCTCACTACTTTTGTCACATTTGGCTGAAAATGTAAGAAAATAAATTTGCAAAAAGTGTAAGAAATGAAAGGGAGTGCTGGAGCTTGATCTGAAGGGAACAGAAGCGTGCGACGGTGGAAGAACCCAGTGGAGTTTTCGATGGTTATGCCGCGGCACGCAGTGGTGGAGGAAATTGTGACGATGTATCTGTAGAGGAGCTTGCAGATGCGCACACAGTGGCCTGACTGGTGCAGGTCGTGGCTGAGGCAGTGGGCTTCAAACAAGGCTGCTTTGTTATGACCACAGCATTGCAGTTTGAAGGGGATAATGAGGGCTTGCTGTGATGCAGAGGTTACAGGAACAGACAATACTGGTTTCAATCTGGACCATTGATATTAATTTATAATATATCAACATGTGAAATTGATTTGCCCATTAATGGTCACAAAATAACCAGGTCCATTTTAGACAAAACTATATTTTTAAAATAGAACTTATTAGTTATTATAAATGTTTTTGTTTTATATTAGATTAGATCTTAGACATAATATGATATATTATTTGCAATGATATGCTAAATATATGAATTAAAGAATAACCTATTTGAAAGTGTGGTTATTTGATATAATATTGTGTGTATGTGTATGTATATTCTTTTAGCGGTGTCCCTGTGTCCTCAAAGATTAGCCTGTCCGTGTCATGTTCAGTGTTCGAGTTTGAGTCCATGCTTCATAGCTCAACAGTGTCACCACCAAACACATGTATGGATTGATTGGAAGGTGCCTCCTTCTTACAATCAATAGTATAGAATGTGCTCTCAGCATTCCAAGTCCAAACCCTTGAGCGTAGAGTTTTCATCTCATCAATTTTGTATTGCTCATTTTGTGACTCAACATGGCCAATCTTGGAGCACTTACAAAGCTCCAGGATTTAGTAAATTACTTCCTCTGTATGTTTCTTTGCAATAGATGCCTCAGTTTGGATGTTATTCAAATGCTCACAATTTGACCTTGGATCACCATCTTGCAGCACATTCTTAAGGTATCCAAAGGAATGGTTGCTGCTGCAGCTCCACTCACTAGACTTCAAGGTTTCAACTGTAGTGTCTTCATTCTTTACCAGAATCTCATGTTCAGTAGCATCAGAAGAGCCACAACAGTTAGCTCTTACATTCATGGGTATTTCCATATGCTCCTCCATCACATGATTATCATTGCCCTCTTCACCTTTGTCAGAGTTCTTCAAAACAACCTCCAAATCTCCTCTATTCCTTCCATTTCTCGACGTATTTCACACGTAACATTCTGCAAAGCTATTTCCTTACATTTTTCACTTGTTTGACGTTGGACAAAGCCATTTGCCACTTCCTTAGACTCCTCTATTGAGTCACCAGGCACATAAGAAAGAACTGGCTTCTCTTCTGCTTCCTCAAGGACAAAACCTTCGGAAAACCTCGGCTTATCACCATGAGACTGATGATGATTCCCTTCGAAGTCCTCAGCTTTGGCAACATAACCATCCAATTCAAGGTGTCAGTAGAACCACTTGGTGATTTTTTATCACATCCACTAGATGATGAACCATTGGAGCCTATTGACTCCAAACAAGGTTCAGGGAAGTTCAAATGAGCATAAGGGTCATACATGGTTTTATCAGCTTCATCATAAGCAAGAGCAGCTTCAAGTGCTTTCTCACCCACAAGCTTTTCATTGATTGGTTCACGAATCTCATGAGTGACCCATTTGCCACAAATCCTCTGCCTCACCCCTGAATTTGCAATCAGAATTCTGAGGTCCCCCTTTGCCTCTTATGCACACTTTTCTTGACCTTTTGCAGGAACTTTGTTAATCACTTCTACCACCCCATTTTCTCCAGAGCCAAATTGCTGCTGCTCCTGCTGCTTTCTGTTACACTTCTTTCCACTTTTCAGTTGTCTTCCACTAAATTACTTCCACCACTGTGTCTCTTGCATGATTTCTTCTCCCTGCACCGATTCCAATCATAAAGGAATCAATTTTTTTTTGTTAACTATGTGTATGTTCTTAGTCCCTGCAATAAATCCCTAGCCAAATTTCCAAGGTAAAGAAAATTATATATGGAAGCATACAAGAAGCATAATAATAATAATCATGTGTACAACAATAAGAAGAAAATAATGTTAATAATAGTAGTAGTACTGATGATAATAAATTAAAATAACAATAATAATTAGGTTAATAATAATAATATAATTATAAAGAAATACCATAAAATTACTTATTTTTGTTAATTAGTATATTTTTTTACATTTATTTAACTGAATTTATTATACTAATAATAGTTGTTCTCTTATTATTATTATCATCATTATTATATAAGCTAGTTCTGTTATGTTTTTAAACAGGTCAACAAATACCAAACATGATAAGGATATATATGCATAGGCTCCCCTTATATGGCAGTGATGCAGGGTTTAATATCTGTTATTTTCGCTTTGCTTTTGAACAGTAAATGCAGGAGATGACAGGAATGAAAAGAACACCATTGTCTTCAAACTACATGTTCGCTGTAAAAGGGGTCAACCTCGTATTACTGGTAAGTTACTTGAACTTCTTGCTTGGTAATATTTAAGTTGCTTTCAATTTCTTATAAAGCTGTTTAACTTCATTTTCAAGTTCAACTCCTGCCGGAATCTTTCTTGTCTGATGATATTTTATGATATAAATTCAGTGAAATCAGATCAACTGCAGTGGTTACCTAATGGGAGTGAGCTTCCCTGTGAAAATGCCAAACCAAATGCAGATTCAAAACCAAAAACATTTACATCTTTTGCTTGCAGCCAAGACTCGCTCCCTGAATTTTCCTGCAATCCACTTGGTCCTACAAATCCAGATATTATAGTAGCTAAACTTGGACCTGGTCAGGTAACTTTCTCTGAAGGGAGTGTCATCACTCTTTAAGCTTATGGTTTTGGGGTTACTTTAGATTTTATAGAGGGTTCAATTAATTATTTCTTGGGTACTTTTTTCTAGTTAACCTATTTTAGATGAGTTATTCATTTAAGTGATGAATTGGAGCTGATTAAAACTAGGTGCTTTGATTATAATGTCTTTGTGATGTTCTCTTTCCACCCTGAATCTACATATAACATTTATGTTTGATGCTTATAGTTCCAGGAAAATTCCAGCCAACCTTCTCTTTCTTTGCTCTGATAATATGTCTGGAGAATCATAATGATGTTGGTCACTAACGGCTTGTTTGTTATCACGGGATTCATTTACATCTGTTGTCCTTAATTTTATCATGAAAGTCTGATTTATTTGATTTGCAAACTTATTACCGGTTACATTTCTCTATATAGAACACTAGAATTCATACTTAATATCGAATACTGTAAACATGTACTATTGTAGGAAATCGAACTTGAAGCACATGCAGTTAAAGGCATTGGTAAGACACATGCAAAATGGTCGCCAGTTGCCACTGCGTGGTATCGGATGCTTCCAGAGGTAAGGAAACTTTATATATGTTATTGGTCATGTTAATACATTTCCAAAAATTTATAAAATCCTACTTCTCTAGGTTGTACTCCTGGAAGATGTTGAGGATGAGCTGGCCGAAGAACTAAAAAATAAGTGTCCAAAACAAGTGTTTGATATTGAAGATTGTGGAAAAGGTAATTCAAGTTTTGTCTGTGCTCCTGACATCAAATTTATCATCTCTTTATATTGTGGAGGGATTGTTATGTCCAACTCCAACATGCGTCATTGGTTTTGCATCAATGCCTGCCTTGTGTTGCATGTAACATATTGTTAAGGATTGATAACATGTGGTCTCAAATTCCTATTTATTTGGCAGTTTGGTACTAATCTTTTAGTATGCTGATTTGGTTGTTGGGTAGGTAGAAGAAGGGCAAAAGCAGCAAGACCACGGGACTGCACTCTGTGTAGGGAATGCATCAGAGGGGGAAAAGAATGGGAAGATCGTGTATCATTACGTCGTGTTAAAAATCATTTCATTTGTAAGTATTATTGTGGCATATTGAATTCATTGGATTAGAACTTTGTTAAAAGTCTCACATTGACTAGAGATATGGCCAATCAAAAGTATATAAGGTGGAGGGTAAACCTCATCCTATGAGCTAGCTTTTAGGATTGGGTTAGGCCCAATACCCAAATTTAAGATGGTATCAGAGCCTATCCTAGATCCGTTGTTGGGTCACCCATGTTGTCCACGCTCTATTCCTGAGTGTGGGGGTGTTCTATAAGACCCACGGGCCACCCGTATTTATCCACACTCCATTTCTGAGCGCGAAGGGGTGTGTTAGTAAGTCCTATTGGCCACCCGTATTCATCCGCGTTCCATTCTTGAGTGTGAAGGGGTATGTTAACAAGTCCCGTGGGCCACCCGTATTCATCCACGCTCCATTCTTGAGCGTGAGGGGGTGTGTTAAAAGTCCCACATTGACTGGAGATATGGCCAATCAAAAGTATATAAGGTGGAGGGTAAACCTCATCCTATGAGCTAGCTTTTAGGATTGAGTTAGGCCCAATACCTAAATTTAAGAAACTTCAAAGTTTTCTGAACATGCATAAACTTGTATCTTAAGGATTATAGGTAACTGTTCTTGTAGTAGTTGAGCTGTGAAGTAATAATCTATTAAACAATTTAATATTTTTTATTGACATGGCCGTTGTGAAAATCTTGCACCTTCCTGATTATAATATATTGATTCTAATTTTTTGAAATAAAAAAATGAAAGGCCTTACAGAAGTTGATGCCTAAATGAAGTAGTTTAAAGAATGTTGGTGGATAAAGATGAAAGCCAGTGCTTGTGGCAAATTCAAAGAATATAGTGTCCTGTTAGTTTGACACACCATATATATTTTGGATTGTAAAAAAAACATTAAGTGATGCAGGCAAAAAAATTGCTGCTTAATTCGAAATGTCTATCTGGAATTTACCTGATTTTGGGTTTGACTAGAGTGCTGATAAAGATTAGTCTTTTATTAGTTTCAGAAAGATCTTACATCTACTTCATTTTACTTATTTGTCTAGTTACTATTGAATCAACTGGAGCAGTACCCTCTGAAGTGCTATTTACTGAAGCTGTGAAGATTCTGGAAGACAAGTGTGAACGTGTGATTACTGAGCTTTCTTGATTCTTCATTTTGCCATGTCTTATAGTCAATGAAGTGGAAAAAATGTTGCCCATGATAAATAAGTTTTGATGTTATAATTTTTCATCTTTACCATCTGAGGACAATTATTTTTCTTATCATACGAAAGCTCTTGCTACAGTTAACTTGTGCATGTCTGCTTTGATAGCCATCATCTATATTCTTCATATCTAGTAGCTTAATATTACTGATTTAATCAACGAGTTTGCTGACCCCATTGAGATTTAGATTTTGTTGCCGCAAACACCATTTGTTACCTCCAAAAACCATTTGAATATTTCTAATTGCATTACATTAGTTGTCTATATGTCAATTAGTATTCATTTCCCTTTCACTATGAAATCTCTCACGACCTAAAACTCATTTGTAGACTTAACCACTCTGATCATGGACCATCAAATCCATATTTGTTTGTGCTTTCTCCTTAATAGGTGCAAAATGGTAACTTTTTGCTCCATAACAATAGCTTTTACTCTTGTATAAGAAATTCTCCATGTAACAAGCTAGGAGTTAAATGCATGATTATCTTGTATGCTTAAAGAAGTCTGTTATTGTGAGGGGAAATCACTGTTTTTAATATTTGTTGATATGATGTAGCAGTTTTGAAGATGCAAAGAACTTCATTTATCAATATCATGTCATTATGTTTAGAGGGAGTGGAATTTTGCCTAAAATGTTGTATGTTAAAAGGGTAATCTTCAGTGAGATCTTATGAAAACCACTGAAGCTCTTTTTAATTGTGTAAGTAAACATTTAACATTTTCGTTAGCCATTGGAACAAAAGAATCATATCTAGTGACTTACCAAGTATTCATATTAATTTCTTCAATTAGAAAATGATTGAAGAAATTGTGCGCGGTCTTGAATTAAAGCGATTATTATACGACGTTGCCTAATAAATATTATGAATTCTACAAGACAACGTAAATAACATAAACCCAAATATTACTCATCCACAAATAGTGCTACCATGATCAAATTTAAATGAATGTCGTTATTTTATTTGTCATGATAAATTAATAGTATTATTTTAGTATTGATGAATATGAAACTTCAATTTTTTAAAATATAAAAGTTAAAATGAGTTGGGTTTCATGGGTTTATTAGGGTGGATCTAAGACTCGATAAATACTTACAAAAGTACTTATAAATTATCCACCAACTAAATCTTTGTAGCAGTAAGATTTGAACCCGTGATCAAATGGACTCTAAAATCTTAAACCATAAATTCTAAACACAAGTTCAATCCTTAAATAACTTGACAATTTCTATTGATTACATGCAATTTCAATTGAGTGAACGAGAAGATCCTGTTACAAAATTCATTTTATTATTTTGTATTATTGAAAGATTAAATTAATGTGAGCTTATTTTATTTTATAAATTGAATCATTTTTTATTCCTATAGAAAATTAATTAAATGTTAACATTTCTAGAAGATTAATTTGATGTGGCTCTGTTTAATTTTCTAAATCCAATATGTCATGAACCTGTACTAAAGAAACACTATAGCTACTGTTATTCTTCAATAAGTAGCCTACCTCATTACCAACTTTCAATATTAAACGAGGTGATGCCCTCTTTTGACAAATAAGTAACTATAAAATTCTTGCATTATTATTAGAGCATCTTACACGTGGAAAAGCTTGCAATTCTAGTGACTGGTGTGTCATTTTGGCATTATCTATCTCTTACTTCCCCTTTTGCCATGTTTCTTACTTCTTTCCTAATTCCATCTTGTATTAAACTAACATCTCGGTGTTATTGGCCATTGTGAAACTTTAAGCAAAAGACAAAGATTACCCATATATTTGTAATACAAATAAGTATTATGCTTTTATTTTTTCCTATATATTTTGCTTACAATTGGAAAAGGGGCATTATTTAGTCGTTAACTTTAATTCGTTTATAATTAGTTAGTTAATGGAGGCGTTGGGAGAATCTCTATATAATTCGCCTCGCCATTAGACAGAATAAAATCCATTATTTTGCGCATATCGTGTAAAGCCTCCGCCCTATGAGGATATCCGGGACATTCTCCTCACTTTCGGGAGAAATGCACGACTCATCTGCAGCCCTTCTCTTGCTCGGGCAAAAGTAAAAAAGATCTCTGAGAGCTCTTTCCTGGATCCGAAAGAGAGTACTCGGGTTCTCCCAATAACTAAAAAGTGTATTATACCTGAATCTAACTGGGGTTCGCGGTGGTGGAGGAACTGAATATTTTGAATGATTCTGGAATTTAGGACCGCCAAACTTCTTACTTGTATATGATTAACAAAGGGAAATGTACTAAAAATAAAACCAAAATCATAAAATCAAATAATAGATGAGATTTGTTTGTGGCTTACAGATAAGAGGTGTCCAATTTCGACATTATTCGTGCGAACCCGAGCTACCCGATTTTAAAGATAAGAACGGGTCGGTTTGTAACGGGTTTTTGGGTAAAAACGGGTCATTTAAGTGGTTTATTGTGACTAAATATGGGCGGGTTCGGGTCAAAAAAATTAAACCCGAAGATACTCATACCTGACCAACTGCTACTAGGAATATCATGCAGTTATTTCCCTTTACTGATTTCTAGATATATTGACGATACTTTTTTTAAGATTGGTCTTTGTGTGGTCAACTTGAAGTCATACATGAGTTTATCATCAAATCATCATATTCTAAATGCATGTGTTAGATCTGAACACTTAATAACTTTTAAGTTCTTTTCTCGTACTAGTACAATCTATGATTAAAAAAAAATCTAATAGAATTAATTCCTACTGCTTCAATGTTATGTCACTTTCATATTCCATAAGGCGTTGGTTCTAAAACATAAAATACATCATTTTTATATGCAAGTTTTTGCTAAAATTATTTTATACGTAAAAGGTGTTTGGCAAAAAATAAAAATTAAATTTTCCTAAGAAACTTAACCGAAAAACCCGACCAAAAAAATCGAGAACCGCAATTAACCGAACCCGACCAAACCGACCGTAGTATTGGGTGAAAATGGGTTATTGTTTGTGTTTTATGGATAACAACGGGTGGACTCAAAAGTAACTGAATCCGACCGAACCCGACCGATGGACACCAACTTTCAAACATATTCCCCCGCTTTTTTGGTATAATATCTAGTTGAAAAGTGTGACTTAGAATTTGGCTTCACTTAAGAATATAGTACATTGATTATATTAAGATCACATTGCTTTGATATTTTTTAACAATAAAAAGTGAAATGTTTTATGTAACTAATACTTTTAACTCTCTAATTTTCAAGATAGTTAAAATAAATTTAGATTCTTTCCCATATTAAAGAGTATCAGATTTTCTCTTTAGTAATTTTTATATCAGTTATTTTAATAAATGATATGAAAGTAATTTTTACATCAGTTATTGAAATAACATATATAAAAATTCATTTGTATATTAAAGAACAATGGAATTTTCCACGAGAAGAGCCAGAATCAATTCCAATGTAAGTTTAAATTACTTTTATCAGTGCCCAACTATTAAAACTTGGATCAATGTGGCAATGTCTTTAACTTTTTCAAAGATTCAAATGCTTTGTAATTAATTTACAATCGATGCTTTGCTACTAGAATAGGGCAATAACCACACGTTGGGGACAAAGATTAGCACAAATGCCAGAAAATTCTGAAATTTGAGGTGCTTCGAATATTGTTATCTGATGAGCAACATGTGAAACCACATCTCAAAGCATGTGATGTGAGTGCACTTAAATAAGCATAATCAAATTAAGCGGAAAAGTCAGAAAGATGAAACACATGGGAGTGGTTTTTGTTTTCAAAAAATTAAATTGGATAAAAAGAACCAAAGAAAATGTTAGCTCTTCTTGACTAAGGTGGTGTATGACAGGAGGAATATTTTTACCTTAAAGGAAATAGTTTTTTTAAAAAAAAACATTATCCATTTTAAAAAAGATTTTCCATTTTTCAAGCTAAAAAAAAATTCTACTTAAGTATGATTACTAAAAATCTTAAAATGTAAAGAAATTGTATTTTTAAGTTACCCAAGGTAGGTGAATAATGAAAATTTATTGAGAAATCATAAAATTTGAGATAAAATTACTCTAAGTTCATGCCTAAACTTACAATATCACTGAATAAGTTTTTTTAATATCAAACATGAAAATAGAAAAATATATAACTTACCTTCAAAAAACTAACAAATAAATAAACATAAGAATCAATTTACTGAGAGATTACTTGCCTATAAAAGACATTCATGAAAAAGTATCTAAAATTCATATAGCATATAAACACTACCTAACATAAAGAAGGGACAAGTTAAACTAGGTTAATCATACTTTCAACTACAAGATATTTATGATCTTGTTTTTCTTTGTACTTTTAATAGGAAGAGTTTATTTCATCAACTTCTAAAATTATTTGATTCTAGTTATTATGCTATGTTAGATTTTAATGGAACTATGATAATGTATCAATATATTAGAGTGACATATCATTATCAACATTTAGTTAAAATTCTAACAAAAATTAATATAGAGATCAAAATTTAATAGTTTTATTAGTATTTATCATGTATTCTGAGAAGCTAATAAAGATACAGACTTTCTAGTGATTCTTGGTCACTTTAGGAATTTAGGTTCAAGATATTCCATTTTTTCTTAATGGCATCACCCTCTAGGTTTTTCGACCGTTGTGCCCTTTCTAAAGTGACTTTGGTGACTTTGTAAAGACCTTCCTAGTTAAAGGTTAATTTCCCTTGATGGGCGAGCCTATTTCCCCTCTTAAGACCAAGTCCTCAACGTTGAAGTGCCAAAATTGAACCTTTTGTTATACTCGTATGTCGCCTTAGCCTCTATGGCCTGATCTCTATAGTAAGCTTCCTCTCAAATTTCTATGATACCATTGAGCTCAAGTCGCAGACAATCTTCATTGTTGAGTTTTGAAAAATGTTGAATTTTTCTTGAAGGCTCATTATGACAGTTTCTACCCCGTATGTAAGTTTAAAGGGTGATTCTTCAATAGATGAGCAGGAGGTTGTACAGTATGCCCATAGCACATGACAGAGCTAATTTTTCCATTTGCCCTTAGCTTCACCGAGTCTTTTCTCCAACCCTTTGAGGAATTCTCTATTTGAGACCTAGACCCAACCATTGGTCTGTAGTTGCTTCACTGAAGAGAACACTTGTGTTATTTTAAGGCCTTTAAGCAAATTCACAAACTTCTTGTCAGCAAATTGAGTGTCGTTGTCAGTGACAATTCTTCCTATAAGACACTAAACCTTACAATAAATCTTCTAGTTCGTGCCGATGTGATGTTTACAATTGCCTCAACCTTAATCCACTTGGTGAAGTAATCAGCTCTAACGATCAAATATTTAACTTTGCTAGGGGTTATGGGAAAGAAACCTAGAATGTTCAAACCTCATTGATGGAATAGTCATGGAACAACTGATGTATACATGTCTTAAGCGGCTACATGATACAAATTTGTGAATTTTTGACAAGAGTTGCACTTTTTCATGTGCTTTACCATGTCCTTTTCAATTATGGGCCACAAATACTCTGCCCTTAGGATTTTTCTCATAAGGCTCTTGATACTTGTATGGTGTTCGCAAGTTCCTTCATGTATTTTGGCCATGACTCCTTCGACTTCGTTCTCATTCAAGCACTTTAAGAACGAGATGGACAACTCTCCCCGAAATAGTTCTCCATCAGCTAGGGTGAAATTGGGTAACTCCTTCTTCAAATTTTTTTCTCCATAGTGATGGTTCAAAGTCTGACTTAGAAGGGAGAAGGGTTAAATAAGTCACAGACTCTTTTGTGGAAATTCGAACCAAATAAAAACTTGTAATCAGATGATGCAAAAGAGTAATAAAGGAAGATTAACATAAAGAGTTTATACTGGTTCACTTCTAACACAGAAGCTATGTCCAGTTCCTTCTAACTTGAAGGATTTTCACTATTGTAAAATCACCTTTACAATAACAGCACCAGATCAGCGTCACAAGTATTCTTGACTCTAACCACTTCTAGATTAAACCCAAGTATTCTTTCAACAAGCCACTCCTGGCTTTAAACCCAAGTATTCTTTCTAAAGCCTCTTCAGAACAAAAGAGGTTTCTTCTTCCTTTATGGATATGGTGGATCCGACAAGATTTATGTTTAGAATACTTTATCTGCAGCTATAAGGTCTAATGGTTAGATATGTTTAAATGTTGCTTCAAGTGGGATTGCATCATTGTTACTTCTAAACGGATGAACAAATCATTCTAGATTCAAGAAAAGGGAGAAGAAATAGGACATTGGTGTTTCTAAGAAACAGAAGAATGACCCCGACCAGAAGGCTTTGGACAAGGGCAAAGGGGTCGCTGTTGAGGAGCCGGTCGATATGGACCCCTCTATTCCCGTTTCTGGCATGGACACCCTGGAGGACCTCCTTGTCAACACCACCCCCCTGACTCCGGCATTGTTCTCCCATGGCATCTCAAAGAAGGGTTGAACCCCCAGGATCTTTAGTTTGCCCTGGAGACCACCATGTGGTATAATGTCAAGACTCTCTCCGCCCTCTACTCTACTGCAACTGATAATCCTCAGAGGGAAATAGAATGGTTAAAGGAGAAAATTCCCGTCTCTTTGAGGACTATGGGAAGGCTCATCAGCGGGTTAAGGGCTTGAATGAAGAAAATCAAGCTCTTCAGAAAAATCTGAAGACGACTTGAAGAAGAAAAATGATGGATCCAGCGGAAGATGGATGAGATGGAGAAACGCCTGGCCGATATCCAAAAGAAAAATGATGATCCTAACACCATAGTTCAGGATGAACGAGCAAAATACCATAATGATATGACTATGTTTGCCCGGGCCGCCATGGATTCACTTAGCCACACTGTTTGCCAGGTCGTCTTTCGTAACCAAGGCACCCAGCTGAACTTGAACGGGATCAGTTTCTTCAACAGATTCCAGAATGAGGAGTTGGTAACCGAGGTTGGAGGAAAGTCGTATGCTCCTATTGATGAACCTTTCCAATTTACACCGTTGGCAGAGGGAGAAGACGATATCCCGACAAACAATGGCCGACATGAGGATAGAGGGGATAAAACTGGTACTAAGAGGGAAGAAGAGGATGGTGGCCCTTCCAACCCTTAAACTATTTTCAATCTTTGCTTTGTAGGCGGGATAAGCTCCGCCCTCTTTTTGAATTTTGATTATATTGGTCGTCATGCATTTTTTGTAACTACCTTACTTTTAATGATATTAATGTTTTGTTCACGTCGTCCTTTATTTATTTTTCACATTTTTCGTTATAGTGAAATAACTACTTATACATGCATTAAGATCCATGATTTCAAATATAAGCTAAGTTATTCGCTCTTTCAGAATCTAACTACAATCAAACGGAGTCTTCTTACTCATTAGATTTTTAACTGTTAGGATCCTTAGATTACTCTGAGATTTAATAAATCAAAACCACTCTAGGGTCCTTAGACCACTCTGGGGTTTAATTGAAATAACCACTCTGGGGTCCTTAGACCACTCTGGGGTTTAATTGAAATAACCACTCTGGGGGTCCTTAGACCACTCTGGGGTTTAATTGAAATAACCACTTTGTGGTCCTTAGACCTCTCCGGGGTTTAATTGAAATAACCACTTTGGGGTCCTTAGACCACTCTGGGGTTTAATTGAAATAACCACTTTGGGGTCCTTAGACCACTTTGGGGTTTAATTGAAATAACCACTCTAGGGTCCTTAGACCGCTCCAGGGTTTAAGATGTTTACTAGTAACAAGTATGAAATCATAAATATTCAAAAAACTTTGTATTTTATTGATAAAATAGCACCCCAGCTGCATGCCTTATTAAAAACCTCCCAAGTAAACCCTGTGGGAAAAACCTTAGGTAGGGAAAAAGAGTGCATGACTTATGGCGCCGGTTAACTGTAATACACACGAAGGTTCTTTATATTCCATTCATTTTTAAAGACCCCTCCTTCTAAGGTTTCTAACAAATATGCTTCCCCCGGCGTGACTTCATTCACCCGATATGGTCCTTCCCACGTCGGTGCCAATTTTCCTTGGTGAGCAAAACGATTTCCGATTAATGCTTTCCTTAAGACGAGGTCACCCATGTTAAATCTCCTTTGCTGAACTTTCACATTATATTATAACATAACACAACTTTAGCTTTAACAGCTTGATCTCGGACAAAAGCTATTTCTCTCACTTCGGGTAGTAGGTCTAACTCATCCTTCAATCTCTGATCATTATCCACCCTGTCAAATTGTTGAACCCTTGGCAAGATTAGGTTTATTTCCATCGGTATCACTGCATTGACTCCGTATACCAGCCAGAATGGGGCTTCTCCTGTAGATGAATAAAGGGTTGTCCGGTATGCCCATAGGACATGACATAACTGGTTAGCCCACTCCCCCTTCGCTTCGCCAAGACGTTTCTTCAACCCCTTAAGGATTTCTCTATTTGCCACCTCGACTATTAGTCTAAGGATGCTCTACTGAAGAGAAGACTTGTTTGATCTAGAATTTCGTTCCATTGTCCGTGACAACTCTTTCTGGTATTCCAAATCTTGTGATCACATTCTCACAGAAAAATCTCCTGGTGGTGATATGCACCACTGCTTCTACCTCTATCTATTTAGTAAAATAATCCACCGCGACTATTAAATATTTAACTCCTCCAGGAGCCTTTGAAAATGGCCCTAAAATGTCCATGCCCCATTGGTGGAATGGCCATGGGACAACCGATATGAATAGTTCTTTCGTTGGGATATGGTGTTCGTTACTGTGCTTCTGGCATGCCTCGCATTTTCTAACATACTCCACTGTGTCCCTGACTAAAGTGGGCCACCAATATCCTACTCTTATAATCTTTCTAGCCAAGCTTCTTCCTCCGCAGTGGTGGCCACATGAATCTTCATGCACTTTGGTTAAGGCTTCTTCCACCTTTGCTTCATTCAAACATTTCAAATAAGGGGCGGATATTCCCCTTCTGAACAGATTTTCATCAACCAAAACAAAGTTTGGTAGCTCTTTTTTTGTCCTCTTCCTCTTTATTGGGCATTCCAGCAGCTGTCCGCTCACCATATACCAGATGATTGGAATGACCTAGGAATCTTTAGGGTGTGCCTTAAATTGGATGGTGTATACCTAGAGGGGGTTTGAAATACTTGGAGTAGCTAAATTGCTTTGTATTACCGTGGTTGTGCTTCCTACCTTCTTCATGCTTGCCAATCGAGATAATACATCGGCTCTAACATTCTCTTCCTTGGGGACATGTTTGAATTCCACCTCGATAAACCTTTCTCCCAGCTTTTTAACTTTCGCTAAATATTGTTGCAGCAACGGCTCCTTTGCTTGATAACTTCCATTAATTTGCGAAATCACCAGCTGTGAATCGCTACAAAGTACCATCGTATGTGCTCCCAAATCTAAAGCCGCCCTGAGTCCTACCAAGCAAGCCTCATACTCCGCCTGATTGTTTGATGTTTTGAAATTGAATCGGAGAGAAATTTCTACGCTCACCCCGTCTTCACTTTCTATTACCACACCAGCTCCACATCCTTTACTGTTTGAGGATCCATCTACATAAATCATCCAATGCTCCCGCAGGGGTGTTGGGGTCTCTCCAGTTAGCTCTGTCATAAAATCCACCAATACCTGAGCCTTTACGCCGTCCTAGGCTCATATGAAATGTCAAACTTTGATAACTCAACAGCCCATTTTTCGATTCGTCTTGCTAGGTCAGGCTTGTAAAAAATTATTCTCAACTGAAGATCCGTCCAGACTGTTATTGGATGTGCATGAAAATATTGCCTTAAACGTTGGGAAGTCCAAACTAATGCCCAAGCTACTTTTTCTAACTTCTGGTACCGACCTTCCGAACCTTGTAACATTTTCCCCACAAAGTACACCAGTCTTTGTTTGTCAATGGTCTCCTTTACTAGTGTAGCTCTGATAGCTTCATCTGATATCGAAAGGTATAAAAACAGCTTCTCTCTAGGGTCAGGTCTTGTCAGTACCAGTCGATTGGCTAGCACTTCTTTCAGCTCTTAGAACGCCTTCTCCTGCTCCTCTCCCCCTTGAAAATCCTTATTTTTCTTCAGTGCTTTATATAAGGGTAATGACTGGTGTGCCATTTTTGGCATGAACCGGGATAGCGCTGCTACCTTTCCATTGAGGGATTACACTTCTCTTATGCTCATTGACCAAAGCTCTCACACCACTTTGCATTTATCTGGGTTTGCCTCTATCCCTATTTGAGTAAGCATAAATCCTAGGAATTGTCCTGTTGGCACTACAAAGGTACACTTTAGTGGGTTCAACCTCATGTTGTAAAGTTGTAGTTGCTGAAACACTTTCCTTAGATCTTCAACATGATCTCCCTCAGCCGAAGTCTTAGTTATTATGTCATCAACATACACTTCAACTATCTTTGACCTCATCCCTTCAAACACTTTGTTCATCATCCTTTGATAGGTAGCTCCGGTATTTTTCAACCCAAACGACATAATTGTGTAATAGAAAACGCCTTTGTCGTTCACGAACACCGTCTTTTCCTTGTCCTCCTTCTACATCAGAATTTGGTTATAATCGGAGTACGCGTCCATAAAAGATAGAAATTGGTACCCCGATGAGTCGTCTACCATCTGGTCAATGCTCGGAAGGGGGTACGGATCTTTAGGGCAATACTTGTTCAAATTCGTGAAATCCGTACACATCCGCCACTTACCATTCGCCTTTTTCACCATTACTACATTTGGTACCCATGATGAATACTGCACTTCCCTTATAAATTCGGCCTTTTTCACCATTACTACATTCAACTGCTCTTGACTCCGGATACACCACAAGTTTATGATAGTAGAAGTTTGGATCTATCCCTGGCATATCCGCCACTATCTAAGCAAATAAGTGCTTATATTCTTTCAACAGTTTGATCAACTATTCCTCCATTCTGGTATCTAACAAATTGTTGATCTTTGTACCCCTAATGGAGTCTTCTTCCAGCATAACCTTTTTCACTCCGTCCTCCGGTGTAGGCCTTTGAGGATTTTTCAGATTCATTGTTAACTTTTCCCTTCGATCCAAATCGATCAAATTTACCGACTTTGGCATAGGTCCCCCATCATTCAATCTCTTTCTTTTGATGGACTCTTCTGTTTTCGTCATTTACATACTGAGGTTGTAACAATACCTCGCCATTTCCTGATCACCCCGAACAGATGAAACCTGGTTATCCTTGTTAATAAATTTTATCAGAAGGTGAAGTGTTGAGACTACTGCTTCCAAGGCATTCAATGAGGGACGCCCAATGATCCCATTGAACAGGGACTTCACATCTATCACCAACACTCTCGTGCGCACTATTTTTGACCCCGACTCCTCTTTAAACGTAAGCCTCGTATCCAAATACCCCTTGGTAGATTGCTTAGCCCCGTTGAAGGTCGTCAATTCCTGCGTGTATGGTTGCAAATCAGAATCTCTTAGTCCTATCTTCTTGAAGAATTCATAGAAAATAACATCGCATGAACTCCCCTGGTCTACCTGCATTCTTCTGATCATTTTGTTGGCCACCACGGCCTCAATAACCACTATGTCATCACCCCCTGGCATTGTTGGGCCATAATCATCATTAGTAAAGGTAATAGTCGGGGTCTGGATTCCATCTCTAAATGGTCTGTTGTCTGCTTTCATTTAGACTGACATAATCATTCTCAAATGATTCTTCTGTGCTGAATTTGATACTCCACCCCCAGCAAATCCTCTAGCTATCATGTCAATGACATCTCTCTTGCCCAAACTAGGTGGTGGCTTTATCCATGACTCATCATCATCACCAATATTGTCTACTCCGGCCTTTCCTTTTTCTCCTCTGGGGTGATACTTTCTCAAGCACCGGATTCACCCTCTGCCTAGATAGGTATTGTTTTAACTTCCCTTCTCTTTTTAACATCTCAATAGCTTCTTTCAACTGCCGACATTTATTAGTGTTATGTCTGGCCTGCTCGTGAAACTCATAGTATTTGTTGGGATTTCCAGCTCTTTTTATAGGTAAAGGTTTCCTTACTCCATACACCATCATTCCCCTCATGCCAACCTCTCTCAAAATTTGGCTAGGCCGGACCACCAATTGAGTGTACTGCACCGCGTTCACACTTCTTCTCTCTTATAGGACCCCTCTTTTTAGGTCTCGCTCTTCTCTCTAACCTTTGGACTTCCTCCTGATCCGCACTCTTCTGTTTGGCAGCTGCCAAATGCATCTCCCTTCTAACATACGTAGCTGCCTTATTTCTGAAATCTTCAAACATCCTGGGTGGTCCTTTTGCTAATGATAACACAAAGGGTGACTGCGGTTGCAAAGCCTCCACCGTAATATGCATTTGTATTTCCTCTGTCAGCCCAGGAATAAAGGCGGCTTCCTTATAGAACCTTCTTAAAAAATCTCTCAAGCTTTCTTCTGGCCCTTGCCTAATTTGCGGCAATGTATGGGATGTCCTAGGTACATCTCTAGACACTACGAAATGCTGCAAGAACACATAAGCCATATCGTCCCAAGAGTCTATTGACCCTATTGGCAAGATCTTGAACCACCCCAGAGCTTCAGTAGACAACGTCCTTAGAAACATCCTGCACATGACATCCTCCTCCACACCTAGAAACAGAGATTCGTTTACATAAGCATCTAGGTGGCTACCGGGGTCTGACTGTTAGGAAATCCCTAAGCATGAGCAGCGGAAAAATTAAAGGGATTCCATAGGATTTGCAAGGTTCCGTGTTTCAAAGCAAAAAAAAAAACCAATTTCGAAATTATTTAGGTTACCTCTTGAAGAACTCCGAAGCAGTCGTAGCCTCGTCCTTTAGGAGTCCACACGAGCACTCCCACCAGAATCGCAACACTTGCCAACTGCTAGGTTGACGGCGTGTAGCTCTTGCAACTTTTTGCGAATTTTGTGTCTCACTTGAGTGAACGGCCTATGAGCATCTTATGCTCTATTTATAGGCTTAGGTTTGACCTAATTTGTTCTCTCTAAAAGTGGGCTCCTTACTCATTCCAAATGAGTTAGGCCCAATAGCTTTATTTTAGTCCAACTAAAATAAGACAACATTTTCTGATGGGCTTACTCTATGTGTGTGACCCTATAGGTAAAATACCCGGTCATATTAATAATAAACTATTTTATTATTAATATAAAATAAGAGCGGCATCTAGCAATGCATCATTATGTCCGAATATTATTAACATAACCTATAAGTGATAATTATTTAATACGTTTATTCCTTTTGTCACGATATCCTAATTGGGCCCAAGGCATGGTCGCGTCATCCTTGTACGGCCCAATTTATTTTACTTGATACCGGTAGTAGACTGGATCCGAATAAATATCTAATATTTATTCTTTCTAGCATGGCCATGCGTTTTCTTAGTCTTACTCCATCAAGTGGCCTATGGATATCACTCCTGTCACATAGGAGAGACAAATCCCATCTACATCACTCACATCCCTCTGCATAATTTGTTCATTGCCTAATCACAACCTTTATAGTCCTCTTGTTACAGAAGACGTTTAATTGTATTAAAACAATAAACTCCTCATGTAGGAATCGTAGTGACTTCAGGTCGAAGGACTACATATACCATTATCACATTGAGAATCGTTTATGACAATCATGTAACGATCCATGCAACGTTCTCATGGTGGGTCTGTCCAGTACATCATTACTCTTAATGTGTACCCGTGTGAAGACTCGATATCATCTATATCTATGATCTGTGAGATCAGGTCATCAGTACACTCACACACTAGTCTCAGTGTATTTACATGTCCCCATGTAAATACTTAACTAGGGACATTTTAGGAATAATTTTTATATGACCTATTACTCCAAGGATAAATATGTTTAAAACAACTTTAAACTGAAATATTTATTCAATTGATAAGTAGAAAAATGATACAAATGAAAAAGCATAAAGGCTCATAGTGCATACACCAACAATCTCCCACTTGCACTAGAGCCAATCAGACATTTGCCTAATGCCTAATGATCTAGTGTGCCCCTCATGTTTTTGTTGTGTAAGAGGTTTTGTGAGTGGGTCAGCAATATTCTCATCAGTATGCACCTTACATATCTTTACATCTCCTCGGTCAAGGATCTCTCGAATGAGATGAAATCGCCTAAGTATATGCTTGGATCGTTGATGTGATCTAGGTTCCTTAGCTTGTGCGATTGCTCCACTATTATCACAGTAGAGACTTATAGGGTCCACAATGCTAGGAACAATCCCAAGTTCTGTTATGAACTTCTTGATCCATACTGCCTCTTTTGCAGCATTTGAGGCAGCAATATACTCAGACTCTGTAGTAGAATCAGCAACTGTCTCTTGCTTTGAACTCTTCCAGCTTACAGCGCCACCATTTAGACAAAACACGTACCCAGATTGCGATCTTGAGTCATCCTTATCAGTTTGGAAGCTAGCATCAGTGTAACCTTTTACAATGAGCTCTTCTTCCCCTCCATATATCAAGAATGCATCCTTAGTTTTTCTTAAGTACTTCAGGATATTCTTGACAGCAGTCCAGTGACTTTCACCGGGATCAGACTGGTATCTGCTCGTCATGCTTAAAGCGTACGAGACATCTGGTCGGGTACATATCATGGCATACATGATTGATCCAATAGCAGATGCATATGGAATCTTATTCATCCGTTCTCTTTCTTCTTTAGTGGAAGGAGATTGAGCTTTTGATAAGCTTATGCCATGAGCCATAGGCAAAGTTCCTTTCTTGGAATCTTGCATGTTAAACCTTTTTAACACTTTGTCTATGTATGTATTCTGACTTAGGCCAAGAAGTTTTCTTGATCTATCTCTATAGATCTTAATTCCCAACACGTAGGTTGCTTCACCTAAGTCTTTCATAGAAAAACAGCTTCCCAACCAACTCTTCACAGATTGAAGAGTAGGAACGTCATTTCCAATAAGTAGTATGTCATCAACATACAGGACCAGAAAAACAATTGTGCAGTCACTAACCTTCTTGTAGACACAAGGTTCATCCTCATTTTTAGTAAAGCCAAATTGTTTAACAGCTTCATCAAAACGAAGATTCCAGCTTCTGGAAGCTTGCTTAAGTCCATATATAGAACGTTGTAGCTTGCACACCTTCCTGGATGCTTCAGGCTTAACAAAGCCTTCAGGTTGTGTCATGTACACTTCCTCAAGAAGATTTCCATTAAGGAAAGCAGTCTTGACATCCATTTGCCATATCTCATAATCATGGTATGCAGCAATAGCAAGCAGAATCCGAACAGACTTTAGCATAGCAACTGGGGAAAAAGTTTCATCATAGTCTATACCATGTATTTGCTTGAAACCTTTAGCCACCAACCTTGCTTTAAAGGTACTTATATTACCATCCATGTCAGTTTTCTTTTTGAAAACCCACTTGCATCCTATAGGTTTTACCCCTTCAGGTGCATCAACCAAGTTCCAAACTTGATTAGTGTACATGGAGTCCATTTCAGATTCCATGGCTTCTAGCCATTTCTCAGATTCTGAACTTGCAATGGCCTCTTCATAAGATGTTGGCTCATTTTGATCCATTAGGAATACATCTCCTTCCTGAGTTACAAGAAATCCATATCTTTCAGGTTGTTGACGTATTCTACCTGATCTACGCAAGTCTTGTGCTACTGGAGCTGGTGTTATCACAACATTTTGTGGGTCCTGCTCCACTTCCACCATTGGCTCTTCAATGCCTTGTGAGTCTTGAATTTCTTCAAGTTCTACTTTCCTCCCACTGATTCTTGTAGAGATGAATTCCCTTTCTAAGAATACAGCATTCCGAGCAACAAACACTTTGCCCTCAGTAGGATTGTAAAAATAATAACCCTTAGTTTCTTTTGGGTATCCCACAAAAAGACATTTATCTGACTTGGGCCCAAGTTTATCAGAACTTTGGCGTTTAACATAAGCTTCACAGCCCCAAATCTTAAGAAAAGACATACTAGGTCGTTTCCCAGTCCATATCTCATATGGTGTCTTTATGACAGCCTTTGATGGAACACGGTTAAGTGTGAAAGTTGCTGTCAACAAAGCATGTCCCCAGAATGAGTTAGGGAGGTCAGTTTGACTCATCATTGATCGAACCATGTCCAACAAGGTTCTATTTCTCCGCTCAGAAACCCCATTCCATTCTGGTGTTCCAGGGGGAGTAAGTTGAGATATAATCCCACACTCTTTAAGATATTCATCAAACTCTAGGCTCAAATATTCACCACCTCGATCAGATCGAAGTGCTTTAATTGTCTTGCCAAGTTGGTTCTCTACTTCATGTTTAAACTCCTTGAACTTTTCAAAGGATTCTGATTTATGTTTCATGAGAAACACAAATCCATATCTACTAAAATCATCAGTAAAAGTGATGAAGTAACTAAAACCTCCCCTAGCCATTGTCCCTATGGGCCCACATACATCACTATGTATCAAGCCAAGAAGATCACTCGCCCTTTCACCTTTTCCGGTAAAAGGGGTCTTGGTCATCTTCCCTAATAAACAAGATTCACATGTATCTATTGATTCAAAATCAAAAGATTCTAAATATCCATCTTGATGGAGTTTAGAAATGCGTTTCTCATTTATATGTCCTAGGCGACAATGCCAAAGATAAGTTGGGTTTAAATCATTTGTTTTAACCCTTTTAGTATTAATGTTATAGATAGGGGTTTCGAGATCTAGAACATAAAGTCCATTACTCAAATTTGCACAACAATAAAACATGTCTTTTAAATAAACTGAACAACTATTGTTCTTTATTGTAAAGGAAAATCCTTTCTTATCAAGACAAGAAACAGAAATAATGTTTCTCCTTATTGCCGGAACAAAATAACAATTGTCCAATTCAAGGACTAACCCTGAGGGCAAGGATAAAAAATAAGTCCCTACAGCTAATGCAGCAACTCTTGCTCCATTTCCAACGCGTAGGTCTACCTCGCCCTTCATCAACTGCCTACTCCTTTTTAGATCCTGCACATTAAGACAAATGTGAGATCCACATCCAGTATCTAATACCCATGATGTTGAAGTTGACATGTTAATTTCTATAACAAAATACCTGAAGTGGAAGTCTCACTTCCCTTCTTCTTAAGCTCTTCTAGGTACTTTGGACAGTTTCTCTTCCAGTGTCCCTTTTGTCCACAATGGTGACATTTACCTTCCTTAGCCACCCCGCCCACAGGTTTTAAGGCTGATGTACTTGGCTTATCCTTGCCTTTCCAAATCTTCTTGCCATTTCCTACAATACCCTTTCCTTTGCCTTTATACATGCCCTTTCCTTTACCTTTGCCAGAATTGACCATCATTATGGCCTTGCCCTTTCCTTTAGAAATATTGGGCTCAGCAGTCCTCAACATATTGAGTAGCTCTGGCAATGTTTTGTCCAATGCATTCATGTTGTAATTCATGATGACTGGCTTAAAACTGTCAGGTAATGATTTCAAAATGAGATCGGTAGCCAACTTCTGAGGGAAGGGGAATCCTAGCCTAGCTAGATTCTCCAAGTACCCAATCATTTTGAGCACATGAGGTCCTACAGAACCTCCCTCTTCAAGTCTGCAGCTAAATAGGGCTGAAGAAACTTCATATCTTTCTTGGTCAGCTTGACCTTGATATAGTTTCCTTAGGTTTTCGATCATATCGAAAGCCTCCATATGCTCATGTTGCTTCTGAAGCTCAGGAGACATAGTTGCCAGCATAAGGCATTGGACATCTAAAGCGTCATCCTGATGCTTCTTGTAAGCATCCTTGTCAGCTTTAGAGGCATTGTTCGCGGGTGGTTCCGGAATCGGACCTTCCAGGACATACTGCTTTTTCTCTTGTTTGAGGACAATCCTCAAATTTCTATACCAGTCAAGGAAGTTAGAACCAGACAATTTTTCTTTGTCTAGGATTGATCGCAACGAAAGGTTTGAAGGTGTGTTTGACGTCATGGTTATCTAAAACAGAAAATATGTAGTAAGTATCATTTTCAAAACATATTTAAATTATGGTCATTTAAATTAAATATGTCTCCCACTATTTTGATTCAAAACAAAAATACCCTCCACGAATCAGAAAATCCCGTTGGAAGATTTTCTAGTGGGCTAAGATCCATATTTTGCCAAGCGTTAAGTCAGCTTTGGCTGATCACCTAATACTTGGTTATTTAGGTAGGAAACTTTTTCCAATTGTATCTTTATACAACTCTTAGTCATTGGGTTAAGTAACCATTACTTATTATTCATCTTATGAATATTTAGCCCAATGTTTACGCCTCTAAGTTATATTCAATCCAATTGAAAACTTAGTTAAGTTAAAGCCCAATAAAACAGTTTGGATACTACCATTATCCCATCGCGTCTTACTAATATAAATAATAGTGCCCTGCTTTGGCAGACCCACTATTTATTGACATTAGTGTTGACGAGTGTACTTATTGGAAGGCGTTTATAACTTAATATTATTTTGAGGGATTTTAATTTATTTTAAAATTACCGTCTTTGTTAAACGCTTTAACGTAATAAAATTATCCCCAAAACATGCAAACGAAATTGTGAGATGGTTATGGTCTTCCTAGAAGAAAAAAAATAAAAAAAAATGAATAAACCTAGAGGAACTATATAGCCAAGGCTTCATGAAGTCCTACTTCTTGAACCCACCATCCTCTTGGAGTCACCACTCCTTGGTTCCTTTCAAAGACAAAAGCGCTTAGAGTCACCACTCTAGTTTTCTTCTAGATCTCTACTTTGTTGCCTCGATCAAGATTACAAGATTTTTAAAGAAACTCGCTTTACATACGAGTGAAGGGTTGAGAAAAGAAATACAACAGAATGAAGAGAGGCACAGCACGCAGGCTGTATTTAAATAAAATAACTAAGACCATAACCATTCACCATGCAACGTGTTAATTAATTAAATATAACCCATTTGAAATAATTTTAAAAAAAAATAAATTTTAAACGGGCCATTAAACACGTGGGTCGGTAATAAGGCGCTACGCAGAGAATGTACGGGGGTCCCGCTACCCGGTTAGCGGGCGGGGGTCAAGGGGGGGCCGCCCCTTGCGGGGTGCGGGGCAGCGCCCCGGCCCAAAATTTTAGTACTGTAGTCAGGTTGGTTCCCAGGAAAGAGAGGTGGGTCCGGTGTGACCGCTTAAGTACCAAATCTTTCCTAGCCAGAACGTCCCACTGACCATTAACAGCTCTAAAATTTCGGCTAGGGTTTCAACCACTTTGAAACCCTAATTCCTTGTTGCGAACACTTCACAACGCAGCCGTCAAGGCACATGGAGGCAGCGCCGTCTAGGGTTTCAAAACCTAGAATTCTATTTGCGCTAATGCCAACATGCAATGCCTTTCCATGACGGCCGTCTAGGTTTCAACTCTTGAACCCTAGATTAAGGAACGGCCATGGTTTAACACTTAAACCTTATCACTTAACGCCCCATAACATGAACCATTCATGTTCGAAGATCAACTCAATTGATTCAAAGTTTGTACGATGACAATCATATGAGTAAAACACATATCAAAATTGCATAAACTCATACATCATACAAATTTAAACGGCAACAACATACATACTAAAATTAAGAAACTTTATAACATGCATCATATACAATTTATAAAGAATAACTCAAAATTATATGTATCATGCCAAAACAGAGGTCATACCATATACATGATTAATCATTGTAATAATATGCATCATATGCGATAACTCAAAATAGCAACATAATCATGCATGTTTATTTTCGAATCCTAGTTTCACAAAACATTTTCGCAAAACAAAATTGCAAAGCTTTAAACAACGAAACGATTTCGCAAATCATATTTTCCAAAAGCTCTTGCAAACGAAAACATATCATCATAAAATATAAACAAATGCCCAAAACACGGTTTTGCAACCTAGGCTCTGATACCACTGTTAGGAAATCCCTAAGCATGAGCAGCGGAAAAATTAAAGGGATTCCATAGGATTTGCAAGGTTCCGTGTTTCAAAGCAAAAAAAAAAACCAATTTCGAAATTATTTAGGTTACCTCTTGAAGAACTCCGAAGCAGTCGTAGCCTCGTCCTTTAGGAGTCCACACGAGCACTCCCACCAGAATCGCAACACTTGCCAACTGCTAGGTTGACGGCGTGTAGCTCTTGCAACTTTTTGCGAATTTTGTGTCTCACTTGAGTGAACGGCCTATGAGCATCTTATGCTCTATTTATAGGCTTAGGTTTGACCTAATTTGTTCTCTCTAAAAGTGGGCTCCTTACTCATTCCAAATGAGTTAGGCCCAATAGCTTTATTTTAGTCCAACTAAAATAAGACAACATTTTCTGATGGGCTTACTCTATGTGTGTGACCCTATAGGTAAAATACCCGGTCATATTAATAATAAACTATTTTATTATTAATATAAAATAAGAGCGGCATCTAGCAATGCATCATTATGTCCGAATATTATTAACATAACCTATAAGTGATAATTATTTAATACGTTTATTCCTTTTGTCACGATATCCTAATTGGGCCCAAGGCATGGTCGCGTCATCCTTGTACGGCCCAATTTATTTTACTTGATACCGGTAGTAGACTGGATCCGAATAAATATCTAATATTTATTCTTTCTAGCATGGCCATGCGTTTTCTTAGTCTTACTCCATCAAGTGGCCTATGGATATCACTCCTGTCACATAGGAGAGACAAATCCCATCTACATCACTCACATCCCTCTGCATAATTTGTTCATTGCCTAATCACAACCTTTATAGTCCTCTTGTTACAGAAGACGTTTAATTGTATTAAAACAATAAACTCCTCATGTAGGAATCGTAGTGACTTCAGGTCGAAGGACTACATATACCATTATCACATTGAGAATCGTTTATGACAATCATGTAACGATCCATGCAACGTTCTCATGGTGGGTCTGTCCAGTACATCATTACTCTTAATGTGTACCCGTGTGAAGACTCGATATCATCTATATCTATGATCTGTGAGATCAGGTCATCAGTACACTCACACACTAGTCTCAGTGTATTTACATGTCCCCATGTAAATACTTAACTAGGGACATTTTAGGAATAATTTTTATATGACCTATTACTCCAAGGATAAATATGTTTAAAACAACTTTAAACTGAAATATTTATTCAATTGATAAGTAGAAAAATGATACAAATGAAAAAGCATAAAGGCTCATAGTGCATACACCAACACTGACTCCCCTGTGTACTTTCCTACAAACAACAGCTGCGGGGTTTGGAGGTTTCTTGGGATTGGGATACTCATCAATGTCCTGGTAAATGGTATTCTGAACTGGTATTCTCCTCCCCTTTCGTGGTGCAGTGCTCTCTTCTGGCTACTTGTCGTAACCTGGATCGCGACGGCGCGACTGACCCTCAAAAAGATTTTTGTTCCAAAGAGAAAAACAGGGAGTCGCCACCAACGTTTTTATCCATAGGAAAAACATTGGGAAAAAACTAAAGTTAGTGAAAGCACTGGTTTAAAAAATGAGATTCAAGTTCGAGAGTCGGTTACGAGTAGGGAAGGTATTAGCACCCTACATCGCCTGTCAGAAACAGTACCAAGATTGAAAGCGCAATATAAATAGCCTTAAATAAAACATGGTTTCTTCCTCTCTTTTTTGTATTTTTATTTGAAAACGACGGAATGGAGTAAGAGAACTGTACAAACATATAATGTCGAAGCGAGGTCAACGGGACGTTTCATCCGAATTAAACTCAACTTCGATATGAGACAGAGAGGGGAAGAGAATGCTAATAAGACGTCACGCCTAAATTAGACATCTTGAATAAAAAAGGGACAGGGAAAGGAAAGAGATAAGCGGGACGTCTCGTCCTAAATATCCCTTCCCTATGAATTGTGGCGAGGCTTGAACAAAACTAGGGGGAAATCAACAAGACGTCACGTCTAAATTGATTTTCACGGAAGCGACAAAAAAAGAACACTTATGAAAGAAACGCGAAAGCAAAGAAATAAAACAGCAAAAACAGAAATGAGAAAAATGGGCCCGACAGGAGTTGAGTCCCGCTCCTACGTATTCTTGAATTATCAAGAAATCAGGGTTACGTAGTTCTGATTATTTTTCTTTAAGGAAAAGATTGGGAAAATGTTGGTGGGTATCATTTTGGTGGTGAACCCATACAAGACGAAGTTCTTCGCACGTGTACGGATCCTATAGAGGTTGTGTAGACGGAAGTATTTTTCGTACGACACTGACTAAAAATGATTTTTTTCTTTTTTTGATTTTTTATTTTACTTAGATTTGAAAGAAAACACATGAAACATCCATTTCCCTTTATTATTTTTTAAAAAAAAACTACGAAGCAAAGGATGGAGGGTAGCAGAAGCTACAAGAGAGAAAGAGAAATAGTAAATTCGGGAAAGATAGGGAAAAATAAGCGAAAACTGAGTGGGAGAAGAGAAAACCGAGTGAGAAAAAGGAAAAAAACGGAGTAAAAATGGAAAAACCGAGTGAAAAATAGAAAACCGAGTGAAAAATGAAAATACCGAGTGAAAAATGGAATACCGAGTGATGGAGTAAGAGACTGCCAAGTGGGTCAGAAACTGACTGAAGGTGGAAGAGACCGACTGAGTGAGAAAGGGGCCGACCGAGGGAGAAAGGCAGTGGGGGGTTGAGAGGAGTTTGAGGAGAACAGTTGGTGGAGAAGGGAATTGGGACGGTGTGTGTGAGAGGATGTACGGTGTGGGTGTGGAGAAGGAGGAGTAGGGCTGTTGGAGAGGAGAAGGGACAGGGTTGAGGAGGAAATTGGGACGGTGTGTGGGAGAGGATGTACGGTGTGGGTGAGGAGAAGGAGGAGTGGGGCTGTTGGAGAGGAGAGGGAGGAGTGGTGCTGTTGGAGAGGGCTGTGAAGAATGAGGACGGTGTGTGGGAGAGGATGTACGGTGTGGGTGAGGAGAAAGAGGAGTGGGGCTGTTGGAGAGGATAAAGGCAGAGTTTTAGTTCCAAGGTGAAAGGATCCAACCCCCTGAGCCTCTTCAGCCAGGGCCTTTATAGGGGGTCCAAGACATGGGATGAGTGCTTTGACAGCAATAGTCTCCACTCACCCATGCGCCTAGTGGAGATAGCCTGGCTGTTAAAATAATAGGGGACAGCGGCTGGTGGAGAATTTTTAATTTCTCCACTTCCGCCCCCTTGTCTGCCACTCCCAGGATTCCTGGATCCACTGGGATCGTGGGAATCCAAATCAGCACGTGCAATCCGAGAGAGCATGGTGGAAATCCGAGAGAGGATATTGAAATCCGAGAGACAATATGGGAATCCGAGAGAGGATGACTCGGATTAGCCTCTCAGTCAGCATTCATCCTTAGTTCGAGTCAATTCTGAGTGAAAATAGTCCTTTCCGAGTGAGAATTCTTCTGGGAGGAGCTCTCCTATGGAAGGCCGAGTGGAAGTTTTGCTCGGTATTGGGTCACTGTGAGGAGAATCCGAGTGAAAAAGTGTGCAATTGGATTGAGGGGACAAACAAGGCAATTCTGATTGGAACAATCAATCAGACCGAGTGAAAATTGACTCAGAACCGATTGAAGAGGACTCGGTGCTGATTGAAAAGTGTCACTCAGAATTAGTGAAAAGTGTCTCAGAATTGATGAAAATGGGGGCTCGGAATTGGTTTGAGGAGGGATGACACGGAATTGGTTTGAAGAGGGCTAACTGACTGAAGTGTCACTAGGTTCTGACTGAAAATTGGGTCGGAACTGACCTTCGAGATTCTTCACCCGGAAAGAGCCTTCTCACTCAGAATTTGGGATCTTGGCAATTTTCACTCGGAAAGAGCCTTTCTTCTTACTCAGAAATTGGACTCTTGGACATTTTCACTCGGAAAGATCCTTCTCCTCACTCAGAATTTTGATTCAGTCGTCAATTGTTCAGTGCACTCACTCGTCCTTATTTTTCAATCAGGAATCACTTTCACTCGGCAACCAGCTGCTCGGTACACTCACTTGGGAGTCGTCTTCAGAAGGATTTCACACGGATTTGCCTTTCTTCAGTCTAATCAGACACATTTATTTAGAAATCCTTTCATTCAGTCGTTGTCACTCGGAAACCGATTGAAGATTGACAACGAAACTGATTGAAGAATGGCTCAATCGACAAATATTCATTCGGAGTTGTCACTCGGATTTGTCACTCGGAGTTGACCTTCTTTGCAATCAGGGCTTGGAAACTTTTACATTTTCGCTCGGAATCGGTTTTCTTCCCATCAAAATCTGACTACCCAGATATACTCACAATCGGTTTTCTTCCCATCAAAATCTGACCACCCAGATTCACTAAGAGTCAGATTTCACACTTCAATCAGAAGGTTTCAATCAACATTTCTCCTTCGAATGTGCTTACTCGGATGTTGGGATTATTTATGAGGAGAATCCAAGTGAAAAGCAAAGCAATTGGATTCAGGGGACAAAGCAATTCTAATTGAAACATTCAATTAGACCGAGTGAAAAGTGACTCGGAATTGGCTGAAGAGACTCCTGGCTGACTGAAAAATGTCACTCGGAATTGATTAAAAAAGTTGCTCAGAATTTGGTGAAAATGGTGGCTCGGTAATGGCTAAAAGGATAGCTCAGAATCAGTGGCTCGGAATTGGTTTGAAGAGTGATGGCTCGGGATTGATTTGAAGGGATTGACTCGGAATTGGTTAAAGGGTGATGACTCGGCATTGGGGCAAATGAAGGGTGATTTGAAGGGATTTGAAGGATGAGTGAAGATTGGCTCGGAAATCTGACTGAAAAGGACTCAGAAATGGTTGTAGAATGGCCCACTCGGCAAATATTCACTCGGACTCGATCTTCTTTCCTCTTAGAAGTTGGTACTTGAGAGAATCTGACCACTCAGATAGATTTAGAGTTAGACTTTTCTTCCAGTCTGAATCTGACCACTCAGTTACACTCAGAGTCGGTCTTTTTTACTTCAGTCAGGAGAGCTCCATTCAACATCTGACCCTCGGATGTGCTCACTCGGACTGGGTTATTCGAACTCGGTTTTGCCCAAAAAAATACACTCCCCAATCAGATTCACTTCAATCAGTATTCTTTCATTCGGATTTCTCGTATTCAGAAAGCTCCCACTCAGAAATGACTCATTCTGAGTAATTCTACTCGGATTGGATCATTTATGGGTCATTCCGCTCGGATTCCCTAACAAGAGCCTATTCCACTCAGAAATGCTTCATTACGACTCGGATTTGATCATTTTTTGAGTCATTCCACTCAGATTTCTCTTCAACAGGGACATACTCCACTCGGAAAAGCTTCCTTCAGGGCCATCTTGCTCGGATCTGATCATTTTGGAGCCATTCCACTCGGATTTATCTCCAACAGTGCTATTTTTCACTCGGAAATGCTTTAATCTGAGTCATCCTGCTCAGGTTTGATCATTTTTGAGTCGAATTTGTTTCAATCAGAAAGGTTCCAATCGACAATCAAGCCTTCAGATGTATTCGCTCGGAAACCGACCTTATTCACTCGGAAATGGGAATACTCCACTCGGAAACACCCCACCTGGAGACAATTCACTCGGAAATGTCTCACTCGAAAGAAAGGAATATGCATGTATCAATCTCGCTCGGGTGATACGTGTCTCGCTTGAGCGAAAGTGTTCCAGTATATAAAACTTTCCTTCTCGCTTGAGCGGGATTCCCACTCGCTTGAGCGAGATATGCATCATATCACATCACCATCACTCGGCCATGTCTCAGTCGGAGACTCCTTACTCGGAAATGATTATTTCTGAGTCAGTTTTTTTTTTAAAAAAAAATTCTTTTCACTCATGGATACTAATAGGAGCCTAAGACAGTGATAAAAATTCCTCACTCTTGGTGAAAAATGACCAGACTAAAATAGGTGTTCACACTACTCATCTCTTTAGTTCTATGCGTGGATTCCTGCTCGTCATACGCATATGTTAAAGATCATTCCTGCTGATAGGGAGTCTCTTGCTTCCTCTGGTCACCACCTCGATTTTCTCTTCTAAGCTCTTGGATTTCTTGGCACAACTACCTTATAACTTCATCTCTGGGATCTAGACGCACTATGGCCTGTGTCCTGAACTCCGTCCCAGGGGTCTCCACTATCCCTTCGTTGTAGTCCAATGTCCTTGCCACATTTTAGACATGCCCCTCTGGAGTCTCTTCTCCTCTCCTACGCTCCATGACTTTTTCTTTGTGCGATGTGGGACTCATAATTTTACGCAGTCCCACCGGGTGTGCCAATGTTACATTCTCGAACCAGGGTCAAGAATTGACTATCTTGACCGGGGTCAACGATTTGTGACCTTGACCAAAGTACCTCTCAAGCTCTTAATTTTACACCGTCTTAGTGGAGTATGGTATTGTTTACCAAGGTTCAGTGGGAATCCAAGGTTCAAGTAAAGGGTGAAATTGATGTTTACAGTCCGTACTGAAGTCCACGAACCACACCGGAGGTGTACCTATAGAAGATTCTCTGATGCTTAAGTTAGTATGGTAATTATGGTAAAATAGGGTATTACGGAGGTAACTTTCTAGAATTAGATCAGATGCCTCTTCAGTAATAAATGAGTTCTATTTATAGTGTTTACTTTAGCTTGAGAATTGATTTGACCTTCTTCCTAACTTACTGTATCTACAATGTTTGTGAGGATATGCAGCCCTTACAGATTCTGAGTAGTTGTCTGGCTATCAGGATAAGACCGGGGTCATAATCTTGGAATCGTGGTCGCCATGAGTCTTGGACCTCGGATACGCCATCTGAGCCATTTGTAAATAGGTAATCCGATGACGTGGCTTTATCGCAATGCCATCCCGGTTATCTCAGGAAATTGGTTAGCACCCCAGATCACAATACAAAGCAGGGTTCTGTCCATGCCAAACTATTGGAGAAAGCAACATTAATCATTTGGGATGAGGCTCCTATGGTGAATAAGTTTTGTTTTGAAGCTTTAGACAAAACGTTAAAAGATGTTATAAGATTTTCTGCTTCATATGATCCTAATCTCCCTTTTGGCGGAAAGGTTGTTATTCTTGGGGGGACTTTAGACAAATTTTACTGGTAATCCCAAAAGGATCAAGGCAAGACATATGCCAAGCAACAATTAATTCTTCTTACCTTTGGCTTTTTTGCAAAGTATTGACCTTATTTGAAAACATGCGACTTACCCAAAGTAGTCATTCATATAGGTCATCTGAAATAAAGAAATTTAGTGATTGGCTTCTGAAGATTGGAGATGGTTTGATTGGAGAGTCAAGTTAAAGAGAATCTGAAGTTGAAATACCCCAGGATATTTTGATATCTTCCTCTAATACTGTATTAAATGATTTGATTTCTTTTGTCTATCCATCAATGACAACATAAATGTCCACTAAAGGATACTTCAAAGAAAGATGTATTCTTGCTCCAACCTTGGACATTGTTTCTAATGTCAATAATTATACAATGGATAAATTTTATGGATAGGAAAGAATTTACTTAAGTTCTGATAGTCTTTGTATGAGGGAAAACCATTCCAGTTTTGAATTGGAAACTTTTACCCCAGACATTTTGAATACAATTAATTGCTTAAGACTACCCCATCACTAGCTGGCTTTGAAAATTGGGGTGCCTGTCATGTTGTTGAGAAACATAGACCAATCTCAAGGCCTATGTAATGGTACAAGATTGCAAGTAAAGTGAATGGGGACCCATGTTCTTCAATGTCAAGTGTTAACTTGAACCCATGTTGGAGATATAGTTTATATTCTTAGGATGACAATGACTCCTTCAAGTGAAACTTTTCCTATCAAATTTAATTGAAGACAGTTCCCCCTCATTGTTTCGTTTGCAATAACTATTAATAAGTCTCAAGGACAAACTCTTTCTAATGTTGGTCTTTACCTACCCCGACCAGTTTTCACTCATGGTCAGCTTTATGTTGCATTGTCAAGAGTTAGGTCCAAGGAAGGATTAAGAGTGTTGTTGGAAAATCATGAAGATGTCACTCAAGGACATACTATTAATGTTGTCTACTGAGAGATCTTTACAAACTTGATATAGGTATAACAAGTTACTTTACAAATCTATCATTTGTCTTAGATGCTTAAAATAACAATGACTTTCATACTCTATTTGTATTCTTAATAGAGAATATTAAATTTTCTTTGATTTGATTGATTTTTTTCCATTTTTGCAAGGCATTTCTTCTTTTTTCTAATGTTGGTCTTTACCGACCCCTACCAGTTTTCACCCATGGTCAACTTTATGTTGCACTGTCAAGAGTTAGGTCCAAGGAAGGATTAAGAGTGTTGTTGGAAAATCATGAAGATGTCACTCAAGAACATACTATTAATGTTTTCTACTGAGAGGTCTTTACAAACTTGATATAGGTATAACAAGTTACTTTACAAATCTATCTTTTGTCTTAGATGCTTAAAATAACAATGACTTTCATACTCTATTTGTACTCTTAATAGAGGATATTAAATTTTCTCTGATTTGATTGAGTTTTTTCTATTTTTGCAAGGTGTCTCTTAATTTTGTATAATGTTGGTCTTTACCGACCCCTACTAGTTTTCACCCATGGTCAGTTTTATGTTGCACTGTCAAGAGTTAGGTCCAAGGAAGGATGAAGAGTGTTGTTGGAAAATCATGAAGATGTCACTCAAGGACATACTATTAATGTTGTGTACCGAGAGGTCTTTACAAACTTGATATAGGTATAACAAGTTACTTTACAAATCTATCATTTGTCTTAGATGCTTATAATAACAATGACTTTCATACTCTATTTGTATTCTTAATAAAGGATATTAAATTTTCTATGATTTGATTGATTTTTTTCCATTTTTGTAGGTCGTCTCTTCTTTGTGTTTGTTTCACCTACTATAGCATTTTAATTATATTGATAACTTATATTTTCCAGGTAAAACATTGTCTTAACAAAGTATTGTCTTCAATATGTGTTGTTTATAATACATAGAACCCAAGATAAGCATCATAAATAGGTTATCAAATTTATAAAGTAATTACTCTGTCAAATATTTAGGTCCTTCAAAAGTTATAATTCAAGTTGTTTGTGATTCAATGATTTTGCATGAAGTGTTTTTGATAAATAGATAACAAATTTATTATATGTTTTCAATTTTAAAGTAAAAAAATCATTCCTATCATATGATTGCATTCTATATTTTATAATGTAATTACTTTTAAGTCAATTATAAATTTTTTCCCATATTTTTTCCTTAGCATATTGTAAAAAATTCCCGAGCATGGGTTAGAGACTAGTTATTATTAAAAAAGAAATTGCATTTTACCAAATAACGATAAAGATGTGAGCGACTTTTGAGCTTTTTCTAGCGTGTTGAAAATGGGTATTCTTCTTTCTTGGTTGGGCTATTAATGAAATATGTCATTTCAAGTTTTTGTGACCTTTTATTGCCACAAAGGTGTGAGAGTGTTAGCCACAAACTTGCTGACGATAATAGAAATGTGTCCCATATGTGATATATGTTTAATAGCAACAGCTACGTGTACCCGAGATGAATCAATAAGAGTGTGAAAGCTCATTAAGGTTGGCACCTGGGTAGGGTTGACATATGTCACAGGGTCACACCTTACTTTTCTCTAAAACGGACTACTACTCACAATTATCTTTTTAACCCTTCTTTTTTAATATTCAACTTATTCTTAAATGAATTACTGTATTTTTTAAATAAAAGTTTAAATAAGATGGATGGGTTAAAACTCGATAAACGTTTATAAAGATATTTACTGATCTTCCATCAACAACATCCTCACATCAATGAAAATTAAATCTATCACCAGATCACTTTATAATCACACATTAAATCTGTAATCAACTAAACTAACTTTTATTGATAATGAATTACTATTTTAATTTATACGTGGTTTATATTTGTTTTTACACTTTTATTGTTTTATTATTATTTTTTTAAAATAAGCTTTATTATTATTCAACGATAATATGACATGCACAACCATACTAGGTTAGCAATTATCATAAGATAAAATGTGAAATAATATATCTCGATACATATTACATCATCACTCAAAGATAATAGATTAAAATTAACAGAGTATGTTTAGGTCCTTTGGGAGGAGTAAAAATACGTTTGAACCTTTAGTAGCATTTGGGAAGTAACCATTGCGTTGTTTTTTATTCGGTGTAATTTTAAAAAATACATATTAAGAAAATTATAAAATAATTTTAGAATATATAATTTTTTATTTAGTCTTATTCTTTTTTCTTTCCTCATTTATTCTACATCTTCATTATCATAGTCATTTATTTTAAGAGTAAGTATATAATAGGAAAATGAGTAATGAATATTCTCTTAAATGCCTAAAGTGAAAAGAAAACAAGAGTTCTTTTTTAAATTGCATCAAATAAATAAAAATGGAGAGTGGATTCTTTTAGGCTTTTTAAGAATTCAAACTTGCAAATATCATATTTAAAAAATTCAAATTTTTGTAATCGAATTTGGCGAAAAACAAATTGTCAGTCATAAATTGTGTTAGTAATTAGACGTTATGTTTGATTAAATGCATTTTTCTGTTTAAAATAATATGGTCAGCTTGACCTATAATTTAGGGATATGGTGCTAAAATTTAGCCCTTGATTTTAGGAAATCACCCATAACGTTATGCATGGGGTTAGCTAGTGGGTGTTGAGTCTGTTTTTTGTTTTGGTTGTATGGCTATAAAGCCAAAGGTGCGCATTTGAATTTAATAACACGAGATTATACAAACAGAGAAGAAAAACCTTACCTTTGGTATCAGAGCTCTTTCATAGGGGCTTAATCCAGAATCTTATAGAGTCTGAGAGAAATAGTTGTGAGTGTGTGATCGCACCTACGTGAGTGTGAGAGATTAGCAATTATGAGTGCGAGACCAGCAGTCTTCTCTATAAAAGAAACATGGCAGAATTGAGCAACAACAAATATGTGTAACCTGTAATCCCTAGATTTGATGGGCATTATGATCATTGGGCAAAACTCATGGAGAATTTTCTTCGCTCTAAGGAGTATTGGCACTTGGTAGAGCATGGGATCTCAATTTTTATAGATAAAACAACTGTGTCGAACACCGAACTTAAGGTCATGGAAGAACAACAACTGAAGGACTTGAAGATAAACAACTATCTTTATCACGCCATTGATCATAAAATTTTAGATACTATTCTCAATGATGATACGTCCAAAGACATTTGGGATTCAATGAAGCAAAAATTTCACGGTTCTGGGTGAAAAGAGCACAATTACAAGCCTTGCGTCGAGATTTTGAAATGCTGCAAATGAAGGAAGATGAAACCATGATTTCATACTTTGCTTGCACCTTAAAAATTGCTAAAAGTACGAAATGATTCCTAAATTCAATTATGTTGTATGTTCAATTGAAAAATCCAATAATTTGGACGCCATGACGATTGATGAACTGTAGAGAAGTCTTTTAGTTCATGAGAAATGATGGTTTGTCATGAAGAAGAGGACGAATAAATAATATAAAATAATAACTATAAGTAAAATTCAAATAACTTTAACTTATTATGTATCTTCAGCATCTGTTTAAATTTTTAGAATTAATTATCAGGGTTTAGTTAAAAGTTAGAGAAAAAAATTTTCCGAATAAAATAACTCGACGAATTAATCCTAAAAACCTAAGCAACACACAGCTTAAACAACGGAAACAAAAATTACAAGCCCGAAACAGGCTTAAGAATAGACCTATTCGAGTTACGGGTCCTCAACAATGCTCCAATACACCATGCAAAATCATAAACTAAGAGCATGTTTGGTTCGATGGTTTCTTCTCCGTTCCGTGGCGTTGACGCAGTTTTTCTCCGTCGGCAGGGCTCCGTTGGCCACGCTCGCTGTTTGGCAGCTTCTTCCTCCTCCGTTTCGTCGCCGCTAACGGACCATAACGCGCGTTGGGTAGAAGGAGCTCGCCCCTCCCTCCACTGAACGGCGTTTGCCTGAAAGTCCAGAATACCCCCATCTTGTTTCTCTTGTAACTGCCGGTCTCCTTTTCTAGTTGTGGGTGGTCTCTGCTGTCTCTGTTTTTTCGCATTTTGTGGGTGGGATCGTGAGTAGGGGTAGCTGTTGGGGCTGTTGGGTTTGGGTTGTTTGGGATTGTTGGGGTGGGGGTGAGGTTGCAGGGAAGGGGAGGTTGATGGGGTGATGGGTTGATGGGTTGGACGATTGATGGGGTGATGGGTTGCAGGGAAGGGAAGGGGAGGTTGATGGGTTGGACGGTGATGATGTTGAGGAGATGATGGGTGTGGTGCATGGGTGTAGTGCCTTTCCTTGGTGTATTGTAGTATGGCCTGATTTTTTATTTTAATAATAATTTATAATTTATAATATATAAAAATAATCACATATTACTTTCAATATATACAAAAAAATTTAAAAATTTATTAGTATTATACATTTAATATTAATATAAACAAATATACACATAAATTATATCTATTTAAATTCATACCCTTTTTAGTAATTTTACCTTCAACTACCATTTCCCAAACCTAATTCTACTACAAACCAAACAAAATCACTATAACTCAACTCACTTTAACTCAACTCTCAACCAAACAAAACTCCGTTTACAAAACCCCAATTTTCTAAACTCCATTTACAAAACCCCAGTTTTCTAAACTCCATCCACTCAACTTTATACCAAACACCCCCTAAGCCTCCAGTGTGGCATCAGATATCTATCCACTAACAAATATAAATATATTTCCACATATCTACCTGTATATCAAAACTCATCATTTGACATCACATACATATAATTGCCAATTTAAGTCAATCAAAGGGCTATGGCACAATCTCCATGCTTCACAAAATCACACTATATGACAACATTATTTACACATCCACATCAAGCACCACCATAAAATGATTAAATACAGTTTTCTCATTTGACATTGCATTACTCCACCTTTGAGCTCACCAAGCAGCATTGTCGCCTTGAAAACTTACTAAAATGAAGGTTGAAGGATGAGTACCACTCAAAGCAGTAAATAGAAATTCATAATTATAATCACTCGGTGAATTAATTCAATATATTACAAACAAGCACGATGTCATATAATTCATCAAACCATATATCAATCATCATTTTAAATTCCAAACATCACCAGATACCTCTAATTCTTTCAATATCTATACATATTCATATATTTCTATTCTCTTGATACAAATGATCGAATGTCGTGGACTTTCAAAATCACAATCTTTTCGGATGCATAAAATCATGCAATGCAGATCTGACTTCATAAATGACAAATCTGAGTGCCAAAATGGATAATCCACATAACAAATCTGAGTGTTATAAATTGGTGGACATCCTGAGAACCACACAACAAATATAAGTGATATAAACAATGGTTGCACAACAAATCTGAGTGTTATAATCGGCGGACCTATACAATAAATTTGAGTGTTGAGCGAATCAAAGCGCTATAGTAACCAATGCATATAATGTCATGAGTCAAATGCAATATGCATGTGTGCGAATCAAAGTGCAACTTCTCACAACAAAGACATCATAACTCAACTTCAATAACCTCAATATTTACCAATTCATCATTCATCAATTCCCATATACATAATCAAATAGCTAGAACTGTACAACTTTATGATTAAATAAAATCAACCACATCGATCATTATACATATTTATTTTTGATACCTGATATATTAGCAACGACTACACATGCTTGAACTTCTCAAATTCAATTTCCATAACACCATCAACATCATCATGGGTTATCGTCAACAATACATACCAAACAATGCAATTAATGGCACTTTATGATCTAAATCACATGATATTATTATGAACACTCATCAAGAACTAGGCTTCAATTCACAAACATTATTAGACAATAACTATACTTATAATTTGCAAGATCAACATTTAAGGTATTTTTATTCAAAGTAAACTTTTAGTTTTAAAACCCGGCCCCGTAAATAAAAATTCCTATTTGTTACTTGAATGATAATGTCCCCCCCCGGCGTACATCAGCACGTACCTTATAGCAATATTCAGCTCTCTGAATCAAATCCCGATCTCCGATTCAACTTTAAACATTAATATCCTATATCTGAATAATTCCACAAAATTAACTAAATTTATTCTCGTAAACCACAAACCACCAAAACACCATAATCGAAGCTAGAATACTAAATCAGTGAAGTTTCAAAGAGGGTTTTACTTACCAAAGGTTACGAAACTTGCTAATAGAGCACCGAAACCACCTCGAAGCTTCGTCCTCCCGAAAAACTCTAGAAGTGAACCCTAACCACTTTTTGACGTTGTCCGAAAGCGAAACTCAGGGCTTCAAAAATGGGGTTTTAAGAGTCCAATCTTTACCTTTACTTCAATGGTGGTCACGACCAAGCTAGAGAAAGAAGAAAGATATCCAAAATTAATGCATGCAATAAGGGAAAGGAAATAGAGACTAAAGTCATGCATGGCTTTTCCGATGAGAAACGAAGAAGATGAAGCCATGCAAAATGAGGTAGAACTTGGAATGAAAAGCAAAAGGTACTTGCACGTATATACTTGTTCTTGTGGAAGCTAAACAAGATTGAAATGGATAGGGGTGGAGGCACGGTGTGGGTGGTGTCTTAAAGGAGGAAGATAATGGTGGAGAAAGAAGGAGTGATGTGAATGAGAATGAGAAAGGAAAAATGATATCTTTGGTAAGGATGATGAGTGAACAAAAGAGAGGAAGTAAAAGTGAAATTTGTGGAATTGGAGAAATGGAGAGGGGAAAGACACATAGGTTTGATTGGTGGTGGAGAATAGAAGAATGTGAAGATGAAGGGTAGAAAAGGAGAGCTCGTGAGTAAGTGAGGGAGAAGGAATAGTGGAAAGTGGCGTAAAAGGAAGATGATGATGGAGAAAAGAGATAGTGAGACGTGAATGAGAGAAAGAGATTGCACATATGAGAAAGTGGGAAAGTAGAGTGGTAAAAGAGAGAAAAAGAAATAAAAAAATTAGTTAGTGAACTAGTCTAGGTTGGTTAAGGGCAGTTCAGTCCTTCAACTATTTTGTTTAACTACGGAAATTAAACACCATTCGATTTAAATCTTAAAATTAGCCTGATTAATCCCTTAACTTAGTGGATTATTTTAAAATTTTAATTTATCAACTTTCGAACAATTAATTAATTATTAACGATTAAATTTAAATCATATACTCAATTTAATTTTTTTAACTTTCCTAATTATTTAAAATCAGGATACTACCGTATCTTTGTTTAATATAAATTTTAATAGAGCTATTAATATAAATTTTGATCTGTCCCCGACCGGGGTCTAGGATCCGGTGTCGGGACAGCCTCAAGAGTTGAAGATTGAATGAGATAGAAGACCGGCTGAGTGTATCCGGTCTCTCTGATCCGGCCTCTCAGCGTGTGGAGGTCGGTCTTGTTGTCCTGAAGATCCTTCACACCTACCTCTCGCGTTGGTGTGGGTGACAGGTGGTGTCACCTGTGAAGATTCCGACGCTCAAGTTAGAAGAGTGTAAGATGAACTTTGTGATACTGAAACAGTATATTAGAGAGAATAAGAGTAAGGACAACATAACCTTTGACATGTATTGCAACATGTTATTTATAGTTGAGCGTGGAAGATGAATCGTTGGGTGTTAGTTGGCCCACTGGTTCTGATAACGTGTATAAAGAGTCAATCCGAGTGGGCCAACATTCAGAGTATGCCAAGAGAGTATGTGAATTATCAGTGTACTTTTCTGTCACATGGATGGAGGATAATCACCTTTTCCGTAAATTCCGCTGGTGATTGTACCCACTCCTGTCAGTGAATGAAAGGGACATATTCCGCTGTGCAGAATACCTTTCCCGTTATGATACTGAAGCAGTCGGTTAGAGAACGGATCAGCCACCCGGTGTAGGAGAGCGGATAAGCCGATCGGTGTCTCGGATGTCACCTCGGACGACTGGTGTAAGAGAGGTTTACCGAGTGTGTTGCAGACCGGATTGGTATTCTTGACACCGGCTGAACACTAGGGCGGCTATAATGACTTCACTTTAGGTGAGACCGGATCAACATGTTTACCGACTAGATCATTATCCTGGGATACCGGTTGACTTCTAGGAAGGCTGAGTCGGCCTTTTGTCCTCAGAACCAGTATCCAGACCGGATAACCTTGGGGCCGGTATCCAGACCGGATCATTTGTCCCCTAGCTTGTGTGAGGGATTGTAAGTTGCTCATATAAGCTATGCAGTTCACGAGAGGTCTGTATGCCGGCGTGCCCTGCAAGAATACATGTTATGCTTTTACCTTAGTAATACTCATTAATCGTCAAACATTGTCCCCAAGCGTTATGAATTAAACGGCTCTGAGTGAGTGATTCTGAGTGGAGATTTGACTTTGAATGAACAACTCCGAGTGAACATTTGACTCTGAGTGACCGATTCAGAGTAAACATTTGACTCTGAATGATCGACTCCGAGTGAAGTTGGTTCTAGCCGTGTTACCTGGGAAGTTTCGATTGATACTTCCGAGTGGAAGCTCTCAGATTGATTCTTCCAGGAGGAAGATTTCCGAGTGACCGTTCCCGTGTGGAAGATTTCCGACTGGTGCTTCGACGGTGCTTGGTTTAATTGTTCCAACCACACTCGGAGTTCGGTTTAGTCCTACAATCCGAGTCTTCATTCGGGTTGGAGATTTTCGAGTGCAACTCTCCTGATAAGGTGTCCCCGAGTATGACATTTCTGAGCAGGATAAATGCCGAGTTTGAGATATCTCTGATTCCCGGGTAGTATGGCACCGAGTGGAGCATTTTCCGGGTGAAACACTTCTGGACAGAGACTTTGACTTTGAATGAGAATGTTTCGGGTAGGGACTTAAAGAATTCATGAGTCAGACTTCGGTGAAATATTGCCGACTGAAGAATTTAAGAGTCTAGCATTGGACTTGAAGTGTTTCCGAGTAAGGAATTCCAAAGGAAAGTATTTCCGAGCGAATTCAATAACGAGTATGATGATTGATTCTTCTACAACGTTCGGCCAAGCCTACAGGTCGTACTCAGAGTTCGGTTTAATCCTACAATCCGAGCCTTCAGTCGGTGTTGGATTTTACCCATTCACCAGCCTTCAAATGGGGTTCGGTGCAATCCTACAACCCATTTCCTGAGGTTCGGTTTAATCCTACAACTCAGGTCTTCAATGGCGTTCGGTTTGATCCTACTAGCCGTATATTCAATCAGTGTTGGATTTTACCCATTCACCATTCTTCATACTTGGTGTTGGATTTTACCCATTCACCGGCCTTCAAATGGGGTTCGGTGCAATCCTACAACCCATTTCCTGAGGTTCGGTTCAATCCTACAACCCAGGTCTTCACTGACGTTCGGCCAAACCTACTAGTCGTACTCAAAGTTCGATTTAATCCTACAATCCGAGCCTTCTCCGGTGTTCAGCCAAACTTACTAACCGTACCCAGAGTTCGGTTAAATCCTACAATCTAAGCCTTCAATCGGTGTTGGATTTTACCCATTCACCGTTCTTCACCGACGTTCGGCCAAACCTACTAGTCGTACTCGGAGTTCGGTTTAATCCTACAATCCGAGCCTTCGAGATATGGTTCACCCAGTTGTACCTTCGAAGAGGTTCATCATTAACGACGTTGTTAGGATCATCCGTCCTGAAAGTATCTTGTCACAACGCAGTTGTGCATCGAGTAAAATCATAAAGGCAATAGGTGAACACAGAGAATATTTCATTAATTATAAATTACAATACAAAGGAGAGAAAGAGAACCGAGTCAGGGTTATGCCTCGTTAAACCTTTTTGATAAAATCCGATCGGAAGAACCCAAGTAAGGAAAGAGTGCACACTGTTTTACCAACTAACTATAGTAGCGAACGCTGTTGCTTCCAAGTGCATTTCGATACCTACGTACTTCAAAGCTTTTCTTTGAAACTCCTCCAACGTCGTCAGAGAACTCTTTGCCAAAGACAAAGCAAAGGCGGATCCAGGCTGTAAGGCTTCGACAATGATGTGAAGCTGAATAGCCTCTGTGAGGTTAGGCACCAAAGCAGCTTCCTTGTAAAATCTCTTCAAAAACTCCCTGAGAGTTTCACTTTCTCCCTGCCTTATCTGAGCCAAGGTATGAGAGGTCCTTGGAACGTTTCTGGAGATAATGAAATGGCTTTCAAATGAAATCGCCATTTCTTCCCAGGAGTCTATTGACCCCGAGGGTAAACTTTTGAACCAACTGAGAGCTTCCTCCGTTAAGGTTCGTGGAAACATCTTGCACATCACATCTTTATCAGCTCCCAAGTACATGGCCTCATACGTGTAAGCATCAAGGTGCTTAATAGGATCAGTTTCTTCGTTATACTTTCCGATGGAAAGTGGTTGAGTCGTTTGCAGATGCTTGGGGATGACTACGTTCATGAGCCTCCTTGAGAAAGGGACGTTGAATCGGTATGGCCCAGAAGCCATCGCTGTCTGCCCCCTCTTCCTTGCACTGTTCCTGTCCCCAGAATCTTGAGTTTATTCTCTCCTCTCATAAGTAGGGATCTTAGAATACTGGAGGGTTGTAGATCTCCCTCTCGCAGATACATGGCGAGTATCCTCCGCCTGAGACATCACTTTGTCCCCAGTTCCTCCTTTCTCCCTTCGCAACTCCATCAACTCCTTCCTGAGTTGTCTAATAACCTCATCTCGTGGATCAGGGGTTGCCACTGGTATCATCCTCCTTGAGTGGGTTGCTGGTGATTCAAAGACGAATCCCCCCTCCGCTTGTTGATGGGTCACATCTTCCACATGACCATCCATAAAGTTGCGTCCATCTCCTTCCATGGTCGACTACTAACTTCTGCAGAAAATGGGGATAACTCTACCGAGTCCCACCGGGCGTGCCAATGATCTGTCCCCGACCGGGGTCTAGGATCCGGTGTCGGGACAACCTCAAGAGTTGAAGATTGAATGAGATAGAAGACCGTTTGAGTGTATCCGGTCTCTCTGATCCGGCCTCTCAACGTGTGGAGGTTGGTCTTGTTGTCCTGGAGATCCTTCACACCGACCTCTCGCGTTGGTGTGGGCGACAGGTGGTGTCACCTGTGAGGATTCTCCGACGCTCAAGTTAGAAGAGTGTAAGATGAACTCTGTGATACTGAAACAGTATATTAGAGAGAATGAGAGTAAGGACAACATAACCTTTGACATGTATTGCAACATGTTATTTATAGTTGAGCGTGGAAGATGAATCGTTGGGTGTTAGTGGGCCCACTGGTTCTGATAACGTGTATAAAGAGTCAATCCAAGTGGGTCAGCATTCAGAGTATGCCAAGAGAGTAGGTGAATTATCAGTGTACTTTTCTGTCACATGGATGAAGGATAATCACCTTTTCCGTAAATTCCGCTGGTGATTGTACCCACTCCTGTCAGTGAATGAAAGGGACATATTCCGCTGTGTAGAATACCTTTCCCGTTATGATACTGAAGCAGTCGGTTAGAGAACGGATCAACCACTCGGTGTAGGAGAGCGGATAAGCCGATCGGTGTCTCGGATGTCACCTCAGACAACTGGTGTAAGAGAGGTTTGCGGAGTGTGTTGTAGACCGGATTGGTATTCTTGACACCGGCTGAACACTAGGGCGACTATAATGACTTCACTTTAGGTGAGACCGGATCAACATGTTTACCGACTGGATCATTATCCTGGGATACCGGTTGACTTCTAGGAAGGCTGAGTTGGCCTTTTGTCCTCAGAACCGGTATCCAGACCGGATAATCTTGGGGCCGGTATCCAAACCGGATCAAATTTTAATAGAGATATCAAAACTCGAAATGAGCTTTAATTTTAAAAAATCTAAAAAGATGCATTTATTTTCTAGATAACATTAAAAAATTTAAATAAGCTTAAAAAGTCTTGTAAATTAATGCGAGTTATTTTTTAACTAATATTCCAGTTTAACATAGGATATATTTGGAACAATTAAAATTTCTTATTTTTATTTGTTGATGTGAAATTTCTTTATCTATAGTTGTTGGTTATTTGTTTACTAACAGTTTGTGCTTTTTTTCCTTATAATGTTGACCACTCACTTCCTACACAACAAAGAAGCTGGAACATAGTCCAAAAACAAAACCAAATCCACCTCCAAAGTCCATGCTTTGATGCTTGCACAGGTCCAGAGGTGGTGGAGGACACAATAAAGCTATAATTTTTAGGCCCTCAAACCCACCTTTTCTGTCTTCAAGCTACTATTGGTAACCAAGTTTAAATTTTGTGGGGTATTACCTTCTTGGGGCATCTTCTAAAGGATCTGGATTTTGCAGATTTTCTTCTGCAAAATCTCTAAGCTTCTTTGGCTCCTGAATTTGGTGTCATTTTTTTTCAGCCTTGTCTGAGAGCTGAACAAGAAGATGGGTGGTGGGAATCAAGATGCAATCAAGCAGTTGCAGTCCCTAATGGAAGATGGTGTGTTTGTTTGTGCATCAAATGTTTGAAATTCACCTTGCATTCTTGTTTTCTTCTATGATCTATGATGGGCACTCATAAAGGTTCTTTTTTATCTTTGGTTCTGTCTCTTGTTGCAGTGGATGAGCAACTGAAGAACACATTCCAGGTTTGGCTTTAAAAAATAAACTTTGTTTTGCTTGATCTTGTGTGTTGAGAGAAAGGAATGAGGAAAAAAATCATGAATAGGGGTTATGGTTGGTGATCTGAAACCTGATTTGAAAAAAAAAATAGCACTTGTTTTTTTTTTTCAATCTTAGATTAAGGGGAAAATAAACAAAATAAATAATTTTTGAAACCAAAAATTAAGTTTTTCTGTCAAATTGATCTGGAATTCTGGATCACTGGTACCTCAGTTTTAAAGAAATTTTCTGTAGATGGCTGATTGTATTTGTAAATGGTGTTTGAAGGATTGAGCTTAGAACTTGTAAATTGGTCTTTTCATTGTTTAAGAAAAAGTCTTCAACTACAAGAAAATCATACTAAATTTAGTGATTATGCACCAACATAAGGGTCTTTTAATTTCTTTCGCCTTATTGTTCACCAAATCTCCTACATTTTTGCGCTATTTCTATTATCCTATCATGGTTATGTGATTTTGAGCTAACTAGTGAAAGTAATTTTTTTATTTTTGCTTAAGTCTTGTTATCTACACTAGTGAATATTTTCCTGAAAGCTTTCTTTATACATTTCAGAATATGCACCAAGGTTATCCTAATGAAGCATTGATACGGTTTCTCAAAGCAAGGGACTGGAATGTTACCAAGGCCCATACAATGGTTAGATCTTTCATTTTCAGTAAAACCTTTATGTTGGACTATTAGCAAAGTTGATTGCTCTTAGCAGATAGCATTATTTTTTGAGTAACGATCTTTTGATGTACAAACTTTTCTGACAATTTTAATTGTTACAGTTGATTGATTGTTTGAAGTGGAGAGTGGAAAATGAAATTGACAATGTTTTAACGGTGAGTTCCTTCATTATGCTGTTGTTTTTTTAGTTAGTTTTTTTTTCCTGGTTTTCTTTCCACAAGAATTCTTTGGTGAATGAGAATTCAGGTTCCAAGACTATACTATACAAACCATATTATTTCAAGTTTGGGTAAAACCAATATAAAAATGAGATTCAAGTGGTCACTGGAAATGAATTAATTGACATTTTTTCTTATACTTATTCACATCTATTCATCACCCTTCTCTCATAATATAGAAGCTTATTGTATTTCTCAATGGTGCTGCTTTGTTGTATTCCTTGTGTTTGCACAACAGAAGCCGATCCCTGCAGATTTGTACAAAGTTGTGCGAGATTCTTATCTCATAGGAATGCCTGGTTACTCAAAGGAGGTACTCATGATTTAGATAGATCATAGATATCATAAGTGCTTTTGATATCAAATGTGAATTGAAGTTTTATATTCATACCCCACCCCCTGTCCCTGCCATCATCGTATATGTCATATTCGTGTAAAAAGTACAAAATGGCATCTTTTTAAATAATCTAAAATGCGTAGATTTATAATTTCTTTCATTTGTGGCTGAATAATGGCAGGGACTACCAGTCATTGCTGTTGGTGTTGGGCTCAGTACGTATGACAAAGCCTCTGTAAGGATCATATGTCGTCTCTTTTCATCTTACCTTTACAAAACAACAGTAGAAACAGAAGTCTTTTTTATTTCTGATGACTTTTCAATTTGTTAGAACTTTAGCACATTACAAGGTCTCTGAATTAGACATTAATAATAGTTGGTGTTAAATGCATGCTTGTTATCTGCCTAGTGCCTACACTCCTTATGTAGCATCTAAGATCCTGTGGAGTTTTGATTATGCATTTGATGTTGAATTTGTGCTTCTTTTTCTTCAGGACAAATACTATATACAGTCACACATCCAAATTAATGAATATAGGGATCGCGTGATCTTGGTGAGTACCTTAAGACTGTTTTGTTATTCTCATAGATACTCTGTTACCCATTTCCTGGCTTGCTTATCATTTTATTTCATTTTATTTCAGCCAGCAGCCACAAAGAAGCATGGACGATACATCGGCACCTGTGTGAAAGTCTTGGATATGACTGGTTTAAAATTTTCAGCACTAAACCAATTAAGGGTATGCTGGTAGTTTTGGAAAAATGTTCTTTCATATTTTATCACTTTCTCCCGTTTTCCTTCATATTGTAGACATATGAGGGCCCCTTGCCTATGACTTTATCATTATAAATATTGATTTTCATTTCAATGAGGTTTCTCAGTTCTCACTCCCCTCCATCTGCTTGATGCTCTTATGGTTGATGACAGATTCTGTTTGATCATTTTCTGCAGTTGTTGACTGCTATATCTACAATAGATGACTTGAACTACCCGGAAAAGAGCGACACATACTTTATTGTTAATGCACCGTATATATTCTCAGCATGTTGGAAGGTTTGTGCTTACCTTTTTGGACTGCTTCACTCTGCATCCTTGATTTCATTAACATCATTCAAAATCCAAAGATTAAGCCTCATTAACATCATTCAAAATCCAAAGATTAAGCCTCTGAAACATGTTTTACTTAAATTATTATTGGAAGGTTGTGAAGCCTCTTTTGCAAGAAAGAACAAGGCGGAAAATCCAGGTGCTTCAAGGTTGTGGAAAGGAGGAATTACTGAAGGTAAGTGAGCTCTCACAGTATCATTATACTTCTGGATTTTGTTTGCTAGTTTCAATCAATGCTGTCAAATTACTATTCTAGTGATCCTAATATTTAATCATATGAAACAAGATATTATCAATTTTCTTTATATAGCCACTTAGATGAGGTAAAATTTGGTATCATGATTGATGGAGGATGTGATACATCAGACATTTCATATTACTCCATCCTAACTATAATTATTCTTGTCATTAAGAATCTTCTATCATGTTTCCTCTCTCACGGCGCCTAATTGAATTTGATGTTTATACTCGATAAGGAACATAACCAAATCAATTTTCTTTTTCCTTTCTCCTAGATTTTTTGCAACTACAATACTTTTGCCAATCTCAATAGTTCTTTCAAAACTTGTTTACAGGTAATGGACTATGCATCACTCCCACACTTCTGTAGAAAAGAAGATTCCAAGTCATCCAAACACAATGCAGCAACAAATACTGAAAACTGCTTCTCCTTCAACCACGTCTTCCATCAACAACTCTACAATTACATCAAGCAGCAAGCCATCATTAGGGAGGCAACATCACCAATTAGACAAGGGTCCTTCTACGTTGACATACCTGAGCCAGACCCTGACGATGCCAAAATAGCCAAGACCATAGAAACTGAGTTTCACAAGTTGGAAAACCAGAATAGCTTTACCAACTCAGTAAATGGTCTTGCAGTCAATGGGCATTGAAAGCTGGTTATACTGTTTTTGGCCCCCTTTAGACTTGTGAGCCTCTTTTTTATTTGTTGATTACTTTATGAATTACCAGAAGGGTTATACTTGTTCTTTATATGGGTTATAGTTTATACCCGGCTATTGGCATGTAATGTTAGAAGTTTTGCATTAACTCGATGCAAATTTCTTCAGACAGGATTTTTTTTAATCTAATTTCTATAATCACTTTGGGATTATGAGCATATTCATATTTCTATAACTGTCTTGGTACACTTTTACTTTTCAATGTGTTGCTGACAAAAGTTGACCATTGGGACTTTGTGGACCGTTGATTAATTAGACGGAGGTGATTGTGGGATGGCAACCGGTTGAGTGGGTTTAGGAGATTAAGGGGCACATGCGTAAATTCAGATATTAGGCATTCGTTTAGTTTTGGAGCAATATTAATGGCTCCCATACGCGTGTTAGGTTGACACGTATCACGGAACACGTGCAGGAGATTAGGGCCACAAAACGAAACGTCAATTAATATCTAATTAATATCTCCTGATGTCTCTCTCCTCTCTCTTACCTTCTTCGTCCTTGTTTCTCTCAGGCGTTTCTGTTTCCTTGTTTCTCGTTTCTCTGTTGTGGGTCTCCCTCCCTCATCCCCTCAACCTTTCGGCACCCATAGTTTGAGCTCTGCATGGTTCTTTTTCGTTTCTGTTTCGGGTATGTGGTTTCTTTATTCTGAGTCTCCCTCCTTCATCCCTTCAATCTTTTGGCACCCATGGTTTTCTGCATGGTCCTCGTCCGGTTATTTTGTCTCTGAACTTTGAATACATACATCTCCATTTCTGGGTCGGGTTTCCGGTTTCTGCTTTGAGCTGTGCATGTTGTTCATCTGTTTGTTTTTCTCTGAAAAGGTGTTTATGTTGTTTAGTCTCCCTCCGTCAGATCTAGTTTGAGGTATGTGTTTGTGAGGGTAATACACGTTTCTGCTTGTTGGGCCTCCGCTTGTTTGTTTTGTCTTCGTCCGTCTTCCCCTGAACGTTCATTATCCACAGATCTAGCCTTCCTTTGTGAACTTATGGGTTTCATTGTTTTCTGGTCCTCCCTCATCCCCTGGACCTTTCCCTACCCATAGATTTGGCCTTCCTCATTCCTCAGTCCCTAATCTTTTCGTTTCGTATCGATCTACATCGTCCTTTGGTTGCTCGGTTGTTGTTGAAACATTGATCTATTTGTTTGGGGTTTGTTTACTGTGACGTTTGGATGGTCGGGGTACTTGGGTAATCGGCTTCGAGTGATGACAAAAAGAAACACGGAGGAAAAAAAATACTATGTGTTCAGAGGGAGAAATCTTGGGATCTATACCTGTTGGAGTGACTGCTGCTGTTTAATGTGTTACTGTTTATGATAATTAAAACCCTATTTAATGATGCTATTTAATAAGTACTGCTGCTATTTAAAACCTTATTTAATGTTGCTATTTAATGTGTAACTTATTAATATTTAAAACCCTACACAGGTATGGCTCGAATGTCTTCCCCCCAAATGTCCAAAGGGTGTGGAGGTAAGGTTATGAGGAACTGGAAATTTTTTATGGTGGTTAACATAAATTTCTTGACTTTGTTTCTATTAGCTAGTGTCTGGTTAACATAAGTTGAATCAAGTACGCTAAAATAAGTTTACAATTACGGGAATCAAGTAAGGAAAACACAATAAAGTATTAACAAATAACCAAACTTTTTAAAGAATCAAATAAGTTAAAGTAAGTTTTGTACGCTTTTTATTATTAAACGTCGCGACGCTATTAGTAAAAAATTTGTTGGTAATTTTATGATGAAAGGCTTAAATTAGTTTCTATTTGTCGGTAATGTGTTCCTAAAATATTTGTTTAGGGGAAGAAGAATATGGAGGGGTGTCTAAAATTTCACAGTTTTCAAAATGATAACAAGTACTGCTGCTATTCTATATGTTACTGTTTATGATAAGCCATTTTCTTACTATAAGTAGTGATGTGGGGAAATTTTAGTAGTCAAGTACGATTGTATAAGATTTTCTTTAGTTTTACGCAGCATTGTAAACTGGATGTAATCATTTGCGTTTGTTTTTGCAATTAATCTGGGCATTAATTAAACTTAACCAATATTGGTAATGTGAGCATGATAAAAAGGCTTCCATTTCTAGAACACAACTTACACTGCTTATACTTAGAACTAGATGGACGATTTTGGTAATGCTAATCCTGGAATAAGTTTAAACAGTGGCCAAGGTTTGCCACCATCCATAGTGGATCAAATATTAGCGTATATGAAACAGTTGGCTGACTGCCAAGCACAATCAGAAATACAAATCCATAGGTTAAAAACAGAGTTAGATAACGTGTGTATGTATGTAGCCATGCTGCTATTTGTGTATGGGAAGCAGGGTGTCCCATACACCTACTATAACCAATCTGGTCAACAACCACTAACAAAGGTGAATGTTCAGGATATGCGGTGGAAAGACAAGGGTTAGTCTAAGGTGGTTGACATTTAGGACTTCAACATAGAAAGTTTACTGGCTGATGAGTCACCCCATAAGGTGGTGGTGTTAGATGTGGATGAGGTTGAAACACGACAGAAAGGGAAAGGTCCCTTAATGAATATCAATGTCCCGAATGTGAACTCCTCATCTGGAGGAGAGTGTTGTACACTAACAACCTTGCAAGTAATATAACTTAAAAAACGTGTACTGGTGTTTAATGTTAGTGTTTTATAAATGTGTATTTTTGGTTTTAATGTCATGCATTTTTTTCTGTTATTTTGTGTAATAAAGGATAACTCGTACTACGAGTTGGGAAAAGGACTACAATGTTTGAACCATGTTTGAACAATACATGATCCTCGAATGAAATATGCTCTCGTTTGGTCCCTCCATCGACCCGTCTAAGGTTGATCCCGAAAAGGGGTGTGCAAATAACTCAAACCTCCCCACCAATATTTAGCAGTTCAGTTCCATCTTTGAGGCCCATAGTCTCCATGACTAGAAGGGCTGCTGGTTATATCATGCCTAAGGTCATCTCTTTATTTTTTTCATCTATCCTTCTTATTTATTATTTTTTTGCACTTATATTATATCTGAATCCTTTTTTATTTCTAACATTTTTCCGACGTAGCATTTGAAAAGTAAGTTTAAGATCACTTCTAAACATGGATTAAGTAAAGAGGAACTCATGGTTGCATACTATATTTTTGGGACTACTTTGGACAGTAGGTAAGTAGTTTTAAACAGTATCTTCCCCAAACGTCATATTTATCACGGATTGCTATAATAATTAAAGTATGCATGCTTAAAAACTTGACAGTATGCAATTTTCTCAACCAACAACTTTATGCTACACCGTGGAGACTTCTATTGTTTAGTCCTTGGAAACACTGTAACTGAAAAGGTCCATATGGTCTATCAGAATAAGCCAGTGTCTAATGAATCCTTTATATTACACCTAATTACAATTTTGTAGATCTTTCGTATGGTGTCACTTAACTATGCACACGCCAACCGAGCCAACGACAAGATTACTATGTGGTGTCTTCCACCCTCATTTGCTGTGAGCACAATTATTAACTCGTTTGTTTGTTTTTTTTATTATTTATGTATTTTTGTGTTTTCCCTCATTGGCTGTTAAGCAATAAAAGAAATTAACAAGAGAACATTTGGCTAGTCACACCATTGGTGACCTGATAACTGATTATGTTCTTGAATGGATGCCAGAAAATGTGTATTTTATGCATGTATAAATCGTGTCTAACTCATAAGTATATGTTTTATTAACTAGATAAACATAATTTACAGATTGAAACTTTTTTCCAACGTAAATCTCTATTCCCATAAAGGAAGACTATCATTGGTATCTGATGGTGGTTAATATCAAAGACCATGAAATTTACAAATTAGCACATTCCCTACTAGTGACAAGGATCCCTTCAAAATAAAGAATGTGGAAACAATTGTAAGTGCCACTTAAGTCAAATTCTTAAACTATTGACAAACTCATTTAACTTGGTTAATTGTTTTGTAGGCTCACATGCTTAGTCAAATCCTAGCTTCTGATTACTTTATTCCAAGAATGATAGAAACTAGAACAGATTTTGAAAACTGGAAAACTGTTGAGCCAAGGGGAATACCTAATGTTGGATCAAGCATAAACTCTACTGTTCGGGTCCTTGACTAGCACAACATGGAAACCCACTTTCAAAAAAAACATGATTGTAGTGGTAAGAACTTTTTTATAATGCCAGTAAGATGTTAAATAATAATGTAACTTGGTCCAATTTTCTGTGTAAAACAACTCAACGATCGGTGGTGTGTCTGAAAACTACAATTTATGTTATGATGAACTCTAGTAATGACGTGAAGGAATATGTTGACAATGTCATTCAGATGGTTTGGAGTAGCTTTAATTGTTGAATGAGAAGTATTTGTTAGTTTACTACTGTTTTCATTGTGGTGTAATTTTAAGTTTCATTGTTGGACTTTATGGCCATTCATGACCATTATTATCTGATGTTACATTTAGTGTTGTGCAACCATGTGTAAGTTTCGTGTTATGTTATTCTAGTTTCCATTGCTTAATTAAATGTTAACATCCCATTTTTTGTTCTTCAATTTTATTAATTAAAATTCTATTAAAAATTATAATAATGTATTCTTGATAACCATTTTGTGGAGCAGCCAAATATATTCTTGATAACCAACACCTGACCAACAAATTCAACACAAATAGTTCATCATAAATGTATTTCAAGTTATAAACCTATCCTTAAACAAACAACAAATAACAGTAAACACTCAGTGATCCAAAGCACATCCGCTTTTGTTGCATCTCGTCATGCAACCTGTCGATGTGTATCATTATTTGTTGAACTAGTATACTTTAAATATTAGGTAATGAATAATGAATACTTACTCTAGTCACCCACATCATACGTACGAGATGGTCTTATGCCAGAGTTGAGCATGTTTGCTTGCGTCAGATGAGGGCATTTTTTCCTTGAATGTCTAGGTTGCTTGCAACAAGAACGTCTGGTAACATGTCGTCGACTAATCAGAACTTGGTCCATGCTTGGACATGTGCTGCGAGGACTATTGACGAACTAACTAGGGTTCCCAATGTGGGTTCTAGCTCCAATAATCCGCCCTTATTTACCCAATAACCTTCTCAGTGGCTAGCCTATTCCTCATGTCTTTAAAATCTTCATAGGAAACACAAGCTAGACGACAAACATCACGTGCCGCAAAACTTTACACACCAAACCAAATTTTAATTTTAGATGTGGGGTTAACAAGGTCATCGTATGCTTCGTCATTCGGGAGGGTGAAACCTGATTTTTCATTTTTCGTCCATCTTCGAAGAACCAAACATGAAGGTAGGTCCTCAACATCCAAATACTTTAAAACAATGAGAATATGCGCACACGGTAAACCCAACGATCCCATGCCTATGCATGAGCACCGGAACTCGTCATAATTTTCCCAGTGCAATCTGTGAACGTGGTCGTTTGTTGTCAATGTAACCTTGTAGCTTGTTTGGGATATTCTCCGCAGAACGTCAACAACCTGATACACTCCCGACTTTTCCAATAACAAACAAAGCTCACCAAACATTCTTCTCTTATATAGACTAACGACAAACCTTTCTAACATCATAACGTTGGTCACCATTATTAGTTCCGCATACATCGACTTGAAATCTTCCTCCATGTCGTTGTTATGCATGTGTTTCACACACCTGTAGAAGTTGAACAAAAATTCATTCAAGTTACTCCTTCTATCAACATATCGTCCCATTTGTGCATGCAAGCCTTCACATTGGGAAGTTATTCACATGCCTGCAAAAAAATTCTCCTTCAAGTACGCACTTGCCCAATATTTGTCTTTGCATAGAACTCCTGGGCAATACCCATCATGAACCAAATCACGGTCTACCAAAGCAGTATTCCACTTCTACTTAAACTGAGCAACTGAACAATCACCAAGCATGCATTGTGTAAACAATTTGGTGAACCTGGGGTTATGAAACTTGGCAGTAACATTTCTTATTAAATGCCAACCACATAACCTATGATAAGCATATAGAAACACTCGATTGATAACTTGCTTCATTGATTGATCCCCATCTATAATGACACATTTTGGCGCTTTACCGTTACTCGCAATCAGAAATTGTTCCAACAACCAAACATATGTCAAGATCCTCTTGTCTAATACCAAAGCACAACCAAAAATGCATGTTTGTTTGTGATGATTTACACCACTTAACATCACAATCAGACATTTGTATTTATTATTTTTGTAGGTCGCATCAAACGCTAACACATCACCAAAAATCTAGTAGTTCTTCCGACTTGTTTCATCACACCAAAACAAATATAACAATCTTCCATCATTACTAATCTTATGACTCCAAAACAGGTATGGATTGTAACATCCTAAAATTTTTAAATTTTTAAACATTAAAAGGGAATAATTAATTAAATAATTAAAATAAATTAATTAAGTTCAAAATTTTTTAAAATAAATAAATTGGGATAAGTATAAATTAAAAATATTTAATTTAAATTTTTAGAGTTGAAATGGACAACATAATTAATTAATTAAAATATCAATGTTAGACCAACTATTTCTGTTTTGCTCGCCGTTGGTCAGGGTGATAGAGAATATTCTTAGGAGTACGAGGGTATTTTTGAAAAAAAATTTGGATGTGTATTGTGCCCGTACGAAGATCCAGTTGCCCAAAAAAATTGAAAAAAGAAAAAGAAATAGGCTTTTTAGAGAATTGCTATATGTAATATCCTATTGGGGAAAATAGGAAGTCAGAAACACTCTCCTCATTCTTTATTTTCACGTGTTCCACTCTTTCTCTCATACCTTCTTATCTTTTCTTCTCCTTCCCTACAACAAAGTCACTGAACCTTGCACTTCCCTTGTCCTTTCTCTCAATTTTGAACCACACACTAGCAAGGAGGAGATCGTGCTACGCGGAACTTTCCTCCCTATTTTGTTTTTCTCTTTGGCTTCCTCTAGGGCTCTCTTATTTTTGGGTTTGAGGTAAGTTCTCACCATTTCTATGATTCTTGAACACTTGAATATGGTTTTAGATGTTGGAAAAAGTGAGTTTAATGTTTGGGTATGTTAGAGAATCCATTTAGAGGTCAAACATATGGTGTGGTGATGAAAATATGTAGTTTTGTGAGGGTGAAATGGTGTATACAAAAATTAGGATTTGTGGCGGAGGAAAAGGTGATGAATTAGCTATTTTGATAAGTTTAATTGAAATCTCAAACAAGATTATGGAAAACCTAATTCTAGAAATTGGGGAAAATATATAATTATGTATGAAAAGATAATGTTTTGCTTGGAAATAAGTTGTAGTATGTGAAATTTTAAATTATTGATAATTGGAGATGAAGTTGTTAATAGTTATAACATGAAAACCTTTGTAAGTATAAGGAGTTATGTTATATAAACCTAGAAAAATTTAAGAAATGATGTTTTAGAGCATGTAAGATCAAAATAATGTTTATGGAATTTTATAATAAAGTTTAGAAATTTTTAATAAGCTTTATACTTGGGTTTGACCCTTAAAATGTTAGAACAAGTGATTGTGAGAAAAGAATTCTTATGTTAAATATAAATAGAATTTATATGTCCATAAAATTATTTAAGACCAAGTTTATAATTATTAATATTTTTAGTGTTTAAGCTTGGTGTTATAGACATATAATTATAATTCTATATTTATATAAATGTAGGAACCAATACCGTTGACGAAGCGGAACCCTCAAATTACAACGCCTATTTTTCTTGAGGTAGGAGGGGGTAACATAGTTTAAATGCATTACATTATCCAATTAATAGTTTATGTATAATGTAGTATAACATGTTTGCCTTATTGGAGTATGTGTTTCCATATAAGATGTTAATATATGTTGTTTGACAAATATGCGATGACATGCATTTAGACTTGTATGATATGCTTATGAATAATAAGAGAGATTGATGGTATTTAATATATTATGTAATGGTATGTTGTAAATGAGGTTTACGGGTTGGTTTTGTGTTACCACTGTGTGTATGCGAATGATGAGAATGGAAATTGGTGATGGAAATGAATACCTTGGATTGTAAAATAATATTAGGCCATGAGTTGCCTTGATAAATATATGTTTGGAAATTATTTTATGCCAATAACTCTCTATGTGAAAGTGTGGTGATCCACTGTGAATACCGGCCCATAGGGTAAGTACCCTGGATAAGATCAAAATGAGACTTAAAGATTGAAATCTAGATGAGGTACGCAAATACCGATGCAATCATTAATTGACATTATAATAATATTGAGCATCTGAGGTTCAGTATAGAATAAATAAAATAGACCCTGGTTAGGAAAGTTGCTACAAGTCAGAGTTAGGTGCAAGTTGCCCACTTACACCTACCAAAGCTACAGTCTCAGAACTCTGTCAAGAGAGGTCAAATCACCACTTGTGGTTAAGGAAAAATTATAAATACAACTCATTTATTAGAACAAAACAGATTTGACAACTCTGAACTTAATACCTTCGTAATTGTCTTTTATTCCGTAATACTCTTACTAACTTAAGCATCAGAGTTCCTTTTGTAAGTATGTAACATCCTAAATTTTAAAATAATGGATTAATTAGGGAATAAATATCAAATAATGGAATGTGGATTATTTAATGTCCCAGAATATAGGAAATGATTAAATTAATATTTTTGGAGACTGTTGGTAATTTATTGGGACTGAATAAGCTGAAAACTGACCCGATTAAAATATAGGTATCAGACCAAGTATCTCCGATTGGGATGATATTGGTCGGGGTTGTTGAGAATATTACTGGGAATCCAAATATGTATTCGGAATAATTTTCAGATAAAGTATTGAGCCCAAATATAGATCCTGTTTGTCATAAAACGATGAACTTTAATGAGATGGAATAGAAAGGAAAACCAAAAACCCATTTCTCTCTTCTACTCCCGTCAGCTTCTTTTACATCTTCTTCATCTCTATTCTCCTTCTTTACTTCCTCTAATTTCTTTTCTAAAACCCTAGCAAAGATTATAACCCATTCCATCCCTCCATTTTCGTTTGTGGAAGCTTGAAGAGGAAGAGCTTGAAACTTGGAGATCCTTCCTCCATCTCCTCTATTTTTGTGTTCCTTCCCTTTTCCCTTGAAAGATTACCCCTTTTTCACTCTTAAGGTAAGTTTCTTGTCATTTTCAAGAGTGTGAACCTTAGGTTGTGGGTTTTTGGTGTTGGGTGAGCATTTAATGTATTCATGGGTTGTTGGGAGAAGCATTTAATGTGAAAACCTAAGTTAGGGTGTTGTTAATGTAGCATTTATGGTGGGTTGTTATGGGTACATGAAATTTATGTTGGTAGATGAAGGATGTGAACACCTATCTCGGTCCGGTCAGGTTTCACCAAGAGTAGGGATGTGCCTTTCCCAGGCGAAAGGATCTCCGAGAGAGGACTAAGCTTCAATTCTGACTAATCCTTCTGGCTGTAAGATTTCCAAGTGAAAAATGACTATTTCCGAGTGAAAGATGGTTGTTCCCGAGTGAAATATCCGAGTAAGCTATTTCCGAGTGAAATATCCGAGTGAGCTGTTTCTGAGTGACACGTGTCCGATTTGGCTGCCTCTGAGGGAGTTATTTCTGAACGAGGAAAAGGCTCTGGATGGTCATTTCCGAGTAGTATGACTCGGAATGATCATTTCTGAGTAGAGAGTCTCTGAGTGAGACGTTGGCGAGTGGATTGTCTCCCAGTTGGAGATAAATCCGAGTGGAAGATTCCCGAGGGAAGCCACTCCAAATGAAAAATGGCTGACTTTGAATGAATACTTCCCGGTTGGAGATAAATCCGAGTGGAAGATTCTCGATTGAAGCCACTGAGTGAAAAAGGGACTGAATTTGAATAAATACCGTCCAAAGATATATGTCCGAGTGAAGGATTACTGATTGAAGCAGCAAGTCTGATTTTGGGATAAATGTCTTTTTCTAGACAAAGATGTTTCCGGGTGGAGGGCTCCCGTTTGATGCCACTCTGAATGAAAACGAGTCTGATTCGGGATAAGTACTTTTTCTGGGCAAAATTGTTTCTGAATCGAAGATCCTCGAGTGAGTTGATTCTGAATGAAGAAACAGTCTGAACTCCAAAAGAGCACTTGTTGAATAAGGGTGTCTCCAAGTGGACCATCCCAAAGACTATCATCCGAGCAGAGGAAGCCCCTGAATGAACACTTGTTGAATAAGGAGGTCTCCGAGTGGTGTGATTCAGAGAAGATGGCATTCTCGAGCAAATAACAGGTTTCCGGGTGGTACGAGTTTCCGAGTTCCCCACTCCCGAGTGGGATATTCCTTTTCAAAAGATCAGCTTTTACTTTCAAGTTCCCCACTTCTGAATGGGATATTCCTCGGTGGACCGGTTCCAGGGATGAGTCTCCGAGCGAAGAAATACTTTGGTTTTAAAGGATCAACTTTCACTTTTCAAATTCCCCATTTCCGAATGAGATATTTCCAGGTAGATCGATTTAAGGGAATTATTCCCGAGAGTAGAAAAATCTCTGATCACGAATGATCCTCTTTCGGGCAACATCTCCTTCAAGGCCGATCCCCGAGTGAATAAATCCGAGTGGAAGATTCTCGATTAAAGCCGAGTTCCAAATTCTGAATGGAAAGCAAGGCCGACTCCCGAGTGAATACATCCGAGGGATTGATTGACAATTGAAACCATTCTGATTGGAAAGCAAGGCCGACTCCCGAGTGAATACATCCGAGGGATTGATTGACGAATGAAACCATTCCGATTGGAAAACAAGGCCGACTCCCGAGTGAATACATTCGAGTGGGTTGATGCACAATTCTGAGTGAAAGGCAAGCTTGATGAATGTGTCCGATTGAATTCTCCCGAGCAATGTATCCGAGCCAAGCATCTCCGAGCGAATGATCTCCGAGTGAGTCACTTTTGAAACAATTCCGAATGTTTCAAACAGTGAAGCAATTCCGATTGATTGCTTCAAACAGCAGTAATTCTGAGCCAAGCATCTCCGAGCGAATGATCTCTGAGTGAGTCACTTTTGAAACAATTCCAAATGTTTCAAACAGTGAAGCAATTCCGATTGATTGCTTCAAGCAGTGGTAATTCCGAGTCAAGCACCGAATGAAGCAATTCCGAATGAATGCTTCAAACAGTGACATTTCCAAACGAAGCAGCACCGAATGAAGCAATTCCGAATAGACGGAGGTCCTGATGAATGCTTCTCGGAAAACAATTTTCGAGTCAATGATTTGTGAATTCAGGCCTTCACACCGAGTGTTAGAGGTCGGATCAGATATGTGAATTCAAGCTTTCACTCGGTCTTTTATATATGAGAGCACCTGTTCCGCTCGGATTAATTCCCACTGAGGATGGATACCGGCTGAAGCACTAATCCGAGTCTTAAAAGAGAACACCGATTCCATATTTCCATTGTTTTCCCATGTTGACTTGGATTCCCACTGTCCAAGTGGATCCTTGAATTATGGGGGGCGGCCGGCAACAAGACAAAGGCAGAAATAATAAAGAATTCCCACCAGCCGCCGTTCCCTATGGTTGTCAAGGTCCAGGCTGTTTCTCCAACGCACCATCCAAGTTGATTAGCTAATCTTGTGGGGCGGCTGATAACAAACAAAAATTAAAATAATAAGTTATTCATCAGCTGCTGTTCCCCATAAATCATTGGTAGCCAGGCTATCTCTGGGTTGTTCAAGCAATCAGTATACACTGGGATTTCTATAAATACCCCAACTGAAGAGGAAAAGGGGGGGGGGGATTGGGAAGCTTTCATTGGAGGGGATCCTGAAGCCTTCATTTGAGAGAACTCTGAAGCTTTTCTTTTTGAGAGAAGAAACACTGTCCTAAATCCCACACCGTCCAACACCTCAAATCCTCATCCACACCGTCCTGCTCCTCCTAAATCCCACACCGCCCAGCTCCTTCTAAATCCCACACCGCCCAGCTCCTTCTAAATCCCACACCGCCCAGCTCCTTCTAAATCCCACACCGTCCAGCACCTCAAATCCTCACCAACACCGTCCTGCTCCTCCTAAATCCCACACCGCCCAGCTCCTCCTAAATCCCACACCGCCCAGCTCCTTCTAAATCCCACACCGTCCAACACCTCAAATCCTCACTAACACCGTCCTGCTCCTCCTAAATCCCACACCGCCCAGCTCCTTCTAAATCCCACACCGCCCAGCTCCTTCTAAATCCCACACCGTCCAGCACCTCAAATCCTCACCAACACTATCCAGTTCCTTCTAAATCCTCCATACCGTCTGGCTCTCTCTCTCTCTCACCACATCGGTTCCACTCTGCTCCTCATTTTTTTAATGTTTGTATTTGTTTATTTTTTGTTAAATTAATTGCTGTTCGATGACTCTGTTTACTTTTTAATTATTAATCAATTTTTATTGATTGAGTTAACCCCTCACCAAGATTCATAATAAACATTAATAAGAATGAGTGCTTCACACATTCTATTTGGACTAGCATAAAAGTTGTAATTATTATTATTATTATTATTATTATTATTATTATTATTATTATTGCAATTTTTATTACTTTTTTTAAAAAAGGAAGAGCGAGATTAATTTGGATGAGACGTCCTGTTAATCTCATTTTTTTATATAATATCTTTTCTTAAAAAGGGTGGAGCGAGGTTAATTTGGACGAGACGTCCTGTTAATCTCATGTAAAAATTCCGTGTCTATTTTTGTTTATTTTTGTATACTTTGTCATTTCGTATGTTTTCTTTTCTTGAAGAAGTTAAGATAATTTCTGGGTTAATTATAATGTGCGCTATCATATTGAGGTAACCGTTTTTATAACGGACAGTTGTGAGGTGCTAATACCTTCCTCACCTGTAATTAGACTCCCGAATTTGGAATTTCATTTATGACCAATGCTTTAATGAAAAGGTTTTCCCGGTATTTTATCCTAAAAAATATTGGTGGCGACTCCCTGTTTTTCTTTTCAAAAGGATTTCGAAACACGTTTTACGCTTTAATATTATGGAGAGTCGGTCGTGCCGCCGCGATCCCGGTCGCGACAGATGGTGACTCCACTGGGGACTTAGAGAGTCAAGCCAGTCAATTTGGTAGCGCATGTTTTAATTAACATATTAATTATTTAACTTCTTCCTTTATTTTATTTTCTGTCAATATTTGTATATGATTTCTGTTTTGTTTGTATTCTGTCATTTATGCTCTGCTAGTGTCTGTGTGATTGTTGAACCCTAGGTTAGACGACTTTATTTTGCTGCTTTGTGTTTGTTCTATGTGCAGGATGAGTAAGGTACAGGTATTGAATGTCTCTTTCACACACTACACTCACAATTTTCACACACTTTTGAGTGGGACCCTATACCCGGGCCCAAATGAAACTTAAGATTAGGGGAGGTTGATAGAGGAACCATTTGGGATGTACTTCCTGTCTGGTTACCGTGAGAATCTCAACTAGAGTTCGACTTATTCATGGTGCCCACACCTAGTAGACTTCCTACTGTTGTGGTCAACATCATGAGTAGGATCTTAGCTCTAGTAACCTTTAGAAGTTTTAGAACAAGCCACCTAATGCGAGATGTCACTGTTAAACAAACCTTAGAACCATTAGGAGACCTTCAGAAAAACCCGACTTAGGGTACAAAGGGGCAAACTTTACTTCTACCTTTTCTCATTCTCACTTTCCCTTCTGATCCAAATTAGAGGACCTATTGCCCGTTTAGCGGATTACTTTTTCAAAAAAATGACATACTTTTAACTAATGATCCTTTAACAGGCAAGTAGTCCTTTTCTTTTTTGCATATTTATTTAAGTCTTTGGGCCTTGAGTTACAGATCTTTTGAATCATCGAAAAAAAAAATCAAAAGAAAAAAATCAATTCTTTTTGTATTGACGATGATCAAAAAATTCATAGCTCACATGACCTTTGATTTGACACAAGTTTTGTCAAATCGTAACCTCCCTAAATACAAAAATGTTTTCAAAAAAGTTACTAAGGGAGTATCGATTTGCGAAGCACATTAATTCCTGATGACTCTTTCTCTCTTTTCTCTCTATTCTCACCAGAAGTTATTCAGAGCTTAATGAATACCCTTAGTAAGATATGGAAATTAACGTGGGATCAAACCTTTAAGAGGAGGGTCATGGTTCTCCGAGCTAGAAATAGCTAAACTTGAGGCTCTTATTGCGTTTTAGAATGAAGGATTCTTCTGTCTTCACAATTATCCCGTATTAATTTCCATGTTTACTATACCTAGTACTTTTGAACGATAAGTTCTAAGAAATGGTCAAAGGATACTCGCCAAAGCCTGTGATTGCTTCCCACGACATTCTCCTTCTTTTTATTTCCACCTAACATTTTTTTGCTTTTTTTTTAAAAAAGGGGGGGAGACGCAGACGTCACGGGTAGGCATCCTTACCAGACCCGGCTCCAAAAGAAACTCATGGCTGAGGTAGAGGCTGTGGACGAAGACTTTAGAACTGAGTTTGATCAGCTAAAAGAGCGAGTGACGAAGTTAACTAAACTTTTAGAAAAGAAATTCACAGAGGGAGGCTCCTCTACAGGTGTTGAGGATGCCCAACAGCAACCTGCCTCCGCGCCACCCCCCCTTGGTTCTGACCCAGCAAGAACCCAACTCCCTAACACAACGACACCCCCTCTCACCATTCATGTCGGAAGACCTAACCCTGCCCTTGAGACCCAGCCACCTTACGGCTAGTCCTATGCACAACAACATATATTTGTCGGTCCTGACGGCAACCCAGTACCTTTTCCACTTTATGGACTACCACCGGGGTACTATCCCCCGCTCGCTAACCAACAAGACGCCCACGACCAGCAAGCGATGAATCCTCTCGCTTCATACCCCACCCAGCCAAATATGCCACCACTCCACTAAACCCAAAATACGCAAGCCCATGACCCACAAACTTACCAAACCCAAAACATGTAAACCCATGACCCACAAACCTACCAAACCTAAAACACACAAGCCCAGATGACCCAGCCAACTTATGCTGTACAAACTATGGCTAAACCCTAAGGTCCCTCACCGAATACAGGCCTGATGAACCAGTCCCATGCGTTGCCTCCTTTCAACCAGTCACTCGGCTATCCATACGGATATGCAACCCCCTATATGACCAATATCCAAGATACAACCCGTATGATGAACCCGGTAGCCGGTCATAGCACGGTCCCAATTCCCCAAAAGGAAAAGATAGAAATCTTAGAAGAGCGTTTGAGAATGATGGAAGGCGCCGGAGGTTTTGGACTGATAGATGCTTCTGAGCTATGCCTAGTCACAGATGTTGTCCTCCAGCCCAAATTCAAGATGCCAGACTTTGACAAGTATCGGGGAATGACTTGTCCAAAGAACCATCTCACGATGTATTGTCGAAAGATGGCATCCTACTCTTCTAACGACCAATTTTTGATCCACTGCTTCCAAGATAGTCTAGCGGGGGCCGCTCTTACATGGTATGCTCATCTTGAGCGGAACCGTATTCGTTGTTGGAAGGATCTGGCAGATGCCTTCCTTAGACAATACAAATATAACATGGATATGGCACCCAACAGAGTTCAGTTACAGAATATGGTGAAAAGGGACAGTGAAATGTTTAAGGAGTATGCCCAACGATGGAGAGAGACAGCGGCGCAAGTGGACCCCCTATTGTCGAAAAAAGAGATAGTCGCGATGTTCATCGACACACTCCCATCACCTTTCTATGGCAAGATGATTGGTAGTGTTTCATCCAACTTCTCCGACATTGTGACTATTGGGAAAAGGGTGGAGAGCGGAACACGAACAGGAAAGATCACTCAGGGCCCATCTGGGGCAAGCACGACAAGAAAGCCGACGCTTGGGAGAAGGGATGAAGAAACTAATTCCATCTCTTCTAATCAAAAGACGGCTCCACCGAGGCTATTCGTCCCTACCATGATCCAAACTCCCAATCCTTATGTGGCTGCTGCCACTCAGGGCACGACAACTTATACTCCCCACTTTCGTCCGCCCATGGTAAGAGCGCAAATGCCGCAACCTATGCCATACCATCATCCTCAACAAGTGATTCGACCACCCAATCATAATCAGAATACAAGGAACCCCAACAATGAGCGCACACCTGTGCAGTTCGATCCAATTCCCATAACATATACCGAACTTTTTCCAATTCTCGTTCAGAAGGGCCTGGTAGCTCCATGCCCCATGAGGCCGTTGCAACCTCCTTACCCAAAGGGGTATGACCCAAACGCTCATTGTGATTATCACGCTGGGGCAACAGGGCATTCCACGAAAAATTGCATGGCCTTGAAATATAAAGTGAGGGATTTGATCAAAGCTGACTGGATTGATTTTCGGGAAGGAAGCCCTAACGTGACCACAAATCCCCTGCCCAATCATGGAGGTTTAGGAGTTAACGCCGTGGTGGCCGATATTGAAAATGGTTTTGATGATAATGCTAATTTGGTGGTCGCTTGCCCGCCGGGCCAAGAGCTCCGTAACTGGGAGTCTGTCAAACTCCCTACGGTTTTAAATGATTCACCAAAGTAATTTGTCATTGCCTTAATGTCTTGTTTATCCCTCTGCTATGCCTAAGGCTTTGGGACTTTTCATGTAATAACGGCGAAAAAAAAACTTGTTTTACCGGTCAATCAATAAATACGTATCGAAATAATTTTTCTCATCCCTTTATCCTTGCTTTGATTCATTTTCTTTACTTGCTTGTTCCTCTTTTTCTCTCTTTTTTATTTTTTGCCATAACACGCTAAATTACAGATCCAAAAATGATCCTCTTGAGACTAATGAAATCATAATCCCATTTCACGACCTCAACTACCTGGTCGATCACGCTGACAAAGAAGGTAGGGAAGCTTGTGAGCCACCACTCAAGTTAACAAGATTGTTAGAACAAGAGGTTAAAGAGGTTTATCCCTTTTAAGAGGCGGTTAAGATTGTCAAATGGACAGGAGAAAAGGTCAAGATGGGTATACCCCTGAGTCAAGAACAACTGAAGGAATCGTTTAAGTTATTAATGTCCTTTAGTTTAAAACACGGGAGCAATCTATCAGAAGGCATTAGTAACTTTGTTTCAGGACGTGGTAGGAATCTATGTAAATGACAACAAGGCCAAGTCCGAGTTGGACAAGGGCAGGCCAGTCGTTTAAGGAAACCTCAACAATCACCAGCATAGATAGGGGCAAATTGCTGATGCCTATAAATGCAGACACAATTGAGAGAGACTTTGCCAAAAAAAAACACAAAAAAAAAATGAAAAGAAAAATAAAAAGTGAAAAAAGTAGAATCAAGCTTGGAGTCCAATGCACGTGCCAAGTGGGGCAAGCTGGTTACGTCCAGATCATTGAGCAAGCTGTCATTTTCTGTATAAGGGGAGTAAATGTCGTTAGGCCAAGAACTTGCATTCTTGTCGTCATCAACACCTCAACCTTAAAGAGTGTGCCATTCCTCATGCCTATGTAGCCCAGGAAATAGTCTGTCAGATTGAGTCGTTGCGTCATTAAGGGGATTAAAAAAAACAAAACAAAAAGAGGGTAAACAAAAAGAAATAAAAATGGAAAATGAGAATGAAAAATCCAGAAAATATGAAAAAAAAGAAAAGGAAAATAAAGGCCAAAATGATGACTCAAAGTAATTCCCTCTCATCGATGCCAAAAGACTCACCAATATTTCCTTGGGTACATGGCATAAGAGTAGAGTCTCCTGTTTGAAGTGACATCAGCTCCCCAAAGGATCAAACTAAATTTGGAAAAGGTTAGGCAGACTCAACTGGAGTGTGATCAGTTTCAACCTTTTACTGTAAAGGATGCAGCCAAAAATAAACAAGAAAGGAAAAACACATTATAAAGAAAGAGAAAAGCTCGCTAGGCTGAAAACCTGAAAGGGCAGCCTAGGCAAAAGTTAGAGCAACTCGGTGAGTCGAAAACCTGAAAAGGCGGCTCAGGTAAAAATTAGGGTCAAGATTTCGGCAGAGTAACTAAAGTTTCCAATGCAAAACATGCAAACTAGGGCATGTGGACCATGGTCAAACTACCCTCTCAAAGGCAGAGTCGAACGATGTACTTGAGGTCGTGACGTGGGATTAAGGTTCTCACTAGTCTCAGGAATTCACTGGAGGATCCTTGAACCTTCCCTGTTTCCCCTGGCCTTGACCTGTCCTACGTGACTTCATTTCATCCCATCTATTTTCCCCATTGTCTATTCTCTGTATTCTGTTTGACATACATGAATAAAATTTATCCTTTTTTTTTATGCATGTTATGAATTGCATTGATCTGATAAAACATTGTGTGTTTATAAAAATAAATGAAAGAATGGTGAACATTTAAAGTCGTGAGGAACAAGACGCTCCCACTACTCGACCTCGCCATAGGCAGTCATCACGAAGACTCAGCCAGGCACGCGCTTCAAAGCTATGATCGCCTCTTTCATTCTCCTCTGTCCATGAGTTATCCTATGGGTCGCGGTTTCACAGGACCTACCCAGTTTTTGAATTTATCTTTGCACTACTTACCCTTTTTTTTCTGCAGGTTATTATAACAGACAGTCATGTCAAGTATTGACGCCTCAATCCAGTCCTTTTCCTCAATGGAACCGCGACTACCAAAACTAGAATCTTTCAAATCCCTTCCTCAAACCGCCAAAGTTGTCACTCCTCAAAATCCTTTCCTCAAAATGCCAAAGTTGGCACTTCTCAAAGTCCCTTCCTCAAGTTGCCAAAGTTGGCACTGTTCAAAATCTCTTCTCCAACCTCCAATGTTGGCACTTCTCAGAACTCCTTCCCTAAATCGCCAAAGTTGGCACTTCTTGAAGTCTTCTCCTCAACTGCCAAAGCTGACACTTTTCAAACTTCCTTCCAAGGAATCTACCTGATACATTCTGACAGTCAAGCATATCTCTTTCACAAGCCCAAATACCACCTAAGAATAGCTTCAAGCAAAATTTTCTCCCCCAACAGAATCACTAAACTCTCTCCCCAGTGAGCCTACAATTCAGATCATCTTCTCCCCTTATTAAGAACACTTTTCTAATCAGGCTTAGAAGAACTCTCCCCAAAGGGCCCCAACACACTTCTCTCAGTGAATCCACACATACCAGGTGGACCCTAGAGTTTCCCTTCCCAATCAAGGGGCAGTGCCCTAAACCATCAATCCTTTCCCGGTGGAACTACACCTCCCAAACAAATCAAACTGGGGCATCACCCCAGGATCACTTCTTCCCAATCAAGGGGCAGTTCCCCAAGATTCCTTCAAACCATCTCAAACTGGGGCATCTCCCCAGATTTCTTTTGTTCCAGTCAAGGGGCAGTTCCCCAAGATTCCTTCAAACCATCTTAAACTGGGACATCACCCCAGATCTATTCTCTTTCAGTCAAGGGGGCGATTCCCCAAGATTCCTTCAAATCATGTCAAACTGGGGCATCACCCCAGAATTATTCTCTTTCAGTCAAGGGGGCGATTCCCCAAGATTCCTTTAAATCATGTCAAACTGGGGCATCACCCCAAGATCACTTCTTCCCAATCGAGGGGCAGTTCCCTAAGATTCCTTCAAATCATGTCAAACTGGGGCATCACCCCAGGATTATTCTCTTTCAGTCAAGGGGCAGTTCCCCAAGGTTCCTTCAAATCATAGCATCACCCCAGATCTATCCTTTTTCATTCAAGGAACAACTCCCCAAAAACTTTCAGTCATGTCAAACCGGGACATTACCCCAATCCTTTAGGTCCGGTGAGTTAATTCGGATGAGACGTCCTGTTAGCTCCCTCAATCTTTACGTTTCCTGTCAACAGTGAGTTAATTCGGACAAGATGTCCTGTTAGCTCCCCCAGGGTCAACCTCAACCTCTACCTTTCCACTCGCCTATGAAGGCACCCTCTACCTTTCCAGTCGCCTATGAAGGCACCCTTTACCTTTCCAGTCGCCTATGAAGGCACCTTTTACTTTCCAGTCGCCTATGAAGGCACCCTTTACTTTCCAGTCGCCTATGAAGGCACCCTTTACCTTTCCAGTCGCCTATGAAGGCACCCTTTACTTTCCAGTCGCCTATGAAGGCACCCTTTACTTTCCAGTCGCCTATGAAGGCACCTTTTACCTTTCCAGTCGCCTATGAAGGCACCTTTTAACTTTCCAGTCGCCTATGAAGGCACCCTTTACTTTCTAGTCGCCTATGAAGGCACCCTTTACTTTCCAGTCGCCTGTGAAGGCACCCTTTACTTTCCAGTCGCCTATGAAGGCACCCTTTACTTTCTAGTCACCTATGAAGGCACCCTTTCCTTTCCAGCCGCCTATGAAGGCACCCTTTACCTTTCAGTCGCCTATGAAGGCACCCTTTACTTTCCAGTCGCCTATAAAGGCACCCTTTACTTTCCAGTCGCCTATGAAGGCACCCTTTACTTTCCAGTCGTCTATGAAGGCACCCTTTACTTTCCAGTCGCCTATGAAGGCACCCTTTACTTTCCAGTCGCCTATAAAGGCACCCTTTACCTTTCCAGTCACCTATGAAGACACCCTTTACTTTCCAGTCGCCTATGAAGGCACCCTTTACCTTTCCAGTCACCTATGAAGGCACCCTTTACTTTCCAGTCGCCTATGAAGGCACCCTTTACCTTTCTAGTCGCCTATGAAGGCACCATTTACTTTTCAGTCGCCTATGAAGGCACCCTTTCCTTTCCAGTCGCCTACGAAGGCACCCTTTCCTTTCCAGTCGCCTATGAAGGCACCCTTTACCTTTCTAGTCGCCTATGAAGGCATCCTTTACTTTTTCCAGATTTAGAACAAAAAAAAACAAAATAAAACAAAAAAAAAGAGAGAGAAAGAAGAACAGAGAAAAAAGAGAGAAAGCAAGAGCTTCAAGTGTCAATTCCTAGGTTTCCACCCTTATCGGATCGCCAAAGCCATCAAAGTAGATGCCTTGCTTCATTCTTCAAGTCACAGAAATTGGCACCGCTATTGGTTTTCTTCAATGGAACAATACTGACTCTCTTGGTTATTAAAGTCGGCATTGACTTTGACAATGGTGTTCACGTCTTTACTCCCTTTCCATTTCAAAAGCAAGAAGAAACTTCATGCTTTTCTTATGAAAAAGAAGTAAAGAGGGGCATCTGTGAACACCTATCTCAGTCCGGTCAGGTTTCACCAAGAGTAGGGATGTGCCTTTCCCAGGCGAAAGGATCTCCAAGAGAGGACTAAGCTTCAATTCTGACTAATCCTTCTGGCTGTAAGATTTCCGAGTGAAAAATGGCTATTTCCGAGTGAAAGATGGCTGTTCCCGAGTGAAATATCCGAGTAAGCTATTTCCGAGTGAAATATCTGAGTGAGCTGTTTCTGAGTGACACGTGTCCGATTTGGCTGCCTCTGAGGGAGTTATTTCTGAACGAGGAAAAGGCTCTGGATGGTCATTTCCGAGTAGTATGACTCGGAATGATCATTTCCGAGTAGAGAGTCTCTGAGTGAGACGTTGCCGAGTGGATTGTCTCCCAGTTGGAGATAAATCCGAGTGGAAGATTCCCGAGGGAAGCCACTCCAAATGAAAAATGACTGACCTTGAACGAATACTTCCCGGTTGGAGATAAATCCGAGTGGAAGATTCTCGATTGAAGCCACTGAGTGAAAAAGGGACTGAATTTGAATAAATACCGTCCAAAGATATATGTCCGAGTGAAGGATTACCGATTGAAGCAGCAAGTCTGATTTTGGGATAAATGTCTTTTTCTAGACAAAGATGTTTCCGGGTGGAGGGCTCCCGTTTGATGCCACTCTGAATGAAAACGAGTCTGATTCGGGATAAGTACTTTTTCTGGGCAAAATTGTTTCCGAATCGAAGATCCCCGAGTGAGTTGATTCTGAATGAAGAAACAGTCTGAACTCCAAAAGAGCACTTGTTGAATAAGGGTGTCTCCGAGTGGACCGTCCTAAAGACTATCGTCCGAGCAGAGGAAGCCCCTGAATGAACATTTGTTGAATAAAGAGGTCTCCGAGTGGTGTGATTCGGAGAAGATGGCATTCTCGAGCAAAGAACAGGTTTCCGGGTGGTACGAGTTTCCGAGTTCCCCACTCCCGAGTGGGATATTTCTTTTCAAAAGATCAGCTTTCACTTTCAAGTTCCCCACTTCTGAATGGGATATTCCTCGGTGGACCGGTTCCAGGGATGAGTCTCCGAGCGAAGAAATACTTTGGTTTTAAAGGATCAACTTTCACTTTTTAAATTCCCCATTTCCGAATGAGATATTTCCAGGTAGATCGATTTAAGGGAATTATTCTCGAGAGTAGAAAAATCTCTGATCACGAATGATCCTCTTTCGGGCAACATCTCCTTCAAGGCCGATCCCCGAGTGAATAAATCCGAGTGGAAGATTCTCGATTGAAGCCGAGTTCCAAATTCTGAGTGGAAAGCAAGGCCGACTCCCGAGTGAATACATCCGAGGGATTGATTGACGATTGAAACCATTCTGATTGGAAAGCAAGGCCGACTCCCGAGTGAATACATCCGAGGGATTGATTGACGATTGAAACCATTCCGATTGGAAAACAAGGCCGACTCCCGAGTGAATATATCCGAGTGGGTTGATGCATAATTCTGAGTAAAAGGCAAGCTTGATGAATGTGTCCGATTGAATTCTCCCGAGCAATGTATCCGAGCCAAGCACCTCCGAGCGAATGATGTCCGAGTGAGTCACTTTTGAAACAATTCCGAATGTTTCAAACAGTGAAGCAATTCCGATTGATTGCTGCAAACAGTGGTAATTCTGAGCCAAGCACCTCCGAGCGAATGATCTCCGAGTGAGTCACTTTTGAAACAATTCCAAATGTTTCAAACAGTGAAGCAATTCCGATTGATTTCTTCAAGCAGTGGTAATTCCGAGTCAAGCACCGAATGAAGCAATTTCGAATAGATGGAGGTCCTGATGAATGCTTCTCGGAAAACAATTTCCGAGTCAATGATCTGTGAATTCAGGCCTTCACACCGAGTGTTAGAGGTCGGATCAGATCTATGAATTCAAGCTTTCACTCGGTCTTTTATATATGAGAGCACCTGTTCCGCTCGGATTAATTCCCACTGAGGATGGATACCGGCTGAAGCACTAATCCGAGTCTTAAAAGAGAACACCGGTTTCATATTTCCACTGTTTTCCCATGTTGACTTAGATTCCCATTGTCCAAGTGGATCCTTGAATTATGGGGGCGGCCGGCAACAAGACAAAGGCAGAAATAATAAAGAATTCCCACTAGCCGCCGTTCCCTATGGTTGTCAAGGTCCAGGTTGTTTCTCCAACGCACCATCCAAGTTGATTAGCTAATCTTGTGGGGCGGCTGATAACAAACAAAAATTAAAATAATAAGTTATTCATCAGCTGCTGTTCCCCATAAATCATTGGTAGCCAGGCTATCTCTGGGCTGTTCAAGCAATCAGTATACACTGGGATTTCTATAAATACCCCAACTGAAGAGGAAAAGGGGGGGTGGTTGGGAAGCTTTCATTGGAGGGGATCCTGAAGCTTTCATTTGAGAGAACTCTGAAGCTTTTCTTTTTGAGAGAAGAAACACTGTCCTAAATCCCACACCGTCCAGCACCTCAAATCCTCACCCACACCGTCCTGCTCCTCCTAAATCCCATACCGCCCAGCTCCTTCTAAATCCTACACAGCCCAGCTCCTTCTAAATCCCACACCGTCCAGCACCTTAAATCCTCACCAACACCGTCCTGCTCCTCCTAAATCCTACACCGCCCAGCTCCTCCTAAATCCCACACCGCCCAGCTCTTTCTAAATCCCACACCGTCCAGCACCTCAAATCCTCACTAACACCGTCCTGCTCCTTCTAAATCCCACACCGCCTAACTCTTTCTAAATCCCACACTGTCCAGCACCTCAAATCCTCACCAACACCGTCCTGCTCCTCCTAAATCCCACACCGTCCAGCTCCTTCTAAATCCCACACCGCCCAGCTCCTTCTAAATCCCACACCGTCCAGCACCTCAAATCCTCACCAACACTGTCCAGTTCCTTCTAAATCCTCCATACCGTCTAGCTCTCTCTCTCACCACATCGGTCCCACTCTGCTCCTCATTTTTTTAATGCTTGTATTTGTTTATTTTTTGTTAAATTAATTGTTGTTCGATGACTCTGTTTACTTTTCAATTATTAATCAATTTCTATTGATTGAGTTAACCCCTCACCAAGATTCATAATAAACATTAATAAGAATGAGTGCTTCACACATTCTATTTGGACTAGCATAAAAGTTGTAATTATTATTATTATTATTATTATTATTATTATTATTATTATTATTATTATTATTATTTTTATTACTTTTTTAAAAAAAGGAGGAGCGAGATTAATTTGGACGAGACGTCCTGTTAATCTCATTTTTTTATATAATATCTTTTCTTAAAAAGGGTGGAGCGAGGTTAATTTGGACGAGACGTCCTGTTAATCTCATGTAAAAATTCCGTGTCTATTTTTGTTTATTTTTGTATACTTTGTCATTTCGTATGTTTTCTTTTCTTGAAGAAGTTAAGATAATTTCTGGGTTAATTATAATGCGCTATCATATTGAGGTAACCATTTTTATAACGGACAGTTGTGAGGTGCTAATACCTTCTTCACCTGTAATTAGACTCCCGAATTTGGAATTTTATTTATGACCAATGCTTTAACAAAAAGGTTTTCCCGGTATTTTATCCTAAAAAATATTGGTGGCGACTTCCTGTTTTTCTTTTCGAAAGGATTTCGAAACACGTTTTACGCTTTAATATTATGGAGAGTCGGCCGTGCCACCGCGATCCCGGTCACGACAAAGGAGATTGATGATTATTTATGAATATTGTTGGGTTTTAGGTGAAACCCTAACTTGGAAACTTTGGGAAAATGACAAATGTATGATGAATAATATATTTGAGAGCAAATACATAATGTTGAGAATATGGGTATTGATTAATGGGGCATTCTTATGGATGAGGGGCTATGATTGTCTTGTAGCCTTTTGATATAATGAATAAGGCTTAATGGGAAGGAATTCCCGAAGCCTAACAAATGGTGGAAAATGACGTCTATAACATGTCTTGTACATGTTATGAAATTGTAGATATGCTTATAATTGAATAGAGTTGAATTGGTGTCTTGGATAGTTGAATGATTGGGATTTTATATGTATATTAATGTATGACCCATTCCGAACGACGAGGCAAGTGCGTCGTATCAATCAGAATTCTTCTCTTGAGTTAGGAAAGGAATGCATGAGTAGAATAGTGTTGATTGTCATATGTGACAATATGCATGTTTGCCTTGCTTGAAATGTTATGAAGAATTGTAATGTTGTGTATGGCATTGGTGATGTGTTTTGGCAACATGCTTTGATGCATTTAGAATATTCATGGTGTGCTACATGGTGGTGTGGAATGATCAATAATATGATTTTATGCTTATATCCACCATAAATGTGAAATGAATGTTGTTGATGTTTGATTGAGAATGGGTGTGATGCATAGCATACCTTGAATGATAATGAAAGATTGATGACATTGTGTTTATGATAAAAATTAAATGAAGTGAATGAGAACTATTGAAATGCCACACAAAAGCCTAAACTAATGATAATAACCAACAATAATAAATCTACTAGAAGCCTTGTGGTGATGTTGGTGATGATGATAATGATGTATGATGAGTGGCATGTATAGGATGCATAGAGTGAGAAATGCATATGATTGGCATTTGCATCCATGGTATACTGCATAGCTGTCGGTGTTGGAATTTTAGGGGATTCCCTCGGTTGGCCTAGTGGGAGGGCGGCTCTGTGCACAAGCGATTTGTAATTCCCCTGTGACTCGGTGTGAGAGTCACGAAGCTGCCCATGTTGTGTTACGGGAAGCCACATGTGGTTGATCCTTGTGGGGGGTGGCTCTTGATGAGCAGGTGTCCCCGGTGGTCCTTGGGATCACAGCTGCCATGATATGACTCATGGTTGGCCCGTAACACCATATGTCGAATATGTTGTTTACCGCGGTCATGGTGTAAATGACCGGTGTTGTAAAATGGGCGATGCAGTTTGGTACCAGTAAAAGAATTAGTGAAATGCATGCAATTTAAGGATAAGTGTACACATTTTACTACTGCAGTAGGGGTATGGTTAGATGATCATACTTGAATCCCACATTTGGTGTTTATATTCCCACAGTCAGATCTGCAATTGTTGAATTAATCCGTTGTGCATATGCATTAGCTTAAGAGCATTTGCATATAGCAAGGAAGTATGCCAAAGGTGATGAGTTATGATGATGGTGTATTTGAGGATGAGATAATGTGTTAAGACAACACAAAAGATATGAATACCAAATAATAAATTGAATAAAGTGATGAGTTGTGTGATGGTCCAATTATTGAAGGACTAGATTATGTGTGTGCTTTTATACTTGCTTGATGTACAAAAATGATTGTATAATATGATGATAGTTGATGATGAGTTGTATGTGAATGCAAGTCTACATGTTGTGATACATATGCACATGATCACATGGTATTCTTATTCATTCCTTTGGAATGTATGACTCATTCCTCCATGTTGTCCACTTTTTAGATTTGTGATGCAGGTCACTCATGGGAGGAGTGAAATCCTTTTGAAGTACATTTTGTGGAAGGAGGTAAATAGATGTGTAGGGAGTGCCTTGGTCGGCAAATCTAGATTTTTGTATAGCATATAGTGTATATGTATGCTTATTTCGTTATCTAGATTGTAGAGTATGATTTTTGAGGGTCATGTAGGAAAATTTGACCTTGGTATGTATGGCCAATATTCATTAATGACCCAAATGATGTAAAATGATGAACTATGATATTTGTTGGTGATAAATTCTGGGAATGAATGAAGTACTTTATAATTTGTAGTATTTTATGAAGATTTGTTAAAATGATCCTAATGTCATGCATTGAATGAATGAGAGTGGAACTGTGATAAAATGTATGTATGTATGATGAACATGTTGTGAATCACTTCTAATTTTGAGGAATGAATGAAGACTTGCATGAGGATTCTGGTTTTATAAAGCATATAAGATTATAAGCCTAATCTTGATATGACTAATGTAATGGAATGGAATTTATTGAGTATGGTTGCTTGAGGCAAGTTTTAAATGCCTAAAGTGATGTATGGGATGTGTTGGGGGTGGTCAATTATGCTTGGGATAAGTTTTGGCATGCTAGGTTGCATGAAGTAGGTGCAGGAGTGCGAGCCATTGGTGCCGAGACAACGCACAGTTCAACAGAGAGCAAAAGCAAAGAGCCACAGATTGGGCTAGGATGTTTAGAAACAGAAGAGGGAGAACACCTAGGAGGGAGAAATAAATTGTAAGGAATTTATGTTTTATTTTCTCTTTACTATGTGTATGGATTTAAGTTATTGTATGGATATTAATTTCTGTATGTGTAACTAAATCTTTTATCTTGGGATGAAGGGGGTGTGACAATATTTTGTGTTAGTGTTATTTTGACTTTGATTTAAATAATTTTCTGTTTTCCATTTAGTTCAAATTATGCTCAATGCTCTTAGTGATTCCTAACAAGAACCTAAGTGATAAAACTATATACTTGCGGGTATATTAGTAAGTTTAAGTAATTAATAGAATCGAGAGATTTATTATTACTAGAAAGCTTTTGAACTAAACCTGAAGTTTTGAAATACTTTTTGTGACCTCGGTAAAACTGTGAAAGTAATCAAAAACCTTTTGAGGAATAAAAAGGGATTTTCATAAAACAGTAAAGGGCCTATCTCAGGGATTGAACGTGGTTCTCCGTACGTTAGGTACATTAATAGGATTCTGAGAGGAACATATTAATTAGCTTAAGGAAAATCTGCCTTGGAAAACTTAATTTGATTCTTATTTATGAAAAGTTAAAATTATTAGCATAAAATAAAGTCTTGATCCCCCAGAATCCCAAGATACTCTTAACTCTGATTTTTAAGTGTCTAGAAAATTTTGTTTCTGTATTTATTTTTATTCTGTGTAAACTTTGTTTTGAGTTTTATTTTACAAATACATAAAAAATCAAACTGTGTGGGTAATTAAATTTCAATATGTTGGTACTTTGAAAACAGTCTCTGTGGATACGATAATCTTTTATATCACACGACATAACCCATGAGCTTGCGGGCCCTGTCAGTGAAACACGAAAAAATTTACCCCCAAAACAAAGTACACCTCCGGTGTGTCCCATTTCAAGTTTGAAGGAATTGACTCAAGCACAGAACCTTAACATGAAGAACATAGGATCCCTATTGGATCTATGTGTATAATACCGTACTCCCACTAAGATGGTGTAAAAAGTGAGAGTTTGAGAGATCTTTAACACCGGTTCTTAAAGGGGAAATTCAGACCCCCACATCAGTCAGAACATTGGCACGCCCAGTAGGACCGCATAAACTTTAAGTCTTACATCGCAAGCCAAAGAAAAGACAAGTCATGGAAGCTAATAGAAGAAATGGAACCCTGGAAGGTCATGTGAAGAATTTGACACAAAGGGTTGAACCTCGGTCGAGACCTTAAGGACGGAGCAAAACTAGGGAAGAATCCAAGCCATAGTGCATCCTGACCCCCGTGATTAGCTCATTAGGCAACTTTGGATGGAGATTCAGGAGTTGAAGAGAGGAAGAGAAATGGGAGAAAATGTGGCAAGAGATAGGAGGCAGCGTGAATGTTTCCACACACAGGAGCATTCATAGGCCTAAACCTACGATGAGCAAGAGTCCACATACAGGACCACGGATCTGAACAACCAAAAAAGGAGCCAGCCCCAAGGTAGGAGTAGGGAATATTGGTTTAATGTGCCCTTTACTAGAAAGTTAATGAACGTGTCCATCCCAAGGCACTTGCAAACCCCTTAGCCGTTGTCGATTGGGAAGTACACTAGAGAGACGGATCCAAGACGCCATCTGGATGCGTATGCCAATGAATCATTGTTCTTAAGAGTGGAAGAGTATGTGATATGTAGGATGTTCCTTAGGACATTGTCTGCTGAAGCCCTGGGGTGGTTCAAGACTTTACCCTCAGGGTACATTAATTGTTGGGACGATATGGCGCATGCCTTCCTGTAGCATTTTATGGTGTCAAGAGACGTACCGTAAACGTCCCACACCTTGGCGAAAATAAAACAAGGGCTGGAGGAAAGTCTTAGAGATTTCTTGAAGAGATTTTATAAAGAAGCTGAATTAGTACCGGGGTTGATAGAACACATTCAACTGTATATAGCGGTAGAAGCATTACAACTACAATCCCTTTTCGCATTATCTTTGGCAAAGGGGGCACCTAATTGAAGGAATATAGACAATTGAAGGAAGCACTTGAGACCCTAATTAGGGAAGGAAAGTTAAAGCAGTATTTGTTTAGGCAACAAGGGTTTAGAGAGTTGGACAAGGAAGCCTCACGAAGGAGGGACATCGGTCCGGTGAAAGAAGATGAAGCAAGGAATCCAAAAAAGCAAGTCCTAGAGAAGGGTAAAAAGGTTATAGATAATATTGAAGAAGATGATTCCTGGATGAAGCCACCTGGGTCAGGAAGAAATGACGTTGTTGATATGATTGTAGGGGGATTTGTAGGAGGTGGAGTGTCCAACTCTACCCAGAAGAACCATCTAAGAATGATAATGTCTGTACAAACAAAGGCAGACAATCGTCCATACCGCGGTAGGGTTCAAACTCCACCCATTGTATTTTCAGATGATGATTTTGGCCCAACCATTCCAGGAGGAGATGACACGGTAGTGATTGAAGCCGTGGTCGCAAACAAAATGATTTGAAGAATGTTGGTAGATCAGGGAAGCTCATGCGACGTGATTTTCTATGAATGCTTAAAGAAATGGGATTGTTCAATGTGGATTTGTAACTATATACGTAGGATTTGACGGTGTTTAATGGGGCAAAACAACCTACCAAAGGCTACTTGGATACAAGGTTAACTTTTGAAGGATAATTGGGGTCCAAGACTATTCGGACTCAAGTCATATTAAACAATGTGAAATCCCCTTTTAATGGGATCTTGGCGAGACCATCCCTAAATGCCTTAGAAGTCGCGGTTTCTACACCACACTTGCTAATAAAGTTTATTGACAAGGATAATTAAGTATCCTTTATCAGGGGAGATCAACAGATGGCAAGGTATTGTTATAACCTGAGTGTCCAGATGACAAAAGTGGAAGAATCTATTAAGAGAAAATGCTTGAACGACGGAGGAATGGTGCCAAAGTCAGTAAATTTAATTGATTTGGATCCTAGGGAAGACTTGGCTACAGATCTGGTAAACCCTCAGAGGCCTACACCGCAAGGAGGTATAAAAAATATTCCCTTAGGTTATGATCCCACAAAGCAACTAGAGTCAACGATTGTTTGGAGAAAGGCATGGAGGAACAACTGGTGAAACTCTTAAAGTAATTTAAGCATTTATTTGCTTGGACCGCGACATATATACCTGGTATCAATCCAAATTTCTATTGTCATAAGCTGACAGTATATCCGGAGTCTAGAGCGGTTGCTCAGAAGAAAAGAAGGCTGGGTTCGGAGAAGCAACATGCAGCATGCGAACAGACAGAGGAATTATTGAAGGTAGGATTTATCAGAGAAGTCCAGTGCTCGTCCTGAGTTTCAAATGTGGTAATGGTAAAGAAGGCTAATGGGAAATGGCGAATGTGTACAGACTTCACTAATTTAAATAAGTATTGTCCAAAAGACCCATACCTACCAAGCATTGATCAGATGGTGGATGATTCCTCCGGTTATTAGTTCTTATCATTCATGGATGCTTATTCCGGTTATAATCAGATTCCTGTGTGGAAAGACAACGAAGGAAAGACTTTCGTTAACGATAAGGGTGTCTTTTTGTTACACAGTAATGTCGTTCGGACTGAAGAATGCCAGAGCCACCTATCAGAGGATAATAAACAAGGTGTTTGAGGGGATGAGGTCCAAAATGGTTAAAGTATATGTAGACGATATAATAGCAAAGACCTCAGCTAAGGGAGATCACGTAGAAGATCTAAGAATGATTTTTCAGAGAACACAAATGTATAATATGCGTTTAAATCTGTTAAAAGGACGTTTACTGTTCCAGTAGGGCGGTTCCTAGGGTTTATGTTAACCCAAAGAGGGATTGAGGTGAATTCGGATAAATGTAAAATAATACAGGGTTGAGAAGTCCAACCAATGTTAGGGAGGTCCAATCTTTGAATGGAAAGGTAGCGACACTATCACGGTTCATGCCAAATATGACACACCGGTCCTTACCACTTTACAAAATCCTCAAAAAGAACAGGAAGTTTGAATGGGGAGAAGAGCAAGAGAATGCATTTCTGAGTTTAAAAGAAGTCCTAGCAAATCCACTGGTGTTGACGAAACCTGACCATGGGAGTAACTGTACCTTTATTTGTCAGTATCTAATGAAGCTTTGGGGGCTATTTTGGTAAAAGAAACTATTGAGGGACAATGGCCAATTTATTTTGTGGGAAAAGTATTACAAGGATTGAAGGGACAATACCAAAAACTTAAGAAGGCGGCCTTAGCCTTAGTGTGGACATCCTAATGTTTGAGATAGTATTTTCATGCTCATCCAATCATAGTAAGGACAACTCTCCTATTGCGGGGCAGTGCTCCACAAGCCAGATTTGGTAGGAAGAACAACGAAGTGGGCTATTGAGCTCTCCGAGTTTGATATATCTTTCGAACCCCAAACAGCCATTAAAGCCTAAGTCTTGGCAGATTTTGTAATAGAGCTCACCGGGGAGGCCTCAGCACCTTTAAGGGAGCATTGAGTCATTTATATGGATGGTTCTTCCAATTCAAAAGGATGCAGAGCTAGAGTTGTTATTGAAAGTGAGGATGAAGTCAGTAGAAAGGTGTCCTTCAGATTTAACTTCAAAACTTCAAACAATCAGGCAGAATACGAGGCCTGTCTGGCGGGGTTGAGAGCAGCATTGGATGTTGGAGTAAAGAGTGCTATTCTTTGCAGTGACTCATAATTGGTGATCTCCCAAATTAATGGGAGCTATCAAGTAAAAGATCCGTTGTTGCAACAGTACCTCATCAAGGTAAAAGAGTTAGAAGAAAGGTTTGAGAGGATTGAATTTTTCCTGGAGAAGATAATGTCCGAGCCGATGTCTTATCTCTTCTGGCGAGCATAAAAAAGGCGGGATGCACAACTATGGTCATTCAGAGTACCCTGGGAAAACCAAGTATATCGACCCCGATTAGAGTCTGTACCATCCATTCAAGGGCTTATACAGATAACTTCTGGGTTATCCCCTAATATCCGGTATTTGGTGAATTGTCAACTCCCAATGGATCCACTTGAGTAGAAGAAGCTCAAAAATGAGTTGTTGAATTTTGTGTTAATTGATGGAAGTTTGTTCCGAAGAGGAATATCGGTTCTATTTCTGAATGAAGTAGAAATAACTGAGGTAATGTCTGAGGTAAATGAGGGGACATGTGGCCATCACTACGAAGGAAAGAGTCTGGCTAGACGAGTACTGCGGGCCGATTATTGGTGGCCCACAATGACTAAGGACGCTATAAACTATGTCTTGAAATACCATACTTGTCAAAAGTATAGCAATGAACATCATGTTTCAGCAGAAGAGCTCTTCACATCGGCCATCCCATGGCCCTTCTATCAATAGGGTATGGACATTTTAGGACCATTCCCAAAAGCCCCAGGCGGGGTCAAATATATGATTGTTGGAGTTGATTATTTTACTAAGTGGATTGAAGCAGAAGCCGTAATTCATATCACTTCCACATGGACTAGGAGATTTCTTTATGAAAACGTGATTAATAGGTTTGGCATTCCAGGAAGAGTGGTCACAGAAAACGACACACAATTCACAGATGCCAAGTTTGAGCCTCTTAAAGGGACTTCAAATACAACATGTATTTTCTTCAGTAGGACATCCGCAAATGAACAGATAGGCTGAAGTGGCGAATAGGGAAACTTTGAAGGGATTAAAGAAGCGAATCGGAGATGCAAAAGGGAAATGGGCCAACCAGTTGTGTCATGTCCTTTGGGCCTATCGCACCACACCCCACTCATCCATTGGAGAAACTCCAGTCCGGTTGGTGTACGAAGTTGATGCTATCATACCGGTGGAAGTTAACTATCTCTCTCCAATAATCCAATAGTTTGATGAAGAAAAGAACGGATCACGGTTGAAAAGTGAGCTTGATTCCCTTCAGGAAATTAGAGAAACAGGCTTTGTTCGAGATGAAGCCATTAAGGCCAAAGCTGCACTCCAGTACAATAAGAAGGTTTAGAAGCGAAGGTTCAACATCGGAGACCTTGTGCTGAGAAAGGCTTCAATCAAAAACCGCTTCGCACACCAAGGAAAGCTGGCACCCACTTGGGAAGGACCATACCGGGTTAACGATGTAATTACAAGAGAAGCCTACCTTTTGGAAACTTTGTAGGGAGAGGTGTTCAAGAATAAATTGAATGTAAAGAACTTGCAAATGTACTTCAGCCGACCAACATCATAAGCCATGCGCTCTTTTTCCCTACCTAGGATTTTCCCACAGGGTTTTGCCTATGGGGTTTTTAACGAGGCATGCAGCAGAGATGCCATTTTTTATAAAAGAAATACTTGACAATGATTTTATCTATCTTTAATTATTTTAAACCCCAGAGTGGTTGATAAAACCCCAGAGCGGTCATTAATTATTTTAAACCCTGAAGTGATTGATAAAACCCCAGAACAATTATTAATTATATTAAAACCTCGGAGGGGTTGTTACTTAAACCCCAGGGTGGTTATTAAACCCTAGAGCGGTTATTACTTAAACCCCGGAGTGGTTATTTAAACCCCAGAGCGGTTGATAATTATTTTAAACCTCAGAGTGTTTGATAAAACCCCAAAGCGGTTATTAATTATTTTAAACCCCGGAGTGGTTAATAAAATCCCAAAGCGGTTATTAATTATTTATGCCCAGAGTAATTATTTAAATCCCAGTGGTTAATTATTCAAAACCGAAATAATTATTAAAATCCTAGAACGGGTGTTGTTAAAAAACCTCAGAACGACTAGCAACTTTGAACGATCAACAATTTGAAAGATAACATGGAATATTTTGAACTCGATTACCGATATTTCAATGCATATACGATGAGAGCATTAACTACGATTATGTAAAGATATCACGTAATAAAACAAAAGTCCCCAAAGGGCAAGATGATATAGCAAGACAATATGACAGAAACAAAACTAATGTGCATATAAAGCAATTTCAAAAAAAAAATAGGGGCCGTACCCTAAATTCGAAAAATAAAAAAGGGAACACATGCTAAATTATCACAAAAGTTATCAGAAAGGGTGGAGCTCATCCCGCCTATAGAGCAAAGAAAAATCGTGGGTCCATATGACCACCCTCGACCTCCTCTTTTTCATTATCTTCTGCTCCACTAGCCTCTTTCACGGTATCCCGGTCTTGTTGACGCGGTGTATCATCTTCACCTTGGGCCAGAGGAGTAAATTGAAATGGCTCACCAGAGGGAATGTAGGCCCTTCCATCAACGTCGGTGACCAATTCTCCATCAAGGAATCGATTGAAAAAACTGATTCCGTTCAAGTTCATGTCAGTACCCCGGTTGTGAAAGACGACCTGTCGAATGGCATGGCTAAAGGCGTCTATAGCAGCGCGAAGGTCGTCATGTATTCATTATATTTGATCTTCCCATCCTTGACCGCTTTGGAGAGGCCCTCGTTCTTCTCCTGGAGAATAACCACCTTTTTCTCCAGATCGTCTACCTTCTGGTGAAGGTCATCATTCTCTTTCTTTAAATCCCCTCAGACTTCTGAAGAGCCTGAGCTTGCTCATTTAGGATCTTGATCTAGTGATGAGCCCTACCGTTGTCATCTGAGAGACAGGTGTTCTTTTCTTTTAACCGCTTAATTTCTCTCTTGGGGCCATCAGATGTGATAGAGTAGATGACAGAGAGTGTCTTCAAGTGCCCCCACATTGCCGTGTCTAGGGCAAAGTTAAGGGTGTGAGCATTTAATCCTTCCCTAAGGCAGCAGGGGAGAATAAACTCATGAGAGGGGCAGTATTCTTTTCAATTAGTTCCTCCAGGGCGCCCATGTTGTCGTCGGTAGCAGGGAGTCCTTTGGTAGGCTCACCCTCAGTAATGACTGCCTTGCCCTTGCCTTTGCCGATGTCACCCTGAGCAGTGGAGGCTTTGGCTTTCTTGCTGGGGCCACCTCCTTATTTGTCCTTCCCCCTTCCTTTTGGCAGCAGGGTTGGTCTAGAGGGGAATAATGCCAGCCAGAGTCTGGAGGGTGGAAGCCTTTTTCTGTTATGGGGTTGCCCGATTTTCAGCAGTGGTGTTGGCCTCAATCCGGGCCAGATGTTTACAGAGGGACTCGAGGGCGTCTACTCCCATGTTACCTAAAACAATTTCATAAAGTTAAAAACTAGGGTGGCTTTTATAAAGCAAGTAATAAAGAGAAGTAAAATGGAGAATACCTAAATGAGCGAGGTACTCAGCTCTAACTTTGGTACTCTCGAGAAAAGCCTGACATTTTAAGGTGGAGCCTGTCGCGACCTGGATCGCGACGGCGTGGCCGACCCTCTCGAAAGGATGAAACGAATGAAAACAGGGAGTCGCCACCAACATTTTTATCCATAGGAAAAACATTGGGAAAAAACTAAGTTCAGTAAAGCACTGGTTTAAAAAATGAGATTCAAGTTCGGAAGTCAGTTACGAGTAGGGAAGGTATTAGCACCCTACATCGCCTGTCAAAAACAGTACCAAGATTGAAAATATGCAACATAAATAGCCTTACGAAAGATGTTATATTTCTCCCCTTTTATTGTTGTAGTTTGTGTAAAGAAAAACGGAAGGAACAAACTGAACAAACATGGAGTGTAGGTCAACAGGACGTCGCGTCCAAATTAACCTCAGCTTTGGTACGAAACAGGAAAAGGGAAGGATGCTAAGAAGACATCGCGTCTAAATTAGTTATCCTTTAATCAAAATACAGGATTAGAAACGGGAAGGGGATAAACGGGACGTCTCGTCTCAAGTATCCCGTTCCTTATGAATCGTGGTGATGGCCTACCAAAGATAGGGGAAGATCAACAAGACGTCACGTCTAAATTGATTTTCATGGGATTTAATCAAAATGCGGGGTTAGAAACGGGAAGGGGATAAGCGGGACGTCTCGTCTCAAGTACCCCGTTCCTTATGAATCGTGGTGAGGGTCTACCAGAAATAGGGGAAGATCAACAAGACGTCACGTCTAAATTTATTTTCATGGAATTTAATAAAAGGCGGTTACAAAGGAAACATAAAGAAAATAAAAATAGGAATAAAATGGGAAAGGTAGGCCCGGCAGGATTTAAAGTCCTGCTCCTACGTATTCTTGAGTTACGAAGAAATCAGGGTTACGTAGTTCTTGATGATGTTTTTTTTAGGCTAGTTCAAATGTGAAACAGTCATTTTTGTTATTATTTGTTATGAATCTGAATAAAAGAAAAGAAAATCAGCAGCAAAAACTAATTTAATATGGGGAATCAGAATTGACGAACAAGCAAATTCAACAGGAAAAACTTTTTTAGGCTAGTTCAAATGTGAAACACTCATTTTTTGTTATTTATTGTGAATCTGGATGAAGGAAAAAGAAAATCAGCAGCAAAATACTAATTTAAAATGGGAAATCAGAATCAACAAAAAGCAAATTCAACAAGGAAATGGATAACGAATAGTGAGAATAAGAAACAGAATGGAACCGGTGTAGCGAGGTACCGAGAGCAGGTGTGTACTTGAACAGAGGAAACTAAAGTGGTTCTGGTGCAGCAATGGAAATTATGGGGTACCGAATGTGAAGGCTTGGTGTAGAGGCTGATATAGACTTGAACAGAACCGGTGTGGCGCTGGTGTAGCAGTGGGCTTATGGGGTACCGGTGTGAAGGCTTGGACGGTGTGAGGACTTAATGTATGGACTGGAACAGAACCGGTGTGGCGCTGGTGTAGCAGTGGGCTTATGGGGTACCGGCGTGAAGGCTTGGTGTAGAGGCCGGTATGAAGTTGGTGAGGAGGATTTAAGGAATCTGAACGGTATCTGGGAAATGGGAATTTCACTGGATTGAGATTGATCCGGTGTTGCAGTAACCACTTAAGGCCCAAAACAAATTATGAGGTTCAAGAGAACGAGGTTCTGGCTTTGAACACCGGAGGAAACTTCAAGCTTTTGAGGACAAAAGATTTTGTGGAGATCGGAGCCAGCTACAATGGAGTGTGGGCAGAATCACCTTTTTAAGAGTGAAAAAATTCCAACCCTTTGTGCCTCTTCAGATGGGGTATTTATAGGGGTTCTGGGCTCTGGCCGAGTGCTCGGACAGCTCAAACCTCCACTCACAGTGGAGGCAGCCTAGCCACTAACAGGTAGTGGGGGGCAGCGGCTGGTGGGGAAGTTTTAATTATTTCCACTTCCGCCCCCTGTCTGCCACTTCCAGAATTCATGGATCGACTTGGGTGGTGGAATTCCAAGTCACAGTATGGCGATCGGACTTCTCAATCGGTGCCACCTGGGACCGGTTTTCTTCTTATGGCCCGGATCTTGGTCTGTCAGCATCCCTTCTCGGTGGAAATTGGTTCGATCGAAACAGGAGAAAAGTCTAAGTGTAAGGACCGATCCTTCGACACTCGATATGAAGGCTTGAGTTGTAAAAACCGATCATTCAAGTGACACCGGCTCCCTTTTGCTCCACTCAGAGATGTTTAGTCCGAAAATGTCTCCTTGAAAGATTGTCAGCTTTTCTTCGAAAGTGACCCACTCGGAACTTTCTTATTCAGATATATCTGCCTCAAAAGCGTTCTTTTTTGAAGTCTGACTCACTCGAGAATTATTCATCAAAGCAAATATTCATCAAAGTATCTTTTCGTTCAGAATTGCTTCGCTCGGAGGTGCTTTGCTCGGAAATGTTTCTGCTTGAAGCACTCATTTAAAGTCGATAGCCTTTCTTTGATCGAAAGTGGACCACTCGGAAACATATTACTCAGAAACACCTCCAAAGATATTTCACTCGGTTATATCTCGGGCCGACAAGCTCCTTCGAAGTTAACCACTTTAACTTAAAATTAATTCACTCGGGAATTCTTCACTCGAATATCTCAGTCCAAGAGGTATTCCTTCGAAATTAGTCTTTCATCGTTCAGAAGTATTTCTCTCAGAATTGAACTACTCAGAAATTATGGAACTTGGAAGAGTCTGCCCAAGTATTCATTCGGAATCGATCCGCCCGGGAATTGTCCACTCTGAAATCTCTGTATCCGGGAGACACTTCACTCGGATATATTTGTCTGAAAAGTTCTAGAATCAGCCATTTTTGTTGATGCACTCGAGGATTGTCCCCTCTGAAATACTCATTCGGAATCAGTCTTCCTTTGCTCGGAAGTACTTCTCTCAGAATTGAACCACTCGGAGAAACCTTACTCAGATATATATCTTTGCCTGAAGTATTCATTCGTAGTTGAGCCTCTCGTTTAGAATCAATTCACTCGGAGATGATTCACTCTGCCCAGAAAAAGCACTCATCCAAAGTCAGAATCTCTTCGCTCGGAAGTACTTCAGTCGGGAGCTCTTCACTCGGATGTGTTCATCTGAAGTCAGACTCGCTTTTCATTCAGAATTGGTTCAACCGGGAATTCTTCACTCGGATGTATCCTCAACTAGAAAAAGCACTCGTCCAAGGATTCACTTTTCGCTCGGAGCTATTTCCCTCGGAATAGCTCACTCGGAGACATTCCACTCGGAAATGATTCACTAGGAGACATTCCACTCGGAAATGACTCACTCAGAGACATTCCACTCAGAAATGATTCACTAGGAGACATTCCATTTGGAAATTATCATTCGGACCTATGGAACTTAAGAGTCTCTGCCCAAAAGGCATAGTCAGAGCCTCTTTCCGTTTGGAAGTAACTCCCTTGGAAGGAACCCACTCGGAAATGACTCACTCGGAGACATTCCACTCGGAAATGCCTCACTCGGTATTCTTTTTTTTTAATCAAATCTTGGGTATTTGGGCCGGACCAAAAGAGGTGTTCACAGATGCCCCTCTTTACTTCTTTTTCACAAGAGAAACACGAAGCTTCCCTGTTTTTAAAGTGAAAAGGAAGTAAAGATATGAACACCGATGTAGGGGCCAGGTGGGACCTCTTAATCTGTATGGCGTCTGACGGTGTTGGCAATCAACGAGTCGGTGTGACCTTTTCCTTTTCAATGATGAGCATTTTCCACATATGTCTCTCTCCTTCTTTTTTTCTTTTTCTTTTTTTTTGTTTTTTTTTGTTTTTTTTTTGAGTTCTGAATTGACCGGAAAGGATTGTCTTCTAGTTAATAGGAAGTGAGAGGATTGGGGTTAACCCCGGTAGACTGGAAATAAAGGGTGCCTCATTCAGCGACCGGAAGGTAAAGGGTGCCTTGTTGGGCGACCAGAAGGTAAAGGGTGCCTTGTTGGGTGACTGGAAAGTAAAGGGTGCCTTCATAGGCGACTAGAAAGGTAGAGGGTGCCTTCATAGGCGACTGGAAAGGTAAAGGGTGCCTTCATAGGCGACTGGAAAGGTAGAGGGTGCCTTCATAGGCGACTGGAAAAGTAGAGGATGCCTTTATAGGCGACTGGAAAGGTAGAGGGTGCCTTCATAGGCGACTGAAAAGTAAAGGGTGCCTTCATAGGCGACTGGAAAGTAAAGGGTACCTTCATAGGCGACTGGACAGTACAGGGTGCCATTTGTCTGGTGACTGGATTGGAAGGTAAAGGTGAGGGTGTTGCCTCCCGATTAACTGAAAGGTAAAGATTAAGGGGAGCTAACAGGACGTCTCGTCCGAATTAACTCACTTTTGCCAGGAAATGTAAAGGTTGGGGTTGACCCTCGGTTGACAGGAGATGTAAAGGTTGGGGGAGCTAACAGGATATCTCATCCGAATTAACTCACTGTTGGCAGGAAATGTAAAGGTTGGGGTTGACCCTCGGTTGGCAGGAAATGTAAAGGTTGGGGGAAGTTAACAGGACGTCTCGTCCGAATTAACTCACTGTTGACAGGAAATGTAAAGTTTGGGGTTGACCCTTGGTTAACAGGAGATGTAAAGGTTGGGGGAGTTAACAGGACGTCTCGTCCGAATTAACTCACTGTTGACAGGAAATGTAAAGGTTGGGGTTGACCCTCGGTTGACAGGAAATGTAAAGGTTGGGGGAGTTAACAGGACGTCTCGTCTGAATTAACTCACTGTTGACAGGAAATGTAAAGGTTGGGGTTGACCCTCGGTTGTCAGGAGATGTAAAGGTTGGGGTTGACCCTCGGTTGACAAGAAATGTAAAGGTTGGGGGTTGACCCTCGGTTGACAGGAGATGTAAAGGTTGGGGTTGACCCTCGGTTGACAAGAAATGTAAAGGTTGGGGGAGTTAACAGGATGTCTCGTCCGAATTAACTCACTGTTGGCAGGAAATGTAAAGGTTGGGGTTGACCCTCGGTTGACAGGAGATGTAAAGGTTGGGGGATCTAAGGATTAACAGGACGTCACATCTCGATTAAACTGGACCTAAAGGCTCGAGGTGATGCCCCAGTTTGACATGACTGAAGGTTCTTGGGGAACTGTCCCTTGAATGAAAGAGAATGAACCTGGGGGATGCCCCGGTTTGACATGATTGAAGGTTGTTGGGGAACTGCCCCTTGATTGAGAGAGAATGAACCTGGGGGATGCCCCGGTTTGACATGATTTAGAGAAATCATGGGGGGAACTGCCCCTTGACTGAAAGAGAATAAACCTGGGGTGATGTCCTAGTTTGACATGATTTGAAGGAATCTTGGGGAACTGCCCCTTGACTGAAAGAGAATAGATCTGGGGTGATACCCCAGTTTGACATGATTTGAAGGAATCTTCAGGAACTGCCCCTTGACTGAAAGAGAATAGATCTGGAGTGATGCCCCAGTTTGATGTGGTTTGAAGGAATCTTAGGGGGACTGCTCCTTGACTGGAACAAAAGAGATCTGGGGAGATGCCCCAGTTTGAGATGGTTTGAAGGAATCTTGGGGGGACTGCTCCTTGACTGGAACAAAAGAAATCTGGGGAGATGCACCAGTTTGAGTTGTTTAGGAAGTGTAATTCTACTGGGGAATGATTTGGTGATTCGGGGTACTGTCTCTTTGGGTGAAAGAGAATGAACCTGGGGTGATACCCTAGTTTGAACTATCTGCCTGGGAACCTTGGGGGACTGACCTTTGAGCGAGAAGAAATAAACCTGGGGTGATGCCCTAGTTTGAATTGTTTGGGAAGTGTAGTTCCACTGGGGAAGGATTTGGTTAGCATCTGTCCGGTGACCTTCAGGGTTCCACCGGGGGAAGTACTTGGCGATTTGGGGTACCGTCCTTTAATCGGAAAGAGAAATTTGGGGTCCACTGGGAATGTGCCATGGGTTTGCTTGGTCTGGTAATGATTGAGAAAAGTGTACTGGGGTTCATTGGGGAATGTATGGCAGGTCTGCCGGAGGAGAAAAATCTGGGGGATGTCCCAGTTTTGGACATTTTAATGAGGGTAACTCCATTGGGGAAAATGTTCTCCTATTGGGGAAGGAAGGCGTGGCTAGCCTTCGATCACTATGGTTCTATCAGAAAGGTGATTCCACTGAGGATAACTAACTTCCCAGATCTGATTAGGAAGTACTCCAGTTAGGGAAGCTAAGTCCATTTTGTGGTCCTCCTAGGGAGGAACCTTCAGTCGGGATTCCCCTCGGGGATGAATGGTGAGTCTGCTGGGGAGAGTTTTGGGCGATTCAGGGTACTGCCCCTTGTATGGGAGAGAAAAGAAGCCGGGGGAACTGTCCCAGTTTGGGAAATCCGGTTGAAGGAGTTAGGGGTATTGCCCTTGGGTTGACAAAGAAATCTGGGTGATGCCCCAGTTTGAGTTGCTTGGAAATTCAGGGTACAACCCCTTGAATGGAAGAGAAATCTGGGGAGATGTCCCAGTTTGGAAGATCGGGAGGACTTCGGGGGATTGCCCTTTGACTGAAAAGATTTGGGGTGATGCCCCAGTTAGGGAGAGGAATGATAGACTTGGGGGTAAAATCCCAGGTTTGAAAGATTTGGGGGTTAACAGGACGTCTCGTCCAAATTAACCCGTACTCTGTGTCGCTGCCGGGGAACGAGAGACACTAGACTATTGGAATATACCAAGTTGATTTTTGGAAATGTGACCCCTAATATGCCTCTTGAACGAGACAGAAACCTTGAGAAGATGCCAGCTCCGACTATGAGGTATTAATGTAAAACTCAAAGCACAATGGAAACTTAGAAAGGCGTCGTGTTCGGCCATAGAAAGGTGTTCTGTCCAATGATTTGGGTAGGTTATGAGAAGAAACTCGAGGAGAACCGGCTTCAATGAGTGAGGATGAGAGTGAGCCTTGGAGACTAATGGATATTCCTTGGAAAGTGCCAGTTTTGGCGGTTGAGACTTGACACATCTACTTGTCGTGACATCCCGCAAGAAAGGTTAGTGGTGCAAAACAAATTGGAATTTGAAAAGACTTCCGTAAAACACAATCCTTAGAGATTCGAGGTGACTCATGACCGAAGCAGAGTAGATGAAGCAACCTTAGCTTTGGAAATGTGTCAGGCCCAGTCTTCGTAATGATTGCTTGAGGCGAGATCAAGTAGCAGGAACATCTTGTCCTCACGACTTCAAATTTTCATTACCTTCTCAATTTTATATATTAAGGGAAAACATATGTCTTATCAAATCAGGGAAAATCACAATACGAACGCATATCAAAAGAGGTGAGATTGTATTTAGAAGCTGAGCGGGGGTGGGAAAAGGGAGACCAAAGAAGCAAGTGGAGTCGTACGGAAAATATTAATAATTGGGTAGAATAGGAATAATTTTACAGATCCTCCAGTGACCTTCTGAGAATAAAGTGTATCTCGATCCCACATCACGACTTTGAATTCACCATTTGACTCTGCTTCTAAAAAGGTAGTCAGACCACGATCCTTATGTCCTAACTTGGAATCAGACCATTCGCATAAGAATCTTTAAATTACTCTACCAAAATCTTGATCCCAATTTATTGCCCGAGCCACCTATTCAGGTTTTTAGCTTACTAGGTCGCTCTAACTTTTGCCTAAGCTGCCCTTCCAGGTTTTTCAGCCTAGCGAGCTTTTCTCTCCTCGTGACGTGTTTCGTTATTTTTGTTTTCGTTTTTTTTTCAAGGTTGCGTCTTTCACAATAAAGGCTTAAGCTGATTGACAATGAGCTTATTTGATGTCTCTTGATTTAGTCTCATCTTGTGGGGGAATACATGTTATTTCAAATAGGAAAGTTTGCCCCAACACCATGTATCCAAGGAAACAGAGGCTAGCCCTTTTTGGCACCAATCAGGGGGCTCATTCCGAGTCTTTATCTTTTTGTTCATTCTCTTTTTTTATTGTTTTCTTCTTCTTCATTTTTTTTCTTTTTTTTTTGTTTTTTTTGTTTTTTGTTCTTTTTTTTGTTCTCTTTTTTTTGAATGACCCCCTTGGTACCTTCGTTATGATCTAGTCATTTTACTCATATCCGTAGCCAATATGGCAAAGAACTATGATATTAATGGTATCGCATAGACTATTCCCTTGGTTACACTGGTATGAAAGGAATACCGTTTTTTTGTCGCGTTCTTAGCTTGATAACATTTATGCCCCCATGTGGAAAAGTGATGGTTTGATCTATGAATCAGCTCGCCCCAATTGGTATAGGCGTAGGGCGCCAACCTTGACTCCTTTTTTCTTTTTCCCTTTTTTCTCTGTTTTTTTAATTTTTTTTAGTCCTTGGGAAAGTATTTCTTGACCATGTCTACGTTTATGGGCCCTAGCAAGTCTTTGCCGTCCATATTGGTCAATACTAACACCTCCTTGAAAGTTGGATATGCCATTATTCATTGTGGAGTTCGGCACTATCTTTATCCACGTAAACTTTTACGTCACCAGGTTGAGCTACCATCACACTGTAATGTCTTCTAAGGCGATTTGATCGATTTTCCCAGTTGTTCGTGGACCCTCTTCACTCCGTGTACTGACCTTGTTGAACGCTTCTGGATAAAGCTAGATGCCCTTTATTCGAACATCCTGGTTAATTCGGCCAAGGAACTTTTTGTCTTTGCTACCCTCTTCGTCAGCGTGATCAAACAAGCGGTCAAAGTTATGAAATAGGATTGTGATCTCATTGTTCTCAGAAGGATCATTTTTGGATGGATGTTTTTTTTGTTGTTTTTTTTGTGTTTTTTTTAGTGTATGACGGCAAAGAGAATGAGGGAAAATAAAAGAGAGCCAATGGATAAAGGGAGTGTTAAAACAAATAAGGGAAGCAAACGAAAACATTTTGAAATTTGATACGCATTCATTGAGAAAAACCTGAAATGATAAAAATATGCTTTTGCCTTTATTACATAAAATATCCCAATGCCTTAGGCATAGCGTTTGGGTTGAAAAGTCATAAAAAACAGAAGTTTAAAGTCGTAAAGAGCTAGATGGTCTCTTGGTCATGAACCTCTTCACTTGGGGTGCAAATCACAAAGCTTTCATCCTCTCCATGCCTCCAGCCTCTCCTTATCATACTGATCCAGGATTCTCATGATTAGACCTAGGGTTTATGATTATATTGGGACTCCCTTCCTGGAAATCCAGCCACTTGGCTTTAATCAGATCCCTCACTTTGAATTTTAAGGCATAACAATCTTCAGTAGAGTGCCCTAGGGCTCCAGCATGGTAATCATATCGTGTATTAGGATTATAACCTTTGGGGTAAGGAGGAATCATCGGTTTTAACGGACAGGGTACCGCAAGGGAACTACGGATAAGGTGAGGCAAAAGTTCTATGTAGGTTATGGGAATGGGGTCGAACCGGACCGGTGTTCGACTATCAGTGGGTTTTATTATGCTTCGGTCTGGATTAAGTGGCTGAGTCTGCCCTAGTGGGGGACAGTAGGGCTGTGGAAGAGAGGGTTTAATAGCAGGCAAATGAGAATGGGAAGGTGTTTGAGGGATATATAGACGAAAGCAGAGCTGAAATGGGAAAAGATTGGAAGCCTGATCAGCAGGTTGAAAGGAAGTATGAGTCATTAGTCTGGGTTGGGCCTTTTTTTGGTTATAGGAAGTGGAATTAGCATCTCCTTTTCTTTTCCCCTTATTTCCCGATGTAGACATTCTTGTGATAAGTGCCCCAGGCGACTGGGAGGATTGTGAAATATGGGGGTTCATTGTTTGTAAATCATGATCCTCTTGTTGGTTATGGAATGGGGAAGAGTATTCTGAGGGTACTGCATAGGGCAGGTTGTTGTTTGAGCCCATGAAGGCGTGTTATGGTGCATAAGACATGCCATAGATCGGCTGAGGGTCAACGATGGGATCAGTCCTGTTGATAGCAATGGGAGGTGTCATGGAAGAGGGAATTTGCATTTTTGTCAATCTAGGAGGATGGAGTGGGGTGGTTGGTAAATGTTGGTCATTCTTGACACCCGCAGAGGGTTCCCCCTCTATGATCTTCTTTTCTAAAAGTCTAGTCATCTCTGCCACTTGCTCCTTTAGCTGGTTAACTTCACTCCTGAGGTTTTCAATTTCTTGCTCCCTTTCAGCCATGAGTCTCCTTTGAAAGTCTAGTAAGGGTGTCTTTCGGTGTCTTTGAAGAAAAACAAAAAGTGTCAGGTGGAAATAGAAGGAAGAAGAATGTCGTGGGAAGCAATCACAGGCCTTGACGAGTATCCTTTGACCATTCTTTAGAACTTATTGTTCAAAAGTACTAGGCGTGGTAAACATGGAAATTGATACGGGATAGTTATGGAGACAGAAGAAATCCTTCGTTCTGAGGCAGGAGCCTCAAGCTCAAACATTTTCTTTGGGAAACTACAGCCCTCATTTCTTGAGTTCAATCCCATGTTAACTTCCATAGATACTCGAAGGGTATTCGTTAAGTTCTGAAGAGCCTCCCACGAAAATGAGGATGAGGAAGAGAATTTAGTTATTGTCATGTTTTGGAACTGGTACTTCCCCATTGATTTAACATAAATTTTTCTTAGGGAAACAGCGATTACCAAGGGTCCAAGTCGCAATAGTCATAAGTTTTCTAATCATCATCGATGCCCCTGTTGGAGCGGAAACAAAATTATATTTATTTTTTTGGACGATTAGGAAAATCTATGACTCGGGACTCAGAGGTACACGACCAAAAGAGGATTATCTATTCACATGAAGAATACTGTGTGTTCCAAAACGAGTCATTATTTCAAAAACTAAGCAAATCTGTGGGTGGTAGATAATTCATTTTTTTTGGATAAAAGGGAAAGCAAAAATGACGTAAGGTAAAGTAAAGTTTGCCCTTTTGTGGCCTAGGTCGGGTTTTGTTGAAAGTCTTTTCTAGGCCCTATGGTTTGTCTAAAAGTGACTCTCCACACCGGGTGGCTTATACTAGACATCTAGAAGGTCACCAGAGCCAAGATCCTACCGATGACAGGGACGCAAATAGTGGGGAATCCACTAGGTGCGTATATCATGAGAGATCGAACTCTGGTTGAGGTTCTCACGAACACCGGATAGGAAGTACATCCCATACGATTCCGTTACCAACCTCTCCTAACTTAAGCTTCATTTGGGGCCCGGGTATAGGGCACCACTCATAGGTGTGTGTAAGTAATTGTGAGTGTGGTGTGTGGAAGGGCATTCAATACCTTTTACCTTACCCCATTCTGCACAAAGAACAAACACAGAACAAATATACAAAGTCATCTACCCTAGGGTTCAATGATTACAGAAAAGTAACATGGTCCCCTACCCTAGGGTTCAACAAACATGCAGACATTGACGACAGAACAAATAACAAGATACGATTGGAAATAATAACAAACATTTACAACAGCTAACAAAGAACAACATACATTTATGTCAATTAACAAAAAAATAACAAGGGAAGAAATCAAGGCGAACAAAGGCTATATACGAAAACATGCATTTTTCAATCAAATTGGCCTAACTCTCTTAAGTGTCCCCAGTGGAGTCGCCATCTGTCGCGACCTGGATCGCGACGGCGCGGTCGACCCTCTCGAAAGGATGAAACGAACGAAAACAGGGAGACGCCACCAACATTTTTATCCATAGGAAAAACATTGGGAAAAAACTAAGTTCAGTAAAGCACTGGTTTAAAATATGAGATTCAAGTTCAGGAGTCGGTTACGAGTAGGGAAGGTATTAGCACCCTACATCGCCTGTCAAAAATAGTACCAAGATTGAAAATGCGTGACATAAATAGCCTTACGAAAGATGTTATATTTCTCCCCTTTTATTGTTGTACTTTGTGTAAAGAAAAACAGAAGGAACAAACTAAACAAACATGGAGTGTAGGTCAACAGGACGTCGCGTCCAAATTAACCTCAACTTTGGTACGAAACAGGAAAAGGGAAGGATGCTAAGAAGACATCGCATCTAAATTAGTTATCCTTTAATCGAAATACAGGATTAGACACGGGAAGGGGATAAACGGGACGTCTCGTCTCAAGTATCCCGTTCCTTATGAATCGTGGTGATGGCCTACCAAAGATAGGGGAAGATCAACAAGACGTCACGTCTAAATTGATTTTCATGGGATTTAATCAAAATGCGGGGTTAGAAACGGGAAGGGGATAAGCAGGACGTCTCGTCTCAAGTACCCCGTTCATTATGAATCGTGGTGAGGGTCTATTAGAAATAGGGGAAGATCAACAAGACGTCACGTCTAAATTGATTTTCATGGAATTTAATAAAAGGCGGTTACAAAGGAAACATAAAGAAAATAAAAATAGGAATAAAATGGGAAAGGTGGGCCCGATAGGATTTAAAGTCCTGCTCCTACGTATTCTTGAGTTACCAAGAAATCAGGGTTACATAGTTCTTGATGATGTTTTTTTTAGGCTAGTTCAAATGCGAAACACTCATTTTTGTTATTATTTATTATGAATCTGAATAAAAGAAAAGAAAAGAAAATCAGCAGTAAAAACTAATTTAATATGGGGAATCAGAATCGACGAACAAGCAAATTCAACAGGAAAAACTTTTTTAGGCTAGTTCAAATGTGAAACACTCATTTTTTGTTATTTATTGTGAATCTGGATGAAGGAAAAAGAAAATCAACAGCAAAATACTAATTTAAAATGGGAAATCAGAATCAACAAAAAGCAAATTCAACAGGGAAATGGATGACGAATAGTGAGAATAAGGAGCAGAATGGAACCGGTGTAGCGAGGTACCGAGAGCCGATGTGTACTTGAACAGAGGAAACTAAAGTGGTGCTGGTGCAGCAGTGGAAATTATGGGGTACCGAATGTGAAGGCTTGGTGTAGAGGCCGGTATAGACTTGAACAGAACCGGTATGGCGCTGGTGTAGCAGTGGGCTTATGGGGTACCGGTGTGAAGGCTTGGTGTAGAGGCCGGTATGAAGTTGGTGAGGAGGATTTAAGGAATCTGGACGGTATCTAGGAAATGGGAATTTCACTGGATTGAGACTGATCCGGTGTTGCAGTAACCACTTAAGGCCCAAAACAAATTATGAGGTTCAAGAGAACGAGGTTCTGGCTTTGAACACTGGAGGAAACTTCAAGCTTTTGAGGACAAAAGATTTTATGGAGATCGGAGCCAGTTACAGTGGAGTGTGGGCAGAATCACCTTTTTAAGAGTGAAAAAATTCCAACCCCTTGTGCCTCTTCAAATAGGGTATTTATAGGGGTTCTGGGCTCTGGCGGAGTGCTCGGACAGCTCAAACCTCCACTCACAGTGGAGGCAGCCTAGCCACTAACAGGTAGTGGGGGGCAGCGGCTGGTGAGGAATTTTTAATTATTTCCACTTCCGCCCCCTGTCTGCCACTTCCAGAATTCATGGATAGACTTGGGTGGTGGAATTCCAAGTCACAGTATGGCGATCGGACTTCTCAATCGGTGCCACCTGGGACCAGTTTTCTTCTGATGGCCCGGATCTTGGTCTGTCAGCATCCCTTCTCGGTGGAAATTGGTCCGATCGAAACAGGAGAAAAGTCTAAGTGTAAGGACCGATCCTTCGACACTCGATGTGAAGGCTTGAGTTGTAAAAACCGATCATTCAAGTGACACCGGCTCCCTTTTGCTCCACTCAGAGATGCTTTGTCCGGAAATGTCTCCTTGAAAGACTGTCAGCTTTTCTTCGAAAGTGACCCACTCGGAACTTTCTCATTCGGATATATCTGCCTCAAAAGCGTTCTTTTTCAAAGTCTGACTCACTCGAGAATTATTCATCAAAGCAAATATTCATCAAAGTATCTTTTCGTTTGGAATTGCTTCGCTCGGAGGTGCTTTGCTCGGAAATGTTTCTGCTTGAAGCACTCATTTAAAGTCGATAGCCTTTCTTTGGTCGAAAGTGGACCACTCGGAAACATATCACTTGGAAACACCTCCAAAGATATTTTACTCGGTTATATCTCGGGCCGACAAGCTTTTTCGAAGTCAACCACTTTAACTTAAAATTAATTCACTCGGGAATTCTTCACTCGAATATCTCAGTCCGAGAGGTATTCCTTCGAAATCAGTCTTTCATCGTTCAGAAGTATTTCTCTCGGAATTGAACTACTCAGAAATTATAGAACTTGGAAGAGTCTGCCCAAGTATTCATTCGGAATTGATCCGCCCGGGAATTGTCCACTCTGAAATCTCTGTATCCGGGAGACACTTCACTCGGATATATTTGTCTGAAAAGTTCTGGAATCAGCCATTTTTGTTGATGCACTCGAGGATTATCCCCTCTGAAATACTCATTCGGAATCAGTCTTCCTTTGCTCGGAAGTACTTCTCTTGGAATTGAACCACTCGGAGAAACCTTACTCGGATATATATCTTTGCCTGAAGTATTCATTCGTAGTTGAGCCTCTCATTTAGAATCAATTCACTCGGAGATGATTCGCTCTGCCCAGAAAAAGCACTCATCCAAAGTCAGAATCTCTTCGCTCGGAAGTACTTCAGTCGGGAGCTCTTCACTCGGATGTGTTCATCTGAAGTCAGACTCGTTTTTCATTCAGAATTGGTTCAAGTGGGAATTCTTCACTCGGATGTATCCCCAACTAGAAAAAGCACTCGTCCAAAGATTCACTTTTCGCTTGGAGGTATTTCCCTCGGAATAGCTCACCCGGAGACATTCCACTCGGAAATGATTCACTAGGAGACATTCCACTCAGAAATGACTTACTCGGAGACATTCCACTCGGAAATGATTCACTAGGAGACATTCCACTCGGAAATTATCATTCAGAATTATGGAACTTAAGAGTCTCTGCCCGAAAGGCATAGTTAGAGCCTCTTTCCGTTCGGAAGTAACTCCCTTGGAAGGAACCCACTCGGAAATGACTCACTCGGAGACATTCCACTCGGAAATGCCTCACTCGGTATTCTTTTTTTTTTATATCAAATGTTGAAGTTAGATTATGTATGTAGGCGATGTTCTATGTATGTTCAATAATTCCTAGAATTTAAAATCTTGACTCCTTTTGCTTAATTAGGATGCTTGATTAAAATCTTCATTTTATGAAAGTAAAGGAATTATGAATTAAAAGACGCTTAGTTGATTAATTCAAATTGAACTAAGGGATTGACAGTAAGGAAGTGTATAGAAACCTTTTCAAATCCAAGGATAAAATAAATTACAATACTCCAAGAAAATCAATCGTTCGTTATTTACTTGTTTTACACTCATTTTGTATTTTATATTCTGTTTTAAATTTCTGTAACACTTAAACAAACCCCCCCTATTGTATGCTTGTTGAACTTTTGTCTGTAAAAATAAATTTTAGTTGTTTTATTTTGGTTTGTTAAAAATTAGTTTAAGACTTGATTTTCCTAAATTTTAGTGTTGATCCTTGAGAGAACGACCTAGGTTGACATCCTAGTACTACATTAATTAGTTTTAATGTACTAATTTGACGGGGCCACGACAGCCGACGTCAAATTTTGGCGCCGTTGCCGGGGATCAACGATCTTTAGGAAAATTGTTGTTTTAAATTAATTTTGTTTAATAATTTTTATTTTTTTTAAAAAAGTAAATAAAAAAAATTTTATTTTGTTTGTTTGTTTGTTTTATTTTATTTCTTTTGCATGATTTAGGATTTTTATGATATATTGCTCATTATCATGAAATATCTTGTTGTATGCTATGTATGACTAGAAGGACTTTTGGGCATTTATATTCATTTGATCCTGAAATTGATAGAACTTTTCATAGATTAATTAGAGAAGCTAGATTTAATAATAATTTTGTTGATATTGATAGTGATAGTATTTCATCTGAATCTGTTGAAAATAATTCTGAAAATTTTTCTGATATGGCTGGACCTCGTGAGAGAACTCTTAGAGAACTACCCGCACCTGAATTCACATACGAAAGTTTGTGTATTCAATATCCTGATGAGGATGTCCCTTTTATTCTCAAGACCGGACTTATACATTTGTTGCCTAAGTTTCATGGTCTTGCGGGTGAAGATCCGCACAAACACCTCAAAGAATTCCACATTGTGTGTTCCACAATGAAACCCCAAAACGTTCAAGAAGACCACGTCTATCTTAAAGCGTTTCCTCAATCTTTAGAGGGTGTTGCTAAGGATTGGTTGTACTACCTTGCTCCAAGATCAATCACAAGTTGGAATGACTTAAAGAAAATGTTCTTGGAAAAATTCTTTCCTGCCTCTAGAACAACTGCAATCCGTAAGGATATATCTGGCATTAGGCAACTCTCTGGAGAAAGTCTTTATGAGTATTGGGAGAGATTCAAGAAACTCTGTGCAAGTTGCCCTCACCACCAAATTTCTGAACAACTTCTTCTTCAGTACTTTTATGAAGGTCTGCACCACGTTGATCGCAACATGATAGATGCGGCAAGTGGAGGAGCTTTAGGAGATATGACTGCTGCTGAAGCAAGAAATCTGATTGAGAAGATGGCATCTAACTCTCAACAATTTGGTGTGAGAAATGATTCTTTCAAACCTATGTTTGATTCTAATTCTAGTTCATCTGGAATTAAATTGGAGAGCAAACTTGATGCTCTTACCACTCTGGTTACACAATTAGCAGTAAATCAAAAATCCATGACTGCTAAAGTGTGTGGCATCTATACTTCATAAGAGCACCCCACTGATTGTTGTCCTTCTCTACAAGAAAAGGATAATAATAATCCCCAAGCCTATGCAGCCAATATCTACCATGATAGACCTCCACCACAACAGGAACAAAACCATGACCTTTCCACCAATAGATACAACCCAGGTTGGAGGAACCATCCAAACTTGAGATGGGGTAACCAACAACAAAATCCCCAACCCCCATTTCAAAACAATGCACCAACCTTTCAAAGACCTACACCTCAACCATCCACAAGTGGCCCTTCTTTGGAGGATCTAGTGAAACAAATGGCTGCACAGAACTTGGAATATCAACAGAGGAATGATGCCACCATCCAGAGTTTAAGCAACCAAATTGGGCAACTAGCTTCATCATTGAGCCAGTTACAGTCTCAGAACTCTGACAAATTACCATCTCAACCAGCTGCAAATCCAAGAAATGTGAGCACAATCCAGTTAAGATCAGGTAAGAACCTTGAAGTACCCATACCCAAGGAACCTGAAAAACAAACAACTGAGCCTGAAATAGTTGAGAATGATGTACCCTCTTCAAGCAAGTCTGAGATGCAATCACCCCAAATCCCACCTCATATCCCTCTTCCCTTCCCACCAAAAGCAATTCCAAGTAAAAAGATGGAAGAAGTGGACAAAGAAATTTTGGATACTTTTAGGAAAGTGGAAGTGAATATACCTCTTCTTGATGCAATCAAGCAAATACCTAAGTATGCCAAATTTCTAAAAGAGTTGTGTACTCACAAGAGGAGACTCAAAGGCAATGAAAGGATAAGCATGGGAAGAAATGTATCTGCACTACTTGGTAAGGAAGTTCCAAATATTCCTGAGAAATACAAGGATCCAGGTACGTTTTCTATACCCTGTATCATAGGCAATAACAAATTTGAAAATTGCATGTTAGATTTAGGAGCTTCAATAAATGTGATGCCTATGTCTGTTTTCAAATCTCTGTCTCTTGGAAATTTACAACCTACTGGTGTAGTGATTCAACTAGCCAATAGAAGCATTGCTTACCCTGCTGGAGTTATAGAAGATGTTTTGGTTCAGGTAGAACAACTTGTTTTCCCTGCTGACTTTTTCGTACTTGATATGGAAGAAGGTATGTCTCATATTCCTGTTCCTATCATTTTGGGAAGACCATTTTTGAAAACAGCCCGAACCAAAATAGATGTTCATTCTGGAACTCTCTCTATGGAATTTGGTGACACTAGAGTTCAATTCAATATTCTTGATGCCATGAAATACCCAGCAGAAAATCATTCTGTTTTCCAAATTGACATTATTGATGAACTAGTTTTTGAACATTTTTCTAATGTTGATTTGGAATGCATAGATGATTCAAACAAATGTTTTGCATGCAATGATTCTGGAAGTTGTGATATTTGTGCTGAAATTGATAAATACATGATTTCTGATTCAGAGTCTTTAGATATACCTGTTAACCATAAGGAGCTGAATGCAGGATTTCAAGAAAATTCTAACAAAATTTTTGAGGTGCAAGCAGCGGAATCAAAATCTACTTTGTTAGTTCCATCTGTTTTGCAGGCACCTAAGTTAGAATTGAAGCCTCTACCTGAGAACCTCAAGTATGTATACTTAGGGGATGATAAACAGCTCCCGGTGATAATTTCCACTTCTCTTGATGAAAATCAAGAAGAAAAATTGTTGCAGGTATTGAAAAGACACAAGAAGGCTATAGGATGGACATTGGCAGACATACCTGGAATTAGCCCATCCATGTGCATGCATAGGATATTTCTGGAGGAAAATACTAAAGCAGTAAGACAGCCCCAGAGGAGACTCAACCCTGTAATCCTTGATGTTGTTAAGAAGGAAATTACCAAGCTTTTACAAGCAGGAATCATTTATCCTATCTCTGACAGTGAATGGGTGAGTCCAATTCAAGTGGTTCCTAAGAAAACAGGGATCACAGTTGTGAAGAATGAGAAGAACGAGTTGATCCTAACTAGAGTGCAAAATAGTTGGAGAGTCTGTATTGATTACAGAAGACTTAACCAAGCAACCAAGAAGGACCATTTCCCCTTACCCTTCATTGATCAAATGCTTGAGCGTCTCATAGGTAAGTCTCACTAATGTTTTCTTGATGGATTCTCTGGATATTTTCAGATTCATATTACACCTGAGGATCAAGAAAAAACCACATTCACCTGTCCCTTTGGCACATTTGCTTATAGGAGAATGCCATTTGGCCTATGCAATGCTCCTGGAACTTTCCAAAGATGCATAATAAGTATTTTTCATGATTTCATTGAAAATTGCATAGAGGTGTTTATGGATGATTTTACTGTCTATGGATCTTCATTTAATGCATGCCTTGATAGTCTTGATAAAGTTTTAAACAGATGTATTGAAACTAACCTTGTCTTGAACTATGAAAAATGTCATTTTATGGTAAAACAAGGAATAGTTTTAGGGCATGTAATCTCTGAGAAAGGAATTGAGGTAGACCCTGCCAAGGTAGAAGTTATATCACATTTGCCTTACCCCTCTTGTGTTCGAGAGTTTCGTTCTTTTCTTGGTCATGCAGGTTTCTACAGAAGATTCATAAAGGATTTTAGCAAGAAGACTAGGCCACTATGCAGTCTGCTTCAAAAGGATGTGGCATTTGAGTTTGATGAAAAGTGTAAGGAGGCTTTTAATTGCCTCAAGCAAGCATTGACCACTACCCCAATAATCCAAGCACCTGATTGGACAGCCCCATTTGAATTGATGTGTGATGCCTCTAATTATGCATTGGGAGCTGTCCTTGGTCAAAAGATTGACAAGCAACCTAGGGTCATCTACTATGCATCTAAAACTTTTGATGCCGCCCAGGTAAATTACACTACTACTGAAAAAGAGCTCTTGGCCATTGTTTTTGCATTAGATAAGTTCAGGTCTTACCTACTCGGTTCCCGAGTAGTTGTCTTTACTGACCATGCAGCTCTGAAGTACTTGTTGAAGAAAGGTGAGTCCAAGCCAAGATTAATTCGTTGGATGCTCTTGCTCCAAGAGTTTGACTTGGAAATTCATGACAGAAGTGGAACACAAAACCTTGTGGCAGACCATTTAAGCAGAATTGAGAATGCTCCTGATTCGGCACCTATTCGGGACGATTTTCCCGATGAACACCTCATGAGTATTTCTAACTCTTTTGATACACCTTGGTTTGCTAACATTGTAAATTATCTTGTTGCTTCTGTTTTTCCACCATATGCATCTAAAAACCAAATTTCAAAATTAAAAAGTGATGCAAAATATTATATGTGGGATGACCCGTATTTGTGGCAGTTGTGTAATGATAAGGTGATTCGAAGATGTATTCCAGATCATGAGATAGAATCAGTTCTTCGATTCTGCCATGCTTCACCAGTTGGCGGACATTTTGGTCCACAAAGAACAGCAAGGAAGGTGTTAGACTCTGGTTTATACTGGCCCACCATTTTTAAGGATGCATGGAGAATTTGTAACACCTGTGAGAAATGCCAAAGAACTGGAAACGCTATCACATGGCGTCAACAGATGCCTCAGCAACCTATGTTGTTTTGTGAAGTGTTTGATGTTTGGGGCATTGATTTTATGGGTCCATTTCCTCCATCTTTTGGTTTTACTTACATTCTGTTAGCTGTAGATTATGTTTCTAAATGGGTGGAAGCTAAAGCCACCAGAACTAATGATGCTCGAGTTGTTGTAGATTTTGTTAGATCTCAAATTTTTTGCAGGTTTGGCATTCCGAGAGCAATCATTAGTGATCAAGGAACACACTTCTGTAACAGGACCATGCAAGCTATGCTCAGGAAGTATGGGGTTGTTCATAGAGTCTCTACTCCATATCACCCCCAAACCAATGGACAAGCAGAAGTCTCTAATAGAGAAATCAAAAGAATCCTGGAGAAGATAGTACAGCCTAACAGAAAAGATTGGAGCAGGAAACTGGATGATGCTCTTTGGGCACATAGAACAGCTTTTAAGGCACCTATAGGAATGTCTCCCTATAGAATTGTTTTTGGTAAAGCATATCATCTTCCAGTGGAGATTGAGCATCGTGCTTATTGGGCTGTAAAAGCTTGTAACTTAGCACTTGATCAAGCAGGTGAAGAAAGGAAATTACAACTGAATGAGCTTGATGAAATCCGTTTGGCAGCTTATGAGAACTCGAGGTTCTATAAGGAGAAAACAAAGAAATTCCACGATAGCTCAATAGCTAGAAAGGATTTTACTACGGGACAGAAAGTGCTACTGTTTAATTCCCGGTTGAAACTGATGGCCGGAAAATTGCGCTCCAAATGGGAAGGACCTTTCATTGTTACTAATGTATTTCCCCATGGAGCTGTGGAAATAAAAAGTGAAAACTCCAATAAAAGCTTCAAGGTTAATGGACAACATTTGAAGCCATTTCATGAGAATCCTTCACTTGTAGATGTCACAATGGAGGAACATAATTTGGGGGAACCACTTCTTGATCCCCCTTGAGGGAGTTTTTCTTACCCATCTTTTTACTTTTTCATTATATTGTCTATTTTGTATGCTCTGTCTTACATTGAGGACAATGTATGATTTAAGTGTGGGGGTGGGAATATCCTTGTATGTTGTTGTGTGTTATTTTCATTGTGTGAATTTATGATTAATTTTGTGTGACTATTTTTCAAAAAAAAAAAATAAAAAAATAAAAAAATAAAAAAAAATTTGTGTTTTTGTTTTAAAAGGCATGTTTTATTGGAATTTTAAGATATGCATGACTAACAGGTAAATTCTCCCATGTCTGATATAAGCTTAATGATACGTTATAATTTGAACTCAAGCATTTTTGGTATGTTGAGAATGACATGATAATTGAGAGATGATCATATATGATGGAATTATACCTTGTGAGATTTTTGAGCCTTAAAAAAAATAAATTTGATGGATCACTTTAAACCATCTTAATTCTTTCATGTGTGATTAATTCTTGAATGTTTACATCCTAATTTTTGTCTTGTTTCTTGATGATACTTGAAACTCATGTGAATGTATTTGAAATGATACAGGCATTTTGTTCAATTGAGCCACTAAGCCATAGAAGCCTACCATGAATAAATTATCCTTTGCTAGCCACTTTGAGCCTATTTAACCATTTCTTTGTTGCAGCTCAAATAAGCCATGGATGAAAAACCAAAAATATACCTACCTTAAGGAATATATTGGAGCTTTGGAATCAAGTCAAAAACAGGCATTCAAATAAGTGTGGGGGTGTACGAAAAAAAAAAGTGGTTCCAACTCTTGTTTCAAAGTGTTATGCAATCGCATAAGAAAAAAAAATATATTGATAAATAAATGAAAAAAAAATAATAAAATAAAATTTCTTGATGATTGCGACCAAATATGATACAGTAAATGTTTTACCCTCACTGTTTGCTAGTTAAATTAATTGCTCCATCATTCTTTTTGGTATCTAAACTTATTTTCCAAAAATTTTTTTCCACCTACTTTAACCTTGGCCACATTACAACCTTGGAAAGCCCTGTTGATCTATACATGCATTTGTGTTGATTATGGAATTGAGAAACTTGCCAAATTTTTGGACTGTCTATTTTTCAGGAAATGTTTAAGAGTATACACAAACCCAAAACACTTGAGAGTTGAGAGTATGTCTTGTGAGGTTCTGTCACTTATGATTTTCCTTTCAGTTTGATTTAATTCTCACATGTCTAATTGTTTGGATGATTTTTATGCATATCTTGATGCTCTGTATCTTACATGTTGAAAACTCTTGTTTCTCTGTATATTCCTAAGATTTCATGAAAAGCATGCCAGTTCTGTGTGTTTAATGTATTTAAATTTTTGATGTTTTCAATAAAGTGTGAAACTTGTTTTTATTCTGATTTTGCCCAGGAGTGCAAAAGAGTAAGTGTGGGGGTATTTGATGACGTTTCTTTTTACCTTTAATTACTTACTCTGTTTGTCTGTTTTATCTACTGTTAAATCCCAATAAATGTGTTTTAGCGTAAATTGTCAGTAATCTCCATTCATTATTTTTCACTGTTTAATTTATTTACATTTTCTGTTGTTACTGTATTATATTCCTTCGATTTTCATGATTTCCGCTTTAATTTCACTGTCTCCGAGCAAATGTTGTATTTTGCATAAATCAATGAAAATGGAACAATTAAAGAACACAATTTTGAGAATTGGAAAAATATGTTGGATTGATATTTAATTGATCACTATAGAAAATATCAATTCCAAGAAATTAAACTTATTATTCCATTTCTACAAATTGTAAGTTTTAAATGTTTCATTTAAATTATCAAAATATAATATTTTGTTTGTCTAATAAATTTCATTGGGGCAGAATTTTTTTAGATCATCAATATACCATTGTTTGGACCATCCATGCACCATTGTTTACCACCTTTTACCTTTGTCAAAACCACCAAAAATTTTCATTCATTCATTTCCACGGCCCACCTTGTCCTTTGCTCTTAATTTTTTATAAATACTTTAAATCATTCAAAGCACTCACTTGGACCATGCATTACAAGCACTCTCACGGCCAAGCTTGGAATGGTTTCTCCTTTACTCTCTCAAATTCACGTGAAAAGCTTGCTAGGGACCCATGTGCTTGATTTTTTTTATATAGCAAAATATCCACCATAATTCATGAATTATTTCCAATTAGAAGCTACTTCAACGTCCAATGCAAAGCTGATTTTTTGGCTCACAATTGTTTAATGATTAAGTAGTCTCTTGGCACCTGTTTGTAATATTTTATTCATTATTTGGTGCAGCCCAAAATCAACGTGACAGCAAACAGCAAAGGAGCTGACAGCAAACAGCAATGACAAAACAGCAAACAGCAAGCAAAACAACAAGAATGGAACAGCAACAGCAGCATTTTTTTTATTTAAAGCTGACAGCAAAACAGGGAATTTGGACTGCAAACAGCAGAATAATGGCAAACATTCCAACGTGAATGGGCTCCTAACGTGCAGAAATTTTATGAAAATTTTCATATGCTAATAAACTTTTTCCTTGTCATTTTATTATAATAGAATGTTAGGAGAAGCACATGAAAGCATGGAATATGTCACGGCAATGATGGATAATTATTTTGCATTTTCAATTGCAAAAGTGAAATCATTTAGCATGAGTGCCACGGAGTTAAAGAGAAAGGCAAGAGAAAATCAAGGCTGTTGAGCATATAAAATGGGTTGCTAAAATACAAATTAATGGGAGATAAAGGTAAACAGAGGAGAATGGGTTCTAAATAATGAGGCACTATGCAAGAGGCAAAATGGAAAAATGAGGTGGCTAGCTTTAAAAAATTAATAAAGAGAACCTGTTGAAGCTTATAAAAGGGAAGCACACAGCAGTAAGGAGTAGAAAAAAACAGATAGAGAGTCAGAGGGAATTTTTGAAGCAGTGGACAGCAGAAGAATTCGGGAGAACTTCATTCCGGGTTCGGTTTTTATCTTGTTTTAATTATGGAGGGCTAAAACCCTTAGATTGATTTTCTTGGAGGTTAATGTAATATTATTTTTGAGGTTTTGATTTTTAATATATTTCCTTGTTGTTAAACTCTTCATAATTTTAGCTCAATTATTTAATGTCTATTCGGTTTAATTAAGTTGTATGCTTAATCAATTTAATTAGACAGTTAGGATTAAATAATAAAAATATATATGAAGATAGATTAAGAAATATACATGCTTAATGAATGTTTCAAAATCGATCTTGATAGTTGTGGTTTGGTTAATTCCATAACGTTGAAGTTTGATTATGTATGTAGGCGATGTTCTATGTATGTTCAATAATTCCTAGAATTTAAAATCTTGACTCCTTTTGCTTAATTAGGATGCTTGATTAAAATCTTCATTTTATGAAAGTAAAGGAATTATGAATTAAAAGACGCTTAGTTGATTAATTCAAATTGAACTAAGGGATTGACAGTAAGGAAGTGTATAGAAACCTTTTCAAATCCAAGGATAAAATAAATTACAATACTCCAAGAAAATCAATCGTTCGTTATTTACTTGTTTTACACTCATTTTGTATTTTATATTCTGTTTTAAATTTCTGTAACACTTAAACAAACCCCCCCTATTGTATGCTTGTTGAACTTTTGTCTGTAAAAATAAATTTTAGTTGTTTTATTTTGGTTTGTTAAAAATTAGTTTAAGACTTGATTTTCCTAAATTTTAGTGTTGATCCTTGAGAGAACAACCTAGGTTGACATCCTAGTACTACATTAATTAGTTTTAATGTACTAATTTGACGGGGCCACGACAGCTGACGTCAGACCAAAAGAGGTGTTCACAGAGCCTTGGGAAAGGTTGTGAAGAACGTCCACAACAGCTTTGGAGCACTCCAAGAGTAGACTCTCTTCAACCATATAGGCGGAACTCTCTAAGAGAAAGTGTTAGTGAGTCCAGTCAGTGTAAAACTTAAAACGGCCTTCCTCGTCCTTCCAAAATGGGGGTCAGGCCCTTTGCCAAAAACTTTAAAATATGGGTTCCTGAAAGACGCTCCCGCAGTCTTGCAAGATTCGACAAAAGCTTCAAAATCTATGATGTCGCTTTGACATGGGAGGTTAATAAAACCCATTCCTGTGCCACCGCGGTGCATGACCCTGGCATACCGGAAGAATTGGGTGACTGTTGAGGTGAAGCCGAGGTGCTTTCCCAAGACTTCCAAAGAAAGAATCAAACCCCATCCATTGGGGTGAAGCTGGCTAAGGGCGGCGTCCAAAAATCTGAGCACACCTATCTCGAATTTATTGAAGGGGAACCAGACTCCTACCTTCGATATGGCAAACTCATGGAAAAATATAAATTTATCACGAGGGATGTGGCAGACTCGCTCCTCAAATATGGGGGCGTAAAGAATAAAAGAATTGGTGTACTTCCTGGACCGCCAAAAGGCACCGGTGTCTAGTTCAACTTCATCGTCATTGTCCATATGGCGGCTCTGGGAAGTGATAACATCCTTGGTAACCCAGAAATAAGGATCTTCTACCTTGTGGGCAAGCCAATCAACTACGTCCACTATCATATACGTATCTTTAAGATTGTTCCTTACTACGGGAGAGCCGGAGTTATCCAAAGTTACGACGTGTCCTAAAAAAGGAATAGTCAAGTAAAACTCAATATCCTCAGCTTAATAATAGACTATGCTGGAATCCGCATCTCAAATCAAAGGAGAAATCGATACTAGAGATTGCATAAGTGGGTATTGATAGGGGGACTCCGGACTAGGGGGCAAAACTACCGGATTCGGTAAGTCTCCACCCTGTTGTCCTATCCTCACCCATCTATGGATGTTTGTTTGGGTTAACCGAGGTCTATATCTAGGAACGTCGGCTGGCCAAGAGACAGAAGGATTGGAGATAATCTCTATCGAACTGGCTTCTTTAGGATCGTTGTTAGAAGCATGGTTTGACATCTTAAAAGGTATATATAAAACTGGGTGTTGGAATGAGATAGGAGGGGCTATCTATGTTAACAACTTTGGTAGTTCTTCGAGTGTAGGCCAGGATGGAGTGTAAAGTTTTGGATGTTAGAGAAATAGAGTTTCAGTATAAGAGGAAACAAGAGTGAAGAAGCACCTGAGGCTCTAGCTTTTATAGAAGGCGAACTAAGCAATGGGATGAAGTTGAAACATCATGGTCCATGGACGAAGTAGAAGATGAAGCGTCGCGGCCCACTTTACTAGTGTCGTTTTATATCCACCTGACACGACCGCTACAATACGAAGACGTGTGGTGAAAACGCACCAGTCACAACTAGCCATGTCATCAATCCACGTGCCATTTCATTTTTCATTAGTTTTTGGATGATGTGCATTACGACACACTCTCTTACTAAAACAAGGAAGACTCGTCACAATGGTCAAAATCTAAAAGGTTCAGTAACTGTCACTCCGGAACAGATAGCACCCCAGCATGATTATGCTTTATTAACATTGAAATAGGTTATTCTCACAACATAGTTGCAACAACAAGCTAGGGGAAAATGACCCGGTATGAATACCGTCCCATAGGGTAAGTACCCTAGATCAGATCAAAATGAGACCTAAAGCTTGAAATCTAGACGAGGTACGTAAATACCGATGCAATCATTAATTGACTTGATAATAATATTGAGCATCTGAGGTTTAGTATGGAATAAATAAAATAGACCCCAGTTAGGAAAACTGCTACAAGTCAGAGTTAGGTGCAAGTTACCCACTTGTACCTGATAAAGCTACAGTCTCAGAGCCCTGTTAGGAGAGGTGAAATTACCACTTATAGTTAAGGAAAAACTATAAATACAACTCATTTATTAGAACAAAATAGATTTGATAACTCTGAACTTAATACCTTTGTAATCGTCTTTTATTCCATAACATTTTTACTTACTTAAGCATCGAAAGTCCCTTTTGTAAGTACACCTCCGGTGTGTCCAATTTCAAGTTCGGAGGAATTGACTCAAGCCCAAAACCTTAACACGAAGAACATAGGATCCTCACTGAACCTATGTGTATAATACCGTACTCCCATTGAGACGGTGTAAAAAGTGAGAGTTTGAGAGATCTTCAATACTGATTCCTAAAGGGGAAATTCAGGCCTCCACACTGGTCAGAACATGTGGTGAAACCCACCAAGTATAGGTGGTGTTAGTAACAAACGAATTGTGGATGAGTGACATTTTTAGGATACACAGTGTGAGGTTACATTGATTGTCATTGCATCCATGGCATATCATAACTGCCTAGTTTGGGATGTTAGGGGTTTCAGTTGGCATGCCCAGTGGGAGGGCTACCCTTTGCACGAGCTTTTTTTATTAAATACCCTAGTGATTCTGGTATTAGAATCACAAAGCTGCTCATAGTTGAGTACGAGGCTTCTATATGGCAAGCCCAGTGGAGGGCGGCTTAGTGATGAGCAAGTGACCCCGATGTCTCTTTATAGAGCATAACTCCTTTGATGTGTGTTTAGGGGAGGCCCGAAACACTTTGGCAAAAAGAAGCCTTGATATACCGTATTGTCACTAAAGGTAATTATAGTGTTACATATAGGCTGGACGGTTTGGTAACTGTAAAATAATAATTGAGCATATGCTAGTGTATAAGTATACACTTTTTTTACTATTGTAGTAGGTACATAGTAGAACACCTTTGTATAAAATTCATATGATGATATTTTATTATTCCCACAGTCGAATTTGCAATTTATGAGATTACTCATGTATATATGCATTAGCTTAAGAGCATGTGCATATATTGCGGTTGATATGTCGAAGAATAGAAGATGTTGCTCACCTCCTCCCTATTTTTTTAAAGTTGTGTGATGTAGGACTTGCTTGTGAGTTTGGTCTATTTTGGAGCACTTAGAATGAGGTAATGGTGGAATAATACTAATAATAGTGACTAGCCTTGATCGACATAACTTTTGGTTTTGTGATTGATACTTATGACGTTGCTGATTTTTTTATGATGGTATTAGTGATGTTTTGATATTGATATAAAGTTAGTTTTAGTTACACCATATAACAGATTTCTTAATATGGAAGTGTTGATAGATCATATTGGTCAAGTTTGTATATGACCGATTTATAATTTGAATTGATGTTATGAATGCCAAAGACATAAATTTGATAAGGTTAAATTGATTATATTATATGCATGATGTTTGATATCCATATGTATATGGTTATATGCAAAAAAGTATGGAAATATTGTAGCATGTTAATATGTAATTGTATGTTTTAACCTTTTATGCTTCTAAACTCCTGTTCTACTTATTATTTTAATAACATGTGAGTACCAATGAAGGTAAAAATAATATATACGAATAATTATTTATAAACATTTTGTAGACAATAATAAATATAGTTCTTTCTGCTACGCTTTAGTAATTAACCCCCTTCATATCATCATATACGAGGCGGGTGTGAATTTAATCAATCCCTATTTATTTTAATTTTTTTATGGCTTCCCAAATCATTTCTTGTTCGTGAAAAATTATCCATAATTTTATAAATATTTTTGTAATTTGAGGTGTCACACGGATCAACCTCATGCAAGGTAACCAAAAATTTCTCTACCTCAGCCACTTTTGACTTCGCCAATCGTCTTGATTTTTGTATCTCATTATACATGTCTTTTTGTCTAAAGCCAACAAGATCATACCTTTCAGACTATGCTATAAATGTGTTGTACACTTTCGTTGTACTAATCTTGTTGCTCCTCATAATTTCTATTTGAATCACGTCAGCATCTAATATTCTCCGATGGCATCTTAACAACCCCTATAATTATCCTCCACCAAACAATGACTATGGTCATCGTAAAAAACAATCATAAACCAATCTGCCAGACACCCAAATCTAGTCTTACGTCAATGATCTCTTTGTCTGTTACCTAAATTGGTAAGTCTTAACCGCCTAAACCCTTCAGTTGAACACGTAAACTACTGCCAAATTAATTCTTTATTTTTATTTTTTGTCTCTTGTTTTTCCTTATACTAAACCTATTCGTTTTCCCATACCGATTATAGAACATGTATGTTTCCTCCACATCTATAAAACACATACATCTAACTTGTGCCAGTGAAATGTCTTCCATTTTTGCTAGCAAGTCAACAAATGTTTCATTACCCACCATCTCTTCAACATTACCCTACAATCTGTATGGAAAAAACTTACTTTTAAAATAATAATAATAATAACAACAACAACAACAATAATAATAATAATAACAACAACAACAACAACAACAATCGTATCAATAACTAAAAAATTTACTTTATATATCATAAAATTTTACCAAAACATAAGTTAATAATAATAAAACAACACTGTAACAACAATCAAACACAATACTTCCACCTTCATTTTTATAATCAAAAATTTATTCACAACACATATTTCATAATAAAACAAAAATTAACTTTGATGAACCCTTAACTCATATATACCATTTTCTGAAAAATTAAACATCAAATATTTTCTCAATATTTCCAAAATATTATTTTAATGATAATAAAAACTCACTACAACAAAGTTCCATAAATATTTTCTAATATTCTTTTAATATTTTTTTTAAAATAACGGTAAACCCATTTAAAATAAAAATGATAAACCCGGACACACCTCATTTGCCATCTTTTTCGTAATGTCTTCACAAGCAATGCAGGGATACACAATAGGAGAGCTACATGATAAGGATAAAAACATGTTACCTTTACCAAAACAGGGAGAATTTGAAATTGGTCACAGAGAGAGAAAATTAGTTGGCAGAAAAGATCTCTTGATAATTTTTCTGATGATGACCAAATGAATACAGGGAAAATACATAGGCAAAAATTGAAATTGAAATTACATTTTATTGGGCCAAAGTAAATGGGCTAATCAGAAAAGGAACCAGACCACTCTAAGCAATATAATCCTTCATCCAAACAGGTTTATTTTTGTCTCTTTTGGGCCTAGTAGGCCTATTAATTTTTTGCCCATCTGAAACCACCTTGCTCTCAAAGTGTTGTGCTGAAGAAGCTTCTAGAATTGGTGAGAATTCAAAAATAGATGGGGTCCACATGGTAATGGCACGTGATGGGTGTTAGGAAGTGGGAATCGCTTTGTGGGGGTAATTTAGGAGAAAGATAGATGGGCTAGAATCATAATAAGGGTTTGAATCTGAGTAAGAGCAAAGATTGTCTCTGGGAATAGGTTTTTGAGATATGAAAGGTTGGGCATGGGGGTTTTGAATGAACGAGTCTTACGGTGGAGGGGCGTCATCTTCAAGTAATGTGAGATGTGGCAAAGGGGTGAAGGACTGGGAGGGATCTCCATAGCAGGGCCTCAACAAGGATACATGAAGCATAATATGGATATGGGAAAACTCTGTACGCTACAGGACTCATGCGATGACAAACTTTGAACAGATCATAGAAACGCTTGGCGAGCTTCTACGATGTCCGATAAGCCACTATTTGTTGTCGGTAGGGGCGGAGTCAGAGGAAAACCCAATCTCCAGGCTTAAAGGTGATGTATTTTCAATGTTTATTGGCTTGGTCACTCATTCTTTGCCTTGCTCTAATGAGAGTTTTTTTTAAGGGTAGACAAAATTTATTGTCTTTTTTATAAGGAGGTCTCTAAATCGTTGAGGTTGGTGTTGCCGGGTATGAAATCCGGTATGGCTAGAAGCGAACACCTATAAAGTACTTGGAAAGGGGTTATGCCGATGGAGGAGTGTATCGTGGTATTATACCAATATTTAGAGAGATGAAGGAATCAGAACCATCAACGCGGGTAATCACTTGAAAAACACCTGAGGTTTGTTTCTATGCTTTTGTTAAGGACTTTTGTCTGACCATCAGTTTTAGGATGGTATGCTGAATTGAAGCATAATTTTGTTCCTTGCAGTTTAAATAGCAAGGTCTAGAAGGCACTGATGAATATCTTATCACAATCAGATACAATGGTCCTAGGCATGCCATGAAGGCGATGAATCTCCGTCATAAACCGCTCAGCTAGCGCATGTGTAGTAGGGCTGCAAAATGGGCATACTTAGAGAGTTGATCAACGACTACCTAAATCACTATGTGTCCATGTGACAAAGGTAAACCATTTATGAAATCCATACTTATATTGGTCCATACTTGAGAAGGAAGGGGTAATGGCTGTAGTAGCCCATACTTCTTAGATGGAAGGTACTTATTTGGTTGATAGGGAAAAAAGGTCTTGATTGTCTCTTTAACATCTTTTCTAAGTGAGGACCAATAGAAGAAGAAGGCCAAGCAAGTAGTGGTGGGTTTCACCCCTAAGTGACCTGAAAGTGGTGAAGCATGATACTCTGTAAGCAAGCGTGAAAGCCAATCAGCATGGTCAGGTACGTATAACTGTTCTCTATAATAGAGTAGCCCTGCTTCAAAACACATTTACATGATGTCTGCAGTAATTGGTTGATAGTTTGTGTTCCTGTAGGGGTTTGGAAATATTTTTGTATATCAGTGATAATGATGGGTATTGGTGAAGAGAGTTCATGACAAAGAAATGTATCTTTGCAGTCAGGTTCAGAGTTTGGGATAATCCTAGATAAGACATTAGTAACACGGTTATCCTTCCCCGGGCGATAAATAATTGTGTAAGTAAATCCTTGCAGTTTCCATGCCAATTTTTGTTGTTCTTTAGTATTTATATTTTGCACCATGAGTTCCTTCAAACTTCTTTGATCTATGATAATTCTGAATTCATTTCTAATTAGGTACCAGTGCCACTTCTTCACAGCCTCAGTGATTGCTAACATTTCTCTAGAATAAGCGGAGAGCTGTTGTTGTTGTGGGGATAACTTTTTACTAAAGAAAGTTAACGGCAAGCTATTTTGCGAGAGAACAACACCCAGAGCTATAGATAAAACATCAATTTCCACATCAAATATAATAGAGAAATTAGGCAGTGTCAAATTAGAAAATTTACACATATGTTCTTTTAGCTTTGTAAAGGCCAATGATGCCTCAGGAGACCATGTAAAATTATTAAATTTTAGAAGATCGGTGAAAGTAGCGGTGAGAGTGGCGTAGTGGCGAACAAACCACCTGTAGAACCCGGTGAGACCCAAAAAGCCTCTGAGAGTTGTGAGGGATCGTGGCTCAGTAATTGTTGATATTTTCGTAGGATCTGGTTGAACACCCTACGTTGAAGTAATATACCCCAAATACTCCACCGTAGGTGTAGCAAAGATACACTTAGTTAATTTTGCAAAGTGAGAAATGTCTAATAATAACTTCAAAATCACCCTCAAATGAACAATATGATCAGTAAGGTTAGTGCTATAAATTAATATGTCATCAAAAAACACTAACACAAACTGTCGTAGATAGGGTCATAACAAGTAAGTCATAGCCGCTTGAAAGGATGAGGGAGCATTAGTGAGCCCAAAAGGCATCACCATAAACTCATAGTGCCCATCGAAAGTACGAAATATTTTTTTGTAAGTATCTTTAGGAGCCACTCTAATTTGGTTAAACCCAGAGCGTAGGTCTATTTTGGAAAAAATGGAAGCACCTCCTAACTCATCAAAGAGTTCGTCAATTATAGGGATAGGAATTTATCTTTGATCGTCACAGCATTTAAAACTCGGTAGTCTACACAGAGTTGCCGAGAACCATCTTTTTTGTACCAACAAAACTGGTGACGAAAAAGGGCTAGTGCTAGGCTTAATAAAACCATCCTTAAGTAGGTTAGAGATTAAGGCAGTCATGGCATCTTTTTGGGAATGTGGGTATTTGTAAGGTCTTTTGGTAATAGGTGGTGTGTTTGGAAGTAAAGGAATGTGATGAACATGATCACGAAATGAGGGAAGGTTTTAAGGTTTAGGAAAAACCATAGAGAATTGATGTAAAAGGTCTAGGATAGGGGTGGAAAGGTGTGAAGGAAACATGATTTGGTTGTCAGGGTTAGGGTTAGGAGAGTTAGGGTCTGAGGTAAGCAAGGTGAATATGTGGGTTATGGAGTGGGTATGGTTGAATCACAAAAATTAATGAAATGTAACAAGTTGAGGGCCATTAGAATCACCAGTAAGGGTGATAGGTGTAATGTCCATGGAGAAAGTCATACAAGGTATAGAGAAATCTGAGGTAATAGGGCCCAAGGAACTAAGCCACTCAATACCAAGGGCACAGTTAACCCCTTTGATAGGCAATAGGTAGAAAGGAACCTTAAAAGTATGTCCCTAAATACTGAGGGGGTATTTGGACAAACGCCATTGTAGTGTATATAAGCACCATTGCCAACCATGACTGGGAACTGAGGGATAATGGTTATAGGGAGGGAAAGGAAATGGGCCAATCAAGGTTGTAATACGTTATGAGAGTTGCCTATATCAACTAACATTTTAATAGTGTGGCCATTGATAATATCCCTAAAATCGTAAGGCGTTTAGAAACCCTAAACCAGTGAGGGCTAAATGGGATAACTGGAAATGGACGCTGGATAGGTTAGGTGGGTCAAATTCGTTAGAATGGGATGGGCCTACAATGTCAGGATTATTTGGGCAATCATCATCAAGAAGTAACAGGAACTGCTTAGGCTGGCAACGATGATCATAGGTGTATTTAGAATCATAATTATAACATAAACCTTGGGCACGATGTTCCTGCATTTGGGCTTGGGTAAGACATTTAATAGGCAATTGTGTTTTTGGGGTGGGTAAACGGCCTTGAGGGTTTGGGGTGTGGTTTGGAGGATTTTTAGGTAAAATAGAGGAAGAGGTGTATACGAGGGCTTTGGAGGGTCTAGGAAATTGTGAGCGGTTAGGAGAGTCAAGGTTTTTGGATTTAATAAGCTTGGCTAAACTTATAGCATGGGGAATTGAGTAAGGCTTCAAGATACTTAACTCATGCTGAATTTCAGGTTTCAGTCCAGAGATAAAACAATTAAGAATAATTTCTGGTGTGAGGCCAACAATCTGGTTACACAGGCGCTCAAAGGTTTGTTGATATGAGGAAATAATGGTAGTTTGTTTAAGCTTAAAGAGGGTAGCCTGATGGTTCTCATAGGATGAAGGCCCAAATTGAACCTCAAGGACTCTAATAAAAGCTTCCCAGGTTGAAAGCTAGTGGTTATTATGCATCCATTTAAACCAACTAAGTGTGTCACCCTTCATATAGAATGAAATAAGTTCCAAATGCTGATGAGAAAGGACCTGATATAGGATAAAAATGATTAGCCTGAAATAGCCAATACAACGGATCAGACCTATCAAAAGGGAGAAGTTGTAGTTTGGGGGCGTATAGGTGATACGGGTTGTGGGATTTGAGTAGTGCAATCATATAAAGGGGATTAAGTATGGGTAAATTGAGACTAGGAAAAAAAGGTTGGGTATAAAGGGGTTGAGGGATAGGGATGGGATAATGTGGGTAGTGGTGCCGGTAGATGCAGTAAGGGACCATCAACTGAATAAAGGGAGGTGGGAATGACAACGCCTTTAGGGTTTACGTGCAAGGTTGAGGCCATGGTATGAGGAGGGCTGGTGGTTGAGATAATGGCTAGGCGGTTAAGGACAGTGGCTAGCACCCCGAAGACGGCCTCAAAACGAGCATCTATAGTGGCTATGAAATACTGGGCGTCATAGGATGACTGTAAAGACTAGATGTTCTCAGTAATGGAGAGGAGAGCATCTTCCATGGAGGTCTTAGGAGGCATAATGGAAGAATGAAAGCACCAATTGATAAGGATAAAAATGTGTTACCCTTACCAAAATAAGGAGAATTTGAAATTGGTTATAGAGAGAGAGAAAATCAGTTGGGAGAAAAGATCTCTTGATAATGTTTCTGATGATGACCAAATGAATACAGGGAAAATATATAGGCAGAAATTAAAATTGAAATTACATTTTATTAGGCCAAAGTAAATGGGCTAGTCGGAAAAGGAATAAGACCACTTTAAGCAATATAATTCTTCATCCAAACAGGTTTATTTTTGTCTCTTTTAGGCCTAGTAGGCCTATCACTACAGCACGCCTGTGAATTTTACTTGCTTCCTCTTGTTTTAACAACACCAAATTGTCAACTCGTTAATTTCATTATTTGCGGAATTCACAAACGGCTCCTCACAACTTTTATTTACAGAATTGACCAAAACACCCTCCACAATTTCATATCTAAAAATTCCCACATTTTCTCGACCAGTTACACCACTTATGTTTACCCATTGTTGGATTGTTTTCCATGCACACATGGACAGACGGGCACCATTGGATTTAATCGATGGTCAAAAAATTGGGTCCGGTTCTCCATGCCGTGTGTAAACCAAATGTTGACATTAGCATTCTCCCTTAGTAAATGGTCTTGCAGTCAATGGGCATTGAAAGCTGGTTACACTGATTTTGGCCCCCTTTGTGAGCCTCTTTTTATTTGTTGATTACTTTATGATTACCAGGAGGGTTATACTTGTTCTTTATATGGGTTATAGTTTATACCCGGTTATTGGCATGTAATGTTAGAAGTTTTGCATTAACTCGATGCAAATTTCTTCAGACAGGAACCTTTTTTTATCTAATTTCTATAACCACTTTGGGATTATGAGCATATTCATATTTCTATAACTGTCTTGGTACATTGTTACTTGTCATCTTGTAAAAAACAAAAAAAACTTCAAAATCATTATGAAGGTTACTAGAAGATTAAGAAAGCTGTATTATTTTTAGTCTCTTTGTGTATGATCATTTATTAAATTTATAAGTATTAAGAAAATCAAGTAATTTACGTAAAGTTATTAAATTAGTTTACAACTTATATTGGTTTTTTAAAATTATTAAGTTTAAGATTCATCAACTTACTCTCCCACTCTCCCGTATGAAAACGCATGGAAATAACAAATGAAAGTTAGTCTTTTGATGGTTACGGCAAGAAAAGTAAAACAAAATGAAAGTTAGTCTTTGATGTTATCTTAATCATTATTAGGGAGGTAAATGGTTTATTTATTAATTAATAATTTTAATTTTTTTTATTCCGGTTACAAAATATTATTCATTAATAAGAATATTTTTTTTAAAAAAAGATAAGTGTAGAAATTTAAAAAAATAATCTTATAAAAATGGAGAAACAATTTCTTGTTAAGGAAGGTAGTGGTAATTTTTTATAAGAAATTTTCACTTTCGTTTGGTATCTCTTCACAAATTTCAGCTCCCATCTATCTAATGCAGTGTGATTCCCTAACATAAATGAACGAAGGAAATTAATTCTTGGGCACGTTGGATGATTGAGATTTTGAAACTACTTCTGCAAAAATTGATTATCATCCGGCAAATGCATGTGCAAACAAGCACTTAGCATAACCACCGAATGAAATAACCCTGGGTAAATCAACATTTAATTTATAATTTATTCAGTTTGAGAGCATATTTCAACTTTATAACTTTTAATTTAGAATTTATTACGATAAATCTATAACTATCCAATTCCCCCAAGCACGAGATCAACCATAGTAATTTGTATTAGAAGTTATTGTTATGAAATGAAGGTGAAAATCATGTGATCTCATGACCAATAAGAAAATACATGATATGTAAAATCAAACATGATCATCTATGAAAGTTATAATGCAACAAGAAAATAACATATACTAGTACATGATATTAAGAACTAATTAATACAACAAAAAGAAGTTTTAATTATTGGAAAAATTTAACTTCGCAAGGAAGTCAGCAAGTGGAAGCGAAGGAAGTAAAATAAAATTCGTTAATAAAAAAAAAGTCAGTGCAAGACAATGTTGATGCGTAGTTATTTAATATTAATATAAAGACGGCATAAAAATTGAAAACGAGATACGTCAAAATGAAAGATGAGAATGATGGTTTTGGTTAGTTGAAGATTTAACTTGAGGCCTTGAAATAATGTGTTAAAATTTTATCAATATAAAAATTTTGTCCATGGGCGTAAGAATTCATCAAGTCTTACATATATACATTTATTTTGATTTTGATGAGTTCGAAAACTCAACTCATATGAATTTTTGCTGTTTTTTTTCTTTTTAAATAAAAGTAGCTGTAACATAAGATGTCATCATAGGATAGACGACAACTAAAAACGTTTCAACCTTAGAGGATTCTCTAAAAGACGAGAGGGCGACTAAATATTCAATAAAACTTATTGTAGTATAGTACAAAGAAATATTTGAACCTCAATTCGCAACATTTGCATGCCACAACACCTAGCATGTGTCAAGTAATGCCAACACACACGAGACAAATCATGTGAGATCATTAGTTATTACGAAATATATATGCACACTAATAAATCTTGTATAAAAAATCAAAGTTTAAAAACTAATTAACATCACCTTTTGTGAGTGGTCAAGACCACTGACTTTTAAATCTTGACTTTTTATGTAGGGTGTCTACTAATTTAGCTATAATTTAATAGAGGTGGTTATTTATAAAAGGAAAAAAATTAAGGATAAATTTTGATGAAATTAAAATTAAGGATATTGTTAGTTTAAAAAGAAAAGAATTTAAAAATTAATTGAAAGCATATTAAACTCTAGAAGTTATTTGATGTATGTGGATAATATTTGGTATATTTGGTTTCAACGAGTAGGCAAAAAGGAAAGAAAAAATAAAAACATAAAAAGCCTGTGAAAAAATAATCATGAACCAGATTTTGTAATGGAACTAGTCAGATTCGGAATTACATCAGAGTAGAAGTAACAAACTGAATGATGGAGCCACCAAAACCTCTGACCTCAATTAATGTTTGAGTGGCTTACGTCCTTCCTCTTAAAGATCCGTTTAGTATGTAGTTGGAAAAACTAGATTTATAAAATAGAAAAATCTAAAATTAATATTAATCCCTCATGTCATTTGAGACAATTAAAACTTCGTTTAACCGTAGGATAAAATAACCACTACTTGCAAACCTCTGTTTGCAAAAGGTAACATTTATACAAATAGGCTGTTAATATGCTACTCACACCGTTATCTTTCCCTAAAGCATAATTTTAGGAGAGTATTTCTTATTTTTTTTATTTCATAAGAGATAATTTTATTTTTTAAAATTTATCCTAATTAAATATCAAATTCCCCTATTGTATAAGTTTAAAAATACTTCACATTTAACATGATTTATCATGTTAATATGTAAGTAACAAAATATTACTCTGTGTTAAAAGTGATTTTTCACTTGAAAAAAGTAGGGGGAAATGAAATAAAACACATCCTAAAAGAAGTTTATAGAGACTCCGATTTACCCTACTACTACTAGAGTTGATAACAAAGGCTCTTGAACTAAAGTCCAAACACTTGGAAGAAATAGAATATGGTTTGAGAATCGTCATTCACTGTTGCCACAAGCCACAACTACACAACATGCCCAAAGCTGCCACACAACACTTTGAGCTTTATTTCCTAACTACCTTTCTTCAAGATCACATGGTGGCCTTAAAGTGTTGATGAGGTTCATGGATGAGCTTAGATTTTGTACCATTCAGCCTTTATTTGGGCATCTTTCATTTGTGTATTCTTAAGCCTAGTTCAATGGACTTTTGAATTCATTGTATCTCATTATTGTTAAAAACTTATTAGTAGTTAGGTTTGAGCTTTGCATGGCCATATTTTTTATTTCTACATCATTTGGTATCGTTAAGCCTCTTAACCTTGAAGTCTATTTCTTAGATCTACTCATCTTTTTAATTTTATGAGTTATAATTGTAGATTTGAATTCCTTGCAATATCTCCTCTTTCATTTGCCAAATCGCATGTTCAATTCCATGAAGAATTTTATTTTCCCTCAGTGCAAAAACCTAAAAATCTAGATTTACTTTTTTTGGCTTTGAATTTTGCAAAACTTCTTCACAATTATTGTTGCTAGTGTACACTAAACCATAACCTCAAAGTTTGGTTTGATTTGGAAACAAAAAAAAATTGGATCATAGTGAAGTTTGAAGCCAAAATTGAAGTGTTCTTCTTTCCTTTTGCTTGTTTTTATGTTTGTATCTTTTTGTAATTTCTCATTTGTGTATTTGTGTCTTTAATTCTAATTTTCCATATCTAAATATGTGTGTTTAGGTGCCACATTTTCATGCATTCCAAGCGTTTGATGTTTGTTTCTTGTGTTATAAGTTATATTATATGTTGTGAAGTTTGAATTGTGAGTTTCTCTAGGTTTTTCTTGTGTTTTGTTATATCATTTAGGTGCTGAAAATTCCTGCATTAAATCACATTGGATTTAGTTTATTTCAAGCTTCAAAGTTGGTCTATAAGCCACCACACTCTTTGGTAGTACTTTGCTAATCTTTTATAGGTTGTTAGTTGTCTTTCTTAGTGAATTTTCTAGTGTTTTTTTGTATTTTCCAGTAAATTTTAGGAATTTTTATCATCCTTAATTCCATTTCCTATGATTGCATTTATATTTCATTTACCATGCCTTCCATGCCTCTTAAATGTTGGAAGAAGATGCAAGTTGTCACCTAGTGTAATTTTGTTGATTTGTGTTGTTTTTAGGTAATTCTTTGGGAAATTGTTTGTTGTAGCAAAAACAAAGAAAAAATAGAGGGAAAGTTTTGAAAAAGTACCAAAAACAAGAAAGAAAAAGCAAATACTTGAAAGGACCTAGTAGCAATTGACTTATTTTAGACCCTTTCTTAGCAAAACTTGAAAAATTAAGTGCAAAATATCCTTTTGTTAGAACCAAGTCTGGTTTGTAAAGGATTTTAAAATCATTGGTTATTATTTACTAGACCCCAAGATTTGTTAATAACACACATAAGGCATTTAATTAAATAAAGTCTTCCTACGTATTATCTAACATGTTCAATTAAGTGTTTTAGGTTACAAATCTATGATGCATAGGTTATAAATGAAAAGGGGAGTCCACCAATAAAAAGTCGGCCTTAAGCAGTGCAGAATATTTCAGAACAAGTCTGCCAAGGACAAAAGAAATTTGCGTAAAAATTCGTCTCAAGAAAAGTCTGATGCTAGAACAATGCTCAAGAAGAGTATGATTCAAATATGCCCGTCCAGACTTTCAAACAGCTGAGTTATACGCATTTCATTCTCTGAACTTAGCACGCATACTTACTTCAACAATTAAACCCCAAACTTTTGAAGCAACAAGAACGTTACTTTGAATCTTGCATCAAACAAAATTAAGGACATTTTTGAAAATGCTCAAAATTAAATTCTAATAAAGAGAAACTACACTTATCATCAAAAGAGGAAAGAAGACAAACTAGTGTAAGAACCAACGACTGCATGGATGAAAATTCAGCAAGCTACTCTACGCAAATCAAAAAGATGATAGAGATTAGTACTTGCGTCAGAAAGCAATCAGAAGGTCAACCATGTCATTTCTGCACTAGTTCATGACAAAAAAAGGATACAAAAGTACTTTCATCATGTTTTACTCGAGGAACACCATTTCAGGGTAATTTCTGAAGAACCTCGTTTCAGACCTTTTGTCCTGTTCTCAGCTTCAAGGTCAGTAACCTTCAACAGTTATCTCTCTTTAGCAAACTAACAACGATCACTTTCCTTGGCCTATAAATATGAAGAAAATCCAAACTTTGAAGAAGTTAGACAAGTTATCGAGTTTGAAAAGCTCACGCGTGAAAGCATCATTCTTCAAGCAATCACTTAAGCTTTCTTCTCAAAAGCAAAGACTCTCTTTGTATCCCTACTTCTTGTAGACATAGTCTTTGTCTTTCATACTTAGTGTATCTGTTTTTTAACTTATATCATCTTGTACACTAAGTTTCTTTGTAACACATATACTCTCAAATATCTATATGTGTCGAGTCTAGTGTGTTGTCAGTCTTAGTTTATTTAGGAAACACTATTTGTTCTGAAGAGGCTTTCAAAAGAATACTTGGGTATTGAGGTAGAAGTGGCTTGTTGAAAGAATACTTGGGTTTAAGCGAGGAGTGGCTATACTTGTGGCATGGGTTATGTTGTGATTGTAAAAAGACATTTTTACAATAGTTAGAATCCTTCAGGTCTGAAGGTACTGGGCGTAACTTCTACGTTGGAAGTGAACCAGTATAAATTTCTTATGTGTTATCTCTTTTATCTTTATCTCTTAAAGTCTGGTTCATAAGTCTGCTGCATCTTACGTTTATAAAGGTTTAAGTTCTACAAAAAAAGAGTTTCAAACTTATTCAATCCCCCTTTCTAAGTCTGACTCTGAACCATCAATTGGTATCAAAGCTTCTCCTTTAGGGTTGACCACTCCCACGAGTGAAACGGATAAAGATCCATGGTAACTTTTTAGAACAACTAGCTCATAGCAGAAGGATCCTCCGTAAACAGACCTCTAGCCTTCCTAGAGGAGGACTATCCATATTGGAAAGACAGGACAAAGATGTTCATCAAGTCTACCCAATATAGTTTGTGAGGGGTCATAATAAATTGTGATAACCCTGTGCCTATTAATGCTAATGGTAAGCCCAAACTAGAAGACCTTTGGACCAACCAAGAGATGAGAAAGATTAAAGCCAATGTAAAGGTCGGATTCCTTCTCATTTGCGTTTTAAGCAAATCTGAATACAACAAAGTAATCAGTTACAAGACTACAAAGGAAGTTAAGGAAGCTCTGCAATGAAACTATGAAGGAACCTTCAATGTTAAGAGATCGAAGAAAATATTGTTGACAAAACAGTATGACAACTTCAAGATAGAAGAGCACGATTCCATTAATCAGATGTTTGGAAGATTCCAAACTCTGTTGAACGAACTTCAGGCCTTGGGGATAACTATGTCATTTGAGGACATAAATGTCAAGCTCCTTAGGAGTTTACTAGAAAAGTTCAACGTTAAGTGCTAGCCCCTGAAGAGGCCAAGCATCCCATCACCCTCAGTCTTGATAAACTCCTTGAAGTGCTCAGAGTTCATAGGATGAAGCTGAAGCAGAAAGAGGTTTCCAAGCCCTCTATTTCGAAGAGCATTACCCTAAAGACAGCTAACTTAAGTAAGTCAAAAGCTCTTAAAGTTATAGATTCTACCGGCTCAGGCACAGACTCTGATGAAAGCAATGCAGATACAGACAAGGAGCTTGCCCTCGTAACAACGAGATTTCACAGGCTGTTGAAGAAAAAGAAAAGCAGACCTAAAAAGTTTCAGAGGAAAGAACATAAAGGTAAATCTCAATTTAAGTTTAAAACTGATAAATCTGCTTTGGAATGTTTTAACTATAGAAAGCTAGGTCATATGAAAGCAGAATATCCTCTATTGAATAAGGACAAGAAGGATAGAAAAGAAAAGAAGAGATTCCTTAAGAAGCAAAAGGGGTTGATCACATGGGATGATGAGAACTCATCCAATTCAAGTGAGTCTAAGGAAGAGACAAAGTCTGCTCAGATCTGTCTCATGGCTAATGTTGACTTAGACTCAGATGCCAGCTCAAACGACTCAAATTATGAGGAAGTAAGTTTTGCTAAACTAAAAGAGAATTACGATATTTTGCTTAATGATTTCTCAAAATTACTGAAAAACTTCAAGAATTTGAAAAGAGAGCAAGTTGATATGGCTATAGAGTATGAAAACCAGATTTCAAAATTAAAAGAAGAAAATGTTGATAAAAATGCTTAGAATGAGATGGAAGAAAGGGAAAAATGCACCTTGAGGAATTACACAGACTTAAGACAGAAAATAATTGTTTAAAAAATGAGTTAAATGATGCTAAAGTCTATTGCAACTCCCAAACTCAAGAGATCAACCAGCTTTAGAAACAAGTGAGTTTACTTACTTCAGACTTAGGCAGGTTTATTGATGGGACTAAAAATCTGAACAAGCTTTTAGGAAAACGTCGTAAAGGCCATGACAGACTTGGTCTGGGTTATGTTGAGCAACATGATCTCAAGCAGTCTTCCTCTCCTCTATCTGTTCCAAAGAAACATAAGCATGTAAAATGTAATTACTGTAAAAGGCATGGTCATGTAATTAATGACCGTTAGAAAAGAAAGAAAAGAAATGCAAAGATTACTAACCATGTCGGACCCAAAAGATCTAGGTACCAAAATCATTGATTATTCCTATTGTAAATGTGCTTAAAGACAAGAACAAAGCGTTAATAGTGGTATCTGGACAGTGGATGCTTGCATCATATGATAGGAAGAAGGTCTATGTTCCTAAGCCTGTAGCAGTTTAAAGAAAGAACAGTTACCTTCAGGGGAAACCAGACTGAGAACATAGTTGGTACTAGTAAAGTTGGTAAAGTTACTTCCCCTGTTATTAAATATTTTTCTTGTTAAAGGACTAAGACATAACCTACTTAGCATAAGTCAATTTTGTGATAGTGGGTACAAGGTCTCATTTAATAAAGAGAAATGTACTATCATCAACCATGATGGAACCATACTCTTTTCTACAAATAGACATAAAGACCTATACAAGGTTGATCTAAATGAACTGAATAATCAAAATATAATATGTCTATTTTCAAACTCTAAAGAGAGATAGATCTGGCAAAAAAAGCATGGGAATATAAGCCTGAAGCATATTTCAAAACTTCACAGAAAAGGCTTAGTTAAGGGACTACCAAAAATCTCTTTTAAAAGTTCCTTGCCTTGTAAGCATGCCAAAAAAAGAAACAACATAAAACCTCTTTTGAAAACAAAAATGTTTTTTCCATAACCAGACCATTAGAATTGTTAGATTTAAATTTGTTTGGTCCATCTTAGATACAAAGTTTGGTAGGAAAGAAATATGGCTTTGTCATTGTTGATGATTACACTAGAATGACATGGGTATACTTCCTAGCCCATAAGGATGAGTCTGTGAAAGTATTCAAGATTTTCTACAAAAAAAATCCAAAATGAGAAAGGGTTGTGTATTGGTACAATAAGAAATGATCATGATCATGATAGAGAATTTCAAAATGAAATTTTTAAAAAATTCTACAATGAATCTAGTATAACTCATAATTTTTCTTCTACAAGAACACCTCAGCAAATGGTGTTGTGGAAAGGAAAAACATATCTCTACAAGAAATGGCCAGAACAATGCTTTATGAAAACAATCTTCCAAAATATTTTTAGGCAGAGGCTGTGAGCACTTCTTGTTATATCTAAAATAGGATCCTTATCAGACCAATACTGAACAAGACTCCTTATGAATTGTGGAAAGTAAAAAGACCCAACATTTCATATTTTCATCCCTTTAGGTGCACATGTTTTATCTTCAACACAAGGGATCAACTTGGAAAATTTAATTCTAAGTCTGATAAAGGGATATTTATGGGGTACTCAACCACCTCAAAATCTTACAGAGTCTTTAACACAAGGACTCAGCCTATTGAGGAATCAATGCATGTAAGATTTGATGATATTCAAAAGACTAGTAGGAAACTGACAAATCTACATATTGATGATGCAGGTATTCTACAGTAGGAGTCTGAACTAGTGCAGCAAGAACCTCTAGAGGATGCAAATAAAGAATCTGAACAACAACCATCTACGCTGAATCTAAGAAGCCTAAATAGTGGAAATTCAAGGCCTATCATCCTTCAGACCTCATCATTGGAGATTAAGTTGCTGGAATAAGGACTAGGTTGAAACTTCTCAATCACTCTTCCATTGCCTTAGTCTTAGAATTAGAACCCAAGTCTATGGTGTGTTTATATGTTGAAACAGGTTTTGATAATGACAAATAAAGAGTTCAAGAATCTAAAGAAATCAAGCACAATATCAAGTTGAATTAAATACATTAATATACATCCAAAAATAATCATTAAAATGAGAAAGGATCAAGAACAATGAGCTATATGATCAGAAAATATCAATAATACATGAAAAAAGAAGCAACAGGCATTTGAATCAATTCAAAGGACCACAGAATCGATTCAAACAAATGGAATAGCCCCCTAAATCAATTCAATAGCCCAATGAATCGATTCATACATTTTGTACAGACCCTAAATCGATTCATCTCCTTCCTAAACCGATTCACATGTGATGTTATAGCCCCTGAATCGATTCATCCTCTGATTAATTAAGTTATGCATTTTGAAGGTCTTGAATCTATTCAAGTCCAAAATGAATCAATTCATACGCGTGGTTGAATAACTCTTGAATCAATTCATTGGAATTCTGAATCCATTCATCCATCAGATAAAATTCAAATTTGAATTGGATGAATCCATTCAAATAGTTTATTTTATTGGAAACAACATTACGGGTTTTAAGAAAGCGAAGACAACATTACGGGTTTTAAGAAAGCGAAGACAACATTACGGGTTTTAAGAAATTGAAGAAAACATTACGGAGTTTAATCAAAGTGTCAAGCTCCACTACGATGAAAGGAATTAAATAAATAATTAATTGCAACGGCACCAGACCTTCAACTGTTATAAATAGGAGGAGAAATTGAAGAAACGAAGCATCCCAGCAAAACAACAAAAATCATTCTCTACTTTCTCTCTTCTCTAGCATTAGCTCTCTTTAATTGTTCACTTGCATATACATTCTGAGAGTTATTATTTTGAGTGCTAAATTTCTATATCCACTCTATTGGAGAGTTACTCTTGTAAAATCATTTACCAAAATCTAAGAGTTTTAAGATTGGGTTTCAACCTTGGTTATTGAGAGATTGTGGGATTGGGTGGGTTGCCCTTTTGCTTGTGAGGATTAAGTTCTTGAGTGTGGGACACTAAGAAGCTATAATTGCTCAAAGCTTTGTATCTCAAATCTTCAATAGTAGAATCCTTCAAGTGGCTTGCTTGAAGGCGAGACGTACACCGAGGTGGTGGAACTCGTATATCGGTTTGCAATTCTCTCTTCCCTAAACTCCTTTATAATTATGGATATAATTGCTTGCAAATTTAATTGTGCACTTAACTTGTTTGTTAAAATTTCTTAAGTCAAATTCTTGATTCAATCAACTTAATTCTTGTTGGACTTTATTATTGCATACTAAGTGTTTGTTAAATCTCTATGATTAATTTGATATTATTATTACTTGTTATTATCATCTCTTTCATTAATTACTATATTGATTGCAAAAGAACTATATTCAAAAGCATTCCAAAGCAAAATTTTTAATACTCAATTCACCCTTCTCTTGAGTAATTGAGGCCACTTGGTTAATAAGTGGTATTAGATAGATCAAGCTTCACAGCTTCAAGAGAACAAGATGGCCTCTACTTCCTATAACCTTTTTCCTGAGGGTGGTTCCATAAATAGACCTTCCGCTTTCAATGGTTAAGGTTACGCTTTTTGGAAAGAAAGGATGAAAATTTTTGTTTAATCAATTGATTTAAAAATCTAGAATGCTATTAAAAATGGTCCTTTCGTACATATGCATGTTGTAGATGGTAAACAAATTGAAAAACTCATGGATGATTGGATGAGTGTTGAAGAAAAGAAAGTTCAATACAATTACAAAGCTAAAAATATCATCACCCTAGCTTTAGGTCCTGATGAATTTTTTAGAGTTATAACCTATAAAACCGCAAAAGATATATAGGACACTCTTCAAATCACCAATGAGGGAACTAGTGATGTGAAGGATTCAAAGATTAGTACACTCACTAGTTAATATGAAAGTTTTAGAATGAACTTTGGTGAAACTATTTTGGAACTTCAAAAAAGATTTACCTTAATCATTAATCATCTTATTACTCTTGGTAAATCTTATACTAACAAGGAACTTATTCATAAAGTTTTGAAAAGTTTAATTAGAGAATGGCAACCTTTTGTAACCACTATTAAGAAATCACCAAATATAAATGATATGTCTATTGCCACGTTATTTGGTAAATTGCAAGAACAAGAACAAGAACTCAAAGATTTGAAAAATGCAGAAGAAGAAGAAGAAGAAGAAAGAACGTCCAAGAAAAAGGGACTAGCTCTTAAAGCAACATCCATTGACGAAGAAGAATTAGAAAGTGACATGGATGATGATGAAGAATTAAGTCTGTTTGTCAAATGTTTTAGGAAGCTCATAGAAATAAGAAATTCCAAAAGAGCTTCAAATCTCAAGGTGAGAAACCTACTCTTAAAGATAGTTCATCCTCACCTACTTGCTTTGAATGTGGAAAAGAATGACACTTCAAGGCGGATTGTCCAAACCTCAAGAAGAAAAACAAGGAACAAAGAGGAAGAAGAAGAGCTTACATAGCTTGGGATGAAAATGATGTAAGCAGCTCTGATTAATCGGATAATGAAGAAGCTAACTTATGCCTCATGGCAAATCATCAAGACAAAGATGAAGAGGTAAAAATTCATGAACTAGATAAGGATGAATTGTTTGAAGCTTTTGAAGAATTGTATGATAAGTTTATTAAGATCTCAAACAAATACATGTTATCTAGGAAAACCATTGACACTCTAGATAAGCATATTATTGAAGTTAGTAAAGAAAATGAATCCTTGAAAAAGAAAGTTGTAAATGTTCAAACATGCTCTAAAACTAAACCATGTGAATTTGTTAAGAAATGTGATATCTTGGAAGAAAAAGTTTTAGACTTAAACAAGACTTTTTGATAAATTCACAAACGGTAGGGATAATTTAAATGCTTTGCTTGGTAAACAAAGATGCATGTTTAATAAAACTGGATTAGGATTTAATGCATGTAAGAACAAAAAGCATTATAAAAATTTCTTTATAGCTCCTAGTAAATCATCTTCACCTTTTATGAAATGCAATCCTTGTGGTCTTAAAGGTCATAGTGCCTGTAATTGTTATGTTAGAAAATTAGGACTAAAGATTGTGAGGAAAGTACGGGTTCTTAAGGGAACATTACCGCAAACTAACCTACACGGACCCAACATAAAATGGGTATCAAAATCTCTAACTTGATTTGTCTTATAGGTATGCTTTAAGGCAAGCAACACCTATTGGTATTTGGATAATAGGTTTTCCAAACACATGACGGGAGATATTAGTAAATTCTTATCATTTACTCCTAGAAGAAAAGGTTGTGTTACATATGGAGATAATACCAAAGGAAGAATCCGTGGTATTGGAAACATTGGTAAAAACTCATCTACCTCAATTAATGATGTGTTATATGTTGAAGGACTCAAACATAATTTGCTTAGCATAAGTCAATTATGTGATAAAGGATATAGAGTGCTATTTGAATCAAATTGTTGCATAATTGAAAATAAGATAAACAAAGAAGTAAAGTTTGTTATTCAAATAGTCGATAATATTTACATGATTGATCTTGATTGTTTATCTTCAAATGATGTGCAATGCTTCATGACTAAAGAGGATGAATCATGGCTATGGCATAAAAGAATTACTCACATTCACATAGATCATTTAAACAAACTTGTTTCTAATGATTTAGTAATTGGTTTACTAAATTTAAAATTTGAAAATAAATTTTATGATGCATGTCAAAGGGGAAAGCAAGTAAAGGCATCATTTCAAGCCAAAAATGTTGTTTCAATTAATAGACCTTTACAACTTTTGCATATGGACTTATTTGGACCTTCTAAGTTTAAAAGCTTTGGTGGAAATTATTATGGTCTTGTGATTATGGATGATTACTCTAGATATACTTGGACATTATTTCTAACTCATAAACATGAAGCATATCATGCGTTCAAGAAACTTGCTAAGATTATCCAAAATAAATGAAACTTTAAAATCGCATCCATTAGAACTGACCATGGCGGAGAATTTAAAAATCAACCTTTTGAAAAGTTTTATGAAAAACATGGCATTGAACATAATTTTTTAGCTCCGAGAACTCCAAAACAAAATGGAGTAGTTAAAAGGAAAAATCGATCTTTAGCGGAGCTTGCAAGAACTATGTTAAATGAAAACAACTTTGCGAAACATTTTTGGGCCGATGTGGTAAATACCGCTTGTCATGTTATGAATAGATGCTTAATAAGACCTATTTTGAAGAAAACCCCCTATGAGCTTTATAAAGGAAGAAAACCAAATATTTCTTATTTTCATGTGTTTGGATGCAAATGTTTTATACTAAATAATAGAAAGGATAATCTAGGGAAGTTTGATGCAAAATCTAATGAGGCAATATTTCTTGGTTATTTATCATCTAGTAAAGCTTATCGACTCTTTAACAAATGAACTTATACTATTAAAGAGTCCATTCACGTCAAATTTGATAAAGTTAACCAAAATCCTCTGAGAAAGGAAGTTGTTGACGATCTTGTAGGCATCTTTCAAGAAATGATTTTGGACAACAAAGGAGAAGGAGAAATTAACAATGAAGGTGAAGAGACACCGAATGAAGAACAACAACTAAATATTCAAAAGGAATGGATTGCATCAAATTATCATCCAATGGACAATATCATAGGTGATATATCAAAAGGTGTAAGTACTCATCGTGCTATTAATACTTGTAATCACTTAGCTTTTGTCTTGTAAATTGAACTTAAAACCATAGATGAATCTATTATTGATGAACATTGGATGTTGGCAATGCAAGAAGAATTAAATCAATTTGAAAGAAACTAAGTTTGGGAACTTGTGCCAATACCCAATGACCATCAAGTAATAGGAACTAAATGGTTTTTAGGAAAAAAACTTGATGAGAATGGAATAATAACTAGAAACAAGGCTAGGCTAGTTGCTAAGGGATACAATCAAGAAGAAGGAATTGATTATGATGAAACTTACGCCTCGTTGCTAGATTAGAATCAATTAGAGTGCTGTTAGCTTTTGCATGTTGTATGGATTTTAAACTTTACCAAATAGATGTCAAAAATGCCTTTTTAAATGGATACTTTCAAGAAGAAGTGTATGTAGATCAACCTTCTAGCTTGGAAAACTACAAATTTCCAAATCATATTTTCAAACTTAGAAAAGCTTTATATGGTTTAAATCAAGCTCTAAGAGCTTGGTATGAAAGATTAAGCAAATTTCTTTTAGAAAATGATTTTAAAAGAGGAAAGGTTGATATTACACTATTTATAAAGTGCAAAAAGAAAGACATACTTTTGGTTCAAGTTTATATCGATGATATCATATTTGGTGCCACTAATGAACTACTTTGCAAAGAGTTTGCCAAGATTATGCAGGATGAATTTGAAATGTCAATGATACGAGAACTCACATTCTTCCTTGGATTGTAAATTAAGCAAACAAAAGAAGGAACGTTCATTAGTCAATCCAAATACTACAAAGAACTACTTAAGAGATTCGACATGGACAAAGCAAATAAAATTGACACACCCATGAGCACATCATCCTATTTGGACAAAGATAAGAAAGGTAAGGATGTTGAGCTCACAAAATACCGAGGTATGATTGGATCCTTACTTTACTTAACCGCTTGTAGACCGAATATTATGTTTGCTGTATGTATGTGTGTAAGATATCAAGCATGTCCTAAAGAATCTCACCTTATTGCGGTTAAATGTATAATGAAATATTTAGTCAGAACTTAAGATGTTGGCTTATGGTATCCTAAAGGTGCTGAGTGTATTCTTGTAAGATATTCTGATGCTGATTTTGCTGGTTGTAAACTTGATAGAAAAAGTATGAGTGGTACTTGTCATCTGCTTGGTAGTTCCCTTGTTTCTTGGCATAGCAAGAAACAAGTAAGCGTTGCGTTATCAACAGCTGAGGCAGAATATGTTGCAGCTGGAAGTTGTTGTGCTCAAATCCTTTGGATGAAGCAACAACTTCTTGACTTTGGTGTTGTCTTAGACCATGTGCCTCTTAAATGCGATAACACTAGTGCGATTAATATTTCTAAAAATCCTGTTATGCACTCTCGAACAAAACATATTGAGATTCGACATCACTTTATAAGAGATCATGTTTTAAAAGGTGATTACATTCTTGAGCATGTCGATACTTCTAAACAATTAGCGGATATTTTTACCAAACCTCTTGGAAAATAACAATTTATAAATATTAGAAGAGAGTTAGGTATTTTGGAAATTTCTAATTGTATTCAAAATTGATTTTTATATCTTAGTCTAATAATTCTTTATCATAATTATTTTAAGATATTGATATTTTGGATTTAAACAAAAATTATTAATTCTAATTTTTAAATATCTTTATAAATATTTCTTAAAAATCTTTGACATCATGAATTTTTAAAAATTTCTCACCATATTGATTGAAATCCTTCATAAACATTTAAATTTCAAAATTCAAACAAAGCTCTTGCAAATCTTCCTTTGAATTTCAAAAATTTCAAACTTTCAAGATTGCATTTCAAAAACTTGGATATGGTGCATGCTTTTGAATTCAAATATGGAATCTCACGTTTTTCCTAAGCAATGCATGTGATTCCTGCGCAACATGTGAACTTCTGCATGCAAAGGACAAATTTAAATCTCCCAAAAACTGAACTATTCTCGTGACAGCCAAATGAATTGATAACTACTGACTTAGCTTGCCTCTTTGATACTAAAAAACAATTAACTAGGTATATTGAGCAATTCTCACAAAAATCCCTTGTCCCTCCATATTGGCTTGATGTTCCTCTATTTTAATCTCGTGGATTTTTCTTCTTTAAAATCCTTGAACAACAAAACTTGGTTGAGTTTGTCTCTCTTGAAGAAAATTTTATTTATCCTGAACTCATCTGAGCATTACTCTACCTTGCAAGTATCTAATGGTCGTCAAATTGCTAAGGTGAAAGGTGTTACCATTCAACTTGATGACCACATTCTTCACTTAGTCGGTAAGCTTCCTTTAAGTAATGTGAATTTCATCGGAAAGAAACCCGCTCCCGAATGGAATTATAATCCTTTAGAAGCAAGAGTATTTCTAAGCTTATCTTCTTCATCAACTAGCACCGTCGGAGAATTGGATATGGAACATCGCCTAATCCATTATTGCTTGGTTAAAATTCTTCTCCCAAAAGGAAGCAACAATGCAAGGGTAAGTGAGACTTGTAACACCCTTAATTTTAGGGGTAAATTTTTCACAAAAATAATAACATTCCTGGATCTATAATTAAATCACTCCCATATATGAAGATATGAGAGTCAGGTCCAATGACCATGAAGAAAACAAGCAGCGCAAAGCAGAAAGGCGAAATGCCAATTAAGGAAAAGAAATGCATAATGGAGAGAAGGCAAGGGAAATAAAACCGAGCACAAAGCCCAACGAAAGACACACAGCGTCAGAGCGAGGCCCACAATACAGCGTGTACTCGCTCAAGCGAGATCCAAATCCGCTTGACCGAGACCGACCAACTCGCTCGGGCGAACCCCCATTCGCTTAAGCGAAACCGACCCCAAGCCTTCCAACAATACACACTCGCTGGAGCGAAGCCTTCATTCGCTGAAGCGAGAAGCCACACTCGGCCTTTAATCACTCGGGAAACCGAGACATTCATTCACTCAGTAAACAATCAGGTCCAGTCGGAATTCATGCCTAAGTCCTCTCGGAATTTAATATCTTAGTCCACTCAGCATAATGGGGTTCCGCCACTCGGGAACTACCCCAACAGTCACCTCACTCGGCAACCCATAACTTAGTCTCTCAATTTTTATCCACAGAGTCAACATAAAGATCCACTTGGGAAATGAAGGGTATCTCACTCGGATTCCATAAGACCCCTTACTCGGGTTAATACCCAACCAAACACCACTCGGTGTATTTCACCACAATTCATTCGGGAATGTACTTCACACTCATCACTCTGCATCCTATTCATAAACCAACTCATTCTCTGAGTGGTATTTCATTCGGTAACTAATATCATTGCCGACCAATACTCATTCGGCCTCACACTCGGTATTCATGCCTATTCTCACTCGGAGAATCTAGGGATCTTCCTTCACTCGGAAGGAGTCTCCCCAATCATACTTCTCTCGGTTTATTCATCATTTCTCACTCGAAGAACACCTTAACATTCATCACTGAGAAATAAATTCCTTAAACAATTCCACTTGGAATTATCCGAACTCCTCCACACTTAGAGGATTCCACCAAGTTAAATCACTTGGACATTTGAAATGTTTAACCATTCTGAAACTACTAGATCAAGTCCCACTCGGACCCCTTCCACATTCAACACTCAGAATACGCATTACCTTGTTCACTCGGGATAGGAACCCATATTCACTCGGGTTATACGTATATTCCATACTTAGAATATATCCCCAATCTAAGTTATCACAACCACTCTTCCCTTGGAAGGGATTCCCTCAGGTTCCCACTTGGAATACATAAACCATTCCCCACTCGGGATTTACCCATGTTTTCCATTCGGAAAAGGCTGCACACATAGCCTCACTCAGAAGGAGATCAAGCCTACATACTCGGAATAAACATAAGCCTCAATATAAAGACCAGTTCTCACCATACTATCCCACTCGGAATTTATCAACTTAGCATCATTCATACAACATCACTTCCTAGTCGGTGAGAAGCATCAAATCAACATAAATCACTTATATCTAAGTATACTCTAATTCCAAGTCCGACTGCCAATACAGCCATACTCTTCCACCGATTCATAACCATGTTATCAACAGAACATATATATATATACATACGCGTACACTCGGATAATGTTAATTTATCATTTTTCATTCATCAAGACCCATTATCCAATTTAAATACACGATTTCCAAATAAATCTATATGTATACAAATATGCACTCGGATTCATATACAAATGAATTGTATTCATTATACAATATAGACAGTACGAGCTGGCCAAGGCTTTAATACATCAGTATACACTCGGTACGTAATATTATATACTCAGCCTTATCATAAACACCCATCACTCGGGTTTTAAGGCCATCATAACATTCCAAACCGACCTGCAAACACTGAAAAAATGGTGTAGGGGTGAGCATTACATATTAAATGACAGATATTGGCTCGGATTAATCACAGAATCCACAACATGCCATAACACACAACATTAATCAGCATATGAACACTGCCATCCAACATGAACAATCACAAGCATCTTCCGATCGGGATTTCACCCATTTCACTCGGCTATAAAGCTCAATTCACTCAGTACAAGTATACTGACTCACTTGGATTTCTCTCAACCCCGAGACTATATCAACATTATTCATACTCCGAGCCATGCTCAAGGAGTCTGTCCGAGCCCAGCTCCAGGACTTAGCCATATTCACCATATGTGGTCATCTGATTGCCGATCGGTATAGGAGTCCAACGCATTCCAGTGGCGAATCGAATGCATACGGTTTCATTCACTCGGCGTTCAACGCCAATGCACTCGGCATTTCATCAAGCGTCTCATTTCACGCTTAGTGCCCCAGGCACTGCCCGAGTCCAACCCGGGTCTTTCATCATATTCAACATTAGGACCTCGTCCTCTTCACTCGGGATTATACCCTTGTGGCACCCCGCAAGGTGTTCATATTCAGTAATACAATAACACGTATGCATATAAATTCAACTCATATTCATTCGATTGCCCACTCGGGAATCTGCGTTCAACATCATGTGTACTCGGCAATTCAACAACAATCAGATGACTCGGCTTATACCATATCCGCTCGGTAATCACTATGCCATTCACTCAGAATTATCATCTACCACAAGCCTCACAGGCTGTTTCATGGGATACACTCGGACTTAGCATTTTCTAAGCCTCACACCATTGTATATGGAATTCCCACTCGGAAATCAACTCTATTAATCATCCCATGCCAATATTTCACTTAGCATTCATCATCACAGTCCCCATTCATTCATTTATCACACACAAATTCAATAACAAACATCACATGCCCTTTTGAATACATAATTATATACGGGGACTCATGAATGGCCATACAATGCACTCAGCATACATAATACAAGCACATGCATCTCATGCATTAACTCACATCATCACAAATATCATCATACATCTCTTGGACAGATAAACATGCACCATGCAACAATAAATAATCATACATCCGAGTTCAACTCAACAACAGCACACAATACACATCAAACACAACATAATGCAATCATGCCACCCGGAAATCCATCCATAAGCCATGCATTTAAGATGCAAAGCCCCCTTACCTGGATGAAGCTTCCAGGAGTCACAGGACCACTCGGTCTAGCCACAGCAGCACCCTACTTGGCTTTCAACACTGGAAAGAGTCATCAAGACTCAACTCAGTCTTCACCCAGCTCAGTGAAGAACTCCAACACTGTATCCATCACAAGAACAGCATCAAGAGTCAGTCCTCACCAACAGTGGAGAACCACTATGCCTTCATGCATCATGCATGTCTTCATCCTCACAAGAGTAGCTCAACCTCGTCATCTGTGAACCATCATGCATCCACAAACCGAGGCATGCACACACACCCAGCAACTGCAGGCTCTCCGAACTGAGCCTCATACAACCCATCACATGGGGGAAGAAGGAGAGGAAGAAGGAGAAGCACCAAGAAAGCAAGGTGTAACCCAGCTTACACACACAGCCACAAGCTGTTTCACTCACCAAGCTGTTCCTTACACAGCCACACTCTTCCACTCGGTTCTACACCAAGCATGAGTGGAAGAAGAAGATGAAGGAGAAGAGGAAGATGAAGCAGAAGCTTTAATGAACTCTAGAGAGAAGGAGGAGCATTTCTCTCACTCATAAGAACATACACCAAGCAAAATGGAGAGGATGAGGAGAGAAAACGTGAAGCTGAAGACTTATCTCCATGCAGCCAGCGTCTGCTCCCCTTTCAATCAACATTTCATCCTCATTAATGCAATCCCATCTGCATTTAATGCAAACTCTCTCAGCAATGATTACTCTCATCCAACTAAGCATTCAGCCAACAACGTGGGGACTACGCGAAAAAGGAAAAAGAGAGAGGACCAAAGCTTCTCTCATAAGCCATCAAGGTATATATTATTATTATTATCACCCTCTTAGTGACCTTCGCATAGGGTCCCAGCATCAGACCCCACACCACTCGCTCAAGCGTCCCAGGCTCGCTTGAGCGACCAAAAATCGGAATCCACACCTTCTCTCACTCGCTCAAGCGCGACAACATTCGCTTGAGCGAGATTCATCCAGAATCCCTCTTCTGCTCGCTTCACACTTAACTCGCTTGAGCGAGTAGCCTATTCGCCTGGGCGAGATCGGGCCAGATACCCTAAAACCAACACAAAAGATTATCGCTTGAGCGAGAATCCCTCTCGCTCGGGCGAGAATATCAAAACCTGGGCAGAACATAAGTCCCCAACAACCATACATGCCAAAATCCATCCAAAGCCAATTAACTCACTTCTATACTTCATATGCCTTACAATAATTATTTAATACTTGTATCCAATGTTCATACACAACAATTCCCATTCTAAGTCATTTACCACATTGTTCACCTTCATAAAAATTTGGGATGTTACAAGACTCACATCCTTCTACTTTGGGCTATGTTGCATTAAAAAGAAATCAATTGGATTGAATTAGTAAAGCAACATATGCTCAATGCCAAAAATCTCACCCGCCTTCCTTATGCTATCCTCATCACTAAACTTCTTCATCATTTTAACGTTGATCTATCAAATGAAGTAAAGGAGTTGGTTAGTCCAAAAGGACTAATTGGAGGATAACATCTCACAAAAATGGTTGGTATAACTGGCTTGATGAGTGGCATTACTCTCCACCAAACCCACACAAGGATGATGAAAATCATGAAGAACCTCACCAACAAGCTTAACATGAACCTTCTCACCCCACTTCACCTTTAAATGAAGAACTACTCAATAGGCTAAACACAACCATCAACACTCGCTTTGATGCCTTGAACAATCGCTTTGATGGGATGTCAACTCGATTGGATAATATAGAAACCAACATCAATACGCGTCTTGATCAAATGGACAGTACCATAACCACACGCTATGATGAACTAACCCAACAAATGTCCAACATTCGATTCTTCCAGCCATAAAATAGTCTCTATTGTTTTTTTATGTTCAAGTAGGATTTTTCTTTGATCATGTATTTGTCTTTGCCTACTGTCTTATCCCATTCAATAAAAATTGCCTTTTTATCTTTGCACTTATATAATTTTTGATGATGCTAAAGGGGGAGAGATTATTATAATGTTTATGCATGTTTTTGCATGCTTGTTATTGCTGCCACTATGCTTTGATAATTTATATGAATCATTTTAACAAGTGGTATCTAAAATGACATATAATTTTTCATAACAAACAGCATCTTCTTTTAAACATATGGTATCTAAATGACAAGTGATGTCTTTTAACAAAGTGGTATCAATTGCATTAGTAAGGGGGAGATTTATTTGTCAAAACCTTTGATTTATAATTGTAATGAAACTAACAGCCCAAGAGATAGACATTGGTTGTCATCATCAAAAAAGGGGAGAATGTGTTTATATGTTGAAACAGGTTTTGATAATGACAAATAAAGAGTTCAAGCATCTAAGGAAATCAAGCACAATATCAAGTTGAATTAAATACATTGATATACATCCAAAAATAATCATCAAAATGAGAAAGGATCAAGAACAATGAGCCATATGATCAGAAAATATCAATAATACATGAAAAAGGAAGCAACATGCATTTGAATCAATTCAAAGGACCACTGAATCGATTCAAACAAATGGAACAGCCCTCTAAATCAATTCAACAGCCCAATGAATCAATGCATATATTTTTGTACAGGCCCTGAATCGATTCACACGTGATGTTACAGCCCCTGAATCGATTCATCCTCTCATTAATTGGGTTGTTATGCATTTTGAAGGTCCTGAATCTATTCAAGTCCAAAATGAATCAATTCATATGTGTGGTTAAACAGCTCGTGAATCAATTCATTGGAATTCTGAATCCATTCATCCATCAAATAAAATTCAAATTTGAATTGGATGAATCCATTCTAATAATTCATTTGATTGGAAACAACATTATGGGTTTTAAAAAAGCGAAGACAACATTACGAGTTTTAAGAAATTAAAGACAACATTATGGAGTTTAATCAAAGTGTCAATAAATAATTAATTGCAACGGCACCAGACCTTCAGCTGCTATAAATAGGATGAGAAATTGAAGAAATGAAGCATCCCAGTAGAACAACAAAAATCATTCTCTACTTTCTTTCTTCTCTAGCATTATCTCTCTTTAATTGTTCACTTGCATATACATTCTGAGAGTTATTATTTTGAGTGCTAAATTTCTATATCCACTCTATTGCAGAGTTACTCTTGTAAAATCATTTACCAAAATCTGAGAGTTTTAAGGTTGGGTTTCAACCTTGGTTATTGAAAGATTGGGTGGGTTTCCCTTTTGCTTACGAGGATTAAGTTTTTGAGTGTGGGACACTAAAAGCAATAATTTCTCAAAGCTTTGTATCTTAAATCTTCAATAGTAAAATCCTTTAAGTGGTTTGCTTGAAGGCGAGTCGTACACCGGGGTGGTGGAACTTGTATATCGGTTTGCAATTCTCTCTTCCTTAAACTACTTTATAATTATGGATATAATTGCTTGCAAATTTAATTGTGCACTTAACTTGTTTGTTAAAATTGCTTAAGTCAAATTCTTGATTTAATCAACTCAATTCTTGTTGGACTTTATTATTGCATACTAAGTGTTTGTTAAATCTCTATGATTAATTTGATATTATTATTACTTGTTATTATCATCTTTTTCATTAATTACTATGTTGATTGAAAAAGAACTATATTCAAAAGCATTCCAAAGAAAAAATTTTAATACTCAATGTACCCCTTCCCCCGCTTGAGTAATTGAAGCCACTTGGGTAACATATGGCAGAAGCATTGGAAGATACAGACTGGATCATTGCTATGCAAGAAGAGCTAAACTAGTTTGAGAGGAACAAAGTCTGGACCCTTGTCTTCAGACCTAAGAACAAAGGCATAATTAGAACAAAGTGGGTCATTAGGAACAAGCTTGATGAAGATGGGAAAGTTATCAGAAATAAATCCACACTCATAGCACAAGGATATAATCAACAAGAAGGTATAGACTTCACTAAAACTTTTACACCTGTAGCCAGACTCGAGGCTATAAGGATTCTTCTTTCCTTTTCTGCTTTAAATGTATAAAATTATATCAAATGGATGTTAAAAGCGCTTTTCTAAATGGTTTCATTGAATAGAAAGTCTTCATGAAATAACCACGAGGGTTTGAAGACAAATCTTTTTAAAACCACGTCTTCAAACTCAGTAAAGTACTGTATGGTCTGAAACAAGCCCCTAGAGCTTGGTACTAAAGACTTAGTAGCTTTGTAATCTTAAAAGGCTTTACTAGAGGCAAGGTTGACACCACCTTATTTAGAAAAAGCTTTAACAGACACTTTATAATTGTGCAAATCTATATGGATGATATCGTTTTTGGTGCTACTCATGAAAGTTCGTGTAAAGAGTTTTCAGAAATGATACAAGCTGAATCTGAGATGAGTATGATGGGAGAACTCAAATTCTTCCTAGGTTTGCAAATTAAACAGACTAATGATGGTATTTTTATCCATCAGTAGAAGTACACCAAGGAGTTTCTTAAACAGTTTAAAATGGTTGATGCTAAGTGATAAATCAATTTTAATACACTTCTTATAGTTTTACACTTGGGGTTTATTATATAATTACTATGTTTAATAATAGTATTTTAATTAAGTTTTATGTTGTTTAGTTAAATTGAAGTATTATGTATATATGTTTTAATTTTTATTTTTTTGTATGTATCTTGAGTATCTTGCCTTGTTTTGGCCATAACTTGGGATTTTATAATCCAAATGGGATAATCTTAGAGCCCATGAAAAGCTAAGAGAGAGGCCTACATCATGATAATCAGCTTTGGTTATTTTGCATCTGAAAAAATGAAGAAATAGAGCTTAAATCAATCATCCTTCATATGTCCTACCAACATTGACATAGTTCACCAAAATACACATATCTAGAGCTATAGATGTCCAAATAACCTTATTCTTGCACTAAATTCTTAATAAGACAGAGATCTACGACTTTCATGTTGAAGATTTTATGAAATTAGACCATCTAGATGGTCATATTTGACTCGCAAGGTGGAGAAGATAAAGAGGAGAATGAATTTCAACACCTACCATTATCTTCTTTTGAATATTGTAATTTCAAGCCCACCAATGTTGAAAAAATACATTAATGTTAAGAAAATGAATGTATAGTGTCATATACCTTGCCTATAAATAGATGCTTGAAGTTGTAAGGAAGATACACAAGAGATACATAAGAAATGCATGCTTTAGTTTTCATTATATTTCTATATCTTTGCTTTAGTTTCTTAAGTTTTAGTTCTTTCTCTTGCTTTATTTCTTTGTTCTATATTCCATCCCTCAAGTTATGGTTTTCATTTCCCTTCCTCAATATCAAGTAAGTTAATTTTATTATTTGTTATTTACTTTTAAAATCAAAGTTATAGTTAATTTAATATTATCTTTCATTGTTAAAAATTATAATGAAAGCTTAATCTTTTAAAATCAACTCAAGGAATTTAATTTTTCTTTATGTTAACTTTAAGTTCTTGCTCTTAATATTTTGATTGAAGATAATTATTTTTCTTTGTTTCTTAAATACTTATGATGGTAGATTATTTAAGTATATAACTGATTGGTATATAATTAAACAATCTATAATCTAAAATAATGTTGGTTGGTTAATCAATAATCAATTTGAGAACAAAGATTAAGTCACTAAATAAGAGATTTCTATTTAGTTTCTTAACTCAATCAAACTATGGTTTTAAAGTTATTTTAGTAATTAATAAGAATATATCAATTGATTATTCTTATTAGTTCATTAATTTAATTCTAGAAGATTTTCTAGAATATAATCATATATGGATTCCAAATAATTCAAGGTTGAGAAATTGATTATATTTAATCATATTTGTGATCAATGATTAGTTAACTAAAGATTTATTAGTTCCTAGGGTTGGTTATTTCTAAATTTGATTATTCACTCACTCATAAATTTACTTTTTGCACTATTATATAATTACTTAGTTTTTATTTCAATCTCAACATAAACCCCCCTTTGTTATAATTAAATTGAGTGTAACTAATTTAACTAAGGCCCTTGAGAGATGACTAAGGTTGTTCACCTTATACTATATTAATTTAACTTTTTATTTGACCCGACAACGACCGCGTGTCACTAAGCCCATGAGCACTCCTATGCATCCAAGTTTCATAATCAGTAAAGGTGAGTCTGGTACATCAGTGGATCAAACTCTGTATAGAGGAATGATTGGTTCACTTTTGTACTTAACATCCAGCAGACCTAATATAATGTTTAGTGTCTGTATGAGTGTAAGATATCAGTCAAACCCCAAGGAATCACATATGTCTATAGTGAAGAGGATTCTGAGGTATCTTGTAAGCACGACTAACCTTGGGTTGTTCTATAAAAGGACAGACTCATTTTCTTTGTATAGTTATTATGATGCAGATTTTGCAGGAGATAGAGTGGACAGAAAAATAACAAGTGGAGGATGCCACTTTCTAGGCAAAAGTTTGATCTCCTTGTGAAGCAAGAATTAGAACTCAATTGCTCTCTCAACAGCAAAGGCTGAGTACATGTCTGTGGCAAGTTGCTGCTCTCAACTTTGTTGGATAAAGTATTAGCTTAAGGACTACTCCATCAAGGAAGAAGAGATTCCATTATTTTGTGATAACACAAGCGTGATGAACTTGTCCAAGAATCCCATTCAGCATTCCAAAGCTAAGCACATTGAGGTGAAATATCACTTCATCAAAGACTACGTGCAAAAGGGAGTTCTTGACATGAAGTTTATGGACATAAACCACCAATAGGCAGACATCTTCACAAAGTCATTGGCTGAGGCTAGGTTTGCATTTACCATTTAGAATTTAAATTTAAGAAATATTGCTTGAAAAAGTATGCCTCATGTATGAGTTTATTGAATTTTTTTAAGGGTATGTGTGTATGCATGATATGTCTGTGTCTAAGTACATATATTTATATGTTTAGTTGTCTTGCATGACTTAACCCATAAGAGTCTGCTCTTCTTAATGCTGAGAGGCTAAACCAGCTAGAATTGTTTTTGATCTGAACCGTTTCATATTTTATTGTCATTAACTTTAAAATGTTCCCACGTGGTAGAGTTAGTGCTTTCATAAAACTATATCTGATTTTTTTCACTATCCTCTCTCTCGTATAGTTATTACCTTTTAAATATGTATCCTTTCACATTATTTCCCTCTCTATAACCTTTCATGTTTCTCTCTCTTTTTGCTCTCTCTCTATTGTGAGAAAAATCCCCAAATTAGGTTCTCCCAAAAACCTTAAAATCCTTTCATCTTCTTCAACCTTTAATCTTCTCAATGGCTATCAAATTTGAAGTGGCTAATATTATGGAGTCCGCTTACTTCCACCCTGTGCAACACAAGTTGGATGAAAGAGACATCGCCACAGACTTGATGGAATAGGTTGGATAAAATTCTGTGTTGATAGGGAGCCCTTCTCTCCCTCTTTGGTTCTGGATTTTTAGAGAATAATTTCTATGGATAAATCAAGGTTCATCATCAGTGTAAACTTAAAGGGAAAGGCGATTAATATTTCTAATGATGTAATCATAACTATCTGTGAGTGTACACTATAAGGCATAATGTACATGGAGAATTTTGAAGTCACAGAAGTCCTCACTCTAGAGATTAATGAGGTGAAGATGACCTTTGGGTGTTTGCTGCCTAAGGTGAAGATGCTTCACCTTCTGATGAAATAGGTCTTTTACCCAAGGAAAAGCGCAAAAGACACAGTGTCGAAGTTGGATTGTTTCTGCATGTACCATATGCTGAAGAAGGTAAGTGTAGCCAACACAGAATGTTTCATCATGACTTACTTGATCTCTTCTGTTGGGAATAAGCAGAAGAAGATCCTTTATCCTTCTGTCTTGATGAAGATTTTTCCTCTGGAGAATGTCCTAACCCAAACTATTGGGGATATTGACTCAGAGTACCTCTTTGGTGAGTAAGTTACCCATCTTCTCTCCCCTCCTGGATCAGACCTTGGAAAGGTCTATTGAGAAGCCTGCTGCAAAGAGAAAGCATGCTCAAGTGCCTGAAGTGGTAAAGTCAGCTTCAAAGAGGAGAACTGTTCAGGAACTTAAAATGGTGAAGCCTATAGTCAAGAAGGCAAGGATTGCTAAGAAAGCAAAAGTTAAGCATGTGAAGTCTGCTTCTTTAATCAAGTAAAAGCCCCAACATGATTCTCCCTCTCCAGCAAAGGACTCAGTGCTAGACCCTATGGATACTGAAGTTCCCACCAAGTCTCCAAACCCTAATGATTAAGTACTTATTGGTCATTGGATGAAACAACAAGCACCACCTCCACCTCCTTCTTCTCCCAAAGCCGACCAGACCTCTATCCCTTACACTAGCCCAGGTCAAACTTAAACCCATGGACCTTCTACCTCTATACCCAAACGTGTTTTCCCTACTAAACCTTGCCCCAAACCAACCAATAATATGCCTCTTTCTTTGGTTACCCCTGGTTTGAAACCCTTCACTATTACCAAACCTATGTTAGATAAAGATGACGTAGGTTATCAGCACCCTCTAACCAAGCTATCTTAAACTCTCCCAGTTTTGACCCAAATAAAATACTTGTGTTTCCCAATGCCCCCTATTTTCCCTTTTCATTCCCTTGGAAGACATTGTGTTGAACATATCCCAGACCTCCGCATCAGACTACGCCATAATCTACACCATGTGGGAAGAACAGATGAATATCATTTATGATATGCAATAGGGCCAGTATGGCCATGCCCTTCATGTAACATTCCTGGTATTTTAATAAAAATTATGGAGAGTGGAAAATATTAGCAAATGTTTTAGAGATTTATTTAATAATTGATCTGCCTGAACCGGGGTCAAGGAATCCGGTGTCGGGCCAGTCTTAGATGTGAGGACCAAACAGTGTTGAAGATCGGTTGTGCAGGGGAGAACGGTCAAAGACGTACTGTCTTGTGACTGATGCTTATCCGGTGTGCCTGGAGTTGTCTTGGATTAACCGGTGTGAGGAGAACGCCTAACTCGGAATTATAGTCCGGATCAACCTCTTATATGGCTGAGGCAAATGGATATGCTTAACAAAGATGTAAGGACGGATGAAGTGTCCGACCTCTCAAGCGTTAGCTCGGATTACCGAGGTGTGGGCACTACGCCTGGACACCGGTTAGCCGGTATCCAGCTCGGGTCGATACTCTTATGAAGCATTAGACGATTATGAATAATTAAACATTGTGAAAGCAAATAAGCGTAGTTGGCCGGTAATTATAAAAGAATCCAATGTGATGAAATTGATTAAAATCTTTTAATGAGAATGCAAATGAAATAGGGGAAAAGGCTGTCTTGCCCCTGAGCTTTATATAAAAGGAAATCTTCTCTCTCCCCTCTTCATTATTTATGAACTACTTCTTCTTTTGGTCTGTCTCTCCTTCTTCTTCGTTTTTTCCTCTCTTGTCGCTGAGTTGCATGCGCCGGAGGAGGACTCCGTTCGTGTTAAAGCTTCAATCGAACCCCATTCATGTGATCGTGGCCTCAAGGTGAGTCCACTGATCTATTTTATTTATGGCTCCTTATCCCTTTCGTTTCTCTAGTAGCCAAGGGCCATGCATGGCTGTATTCAAGTCTATTCTTCACTCCTTTGGTGAGTGTAAGCTCAAATGTGGCCTAAGAGCTGAGGGCGTTAAGTTAACGGGTTTTTACATTCTGACCCGTAGGTAGTAGATTAAGCAATGAAAGGCTGAGTGACGGAGCTGAGACTGTGAATCCTGTGCTCAGAGGAAGGGACCGACACCGAGAGCAGATCATCGAAGTATGGAATCGAGGTAAGGGGGTGTTCGGGTTATGATTAATTAGAATAGGACTTACTTCCTATTCGAGCCGTTGAATGGTGAACAGGGTGAGAAAATGTCATTGAATGTTGTTGCGTGCCATGTTTGTACATATGTGACTGTGTACACCGATCAGTTGAAGATCGGGTGTGTGGTTGAGTTCATCATGTCATGAGCTTGGAATATTTAATGCTGAGTTGTATGTGTATGCATGTGTGTGTGTATGGTTTACAATGGCATGAAATAAGTGATGGTTGTGGTAATCGATATGGTATGTTGAGGGGCTTGACGAGTCGGTCGCCCTACGCTGTGAGCACAGGTCAGTTTCTGACAGTTGCAAGTGGTAATCGGAATGATATGTTTGTTTATATGATGGAATGTGATTATGTGGTGAAGGACGACCAACGGTATAAACTACCCTGTTTTGGCTTCAGTGGTCAAGTCGGACCCAGTTAAGCTACCCAGAGGTCTTTGACCCAGTGGTTGAGGGGAGCCAAGTCGGGCTCAGTGAACCAAGTCGGGTTCACGGGATGTCAAGTCGGACTCCCAGCTGAAGGTCGATCCTTTAGTATCCGGATACTAGGCGTCAAATTTTATCTGAGAGTCAGTTGTGACAATTGATGAATTATAAGCTATGATGTGTAGATTTACCGAGTGATATTTGTTATATTTGCCGAGTGGTATTCGTTGTATTTGCCGAGTGAAGTTTGTTCTATTGGCCGAGTATGATGTATTATAATTGCCGAGTGATGAAAATGCAAACGGACGTAACTTATATATATATATATATAACTTGTTACATTTTGTTCTATATTAATTATGATGCCAAACACTCACCCTTGCCGTTGTTTTCAATTTAGTAACCAGTGACAGGGAGGAAGCCGGAGCCATGGAGTCGCGCCAAGGGGGAGATCGATGCCAAGGCCTGAGTGATTTTGAGTGATTGTGTAGAGTATACGTGTGTATAAGGAGTTTCCGAGTGTTTATTATTATCTGTGTGCCAACTTAATTTGAATCGGATGCGAATTTATATTTTAAAATACATTGATCTATATGTTTTCATGTTTGCTGTGACAGCTCATTACCTAGCGAATTCATTCCCGAGTGAGGGATAACCGAGAGACCCCCTTCCGGGTGGAAGGTTAGAATGTCCCGAGTGGGATTGGTTGGGAGAGAGTTCCGAGTGAAGAAAGTGTATAATGATTCCGAGTGAAGAGAAGTGGATGTGTCCGAGTGGAAATCTGAGTTCCTTCCGAGGGAAGTAAGGATAGGGTATTCACCGAGTGAGGATATCCGGAGAAACTATAACCGAGTGAAGGAGGCTGAATTATCTCCGGGGGAGTTATGACTGAGTGAAGCCTCCTGAGTGAAAGGTAGTAAAGAGTCAAGTGAGGAATGTCCGAGTGAATGGAAGTTGAGCGTTTTCCGAGTGAAACCCTTGTGCCGAGTAAACCATTTTACGGAGTGAAACCCCAAGTGGGTCCACATGTACATCTTGTTCGCTCAGACTTCAGGTGTGGCATTTGCTCAAGCGAGTCGGCACTCGCTTAAGCGACTCTCGGATTTTGCTCAGGTACCTTGGGGTCTCGCTCAGGCGAATGACCCCTGTCCTTCTTCTTCTTTTTTCTTCTTCTTCTTCTCCCGCTGTTTCAACTCCATTTTACCGAGCGGATGTTATTCTACGTGCACTCTTGTTATCATTTTGATTGCATCTAAGTGAATACTATTTATTATCGAGACCGAGTAGAACCATTTTCGATCGGTTATTGTTTTAACATACTTTTATTTAAAGATTTATTTTAGAACGGTTTTGTTCATACTGAGCATGATTTTATGTAGCTAAAAGAGGTAAATATTATTTGACATCTAGACCGAGTGGATTAAATGTTAAAGGAATAAATACTAATTCATACTAAGATATGAATTTTATTCAACACGAAAAATTTATTGTGAAAATAATTTGCCTATGTAAATAAAAAGGTAAATTAACCTAGGATGTTACACTTCGTCCCTGCTTGTTTATACCAGGCAAAAAGATTTTTATAACCCCTGATCGTCAGTGTCCTCAAGTCTGAATTGAAAAGGGAAGATCAAAGAAGCCAGTCCCACCTAAGTCTATCTACTTTAAGACCCCTTGGTATGAGCCCAAACCTAAGGAATTATCCAAGGCATTTTTGAATAGCATTCTGACTACTCCATAACCGAATGAAGATCATGCCAACGCTTTATAGTATTATTGTATATGGCAGCTTAGACAAAACAGTGAATACTCCCACCAAGAAAACACTCCTGACAGCTTCCAGTTGAGCTTCTTTTAGGAACGTTAAGGCTGTGTGTGCAAAACCAGTGTCTTCTCTTACCAAGACCTTCCCCCCTCCCAGTTCCCCATCTATCATCTTCATTTCCTCCATCTTTTTTTGTGTGTCCAACATGGTCATCTGGTCATTGTTTCTAAATCTAACTCTACCCTTAATCTTAACAGCTCAGCCCATGGTCTCTAGCTGGCTTTATGATGTCCCCATATTTTGTTAATATCAAAAGGGGGAGTAGAGTCTAAGTCTTTTATGGATTAAGTATATATATTTGTGTTAGGGGGAGCAAAGTTTAAAGGGGAGTAAAATTTAAATTTGTAATTTTATTCTTTTTGATTCATGGACAAATATTTTTTTTAATGAAAAATTTGTTTTAACTTATATAGTTCTGGAAATGTTTTACATAATATGCTCTGAACAATATATATTCTTATGCTCTAATAAATATGTTTTGATCATTACAAGTTTTCTTGTCTGTTCTAATATATGTTGTATATCTCTGATGATCATAGCTCTGATACATTATAATTTTATTCTTTATGCCATGCTCTGATCTTTCTTGTAAGCATGTATGCTAGGAATATGCTTTGGTTTGTGTGAGTATGCAAAATCTTATGATTACATGAAAAAATTTATGCTTTGATAATCTTTATGTGCTTTATTGCTCTGGTCACATAGTTGCTCTGATTATCTACTCTAATCTTTTACTAAGTCAAGATTGCTATGATCACATATCTATTTTGGCTATCTCTTTAAAATCATCAGTTATATGAGCTTTGGTCTTGTCTGGAATCTACTTCAATATCAATGCATAAATATGCTCTGATGTTATGTCTTTGATATGAAATCTAAAGTCTTGATGTTTGCTATCAATAAATAAGGGGAGACTGTTAGAACCAAGTCTGCTTTGTAAAGGATTTTGAAATCATTGGTTATTATTTACCAGGCCACCCCAAGGTTTCTTAATAATACATTAAGGCATTTAATTAAATAAAGTTTGTCTACATGTTATCTAACCTATTCAATTAAGTGTTTCAGGTTACAAATCTATGATGCATAGGTTATAAATGAAAGGGGGTCCACCAATAAAAGTCAGCCTTGAGCGGTAATTTGCGTACAAGTTTGTCTTAAGAAAAGTCTAACACTAGAACAACACTCAAGAAGAGTCTGATTCAAGTGTGCTCGTTCAGACTTTTAGACAGCTGAGTTATACGCATTTCATTCTCTGAACTTAGCTACATACTTACTTCAATAATCAGACCCCAGACTTTTGAAGCAACAAGAACGTTACTCTGAATCTTACATCAAACAAAATCAAGGACATTTTTGAAGATGCTCAGAACTGAATTCTGATAAAGAAAAATTACACTTATCATCAAAAGAGGAAAAAAGACAAACTAGTGCAAGAACCAATGACTGCATGGATGAGAAATCAAGGAAGCTACTCTGCACAAATCAGAAAGCTGACAAAGATCAGTACTTACATCAGAAAGCAATCAGAAGGTCAACCATGTCGTTTATGCACTAATTTATAATAGAAGAAACGATACAAAAGGACTTTCATCATGTTTCACTCGAGGAACACTATTTCAGTGTAATTTCTGAAGAACCTCATTTTAGACCTTTTGTCCTATTCTCAGCTTCAAGGTTAGCAAGCTTCAATTAACAATGATCACCTTCATTGACCTATAAATATGAAGAGAATCCAAACTTTGAAGAAGTTAGACAAGTTATCAAGTTTGGAAAGCTCACGCGTGAAAGCATCATTCTTTAAGCAATCACTTAAGCTTTCTTCTCAAAAGTAAAGACTCTCTTTGTATCTTTATTTCTTGCAGACGTAGTCTTTGTCTTTCATAGTTAGTGTATTGACGTCGGCTGTCGTGGCCCCGTCAAATTAGTACATTAAAACTAATTAATGTAGTACTAGGGTGTCAACCTAGGTCGTTCTCTCAAGGATCAACACTAAAATTTAGGAAAATCAAGTCTTAAACTAATTTTTAACAAACCAAAATAAAACAACTAAAATTTATTTTTACAGACAGAAGTTCAACAACATACACTGGGGGGTTTTTTTGATTGTCACAGAAATTTAAAACAGAATACAAAATACAAAATGAGTGTAGAATAAGTAAATAACGAACGATTGATTTTCTTGGAGTATTGTAATTTATTTTATCCTTGGATTTGAAAAGGTTTCTATACACTTCCTTACTGTCAATCCTTTAGTTCAATTTGAATTAATCAACTAAGCGTCTTTTAATTCATAATTCCTTTACTTTCATAAAATGAAGATTTTAATCAAGCATCCTAATTAAGCAAAAGGAGTCAAGATTTTAAATTCTAGGAATTATTGAACATACATAGAACATCGCCTACATACATAATCTAACTTCAACGTTATGGAATTAAGCAAACCACAACTATCAAGATCGATTTTGAAACATTCATTAAGCATGTATATTTCTTAATCTATCTTCATATATATTTTTATTATTTAATCCTAACTGTCTAATTAAATTGATTAAGCATACAACTTAATTAAACCGAATAGACATTAAATAATTGAGCTAAAATTATGAAGAGTTTAACAACAAGGAAATATATTAAAAATCAAAACCTCAAAAATAATATTACATTAATCTCCAAGAAAATCAATCTAAGGGTTTTAGCCCTCCATAATTAAAACAAAATAAAAACCAAACCCGGAATGAAGTTCTCCCGAATTCTTCTGTTGTCCACTGCTACTCTGCTTCAGAATTTCCTCTGACTCCTCTCTGTTTCCTATATCTCTTATTCCTTCTGACTCTCTCTATTTATACTGTCATTCTCCCTGCTTTTATTATGCGTTGGCCATCACAAAATGGGAACCCATTCCAGCTTGTTTTTGCTCTTTTCATTCACGTTAAATGTGACCCATTTTATGCTGTTTTTGCTGTCCAAATTCCATCAGCCTTTCCACGTTAATATGCTGGCCAAAATCACTACTACTTTCTGTCCCACTTTCTCTTATTTTTCAGCAGCTTTTTCACTTAAAATTTTTTGTTGTTTTGTGCCTTTTTTCTTGCTGTTTGCTGTCCCATTTCTTGCTGTTTGCTGTTTTGTTTTCTTGCTATTTTTGCTGTCCACTTTTCATTTCCAACAGCATATTCACGTTGAATGACAATTGGCAAAGGCAAGTGCTTCAATAAATTAATTGGTAATGGGTCCTTGTTGAGTGTAGTTGTTGAAATTATTTTGTGACCAATTAATTGCATGAATTATTGGTACAAAGGGCCTTGTTGACCGTGACAAGAAAATGGAAGAAAGTGGTGGCTTTTGTGACATTGAAACCAATTTTGACTTGGTCAAAAATTTTATTTGCCCATTGCTGCAGCGTGAATGATTCCTCTTGAATCAATTTGGATCCAATTTTGACTAAGTCAAAATTGGATTTTTGGAACCAATCAATTTTCTTCCTAATATAATGCATGACCGTGTGAAGGATTGTCCATTTGGCCATTGCATTTCACGTTAATACACTAGTGAAAGTTGGAATTTAATTTGTTTAATTTTTTTATGCATGGACAAGGCTTTAACAATTTCACATTAATATACTTGTCAAAGAAAAGTAATTAATGTGAATTTGCACTTGAACACTACTAGAAAAAAGACTAATAGCTACTACAAGTTAGCGACCGCCACATGCCGTCGCTAATTAGTGACCGCGTTAGCGACCATAAATGAAAAGCGACCTGGAAAACGAAACATAGTGACCACTTCCGCGACGGATACATAACCGTCGCTAAAATTGATAAAGTCCCGTCGCTAACTCCGTCACAATCTCATACGTCGTCGCTGACCCGGTCGCTATAGTTAATTCCCTCCAGTTTTTTGGTTTCCCTCCAATGTATTTATGGCGCCAACTGATAGCGACGGGAAAACTAGGGTCGCTATGTGGCTTCATGCGTCAGTGACGTCCTCCATGACGTCGCTATGGCCACAGTGTATCCGTCGCTAGTGCCGTCGCTAAGATTGCCTTTTGGCTTTCCCTCCATGTTGTTTCCCTCCATGCTAGTGACGGAGCAAACTACCGTCGCGTACCGTCGTAAGGTTGTGACGGTAGGGCTATACCGTCGCTATATGTGAAGATGTTAGTGACGGCGACGCTCTACCGTCGCTAATATTCAGGACATTAGTGACGGATTACTTCGCCCGTCGCTATGAATTTGGCTTCCCTCCAAATTTTTCTTTTAATAATTGATATTAGTGACGGTAGTTGGACACCGTCGCTAATTGTTAGTGACGACGATGCTCTACCGTCACTAATATTCAGGAGTTTAGTGACGGATTACTTCTCCCGTCGCTATGAATTTGGCTTCCCTCCAAATTTTTCTTTTAATAATTGATATTAGTGACGGTGGTTGGACACCGTCACTAGTGTTCAGGAGGTTAGGGACGGATTTGTTCAGCCGTCGCTAAGTGTTTAATTGTAGTGACGTCGTTAGCGACGGGTTAGAGCCGTCGCTATGGTTTTAATGTAACTCGACAGCAACCCCTTTCCCTGTCATTCAACCTAACTCTCAATCCTTCCCCCCTCTGTTCCCTAAGAATCCGGCCGACTCCCTCCTTCCCTCCACCTGTCTCCCCTCCCTGATCTTCATCCCGTCGTGTTGTGGCTCTGCATTTGGTGTCTTCGCTGTCGTCATCCCCTCCACACGTTGTCATCCCTACCTAACGTCATCCCCTCTTCGCTGTCGTCATCCCCTCACGGTGAACCCCCGTCTGTGTCGTCGTCGAGCCTCCCTCACGGTGAACCCCCGATGGTGGTGTCCGTTAGCCCCTAAGCTCCGAACAACCCAGGTGAGATTTTTTATTTTCTTCTCCTCCCTCCTCCCTCAGTCTCTCTTTCTTCTCTTTGTGAACTGAGCTGTCATCTTTGTTGGGTAACAAGAAAACTGTGCTGGTTGGCAGGTCTTTAAGAAGAAGTTTTCTTCTTCCATCACCTTGATCCTTTCTGAGCAGAAGAGAGTAGACCACCACCACGCGCACACCCCTCTGTAACTTGCGGGTTTTGTTTGTGTTCTGTGTGTAGGTTAGTTTTTTTCATGATTGTTTGTTTCAATATTGTTGATTTTGTTGAATCAATATTGTTTTTCATTAATTTTCCAATTTCTGTTCTGTTCTGTGTCTAGGTTAGTTTCAATTATTGATGTTCTGTAATGTTATGTTCTGTTGTGTTCCGTGTGTAGGTTAGTTTCAATTTTCATGTTCTGTTCTGTTCTGTGTCTAGGTTAGAAATCACAGACCTAGGAGACGAGAGGATTGATGTTCATGTTCTGTTCTGTTCATGTTCATGTTCTGTTCATGTTCATGTTCTTTTCATGTTCATGTTCATGTTCATGTTTTTTTCATGTTCATGTTCTGTTCTGTTCTTTTCATGATTGATGCAATGCTGTTGTGGAATGTAGACTAGGTAATTAGTTATATTTCAATTAAATGTTTGAAATTGTTGGGTTTGAAAGTGAGGCGAGAGGATATAAAGTTATATTTCAATTTATAGGTAGGTCTGATTGAGTATTGATGGTTTACCACCTGACTTTATTTTTAAGCAAAACCATTGTTTATTAAATGGTCCTACTTAAACGTTGAAACTTTAAATCTATTCTTGATCCCTTTCTTCCACCTAGATTAGTTTCACTTCTGGTGATATAAAGTTGTTATAGAAACTAACCTTTTTATTCTCTATCCCTTTCATCATTGACCTATTTTATCCCTCCTATGCTCCTTGTCCCTATCTCTGTTTATTATTTATCTAGCTAGACAACGAAGAAATCAATGAAGTTAACGTTTTCAATGTATTCTCATTTGGTTTAGTTTAATTTTAGTATACTTTGATTGGATATGAGCCAAAAATTAAATACCATGATAAAGACATTGAGTTTTAACGATTGAGAGAAACTCTAATTATTTATGTATGATGTATGGTAGTATTGAAACAAATTTTAATTTCAGTCAAATAATCCACTCCCAAAATGAAAGCTGGTTCCTAGGCAATATTTATACAGTTTTATAATTTGAATTTTAAACAAGTTCTATATTTTAGTAGAAACATCAATGGGTGAAAATAGAAAGATAATTTTAATATCTGCTTTATTAATAATTCACCCCAGAGAAGTCAAAGTCTAGGGTAGCCAAATATTTGTGATACTAATGTCACTCAGATATTAGTGTCACTTCTTCTCTAAACTCAATGCCATCTCCACCCTGTCTGATCAGTTGCGGTTGGTCTCGACGTCAAGTCTTAGTTCATCAGTAAGACAAATCCACTCACTTTCCATCTCTGTCTATGCATATTTTCTGGCAACAAGGAGAAAAATTTACAAATAGAAAAACTTAATACTTTCCAAAGAGAGGTATGTGTAAATAACAATATTACATAATAGGTACAAATACAATTTGGAAAAGAAGAAAGAAAAAGAGAAAACAGAAACCATAAACCAATGGTTTGAATAAAAAGTACAAGAAAACTCAGCAGAAACATTGTTGAACTATAACCTGTTGTCTGATACGAGGCAAAGCCATAATACAAGAAACTCAAGAGAACCAAATGACAGACTAATGATGATAGATATTATGTCTTAGACAGTGTAGTGTGCATTCATGGTATCAATGTCCAAACCCCTCAGCTTGGCAAATGATTCCACCCTGCCCTTTAGAGTGTGAAGCTCTCTCAGCCTGCATCATAAGGAAAAAAATCAATAAAAGGGGTCCAAAGAAAATTCATGTAAAGGTAAAATAAAATTGAGAACCTGTTTGAAGATGAATAAAGACACTGACCTTGCTATCTCTGCTCGCCTCCTTGCCTCTTCTGCTAAGGTATTGATTTCTCTGAAAGTGTTCTTCTCTGTAAACACTTTTGACTCAGTAGACTGGAGACCATGTAAGGTTCTCTGCTCGGTAGCCCATGCTGCCTGACGAGCTTCTTTACCTTTGCTCGGTAGCCCATATGCTGCCTGATGAATAAAATTGGTTGTGCTTTTGGAACAAGCTCCCTCCTTAACCTTCTGATTTCTTCCTCTTCTGCTAACTATAGTGGAGTGAAACATACAAGAAATCAGTACTTACTATTTAGTGAAAGGAAGGAAGGATGATAAATCAGATCAAGAATATATGGATAGTAACAGTGCACCTTCTGCTGTCTTTCCCTTTCCATCTTGTATTGCTCTATTAAGCTCAACTTTTCTGCCACCTGCATAATTCAATATTCATTAATTCTTGTTTCTGTACTCCTACTGTCGATATCTTCTGAAAATGAAATAAAGAAGTGGTTCTGAACTCTGTCTTCATCATCAATCCAATTTCCTTCTCCATCTCTAAGCATACTTATATGATTTTCCCTTCTTCTGTTAATTACTTTCTGGTGGTAAAACTTTGTGTTCCTGGCACCTTCACTAATCCATTGCCTCCTTGATTTTTTATGCCAAATTAGTTCTCCCTGCAGCAAGGTTTTGTCCAATTCAGCTTGCAATCTTTTGTCCAAACTATCCAGGAAAGGGTAATATCCAGGTTGAGAACTTATTTTGTTTTGTATACCCTCAATTCTTCTGATCAGGATTCTTTTCCTCTTGGCAACAGAACCAGAGGTATTAATACTCCACTATTTAAATGCAGCCTATAATTAAGTTGATTGGAGCAGATTCCTCCTCTTTCCAGCTAGATTCCACAGGCTTTTGTACAGATGAATCAGTGAGCCAAGCTCTGTAGAATCTAAATGGTCTCTCGACCTTCCAAGATTGGTGAGGCCACAATTGTAGTCAAATAGGATGATGGTTAGATATACCACTCTTGGTAGGATTTTGAGTTCAGATTCAGCGTATAAGGATCTCCAGGCTGTATTACAATAAGCCTTGTCCAGTCTTTAAAGGATTCTGTTTTGATTTTTAAACATGGCCCCTCTCCATGTAAATCTAGGCCACACAAAAGCCAGGTCCACCAGCTTTTGTTCTGTAAATCTATTCTGTTTATATTGTCATGAGGGCTGGCATGTATTCCTTTTAGCCCTTCTATCATCTCCAACACTCCAACAGCCCCTTTAACACTCCGATGGAAACCTTTTCTTCATCTTTTCTTGCTATTTTGAGACTCACATCAGTAGTTGATACTTCCTAGTTCCTAGTTGTTTTGTTGTGTTAAAAGATTTTTTGCTTTTGTATTTCCTTCATTTTAGATCCTTGGGACAGTTGTTATCACTGTTTTCAAATTACAATTATGCAATTAGATTTTTTGATTTTCAATTTTTATGTATTTGTATATTTTTGTCCTTTCTCATACATGTCTACATAATATATTTTTTTATTCTATCCCGCGATAGGATAAAAGCTGACTTGCAATGCGATACGTGATGCCGCTATCCTGGTTTTGGGTTTTGCCACGACGCAACGCGATCTAGGATTAACTACTTAGGTTTTCTCAAATGAAACAGTTCCTTAGTAAAGTCTCTAAAGTCTAAATAAGTTCAAGTGAATAACACTATAGTAAAAAATATACATTTTTTAGATGATATCAATGGCAATAAATAAGGTTAACTACTTTTATTAGTTAATGTGAATTGACTTTTTTTGCTTATATTCAAGGACGGAGGTTTGTAAGGTAGTTTTTCCAAGTAACCCTAATTCAATAACTTTTTCGCCTCACATAATTCTAATTATATTTATAATATCACACGTCCTTATATTGGTGTGAAAAACCAGCTTTTGTTCTCAGGGAATTGGATATTAAGGTGTAAAAACTATAAGTTGGATTCAATTAAGTTAACTTTAATCTCCATTGTTTTCCAAGTTGCCAGTAATCCACCAGAAAATCCAGCACCATCTAAACTAGCAAAACCATCATAGTCTAAGGACCCAGATTTTGTTGAGTCTATTTGTTTCACACCGAGTTTCCATGATTACTAAAATATCAGGTTGATAAGAAGTAACAAATTTCTAGAGTTTTAGGGTTTAGGGTTTAGCGTTTAGTGTTTAGGGTTTAGGGTTTTAAAACGTTTAATAATGCAAATGTAGTCTCTGTTGCGTGTCTCATGGACTCATTCTCATGTGGATCCCAAGTGTCTAGATCACTAAGAAGTCGTTGCTGTGTAATCTATAATTTGCTTTGCGTGTCTCTCTTTGTTTAGTTTCCTTGCTACTTGTAACTGTCTAACGACTTCTTGGTTTGTCATGCAGAGTAACACACATCACGCGTGGTCTCTGATCGTCTCTCTTCAGCTCCATATTTATCGCCCACTTTTTTCCCTAGGTAATCCCTAACACTGACTTTCTCGATATATGTATGCATGTCAGTTGTTGTTTGTTAGTTGAGAGCAAAGCTCATTAGGAACTGGTTTTGATGTGTTTATAATGTGTTTTATGCATGTGTAATGTTGTTTGTTAGTGGAGAGCAGAGCTCATTAGGCGATGGTTTTAAGTGCTGATAACATGATTGTTTATGCATTTGTAATGTTGTTTGTTAGTGGAGAGCAGAGCTCATTAGGCATTGGTTTTGTGTGCTGATAACATGATTTATGATGCATGTGTAATGTTGTTTGTTAGTAGAGAGTACATCTCATTAGGCATTGATTTTATGTATTGATAACATGATTTGGTGTTCGTAACTCTGAATATCATATACAATGCGTATGATATGTTTATTTATCTATACTGGGAAGTTTTCTGTATGTAACAGGCCGTTTGTAAATTTGGGAAATGTCTAGTTTACAGGGGAGACTCTGTCAAAATTTCGGCAGACTCCCTTTCTTAGGGAATTTAAAAATGAAACTCAACTTTAATAATATAGGGTTTAGTCGTGTGTGTACCCATTAGATTCCCGTTCAAGTTTCAAAACAACCGGTTGATGTACCGTGTTGTGTTGGATCTTGAATTGTCCCGGTTGGACAGTTTGGTATGAATTTGTAACCTGTAGGGCGTAACCCATCAATGTTGTATGTGGTCTATCTGGAGACGTTGAATGAATGTTCATTTGAAATTTCGGCTATGGTATTTCGTATTGTCCCCAGGGTGCATGTCTGCGTGCGGAGTTTCATACCGTACGTATCTCTGTGTACTCGGGGACCAATGCGAAATGCTGCCGAAATTTCAAATGAACATTCGTTCAACTCAAGATAGACCGCATACAATTATGGGATGGGTTACGGATGGTTGCATATTCATCCCGAATGGGATAGGGCCCCACCAATTTGCAACATCAAAGAGATAGAAAGTGATTCACAACCGATAGTCAAATAAAATTACAATAATTTAAAGTAACAGAAATCGTGCTTGTTAGATATTGTAAATGGAGGTACCGGCAAATCGGCGATGGATGTACAACCGACTAGATCGCAATCGGCGAGTGACTGAGGAGTTTATGATGGGGCTGTTGGAGTTTATTCAGTTCGCTACGGCAAACACGCCTGGATTTGAAGTGACTCAGAAGATCCGTTGTCCGTGCTCAAGGAGCAAATGCATGAGTTTTGAATACGCGGATGATGTCATGTGCCACCTAACTGAGAAAGGGTTCATGGAAACATACCACTGCTGGTACAACCATGGTGAGCAGTTACCGCGTAGACCGTCAGACGTAACCGTGCAACAGTCTTACTACGAGGTTGGAGGAAACAGGGATACGTACAACAACATAGAACAAATGGTGATGGATCATGTTGGACCCTCCACCGGGCGTATGCTGGAACATAATGACCAAGCAGGTCATGGGGACTTTGACAATGTAGAGGAGGATCCTAATCCGGAGGTGAAGAGATTTTATGATTTGTTGGCGGCGGCTCAGACTCCATTGTGGGACGGGTGCAACAGTCACACTGAGTTATCCGCCTCCCTAGCTGCTTTAAGCCTAAAGGCAGATTATAATCTTTCTGGAGGTTGTTTTGATAGGATGGTCAGTCTGATGGGTTCCACCATGCCTAGTCATCACAGAATGCCAGCAAACCTGTACCGTGCTAAGAAACAAGTGGCAAACCTGGGGTTGGGTTGTGTGAAGATAGAGTGTTGTGTTGGTGGATGTATGCTGTTCAGAAATGAGTTTGCAGATGAGAGTGTCACAAAATGTCTGCATTGTAATGAGGAACGCTACAAGACCGTTAAAAGGAGAGGGAAGGTAACCCGGACGGCCAGGAAGAAAATGTGGTACTTCCCTATAACACCGCGTCTTCAACGCCTGTATGCCTCATTGTCCATGGCAAAACACATGCGTTGGCATGCTCTGAACCGAACACAAGAGGGGTTTCTTTGCCATCCTTCCGACGGGAAAGCATGGAAGTGTTTGGATGAGCTATATCCGGACTTTTCTGGCGAGCCGCGAAATGTAAGACTTGGCTTATGTACTGATGGGTTTAACCCTTTCGGTCAGTACGGAAGGGCTTACTCTTGTTGGCCAGTCATCCTGACCCCATACAATCTGCCACCTGATATGTGTATGAAGAGGGAGGTCATGTTTCTATCTATACTGGTTCCAGGACCCAAAAATCCAAAGGCGAACATAGACGTGTTTTTGCAACCGTTGGTTGAAGAGTTATCACAGTTATGGGATGTCGGGGTAATGACATACGATGCGTCTTTGAAGAACAACTTTATGATGCGTGCTGTTTTGATGTGGACTATTAACGACTTCCCGGCCTATGGTATGCTTTCTGGATGGTCCACGTCTGGGAAGCTAGCTTGCCCTGTATGCATGGAACATACCGGGGGGGAATCACTCCCTGTTAGTGGCAAGACAAGTTTCTTTGACTGTCATAGAAAGTTTCTACCGTTGGATCACCCGTTTAGGAGGAACAAAACCGCTTTTAAGAAAAACAAGGTTGTCAATGAACCTCCACCCCGTAGGTTATCTGGTGCACGGGTTTGGCAGAGGGTCGAAGAGTATCCTTACATCTGAGACAAGAGTGTTAAGGAGTTTGCAGGTTACGGTAAGGAACACCACTGGGTGAAGCAGAGTGTGTTGTGGGATTTGCCATATTGGAAAGACTTGTTGTTAAGACACAACATTGATGTCATGCACACTGAACGTAATGTTTTCATGAATATTTTTGACACTGTTATGGACATCAAAGGGAGAACAAAGGACAACGAGAAGAGTCGTCTAGACCTTCCGATTTGGTGTTCTAGGAAGGAGTTGGAGTTGAGGGATGCGGGACGTGGAAGAATGTTTAAACCCCATGCAAAGTATGCTTTAACTAGACCACAACAGATTGCTGTGTGTATTTGGATGAATGGGTTGACCCTGCCTGACGGATTCGCTTCTAACTTGAGTAGATGTGTCGACGTGAAGGAGGGCAGGGTGTTTGGCATGAAAAGTCATGATTGCCATGTGTTTATGCAACAACTACTCCCGTACGCGTTTCATGCCTTACCGAAGCCTATTTGGAAACCGTTAGTGGAGTTGAGTCACTTCTTTAAGGAGTTGACGGCTACTTCGTTGACTGTGGAGAAACTTGTGAAGATGGAAGAAACTATCCCGGTGTTGATTTGTAAGTTGGAGCAGATTTTCCCACCAAGTTTTTTTGACTCCATGGAGCATTTGCCTATCCATCTACCGTACGAGGCCTTGGTTGGTGGCCCAGTGCAGTATCGTTGGATGTATCCATTCGAAAGGTGAATGCTTGGTGAACTCTTTAATTTACTTGCAAATCGTGCTTATAATAGCATTTTCTAACTTAACACCATGTTGTTAATGATGTTGAAGATTCTTATGCTCTTTAAAAGATAAAGTGTCGAACAAAGCCTGCGTTGAAGCTTCAATTTGTGAGGCATACTTAGTCGAAGAAATGACAACCTTTGCTTCTTTCTATTTTCCAACGGAGATAGAAACTAGAATGAGTAGAATTCCCCGCAATCTTGGGGTAGCCAGCCGCACAGGGTTTGATGAACAAACGTCGATTTTCAACTATCCTGGTCACCCGGGGGGCAGGCTCACAAAATGTTACATTGATGAGAAAGATCGAAAGGCGGCTCATTTGTACATTCTTCTCAATTGCCCAGAAGTGGAACCCTTTATTGAGTAAGTCATAGAAGTTATATTATACATTCTTAACGTAGCTTTTATATTAAACTTATTTGTTTCTTTCAATAGCTTATACACAGATATGCTAAAACTTGAGCAAAATGATTTAACTGATGACCAAATTCATAGTGAGGTGTCATCCAAGTTCGTTGGTTGGTTCGCGCAACATGTAAGACCCGTATTCCAAGTGTTTTTAAGCCTATTTGCTTCTAACTCCCGTCAATGTGGTAACAATGACCTACTTCTTATGTTGTACATAGATACAAGACCCTAACAACCATATTGAAGATTCTTTACTCCAAGCCCTTTCTTGGGGGCCGGTGAAGACTGTTAAAAAATGGCCTATTTACTACGTAAATGGCTACAAGTTTAATATTCTTCAATGGAGTGAAGGGATGCGCACCCATAACTACGGGGTTTGTGTTAAAGGCACCGCCGGTCAGTTGGAAGAAGACTTTTATGGAGTGCTGACGGAGATTGTTGAAGTTTCATTCTCTGGACGACTAAGAAGAGATATTGTTCTATTCAAATGTGATTGGTTCGACAACACAATCGGTGTTGGAACAAAGGTTGACAACAACTACGGCTTAGTTGAGGTCAAGAAGAATGGTAGATATAAAGGGTTTGATCCCTTCATTTTTGCCCAACAAGCTGAGCAGGTTTATTACACCGACTTCCCGGGAGGACATCGGGACTGGTATGCAGTAATCAAGGCCAAGGCCCGAAGTCAGATCACTGACAATGTCTCCGAGGAGGTTGATGACGCTTATCAGCTTGCACCACACGAGCTCAACGATGCCTCTTTGTTGTTCAACATTGATCCAGTCATAATGGATGAGACACTCGCCACTACGGGGGGTGAACACATTGACAAAGACCTTGTCTCTCGATCAAAACGGTCTAGGGCTGATTTGGATACTGATGAACTTGTTCAAACAGATTACCACAGTGACACTGAAACTGAGGGGGAATTTGAAACTGAAACAGACACAGAGTATGTAGTTGTTAAACATATATGCATAGGTTTATATATATCCTGAGACTAACCTTTTTTGTTCATTATTTTATCCACAGATGACGGGACGTCGACTGCCCTTCAGTAGGGGTGGTGGGTCCAGGACCCCGGCTTCCCGTCTGGGGACTCCTACCCCAGGGCAGGAGACCACTCCATCACCACCACAGCGGACCACTCCATCACCACTACAGCAGACCACTCCATCACCACCACCACAGCAGACCACCCCATCACCCCCACAGCTGACCACCCCAGAGCAGACTCCTGGAGTTGGTGGCTTGGAGGACCATGGCCATCAGGCGACCCCACCTCCGGCATCCCCTCTGCCCATGTTGGTACCCGTGCCGGCCGGAGACGAGTAAGTGACTAAACCTCAAATACTTTTATGTTATTTGTATGACACTTTATATTAAACTTTAGTAGAAAGACTTGTTGGTTTATTGGATGTTACTTTAATTAGTACTTGTATAGATTGAATTGTACTGGGCACTCTTCTGTTTGTAACAGGGTAACTATGTAAACTTGGAAATGTTACATTTACAGGGGAGACTCTGCCGAAATTTTGGGTGTCTCCCTAGATTGTGTGTTGTTTTACTCCTAACATAATTGTTGTCATTACAGCTTTGTTGATAGTAGTCGCACTACCAAAGCGATTACTAAGGTTTTGAAGGCCCAGTGGGATGGTCCATATATATCTTGGACAGATGCTGGGAAGGTTGTGCAAGATAGGTGGTTTGACACCTTCTCGGTAAGTTCCTAGCTTATTTATTGTGACTTGATTTGTAAAATAGACCTGTTATTAATTTTGATTTCTCAATTCATTTTACAGCGTGATTACCAGTGGGCGGAGGGTATGATTGATGAGATTAGGAAGGTCTTTGCCACAAAGACCTCCAAAATCATCAAGAGTACCCTTTGGAAGGTGAGGGACAAGGGTGAGCGCCCTCGTTGGATCCCGGAGGACCATTGGGACGGGATGGTCCAGAAGTGGGGCGGGGTCCCATTCCAGCAGGCGAGTGCTCGGAATAGGGCCAACAGAGCCGCCGATGCTGCAGCCTCGGTTTACACTGGGGGTAGCATTTCAACCCTCGAGCACAAGAAAAGATTTGTAAGTATATTTATGTTAAACATTTCTATTATCATTCGTCTTACATGTTTACAAATAATAATGTCAATGTTTTTTGTCCACCACAGGAGCAGAGGGAGCACCGGGAGCCTTCTTTGTTTGAGGTCATGCAAATGACCAAGAAGAACAAAGCCGGTGCATGGGTAAACCAGAAGACTACGGAGCTAGCGGTATTTACTTTTAACTGACATATGCTTATAATTTACAAATCAACTTACTAATCCTATCGTTGTTTTTGAATTTACAGGAGGCGTATCAGGCCAGGAGGGCCGAGAAGGAGGCGGACCTGGTGGCTTCCACTCCTGAAGGGGAGGTTCCTCCCACCCTATCTTGTTCTGACGACAACGCCATCTATATGGAGGCTGTTGGCGGTGTGAACAAGAAAGGGAGGGTGTTTGGATTGGGTGGCGTCGGCACGCAGCTGGCGAAAAAGGGGAAGACCCCTTCCTCTTCGTCTTCCTCTGGTCTTCCGACTGAGGTCGTTCAGGTAATTCAAAACCTGAACGATGAGCTACAGGAGGAGCGACGTCAGAGGCAGTTGCTGTTGGAGCGGCACGAGGCGGACCGACAGAAGGCCGAGGCGGACCGACAGCGGGCCGAGGAGCAGCACGCCGAGACTCGTCGGCAACTTGCTCAGCAGCAGGAGCTACTGATGCAGTTGATGGCGAGGCTACCTCCCCCCACTTCCCAGGCGCCCCCACCACCACCCCAGGATCCCCCACCACCTTGATTGTAGTTCTTTTATTTATACACATTGTATATTTGATTTTTAGTTATGTTATATTTTCATTCAGTATTTAGTTTGTCATTCTTTATTTATTATGTCAATATTTAATGGTAATTACATTCAAATCACAAAGCCTTTCTACCTATCATTAATAATTCAACCTATTTCATAAATTAATTTAATCTATTATTTTGTTTTTAATAATAATTCATTGCTTCAAAAAAATTATTTTAATATTTTTATAAAATTTTATCAGCCAATAAAGATATTTTTAAAGCTAAATTAACAAAACCAGTCAACATTGGATCAATTTTAAAAAAATTTAAAAATTCTCGTTAGCGACGGTACCCGTCCGTCGCTGACTTATTAACCACTAGCGACGGGAAGCCTTGGTCGCTACATCGCAACCACTAGCGACGGACGTTGTGGTCGCGACCTGACAACCACTAGCGACGGGACGCCTTGGTCGCTACATCGCAAACACTAGCGACGGAAAGCTGTGGTCGCGACCTGACAACCACTAGCGACGGAACGTATTGGTCGCTGTATCACTACCTCTAGCGACGGCACGGGGTGGTCGCTGGTGTTTTTAGTAGCGACGGGGTCCCGAGGTCGCTGTATGGCAACACTTAGCGACGGCAGCAGTTATTGGGGCAGGGACGATTTTAGCGACGGCCTTACGCCGTCAATAAGTTAGCGACGGCATATATGTGGTCGCTGATGTGTTTTCGACGAGGGTTTTAGCGACGCCCACTTTCCCGTCTGTGACGCCGTCGCTAATTGTTTTAGCGACGGGAATTCCATTGATTAGCGACCAATTCTGTCCGTCGCTAACAGTTGTTTTTTTAGTGGTGGAAGGAGAGTGATTTATTTGCAAAGTAACCAAGAAGCTTCCAATAATTTGATAACCTGTAAAATAAAATAAAATTAAATTAAACTTAGTTAATTCAATAGATTTTATTTTAGGATGAAAGCTTAATTTATTTTAAACATACTAATTGATACAAAATAAACAGAAATAGTAGAAATTAAAAACAGCAATCACTAGTAAACAGTAACAGTAAAAGAAAACAGAAATCATAAAATTCAACACTCAATAGTAACAATAAAAATAAGAAAACAGTGATTACTAACAAATAGTAAAAAATAAAAATTACAAATTGAGATTATTAACAAATTATGCTAAAACACATTTATTAGGATTTAACAGTAAATAAAATAGACAAACAGAGTAAGTAATTAGAGATAAAAAGATATGTCATCAAATACCCCCACACTTACTCTTTTGCACTCCTGGGCAAAATCAGAATAAAAACAAATCTCACACTTTATTGAAAATTGTTAAAATAGTAAACACACAGAATTGGCATGCTTGTCATGAAATCTTAGGAATACACAAAGAAACAAGAGTTTTCAACATGTAAGATACAGAGCATCAAGATATGCATAAAAATCATCCAAACAATTAGACATGTGAGAATTAAATCAAACTGAAGGGAAAACCATAAGTGACAGAACCTCACAAGACATACTCTCAACTCTCAAGTGTTTTGGGTTTGTGTATACTCTCAAAACATTCCTGAAAAACAGACAGTCCAAAAATTTGGCAAGTTTCTTAATTCCACCATCAACACAAATGTATGAATAGATCAACAGGGCTTTTTAGGGTTGTAATGTGGCCAAGGTGAAAGTGGGTTGGAAAATAAGTTTAGATACCAAAAAGAATGATGGAGCAATTTAATTTAACTGGCAAACAGTGAGGGTAAAACATTTATTGTATCCCAATTTCTTTTGGTCGCAATCATCAAAATATTTCTTTTTATTTATTCATCATTTTTTTAATCTTTTCTTATGTGATTGCATAACACTTGAAAGAAGAGTTGGAACTCTTTTTTTTTTGTACACCCCCACACTTATTTGAATGTCTGTTTTTGACTTGATTCCAAAGCTCCAATATATTCCTTAAGGTAGGTATATTTTTCGTTTTTCGTTCGTAGCTTATTTGAGCTGCAACAAAGAAATGGTTAAATAGGCTCAAAGGGGCTAACAAAGGATGATTTATTCATGGTAGGCTTATATGGCTTAGTGGCTCAATTGAACGAAATGCCTGTATCATTTCAAATACATTCACATGAATTTCAAGTATCATCAAGAAACAAGACAAAAATTAGGATGTAAGCATTCAGGAATTAATCACACATGAAAGAATTAAGATGGTTTAAAATGATCCATCAAATTTTTTTAAGGCTCAAAAATCTCACAAGGTATAATTCCATCACATATGACCATCTGTCAATTATCATGTCATTCTCAACATACCAAAAATGTTTGAGTTCAAATCATAACATATCATTAAGCTTATATCATACATGAGAGAATTTACCTGTTACTCATGCATATCTTAAAATTCCAATAAAACATGCCTTTTTAAAACAAAAACACACAATTTATTTTTTTTTAATTTTTTTTTTAAAAAAATTTTTTACTTTTTTTTTAAATATAGTCACACAAAATTAATCACAAATCCACACAATGAAAACAACACACAACAACATACAAGGATATTCCCACCCCCACACTTAAATCATACATTGTCCTTAATGTAAGACAGAGCATACAAAATAGACAATATAATGAAAAAGTAAAAAGATGGGTAAGAAAAACTCCCTCAAGGGGGATCAAGAAGTGGTTCCCCCAAATTATGTTCCTCCATTGTGACATCTACAAGTGAAGGATTCTCATGAAACGGCTTCAAACGTTGTCCATTGACCTTGAAGCTTTTATTGAAGTTTTCACTTTTTATTTCCACAGCTCCATGGGGAAATACATTAGTAACAATGAAAGGTCCTTCCCATTTGGAGCGCAATTTTCCGGCCATCAATTTCAACCGGGAATTAAACAGTAGCACTTTCTGTCCAGCAGTAAAATTCTTTCTAGCTATTGAGCTATCATGGAATTTCTTTGTTTTCTCCTTATAGAACCTCGAGTTCTCATAAGCTGCCAAACGGATTTCATCAAGCTCATTCAGTTGTAATTTCCTTTCTTCACCTGCTTGATCAAGTGCCAAGTTGCAAGCTTTTACAGCCCAATAAGCACGATGCTCAATCTCCACTGGAAGATGACATGCTTTACCAAAAACAATTCTATAGGGAGACATTCCTATAGGTGCCTTAAAAGCTGTTCTATGTGCCCAAAGAGCATCATCCAGTTTTCTACTCCAATCTTTTCTGTTAGGCTGTACTATTTTCTCCAGGATTCTTTTGATTTCTCTGTTAGAGACTTCTGCTTGTCCATTGGTTTGGGGGTGATATGGAGTAGAGACTCTATGAACAACCCCATACTTCCTGAGCATAGCTTGCATGGTCCTGTTGCAGAAGTGTGTTCCTTGATCACTAATGATTGCTCTCAGAATGCCAAACCTGCAAAAAATTTGAGATCTAACAAAATCTACAACAACTCGAGCATCATTAGTTCTGGTGGCTTTAGCTTCCACCCATTTAGAAACATAATCTACAGCTAACAGAATGTAAGTAAAACCAAAGGATGGAGGAAATGGACCCATAAAATCAATGCCCCAAACATCAAATACTTCACAAAACAACATAGGTTGCTGAGGCATCTGTTGACGCCATGTGATAGCGTTTCCAGTTCTTTGGCATTTCTCACAGGTGTTACAAATTCTCCATGCATCCTTAAAAATGGTGGGCCAATATAAACCAGAGTCTAACACCTTCCTTGCTGTTCTTTGTGGACCAAAATGTCCGCCAACTGGTGAAGCATGGCAGAATCGAAGAACTGATTCTATCTCATGATCTGGAATACATCTTCGAATCACCTGATCATTACACAACTTCCACAAATACGGGTCATCCCATATATAATATTTTGCATCACTTTTTAATTTTGAAATTTGGTTTTTAGATGCATATGGTGGAAAAACAGAAGCAACAAGATAATTTACAATGTTAGCAAACCAAGGTGTATCAAAAGAGTTAGAAATACTCATGAGGTGTTCATCGGGAAAATGGTCCCGAATAGGTGCCGAATCAGTAGCATTCTCAATTCTGCTTAAATGGTCTGCCACAAGGTTTTGTGTTCCACTTCTGTCACGAATTTCCAAGTCAAACTCTTGGAGTAAGAGCATCCAACGAATTAATCTTGGCTTGGACTCACCTTTCTTCAACAAGTACTTCAGAGCTGCATGGTCAGTAAAGACAACTACTCGAGAACCGAGTAGGTAAGATCTGAACTTATCTAATGCAAAAACAATGGCCAAGAGCTCTTTTTCAGTGGTGGTGTAATTTACCTGGGCAGCATCTAAAGTTTTAGATGCATAGTAGATGACCCTAGGTTGCTTGTCAATCTTTTGACCAAGGACAGCTCCCAATGCATAATTAGAGGCATCACACATCAATTCAAATGGGGCTGTCCAATCAGGTGCTTGGATTATTGGGGTAGTGGTCAATGCTTGCTTGAGGCAATTAAAAGCCTCCTTACACTTTTCATCAAATTCAAATGCCACATCCTTTTGAAGCAGACTGGATAGTGGCCTAGCCTTCTTGCTAAAATCCTTTATGAATCTTCTGTAGAAACCTGCATGACCAAGAAAAGAACGAACCTCTCGAACACAAGAGGGGTAAGGCAAATGTGATATAACTTCTACCTTGGCAGGGTCTACCTCAATTCCTTTCTCAGAGATTACATGCCCTAAAACTATTCCTTGTTTTACCATAAAATGACATTTTTCATAGTTCAAGACAAGGTTAGTTTCAACATCTGTTTAAAACTTTATCAAGACTATCAAGACATGCATTAAATGTAGATCCATAGACAGTAAAATCATCCATAAACACCTCTATGCAATTTTCAATGAAATCATGAAAAATACTTATCATGCATCTTTGGAAAGTTCCAGGGGCATTGCATAGGCCAAATGGCATTCTCCTATAAGCAAATGTGCTAAAGGGACAGGTGAATGTGGTCTTTTCTTGATCCTCAGGTGCAATGTGAATCTGAAAATATCCAGAGAATCCATCAAGAAAATAGTAGTGAGACTTACCTGCGAGATGCTCAAGCATTTGGTCAATGAAGGGTAAAGGAAAATGGTCCTTCTTGGTTGCTTGGTTAAGTCTTCTGTAATCAATACAGACTCTCCAACTATTTTGCACTCTAGTTGGGATCAACTCGTTCTTCTCATTCTTCACAACTGTGATCCCTGTTTTCTTAGGAACCACTTGAATTGGACTCACCCATTCACTGTCAGAGATAGGATAAATGATTCCTGCTTGTAAAAGCTTGGTAATTTCCTTCTTAACAACATCAAGGATTACAGGGTTGAGTCTCCTCTGGGGCTGTCTTACTGCTTTAGTATTTTCCTCCAGAAATATCCTATGCATGCACATGGATGGGCTAATTCTAGGTATGTCTGCCAATGTCCAGCCTATAGCCTTCTTGTGTCTTTTCAATACCTGCAACAATTTTTCTTCTTGATTTTCAACAAGAGAAGTGGAAATTATCACCGGGAGCTGTTCATCATCCCCTAAGTATACATACTTGAGGTTCTCAGGTAGGGGTTTCAATTCTAATTTAGGTGCCTGCAAAACAGATGGAACTAACAAGGTAGATTTTGATTCTGCTGCTTGCACCTCAAAATTTTTGTTAGAATTTTCTTGAAATCCTGCATTCAGCTCCTTATGGTTAACAGGTATATCTGAAGACTCTAAATCAGAAATTATGTATTTATCAATTTCAGCACAAATATCACAACTTCCAGAATCATTGCATGCAAAACATTTGTTTGAATCATCTATGCATTCCAAATCAACATTAGAAAAATGTTCAAAAACTAGTTCATCAATAATGTCAATTTGGAAAACAGAATGATTTTCTGCTGGGTATTTCATGGCATCAAGAATATTGAATTGAACTCTAATGTCACCGAATTCCATAGAGAGAGTTCCAGAATGAACATCTATTTTGGTTCGAGCTGTTTTCAAAAATGGTCTTCCCAAAATGATAGGAACAGGAATATGAGACATACCTTCTTCCATATCAAGTATGAAAAAGTCAGCAGGGAAAACAAGTTGTTCTACCTGAACCAAAACATCTTCTATAACTCCAGCAGGGTAAGCAGTGCTTCTATTGGCTAGTTGAATCACTACACCAGTAGGTTGTAAATTTCTAAGAGACAGAGATTTGAAAACAGACATAGGCATCACATTTATTGAAGCTCCTAAATCTAACATGCAATTTTCAAATTTGTTATTGCCTATGATACAGGGTATAGAAAACGTACCTGGATCCTTGCATTTCTCAGGAATATTTGGAACTTCCTTACCAAGTAGTGCAGATACATTTCTTCCCATGCTTATCCTTTCATTGCCTTTGAGTCTCCTCTTGTGAGTACACATCTCTTTTAGAAATTTGGCATACTTAGGTATTTGCTTGATTGCATCAAGAAGAGGTATATTCACTTCCACTTTCCTAAAAGTATCCAAAATTTCTTTGTCCACTTCTTCCATCTTCTTACTTGGAATTGCTTTTGGTGGGAAAGGAAGAGGGATATGAGATGGGGTTTGGGGTGGTTGTATCTCAGATTTACTTGAAGAGGGTACATCATTCTCAACTATTACAGGCTCAGTTGTTTGTTTCTCAGGTTCCTTGGGTATGGGTACTTCAAGGTTCTTACCTGATCTTAACTGAATTGCACTCACATTTCTTGGATTTGCAGCTGGTTGAGATGGTAATTTGTCAGAGTTTTGAGATTGTAACTGGCTTAATGATGAAGCCAATTGCCCAATTTGGTTACTTAAACTCTGGATGGTAGCATCATTCCTCTGTTGATACTCCAAGTTCTGTGCAGCCATTTATTTCACCAGATCCTCCAAAGAAGGTCCACTTGTGGATGGTTGAGGTGTAGGTCTTTGAAAGGTTGGTGCATTGTTTTGAAATGGAGGTTGGGGATTTTGTTGTTGGTTGCCCCATCTCAAATTTGGATGGTTCCTCCAACCTGGATTGTATCTGTTGGTGGAAAGGTCATGGTTTTGTTGCTGTTGTGGTGGAGGTCTATCATGGTAGATATTGGCTGCATAGGCTTGGGGATTATTATTATCCTTTTCTTGTAGAGAAGGACAACAATCAGTGGGGTGCTCTATTGAAGTACAGATGCCACACACTTTAGCAGTCATGGATTTTTGATTTACTGCTAATTGTGTGACCAGAGTGGTGAGAGCATCAAGTTTGCTCTCCAATTTAATTCCAGATGAACTAGAATTGGAATCAAACATGGGTTTGAAAGAATCATTTCTCATACCAAATTGTTGAGAGTTGGATGCCATCTTCTCAATCAAGTTTCTTGCTTCAGCAGCAGTCATATCTCCTAAAGCTCCTCCACTTGCCGCATCAATCATGTTGCGATCAACGTGGTGCAGACCTTCATAGAAGTACTGAAGAAGAAGTTGTTCAGAAATTTGATGGTGAGGGCAACTTGCACAGAGTTTCTTAAATCTTTCCCAATACTCATAAAGACTTTCTCCAGAGAGTTGCCTAATGCCAGATATGTCTTTACGGATTGCAGTTGTTCTAGAGGCAGGAAAGAATTTTTCCAAGAATATTTTCTTTAAGTCATTCCAACTTGTGATTGATCTTGGAGCAAGGTAGTACAACCAATCTTTAGCAACACCCTCTAAAGAATGAGGAAACGCTTTAAGATAGACGTGGTCTTCTTGAACGTTTTGGGGTTTCATTGTGGAACACACAATGTGGAATTCTTTGAGGTGTTTGTGCGGATCTTCACCCGCAAGACCATGAAACTTAGGCAACAAGTGTATAAGTCCGGTCTTAAGAATAAAAGGGACATCCTCATCAGGATATTGAATACACAAACTTTCGTATGTGAATTCAGGAGCAGCTAATTCTCTAAGAGTTCTCTCACAAGGTCCAGCCATATCAAAAAAATTTTCAGAATTATTTTCAACAGATTCAGATGAAATACTATCACTTTCAATATCAACAAAATTATTATTAAATCTAGCTTCTCTAATTAATCTATGAAAAGTTCTATCAATTTCAGGATCAAATGAATATAAATGCCCAAAAGTGCTTCTAGTCATACATAACATACAACAAGATATTCCATGATCATGAGCAATATATCATAAAAATCCTAAATCATGCAAAAGAAATAAAACTAAACAAACATACAAACAAAATATTTTATTTATTTATTTTTTTAATTTATTTTATTTTTTAAAAATTTTTTTTTAAATTATTAAAAGAAATTAATTTAAAACAACAATTTTCCTAAAGATCATTGATCCCCGGCAACGGCGCCAAAATTTGACGTCGGCTGTCGTGGCCCCGTCAAATTAGTACATTAAAACTAATTAATGTAGTACTAGGGTGTCAACCTAGGTCGTTCTCTCAAGGATCAACACTAAAATTTAGGAAAATCAAGTCTTAAACTAATTTTTAACAAACCAAAATAAAACAACTAAAATTTATTTTTACAGACAGAAGTTCAACAACATACACTGGGGGGTTTTTTTGATTGTCACAGAAATTTAAAACAGAATACAAAATACAAAATGAGTGTAGAATAAGTAAATAACGAACGATTGATTTTCTTGGAGTATTGTAATTTATTTTATCCTTGGATTTGAAAAGGTTTCTATACACTTCCTTACTGTCAATCCTTTAGTTCAATTTGAATTAATCAACTAAGCGTCTTTTAATTCATAATTCCTTTACTTTCATAAAATGAAGATTTTAATCAAGCATCCTAATTAAGCAAAAGGAGTCAAGATTTTAAATTCTAGGAATTATTGAACATACATAGAACATCGCCTACATACATAATCTAACTTCAACGTTATGGAATTAAGCAAACCACAACTATCAAGATCGATTTTGAAACATTCATTAAGCATGTATATTTCTTAATCTATCTTCATATATATTTTTATTATTTAATCCTAACTGTCTAATTAAATTGATTAAGCATACAACTTAATTAAACCGAATAGACATTAAATAATTGAGCTAAAATTATGAAGAGTTTAACAACAAGGAAATATATTAAAAATCAAAACCTCAAAAATAATATTACATTAATCTCCAAGAAAATCAATCTAAGGGTTTTAGCCCTCCATAATTAAAACAAAATAAAAACCAAACCCGGAATGAAGTTCTCCCGAATTCTTCTGTTGTCCACTGCTACTCTGCTTCAGAATTTCCTCTGACTCCTCTCTGTTTCCTATATCTCTTATTCCTTCTGACTCTCTCTATTTATACTGTCATTCTCCCTGCTTTTATTATGCGTTGGCCATCACAAAATGGGAACCCATTCCAGCTTGTTTTTGCTCTTTTCATTCACGTTAAATGTGACCCATTTTATGCTGTTTTTGTTGTCCAAATTCCATCAGCCTTTCCACGTTAATATGCTGGCCAAAATCACTACTACTTTCTGTCCCACTTTCTCTTATTTTTCAGCAGCTTTTTCACTTAAAATTTTTTGTTGTTTTGTGCCTTTTTTCTTGCTGTTTGCTGTCCCATTTCTTGCTGTTTGCTGTTTTGTTTTCTTGCTATTTTTGCTGTCCACTTTTCATTTCCAACAGCATATTCACGTTGAATGACAATTGGCAAAGGCAAGTGCTTCAATAAATTAATTGGTAATGGGTCCTTGTTGAGTGTAGTTGTTGAAATTATTTTGTGACCAATTAATTGCATGAATTATTGGTACAAAGGGCCTTGTTGACCGTGACAAGAAAATGGAAGAAAGTGGTGGCTTTTGTGACATTGAAACCAATTTTGACTTGGTCAAAAATTTTATTTGCCCATTGCTGCAGCGTGAATGATTCCTCTTGAATCAATTTGGATCCAATTTTGACTAAGTCAAAATTGGATTTTTGGAACCAATCAATTTTCTTCCTAATATAATGCATGACCGTGTGAAGGATTGTCCATTTGGCCATTGCATTTCACGTTAATACACTAGTGAAAGTTGGAATTTAATTTGTTTAATTTTTTTATGCATGGACAAGGCTTTAACAATTTCACATTAATATACTTGTCAAAGAAAAGTAATTAATGTGAATTTGTACTTGAAGGAGAGTGATTTATTTGCAAAGTAACCAAGAAGCTTCCAATAATTTGATAACCTGTAAAATAAAATAAAATAAAATTAAACTTAGTTAATTCAATAGATTTTATTTTAGGATGAAAGCTTAATTTATTTTAAACATACTAATTGATACAAAATAAACAGAAATAGTAGAAATTAAAAACAGCAATCACTAGTAAACAGTAACAGTAAAAAAAAACAGAAATCATAAAATTCAACACTCAATAGTAACAATAAAAATAAGAAAACAGTGATTACTAACAAATAGTAAAAAATAAAAATTACAAATTGAGATTATTAACAAATTACGCTAAAACACATTTATTAGGATTTAACAGTAAATAAAATAGACAAACAGAGTAAGTAATTAGAGATAAAAAGATATGTCATCATGTATCTGTTCTTTAACTTGTACCATCTTGTAGACTAAGTTTCTCTGTAACACAAACACACTCTCAAATTTTTATCTATGTCAAGTCTGGTGTGTTGCCAATCTTAGTTTGTGTGGAAAACATTGTTTGGACTGAAGAGGCTTTCGAAAGAATACTTGGGTATTGAGCCAGGAGTGGCTTGTTGAAAGAATACTTGGGTTTAAGCCAGGAGTGGCTGGAGTTAAGAATACTTATGGTACGGGTTATGCTGTGACTGTAAAATGATGTTTTTATAATAGTGAAAATCCTTTAGGTCTGAAGCTACTGGGCGTAGCTTCTGCGTTGGAAGTGAACCAGTATAAATCTGTTGTGTGCTATCTGTTTTCCCTTTATCTCTTAAAGTTTGGTTCATAAGTTCACTGCATCTTACATTTAAGTTCTGTGCGAGAAGAGTTTCAGACTTATTCAAACCCCCTTCTAAGTCTTACTCTGAACCATCATATTTTTTGTGTGTTGTGAAAATTCATCTTGTACGAGCTTATTAATGTGTTTCTAATTTCCTCTTAGTGACAAAAAACCAAAAACAAATATTAGTACATAGTTCACTTGTTCATTTGGTGCATTACTTGTATTTTTTTAGAGTTTCTAGTTCACTTGTTTTGCTTTTTTGTTGGTGGTGTTACATGTTCTAATTATATTGTTCTTGTTCCTACTATGTTTATCTTGTGTTCATGTTTGAAGATGTCTTTTAAGAACTCATGATACCTAGCAATCCTTGTAGTGGCACCTTAAGCAAGCATATGATACAGGGTTTCATTAGTGATTTCAATACCCACGCACATGAGCTTATCTTTTCCTTCCCTTGAATCCAAAGGAATAACTCATGAGTGGTGCCAGTTCAGTTTTTAAAATGGCAAATACAGAGCTATCAAATTTTGTAGTTGGATGTGGAATGTGTCTAGTTTATGGTTCCTATGTTTCTGGTACTCATTCGTCTAATATGCCCTTTTTTCTTTGCAGTTCTGCATAGGAACCATAAAAGATGATTTCTTGGGCGTGATCAATGACCCTGCGAAACCATATATATTTTGCATGGCATGGATTGTTACATCTGAAAGAAAGATTCCATATATCATGTTGTTCGACCAAACAAAAAATAGGATATGGTGTCGGTGTGATTCCATTGCTGAAAGTATCTGATGATATACTTCGTTGCTGTATCAATTTCCCTAACTTATTTTTTTTTCCTGTTATATATAGCTAGAATTTGTAATATACAAGAGAATTGACAGTTTATTATAACATATAAAATTATGCTAATTCAATTAAAAGCTTTTAAATTATAGTGATCTAATTAAACATAATAAAATTAATAGGACTTACATGCGTGACCACTAATTAGGTTTTCAAAAGTTTTTCGGCACTAAATAGGTTATGGGAAGATTTATTTGTCTGAAGCATTGTTAATTGGCTATTGAAAATTTTACATGTTATTCACTTTACTTAGATTTTTACTTTATTATTATAAGGTTAATAGGTTATTTAAGTTTTAAAAATTCATGTGATTTTTCATATATGACTTATCTGATTAATAGGTCATTTTTGTTAATTTTTGTATAGAACTATTAAATTTTACTTACGTTTATATTTTTTTAACATGTGTTACACTATTAGAATTGACAACTAAACATCTTTTAAAATGTGAAGACATATTAACTAATTTCTAAATTTTCCTCATCCGAATCATCACCACCACCACCCTCAACTCTTTCCTATCTAACAACCACCACCACCGCTAATCGTTCCTTATCACATTTTCCTTCCCTCTATATCTCTGCTTCCCCACCCCGTTTTTGTTCCTCTTCTCTCCACACCCTTTCTTTCACTTCCATTCCATTGGTGTGTTTCTAATTACACCAACACTCTGAAGTAATTCATTCCCTTTTTCTCCCTTCACTGTCTCTGCTCACACTTCTCTTATATCAACTCAAGTGTGTAAATGATACGAAAGAAATTAGTATTCTCGTTGTTTCGATACTAATTAATTATATGTGCGTGTAAGAAACTAATGATGACTAAAACTAATTTATTTGAAAAAGACATTAAAAAAATTGTAAGAAAAGCTATTTGATAATAGTTCGTTAATTTTGGTCTGCAGTTCTCTCAGAAAGAAAACATGCTTTGAAATTACAATTTCAAATGTATCAAGAATGATACATTATACAAATTGTTAACAAAAATACAATTGTTGCTCACATCAATTTTGGGTAAACAATAACAACAACGAAGTATCAGTATCAATAACGAATAAACTTATCAAGAATTTCTACCTCCTCTCTTACCTGTACTGCTGGAACTTTTTTTTCTTTTTGGAAACATATTGAATTATTTATGAAGTTAATTGGGTTATTAGAAGAAGAGCAATTTTGGGCTGATTCCACCAGTACCTATCAAAATAAGAGCAATTTTGGCCGTGATGAGCGATTTGAACTTATTGGAAGTTGACAGCCAGTAACATCAAATCCTTGAAAAATTGCTTAAAATGGTGCATAACTCCAATTTGGTTTTTCCTCTATTTGTTGCCCAGCCATGGTGAAATCTAATGCAGAAGGCTGTGGGTAGGTGAATTTCTTTTGAAATATGGATGGGTTTGAATTAGGAATTTGATTTAGTTCAAGTGACTACTCTATTGCACCATCCTAGTAAATGGTGTGTTGGTGCATCACATCAAGGGTACCTTACAGTGTGTGTGAGAATTTAGACTTGGAAGGAAAGGGAGAATAAGAAAAGTATTAGGAAAGAATAGAGGGGAAATATGGTAGGAAAGTTTTGTTAATCTTGCTAGAAATATCCACACTCATAGAGATAATAACGCTTTTTGAAATTCTTTCCCTTCCTTGCCCTCTCTTTTCTCATCCTCAAATAGACCCCTAGATGCCTCAAACACCAAAGTTAATTTGCTTTACATCAAATTAATAAATGTTACAAACCAATACAACCTAAATAAACTACCACCATTTAATGAACATTCCAAGGCAAGATTTCATGTATGTACAAAGATGAAGGTTAAGTGGTGAATTCCAAGTGCCTGAGCCAACAATAGTTTATGTTCTGCAAGACGTCAAGATTTCAGATACTCATTATCCCTGCATGCAAAGTAAGCATTGATCAAATTCAAAAAACATAACTGCACTAGCATTAAGGAAAAATGAAGATATAACAAAGCTGATGAAGTTATATGATCCAATGCTAAATAACACTACCAACCAATTGTAGATTTGATTCTTTCATCTCAGCTGTTTGTAGCAGCTATATGCAATGACAACCGACACCACAGCACAGACAACAGCAAGAGCAGCATATGTGTCTTCTTGTTCCCAACTGTCAAGCCATGTTGGCATCAAACTAAACTTGTGTGACGCTCCTTTGCGCTTGATTCGAGAAATCACATTTGCAGAATTGTTATCATCTGAAAGCTCTCTCATTTCCATTGGCACATTGTTCTGACAGCAACAAGAGTCTTCATTTTCTTGACAACAGCTCTCTCCATCAGTTTGGCAGCAGCCTGCAAAGTTGTCATGGGATCTAAATGCCACAGTGCTTGTCTCGTGATTCTTCATCTGCAGCATTGTTTCTGTGCTTCCTTCCAACTTTCTTGCACCGTTCAGCTGAAGCCTTCGCTCTTGCTGTTTCTTTTGTTCATCTTCTGATAAACCAATATGACCCCTGACGGAAAATATTAATAAAATGAATATCAGCTTTTTTCGAGAGAATATTATCAAAATTTTAAATATCCCAGAAGCCTGATATGCACGTAACCATGTACAACGCTTCCGCATGCCAAAATCAGGTTTGCTAGGAGAGGAATGCGTCATGTGAAATATTAAATTATGGAATGCCTTGATAATGATTAGTTGTAGCAGAACTTAGATTTTCTGAACATTCTATGGAGGAAAAAGCAACATTGCTAGAGTAGTTATTCATCGTATACACATCCTTGTGAGTGGAAAGTTTAAAAAGTCAAGAACCAAAACGGCAGGTGCTACTTAATGATGCATGAAGCAAAGCACATGTAACCAAGAGACGAAGGATAGAACATATGCCATGTTGCTTGACCATAATATCAATATGAAAATATCGAAAGCTTAGACTAGGAAATTATATTCTAAATTGCAGAATAAATAATGAAAGAAAAATATAAAACCATTGACGAAAATGGTAATTCAACAACGCTATATTAGATAAAGTGATGTGAGACAATCCAAGAGTACTCGTCTTGACAGGATAGATACTCCCTCCAAAACAAACCAAGTGTACTCCTCATGGTAGGGTACTCCCTTGGTAAACCTACAGTTTTATTGGGTCAAGTGATCCTTTGAATCATGTATCATATACCGTCTAAATAAGAAAAGTCAATATCATAAAATAATCAGAGCTTCTGATATGCTTGCAGTAAAGGTCTATTTATAGACCTAACAAAGCAACTAACAAAATGCATATGATATGCAAACTAACCAAAACATTATATAAATTTACAACCCCGGCTATTGCCTTCCCAAGGATGGAACAAAAAGAAATATTATAGGAAGGTACCTCCATAGTGGGTCAAAAATCTCCCCTTTAATTATATGCTGGCGAAACAATAAAGGCACATCATCTGGAGTAACATATCCATATCTACATAGTTTAGTTAAAAGAATACTGGTCAGCCGAATATCAAAAACATAAAAGCAAGAGATAATTACATTAACCTCTTCTGATTTAGACAACAACTACACTTAAACCCTTCTTGATTCAAAAATTACACCTACATCCCTTAGTTTTTATATTATTCTTACACAGACACCCTTTATTTTAAAGAAGTTACACATACCTCACTAATAAATCTATGAAATCATACACTTTGCAACATTACTTGAAAATAATTAAGGGATGCGCAAGGGAGGTAAATGTAGTTTTTGAAACAAACAGGTTCTAGGTGTAATTAACACTAACCTTAGGAGAGGTTTGTGTAATTATCCCAAAAAACAATCTTACATGGGAAATTATGGAGTTAAAAGTAGAAATGGAAAGCTGTGTTGCCAAAAGAAATGTTAATAACCAGGGAATTCTCCTCCTTACAAGTGCCCAGTAACTTCTCCATTGATGCTTGATCCAAATATAATGACATTTCCTGCATACTTACGCCCCCCAATGTGCGAGCATGAGCTAATCAACACTTGACCTTGAAGACCATGTAACTCTATCTCTTCCTTGAATCTATTTACCAACACAGGTCCAAAAACCCCACATCTACGATCACGGGATCCATGCGAACACACAAAAACATATGAAGCCTTTAAGGATTCAGGGTTTCCAGGAAGCCATTCTCCTTCCTTGACAAGAACTTCTTCAACAAATGTCTCAACATCAAAATGGGTTAATCTCCTGCAATTTCACTAAAATTACTGTTGATAAGGAATTAGAGAAAACAAAAAGAAAACATAGAAAACCTTTTATAGGGGAATCAGTAGTTGTAAAATAGAACTTAAACTAGGTACAAACCTGTATCTGACCATGGCTGGAAAAATTAATACATCTCCATTTGATGTTTCAGTCCCATCATGCCCCTCGCATATCGTTAAGCAGGTCTAGCAAATGATAGGTCCAAGGAAAATGGTCACAGTCAGCATAACACTAAGTAATGTTTGGTTTGTTTTCAACATTCATTTTCAATCAATATATTTTCATTAACAATTACATGGCATCAATGTTATATTGCTTTGTTCTGACTCCTGTTTTCAGAATTTGCTGAATGGAATAACAAGGGAATGAAAATAAAGGTGACATTTTTTTAATTTTATTAATGAAAAATATATAAACTCAAGATAAAAACAGAAAATAACACCCCCTTCCCTCTAAACATTGATTTGATAGAAATAAGCTTGAAACAAATCAGCTATAAACTAAGACAGATAATAGTAGAAGGTACTGATATTAATCAATGAACTTCACTTGTATCACAGATTCTCCCCTACTCTATGATAAATAAAGGTCACTGAATCCAGACAGCATTTTCACTGCTAGAAAGCCATCTTTAATAACATGTCATTCACACAAAATCCTGAGAGAAACGAAAATGAAAAATACCAACAAAAGACTTAAAAGGAACACCTTGAATCAAGTCACCTCCCCCTTATAACCTAGGCCATTTTTTGGATTGATAAAAAGTGATGGAATGAATTGGAAAGGAATCATACCAGATTTCATTGTTTGAAAAGTTTAAAATATAAAAAAATGCAATACATTCCACAATTTCCATCCAATATTCTTCTTTTCTTTTCCCAAGTACTATATGGAACCAATCCTTGTTTTTGAACATTCTCTTAAAATAGAGAAGTCAAAAATAGAACATTAACTTTATTTTTCATTATATTCCTAATCTTTTTTTTTTATCTTTTATATTCCATAACCTTTCATCACATTCCATTCCACTAATGTTTGGACATATAATAGAGACTACATGGAATGAAGTGAAGTGAACCAAAACCAAACCCATCTCAACAACCAAATACCAATCCAACAGAAACTATTTATGCCTTTCCAAGCAAAATAATCATCCAACAAAAACCAAACCCATCTGAACAACAAAAGACCCCAAAACTGATATATCTGCCACCAAACTCTTCACAAGGGTACATTAACATTACCCTAGGCCCAACTACCTCTATTCGCAACCCCACAACACAACACACAAAAAAATGATTTTTTTAAACCAAACAAATCAGTTTTTTAAAACATAAGAGTAAAACAGATTAAAAAAAGGCAGAAAAGTGAAAGAAGTTCACCTCTTTCTTGATGTGAGGCTTTCTAGCATTGATGGCGGCGTGGAGCAACCGGGGCAACCGATCAAACTCTGCAGCCTCAATGCGCGGTGGCCACACCATTGAGTTCTTGTAGCAGAGGAACACGTGGCGCTCGTAGAAGAAATCTTCTCTGTTGCTACCCATCTTGATGAAAATGGTAAAGTTGGAAGCTTTTGAGGGTGGTGAAGAAGAATGAGAAGAATGGTGGCGTGGTTAGTGAGTGAGTTTGAGTGTGGCAGTGATTGCAACTTGCAAGTGTACTCCTTTCTCTTCTTTGATGATGTTTTGTTTTTTCAGAAAAGAAGTTGTGTTCGTGTGCTGTCGTATCTATCATGTTTCTTGTGAGATCGGGCATCTAGACTTGACACTTGTCATTCACAAATTTTGCTTTTTTTTTTTGGGTTAGGATCACCATTGATTTTGTTTTAAAACCAAAGAATAAAAAATTAGGCTAAAACCTCTTTTTAACCCTCTTAAAGTTTAGGTATTAGAAAAAAAATCCTTTAAATAAAATCATACAATTTTGACCTTTATAAAGTTTTAGGGTTTTCGAATTTAAGGATACCGTTAGCCTTGACTGTTAACTGATGAGGTGGCTAACATTTGTCCCACCTCATCAGTTCCATGTGGCAATTTTAAAAAAATAAAAAATCCACATTATCATTTCTAATAATATTCTTAAAAAATAATTTTTTCCCTCTTCCCTCTTCTCTCCTCGTTTCATCAAACAACTTCTGTGCACCAAAAATTCCTAACTTCTCTACGCGTTCCTAACTTATGTAATAATCTCTTTTTTCATCTTCTTCTTGTTGTTGTAATAATCTCAAGTTGTGCACTTTTACATTCCCTCCACCTCGTTTTCCTCGATACTACCAGGTATATAAATCCCCCTTCCTATTTTCTCCATTTCTGACATGGTTACATTTTCCTTGCTTCGTCCTCTTTCTCTCTTTTCTTTGATTATTTGCATTTGGGTTGTGCTAATTCCATTTGTACTCTTGATTATCTGCATAATATCTTTTGTAAATAACGTATAAAAGAGATTTTTTTCATTTTTTTTTAATTTTTTTATATACGTGCCTAAGTTCTATGTGGGATTTCTCATCTTTCATTGTCTACTTTTTAAAGATCTACAATCTCTTTATTTAAAACCATTTTTCAATCAATTACGACATGTTTGAATGTCAGGCATGATTTTTAATTTTATGATAAAGTATATCCTGAGGTTGAATGCTTGAATTCTCTGTTACCCTGAGCTTGAATTATCAACTCCGTTACGACATGTTTTGTAACATCCCAAATTTTATAAAAATGATTAAATATGTGGAATAAATATTAAATAATTATATATGAGTTCATTTATGTCCCAAAAATATTGAAATAATTAAATTGAGATTTATGAAGATTATTTATAATTTATTGGGGCTTTAAGAGTTAAATTATACCTGGTGAAGGTATGGGTGTCGGACCAAGTATCTCCGATTCCGTTGGTCAGGGCTGTTAGGAATATTATGGGGATTCCAAATACATATTCGGAATAATTTTTAGATAAAGTATTGAGCCCGAACAAAGATCCTGTTTGCCATAAAACGATGAACTTTTAATGGGAGAGTTAAAAATTAAAACCAAAAGCCTATTCTTCTCTCCTTACTTTCATTGGCTTCTTGCTCCCATTTGGCAATCACACTTCTTCTTCTCTTATTTCCCTTCTCCATTTCCTCTTCTTCCTCTTCTAAAAACCCTAAGCATAGTGGTGTGCCTTCTCCCTCTCCATTTTTGTTTTGCTTCAAGATTGGAAGAGAAGACAATGGTGATTAGAAGCTCTCCCTCTCCCTTGTATTTTCGTTCTCTCTCTCTCCCATTCTTGGAGCTCACTCCCTTTTGCTTGAGGTAAAGTTTCCTCTCCATTTTCTTGAGCTCTAACCTTTGGTTATGTGATTGGGTTGCTGGGAGAGTGTTAAATATGTATGGGTAGATGTTGGAGAGGCATTTATGATGAGAAACCTTAAGGTGGGGTGTTTTGGTGTGAGCTTTAGGAGGGCACAATATGGTACATGAAAATGGCATGAAAATATGATGTGTAATGATGAGCATTGATGGTGGGTGTTGGGTTTTGATAAAACCCTAACCCTATAATTTGGGGGAAATACAAAATATGAGTGGGAAAATGTGTTTAATGATGTTAGGAAATATTGTTGATGAGAAGAAATAGCCATTGATGATGGTTGATGATTATTGATAATAATTGTTAGGTTTTGATAGAAACCCTAGCCCTAATAATTTGGGGAAAATGTATATGTTGTGACTATAAGTATTGAATTGAAAATGAGTAAATGATATTTAATGGGAGTGTTGTTATTTATGATGATGGGTAGTGATAGAAATAGTTAAACATAGAGGATGAAACTCATGGAGGGGTGTTGCTATGAAGTGTGTAAGAATGAATGTGAATATTAAGGTCATAGTGATGGTGATGGACTAATGAGATCTTAGGCCATGATGTTGCCATATGAATTATTTGAAAATGATGGCAATTGAGCAATTTATATGATGATTTAGATATCATATTGATAAGGGGTATGATCTTGTTGTTATTGGGTGTGGTTATCCCCTTGAGATTTAGAGGATCTTGGTTTTGGGAAAAGAATTCCCGAATCCTAACATAAGCGTATGAATTGGAGTTTAAACAAGTCTAGGACTTGATAATGAGTTTTAAGAGATGATGGCTTATTAATGGCATGTATGTATGTGTTTGTTGATAGGATTGTGTTCCGGACGATGATGCGGAATAATTGGAGCGTTTGCATTGCGGTTTTTCTCTCAAGGTAGGAGAGGAGTTTGCATTTCAATTGCATGAGTGAATAATTGATGGTTGATATATATGATTGTACTCATGCTTGCCTTGCCATGATATCTTGAATGGTGATTGATAATGTGATGGATGATAGGCATGGCCATTTATTGAATGTTTGGGAATTGCATATATATGAGATAATGATGAATTTTTAGTGGTCTTTTGATGAATATGATTTATTTGTTGATAGAAACTCATGAATGGGTGAATTACTCAAAGATATGAGGTTGTGTTTTATGATTTTCATGCATAATTGAGAAACTAATAGGGTCATATTGAATTTTAGTATGTTTGGATGCCATGGAATGGTTTCAATAGTGCCTATGCATGATTTAAAACTTGTAGAAATTAGAATGGGTCAATTCCATTGAGAATAGACCCTTGAGTTGCATAAAGACGTCTTAAAATGGTCTAAATGCACTTATTTGCATAAGTCACTCATCTAAAGAAATTTTTGAGTGAAGACAGTGGCCACACGTCATAAATAATGTGTATTTATTGGGGTTAAAATTTTGTAGCTTTTGGAATTCGTTAGAGGGAGTTATGGTACTTAGAAGTGGGAAAAATCAGCTTTTTGGGGTATTTTTCTGCATAATGTTGTCTTGAATCGATTCAAAATAGTGCATGAATCGATTCAAAACTCTCTGGAAGTGTTTGAATCGATTCACACGAGTTTTGAATTGATTCAAATCTCTCTGGAAGTGCTTGAATCGATTCATACGGGCTTGAATCGATTCAAAGCCCTGTTATGGCCACTGTTATGCGGTTTTTCCAACTGCTCTATTTTCTTTGTTGTTTTTGGCCCGTTTGGGCATTTTAATGATGTTTTTAGCCTCCAACTTCTTCATGAAAGTCATAGATAATTAGGTTACCGAGCTGAGAAAATTGGTCTTGCCTTAATTGGAGTTTTCTAACTCTCATTAGGCGTAAAACACCAGACCCATTACCTTGTAAAATTCAAATTTAAGAGGGTTTTGAACCCAACTTTTTATGGTTATTAAATTGGGACTAATAGGTGATATTTGTTATATGTCCCACTATTTTTAAAACTAAAAATGAGTTTCTCTCATGTCTTAATGTTGTAATTTGTCATGAGCTTAATAGTATCCAAAACCCCTTTATTATGTAAAAGTAAGAGATTATGTTAGGGGTATATGATGATGGTGTGTCTTGGGGTGTTTGATATTAATTGAAACATATTATGAAAACATGAATGTTCACCACCAATGATATGATATGATGATTGATAATGAAAAGTAAATGTTATGGTTGTGTGATACACCCTTAAATGATGAAGAGACTAATAAAGGGACATTTGCATGATAATGTAATCGATGAATCGGAGATGATATTGATAATGTATAATGATGGATGATGTTTTTAATTATTTCCTTGAATAAGATTGTTATTATTGGTGATTTATTAAATACCATTGTGATGAATACAAGTGTGATCTTGCGTATGTGTGGTTTGAATTATATTGATGAATTGTTGTAATGCCACACTAATATACGAAACAATGGTAATGATCAATGAGATGAAAATCCACTAAGAAATTATGTAGTGATGATTGATGAATGTTATTAATGATATTGGTGCCATTGTGATACTTGGGAATGTTCAATTGGTCAAAGTTGCATGGCAACAAGATCAATGCATTATGCATACTTGGGAACGTGAAGATGCTATGAGGCAATAATATCCTGAGCTATTTCGATAAGGTATGTTTCTATGTTTGAATTTCGAGGTCGAAATTCTTTTATGGAGGGGAGAATTGTAACATCCTAAAAATAGGATTTATTATTAAAATGAGGTTTAAAGAGGGATTTAAAGGCAAATGGGAAATTAATTTGAGTAATTTCCAAAATGACAGATACGTCCCTAACATTTACCGTAATGATGGACGCGTCCCTAGATGTTTTACAAGTTGAATTTCCTCTCTTTTCTTCTCAAACTTTCGTGAGAATAGAGAGAAACTATCTCTTCTTCTTCTTCTTCTTCTTCTTCTTCTTCTTCTTCTTCTTCTTCTCATTCAAAATCACTATCTCTAATCCCTTTTCTTTCAAATTTTAGTGAAAAGCCTAAAATTAAAGTGGAAACCCATCATCTTCTCCACTTTTCTCTTCAAGGAGATTGGATCAAAGGGAAATCTTGAACTCTCCAATTCAAGGTAAGATGATGATCTTTTGTGTAAAAATAAGGTTTAATCCCTTAAACCTTTCAATTTCTTAAGCTTTCTAGAGATTGGAAGCTATTGATATATAGAAGAGCTTAGGTTTCTAGATATGAGTTTTTCATGAAAAAAAAAGTAGAGATGGCTTTTAATAGCTAATCTTAGAGGATTAAAGTTTAATGATTGTTATCTTGATAAATTATGTAGTTTCGGAAGGTTTCGGAACTAGAGGTTTGATTCAGAGCTTGCGAACGATGAGCGGATAATACTCGATAGCTCGAGGAGCTTCTGGAATCCTTTATTCCAGGTAGGGGGAGTGTTTACATTTTAAATGTATAGTTTATGAACGGACTCAGGATAGTATTGTTATATTTAATGAGAAATCTCAAATATGTATGGTATTTGTAATTGTTATTAATATTGAATTGACATGAGTTATATGTTGTATTTGTAACATCCTAAAAAAATTAGAGTTAAACCCGGGATGGGGAAATTTTTCCCAAAATAAATCATGAAGAACCGGGCCAAAATAAAACAAGAAATGGAAGGCAAGGCAATAAAAAGCCGGCCACCCAGCATCACGGCGGGAAGAAATAAAAGCCAATCAATAGGCAGCCCAGCGGAAATACATAGCTGAAGCGAGGCCCAATTCGCTTGAGCGAAGCCGACCTAAAGCCTTCCATTGGAGACACACTCGCTGGAGCGAGAACTCACTCGCTGAAGCGAGAAGCCACACTCGGCATTCCCACTACTCGTTAAAGGGTTTCACTCGGTATTCAGGGGTTCCAATCACTCGGTATCGACCCCAATACACATGCCTCACTCGGCAGCCCATAACTTAGTCTCTCAATTTTATCCACAGAGGCCACGTAATGATCCACTCGGAAAATAGTAATAATTCCACTCGGAATCTATGAATTTACTCAACTCGGAGTCCAATAACTTCTCTCACTTGGGTTACCATCCAATCAAACGCCACTCGGCATATTCATCATTTCTCACTCGGAGAATACTCCAACCATCCTTCACTCAGAAGGGGTCTCCACATCCATACTCCACTCGGTATTTATCCACCAAGTAAATCGCTCGGACATATGAAATACTTAACCACTCAGGGAAAACCATTAAGTCAAGTCCCACTCGGACTCATTCCATACTTAAACACTCAGAATACACATTACCTTATTCACTCGGAATAGGTACCCATGTTCACTCGGAATACATGTATAACTCATACACTTAGAATATATTCAATCTAATCCATCATCACAACTCCTTACCACAAAGGTGACACACACACGGATTTCCACTCGGGAATATACAAACTCATCCCCACTCGGGGTTTACCCATATTTTCACTCGGTAAAAGGCCACATTATTAAGCCTCACTCGGAAATGGCTCTAAACCTCCTATATTCCTCTCAGGATTCATTAACTTAGAATTATTCACACAACATCATTTATATTCCAGTCGGTAAGAAGCATCAAATCAACGTAAAACACCTATACATATATACTCTCTGCTTTGCAAATCCAACCACTCATTATCCGAGGCAGATACATATATTACCAATATAAACCATATATGTAAATGTATATAAATATACACCCGAAATGCTAATGACTCAGATTTCTCATACATAGATGTATTCACTATACATTGTTCATAAGAGCCAGCCAAGGCTTTAAATACAACAAAATACACTCGGTACATTACACAACGTACAGCCTCATCATAAATACCCAACACTCGGGTTAAGGCTTCCTCAACATTCCAAGTCCCACCTGCATACACTGAAAAATGGTGTAGGGGTGAGCTTTTACATATTAAATGACAGATAATGGCTCGGATTATACCTCAATCCCCAATTACACAAATTACATAATTTAATCAACCATAACACACACTGCCATTTAAATATGAATACCCACACATCATAATCCGATCAACATTCATCTCAGCCAATCCACTCGGCTATATAATTCACATTGTTTGAAATCACATATATGCACAACCATAGGTTCACATTGCACTCGGCAATAGCATCAACATATATATATATTCACCCAATAAATGTGCACTCTATAATAGTATCAGTATACATGCATTAATCCAATCAGATTCACCCTAATCATTTCATATTCACATATTCAGTAATTCACATTGAGCTCAATGACAAATTATAAGTGTGCACACATTAATTCACCCAGATCCGGTTATTCATTATCCATTTTTATTGTTGCAACATAGGCTCCAAGCCTTTCATTCAGCTCCAAGCTGATTCGGCCATTTTACAGGTACCAAACCGTTTGCCCCCACGCGTAACACAATTGCTCCAAGCAACAACGGGAGTGTTACGGGCAGCCCCGAGTCCAACTCGGTAGGCTTGCCTTGAGTCCAACCCAAGGTCTTAAAGCGTCCAACGCTTAGTGCACTAGGCACTGCCCTAAGTCCAACCCAGGGTCTTTTATATATTTCAACACATATTCATCTGATTGCCGATCGGTATTAAGCGTCCAACGCTATATGCTCCAAGCATTTCAGTGGCGAATCGGATGAATATGGTCTTTCATCAGGCGTCCAACACCAATGCACTTGGCATTCAAAATCAACACATGCATCCAATGCATCTCATCATTATTATTCATAACAGGGTCAGCATAGCAACAACACAGCACATGCTATTTCATATAATATCCACTCGGGATTAACACAGTAGTCCCCCACATTATGCACTCAGCATTCACACACGGGGACCATAAAGGACCACACAATGCACTTGGCATTCATATTACAATTATCATGCATCTCATACATTAACTCATATCATCACAAATAGCATCATACAGCTCTTGGACGGATAATTATACACCATGCAGTAATAAATATCATACAACCGGGTTCAACTCAACAACAGCATACAATACACATCAAACACAACACAGTGCAATAATGTCACCCGGAAATCCGTCCATAAGCCATGCATTTGAGATGCAAAGCCCCCCATACCTGGAATAACGTTCCAGAAGTCATATGGGCCACCCGGCCCAGCCACAGCAGCTCTGCTCGGCTTTGGAGAATCAATTCTGCCTCCTTACGAGCATCAGAGTCTCCCAGGCTCAACATCATCCTCTTCCACGACCAGTAGAGGATTCCAACACTCAGACTTCAAACGCTGCTTCACCCTTGAACAGCAACCACCAAGCTCCCAAGGCACACAACCATGCCTTCCTCCACACGAGCAGCACCATACGCCTTCAACAACAGTGGAAGACCACCATGCCTCCATGCATCATGCATGCCTTCATCCTCCCAAGAGTAGTACAACCTCATCACAATGGACCATCATGCATCCACAAACTGAGGCTTACCAAACGCTACTGCAGGCTCCCAACCGAGCCACCAAACAGCCCCATCAACGAGGATGAAGAAGAGAAGAAGAAGAATCACCAGGGAACAGAGGAGGAACCTGAACCCAGCCTCCAACACATAGCCACGCCGTTCTACTCGGCTTATCATAGGGAGTGGGTAGAAAAAGAAAAGAAGATAAAGGAGGCGAAGGTGAAGACGAAGAGGCAGAAGCCTCATGGAGTTCCAGGGAGAAGGAGGAGCGTTTCTCTCCCCATCCGAAAATGCAACACGAAAGAAGTGAAGAGAATCCGAAGGAAACCAAAGCTGGAGCTTATCAACACCTCCATCTGTTTCCTCTCTCATCAGCCATCCATTCCTCATTTAATGCGATCCATCAGTCATCAAATCACCACCATCAGCCGTCCCATCAGCGTGGGAATTGAGGGGAAAGGGAGAGAAGGGAACCAGACCCATCACAAGGCCACCAAGGGCACAAGGGTCATTTCAACATTATTATTATTATTATCATTCCTCAATTAATCTAATTAACCATTTAAATAAACCAATCATAATCCTTAGTCAACCATTAACTCCATTAATCCATAACCTTAATCCTGAATTTAATCTTAATTGGCCATTAATTAAAAATCAGGATGTTACAGTATTTGTGAATTGATTATGATTCCTATATATGAGATGCAGTAGGAAATATGATGATGATATATGATTGATGATGATGATGTGAATGATATTCATGAAATGAATTTGTGATTTGAATGGCATGAGATGCTATATATGAGTTGCGTTCATGAAATTGTCATGATATATGAATGCATGGGATGCATTTGATAAGCATAGGATGCTTGTGTGATAAATAAATATGAAATATAATTGTGGTTTCGAGGATTCCACAAAAAGACCTTGGGTGGGACTCAAGGCAAACCTCTTGAGCGGGGCTCGGGGTTTAGCCTGTGACACTACCGTTGTCACTGGGAGTGATTGTGTCACGTGAGAGGGCAAATGGTTTGGTACCAGTAAAATGGCTGGATCAGCTGAGAGCTGAGTTGTGGCTGAGAGCCAGTGTTGCAACACAAAAATTAAAACTTAATAATGGATGCATATGATTGGGCATGTGAATGCATTGATATGATGTGTACATTTGATGATATGATTATAATTTATATGTGTTAGTGAATTGGACATTTGATCCGATTCAATAACTGTCATTTAACATATATTATGCTCACCCCTATTTGTGGATATATTTTCTATGGACTTAGGACGTAGTGGAGAATGATGAGAAATCACTCAGCTAAGTGTGGAGCATTATGTATATATGTGTAATGTACATGATGCACATAGTTATGTCATAGTTGCCTTGGCCGGCTCCTGTGTATACCTTTTTGATTATGTATGTACATGTATGCATATATAAAATTGCTATATGGACTAGTAGTTGACAGCTTCAATTAGAAGCTTAGAACTTATATTGAGGCATATGGTTTGATTTGTGATGAATTATGATGAATAATAAAGCATACTTAAGGTTATGGAGAGCGAACATGGATGGTCTCACCAAATGTATATGAGATGCTATATTGATACATACAATGTCCAGGAATTGTTGTGGTATAAGAAATGACAATTGGTTATGTATTAGAGTCATGATTATGTGTTATGCATATGGTTTTCATGCATAATTGAGCAACTGAGGTGGTCAAATATCAAATTATGAGGAATGAATGTCCTAGAACAATTTGAATAGTATCTAAGCATGATTTGTGACTTGTAGAAACTGGAATGGGTCAATTCCATTGAGAAATGACTCCTTGGTTGCCAAAAATGTCCAAAAATGAGCCAAACGCGTTTTTACGCATAACTTCCTCATTTTTAGGAATTTTTGAGTAAGGCCAGTGGCTACACATCACAAATGATGTAATCTAGCTTTTGTTAAAATTTCATGATCATTGGATTTAAAATGAAAGAGATAGGGTGTCTAGAAGTTGGCAAAAACTTAAGGGCCCAAAAAGCTACAGAAAAGTGTTTGTAGCAGAGAGATCCACGGCCAGTGGGAATTCCCATGGCCAGTGGATTGCTCTGTCTCAAAACATGGAAAAAATGATCATTTTGGGTGGTACAGACAGTGGAATCCACGGCCAGTGGATTTCCCACTGTCAGAAATTCCTAACTGCTCTGTTTTTCTTGCTGTTTTGGCCCATTTGGGCATCTTAATGTCATTTTTGGCCTCTGACTTCTTCATGAAAGTTGTAGATAATTATGTTATGGAGGTGTGAAAATTAGTCTTACCTCAATTGGAGTTTTCTAACTCTCATGAGGCATAAAATACCGAACCCACTGCACGGTAAAATTCAAGTTTAAGAGGGTTTTGAACCCATCTTTTTATGATTTTCAAATTGGGACTAATATGTGATATTTATGACATGTCCCATTATTTTTAAGATGAAAAATGAATTTTTCTTATGTTTTAATATTGAATTGTGTCATGAGCTTATTATTACCACAAATTGATAATTAAATTAAGTGCTTTTGAAGTCATATAACAAATTTGGATTTAATCGTAAAAAAGTTTCTTGAAATTTTTGGGTTTGTCTTTATTAATTAAGGTTGTTTTATTTTGGTATCAGAGCAGACTTAAAAAGTCCAAGGCCAAGGTTAATGTACCGAATGCTATGAACTAAGTGAACTCATATGTCAGTTGTCGATTATTAAATTGGCTGATGATATTCACTGTAAAAAAATATACTGTATTCTTATCCATAGAAATACTAAAGTGTGATGTTATTTCAGGATAAGAATGGCTGATCATCCAGGTATGGATGCAATGGCTACTGCCTTCCAACGCTTCGCTGATATTCTTGAAAGGCAGAACCAACCCCAACTGTCTGACAATCATAATCTTGATTGTTTTCTGAAGCGTAAACCTACTGAATTCCATGGAGGCTTTCAACCTGATCAAGCCTATGCATGGATACAGAATTTGGAAAGGATCTTTGATAGTCTATAGTGCACTGAAGCACAAAAAGTCGAATATGCTGTGTTTATGCTTCGAAAAGAAGCTGAAAATTGGTGGAAAATGACAAAAGCTCGAATGGTAGTTATGGGCACTGAGTTGATTTGGGAGAATTTCAAGGGATGTTTCCTTGAAAAATACTTCCCAAACACCGTAAGAAGTAGAAAGGAATTAGAATTTATGGAGCTCAGACAGGGAAATCTTAGTGTGGAAGAATATGGAGCAAAATTTGAGGAACTTTGTTTATTTTATCCTCCTTTTCAGCTGTCGGGTACTGAAGGCTCGAAGTGTATTAAATTTGAGAGTGGTCTGAGACTTGAAATCAAGAAGGCTTTCAGACACCAAGAAATCAGGAGCTTCCCTGTTCTTGTTAATAAGTGTCGAATCTATGAGGAAGATGACAAAGCTTCTATTGGATCAAGCAGTAGATCTGACAGTTCTTCAAAGCTATAACCTATTAGCTTCAAAAAGCAAGGAAAGTTTGCTAGAGGTGAATCATCCTCTAAATCCAGAGGCCGAGGTAACTCTAGTAATCGTTCTATGGGTCGTCCGAGGGACGTTAAATGTTTCAGATGTGGTGGTGATCATTATGCTAGAAACTGTGATAAAGAAGAAGAGGTTATTTGTTATCACTGCAATGAGAAAGGACACATTCATCCTAACTGTCCTCTTTTGCAACAGACTAAATCTAATGTTAGTGTAAACCGTGGAGGCTTCCGAGGACGAGGCTGTGGAAACGGTAATCAAAGTGGCAGAGGAAATGGTGGACGTGGTAATAATTCCATGATGCCTAGAAATGATCGAGCTGGGACTTCTAATTCACCAGCTGCAGGCAGGGTTTATGCCATTACTGCTGAGGAGGCTGCTCAAGCCAATGATCTTGTTCAAAGTAAGTGTTTACTTGGGGATACTATTCTTAATGTGGTGTTTGACTCTGGTGTAACTCATTCTTTCATTTCTGATGATTGTGTAATGCGTATGAGATTACCTGTTGTTGCTATGAATCAGGCATTGAATGTGTTTAACCCGACTGGTGCTAAACTATGGACTTCTATGATGTGTGAAAATGTATCCTTCACTTTGGGTGATAGAAGTTTTATGGCTGATTTGATATGTCTACCTTTGAAAGGTCTTGACATTATTCTTGGTATGGATTGACTATCAGCCAATAGAGTCCTAGTTGATTGTCAGAACAGGCGGGTGATCTTTCCTAATCAGAATACCGATAATTATGAAATTCAAGGTATATCTCAGTTGTTTATGTTATTCTGTATGATTGATGGAAAGAATGGGTCTAGAGTCCATGATATCCCTGTTGTATGTGATTTCTCTGAGTGTTTTCAGACGATGTACCTGGTGTTCCTCCTGAAAGAGAAATTGAATTCTCTATTGATCTTATTCCTGGGGCTGAACCAATCTCCAAAGCTCCTTATAGGATGTCTCCTATTGAATTGGCAGAATTAAAGAAGCAGGTTGATGAATTGCTTGAGAAACAGTTTATTCAACCTAGTATATCACCGTGGGGCGCTCTGGTGTTACTTGTTAAGAAAAAGGATGGCAGTATGCGGTTATGTGTAGATTACCGCTAATTAAATAAGCTCACAATTAAGAATAAATATCCATTGCCTAGAATTGATGACTTGATTGATCAATTATGTGGTGCTTCAGTCTTTTCTAAGATTGATCTGCGATCTGGATACCATCAAATCCGAGTTAAAGCTGTTGATATTCCTAAAACGGCATTCAGGACATGATATGGTCATTATGAATACGTGGTGATACCGTTTAGAGTGACGAATGCTCCTGCTGTGTTCATGAACTATATGAACAATATCTTTCATCCTTATTTGGATCAGTTTGTGGTGGTATTTATCAACGATATTTTGATTTATTCTAAGTCACATGAGGAGCATGAGAAGCATCTACATTTGGTACGTCAAGTGCTTAAAGAGAAGCAATTGTTTGCTAAATTATCCAAATGTGAATTCTGGATGGACAAGATTCAATTTCTGGGTCATGTTATTTCCAGTGAAGGTGTTTCTGTTGATCCTTCAAAAATTGAAGCTGTTATGGCTTGGGAGAGACCTAATTCAGTCACTGAGGTCAGAAGTTTTATGGGTTTAGCTGGTTATTATCAGAGATTCATTGAAGGATTTTCTAAAATTGCATTGCCATTGACCAAGCTAACCCGAAAGAATGTTCCTTTTGAGTGGTCTTCTGAGTGTGAAAGAAGTTTTCAAGAATTAAATGCTAGATTGAATTATACTCCTGTGCTGGCATTACCTAATCTGCAAGAAAGTTTTGTGGTTTATTGTGATGCATCCAAGCTGGGTCTTGGGTGTGTATTGATGTAGAATGGTAAAGTGATAGCTTATGCTTCACGACAGTTGCGATCGCATGAACAGAATTATCCTACGCATAATCTGGAGCTTGCAGTTGTGGTCTTTGCACTGAAAATTTGGAGGCATTATCTTTATGGCTCTAGATTCAAAGTGTATAGTGACCATAAAAGTTTGAAATATCTATTTGACCAGAAAGAGTTAAATATGAGGCAGAGGAGATGGATTGAATTTTTGAAAGACTATGACTTTGATTTGAAATACCATCCGGGGAAGGCAAATGTTGTAGCTGATGCCTTAAGCCGAAAATCTATTCATATGGCAGTGATGATGGTTAAAGAGATGGAGTTGCTTGAACAATTCAGAGATATAAATCTGCATGTGGATGTTTCTTCACCTCAGAAAGTAACTATTGGTACTTTGAAAATAGCCAATGAGTTCTTGAAGCTTGTTTATGTAGAACAGATGTCTAATACTTACTTAGGAGAGATGAAAGAAACTCAGGCTAATGGCAAGGACCTATTCTTAATAGAGGGTTCTGATGGCATTTGGCGAGTAAAAGGTCAAATTTATGTACCTGATTCTGGTGATTTGCGACAAATAGTACTCAATGAAGCACATAAGAGTATGCTTAGTATCCATCCAGGTACTACCAAGATGTACCATGATTTGAAATTACATTTTTGGTGGCCTGGATTGAAAAGAGATGTAGTTGACTTTATGGCTCATTGTATAATCTGTCAAAAAGCAATGGTTGAACATCAGAAACCATCTGGTGGTTTACAGCCTTTAGAGATTTCAGTGTGGAAATGGGATGCTATTGCTATGGATTTTGTAATGGGATTACCCAGGACTCGCAGTGGTCATGATGCTATCTGGGTTATTGTGGATCGATTAACAAAGTTTGCACATTTCTTGCCTATCAATATGAGTTACCCCCTGCAGAGACTAGCATAGTTGTATATCAGTGAGATTGTTCGACTGCATGGTGTTCTATCTTCTATTGTGTCGGATAGAGATCCGAGATTTACTTCCCGATTTTGGGGGAGTTTGCATCAGGAGTTAGGTTCGAAGCTTCGATTGAGTTCGGCCTATCATCCTCAGACAGATGGGCAGTCCGAGCGTACTATTTAGAGTTTAGAGGACTTGTTGAGGTCCTGTGTGCTAGAGCATGGTGGTAGCTGGGAGCAATAGCTTCCATTGATTGAATTTACTTATAATAATAACTATCATAACAGCATAGGTATGGCTCCATATGAGGCTCTATATGGCAGAAAGTGTCAAACACCTCTTTGTTGGTCAGAGACTGGTGAGAGCCTGATGTTAGGGCCTAAGATTGTACAGCAGATCTCTGAGCAAATTCAAATGATCAAAGATAAAATGAAGGCATCCCAGGATCGTCAGAAAAGTTATTATGATAACCAGACGAAGCCGCTAGAGTTTTAGATTAGTGATAGAGTCTTTCTGAAAGTTACTCCTAGTAAAGGCATTGGGAGAGCATTGAAAAGCAAGAAATTGAGCCCAAAGTATATTGGTCCATATGAAATATTGAAGAGAGTTGGCCCTGTAGCTTATCAGATAGCGTTGCCTTCTCATTTATCAAATCTGCATAGTGTATTTCACGTTTCTCAATTGAGAAAGTATTTGCCAGACCCTACTAATGAGATGCCAGATGATGATGTTGAGATCAGAGAGAACATGTCCACTATAGCTGAGCCCACTGGTATAGTGGATAGATCTGTGAAATGTTTGAGAAGCAAAAATGTTCAATTGGTCAAAGTTGCATGGCAACAAGATCAATGCATTATGCATACTTGGGAATGTAAGATGCTATGAGGCAATAATATCCTGAGCTATTTCGATAAGGTATGTTTCTATGTTTGAATTTCGAGGTTGAAATTCTTTTATGGAGGGGAGAATTGTAACATCCTAAAAATAGGATTTATTATTAAAATGAGGTTTAAAGAGGAATTTAAAGGAAAATGGGAAATTAATTTGAGCAATTGCCAAAATGACAGATACGTCCCTAACATTTGTCGTAATGACAGACGCGTCCCTAGATGTTTTAAAAGTTGAATTTCCTCTCTTTTCTTCTCAAACTTTCGTGAGAATAGAGAGAAACTATCTCTTCTTCTTCTTCTTCTTCTTCTTCTTCTTCTTCTTCTTCTTCTTCTTCTTCTTCTTCTTCTTCTTCTTCTTCTTCTTCTTCTTCTTCTTCTTCTTCTTCTTCTTCTTCTTCTTCTTCTTCTTCTTCTTCTTCTTCTTCTTCTTCTTCTTCTTCTTCTTCTTCTTCTTCTTCTTCTTCTTCTTCTTCTTCTTCTTCTTCTTCTTCTTCTTCTTCTTCTTCTTCTTCTTCTTCTTCTTCTCATTCAAAATCACCATCTCTAATCCCTTTTCTTTCAAATTTTAGTGAAAAGCCTAAAATTAAAGTGGAAACCCATCATTTTCTCCACTTTTCTCTTCAAGGAGATTGGATCAAAGGGAAATCTTAAACTCTCCAATTCAAGGTAAGATGATGAGCTTTTGTGTAGAAATAAGGTTTAATCCCTTAAACCTTTCAATTTCTTAAGCTTTCTAGAGATTGGAAGCTATTGATATAGAGAAGAGCTTAGGTTTCTAGATATGAGTTTTTCATTAAAAAAAAGTAGAGATAGCTTTTGATAGCTAATCTTAGAGAATTAAAGTTTAATGATTGTTATCTTGATAAATTAGGTAGTTTCGGAAGGTTTCGGAACTAGAGGTTTGAATCAGAGCTTGCGAACGGTGAGCGGATAATACTCGATAGCTCGAGGAGCTTCTGGAATCCTTTATTTCAAGTAGGGGGAGCGTTTACATTTTAAATGTATAGTTTATGAACGGACTCGGGATAGTATTGTTATATTTAATGAGAAATCTCAAATATGTATGGTATTAATAATTGTTATTGATATTGAATTAACATGAGTTATATGTTGTATTTGTGAATTGATTATGATTCCTATGTATGAGATGCAGTGAAAAATATGATGATGATATATGATTGATGATGATGATGTGAATGATATTCATGAAATGAATTTGTGATTTGAATGGCATGAGATGCTATATATGAGTTGTGTTCATGAAATTGTCATGATATATGAATGCATGGGATGCATTTGATAAGCATAGGATGCTTGTGTGATAAATAAACATGAAATATAATTGTGGTTTCGAGGATTCCACAAAAAGACCTTGGGTGGGACTCAAGGCAAACCTCTTGAGCGGGGCTCGGGGTTTAGCCCGTGACACTATCGTTGTCGCTGGGAGTGATTGTGTCACATGAAAGGGCAAACGGTTTAGTACCAGTAAAACGGCCGGATCAGCTGAGAGCTGAGTTGTGGCTGAGAGCTAGTGTTGCAACACAAAAATTAAAACTTAATAATGGATGCATTTGATTGGGCATGTGAATGCATTGATATGATATGTACATTTGATGATATGATTATAATTTATATGTGTTAGTGAATTGGACATTTGATCTGATTCAATAACTGTCATTTAACATGTATTATGCTCACCCCTATTTGTGGATATATTTTCAATGGACTTAGGACGCAGTGGAGAATGATGAGAAATCATTCAGCTAAGTGTGGAGCATTATGTATATATGTGTAATGTACATGATGCACATAGTTATGTCATAGTTGTAACACCTTATTTATTTGCGACTAATAATTCCAAAAATATAAGAAATTTTTTTTTTTCATAAAAACAGGCACGTATTATTCGATATAGAAGGAAGCAGGCAAGGGAAGAATGAAGAGCATTCACACGCATATAGCAACCTACAGAGAAGCTAAAACTGGAACTGGCTCATTGGGTTTATCGTAACACACCAACAATGGGCGGATTACACAACACCGTTTGCTCGCTCGGACGGGGTCTGACACCGTCCAGGCGGAGTATGGTAATGCAGCAGCGGATGGAGGGAATTTCACAAGGAAAACTTTCCTTCGAGTAACGCTGGTCACTCAATAGGAGGAAATAAATAAGGGAAGGATGTTAATACATTCACACGCGTAGCACTCGGTAGAAGGGCGGAGTTCGAATCATCCTACCTGGCTAGGCGGGGTATGTTTGTCCTGGGCGGACTCCAGGGCGAAGGTGACTCGCTCAACCTTGTCTCACACCGCCTAAACGATGTGTGGCAATGCAACATCAGACGTGAAACTCTTCAAGTAGACCTTACATTAGCGTCTATTCGTTCCTACGGGCTGACCCTTTCTCAGAGAACGCTGGACGTTCAGCTTCAGAGGACAGGTAAGGGAAGAAGAAGAGAAATATACATATGCAGGAGTAGTTTGTGAAGAAAAGAGGAAGTGATTACACCGCCGTCCAGTTCGGCGAGGCACAACAACACCTGGACGGACTACATCACGACATTCACTCACTCAGGCAATGTCCAACACCGCCCTGCGAGGCAGAATAATACGACAATGAAGGAGGAAGGTACGTAGGCGAAGTCTCAAGTTGATATCTGCTTGCTTCAGCATGGTCCCACGCGCTTGGGCGAACCGTCCTAGTTACTTGGGCGAGGTATGACACCGCCTAAACGAGGTCAGCACAACGCCTCTTCAACACAAACACAAGGTAATTCCTTAATCGGATATGGACAAGGGTTCACTAGGTAAATCCTCACGCTCGCACTTCACTCAGGAAAAACGGGAAGTTACAGGGTACAAATGCGGTAGTAGATTGTGGAGGAAGGAGGAGTCTGAACCTATTCCGCCCAACTCAACTAATTATGACAACGCCTGGGCGGACTCAACCACAACGCCCAAATCAGGGGTCAGCACCGGGGTCTGGATTGCGTTAGCATCACAACGGATAGGAAGGGTAATTGAACGGTGTCCCATTCTAACAACTACATCGCTCCAGCGCGAGTCCTCTCGCTTGGGCGAAATGTCCACATACTTCGGGCGGGGTACGACTCCGCCCAACGTATCCGACATAAGTTTTCCTAAGACAATTCTCAATTCACTCTGACTTGGCTATAGCCTACTCAATCATACTGTCCCTGCGTATCCATTAAAGCACAATTATGAAACAAGGTAGCACATAGCATCACACACACAAAACCATACATCCATATATACATAAGAGTGTATGTCAATATTTACAACACAAAATCGGATTTCTCCTTGTCCATAAAGTTCTATTTATCCCAAAACATTAACATCCGGTATGAACCAGTCAGGGCTTAATCTAACATCGCCTTAATTAAGCATTCCAAATGCATCAACACTTCGCTCAGCGTTCCAGTTCTGCTTCTGATCCTCCTCACGAGAGACATTCACTGAAAAATGGCCACTGCAGGGGTGAGCTTTTACATGTAAAATGATACTCACAGACTCGGTATCAGCGTCAGTACACGCTCCTGCCATCATTCAACCTTTCTCAAGTAACCAAGTTCATGCAGTTCAAACAATATTCATGACACACATAATACGCAGAGTTTATCCCACATCCATATATATATTCATGCACTCAGAGTTCCTACGCACATCTACATTCATGCATTCAAATCATACACATATATATACATAGATTTATACATCACCACAATCGGCCTTATTTCTATATGCATGCCTGCGGATCCGACTCGGGTAAAGACTCTCAGTTACGGTCCCCTTTTCTTCTGGCCCCTCGTCCCTCAGCTCTTACCAGGTGGCACCGGCCTCCCCACGGCGTCTCGAGACTCTCTTCTCTAGCTCCAACGGCTACCACGAGCACTATCGGGATCTAGCCAGGGTTGGTAACTGGAAGTCGTTTCCCTTGGGGTTCTTGACCTTCTATGGGTCGCCCCACTCTCACTCATGCAACTAACACATTCATTAATACACATCATCGCGCCACGAACACCTTCACCGTAGTCATTAAGCAAAGCGGATTTCCCCACACTACTCGTAATCATTCAGTCAATCACACCAACACATGTTACAATCGGTCATCAGGCTAGCAACACTGAACAAACCATTTAAGAGCATGCACATACATAATTTCCATAGTGACAAGAAAATAGATCCATGCATATCATTCATCATCATCATCCACTAACAGGCTACACCATCCCCATGAAATCACTATCAGAATCTTAAGTCATGCATCAGTTTTAATGATTATGAATTCATGCACACACACACACACCCACACTCAGCAGTACGTTCATCCGGTACCGTTCGTAGACCATGCATTCGACATGCAAGCGCCCCCTACCTTTAGAAGAACCTCAAAAACCTTTCCGTTCTTGTCGTTGGGTCCGATGTCCTTCTCCTGGTTCGTTCGGTCTTCCTTGGCTTTGTCGTATCCTGCGCCTGATTCTGGGATAGAGTGTGGTCCGTTCTCCAGTACTGAAATCAAGATCTCCAGGAGCGAAGAGTGAGATGGAGGAAGAAGGAGGATGGAGACGAAGAGAGAAAAGTAGAGGATGAAGTGACGGAGGAAGGAGTCTGAAGGGATAGTGTGTGTGTTCATCGCCATAGGCTTACGTTTTATATATATATGTACATGCGCACAAGTAAGAGAAGAGTGGGATGGGAGAGTGTGAGCTCAGCAGCCACGCGCACTCCACCCCATCCCCTGACCACCACCATTTTTTTTATTTTTAATGGCTTAAATATAATTAACAGTTATTTTCTAGTTGAAATCAAGTCTTAATGGTTTATTCTTCATTCGGCATTTAGTTTCAAAACTGGGATGTTACAGTTCTCCCCCACTGAAAAAGAATTTCGTCCCCGAAATTCAGTCGGTACTTACCTAGGTAAACAACTCGGGTAATGCCAATTTAGAAAAACCTTCGATGAACCTCCTATAATAACCTGCCAAGCCCATAAAACTTCTTATTTCCAAGACCGACCTGGGCCTCTCCCATGCTATTACAGCAGCTACCTTCGCAGGATCCACCGAGACGCCTCGCTCGGAAATCACATGCCCGAGGAAGTGGATCTCATCCATCCAGAATTCGTACTTCGAGAGCTTTGCAAACAATTGTTTCTTTTTCAACACTTGGAGTACCGCTCGGAGATGTCCTTCATGCTCCTCAGACGTCTTAGAATAAACTAGAATGTCATCGATGAAGACAACAACAAACCGATCTAAGAAGGAGTGGAATATGCTGTTCATGTAATTCATGAAAACAGCAGGGGCGTTTGTCACACCGAACGGCATCACTACATACTCGTAGTGACCATACCGAGTCCTAAAGGCAGTTTTAGGAATGTCCGAGTCTTTCACTCGGATTTGGTGATATCTCGATCGTAAGTCGATCTTCGAGAAGACTGAGGCTCCACGCAGCTGGTCAATTAAATCATCAATTCTAGGCAGTGGGTATCGATTCTTGATTGTGAGTTTGTTAAGCTGTCGATAATCTATACAAAGTCTCATGCTACCATCCTTCTTCTTAACAAGTAGCACAGGTGCGCCCCATGGTGACACGCTTGGTCTAATGAACTGCTTCTCGAGTAACTCATCCACTTGTTTCTTCAACTCTGCCAATTCAGTTGAGGACATTCTATAGGGCGCGCTGGAGACCGGCTCGGCTCCAGGGATCAAGTCTATAGAGAATTCGACTTCTCTATTGGGAGGCACACTCGGAACGTCTTCAGGGAACACTTCTGGGAATTCGCAGACAACCGGAATTTCGTTCACTAGGGTCTCACTCTCATCTTTGGTTAGACAAAGCATCATAAATAGTTAGGTTATACCTGGTGCCGTGTCGTTCTCAGTGGGCTGTTTCGGAAAAACTATCTCTCGGTTTCTACAATCTACTAATACCTTATTGGCAGAAAGCCAATCTATTCCAAGCACGATATCAAGACCCTTTAAAGGCATGCAAATCAGATCGAAGGTGAAACTCCGATCATACAACTCAAATGCTACATTTCTACATATTGACGATGTGAACACATTAGCGCCAGTAGGGCTGGCCACTTCCAAAGTCCGATCCATAGACACAGTTGGTAACTTCAACCGTTCCACGCACTCATCAGCTATAAAAGAATGGGTAGCTCCCGAATCGAAAACAACATTAAGCGTATTCATTCCAAGTGAGCACTTACATTGTACTAGGTCGTTTGCTGGTGCAACATCTTCTGCATTGATGGTGTAGATCCTTCCTGCTGCTGGCGGACCGGTATTCCTCTCTCGGCTGTTCGGAGCACGCATCATGTTTCCTCTGGTTCCGTTGCCTCTGCCACCAGGTCGTTGGTTATCATTCACTCGGGTTCTATCTTGAGATCCTCCTTGACGTACATTGGCGTTTGTCTGGCGGAGTTGGGGGCAGTCAGGACGAACGTGTCCCTTCTCTCCGCAGTGGTAGCATTTAACATTTGTATCATTGCAATCCTTAGCAAAGTGGTCACCGCCGCATTTAAAGCATCCGCCATATCTTGGTCGTCTACTCATTTGTCTCCCTCGGTCACCATGATTCTGATATCTAGTGAAGGGTTCATTCCTCCTCACATTCCCTGGCCTCTTGAAACGTGATTGCTGAGGCCTCAGGTGCTGGTTGGCTCTGCTGCACTGGCCCGAATGGGCCCTGTCATCCTCTTCGAATATTCTACATTTGTTCACTAATGCAGGGAAACTCCAGATTTCATGGTATCTGCAGGCCCTCTTGATATCCGATCTCAATCCGTTCTTAAACTTAAGACACTTGGAGTTCTCCGTTCCTGGCTGCTGGAAGGGCGGATAGAATAGGCACAATTCCTCGAACCTTGTCGCGTATTCTTCCACAGTCATGGAGGCCTGTTTTAACTCCATAAACTCCAGCTCTTTCCGACTCCTCACTGTGTCGGGAAAGTATTTCTCTAAGAAGCAGGCCTTGAAATCATTCCACGTCAGTTGATTATCATCTTCGGGGAATCGGCTTCTGGCTATTTTCCACCAGTTCTCCGCTTCATCTCGCAGCATATACACTGCACATTCCACCTTCTGGGCTTCGGTACAGCGAAGACCCCCAAAAATCCTTTCTAATTCCTGAGTCCACTTGAACGCCGCCTCAGGGTTCCGTCCTCCTAAGAATTCACTCGGCTTCCTCTTCAGGAAGCGGTCCAGCACATGGCCATCCTCAGGTCGAGTCTGGCCCTGCCTTTCAAACACATCCGCAAAGCGTTGGAATGCTGTGGCTATAGCCTCCATACTTTGACGATGCGCCATTCCTTATCCTGAAATCGACATTTAAGGATAAGTATACGGAGCTACTTACTACCGATCGGGTTATTAGTCCAACAATTAATAGCTTAGCACATTATGTCATTCGTCTAGGTTATACACACAATCGGACCAGGGGAAAACAACCTCTTGTCCTCAAGTCAACATCAATCAAGTCAACTAGCATCAGAACAATTTCAACCATTCAATCAAAAAGACACACACACCACCGCTTACACTCGGTAAGCATACTTTGGCCTTGGACCTTTCGGTCCACTCTGATACCAAAATGTAACACCTTATTTATTTGCGACTAATAATTCCAAAAATATAAGAAATTTTTTTTTTTTCACAAAAACAGGCACGTATTATTCGATATAGAAGGAAGTAGGCAAGGGAAGAATGAAGAGCATTCACACGCATATAGCAACCTACAGAGAAGCTAAAACTGGAACTGGCTCATTGGGTTTATCGTAACACACCAACAATGGGCGGATTACACAACACCGTTTGCTCGCTCGGACGGGGTCTGACACCGTCCAGGCGGAGTATAGTAATGCAGCAGCGGATGGAGGGAATTCCACAAGGAAAACTTTCCTTCGAGTAACGCTGGTCACTCAATAGGAGGAAATAAATAAGGGAAGGATGTTAATACATTCACACGCATAGCACTCGGTAGAAGGGCGGAGTTCGAATCATCCTACCTGGCTAGGCGGGGTATGTTTGTCCTGGGCGGACTCCAGGGCGAAGGTGACTCGCTCAACCTTGTCTCACACCGCCTAAACGATGTGTGGCAATGCAACATCAGACGTGAAACTCTTCAAGTAGACCTTACATTAGCGTCTATTTGTTCCTACGGGCTGACCCTTTCTCAGAGAACGCTGGACGTTCAGCTTCAGAGGACAGGTAAGGGAAGAAGAAGAGAGATATACATATGCAGGAGTAGTTTGTGAAGAAAAGAGGAAGTGATTACACCGCCGTCCAGTTCGGTGAGGCACAACAACACCTGGACGGACTACATCACGACATTCACTCACTCAGGCGATGTCCAACACCGCCCTGTGAGGCAGAATAATACGACAATAAAGGAGGAAGGTACGTAGGCGAAGTCTCAAGTTGATATCTGCTTGCTTCAGCATGGTCCCACGCGCTTGGGCGAACCGTCCTAGTTACTTGGGCGAGGTATGACACCGCCTAAACGAGGTCAGCACAACGCCTCTTCAACACAAACACAAGGTAATTCCTCAATCGGATATGGACAAGGGTTCACTAGGTAAATCCTCACGCTCGCACTTCACTCAGGAAAAACGGGAAGTTACAGGGTACAAATGCGGTAGTAGATTGTGGAGGAAGGAGGAGTCTGAACCTATTCCACCCAACTCAACTAATTATGACAACGCCTGGGCGGACTCAACCACAACGCCCAAATCAGGGGTCAGCACCGGGGTCTGGATTGCGTTAGCATCACAACGGATAGGAAGGGTAATTGAACGGTGTCCCATTCTAACAACTACATCGCTCCAGCGCGAGTCCTCTCGCTTGGGTGAAATGTCCACATACTTCGGGCGGGGTACGACTCCGCCCAACGTATCTGACATAAGTTTTCCTAAGACAATTCTCAATTCACTCTGACTTGGCTATAGCCTGCTCAATCATACTGTCCCTGCGTATCCATTAAAGCACAATTATGAAACAAGGTAGCACATAGCATCACACACACAAAACCATACATCCATATATACATAAGAGTGTATGTCAATATTTACAACACAAAATCGGATTTCTCCTTGTCCATAAAGTTCTATTTATCCCAAAACATTAACATTCGGTATGAACCAGTCAGGGCTTAATCTAACATCGCCTTAATTAAGCCTTCCAAATGCATCAACACTTCGCTCAGCGTTCCAGTTCTGCTTCTGATCCTCCTCACGAGAGACATTCACTGAAAAATGGCCACTGCAGGGGTGAGCTTTTACATGTAAAATGATACTCACAGACTCGGTATCAGCGTCAGTACACGCTCCTGCCATCATTCAACCTTTCTCAAGTAACCAAGTTCATGCAGTTCAAACAATATTCATGACACACATAATACGCAGAGTTTATCCCACATCCATATATATATTCATGCACTCAGAGTTCCTACGCACATCTACATTCATGCATTCAAATCATACACATATATATACATAGATTTATACATCACCACAATCGGCCTTATTTCTATATGCATGCCTGCGGATCCGACTCGGGTAAAGACTCTCAGTTACGGTCCCCTTTTCTTCTGGCCCCTCGTCCCTCAGCTCTTACCAGGTGGCACCGGCCTCCCCACGGCGTCTCGAGACTCTCTTCTCTAGCTCCAACGGCTACCACGAGCACTATCGGGATCTAGCCAGGGTTGGTAACTGGAAGTCGTTTCCCTTGGGGTTCTCGACCTTCTATGGGTCGCCCCACTCTCACTCATGCGACTAACACATTCATTAATACACATCATCGCGCCACGAACACCTTCACCGTAGTCATTAAGCAAAGTGGATTTCCCCACACTACTCGTAATCATTCAGTCAATCACACCAACACATGTTACAATCGGTCATCAGGCTAGCAACACTGAACAAACCATTTAAGAGCATGCACATACATAATTTCCATAGTGACAAGAAAATAGATCCATGCATATCATTCATCATCATCATCCACTAACAGGCTACACCATCCCCATGAAATCACTATCAGAATCTTAAGTCATGCATTAGTTTTAATGATTATGAATTCATGCATACACACACACCCACACTCAGCAGTACGTTCATCCGGTACCGTTCGTAGACCATGCATTCGACATGCAAGCGCCCCCTACCTTTAGAAGAACCTCAGAAACCTTTCCATTCTTGTCGTTGGGTCCGATGTCCTTCTCCTGGTTCGTTCGGTCTTCCTTGGCTTTGTCGTATCCTGCGCCTGATTCTGGGATAGAGTGTGGTCCGTTCTCCAGTACTGAAATCAAGATCTCCAGGAGCGAAGAGTGAGATGGAGGAAGAAGGAGGATGGAGACAAAGAGAGAAAAGTAGAGGATGAAGTGACGGAGGAAGGAGTCTGAAGAGTGTGTGTGTTCATCGCCATAGGCTTACGTTTTATATATATATGTACATGCGAACAAGTAAGAGAAGAGTGGGATGGGAGAGTGTGAGCTCAGCAGCCACGCGCACTCCACCCCATCCCCTGACCACCACCATTTTTTTTTATTTTTAATGGCTTAAATATAATTAACAGTTATTTTCTAGTTGAAATCAAGTCTTAATGGTTTATTCTTCATTCGGCATTTAGTTTCAAAACTGGGATGTTACAATAGTTGCCTTGGCCGGCTCTTGTGTATACCTTTTTGATTATGTATGTACATGTATGCATATATAAAATTGCTATATGGACTAGTAGTTGACAGCTTCAATTAAAAGCTTAGAACTTATATTAAGGCATATGGTTTGATTTATGATGAATTATGATGAATAATAAAGCATACTTAAGGTTATGGAGAGTGAACATGGATGGTCTCACCATATGTATATGAGATGCTATATTGATACGTACAATGTCCAGGAATTGTTGTGGTATGAGAAATGACAATTGGTTATGTATTAGAGTCATGATTATGTGTTATGCATATGGTTTTCATGCATAATTGAGCAACCGAGGTGGTCAAATATCAAAGTATAAGGAATGAATGTCCTAGAACAATTTGAATAGTATCTAAGCATGATTTGTGACTTGTAGAAACTGGAATGGGTCAATTCCATTGAGAAATGACTCCTTGGTTGCCAAAAATGTCCCAAAATGAGCCAAACGCATTTTTACACATAACTTCCTCGTTTTTAGGAATTTTTGAGTAAGGCCAGTGGCTACACATCTCAAATGATGTAATCTAGCTTGTGTTAAAATTTTATGATCATTGGATTTAAAATGAAAGAGATAGGGTGTCTAGAAGTTGGCAAAAACTTAAGGGCCCAAAAAGCTGCAGAAAAGTGTTTGCAGCAGAGAGATCCACGGCCAGTGGGAATTCCCACGGCCAGTGGATTGCTCTATGTCAAAACATGGGAAAATGATCATTTTGGGTGGTCCAGACAGTGGAATCCACGGCCAGTGGAATTTCCCACGGCCAATGGATTTCCCCCCTGTCAGAAATTCCCAACTGGTCTATTTTTCTTGCTGTTTTTGGCCCGTTTGGGCATCTTAATGTCATTTTTGGCCTCTGACTTCTTCATGAAAGTTATAGATAATTATGTTATGGAGGTGTTAAAATTAGTCTTACCTCAATTGGAGTTTTCTAACTCTCATGAGGCATAAAATACCGGACCTACTGCACGGTAAAATTCAAGTTTAAGAGGGTTTTGTGTAACACCCCTGATTTCCTGTACTCGAATCTCGATGTGATCGTCATAAATAATATAAATGCGAGTAAATTTTTCGCGTTCCAAACTAAGCTCAACATCACACCGAAACTCGAATCACAGAAAAACCAAAGTGTACAATTTTAATACATTAAACCTGGATCTATAACTAGTTCGCCCATAAAGGTATACAAAAATAATAGAGTATACAGCGGAAGAATGTGTATACCGGGCACACGCCCAGTCCCATATATGACGATATGAGAAAAGGCTGGGCTAGCAGGCAATGGCATAATTATAAGCCTATTAAACAACCACCTCTTACACAATTACATATATTTATTCATCATCCATCTATTCAAGGGATTATCTTGTACATACTTAAAATCTCTAAATTATCTATATCATCATACACAATTTATTCATTACACATGAATTCATAAATGATGCCGGCCAAGGCACTTCCTCTACCACTATTTACCTTCACCCAAGTTTGATCTTTAAATCCGAATTTGTCCCATGGTAACCTGCATCACAATGCTAAAAAGGAGACCACATGGGAGAGTGAGTTATACATTCAAAATGACGAATAATATATATATTGTGATCATGTGTATATGCATACAAACATCATGTGTGCTTTGCTATCAAAACATTAAATTATCATTCATTCATTATCTCACTATCACAATAGCATACCAGCCTCATGAATCGCAATTCATATCATAAATAAGCACAACATATACATAATCACTAACACTGTCACTTTGCCACTTATCAACAAGGGCATTCACAATCATTATCATCATTAATTCACTAAGGTCTCACTCAATACTTCCTCGCAAGGGGTTTCTCAACACTCGTGGTCATCCATCTCAAATGCCATGGTCTTTAAACAATGCATATGTCAACTGTGTAATGCATATGCAACGGATCCGATTTCATATCACGGGTGATCGCAACCACCATAATCAATCAATCATAATCATTGGTTTCTCACCTTGCAAGGGGTACTCCCTATAGCAGCCTCGCAAGGAGCTTTCTCGTGATCGCAACCACGTTTAACAATCCTCATAGGTTTCCCGCCTCGCAAGGGGTACTCCCGCCTCATGATCGCAACCATGGGCATCATAGGTGCTCGCAAGCCCTTTATCATATCAAATACCAAGTGATCGTAACCACTGGCTCATCATCATACAATGGTCCCCGCAGGGCCTTTCACATTCCATAATCAGGTGATCACAACCACCATTACCATATCATATCATCATCACATTGGTTTCCCGCCTCGCAAGGGGTACTCCCTTCATAGAATCCCGCAGGATCTTTCATCATTGTGATCGCAACCACATAATATCAATGCTATGCCATGCCATGAATGCAAGATGCAACAATGCATATGTTCAACAACAACCTCGCAAGGATATCTCACCCTCTCAATCAGGGGTATATTATATATTTTAGTTTTATCATCAATGACATATAAATATTCATAAGGCCCTTCAAGGCACATCATTCAAATAATTGGCATTCAATGGCCACAAACACCACTCATAATAATCCACACATGGATATTAAAGGCATAGCAAACATAATAATATCAATCCACACATAAAATCATTCGAGGCATATTCACCATTCACATATTTGGCAATCATCATTACCTTACACACATACAAGTCAACTACTTGTATCCATCGCTAGAATGTCATAATATTTCATTTTATCTATCAATATCCTTATATATATATTCATTGGGAATTTCCAACCCAACACAAGAGTATCATAATAATTTTCCATAATTATCAAGTTGCCATTCCAAACAATTCAATACATATACATGGCAATGCAAGCATGATTATCAATCACATACACAATCTCTATTAAATTTACTCATGCAATTTGAATGTTAACTCCTCTCCTACCTTAAGGGAAGAGCCGAACCATTCCAATGCTCCAAGAGCTCCTTTGCACCCTTCGGTATACGATCTACATATTATACATATACACTCATTCAATTAATAAGCCATTACAAGGCATTCCTCATAGTTTTAGACATTTTCTAGCTTATCATCAAGTCTTAGACTTGTTAAATACCAAGTTATATAATTGTATTAGGCTTCGGGAATTCCTTTCCCAAAGTCAAGATCCTTTAGATCATAAATGCTAACTAACCAAACAACTACTACTAATACTCATTAATCACCATCAATAGCCATCTTCCATCATTAATATCCTTCCCCAATGTCATTAAACATACATTTTACTCTTCTTTCACACTTCCCCCAATTTATTAAAGTTAGGGTTTTACCAAAACCCATCAATATCATAATTGCTCATTTATTTTCCACCCATCCAAATATTAATTCATGCATCTCCATAATAACCCACTATTAAAGTCATAATAATAACACCCCACCTAGGGTTTCCTCACTTTAAAGCTCTCCCAACAACCTATATGCCATAAACACTCCCACAAATACATAGGACCCAACATCTAGGGCATAAAACTCATAAAGAATGGTGGAGAACTTACCTCACCCAAGAGCCAACATTGGGCTTCCCATAAAGGGAGAAATCCTTACGGAAATAGAGTGGGAGAAAGGGAGGAGTTCCAGCATAAGCTTCTCCTTCAAGCATCCATAAAATGAAAATGGTGAAGGAGGAGAAGACACTCCACACGGCTTGGATTTTTGGAGAGAAGAAAAGAGGATATGGAGAACAACATGAAGAAGACGAAGAAGAATAATGAAGAAAGGAAGGGAAGAAGTGACGTGAAAGGTAGAAAGAAAGTGAGAGTTTTTGTCTTAATAATTGTTTCCCTTTAAAATATCTCACTATTACCTCATAATTAAAAATGGCAGTCCAATAATCCATCATGCCATGTTATATTTACTTTAATATCCTTTTATATCCTTAGAACCAAATAAAAGAAGGGTCCACATAGTTAAACCGAGAGAAAAGGGAAGACACACGCAAACAGGGTGTCACTCGCTCAAGCGAAACCCACATTCGCTTGAGCGAGACAACTCCATCTCGCATAAGCCTCTCCATTCGCACAGGCGAAATAACCCCAGTACCTGTTTCCACACTCACTCGCCTGAGCGAGGTATTAATTCGCTTAAGCGAATCCAACCAGAAATCATCTTTCCCAGCACTCAGGTTTCTGTTGGCAGGATTCCTTAAAACCGACCCAATATTAATTCGATTTTCACTCGGCCAACTTCAACTAAATCCGAGTCATCTCAATCAACCCTTCACTCGGTAATTTCTCTAAAACTGACCCCTCACTTATTGGGTCTTCCACTCGGTAAATGAGGGGCATCCCACTCGGAATCCCAAATCCTTCCTCACTCAGAATATTTGCTTGTCAACACCACTCGGTGTATCACAACTATAAGTCACTCGGAATGTATTCCATATTCACCACACGGTATATTTTCACATTTCTCACTCGGAGAATACGCAGACCTTCCTTCACTCAGAAGGGGTCTCCACAATCATACTCCACTCGGAATATTCCAGCCAGATTCACTCGGCATACGATGTCTTACTCACTCGGGGAATTCATTAAGTCTCACCCGGACTTGTTCAGATCCTAACCACTCGGAGTATATAGTCTTATTCACTCGGATTATATATATATTTCCTACACTTAGGATACAGTCCAATCTAAACCATTACAACAACTCTCCCTTGGAAGAGGATCACTCGGAATTCCACTCGGGAATATCTAAACCCATCCCACTTAGGGTTTACTCATGCTTTTTCACCCGGGAAAAGGCCACACAAGGATCACTCGGGAAATTCTCCCATCTAATCCTACACCGAATGGGTTCATCAATGGCAATTCTCTAAAAATCCATTTAAATATTCTCCACTCAGAAAAGAAGGACAAACACCATAGCCTCACTCGGAATTGGATCCAAGCCTCCTATTTCTCTCGGAATTCATCAACTTAGAATTATTCACCCAACATCATTCATATTCCAGTCGGTAAGAAGCATCAAATCAACATAAATCCCTTATGTATATATGTATATTCTCATAAATACAAACCTGTCCACAAATCCAATCTACCGACCCACATATATAATCATACACTCGGAATGCTTATTGCTTTCACACTCACTCAGGATTCTACTCGATAAACAATTCAAAGGCTGACTTCCTTTGTTTTTCCCACGAGTGAAGTCATTCCAAAATACTTCTGGACAACACACCCCACTCGGTGCCATTTCCACTCGGAATTACACTCATAGAGAGACTTCACTCGGAATGAGTTACCTTGAACTCGGATACTTCCACTCGGAACACAACTGCTCGGAATTTCACATGGAAAGCCTCTCACTCAGAATTTTATCTACTCCCTCACTCGGAGGGTTCTGCCTTGACAAGGCCACTCGGAATTTCACTCAGAAATTCACAACATCACAAAATTATTTTCTAAGGTTCTTACTCAAGGGAAATCTCGTTCAAAATCCCACACACTCACCATATACTTACCACACTCGGTCTAGTACAACTATACCAGTCACACCTGAGTGAGCATCACCCAACATTCATACTTCCACTTTCGCTCAAGCTACTCACATTCGCTTGGGCGAAGAAAGATCCAGTGACTAATTCCTCACTGGCTTGCTCAAGCTGATCCCTCACTCGCTTGGGCGAATGCCATTTCTCAGACCCTTCGCTTGGGCGAGACTCCATTCGCTTGAGCGAATTTCCTCCAGAGAGCAAACACTGATACTGCGAATCCCTTCCAGAGAGCAACACTGATACATAGGCAATTTCGCTTGGGCGAAATTAACCTTCGCCTGAGCGAAAATTGCCCAGAAACCATAAGGCCAACACAGGGAATCCTCGCCTGGGCGAGATCCCTTCTCGCTTGGGCGAGACTATCAATACAGAGGCAGGAAACGCAGATTTCACACAGTCCAACTTATGAAACTTCATCATAAGCCAATTTAATCATATCCATGCTATCATATACATCATATAAGGCATATATAACTTGTTCCTAAGCATTCTCACTCATAATTCCTCATTATAAATCAAATTGGATTTATTCCACATATTCTCACCCATCTTCCTCAATAAGCATCAACTATTTGCCATTCACATTAATTATTCATTTTTATAAAATTCAGGGTGTTACATTTTGAACCCATCTTTTTATGATTTTCAAATTGGGACTAATAGGTAATATTTATGACATGTTCCATTATTTTTAAGACTAAAAATAAATTTTTCTTATGTTTTAATATTGAATTGTGTCATGAGCTTATTATTACCACAAATTGATAATTAAATTAAGTGCTTTTGAATTCATATTACAAATTTGGATTTAATCGCGAAAAATTTTCTTGAAATTTTTAGGTTTGTCTTTATTAATTCAGGTTGTTTTAGTAAACATCACAAGTTCTCCTTTGTTATTGTGCAGCAGCATCATACATGTTAGATACCACTAATGTGGACCATACTAACATGATGAATCCATATGTCAAACGATCATTAGTTGAAATATAAATCATACGTCGAGATATTGATGAATATTTGATGCATGAAGTCATCATGCCCATGGAATAGTCACATCATCAAATTTAGTGATACGTTAGATCTTTGTTAATAAAGTTAGTATGAAATAGATTCAAGAAACCCAATTGAAATATTTTAAAAAGATAGGGGATATAAAAGACTAAAATAAATAACCTAATTTTTTTAAAAAGATAAAAGAGTAGAATAATGATTTAGTCTAAATTTTGATTAAAAATTAGTTTTAATTTTTTCTTCAAGAAATCCTTAAATAGTATTGATTGCATTATTTTTTCTATTCGAGAGTTAAATATATATTATTTATGTTTATCACATTCATACCAAGTTCTTATTATCTTTTTTATTAAAATTTTAGTATAACACAAAAATAATAGTGATAATTATGAAATTCGATCTTTTATTATATATTGTTCAAAGTGTAAAAGTTATTCTAAAATTGATGTTATTTTTCTTAGTTAATTAAGAAAATTATTCTCCATTGCGTTTAATTGAACATTTATATTTAATTGAATAGTTATCATCATTTTTAACTTAAATTATTTTTATGTGTTTTGATAGTGTTCCGCCCTCCCTCGGGATAATGGGGTGCCGTGAGTACCCCTCATCCCTTTATCTTAGGCAAGAATGTAGGAAAATCCAACCCCCCATCATACACGGATCATGGGAGGTTATGTCATGTGATGATGGGATCGGATCCAGGGCCTCGTGGCCCCATATTTTTTATCTATCCCACTAATTGTATAAATGGCCTCAAAGCCCATCATTATAATTCAAGTGTGATACATTAAGAGGCTAATAAACACTAATTTCTAGGGAAATTCTCTAGGTTTTGTGCATTCCTTAGCTTTAGTGTGAACATTTTGGCGCTCACCATGGGGCCTGGTAAAATAGTTGCCACTCATAACACCCTAAAAAGCTAGCAAAGCAAGGATGGTGAGGACTCGCAGCAACCACAACCACTGCGAGGAAGGTGACGCCTAGCAACAAGAATTAGATAAGGATGGTCAGATTTAGAAACTTACGAGCGTTATGGAGGCACTACAGCGTATGATGGTAGATCTGTAAAAAGAAAAATAATGACCTGCGATCACAAAGGATGAAGGAATAGGAGGCCTCGAGTTATCACAATACCCAAACCACCAGGTATGGGGCAGATGGTCGTGACACACAATACACTAAGGGCATGGAGAAGCATGAACCTGCATACCCCTATGTTGCCCATCCATTCACAAAGGAGATAATGGGCACCTCAACTCTGCCAAACTACAAACCCCTAACAATGGAGAAGTTTGATGAAAGAGGGACCCGGAAGAGCACCTCACGATGTTCACCATGACTATGTTGATCACTAGCGCATTTGATGCCTTATTTTGTCAAACCTTCTCCCCAGAACATTGACAAAATTTGTGTTGCGCTGGTTCTTCCATTTGCCCCTAGGGAGCATAGCGAGCTTCTCGAAGTTGACCAAGAAATTCCTGAGTCAATTAGCTACTAGCCGAGCGGTATAGCAGACCTTTCACAGCCTGGTAAATTTATGGTAGCACCCTGAGGAAACTCTTAAGCAGTACATGGCCCACTTCAACGAGCAGACCATTTAGATATGTGATTTTAGCTCTGAAGTCACCCTACATGCAGTCCAGATTGGCTTACACCCAGGCAAATTTTTTGTTTCTCTAGCAAAGAAACCGCCTCTAGACGTGGAAGATTTTAGGCAGATAGCCACGTGGTACATTAGTATGGAGGAAAAGGAAGTTGGACGCGTGGGACAGGCAGAACAAAACACAATCCGAGCGAATCCAAGGAGGAGGAGCCTCAGGCCAAATAGAGAAAAGTACTTGGAGGCTTACGTAGCTCCCAAGTACAACCGTTTCACCCCTTTAAATAACAGGAGGGACAGAATCATACATGAACTTTACAGCACTGGCCTGCTTAAACTTCCCCCACCCGGAGTAGGACCCAAGGGCTCAAATAAGATGAAATTCTCCAAGTTCCACTAGCTCTCGGGCATAGGACGGAAGATTGTCGTTCTCTCCAAAATTAAATTGAGCATTTGATCTATTAGGGCCACCTAGGAAGATTCGTCAAGTGCAGGAATGAGCCATCGTAGGAAGTTAGCCAAAAAAGGGAAAGAGAGCCCTCGGACCAGGTAAAATTATAGACAAGGGACCGGCTATGAGTGGAAAAGGAGCATTCTCAATCACAAAGACTAGGGGATGAACGAGATGATAAAAGACGGATCATCCATACAATCTCTGGAGGGTTCCCAAGGACTCACATAAACACTCATTGACACACAGGGCAGGTGAACACTCTACAAGGAGGCACTGGGACAAAGATTATAGCCTTTGATAACTCAAACTTCCCCAAAGGGGAACCAAACAAGGATGAGCTGATGGTGGTAACCATGAGTATAGCCGAATGCATTATGGAGAGAGTACTCAGAGATCAGGGGAGCTCGACGGATATTTTGCACTAGATATCCTACCAAAAACTATGATTGCCACCAAGTTGGCTAAAGAGGTATGATGGTGTATTACTTAGTTTTACTAGTGATTCTGTGCAGATCTTATGTTTTGTAGAGTTATGGACCACCTTCGGGGCAGGAGCAGACAGTAGAGCCATAATGGTCAAATACCTGGTGGTAGATTTTCCCGGTTCCTATAGTGTACTACTGGGCCGCCCATCCCTTAACACCTTGGGAGAAATTATTTCTATGTTGAACCTAACTATAAAGTTCTTGCTCTGTGATGGACTAATCGGGGTAGTAAGAGCAGATCCAAAGGTCGCACAGGAATATTACTATGAGATCCTTCGACCAAAGGAAACCTTTATAGTGGAGGAAGATATTAAGACAGGATTTGGTCCTCGAGACGACAAGCAGCATGAAAGACCCCAGCCAGTCGAATCCTTAAAGCTAGTCCAGGTTGACCCAAACCCAGCCAGTGTACGAGAGTCAGCGTAGTACTCGACCTGACCATCAAAGAGGTATTGATCAGCCTATTTAGAGCCAACACAAACCTCTACGCTTGGAACCCCATGGACATGCCCGACATTGATCCAAGTGTCATCTACCATTCATTCAATGTAGAGCCAGATGCTAGACCTGTGTCTCAGAAGCCCAAGAAATATGGACCTGATAGGTGGACAGTAGTCAAGGAGGAGACAGATAAGTTGGTGGCAGCGAATTTTATTTGAGAAGTCAAGTACCCGACTTGGCTATCCAACGTTGTTATGGTTAAAAAAGCAAGCGGCAAGTGGAGAATGTGTATCGACTTCACAGACTTAAACAAGGTATGTCCTAATGACCCTTATCACTTACCTAACATTGACCGGTTAGTAGATGGTACTTTAGGGTACAGAATTCTGAGCTTTATGGATGGCTACTCAGGTTACAAGCAAATTTGCATGGATCCGAAAGATAAGAAGACAACATTCATTATAGGAAGAGCTAATTTTTGTTACCGGGTCATGCCATTTGGGTTGAAAAATGCTGAAGCCACTTATCAATGGCTAATGGATAAAATCTTTGCCAACCAAATTAGCAGGAACATGGAAGTTTATGTGGATGACATGGTAGTAAAGTCAAAAAAGACGGAGGCATATACTAAAGACCTAGAGGAAACATTCACCGAGCTCCGAAAGAATAACATGTGCTTGAACCTCGAAAAGTGTTCCTTCAGGGTCCAGGAAGACAAGTTTTTAGGCTATATGTTAACACACCGAGGGATAGAAGTAAATCCTGACCAGTAACGCGCCATACTAAAAATGAAGAGCCTTCAGAATGTCAAAGAAGTCCAGCGTCTCACTGGCAGGATTGCTGCCTTATCCCGCTTCCTCTCTAGGTTTGTTGAGAAATTAATGCCTTTTTACAAAGTGCTAAAGAAGATAGATGCATTATCCTGGACTAAGGAATGCGAAAAAGCTTTCCAAAATCTGAAGGCCTATTTGGCATCCCCGACCATCCTAACTAGACCTAGTCTAGGTGCAGAACTCATACTTTATTTGGCAGCTAAAGGAGACACAATCAGCTTGGCCCTTGTTCAAGATGAGGGCCCTATCCAATTCCCTGTATACTTTACTAGTAAAACCCTACAGGGCATAGAGACATGATATCAGAAAGTAGAAAAATTTTCATATAGCCTGCTGGTTGCCTCCCGGAGGTTTAGGCTCTATTTTCATAGTCACCAAATTGTGGTCAGAACTGATCAACCATTAAGAAAGATGATCTAGAAACCCGAGCTTGTAGGGTGAATGGTGGCCTAGGCGGTGGAGCTTTCTAAGTACGGAATTCATTACGAGCCGAGGGGCTCTATCAAAGCACAAGTCCTAGCAGACTTCTTGGTGGAGTTTAGGGACAACAAAGAAGCCTATGATGCCGAGCACTCCCTATGGACCCTCTTAGTAAATGAGTCGTCTAACGTAAAGAGAAACAAAGTAGGAATTATATTAGAATCCCCTACTAGTCTGGTAGTGGAAAAGTCTCTAAGGTTCTTATTTAGAGCCAACAACAACTAGGCAGAATATGAAGCCCTGATTGTAGGGCTGCAAACAGCACTCGATCTAGGGGCTAAATATGTACAAGTGAAGACTAATTCACAGGTGGTGGCAAGACAAGTCGAGGGGTAATACCTAGCAAAAAGACCCAACTCTGACCAAGTACCCGACACACGTAAAATAGTTAACGAAGAAGCTTAAGCTTTTCAGGATTGTACATGTGCCAAGGGCAGAGAATGAACGAGCTGACCTACTCTCTAAATTAACAAGCACCATGAAACCAGGAAACCTAAAAACAATTATACAGGTTACTCTAGAGGAACCCACTATGCAGGAGGCAGAGCAAATATGCCAGGTCACCAGAACTCCAGAAGAAGAGACATGGACGACTCTAATCATAGACTTCCTAATCCACGGAAACCTCCCAGTAGACCCTTTACAACAGACTTCTTCACAAAGTGGATTGAAGCAAAGCCCCTCGCCACCATTACCGTAGTTAAGGTCCAGATCTTTACATGGAAACACATAATCTGCAAACATAGGCTTCCCCACACCATAATCTTTGATAATGGGCTTAATTTACAAATAAAGGCTTCGTCTAATTCTGTGAGAACTTGGGCATCAAAAGAAGATTCACATCTGTCGAACACCCACAGACAAATGGTCATGCCAAGGTAGCCAATAAGGTGATTCTTCAGGAATTGAAAGGCAGGCTAGGGCAGGCGAAGGGAAAATGGAAGGAAGAACTACCAGGAGCTTTGTGGCCTTACCACATGACCCCACACTTATCGACTCATGAGACCCCGTTCCGACTCACTTATGGCACAAATGCCATGATCCTAGTTAAGCTTAGAGAAATACCCCCTCCCCCTCGGAGATTAGCCTATGATGAAGAAGATGGAAATAGTAGAAGATGAGAAAACCTGGATCTTAGCTTAGAAGAACACAACATAGCCTTTGTAAAGATCCGAGCCTCTAAGCAAAATTCAACCCAGAAGTAGAACTCTATGCTCAGACCCTGACCCTTCCGGCAAGGGGACCTGGTGCTACGAGTTATTGATAATAACCGAAGGGCAAGGAAAGATGGGAAATTTGTAGCTAATTGGGAGGGCCCGTACTGAGTTAGACAAGAAATGGGGAAAGAAGCGTATCAGTTAGAAGAATTAACAGGGAAGAACATCCCTCAAACTTGGAACACCACACATTTAAAAATGTATCACAGTTAATGTTAGACATTGGGCATTCTTTTTCCTACCTAGGAGGTTTTCACCACAGGGTTTTTCTCCTAGGAGGTTTTAATGAAACCCCCACTCAATAATCAATCAAATTCCACTCAACAATTAATTAAATTTTCACTCTTCAATATGCCTTTCAAAAATATGTTAAGTCAGGAAAACCCGAGCAAGACACGCTCACTCGGGGGAAACAATCCGAGGGAACTCAGATGAAATATGTTCATCTGGGGAAAATGAAACCCTCCCAAAAATACGTTAAGTCAAGAAAACCCGAGCTAGACACGCTCACTCGGGGGAAACGATCTGAGGGAACCCAAATGAAATACGTTCATTCGGAGAAAACGAAACTTCCCAAAAATACGTTAAGTTAAGAAAACCCAAGCGAGACATGCTTACTTGGGGGAAAAGATCTAAGGGAACCCGGATGAAATACATTCATTCGGGGAAAATGAAACCCTCCCAGACATACGTTAAGTCAAGAAAACCCGAGTGAGACACACTCACTCAAGGGAAACTAAGGGAACCCGGATGAAATACGTTCATCCTGGGAAAATGAAACCCTCCCAAAAACCACGATAAGTCAATGCTCACTCGAGAGAAATAATCTAAAGAAACCCAAATGAAATATGCTCACACATAAGTCAGCAAAACCAAGTAAAAGCATGCATGCAATAAGCATAAGCTATCTCTTTGTTTACTATAAAATTGCACTCGCATTACTACATACATCAATAACAATTTTTTCAAGAAAAACACAAAATCAGACAACAGTATCAGAAGGGCCCTTGTCGGCCCTAGCAACTCCGCCTTCGGGGAAAACTTCACTTGAGGCCTACCGCACATTGGTATCAGAAGTAGTAACACTAGCCTTCCCTGAAGCCTGCTCCATATTGGCACCAAGAGCAGCAACACCAACCTCCCCTGAAGCCTGCTCAATGATTACTCTATCTTGATTCCCGTAGGGAAAGGGAGGAGGATCAACAGCATCATCGTTTAAGTCGGGAAGATACACAAGTTAGCCATCAACCATCACTTTAAATGGGTCGAGCCTCTCCCAAGAGATTGAAGCAAAGGGGTTCAACATAGAAATTTACTCACAGTATAACTTGAAGTCAACAACATATTTCTTGGAAACATCCCCCTGCAGCGCGAATATATGAGCACGAGACTCAACCATCTCTTCTTGATGCTTCAACTTCAATATTTTCAACTCCTTCTATGAAGAAACAAGAGCTTCCTGAGCCTTCTGGAGACTAGCCTCCGCATCCATCTTCTTCAATGATAAGGAGTGGTAAGACTCCTCCACCACACTTAGACGTCTCTCCCAATAGGAAAATCTTTCTTTAGTAGTAGCAAGCTTGGATTCGGCAAAGGCCCTTTGTTAAAACTTTTCACAAGCGCCCCAATTTATCATTGTAGTTTTCAAAATTTATAGATATCATTCCCATAAAGATTGGTGGTTTTCAGTAAAAGACAATAACTTTTATTTACAAATGGTAAAAATATCAAAACTTATTAATAAAAAAATATTTTATATATAATTTTGTACACTATTCATAATTTCCAAGATTAATTTACACATTGATCAAGACTAATGTAAAATTGTAAAACTATCTAGAAAATAACTGTAAAAATAACACTTTAAAATAATAGTTTCAATACTTGAGATATAAACAGATAGTGTGTATTGTGTGCTGTTTTTGGTTGTTTTTAGGTCTAGTTTTTAGGTTTCTTTGCATATTGTTCATGTTCGATTCCCTTGATTTTGATTCTTTTCCATACATATTACTTGGTTGTTCTTATTTTATAGGATTAATGATATTTTAGGTCTTTTTTGAGAAAAATGGCAAAGTAGATGAAAGAAGAGACTTCTAAGGCCTTTAGGAGTGCATTTTAGCAAGATTGGAGGAAACCACTACCAGTGGGGCACAACCACTGGCTATGGTTGGCACTAAAAGAAAAGGAAAAGCAGGTCAGAGACCACCACTGGCCGTGGTGGACACTGGGGAACACCAAGGAGCCTTGTTGAAGCAAGAAAGAACAAGTCAGGAGCAATCATTGGCCATGGTTTCCCACCACTGGCCGTGGTTTGCTCTGTGTGTCACCAATAATTGTGCATTTAAAGCCAACGAGCATCAGGGCTCGAACCACTGGCCGTGGTTATCCACCACTGGCTGTGGTTGTCCCCTACGTGGCCCAATTCACTTAAGTTTTAGGGTTTCTAATAGGCCAATGAGGGAGGAGTCAAAAAGAGTTCCAGAGAGACAGTTTTGGAGGCACATTTTGGGAGATTTTGAAGCATCTTTTGGGAGATTTTTGATTGGAGATCGAGGATCAATTCATCAAGGGAGATTAATTCTGTAGATTTAGGAGAAAGAGTTTGCAATCCTAGTGAGAACTAATTTGTAATTCTGGAACCCTAGTTTACACTTTTGATTCCTTTTATGTTTGACTTTGATTTAGTTATGTATGACATGATGATGACAATCTTTATGGCACACTAAACTTTTGTTCTTGGGATTAAAGGATGTAATATGCTTATGTATCTAAATTAATTGTTCTTTACCCTTCAAGGATATGATTTCATGTTTCTATTTGATGTATGTATCGTAATGCCTCTACCAGACTTAGAGATAAGCATAGTTGATTTAAATTCTATATGCTACGAGAGTAGGTATATTATTCGAAAACACATAAATTGAACCTATGTTTTTGTTTTACGACGGTAAGCGAACTCATTTGAGGATTAATTGGATTCCCGCAAAACTTAAGGGGTTTAATTAATGAATTGAACCTGGTTCTTTGGGAATTAGGCATGTTAATAGGCTTTCGAGAGAAAGGTATTAATTAAATCAGGGGTATCCACCTTAGAAATGGAAATCATATAATTGGATAGGCAATTGACCTTTAATTTTGGTATTTGTATATGAACCCTTAAATCCTAAGACCTTTCTTTCATTGACTTTCCCCAAACTTGCTCTGATTTTCTTCTATAAAGACGTTAATTTTTCTGTTCTCTGATTTACTGTTTATAATCATTCTAGTAATTCATCTCAATCGATTCGCTGGATAATTGAAATACCGTTATAACTAGTACTTGGGCACAATCTCTGTGGGAACGATATCTCTTTTATTACTTCGATACCACGTACGCTTACGGTTAGCTATCAAGTTTTAGCGCCGTTGCCGGGGATTGTGTTTCCCCAATATTGGCTAAGCGGTGTTTGATTAGACTAGTGTGCATCATCTACATATTTCTTTTATTTTCTCTTCATTTTCTGTATTTTTTCATTTTATTTTAATTTTTTTGCAAAATTAAACTTGTTCTTTTTGGTTGTTCACAGATTTGTACAGGCTCTTTCATGCAAAAAAGCGATAGCTTTGAGTATATATTTGATCCTGAGATTGAAAGAACTCTTTGGAAGATCAGACTTCTTAGGACACGCATTGAACAAAATAGGTACTAACCTTCTTGTTCGACGAGTCAAGCACAAATGGAAGATCCTAACAACAGAGCACTTCGTGATTTTGCAGCACCTAATGTGATGGGATGAAGGTTTAGCATCACTAGACCTAACATTGAGGCGAATAATTTTGAGTTGAAGCCATCCTTACTCTCGATGGTTCAACAAAGTCAGTTTGGAGGATTGTCGTCCAAGGGTCCCAAGTTGCATCTTTAGATTTTCCTTGAGTACTGTGACACTCTCAAGGTGAATGAGGTCTCAAATGATGCAATTCGGCTTAGGTTTTTCCCATTTTCTCTATGGGACAAGGCCAGAGCTTGGTTGTATGTGCTTCTGGAGGGGTCAATCACTACATGGGAGCAACTGTCTCATGCTTTCCTCAACAAGTACTATCCAAGAAGCAAAACAGATCAGTTGAGGAAGCAAATCATCACTTTCGCTTAAAAAGATGATGAAACTCTTTATGATGCCTGGGAAAGGTACAAAGAAATGTTCTGGGAATGCCCACACCATGATATTGAACGCTGGTTGATTGTTCACATTTTCTATAATGGGCTCACTTTGAACCAGAAGGTGACCTTGGATGCCACAGTTGGCGGTGCCTTCATGAGTAAGAACATGGAGGAAGGTTATAATCTCATTAAGAAGGTTGCTCAAAACACATACTAGTGGTCCTCAGAAAGGAGTTCACCAAGAACTCCAGGTAAGTACTCTGTTGATGTTCTCTCTTTATTAATTGCTAAAGTAGAGGCATTATCTATTAAAATTGATAAATTTGATAAATTAGGAACAGGTACTTCTAATCTTGTTTGTGAGCTTTGTGGTGTTTCAGGTCATAACATTTCAGGTTATCAGCTTGGAGTGACTCAAAATGCTGAGCTAGAGATGCAATAGGTGGATGCTATTGGGAACTACATGGAAATTATGGCAATAATTTTTGACAACCACAAGGATCACCTGGTTTCCAAAACAGGCCACCTCCCTACCAACGTAATCAAAGTAATTTCAGGCAACCACAAGGACCATACATCCCACAGAAATCTAAGCTAGAGTCCTTGATGGAGACCTTTGTGACCACCCAGCTAAACAAAATGATGAGTTCTCTGATGCTATTAAGAAGTTGACCTCCAAGATGGACACTCTTGCCACCCATAATTAAATGTTGGAGAACCAGATTGCTCAACAGGCTTTATCCTCTCAGAGAATGCTAGGAACCTTTCTTGGAAAGCCTGAAACGAGACCATCCAGTCATACCATGGCTATCACTCTTAGGAGTGGTATGTAGTATGATGGCCTGGTTGGTATGAATGAGGAGGAGGCCAAGAAAGAAAAGAAGATGGAAGATTCTCATTCTCATCTACCAAATGAGGAGGAGGCCAAGAAAGAAAAGAAGGAGGAGGTGAAACCATATCAGCCTCCAGTTCCATTCCCTCAGCGCTTGGCCAAGGCTAAGCTTGATAAATAGTTTGGTAAGTTTCTTAAAGTTCTTAAGAAGCTTTATGTTAATATTCCTTTTATAGATGCCTTGCAGCAAATGCCGACATATGCGAAGTTCATGAAGGACATCTTATCTAATAAAAGGAAATTAGAGGAGGATGGTACAGTAGCACTTACTGAGGAGTGCAGTGTTTTGATCCAAAGGATGGTACAGGTAGTTTTTCTATCCCTTGTATGATTGGTGACATGGCTATTGATAGAGCACTATGTGACTTAGGAGCTAGTGTCAGTTTAATGCCATTGTCTGTTGCTAAGAAATTGGGATTGGGTGAACTGAAACCTACCAGGATGTCATTGCAATTAGCAGATAGGTCTGTTAAATATCCTGTTGGTATTCTAGAAGACATGCCTATTAAAGTAGGTAAATTTTTCATTCCTGCTGATTTTGTTATTTTGGAAATGGATGAGGACTTTATGGTCCCTAATATTCTAGGCAGGCCATTTTTGGCAACCGCGGGCACGGTAATAGATGTTAAAAATGGAAAATTGTCTCTGACTGTTGGAGACCAAAAGGTAGATTTTAGTTTGAAAGATGCTTTAAAGAAACATTTTGATAATGTTTGCTCTATGGATTTTATTAACCAAATGGTGAAGGAGGAAACCCTTCATAAGGATCCACTTGAATTTGTTTTATCAATTGAGCCTGTAGGAGGTTTGGAAGAAAATGCCCCACTGAAGCATGTTACTGAAGTCATGTGTGAGAAAAAGGTAAACTCAAATGTTGAATTGAAGCCTTTACTGGCTTCATTGAGGTATGAATTTCTTGGACCCAACTCTACATATCATGTCATTGTAAATGCTGAATTGAATTCATGTGAAACTTTTGAAACAACTTAGGTTGAATAGAAAGGTAATTGGTTATACAATGGATGATATAAAGGGGATTAGCCCTTCTTTTTGCATGCATAGGATAACTGTAGAGGATGAGAGTGGGCCCACAGTAGAACCACTTAGGAGACTAAATCCAAAAATGTAAAAAGTGGTTAAAAAGGAAATTTTGAAATTGCTTGATGTTGGTGTTATATATCCCGTTGCTAGTAGTAAGTGGGTAAGTCCAGTTCATGTGGTGCCTAAAAAGGGAGGGATAACTGTTATGAAAAAGGAAAAACAGGAACTAATTTCTACTAGGATAGTTTCTGGGTGGCGCATGTGCATTGACTATAGAAAATTGAATAGCGCCACAAAGAAAGATCATTTCCCTCTTCCTTTCATTGATCAGATGCTTGAGAGGCTTGCTAAGCACTCTTATTTCTGTTATTTGGATGGGTACTTAGGTTTTCATCAAATCCCTATCCATCCATCTGATCAAGAGAAAACTACCTTTACATGCCCTTATGGGACATATGCATATAGAAGAATGCCATTTGGCTTGTGTAATGCACCTGCGACCTTTCAAAGGTGTATGCAGACCATCTTTTCTGATTTGATTGAGAATATGATGAAAGTTTTTATGGATGACTTTTCTGTGCATGGCTTGGATTTTGATACTTGTTTGACTAATTTGTGCTAAGTTTTGCAACGCTGTGAGGAGACCAACTTGGTCTTAAACTGGGAGAAATGTCATTTCATGGTAAGAGAAGGCATAGTTCTTGGACATTTGGTGTCTGAGAGAGGAATTGAGGTGGATAAGGCTATGGTGGAGGTGATTGAAAAATTGCCACCGCCGACCAATATAAAAGGTATTCAAAGTTTTCTTGGGCATGCCGGGTTTTATCGGAGGTTCATTAAAGACTTCAGAAAAATCACCAAGCCTTTGACTAATCTTTTAGGTAAGGATATGCCTTTTGTTTTTGACACATCTTGTCTTGAGGCTTTTTGCAGGATTAAACAAGCTTTGATTTCTACTCCTGTGGTATAACCCCCTGATTGGAATCTCCCATTCGAGCTAATGTGTGATGCTAGTGATTATACAATGGGGGCTGTGCTTGGGCAACGGAAGGATAAGAAGCTGAATGTAATCTGTTCCGTTAGTCATACACTTGATGAAGCGTAAGTAAATTATGCCACCACTGAAAAGGAATTATTGGCTATTGTCTTTGCTTTTAATAAGTTTAGATCATACTTGGTAGGCTCGCATGTTATTGTATATACTGATCATTCTGCCATCAAGTATCTTTCAAATAAAAAAGAAGCAAAGCTTAGGCTAATTAGGTAGATCTTAATCTTGCAAGAATTTGACTTAGAAATAAAAGATAAAAAGGGTACTGAGAACTTTGTTGCTGACCACTTATCTAGGTTGTCATCTGAAAAAGATGAGTTGGGTGATGTTGTTCCCATCAATGAGTCTTTTCCAGATGAATAACTACTGAGTCTTAGTGTCCAACAAGTGCCTTGGTATGCTGATTTTGTTAATTTTCTTGCTTGTGGTATTTTACCCCCTGACCTTGGTTTTCAGCAGAAAAAGAAGTTTCTTACAGATGTTAAGTATTACTATTGGGATGAGCCCCTCCTTTTCAAACAATGTGTAGATGGTTTGATTAGGAGGTGTGTTCCAGAGGATGAAGTCCATACCATCCTAGATCATGCCACTCTCTTTCCTGTGGTGGCCATATGAGCACATCCAAAACAGCTTTGAAAGTATTACAAGCTGGTTTCTACTGGCCACACCTTTTTAAGGATGTATGTAAGTTTATCCTGACTTGTGATGCTTGCCAACGAACAGGTAACATGGGTAAGAGGCATGAGATGCCACTTAATAGTATTTTAGAGGTTAAGTTGTTTGATGTATGGGGGGTTGATTTCATAGGACCCTTTCCCTCTTCTTTTGGAAATCAGTTTATCTTGGTAGTAGTTGATTACGTGTCTAAATGGGTGGAAGTCATTGCTTCACCTCATTCAGACGCTAAAACTGTTATTAAGCTTTTTAAAAAGATTATATTTCTAAGGTTTAGGGTTCCCAAGTGTGTTATAAGTGATGGAGGGTCTCATTTTATTGAGAAAACTTTTCAGACCCTTCTAAAGAAATATGGAGTGAGGCATAAGGTTGCTACACCTTATCATCCTCAAACTAGTGGATAGGTTGACGTTTCCAATAGGGAGATAAAAAATATTCTCCAAAAAGTGGTCAATACATCACGTAAGGATTGGTTTATTAAATTAGACGATTCCTTATGGGCATATCGTACCGCATATAAAACCCCTATTAGAACCACACCCTTTAAACTAGTATATGGAAAGCCTTGTCATTTACCTGTTGAACTTGAGTATAAATCGTTTTGGGCAGTTAAGATGCTTAATCTTGATCAAAAGGTTGCAGGTGAGCGCAGGTTATTGGAGCTAAATGAACTAGAGGAACTATGTTTGGATGCATACGAAAATGCTCGAATTTATAAGGAAAAAACAAATCGTTGGCATGATCATCATATTCTTTGGAGGACATTTAATCCAGGTGATATGGTCCTACTATTTAACTCCAAACTGGGGTTATTTCCAAGTAAACTGAGGTCCTGATGGTCGAGACCGTTTAGAGTTTTGAAAGTATTTCCCTTTGGAATTGTTGAGTTATGGAATGAAAAGCCCAGGCCATTTAGAGTAAATAGGCAAAGACTTAAGCACTACTTGATAGGCGAACCCATTCATCAAGCAAGTGTTTTTGATTTGCTTGATGCATTGGATTCGTAAGTCCAAATGGTGAATAACGTCTAGCTGAAGACATTAAACTTAGCATTGTTGGGGAGGTAACCCCATTTTGTCGTTCAATTTTAATTGTTTTGCATGAGTTTCTTTGCTTGCATGTTTTACTTAAAATTAAATAAGAAAAAGAAATATATATATATATATATATATATATATATATATATATCTTTTAATGTTGCCTTTTGTGGAGTAAGGTATTCGGATTGATCACCATTGTGCATGATTTGGTTGGAATAAAAAGGGAAGTGTTTTAAATGAGGTTGCTTGACATAATTTTTAATTTAAAAAGCAGTGGGTTAACCCAACAATTTTCATGAAGGTATAAGTGTTTTCTAGGTAAGAAACAGTGCAAACCACTGGTTGTGGTTATCCACCATTGGCAGTGGTTTAGCCCAAGCATTTTCCATTAAAAACACTAAATTTTTGGGCACGAAACAGTGACAACCACTAGCCATGGTTAGCTCTAGAATTTCCCCTGTGATTTTAAGATTTTTTTGGCACAAGTCAGAGGCAACCACTGGCCGTGGTTGCCATCAGGTACCATGGTGTTCATTTTTTAAAAGATCTGGGCCAAGGCAGAGTAAACCACGGGCCGTGGTTTATAACCACTGGTCGTGGTTCGACCTCATGAGAGGTATTTAGCCTTTTTAAACACCACTTGCCCATGTACCTTCTTTTATACATTCCCCTTTTGCTTTCTTCACTCATCTCCTTTGAAACACCCACCAAACCTCTTTAGAAACTCCTATTTCTCTCAATATTCTTGCATCATCATCATCATCTTGCTACTTGAGTCATCTTTTCTCTTCTCTAAATCAAGTAAGCATTCTATTCTCTTTCATTAGTTTGGGGTTTCTCATTGGGTTTAGTTTGGGGTTTCTAAAAATTTAGGGATTTTTCATGAAAATTCTAAATTGATTCAATTAAGCTTTCCCTAATTACTTTGTGATACATTTGAATGCTCTAAAACTAAATGGGTAACACCAAATCTTCATGAATTTCATCCTTGAGCTTATACTTTTTCATGTACCCCATTTATGTTTTTGTGCAAATTGTGACCTTTAATGGTGATTGAATGTTTGATTCTTGCTTAAATTCTTAAATTGGTTGTTAATTGTGGCTATTGAACTTAATGGTGGAAGCATTGCTCTTGATTGTTGCATTTGGCACTCATTTATTTAGTTCCCACCAAGTGTTTGATGAAATGCCCAAGAGGCAAAAATTTTGAATTTTTGCATGGTTTGAATATGCATTTGGTCTAGTTCGTCTCTGATGGTATTTAATTATTCACATATGCTCATTTCTCTATTACATGCCATGAATGTATGAGATTATTAGGTGTTGTTTCTTGTCATGATATAAAAGTTTGGAGCTTTGATTTAGAATGCTTTTTAACCTTCTTTGCATGGTTCTATTAGGACATCTCCAAGTTTTCATTCAACTCCATGGCACCCAAGATTTCCTCAAAGAAAAGGAAGACCAAAGGTAAGTCTTCTGACTACTCAAATTTGAATGATATTGAATGCCCATTGGAGGGGCAAAAGATGAGGCTAGAATCTTTGTTAAGTAGAGAGCTTATTCCATCTAGATTTTTCTATAAAGATACTTTGATGGAATTGGGGATTTTTAAAGATACATTACGCTTGTGCCAAAATGTGGGTTGGGATTCCTTTATTGAATTGTTTGAACCCGTGTATGAGCATACCTCTTTAGAATTCCTAAGTTCAGTAAAGGAGAGTAGGTACCCAACTACTGATGGTTGGGAAATGTCTTTTAGAATAAACAATACTGGTTATAGAATGAATGTGGAGGAGGTGGCTGAAATTTATGGTTTTACCCCAGGGGGTGCTGTTAGCATCCCAAAGGACTTTATTCCAAGATACTTTTGGTCCTTTATTTCTAGTGCACGAAATAGCTATGATGCCTCCTCTTCAAAAGCCTCCTTCATTCATCACCCAGTTTTTCGATACCTTCAGCGGTTTATAGCCTGTTCTAACTTTCGAAGGTATGATAGCCCCAGTACTGTCCAACAAGCTGAGGTATTTTTCTTGCACTTTATGCTTAATAATATTCCTATTGACTCTGCTAAATGGTTTGGTAGCCAATTTTCCTGAGTCGGCAATGCCACTATGGGTAAAATTGTTCTTGCAGGTTACATTAATCCTATAGCAAGGTATGAGGGTATAGATTTAGAGCAAGACACTCTCCTTCACCAACCAAAGAGGATTAATAAACATGGGAATGATTGTAAAGGAGCATAATGTTTATTGTTTAGTCATACCTGGTTTTTTTGTGCCTCACCCCTTGCCTGACCCCACTTTTACTAGTTTGGAGGGCAAGACATCTTTTCTTTTTACAAAAACAGATGACCATACTCCACTCTCTACAGAGATGCCACTACCCACCGGGCTTCCAGAGCAGGGTGAGCCATCTCATTTTGGTGAGGAGCCACCTTTCTCCATGCAGCGAATGTACACTTTGCTCCAGCAGATGTCAGCTGAGTAAATTCGTCAGGGGACCCGCATCGATCAAATTTTTGACCGGGTAGATGCCATGTATGATTGACATACCCAGCAGGGTCACTTCCACCCCCTTCTCTATGACAGGTAACAACTGATCTTTTGTATCCTTTTACGCCTGGTTCCTCAATTACGGACCTCTCCAGTCCCCTTGATATGGACATTGGGGACAATGTCTAGTTTTAGTTTGGGGTGAGGGGTACACAAAAGTTCAGCTCGTTCTTTCTTTATTCCTTTTTATTTTTGTTTATTTTTATTTTCTGGTTCATTTGCATGATTATATGCTTATGTTCCGGTTCATTTGCATGATTGTATGTCTACTTATATGCCTTAGGCTAGCATTGATTGTCGATTGCAGTTATTGTTATCTGTATAACATGTGATATAGATTGGTTAGATTTTAAGCATTACTTTGGTGAATCTTGTATAAAAAAACAAATAATAATAATAATAATAATAATAATAATAATAATTGATTGTTATTCTTACCAGAATTATCACTCTAAATGATGACTGTGTTTCTTTGATTAGGCTAATTACCACTATGAGCTTTTGAGGCGATAGGGTGTTCAGTTCATTAATTAAAAATGCCCATGTTCCTTTGACTGAGTGATCCACATATTCTTAGGCACTCTAGAACTTGGCTTTTGACCCTTTCAAAATGGTTTGTGAATGCATGATTAGAATAAAAAATGCAAAATTTAGGTTTTTGTTTCTTTAACCTCAGAATTTGTTGAGACATAATCCACTAGTTGCCCCTTTTGAGCCATGAAATGATATGATTTTCTTTGGAAGCCTTGAATGATATATAAAAAAGGGTAAGCAAACTAAATATAGATGATTTGAAAAAGTGAATTGAGAAACACAAACTAAGATAGTTTGGGGTGTGTGATTCAAAGAAAAGGAAAGATAAGGAGTTGAGTTTCATGCATAAAAAAAGAGAAAAAGAAAAATAAATTGAAAACAAATGAATCATAGAAAAAGCTGTTAAATTGTGGTTTTCTTTCCTTTTGTGATATTTCTCTTCTTACAGAAATTAAGCCTTTTGCATTTCCCTTTTCTTGGTTTCCATTCCTATGTTATGAATCTCCTAGCCCCATTACAACCCTTTAAAAGACCTTTTGACCAATTCATGTCACTACAAGAAAACAGGTAATTTACGGAGGTTTATTTTTTAATTTGCGGCGGTTGTTGACCTCCTTAAATTGATTTGCGGCGTTTCTAAAAACCGCCATAGTTAGCATCGCCACAAGGTAATTTGTAGCGGTTTTTTAAGACCTCCATTACCATAAATATAACCCCCACTATTTGTGGAGGTTTTGAACCTCCTCCACTACAAGAGTTTTTTTATGACCCTCCTTTCACAAACGCAGATTAGTGCTGGTTTTTAATGTGCAATAGCGGCGGTTAAAATCGCCGCTAATCTATTGACTAAAATAAAAAAAAATACCATAAAAAGAGGTGCCATAGAAAAATTAAATATCTCAATAATAATAATAATAAATACATATAAATAAATAAATATATATATATATACACAACATAAGACAAGAAGGCATATGTATTTTTCCAAAACAAAAATGAAAAGGATGGTGCATCAAAGTGTTTAAATTACAGGAGCAGCAGTTGTGACATTTTGTTCCGAGGATGATATCACTTCCAACAAAGTGTTTAAATTACAGGCAAACTCCCTGATTTCTCTTCCACCATCTCTATTGCATTCCTAGAAAGAAAATAATTTATTAAGATCACAATTTTACTGAATTTTACCCAGAATAAAGGCCAACATATAATAATAATAATAAAAACAACAATAATAACAATGATAATAAGTGACTAACCTGCACATACAAAGAGCATTCCGCATGTCTCTAGAAGCTGCAGCAACTTTCTGCAAAGTACAATGCCAATTAGGCTCTACATATGCATAATTTAAAATGAATTACAATAGCACTAGCACCTTTCAACACTTGTCTTGTATTTACTGTATTTGTTCATAACCAAATCCTTAAATAGCTTTATAGTATTTGATGCATTTTAACTTGGAATAATAAAGATAGCATAGCCTTCCAAAGTTTTCTCAAAGATACAATCACCTAAAAGCATATTAAAATACTACTTTTTCATAAAGCCAAATGTTTTCTCAATCTCCCTTAAGAATGGGTCTGGAAGGGTTAAAATCTGGTGATGCTTCTAAAACCAAACTTAATGGCACAGAAAATGTTGTAAATTTTAAGACTTCAAGAAAGGTATTAATGAAAATATTCAACAAGGATTATTATCCTAACAAAGTAAGTTTAAGAAAAAATTACAATGATAATTTTCTTCTAACAGCCATGATCAAGGTAAAAGAGAAAATAGAAAATTTATATCTCAAACAAGTTCATTAACAATAATCTTACATTTAACCTTTTTTGAGAGGAATAGACAGTATCAGCAGAACTGTAGTCTATGGATATAAGATTAGCCAAAAATTCAGCAGGATTTACATGATCTAGACAATGGTACCTGGTACATGAACAATTCCTTTAGAATTTATTTGATTATAAACTCCAGCAAAGACTTCTATCTTATCCTAGACAGCATCTCCAACTTCTGGTTACAGTTTACATCACATGTGTGCAGTAGCATCCTTATATATACACCTTTTGCCAAAAAAAGACAAAACAATATTTTGATTTCCTATTTTAAACTTCTAAATCCAGAGCACTAACCTATACACAATCCTCAACATAAATCGTGCAGCTCAAATTCAATCATGCTAACATACAAGTGACACATGATTTTAAAATATTCATTAATTCTCGTGTAACAATTAACACGTAAACTGTGTATATAAAAGTTGCATCTACAATTCTCAGTAATATATCAAAATGTGTAATTTAGAATGTTACTTTACTAATCTAGTTAGTCCATTTTGGAAGTAGTTAGCTGAGCCACATTTTCACTATTCTACTATAATTTAGTTCCATTTATATAAGCATCCCTGAAGGAAAAAGATATATTTTCTTTAATTTTATGGAGAAACAGATTCTGGTCTTTTTATCATAGATTATTTTATGACTTATTCTTTTATGTTGTTGACACTTGTAATAGCTACTCCCCTTATCCTAACCAAAACTGGGGTGAGAGTGGTAAATCATAATGCTAATCTTGTTCTGCTGTGGTGCAAACAGTTAGGTACAAGGGATGTTGAATTAATGAAAACCTTTGTTTTGAAAGAAGCTGAAAAGGCAACAGCAAAAGCATAAGAGGACAGTGATAAAGAATTATAACAACTTTTGAGGTATACTACAAAGACTCATGCACCCGAGAGGTTTATTCTTTTATTCTCTTTGTGGAGTCTTGTAACAATATATTGCTAAAGGGAGGACTTAAAGTCTAAGATGATGCTATTAAATTAATGTGTTTAGCAGCCGTCTTTCTTTGTGTTTCACCCTTAATATTTATTATTGGCGATTAGCAACGGGATATTTCTAGTGAACAAATTACCAATGTAGGATGAATCAACTGAAAGAATGGTTAATCAAGTTGTCATTATAAAGTATTTCACCAATCTTGAGGTTAATCATCTCAAATTTAAAATATTTTTGCCTAAATATTCTGCATTATAATTCTACCTGTATTTTTTCTTACAATAAATTAACCATACTTTTTATGGTGTGCCAAGTTGCCAACTGATTGGTTACAGTTTCTTCTACTCATGCAGTCATTACCTGGCTTGCAACTAGCTTAATAGTTCAAATCCAAAACTTCCTTGTCGACACAGGAGTCCTTATTATAAATACGCAGGTCAGTTACGCATCATTAAACCAAGACAGTTACATGCCAAGGAATTCAAAGAGTTCCTATAAGGGGTCTTTATCTGAAACATGGTTGACGATTCTAATAAAAAAAATAAGTTCTAAGTGCTAGATAATAAGGGATAAGTCCCATAATAATAGTACAATAATACACACAAGTGAAAACTTTGCTACTTGATTTCCAATTTAATGGAACTTATATTTAAAAATCAAAATAGAAAACTTAAAAGAAATTTAATATAAACAAACTGAAAAATTGGATCTCAGTTACTTGTTTTCTTCTAAATATATACAAAGGAAAACATAGAAAGTTTAATTGGGGATATATTTAGATCAGTTCAATGTGACTTGCAAACAATTAGATTTGGGAATGCAATTAGTCAAAGAAACTGGTAAAGAAGTAATTGTCTGTCTTCAAGGTCCTGAAGGAAGAGGCATTGGACTAGGCTAATTTAAAGTAATAATAATAAGAATCAGTTAACTTAAAAGGAAAATTTTTATTTTGAAGTTTTTTCTTACTTTTGGTTAATCTAGATAAATCTGAAATGTATAATTTATGCATAATCTGAACCAAAACTTCATAACAAAGTAAAAAGTAATTAATTATCTCAAAAAAAAACTATTGGTAATTAGTACAGAGACAAGGTGCAACCTAAAGTTAAGGAGATTATTTCAAAAATAAACAAACATAAGGAATCCTCTAATCAATTTATCACATTCAATCATAAATAAATACAACAGAATGTAAAATCATAACTTCATCTACGTAGCCGACATAACTCAGAGTTATGATCATCAAATGGAAGCATAAGAATCAGGAAGGACTTACCCTGTACTCTTCCTCTTCAGAAGGCCTTGAACTAACTCCCTGGCAAAGTAAAACACGTGGCAAGCACTATCAGAGAAAATTTTATCAAAGCATGCATGTCACAAGTTTTTGATTTGTTGTTATATTTTTTGTAGAGAAAAATTTCAAATTACTTGCTTTTAACTGATCATATGCTCTATCAGCCGGCTAGCCAATAAAAATCCAAGACTTAGGACGGTATGGCAATTAAATTGGTATAAACCTGATAATTGTTGCCAAGCTCAGCAAGCTATATATTGTTTTCCCTTCTTCCACTAAAGAATTTAGTTAAAGTCAAAGATGTTGTAATATTGGTGAAGGCTTAACATAACAAGAACCTAAAATTGAGAAGTTAAAAATGCAAAATACAATTTCATCAGGTATGAAAGAAATAGGGATGTTTTCTTCTAAGTTACCCCTTTAATATAAGGCTTTGACCAACGCTCTCACATATCAGGTGGTAGTTGTCCACCCTATGAATCAAATATTTGTATGCAATGAGCCCCAGACTCCACTTGGAACATAATGTAATCAGCTATCGCTTGCGTCAAATGAGAAAGCAAGGTCTTCAATATGTGTGGTGTTATGTGGCACATGCTCTTAATGGTTGTATAGTACGTGTTGTATCCCCTTCCACAATATATGAAGCAATGGTCCAAGGTGCTCCCACAAAACCTAAAATAGCAGTATGGCCACCAACCTGAGGAAAAAAGAACTAATGAGGAATTATGTTTAGAAGCATGACCGTGATAAAAATGAGGTGATGCCGCTAAACTTTATCTCTTGACGCAGAATCTTAAGAGATTCTCCAACAAATTTAAGCTTCTCTAGGTCAATTGGATGTAAAGTCTTTAATCCCTCCTCAGAACGAATTGGCGAATGTATAACAGGTCCCCTTACTTCTTCTATGTCAAATTCAACTCCAAATGCAGGAAGAGGTGTAAGGATGTCCGAGAAAATAATGACTCCATCAGGCCTAAAAGCTTTCCAAGGCTACAAAGAAATTTCCACAATGAGATCAGTTGTTTCTGACCTCTCTTTGAAGGATGGATATTTCTCAGTAAGCTTTCTGTAAACAGTCATATACCTTCTTGTCTGGCGCATCATCCATGCTGGAAGACGACCAACAGGATCTCTCTTCGCAACCTTAACCAAGACTGGATCTGAATAAAATCAAATCAAAAAAGACACACAACATCCAAGTCAATTTCTCTATCCTGAATCATAAATAACAAAGCAACAATAAGCTATGTAACTATATCAGTATCATAACCCTCAAACCTGCAATCATGTCCTTAATTTCCATGAATGACAACCATAAAAAAATACTTTTATTTTTGGTTCTTTAGCATGACAAAACAAGACCAGTAAATCCACATCACATATGGAAAAGTTAACACTAAATTAATACGTAAAATATGATTAAAGTGATACCTGAAACCTCAGGCATTGACACCGCTAATTTTGACAGAAACTGCTTCCACAGTTTCTCTTAGAGTTAAAGTGTCCCGAAACCGATTTGTCCCTAAAGCAATTATTTAAAATTACGAACATGTTTAGGATTCAATAACAAAATAAATGAAAAACTTGGAACAAAACCACCAAATTGAGAGAGACTCACGATTAAGGAACGCAGACAACGACATTGTAGAGGCGCTGAAGAATACAAGCTTGAACGAGGTGAGTGAGACTGGGCGAATCAACGCCATCGCTATTGGTGAGCAAGAGAATGAGCTTGGAAGCATCAAATTCAATAGTTTCCTCGGTGGATTATTCGACACCATAGGGAAAATGTTGCTGGTGTAAGAGATGAGCATACAAGTCTTGCCGACAGGACCATCACCAACGGCGACACACTTTATGAACTTGGAGGAACTCGTTATCGTTAACTTTGACTTTTTGTGCTGATTCTTGTAGAATAAACCCTAATGAATCATGTGGGCAATGTGTTGGTGGTTAAAGTTCCGAGCTTTATGTTCAAGAACAAACAGAGAAGGGGAAAAGGGGAAGAACCCCACAATCGTGGTTAGTAGAGCAAAAGTGAGAGAGTTCATGTTCGAAACCCTAGAGAGAAAGAGGGGTTTTTGCCCCTTTGGGGTTGTTTATTAAAATATTTTTAGGTTTGGGGTAAAAAAAAAATTAGTCGTCTGCGGTGAATCTTGTCAAATCATATTTCTAAAACGTAAGGTCTCAGTATGTTTTATAAAACGTTATGTGTGGTAACATTTTTCCCAACTCAAAACGTGAGGCTGAGTAGCGTTTTATAGAAAACGCTATTTGAAGTAGCATTTTATGTCCTGGCCACTGCGCACTTTGACTGAGAAAACGCTAGGTGGACTAGCATTTTATAAAACGCATGGTGGACTGCCTTCTTTGACTGGAAAACGCATTCCCATGCAGGGCTTTTAACTCAAAAACGCACACTGCCCCTACGTTTTTTGTAGCATATGCATAAAATGAATTAGCTTCACACACAAACAAACACACATACAAAGGAAGAGTGAGGAACAAAGGCTTAAATATCTCAGATGAATTGGTAAGTGTTCTGTAACTTTTTTTATCATCAGTTCTTGTAGAAATAAATTCAGATTACCATGTATAGATTATTGGATTCTTTATATATTGTATATCAGTTACCTTCGTTTCTATTTCCTAGATTCTTTATCTTCCATTAACGTTTTATAAATCACTTTATCATCCATGCAGTGTTATACTGCTACCTTGCTATGGCATGGTTGAATCTCCAACATAGCTAAACAAAAACGCTGCACGGGAATGCGTTTTCCAGTCAAAGAAGGCAGTCCACCATGTGTTTTATAAAACGCTAGTCCACCTAGCGTTTTCTCAGTCAAAGTGTGTAGTGGCCAGGACATAAAACGCTACTTTAAATAGCGTTTTCTATAAAAACGCTACCCAGCCTCACGTTTTGAGTTGGGAAAAACGTTACCACATATAACGTTTTATAAAACGTACTGGGACCTTGCGTTTTAGAAATATGATTTGACAAGATTCACCCCAGACAACTAAATTTTTTTTTCACCCCAAACCTAAAAATATTTTAATAAACAACCCCAAAGGGGCAAAAAACCTGAGAAAAAGGGGTGGAGAAGAGAGAAAGGTTTGTTGGGGTTAGATCCTACTTTTTAATTAGAGGGAATAGTTATTTTTTTAAAAATGGGAGGGAACAATTGAAAATACATTTTATTTTATAAAATTTTATAATTAAATTTAAAGAAAGGAATATATAAAAAATTAAAGGAAATTTTTAGTTGAAAATAAGTGTAAATTGAGGAGGTTTTTAATAATTTCAACTAATTAACATAAATAACCTCCTTCAAATTTTTTAATAACAGAGTAAAAAATGACCTCCCCTAAATAAATTGAAAACCTCCACTATAAATTTACTTTAAAGAGGTTTGAAAAAACGCTGCAATATAATTTTATTAGTGGAGGTTTTTGAAACCCCCTTTAAAAAACCTCCGTTATTTACCTATTTTTTTGTAGTGTGTTTTCTTGATAACTATGGATTCTGTGGTCAATTGCCAAGCCTATGGTAGTGTTTAGAATGTTGTGGTCTGAGTGGATTGAAACACAAGCACATACACTGAGTGGAAAGTGAGAAAGAGTACCCTAGGTCTAATTTTAGTGAACATGGTTTGACCGTTGATTGTGGTATAGTATGGTAGTCTATGCAGTCTCTTAAAAACACAAAAACAAAGAAAATAAATAAACATAAGATTCCTTAAGTTAGCTTGGGTCTATTGGTCTTTCATTATATGCTTGTATGGATTTAGTGATTGCTTGAAGACAAGCAATGTTTTAGTTTGGGGTATTTTGATAAGTGTGTATTGTGTGCCATTTTTGGTTTTTTTAGGTCTAGTTTTTAGGTTTTTTTGCATATTGTTCATGTTCGATTCCCTTGATTTTGATTCTTTTCCATACATATTACTTGGTTGTTCTTTTTTGGCAGGATTAATGATATTTTAGGTCTTTTTTGAGAAAAAATAGCAAAGTAGATGAAAGAAGCGACTTCTAAGGCCTTTAGAAGTGCATTTTGGCAAGATTGGAGGAAACCACTGCTAGTCGGGGACAACCACTGGTTGTGGTTGGCACTGGAAGGAAGGGAAAAGCAGGTCAGAGACCACCACTAGTCGTGGTTATCCACCACTGGCCATGGTGGGCACTGGGGAACACCAAGGAGTCTTGTTGAAGCAAGAAGGAATAAGTCAGAAGCAACCACTGGCCGTGGTTTGCTCTGTGTGTCACCAATAATTGCATATTTAAAGCCAAGGAGAATCAGAGCTCGAATCATTGGCCGTGGTTGTCCCCTATATGGCCCAATTCACTTAAGTTTTAGGGTTTCTAATGGGCCAATGAGGGAGGAGTCAGGAAGAGTTCCAGAGAGACAGTTTTAGAGACACTTTTTGGGAGATTTTGAAGCATCTTTTGGGAGATTTTTGATTTGAGATCAAGGATCAATTCATCAAGGGAGATCAATTCTGCAGATTTGGGAGAAAGAGTTTGCAATCCTAGTGAGAACTAATTTGTAATTCTAGAACCCTAGTTTACACTTTTGATTCCTTTTATGTTTGACTTTGATTTGGTTATGTATGACATGATGATGACAATCTTTATGGCACACTAAACTTTCGTTCTTGGGATTAAAGGATGTAATATGCTTATGTATCTAAATTAATTGTTCGTTACCCTTCAAGGATATGATTTCATGTTTCTATTTGATTTATGTATCATAATGCTTCTACAAGACTTAGAGATAAGCATAGTTGATTCCAAATTATATGCGCTACGAGAGTAGGTATATTATTTGAAAACACATAAATTGAACCTATGTTTTTGTTTTACGACGGTAAGCGAACTCATTTAAGGATTAATTGGATTCCCACAAAACTTAAGGGGTTTAATTAACGAATTGAACGCGGTTCTTCGGGAATTAGGCACGTTAATAGGCTTTTGAGAGAAAGGTATTAATTGAATCAAGGGTATCCACCTTAGAAACGGAAATCATATAATTGGATAGGCAATTGACCTTTGAAACAACCCGACTTAATTAAGCAGCAAAACCGTGACTAGGGAAATTTTTCCAAAATTTAGAACGTTCCAAACGTCTACAAATCAGCTTAGAATAGGAGTCGGGTGAATAAAACAAACTGAAGGCAAGGGAAAGCAAAAGCCGATCACAAGGGAGTCAGCAAGTAAAAGCCGACCAGAGAAAAGAGAAGTTCGGGTCAAGATGCCATGCGGGCAAGGCCCAACTTCGATTAACAGCCCAGCGAACGACAACGCTCGAGCAAGCCCATTTCTCGCTGGAGCGAACACTTATTCGCTGAAGCAAACCCGTTCACTCAGTAATTTTCATCACTCGGATTCGGGACCATGTTTACTCGGGAACTGTCCCCTCTCTGGTTATACATCACCCAGTCCATTCACACTTAGCCAGATACTTGTTCTAATTCTGGAAGATCACATTCATATTTCACTCAGTTGAATCTCCACTCGGGAAATGATTCCCACGGTTACTCCACTCGGAGTCCATAAGCTTCCCTCACCCGGAGTAATTCCCCAGTCCAATACCACTCGGTATATTTCAACCTCAATTCACTCGGAGGTACATTACCCATTCTTCACTCGGCATATTTTGATCTTTCTCACTCGGAGATCGCTTAAACCTACCTTCCCTCGGAAGGAGTCTCCAAAATCAAGTTCCAACCAGAATTACTCAAACTTCTCATCACTCGGAGGAATTCACTAAGTTAAGTCTCACTCGGACTTATTTAAATCTTATCCACTCGGAATATATAACATTCACTCGGAATATATATAGCCTCGTTCACTCGGAAGAGGACCCCTAGAATACACCTCAATCAGAACCGTCACGATCACTCTTCCCTCGTGATAGGTTCACTCAGGATTTCCACTTGGGAATATTCAAACACTTCCCCACTCGGGGTTTACTCATACTTTTCACTCGGTAACATATGGACTAGTCTTCCCTCGGAAGTAGCCCACTCGAGTACATCTTACTCGGAACTGTCTTATGCCTTTATCACTCGGATAAGGCCCATACACACACTAAAGCCTTACTCGAAAACGGCTCTCCCAACAATATTCCACTCGAAATTTTATGGACTTAGCATTATTCATTCGACAACATATCTCAGTCGATACAAGTAACATCTTATCAATGTAATATATATATATATATATATATATATATATAATTGTATGCTTGTTTACATCCCCGATAGTCAACCCATGTAAATAAATACGTTCAACCAAACGGGTTACATGAGAGCCGGCCAAGGCTTAAACATATGTATTTACAATCGGTACAATATGTACACTACAGCAGTATATTACCCATCACTCGGACTTAAGGCCATTTCATCATTCCCAGTCCGACCTGCATATACTGAAAAATATAGCCACAGTAGGGGTGAGCTTTTACATATTAAATGACAGTTACTGACTCGGATTATACCTCAATTCTCAACCATACAATGACATTATTCAATCAACAATAATACACCCTGTCATTCAATATGAATACTCTAATAACATCATTCACTCGGGATTCATGCAATTCAATCAAGACTGAGTAATTCATATCATTCATGATTAGGGTTGAGCAGCGGGTCGGATTTACCTGTTTAATCCGATTATCCAATCCAATCAATTGGATTGGATTTTTTTGGTCATCGGATCAAATCCAATCCAATCCAACCAAGATCCAATTATAATCGGATCGGATATCGGATTTGACGTTTAAAAATCCGAGTACTCGATGAGTACCCAACCTATTTTTATATTATTTATTATATATATATATATATTAATATTAATATTTTTCTCACATACTCATGTTTTTCCCTTTAGAGCAAATAAGGAAATACCCAATCCAAGGCTAAAAAATAGAAATATTCAATCCACACCCACGTTAATAAAATAAATATGGCATAGCTACCTTGTTATTGTTCTCATTTTATTTTAAATTTAACTGTATTGTTAAAATGGATTTGATTTATATTTTTATTGATTATGTGTGTTATTAAACACTAGTAAGTACTATGTTGTGATGTTTGACATGGACTTTAAGATGTTAGAAGTTTTTTTATATTGTGGTTTCATAAAAAATATAATAAATTTTCTTTAATCGGATATCCAATTATCCAATCCAATCCAAACCAATTTAGATCGGATCGGATTGGATTGGATTTCAGAAAAAATTTACACAAAGCCAATCTAATCCAATCCAATGAAATTTGATTGGATCAGATTGTTTTTTGTACGAAATCCAATCCAATCCAGTACTTGCTCACCCCTATTCATGATCACCTTGCACTCGGCAACAGTACCAATATACATATATTCACCCAGTCGGAATTCACACCAATCATTCATGGCTATATTAATCATGCTATTCACAACAGCATTTACATATATATATATATATATATATATATATACACCATCACATTGAGCTCATCAGCAACATAAGTGTGCACTCAGCAATAGCATCAATATACATGCATTCATCCACTCGGATATAAGTGTGCACTCGGCATAGCATCAGTATACATGCATTCATCCACTCGGATATAAATGTGCACTCGGCATAGCATCAGTATACATGCATTCATCCACATATTCATACAATTCACATTGAGCTCAATAACAATTACAAGTGTGTACACATCATTTCAGTCGGATTCGATCCATTATTATTAAATTTTATTGTTGCAACATAGGCTCCAAGCCTTTTATTCAGCTCCAAGCTGATCCGGCTGTTTTACTGGTACTAAACCGTTTGCCTTCACATGTAACACAGTCACTCCAAGCGACAACAGAAGTGTTACGGGAAGCCCCGAGTCCAACTCGGTAGGCTTGCCTTGAGTCCAACCCAAGGTCTTTTATCAAGCGTCCAACGCTAATGCACTCGGCATTGCCTTGAGTCCAACCCAAGGTCTTTTGTTATATTTAACACGTATTCATCTGATTACCGATTCGGTATTAAGTGTCCAACGCTGCATGCTCCAAGCATTTCCAGTGGCGAATCAGATGCATACAGTCTCATTCATCAGGCGTCCAACGCCAATGCACTCGGCATTCAAATGTCAATAACATGCATCCCATGCATTTTATCATTATTAATCATAAACAGGGATCGACATAGCAATATCACAATACATGCACACGGCATTCTCAATGAAATCAACATGCATTATATGCACTTCAACATAGAATCCCAAACGGGAATTAATATAACCGATCCACATCTCATCCACTCGGCAATCACAATGCCATCCACTCGGAATTATCAATTACAACAAGCATCACATGCTATTTCATGAGATCCACTCGGCATTAACATTTGTAACAAGCACCTCATGCTAATTCATATAAAATCCCACACGGAATTAACACAACAGTCCCCATCTTATGCACTCGGCATTCGCATGTACAATGACAAGGATTTCATGCATTTAAACACAAATCACACACGAGGATCAGTATAACCAACTCATACACTCGGCATCGACATGCATTTTAATATAAAATAACAAATGAATATTTATCAACTGTCTCTCAGCATAATGCACTCGGCAATCATAATAACATGCACATGCATTCACTCTGCATACATCTCATGGACGGAAATCTACATGCACCACATGATTCATCATCAACACACGTCCGGGCTATCACTCAATCGGTAAACAACAATCAACACATTTACAAATACAACACAACACAGTGAAGTAATTTCACCCGGAACCCGTCCATAAACCATACATTTGAGATGTAAATCAGCCCCCCTACCTGGAATGAAGATTCCAGCAGCTCCTCGAGCTTCCAGTTTCGACCGATCGTCCTTTGGTCACTCGTTCTCAACAGAACGACCCAGCTTCCAGTCGTTCAGTACCGTACTCTGCTTTGGAGGAACACCGAGCCACTCACTCTCGAACAGCTCTGCCTCCATGACTCTCCATGCTCTCCATGTAGCCAGTGGAGAGTTTCAAGCCTCCAAGGCACACGCTGTCCTCTTTCATGAGCAGCAATGGAGGATTCCAAGGCTGTTCCCACACTCGAACAGCCCCATCCTTACCAACAATGCAGGACTCCATGCCTCCAAGCACCCATCAACGTTCAGGCAGAACAGTGGAGGATCCTAGTCTCCAAGACACACAGTACCACACAGTTCTCTCTCTCAACCACGTTGTTCCCGCTTCCACTCGTGGTTCTACACAACGTTCGAGTGGAAGAAAAAGATGAAGAAGAAGAACAGCCAAAAAGAAGGAGCAGAGGCTTCAAGAAGCTGTAGAGAGAACGGAAGAGTGGTTCTCAATGTACCCAAAGTGTAATGAACAGGGAGTGATTGAGAACGTGAACTGAAGCTATTATCATTGCATTGCCCTGCGCCTGCACTCCCTCTCAATCAAAAGTCACATCCCATTTAATGCTAATCCCATCAGCATGCCAATGAGAGAGAGAGGACCGAAGCACCCATCTGCACCACCAAGGGCACCAGCGTAATTCTGCCTGGCCACATATTATTATTATTATTATTCAATCAATAAATCTTAATTCTCTAATTAACCTTAATCAGTAATTAGATCAAAACCAGGATGTTACAACCTTTAATTTTGGTATTTGCATATGAACCCTTAAATCCCAAGACCTTCCTTTAATTGACTTTCCCCAAACTTGCTTTGATTTTCTTCTATAAGGATGTTAACTTTTCTGTTCTTTGATTTACTGTTTATAATTATTCTAGTAATTCATCTTAATCGATTCACTGGATAATTGAAATACCATTATAACTAGTACTTGGGCACAATCTCTATGGGAACAATATCTCTTTTATTACTTTGATACCTTGTGCGCTTGCAGTTGGCTATCACCATACTATAAATATAACAAAGTAACTATAAATATGCATATTTAATCATCAAGTTTATATCATTGCAGCTTAAAATCATTAAACCTAATCCCCTGGTGAATAAATTCTAAATAGTTACCATAAAGTCTGATCACTCAGATGCTTTCTCAGTCTAAACTTGCTTTAAGCCCTGGCCTTAACACAACAATAATTACCAACTCTATCCCTAGTAATTGGTATATTAAGGGTATTTCAACTTTTACTTCCGTTAAAAGTAATTTAGCCATGCATGAAAATTATTCTCCCGTTTGAAGTTCATACTAATAAAAGATTGAAATACTAACATAAAACTTGAATCATAAACATGCATAATTCATAATCACAATATCATACTCATAGATTGGTTCACCAATTCCAGCATAAATAGATTCGTTACATATGGTGAAAGTAAAAACAACACTTACAAGTGGTTACATGGTGAACAATAACTTGAACTTGAAAAGAACATCATAAAATAGAAAGAAACTAGACCTAAGACAATAATCTCAAGTATATAGAAGCTATTTTCGTAATTCAGAACTTAAGAATGGGATGAAATGCTCTGAATTGATGAGTATTGGATCCTGAAACCCTTGGCAATAAGCCTTATTTATAGTAGCAGGAATTGGACCTGACGCTACGCGTGGCTGTGGCATTACGCGTCAGGTCTCTGACTCAGAATGCATTAATTTTTTCTGATTTTTAGCTATAATTCGCCATTATTCTCTAATAATGAGCAGACATAGTTTCCCTTATCTCCCACTGAGTTCATGCCTTATGTCTATAATGGATTGGCCATTATATGCAAAGGTTTGGCCCTTTTTCTGAGTGAAATCCAACCTGGCAGTGGGATACAGGTAGCATTTGACGCTATGCGTTAGGATCAAAATCCTAATGCTGAGCGTGGGGTTGATGCTACGCGTCAGACTTTTGACTTGAATAAATTTTCCACTTTTAACCTTAGATTTTCACTACAAAAATGGGAGAAATAGGTAATGCCAAGTTAAATTTAATAACTTCCATTTATTTGCAAACAAACCTAATTTTATTTTTATTTAAGCTAATTTTTATTTATTTTCTTATACTTTTTATAATAAAAATAACAATAAATGAAGAACTAACACCTTCCCAGACCGAGCAATATCCAGGTCCTTTTCCGCTTACCTCAAATCCTTCTTCAACACAGACACTTTTTTCATCACCTCTCAAGCTTCCCAGAGTTGTGTGGCCATAGCTCTCTTCTCCTTCTTTAAAGCTTTATTTTCCTCTTTCAAAGCTCTTAGAGATCCTTCGTGGGCACTGTAATGCTTGTCCAAGTGCCAACCCATGAAGGCCACACGGAGGCAAAACATTTCCATGGCATGACATATTTCAATCGGGGTTGATGCTGAGTACTTCTTCTCTTCATCCGCAAACAATACTGCCCGATCCACAAACTAGGGAATCGGGAAGCGAGCGTCCCAAAGCGAGTTGGTGAGGTTACGGCCTGAGGTCAGACTCCCATTCATGAACGCCTCCCACAGGCGCTCAAAGTCTTCTACCTCACTCGATAATGGAGCAGCAATCCTCTCAACAATAATAAGACCACTGGAAACCCTATTCTGAGGAGTGAGTGAAGCATCTGCCAACTCGGGGCTATCAGATACCACAATCACATTGGTTTGAGGGGCAGAAGTAGTATGTGCAGTAGGTCGAGAAGAAGCTTGGGCGGAGGTTTTGGAAGAAGTTTAAGTAGAGTCGATTGGCTTTTTCTATGCACGGTGTAGCATTGTTGGCTCTTTTTATGCACATTGTTGCATTGCCGGCTCTCTTTGTGTGTGTTGTTTCTTGGATTGATGACCAGTTTCTTTTTCCAGATGCGATGATGACGGGACCACTGATATTGGAATGGCAGTAGAGATAGGGATGCCAATTAGAGTCACACTAGAGGAAGGGGCGAAGGATGAACCATATTTCTTAGAACTGTCACCCTGAACGACAGTAGTGGACTCAGCCTATTAGTAGTGCTTCTTGAGATCCTTTAGGGACATTTCATGAGGCGTCATATCACAAATAAACAAAATCAACAAAATAAAGTTAGATGAATTGACAAAAGTTACACAGAAAAATCCCACTTACGTATCCAGGCATCCAGGGCGCTTGGGACCAGAAATACAGTCCCACATCCTTGAGGAGTAACCTCGCATCTGCTTGCTCAGCAAGTGACAAGTCTTCCCAAGACACTCGAAACTAAACCAACGCACGAGTCCAATATAAGGGAAACATGGGGCAGCCATCTGGGTAGTGAAGAAAATCCACCCCGAGCAAATCCAACCCCACTCAGATTTTGAAATAACTAGTTTTGAATTTCTTATAGGATTGATCAAAAGCCTGTATCAGGTTATGATGCACGATCCCACTCAGGAAACCTAACCAACTGATACTCTAGCCTTGGGAATCTTAGCATTGAAAAAGTAAAAAATGAGTAGCATGGAGAGGGTGTGACCAAAGTGATCGCACAATACTTCAAAAGCTTCCACAAATGCCTACCCATTAGGGTGGAGCTGGGAAAGGGCAATGTTCAGAGTGCTTAGGACCCCGATTTCAAACTCGATGAAGAGGCAGGACAAGTAAAGACAGGAGAAGAAACTCTCATAAATGAAGGTAAAGTCTAGTTAACTAGGATTTGTACACTCGTGATAGACTGAATTAGAGACTAAACAACAGACACACTCCATGTTGGGTGCCAGAATAGAGTGATTAAATGATCCCCTTTCCCACAGTTTAGCAATGGACTTTTCATTTTGAAGAGATGAAGGGATGGACAAAACCTCGTCCTTCACCAGGCATATGAAACCCTAGTAGAAGACGCCATAAAACCCTAGAAAAAGGACAAAAAGCTCAGAGGAGGGAAAGAAGACGAGCCCCGACAAATGCCCCCTACAGTGGTTTGATGGAAAATAGCGAGAAAATGAAAGCTCCACAAAAAGCAGAAATAGCAGAAGCAAAAGTGAAAGGGAGAAATGAAGAAGAAAGATAAATTTATAGGGATAGGTCACGACCTTTCAGTTTAAAAAATGCAACGGTTAGGGATAAAAAATCGCATCTTAGGGCCATGAATTCTCAAATGGCACAATCTGTGTCCAAATGCCCCATTAATGATGCAACACACCGTATCCCCAAAATGCACAATTAATAGCCTAGGAATACAGGAATGTCACAATCATTAAGGTTGTGCACAAGTGTCTTTATAGGAAACAAAAATGGCAGTTGCTAACCCTCATACATGTGGTAAGTGGGTACTCACAAAAGGTCTCTCTAGCGTGACCCGATCAGGAATAGCACGCCCTTTAGGCTCTCATTTAGCCCGGACCCATCATAAGAAGCTCATGCTTGGGGCAATGCTAAAGGTTACATTACTCCAATCTTCAACCACTCAGCTCAAACTCTTGCTCGTTCAGACCCGACTTACATCTCAACTGCTCAGACTTTGAGTCACTCGGCTCGAGCTTACGCTCGACACTCATGACTAGGGGGCTCATATTTCCCCGGGATAATAGGGGCCCACGAGTGCCCCTCATCCCTTTATTTTAGGCAAGAATATAGGAAAATCCAACCCCTCATCACACGTGGATCCTAGGCAGTTACACTGTGTGATGATGGGCTTGGATCCAGGGTCCTGTGGCCCTATTTTCTTTTTCTATCCCTCTAATTGTATAAATAGCCTCGAAGCCCCCTATTATAATTCAAGTGTGACACATTAAAAGGCTAATAAACACTAATTCCTAGGGAGATTCTCTAGGTTTTGTGCATTCCCTTGCTTTAGTGTGAATAGATAGGTTTGGGGAGAAAAGAAGAGAAAAAGAGAAAGAGTTTCATTTTTTTTCAACTCTAAATCAATAATCTTAAATCTATTACTATTGTTTCGTTCACGATTAGAGTATTTTGAAATTTGGACACCATGTTCTTGATATCCAATTCTTTCTTCTGAATTGTTGAATTTTGTTTTGAAAGTTAGAGACCTTAAATATGAATAAGAACATAAGAAATAGAGTTTTCTTTTACGAAAGCTAACTTTTGTTGCTAGATGGATATTGCCCTGATGACATAAAAACTTTGGGCTATTGCCCCAGCTAGGATAAGGTGGCCAGTTCACAACAACACCTTTTTTTTCATCCAAAAGGCCATATAAAAAAGGTTTAAGTTGAATTTTAGGTCATCTTTAGTCCACGAGAGGATAGGAACACTTTGTGGAGGCTTTTTAAATCTTAAGGAGACTTGAAGATGAGGGATCTCTTTTGATTTTCCTTCCTTTTCTATTACTTTTCATTGATCTTTTGTGTTTTCTTTGTTTTTATGTTAGCCCTAATGCAAATGTGTGGCTAAACCTTTTTTCTTTGTTTGAGTGTAACTCACTCCCTTTCTAGCTATGTAATTGAATATTTTGTATGATTGATTTTTTTAATCAATGTTAGTATTTCATGTTAGATTCCTAATGCATATATCGAATAAGAGAATAGTTAGGTGTGTGTTTGAGGTTTTCCAAACGAGTTAATAAATGAAATACCCATTAATTTTTTCTTATAAGGACAAAGTTGAATTTAATGCTTGTTATGGTTAATTCTTAAAGCAAACACTATCGTTAAATGCTATATGGATATTTATCTTAGGATAGAATTTAGGATTTATGCTCTGGGAGATCAATCATAGTCTATGCTACTTGATTCATTGCGTAATCATATTAAATTGGAAAAGATATGCTTAAAAGGGAGAAATATGAAACCTAATCCAACACTCTTATTTATATTTACTTCAATTTCTTTTATTTTTCACCCACAACAATTTTATCCACCAATAATAATCAATTATAAATATCTGTGAACATATTGTATATATTTTTATAGTGTTTTACAAATATAGATTGTTACTTTATGGATTACCAACAAGTCCCTATGGATACAATATGTAAATATTTATCAAAACTACAATGGATTTGGTACACTTGTCAAAGTCCCAACATTGAAATTTATGAGTTTTATCACAGATGTGTTAGAAAAATCTCTCATTTTTCTTTACAAGTAACATGGACTTTTGAAATTTTTAAATTAATTAATTTATTATTTTTGCAAAAATTTATTATTGGCATTCCAAATATTTTGTATTTAAAGTTAAAACTTTTGTAAAATGCTCATTTTGCTTGTTGATTATTATTATGAGTTGAAGTCAAGATTTATTATGAGTTTTATGAAATGTTTGTATTCTTTTCTAAACAATATTCTCTTTGACTTCGTTGCTTGCCTTTATGATTTTTTTATATGGCCTCCCATATTTCTTTAGTTATTTTATAGCTAAACATCTTGTTAGATTTTGATTTATGTAAACATGGGTATTGAGAAAATCTTGCCTTGACATTCATATCCATTTTCCTAATTTTAGTTGTTGATCATTGGTCCTTATATTTTTTTTTGTCATTGGTGTTTGTTGGCACAAGATTATCTCCATTTACGATACCAATCCAAAGACGACTATGGATTTGATGGTCATTTTCACCATATCTTTCCAATAGACATAATATTCACTAAAGAAGACAAGAGATCTATTTATTAAAGCTCCATCAACAATAAGTTGGTTTGATTGTTGTGTTGTCACTAATCTTTTTCATCTTTACTTGTTAAGGTGTTTAACTTAAAGGTTAGGCTCAGAAACCAACTAAAGGTATGAGCAAAAGCCTTTACAATGGGGGGTTGAAAGAAGTCTTAAGATTTTTTGACCTTTTGTACACTTTGAACATTTTAAAAGAAAAGAGATTAGGGAAGAGATAAACTTGAAAAAATATCAATACTTGTTCACCCTCATAATCTATGGTTATAGTCCTTAACTTTACCAAGATTTTACTATCACAAAGATATGTTATAGATCCTTAGACTTTATACACTCAAGTACTCTAGCACAAGTCTCCCTGGTCTCAACCCACGAGTATTCTTTGATCAACAAGCTTCCTCAGGTTCAACAACCTAATACAATAAATCTGAAAAGAATTTTCTATCTCATAACTTATCTATATGTATAAGATAGCTTATTGTATAAGGTAAAACTATAAAGATAGATCTAGAGACTTTAAAACAGAGTTTCAATGTATAAATCAAAATTTTTAATGGTCTTCAAGTCTCCACCTTATGTATTTATAAAGCTTTTTTGAACTTGTCTATAGTTGAAATCCCTATAGGAAGGGCACTCCTCTTTTTGAAAAACTAGTTGCCTAGCAGGTGTGGTGAGAGATTATTAACTTTTCTAAAAAATAGTTGTCTCTTTTCCAAAAAAGGTAAGAACCCGTTTGGGGTGGTTGCGAGTTTCTGATTTTTTGTTTTTAAAGTGAATTTGAAAACAAAATCTATTCAACAAAAAGAGTGCTAAAGTGAGTTTTTACTCATTTTTAAAACAGTTTTCAATCATTTTTAAAAACAAGATAAAATGGTTTTATGTTTTTTGTTTTTAGTTATGAACTTTTAACACTCGTCCACCACCACCACCGTCGTTCTCTCTATTCCCACCACTACTACCACCTTACTACCATAACCATCATCGCCGTTAATGTTACAACCACCACCACCACCATGACCACACCCTTCACCACCACCACCGCCACTATAACCATAATTATCATCACCATTGTCACCACCATCATAACTGCCACCACCTCTGTCGCCATCACCACCACCACCATCACCCTACCACCATAACCACCATCACCAGTGTTGCTGCCATTACCACCACTATTGTTCCCACCATCACTCTACCACCATAATCACCATCGCTACTACTGCCACTATTGATGAAAAGTCTGGTCAAAGAGACGAAAACCATTTTTATATATAAACCAAACTCCATGAGATTTATTGATAACTAACATTATGTTTACTAACTTGAATAAAGTTATATATTACTATTTGATATGTGCGGTTAAGTGTTTCAGGAAATATAAAACATTGGTTATAAAAGAAAGAGGGAGTATATGTTTATAAAGTCTGATCTCAACATAAGTTTGGTCTTAACATAAATTCCTTAGATCCAAAACAAAGAAAAGTTTTGAAGTCTGGAAATTTGCTTCAAAAGGAACGGGCTTGCATCAAAATAACTCATCAGACCCAGACTTGGAAAACATCATTCAAGCTTCAAAAAACACAAAAGTATTAGAACTTGTCCTCATCTTGAATCATCTTAGAAATGGTCTGATACATGAAGCATCAACGGTCATAAGTCATCTTCATCAAAAAGCTTAATGAAAAGATTCACGAAAGGAAGATTAACTAAACAGGGTGGATTCTAGTCTAGTCTAAAAGCATCTAAGTTTCACCTTTATCTTAGCATTTAGAGATTCCCTGAATCTAAGCTTTCCTTCTTGGTGAAACTTATGCTACATCTACTCCACCTACGTCTGTATACATCCTGAAAGCTCTCATATTGATATTTCTTGTGGAGAACGTCTCACACACTTTCTTTGTATCAACAAAAGCTCTAATCCTTTATGCAATTCCAGCAAGAAAGGTTTTTGTCCTGTGTATAACAACTCTCTCAAACGGTCATATAACTGGCGGCCTCTCCCTAAACTCAACAGGGGATGATTCTACATAAACAAAATTATTCTCCTCATTAAAATAGCTCTCAAAAAATCAGAAGACAAATTAAAAAGAAGAGCAAAAATTAAATTAGAGAGCTGAAGCAGAAAAATAAACACAAGAAAGCAAAAGAGAGAAGAGATTGTGAAAAGAAGAAGATGAGCTAGAACACACTAATCACAGTGTAATGGAAAAAGAAGAAAAATCATGAACAAGCATAAGACGTTCTTGTATAAAAGCTCATACGAAATGAAAAAATGGCACAGACTCAACTACGAATAACCTTACTTGGAAGATCTGCCATGAAGACAAAGAAAGCTCGCTATGTACAATAATCTTTTCCACTTAGATGCCATAGCAACTTGGGATATGCCTTTGTGTTCTTAATGGTTTAATATCCCAAGTCATGCTTTCTGGCTCAGTACATATTCCAATCATCTTTCACCATTTGAATGTACAGAGCCCTATGAGAAGTAAGTCCCCACTTTCTTTGCAAACCCCACTTTTGTGGTTTATCACTTAGCTCTGCTAAGTCAAGGGGCTTACTTTTAAACTAATATTTCTAATCCTCTGATAATATAGGTCTGGTGGGTTGCCAAACTCTGTTAGTGTGGGAAACACTATAGGCCCAGAGAGGCTTTTGAAAGAATACTCGGGGTTTGAGCCAGGAGTGGCTTATGAAAGAATACTTGGGTCTGCCCCAGGAGTGGGTGCGTGCAAAAGAATACTTAGAAGCACGGGGTGTGCTTAGGCCAGGAGTGGCCAGACTCAAGAATACTCAGGGGCCAGGAGTGGCCGGTGTCAAGAATACTCTTAAGGATATTAGAGGAGTCTGGTATTGAAGCACAGGTTGTGCTTAGGCCAGGAGTGGTTGAAGTCAAGAATAATCAGGGTCAGGAGTAGCCGGAGTCAAAAATACTCAGGGCCAGGAGTGACCGGAGACAAGAATATTCAACATGCAATGTAAAATACTTTTACATAGTGGAAATCCTTCAAGTTTGAAGGTACCGGATATAGTCTCCGAGTTGGAGGTGAACTAGTATAAATCTCTTGCGTACTGTCTCTTTCTCTCTTACTATTTTCTATCAAAAGTCTGGTGCACAATGATTGTTAAACTCGATAATAAAAGTCCTATAAAATAAGCGCTCTCTCTTATTCTCTCAATCAAAGAATCACGTTCTCAGTCGCTTCATAAGTCTGATCTGCGGCATAATGCCCTAAACGTTTAAATATCACTTTTTGGTTTGAAAAAGTAAACAGACTTATTCAATCCCCTTTCTAAGTCTGTTCTTTGAACCAGCAGCCACTATCATCACCATCACCATAACCTCCATCGTCGTTGCCAATGTCACCATGCCCTTCATCACCCCCACCCCACCATCACTATTGTTATCATCACAACTGTTGTCACCATTGTTACGACAACAATGACCTTCATCACCACCTTCACCATTACCATCGTTGTTGTCACCATCATTGTCGTCATCATTATATCATTGTCACCACCATCGCCGCCACCACTATCACCACCTTTGCTGCAACCACCAATATCATTATAGAAGATTTCTTATTACTATTAATATTATTATATTATTATTGTTTATGTGTAAAGTAATTTTGATCATAATTATAAAAGTTTTAGAACAACTTTTTAAATTTTGAAATCATATATATTCAAACATGAAACTAAAAACCTTTGGTTTTTAGAAGTTTTAAAAGCAAAAATAAAAAAATCACCCTGAACAAGGCTTCAGATAATAGGAGTATAATACGTTTTGCTTCAACGCAACTACAAAAGAGGAAAGCTTGTCTCTAAGGTCTTAAAAGGTCCTTGAAAAGTCAAGACGTGTCTCAGAAGTATGACCGTTGTAAGAAAACTCTAACCTTGATACAATAGACCATATACTTTTGTAGGCTTGAGTCTCTGAGCCTCCAAACTTGTATTTTTCTATCAACAAACCTTTGGTTCTTCTTTCAATATACTTACGAGCCTAATTAGATATGACATAAATTTTTCATCATTTTAAATAAATATTCATCATCCTTATAATTTTAGGAACCAACAATCTTCATTCTAACTATTTTTAAAAAATAATATGACACACTAATTTTATCTCATAAAATTTTATTAAATGCTTTTGATAATTCTAAAAAATGTAGCATACTTAAAATAGTTAATAAGAGTAATTAAGAAAAAAATAAATGTTTTATAAAAACTCTTAAATGTCTTTGTAAAAAGAATCACAAAAGATTTTAAAATTGTGACTTACAAAAGATCATTACTTTAACTTAAAGTATTTTGTATATCCCTTTCTTTTTTTAAGACATCTTTAACTAAATTGGGAAGAGTTAAGAATTTTAGTTAATTTTGTTAATAATATTAATTTTGTGAATAATTGAAAATAATCTTATAAAAAAACATTCTAAAAAACTTCAAAACAAAGTCTTATAAAAAGTAGACTTATTTTAAATCACTTTATATCTTCAAATTTTACTTATTATTTTAAAGTACTGATGAAATAATAAATATTAAGACCAAAAATATCCTTCGTTAATAAATGCTTTTTTTGTGCTTTTTAATACTGTTTTAATATTTCTCTCGCACCAGACATTCCAGAGGATAAGTAATAAGGAGTATAGAAAATCTACTAATACATGATAAAATTAATTTAATTTTTTTAACAATTTGTAAGAACTTAAACGACCGGTAAAACATAAGGATAATTAGTAAATATGTTCTTACTTTTTATTTTATATGTAATATATATTATTTTTCAACTATAAATTTTGTCAGTCTAATTTCTTTCAAAGTCGTGATAAATAGACACTTAAAGATTTAGCATTCTATGAACACCTTTTTTTCTCACCCATTTAATTCCTATTTAACATCTTTTAATCATCTATCACATTTAATTTCTATCGTATCATCAGTTTTATCAATAACGGAAGACGTTTCATAATAGTTAGTTAAAAATAGCATAAAGATTATGGTTGATGACATGAGAGGTTATCACAAAAGCCATGACTATCATGACATATATTTGTATATATATGCATAAAACAAACATGCTAAAATTAATAACTATACAAATCTAATGAAATAAGTCAATTAAAACATATCATAACTTATCAAGTTTAAGCAAACGGTCAAACATGACTCATAAGTCAAATAATAACTTTATCGAGCTCAACCAACTAAAATCTAATGGCAACTAGTTCTAGCAACAAATGTTTGAAGAAAAGGGAGAAGATCAAAATGAAAGGGCATACTAGGATCCTCAAAGAAAGTGACCAAAAAGTGAAAAGGGAAAAGAAAGAGAGAAGAAAAAGAGAACAACAAAAACAAAGGTGAGAAGAAAATAGAAGAGAAGAGAAGATAGATAGAGAAGTGAGTGGGTGTGTGATAAATAGAGTGAAAAAAAAAATACAGTAGATGTCTTACATTAAAGGTGATCGGAAGACCACCAAAGATGATCGCCAATTACTAGGGCTGGTCTTGACATTTCATGGACCCATAAAGAAAATAATAGATAAAGGCCTAATGCATACAAATTTTTTATTTCAATATACCAACATATATCCTATAAGTATGCAAACAATTTAATAAAAAATAACAAATATCATTACTTGTTTAAAAAACTATTATGTGGAAAAAATAATAGGGAAGGAGGGAAGCTAGAAATGTGGAAACAATAATAACGATATTGTGGGAAAAGTGATGGGCAACATGAAGGAAGCTGAAGCTTTAAATCACATTACTCACCAAATGATTTTTTAAAATATATATCAAATTAACTCTTTTTTTATGCCTTTTTCATTTATGGACTCAGTGTCAGAACAACCTCCAAGGTCGACCCTGCCGATTACACGAGCATAACAAAGGAGCAACAAAGTGGCAGGGGTCATAAGCGAAGAACAAAGTAGAGAAGTGGAATGGAATGGACACACCCGACTATTCCGAGAGTATGAAAGGAAATTTTAGGGATTTTTTTCATTTAAAAGGAGTGTAACAGACCGGGCCAATTGAACCAAAACCATTGTATTAAGTCATAACCGAGTTGAATCACCTAAGTTGTCGTAACAAGTGGAATCAAACATTTTTAAATTGGATAAACTAGATTGATTCAAATATTTTTAAACAAAACCGATGACTCGGTACATAAAACCAATTGAACAGACTACGCTATTTTTTTTTTCATGTGGGTTTCATTAAAAAGCATTAAAAGACCATTTTTTAAGGGGACCATGTATTACTGTAACACATGGCTGTAATTGTTGCATTGGATGTAGAACTACGGGTTATCCAAAAAAAATGTAGAACTACGGTGAAATGATTGCAGCTTCTATTTTAACTTTTGAAGGCTATAACTTTCGATGTGGGACTTTGGAACAATTGTGTTAACAAGTTATAGAAGGATGGTTAACTTTGACCCATCAACCTCTAAGTCGAGACAACACAACTTCAAACCACGGGAACAACATTATTTTTAATATTTAAATGACATTTTTATTTTTTATATAATATTTCATATACACCGATTTAACCAGTAATATACCGATCTAATCAATAATCCATTGATTCAGTATCTCGAATTCGAATTTAATAACACTGGCTTAAAAAACCCATGGTTAAAAAATAACAAGCTGAGCCGACCTATCATCTTTTATTTTTATGTTTTTAGCAGAATTTCCACCGTGAACCATCATATTGATTAGAACGCGTGCGCCCGTACACACATATATCACTTAAGGCCCAATCCTCTTTGTTTGTTGAATGCAATATGTGAAAGGTCTTGAAGAGTCCAAAACATTAGAAACAGGATCATAGGAGCGTGGGCATTAATTTAAGCTAACGAAAGTGGTATGATTTAATGAAGTGCGTGATGGGGTATAGTGTACGGGTCAGATATCTTCTATGCATGAGCAATTAATGGAGATCAATGAGGTAGATCAAAACTTTCACGTCCTTTTCTCGACTAGATGTATCTTACAATCAAATGTTATTTAACAAGGTATTTCATTTCTTAGCTTGACACACAAAAAACTATCACTATTTTTTTGTACATTACGAATGTTCAAGCAGATAACACTAGTAAAATAATTAAGAAATTTCTTAAAAATTACTTTTATATATAATTTTCACAGATTTAATCTTTAGTTTGAGTCCTCGAAAAGATGACATGAGCAAATAATTGAATATCTTAAATATTTATTTATGAATATAATGTTAACCAAAGGCGGACTCAAAAAAATTGTTAACCAAAGGAAAAATGAAAAAAAGATATTATTCTCATTTAATGTATTCCCTATATACATAGGTCCCATGAAAGAGTTCAAGATATCTGACATGAAAGCCTAGTATCAACATGAAAGAAAAAAACACAAAAAACTAAGTTTAATTTTACCATTTACATGATGATGCATCTCTGAGAATCGTCACCAAACTAGTAACACTACACAATCCTTTCCTTCAAATATAGTTCAAGCTACCAGACAAGAAAGCTTAGTATCAACAGAAAAATACCAATAGAATTTCATTTTACTTCTGGTTCCATTTACATGACGCACCTCCAAATTTATCACCAAACTATCAGCACTAAACAACCCTTTTACTTCAAACAGGCTATAACCACAAAATCTGATTGAATTCCTCAACTACACACAAATCAATGTTTCTCTCACATTCAAGAGCTGCACAAACTAGTATAATTTCATACAGGGTTCTCACCAGGCAGATAAGAAGGAGAGCCACCCTCAACCTGGTTTTTCTTCCTTTGGAAGATACCACTGATATTAGGCAAGAGGGTTTTCTTTGAAACTGAAACCTTCTCCTTTTCAAACTTCTTCACTTCCACTTTTGTATGAGGAGGATTCTGCTGCTTCTGAATCCTGTAGTGCTGAGGAGATGATTCTGATGAGATCTGAGCTTCAGCTAATATTCGAGATGCAGCTTCCGCTGCCTTCTTCTGCTCGCGCTCGCGCCACCTTCGAAGCTCGGTCTCCACTGCCCTTTTTGCCGCTTCTGCCATCTCAGCCTTTCTCAAGGCCTCCTCTGTTGCTGTCTTTATATCCTCAATCTCCTTCTGAGTTGTCTCTAACCTTTTGAGAGCCTCATTTTCACTAGCTTTAACAGCTTCAACTTGAGCCTTGGCAGCAGCCACTTTCATCTCTGCTAACTTATCAGATTCTTCAACTTTACAACTTAGTGACTCAAACTCCTCCTTTGAGATTGTGATCACAGCACCAGATTCAGATGTTGATGCACGTGCGGCAGTAGTCCTTTCAGTTAACACTGTAATCTGTTCAAGAGCACTTGCCTCGGCTGCTTTCGCTGCTTCTGCTTCTTCCAGTGCCACTTTAAGCTTTTTCTCTGCATCTTCTAATGCAAACATGGTAACTTCGGCTTCCCTCTTCAATTCTGCTGTCTTCTTCTTCATATCTTCTGCTTCCCGCCTTGCATTTTCTGTTTCAGATGTCAGCTGGCTAAGAGTCAGGATCATTTCCTCAGATGCACCTCTGACTTTGGATTCTTCTGCCAAGCAGGCTTCAAGCTCGGACTTACTTTTGCGGAGCCTGACATGCAGGTTCCCAACAATGGATTCAGTTTCAGACTCTTTCTCCTTCAATTCAGAATGTTCTCTCTTCACATTCTCTAGTTCCAAATTTAGAGTTTCCACCAAGCTTCTAAGACAGCTTTCCTCATCTGCTACTTTCTGCAGTGACTCCTTGGCGTCATCAAGCTCCAAAGTGACACTTTTCACAGAGTCCAAGTCTGAAGTCCTTTTATTTTCCATTTCCTTCTGCAGGGCCCCAATTTCACTCACGGTCTCAGCCAGCTGCACTTCAAGATTTTTTGTGAGCTCGGGACTGAATTCCTTCTTTAGAGCTTGCAATTTCTTTTCAGATTGTTCAAGGGTAGCTTTATATGATTGTCTTAGAACATCTTTCTCAGCTAAAACAATAGATTGTTGTTGCTGTGCTTCAATAGATGCAAGCTTCGCATGCTCAATTGACTCCTTTACAGCTGAAATTTCTTTAGAAAGCTCAGACACTCTTTCGGTGTTTTCCTCCAATGCCTCTTCAGCTTCTGCTGCTTGCTTCAGAGCAGACTCCCTTGCTTCCAAGGATGAATCATACTCCTGACGAGTCTTACAAAGTTCTTGCTTTGCAGCATCGAGCTCTGTCATGGCGGATGCATACCTTTTAACTGCAGATTCCAACTCTTCTTTCCAGGCAACATTTGATCCATCAGGGTCACACTTTTCTTCTTTAAGTTGTTTTGCCTGATTCTTTGCAGCTTCTGTTGCTTTGATTGCTAATGCCCTAGATTCATCAATAACTTTCAGCTTTTGTGTCAGATCCTCAACTGTCCTTCTAGCCCTTTCAAGTTCCACCAGAGCTTGATCTTTGGTAGTTTCAGCATTCTTTACTTGTTCCCTTAACTTGTGCAGCTCTTTTTGGGCTACATGAAGTTGTGTCTCCTTGGCCAAAACTCTCTAGTGAAAGAACATACTTGTAAATTACAAGATACTTGAAAGTAACAAATAATTGTATTCTATTGATTCACAAGAGTTTGCAGCATTATATAGATGAGATACAAAACTAATCTCCTAAGATTAGAGATAAGACTCTTAAAGATTAAAGATAAGACTCCTAAATATTAGAACTAATCTCATAAAGATTAGAGATAAGATTACAACAAATAAGGAAACTAATATCCTAAAGATTATAGATAAAACCAAATAAAATCATAATCTACAATCTATAATATCTATCATTATCTCAACAAAGATGAAAAAGACTAAGTACAATCAAAGCTAACCTTGAAAGAGGGAAATAGAAAATAGCAGTCAGAAGATAACCTAATTCAGTGGTCAGAAGTTAGAACAGCTTAAGTTTGGTTGTGTCCAAGTAAAACATAGATTCCTATGGTAATTGATTATCTAAAATGGTGGATACAGATTTAGATAATGTTACATGAAAAACCTAATGTTATCCTCGAATCCACATAAACTTGAACTAATTCATTCACATGCACAAGATATTCTCTCTTAAACACCACACTATCTTGTACACAGATCTTTAGTGCTACTAAAACTCAACCAAAACAAGTATCTACCTCTCAAGTTTCAACTATACAATGGCTTACAATCTTTATAGAAACAGACCAAGGTTGTCAAACTCGGGAGTCTAGATAGACTTGTTTGGGTCCTATAGATTCGACTCGGGAATTAACTCATAGACCCATAAAACTTACCTCGTATTAAAATAATATTTAAAAAATAGAGCCTATATGTGTCCGGCAAAAAAAAAAATGTCATAGAACACTAAAAAACTGCATTCAAACTTAAAAAACAAAATACCATAGTATTTAATACAAGTTAAAATACCAAAATGCAGTGGCCAAAACTTCCAAACGAGAGCAGAAGCTGCAAAGGCTAACAGAAGCATGAGCACATAACATGGGTAGTGGTGAGAGCAGAGAACACCCCCAGAAGCTCGCAGCCTCACACACAGTCGTGGAACACCCAAAAATTAAAGTTTGTGCTCAAAATGCAGTCATTTCTGGGAGTTTTAAAAATTGAGATGCAGCTATGGACTCGTGGACCCGGCATAACTTGCGAATCAACACGAGTCTAGACAAGTTTGAAGAGCCACGAGTTTATGCACAAGTTAATCAGACCATTTTGGGAACCTGATTTATCCTCCATAGTCCATACCATTTACATAGTCAAACTTAGAATAATCATTGTTTAAGTAAAAGCTAAAATATGTTGAAAATGCTATAAGAATACATAAAGTAATTTAAACTGAAAAGTTATTACTAATAAGGTATGATTTACCATAAGATGTCTATTATGTACTCTCAAATAGAACAGAAGGTTAAATTTGTGAAAAATGCACTAGATCCTCAGAAACAAATGATGAAAACATGGAGAAATTCTATACTACTCACTGTATTCATGAATGAAAGAAAACTGGTAGAGCTATGAGTGCAACATGCAAGGAGGACAAGATGGGGAGTATTGAGGATGTTCATTCTTCTGCCAGGCTGCTGCAGAACAGAATGTTGATGTGGCAGTGAAAGGAAGAAGAGAGGAAGGATTAGAGGAATGAAAATACCTATATATCCAAGAGGAACTGGGAAAGAAGAGAGTTACACATGAATACAAAACGGCTTGGGGGCGTATGGGCATAGAGGTTTCAAGACCTTCAGGGTTCGCTATATCATTTCTATTTTTGTTTCTGTTTGAGTTTTTACTATAGACTGAGAAAGAGGGAGGGATACACTAGTATACAGAATCTTCAGGAAGTGATAATACCATATCTCTATCAGTAATCTCTAGTGTTATTCAATAAAAGTCAGTCTGCATTTTCAAGACCTATTATAAGCGCAACAGGTTTGACACAGTTATCAAAGCCAAGCACCTCATCATTGCATAACAGAAAAAAACTTGGGACAACATAATAGTGTAAAACCGAATTAAATAAACTAGGCAACTATCTGTGGCATCCAATGCATATTATCATGCCTTCATAAAGTTAACTATTATATTATTATTAAAGGGGTAAATAGGCTACTTTGAAAGTCATGCATGGTTCATGCTACACTGCACAACTTTCAAATTTCAATATAATTCAGAAACAGAACAGATTTGTGGTTGAGCGCACGCACATACAAAAAATGAAACTGACAATTACCTCAGCAGAATAAGGTTTTGCCTTCTTAATGATGGGTTTCTCACCAGAGAAAGCACCTTCACCAAATAGAGAGACAGCATCTTTTACAGACTGAAAAGGTGGGCTGGTGTCAATCTCCCCTACTTCCGGTTTTGGATTAGGAGATTCAGTAGCACTTTGCTGGAATTTTGCTACCATTGTGTCTTAACTCTTGAATCAAAATATTAAGGAGTCCGAAGCCAAACCTGTTATAAACAACATGTTGCAAGGAAAAAATTCAAATAAAATATCATGATCATAAATTAGTAATTATAAATATCAAACTTAAAACAACCCTGTATTTTGGCTCTGTTTGGTAAACCAAACTTATAGATTGTAACTTATGGTTAATAGCTTATGTCTTTTCAAGTAGCTTATAACTTATTGAAACACTTGTCTAACAAAACTAGCTTAAATTGTGTTAAATGAGTTTAAAAGACATTTAATATTATTATTATGCGAAAGGTAAAATTTGTCTTTCTAAAAGAATATAAGATAAAAATGATAACCAAGCTATTGATGAGAGCAACTATCAGCTACCTCAAGTAGCTTTTCAAAAGCTAAAAGTTATAAGCTACTCTTATTTTATGTATACCAAACAACTCTAATAGCTTTTGAAAAATTATAAGCTCCTAAATAAGCTATAGGCTACCTTTGCCAAACCGACACTTTATAAATCTGAAGAGAAACATAAAGGAAGACCAGCACCAAGTTAAAGACAAAATTCCAGATACCACAAATCTATTATGACAACTTTGTGGCAGACACGGGATTATTCTCCCACCAAGGGGAATAAAGCAGTGTCAAGTATCAAGAGATACAATAGAACCCTAAAATCAGTAATACTAGTGGCCATTAGGTCCATAGAAACAGTAAGATTCTCTCTCGTATCCACTTTTGAACTATCAATAGCTTATTTTGGATCAATTGTTAACAGCCAACAAGATACCAGAATATCTTACATCAAGAAAGAACCTTTAAAATCAGCATACACCTCACACAACAAGCAGCTTCTATCCACACAACAAAACCCTAAATGCATAAACATAACCCCACCAAAGAATTAAGTATATTGCAGCACTAACAATGCATGTTAAACAGTCCATTTACAAAACCCAAATTTTAATGTTTCCACAGTGAATTGAGAAGTCAAGGAGCTTTAAGCAGTGCGAATTGATTCCAAACACAAAATGCAGAGACTGCATGCAATTCAAATTTTGGTATGTGAAAAGCAGTACCAGAACACTTCACAATCAGACTCCACTCTATTTTGATTCCAAAGGATTTTTCAGTCCAAACTACACCCTTCAGAAAAAGATTACAACACACACATATATACATACATACATACATACATATATACACACATATATATATATATATATATATATATATATATATGTGTGTGTGTGTGTGTGTGTGTGTATTAAGGAATATTGAATTTCTAGGATTTTCTAAAATTTGAATTTGAATGTTTTTTTTTCCCACAACCACTCGGCAGGGCAGGGTAAAGAACACTGCAAACTAGAAGTCCCACGGCGCATAAAACAAGTCGGTCAAAACGACCTGAAAACGACACAAAAACATCACCAAACACCGGAAACAGAACATGAATTGAAATGACAACCAACGAAGCTGAAAGTAGCTCGTTCACACAATTCAACAAAAACCCATCAACATGAACCGAAACCCATGATCCCAAAACCATTAAAGTTTCCAGCTTTCACATAATCCACATGAAAATTCACCAAAAAAATAAAACCCCCAAAAAGAATTTTAACCTCACCTTCCAAGGCCTCTGTATGAAGCTGATTCTGAAATTGAATTCTTAGAGAGAGAGAGGGGGTCTTGGAGAGAGAAAGTGATGGGTGGGTTTGAAAAATTCCGAAAGGTGTTGAAGACAAATTTTATGTATCAGCTACAGTCAAGTTCAAAAAGATGAGTGCGTAATCACGTGCATCCGTTCCTATTTTAAAATCTCCGTTCCCGATTCAAGGCGTTGTACGTTTGTGCACATCGGTTGGAGCCATTTTAGGTAAAATGACACTTCTGTCCTCGTGGTACAATGCTGAATAATGATAGCGTGGGGGTAAAGGGGTGGGAACAGGGTAGGGTTGGCCACGTCATCGGTGGCACCGTCCAAGAGAACACTGATGGGTGACGATGACCGTAAATAGGAAAATGAAATCTGGTGTGAAAGAGAGAGAAAGAGATGTTAGACAGCAAAAAGGCTTCCTTTCCTTATTTCACTATGCCTGTCTCCAATAATTGAGGGAAAAATGAATCAGTAATAAATAAATAAATGAATTTGTTAAAAAAATAATGAATAAAGGCTTGTTCATAACAAATTTTCGACTTTTTTTCCATTTTTAAATAATTTAATTACACTTTCATTTTTGTAAAAAACGAATTTAGTTTAATTTAATTTAATTACACTTTTAATTTTATTTTGATTACAGTTTTTTTGCACTTTCATTCATATATAAATAATGGTAAAATATGTTTCTGTCTCTTAATTTTAGAAAATAATTTATTTTAAGATAATCAAATGATAATTACAATTAAGTAATACGCAATGCTACGGATTAACATTACGCACTACAAGCATGCTCATTCATCAACAACTCTAACAATTAAAATTGCATGGGAAATAAACTACCTTTTATTCTCAAACTAAAATCCACACGCATGGAATCAAACATTTTATAAAATAGCTCTAAATAAATTGTCTCCGCCAATCTAACAAACACCAAAACTTTGAATTTTTCATGCTTCAACTATTTCCCTTTCTTTGGTCATATCAACTCTGATAATATCAAGTTAAAGCACATACATTTTAGTAGTGAAAAAAAATGATAGTGTTAAATGATAGAAAATGCAAAAAAAAAGAAACCAAGAAAGAAAAAGGGGGACAACATAGATGGCGGCGAAGATGACAGTGAACATGTGAAACAGGCGGTTAGGGGTGGATTGTGAGTAGTGTTGGTGCGATGGTTGGAGGAAACAAAACGGTAACCAGTGGAGATGGTAGAAGTGCACGGTTTGAGGGACTAAAATGATATATTTCACAAATATGAACTAAAATAAATGAAAAAGAGACACAAAGACTAAAATCAAATATTCTAAGAATAAAAACACGTTTTACCAAGTAAATTAACATGAACTTAAAATTTGTTAATTTATTTATTAATACTATAAAAATATTTTTTGGCGCACAATAAAAATATTTAAGCTTAACCTAGCTTATACAAACTACTAAATCCCTCACCACTATAAGCTAATCCTAGTACTAGTACATTCACATAATAAACAATTCTATCGAAATTAAACTCTTTATAAATGATTTTCTTATAGATTTTTATTTTGTCACTAAAATTTAAAAGATTCTTTCCGCTTATTTCAGGGGATCAAATGGGAAGCTTACGACCACAAGGACCAAATGAAAAACACATTATATTGAAAGGAGATTAAATAAGAAACGAAAACTTTACAACTAGATAATTTTATACTTGGTTCAAAAGAAAAATATAATTTTATGTTCATAAGACTAAATAAGAAACAAAAAATTACCACCAGACAATTTTATTTTATTATAAATAAATAGGACCTAATTCTTCCCTCCAAAGAGTAAAGAGTCAGTTAATTAAATTTGAATATATATATATATATATATATATATAAATATAAAAAAGTAATCCTTCATTAACACTAATTAAATAGATTATAGTATTATATTAGGATTTAGAAATAAACCAGACTTAACTTCAAAGGGCAACTCAAAAAAGGGAAGATTATTTCAAAATTTATGAGAAATATTTAGATAATATTTATAAACAATATACATTTTAACTGTTTATTAATGATTACTAAAAAGGAAAAGATTAACCAAAAGATCAAATAAAAAAAGAAATATATGAATTTTATGAACAAAAACTAAACCCGAAAAATCTTAACCATTAGTTTTGTACTTTAATAAATACAATTTATAAATTCTATGTGACATATGAAGCTTTAATAAATACAATTTAGGTGGTTTTTTAATATGTTGATTAAAGGATGTTTAATCAATTTTTAAATGTTATATAAAATCAAAATTAATTATTAAATAATTTTATTTTAATAATTATATTTTCTTAACTGATTACTAAATGAATGTTATAGATTATTTGTGAGTAAAATTTATTTTATAGTAACATCACCTAACCCGAGATAGTATTAGATGGAAAGATATTGAGTAGGTCTAGTTATATTTTGATTGTTAATTTATGTGAAAGTAGACAAAATGAACACTAACCAATTGGTGAACTACTTGCAAGGACCTCGTTTAATTATAGTTTACACATTACAATTCTTGTATTCTTTGCTTCTTTTTTTTAGTCTCTTTAAGTGTCGAAAGCTAACATGATATCATGTATCTGATTCCTAGTTACATCGCTTTCTAATCTTTGATGGGGTTTGGATAGTGCCCTCATTGACCTATAATTGGATTTTATAGGACGTTGGACCCTATAATATTCACACTTCCATTATTGTCATACCTTTCCTCCATCTACTTATTGCTGTAAATTCTGTATCCCCATGATTTTCTTATTCTTATGGTCTTTCTTTTGGTTTCTTTCTTTGTTTGAATTAGTTTTTACATACAGCGTAAAAAATGAGTTCGGCGTAACAATCAAGATCAAATTCTTTTTCAGACGTAAAATATTATCAAGAGTTTTTTTTATCAAACAAATATAGATATTTGAAATGTGAAAATTGCATATAAAACTAAAATGGTTTAATTTCGATACCTTATCAACGTGATAATCTTCACATTATCGATCAATTAAAAATTAATTTAATTGCATGTATAATAATTTCCACTTAGATAAACAACTAATACTAAAAAAACAGACATAGATTTTTGGCTAAATTACACTTTTGGTCTTCTAACTCTTAAGTTTTTCCAGATTGGTCCCCTATAATTTTTTTGTTTCAATGAGGTCCCCAAACTTTAAAAAAAAATTGATTGGGTGATGATTATGCTTGAAATTAAAAGAATTTGTACTCAATAAGTATTGAACCAATGACCTTTAACTCAACTACCACATCCATCATCACTAGGCCACATGTAACTTTCATGATTTAAATGACAATATTTATATATAAAGGTAACCTTTCAATATCTTCTAAAAGTTTATTTAATTTAATTATTATAATAAAATAATTGTAGGTATATTTAATTTATTTATTGTAAATAAAATATTTAAATCTATATTTAATTTTATTATTGTTAATAAAATATTTAAGAATATAGTTAATTTAATTATTTTTGATAAAATATTTAAAAATATATTTATTTTAATTATTACTAATAAACATTTAAAAAATAAACTTAATTTATTTATTATTAAGAAAATATTTAAAGGTATATTTAATTTTATTATTAATTAGAAAATATTTAAAAATATATTTAATTTAATTATTTTGATCAAATATATAAAAATATATTTATTTTAATTATTATTAATCAAATATTTAAAAATATAGTTAATTTAATTATTTTTTATAAAACATTTAAAAATATATTTAGTTTATTTATTATTAGTAAAATATTTAAAAATATACTTAATTTATTTATTATTAATAAAATATTTAAAAGTATATTTAATTTTATTATTATTATAATATTTAAAATATACTTAATTTATTTATTATTAATAAAATATTTAATTTTTTATTGATAATTTAAGTATATAATAATAAAATTAAATTTACCTTTAAATATTTTATTAATAATAAATAAATTAAGTATATTTTTAAATATTTTATCCAAATAATTAAATTTTAATATATTTTTAAATATTTTATTAACAATAATAAAATTAAATATAGCCTTAAATATTTTATTTACAATAAATAAATTAAATATACCTATAAGTATTTTACTATAATAATTAAATTAAATACACTTTTAGAAGATATTGAAAGTTTACCTTTATATATAAATATTGTCATTTAAGTTATGAAAGTCACATATAGCCTAATGGTGATGGATATGGTATTTTAGTTAAAGGTCATGGATTTAACACCTACCAAGGGTAAATTCTTTTAATTTCAAACATAATCATCACCCAATCAAAATCTGACACATGTCCTAAATTTTGGCGTTGACACGTGTCCAAGCATGTCATGTCAATTTGGGAAAAACTTAAGAGTTAGAGGACCAAAAGTGTAATTTAACCTAGATTTTTACTTATAGGGAGAATCGACTTCAATGACAATTAATCCAATCAGCATAGCATAGGGTATATCCTATATGTGTATTATATGATACTAGTCTAATGATATTTTGGTATGTTTTCCATCAATCCAGTAGGGAGCTAGGGGCTGACTGTCAATGTAAAATTCACTATTTTTTGTGTTGGGCGAATTATGGTACCATCTGTAAGGACATCCCAATACTTAAATTAGTACGGTGCTCTACCGGAAGTCAAGCATATAAGATAAGATTAACATAATTTATCATGAATACTTGGTATTTAAAGAAGTTAATAAGATGCACCTTGATGTGATGTAAGGGTCAATACTTTACAAGAAAAGTCTTCTATATATATATATATATATATATATATATATATATATAGCGCATTAGGATACCGGTGTCGTGCCTAGATCATATGTCACTCGGCTTATTGAAGTGACTGAAAGTTGCTTCAATGAGTTGTGATGGTTTAGATTCAGACTTAGAAGGGGGTTGAATAAGTCCTAACTCTTTTCGCGCGGAATAAACAACAGGGGTCTGAATGGAATTTTAGAATCTTTTATGAATCAAACCTTTAATGAAGAGTAAGACAAAGAGAAGATAACTCAGCAGATTTATATTGGTTCACTTCCAAAGCAGAAACTACGTCTAGTACCTTCAAACTTGAAGGATTTTCACTATGTAAAACGCACCTTTTACACAAATAGCAACAGACCAGTGCCTCAAGTATTCTTGACTCCATCCACTTCTGACTTATACCCAAGTATTCTTTCAATAAGTCACTTCTGGCTCACACCGAAGTATTCTTTCTAAAGCCTCTTCAGGCCACAAAGTATTTCCCATTTAGTCTAGGAGATGGTAAACACACTAGGCTTGTTACACAAAGTTGAGTGATAAAAAGAGTTTGTATTACAAAGAGTAACTCAACGTATAAAGATATAGAGTGTTGAAACAAGATATGCTAAGTCACAATTGTAAGATCCTTCCTTAGTTTCCATTTAATTTTAATCTGTTTAATTAAAATTCTCATAAAAGTTTTCACAAAAATATTTATTCAAAGATTCACCCATCATCAAGACACTCATTTAATCCTAAGGGCCTCAAAACAACTTCCATATAACATTACAAAGCCTAAGTTCCAATCACAAGCAAAGAAAACAAGTTTGGGCAAATAGAGGCCTAACGTGCACACTAGCATTTTAGGCCATTTTGCCAACTTCTAAGGGTCCTATCTTGCTCGATTCACACAACTAAAAAAAAACCTGTTAGCGACGGACACACACGGTCGCTATTTTATGACATATCCGTCACTGAGAGTGTTAGCGATGGAGTTGCAAACGGCAACTCGGCCGTCGCTAAAACATTCATCGCAGACAGAACAACGACAAGGAAATACTCCGTCGCTAAGTTTTCGACCACGTACTGCCGTCGCTACAATGGTCCCTGCTTTGGTAACGTCCGCCGTCGCTAATGTTAACCATATAGCGACCACAAAACACCGTCGCTACATGTAACCATACAACGACCACATGTCGCCGTCGCTACATGTAACCAGACAAAGACCATGTGAGGCCGTCGCTACATGTAACCAGATAGCGACCATGTATCGTCGTCGCTACGTGTAACCAAACAGCGACCATGTATCACCGTCGCTACGTGTAACCAGACAGCGACCATGTGACGCCGTTACTACGTGTAACCAGACAGCGACCACGTGACGCCGTTGCTAAGTGTAACATGTCAGCGACCACCCAGCACTGTCGCTACAGTTAACATGTCAGCGACCACTATATTCCGTCGCTAAAACATTCGTATCCTTTCAGCGACCACTGATGTGTCGTCGCTACTAATATTTTAATTTAATTTTAGACTACTTTAAATAGTATTTCTATTCGTTGAATGCTTCTTTTTTAAACTAGAAACTTTGATAATTAAATTTTGATTTTTTTAATATAATATTAAATTGTTATTAAAAACACAATAATAGATTAAATTTAATTATTAAAATTTAATTAAATTATTAATAATAATCACAATAAGGTGTTTTTCTTAGAATTTAATTACAAATATGTAATATTGACATAATAAAATAATAAATGAAGAATAACATAAAATGATTACTGAATGGATATAATGTAAAAACTATAAATCAAATATACAATGTCTATACATAATAAAAAAGTATAACAAAGTATATAAAAGTAATCAGGGTGGTGGGGGATCCTGTGGTGGTGGTGGGGGCGACTAGGAAGTAAGGGGAGGTAGTCTCGCCATCAACTACATCAGTAGCTCCTGCTGCTGAGCAAGTTGTCGACGAGTCTCGGCGTGTTGCTCCTTGGCTCGCTGTCGATCCGCCTCGGCCCGCTCCTCCAAAAGCTGCCTCTGACGTCGCTCCTCCTATAGCTCGTTGTTCAGGTTTTCAATTACCTGAACAACTTCAGTCGGAAGACCAGACGAAGAGGAAGAGGAAGAGGTCTTCCCTTTTTTCGCCAACTGCATGCCGACGCCACCCAAACTAAAGATCCTCCCTTTCTTATTCATGCCTCCAACAGCCTCCATATAGGTGTCGTTTTCGTCAGAACAAGACAGGGTGGGAGGAACCTCCCCCTCAGGAGTCGAAGCCACCAAGTCTGCCTACTTCTCGGCCCTCCTGGCCTGATACGCCTCCTGTAAATTCAAAAACACTGATAGGATTAGTAAGCTGATTTATAAATTATAAGCATGTAAGTTAAAAGTAAATACTGCTAGATCTGTAGTCTTCTGGTTTACCCATGCACCAGCTTTGTTCTTCTTGGTCATTTGCATGACCTCAAACAAAGAAGGCTCCCGGTGCTCCCTTAGCTCCTGTAGTGGACAACAAGCACTAAAGTTAATATTCCTAAACATGTCAGACTAATCATAATAAAAATATTTAACATAAATAGACTTACAAATTATTTCTTGTGCTCGAGGGTTGAAATGCTACCCCCAGTGTAAACTGACGTTGCAGCATCAGCGACTCTGTTTGCCTTGTTCTGAGCACTCACCTGCTGGAACAAGACACCGCCCCACTTTTGGACCATCCCGTCCCAATGGTCCTCGGGGATCCAACGAGGGCGCTCGCCCTTGTCCTTCACCTTCCAAAGGGTACTCTTGATGATTTTGGAGGCCTTTATGGCAAAGACCTTCCTAATTTCATCAATCATACCCTCTGCCCACTGATAATCACACTGTAAAATGAAATTAGAATTCAAAATTAATAAGAGGTCTATTTTACAAATTAATTCACAACAAATTCATGTGGTAACTTACCGAGAAGGTGTCAAACCACCTATCTTGGACAACCTTCCTAACATCTGTCCAAGATATGTATGGACCATCCCACTGGGCCTTCAAAACCTTAGTAATCTCTTTGGTAGTGTGACTACTATCAATAAAGCTGTAATCATAACAATTATAAGAGAATATAACAACATACAACCTAGGGAGACTCCTAAAATTTCGACAGAGTCTCCCCTGTAAATGTAACATTTCCAAATTTGAATAGTTACCCTGTTACAAACAGAAGAGTTCCCAGTACAATTCAATCTGTATAAGTACTAATTAAACTAATATACAAGAGACCAACAAAGTGTTTCCACTAAAGTAGTAAATAAACTACCATACAAATAGCATAAAAGTATGTGAGTTTTATAACATAAAAGTATGTGAGTTTTAATGACTTACTCGTCTTCGGCCGGCACTGGTACCAGCATGGGTAGAGGGGATGCAGGAGGTGGGATGGCCTTAAGGCCAGGGTCCTCCAAACCACCTACTCCAGGAGTCTGCTCTGGGGTGGTCTGCTGTAGCTGCTCTGGAGTGGTCTGTTGTCGTGGTGATGGAGTGGTATGCTGTGGTGGTGATGGAATAGTTCCCTGCTCTGGGGTGGGAGTCCCCAGATGGGATGCCGGGGTCCTGGACCCACTACCCCTACTGAAGGGTAGTCGACGTCTCGTCATCTATGGATAAAACCATGAAAACAAAGGTTAGTCTCAAGATATATATAAACCTATGTATATATGTTTAACAACTACATACTTTGTGTCTGTTTCAGTTTCAAATTCCCCCATTAGTTTTAGTGTCACTGTGGCTATTTGTTTGAACAAGTTCATCAGTATCCAAATCAGCCCTAGACCATTTTGATCGGGAGACAAGGTCTTTGTCAATGTGTTCACCCCCCGTAGTGGCGAATGTCCCATCCATTATGACTGGATCAATGTTGAACAACAAATGACTATCATTGAGCTCATTTGGTGCAAGTTGATAAGCGTCATCGACCTCCTCAGAGACATTGTCAGTGATCTGACATCGGGCCTTGGCCTTGATTACTGCGTATCAGTCCCGATGCCCTCTTGGGAATTCCGTGTAATAAACCTGCTCAGCTTGTTGGGCAAAAATAAAGGGATCAAACCCTTTGTATCTACCATTTTTCTTGACCTCAACTAAGCCGTAGTTGTTGTCAACCTTTGTTCCTACACCGATTGTGTTGTCGTACCAATCACATTTAAATAGAACAATATCTCTTCTTAGTCGTTCCGAAAAAGAAACTTCAACAATCTCTGTGAGCACTCCATAAAAGTCTTTCTCTAACTGTCCAGCTGTGCCTTTAACACAAACCCCATAGTTATGGGTACGTATCCCTTCACTCCATTGAAAAATGTTAAACTTGTAGCCATTTACGTAGTAAATGGGCCAATTTTTTAACAGTTTTCATCGGCCCCCAAGAAAGGGCTTGGAGTAAAGTATCTTCAATATGGTTGTTAGGGTCTTGTATCTATATACAACATAACAAATAGGTCATCGTTAGATACCTAACGTTTCAAGTACAGATAAAAAGCACATGCTATACGGGTCTTACGTGTTGTGCGAACCAACTGATGAATTTGGATGATACCTTACTATGAATTTGGGTATCAATTATATCAGTTTGCTCAAGTTTTAGCATATCTACATATAAGCTATTTAAAGGAAAAAACATTTAGATACCTATACAAGCCATGTCAGGAATGTAAACTAAAAGTTAGTGACTTACTCAAGATAGGGTTCCACTTTTGGGCAATTTAAAAAAATGTACAAGTGAGCTGCCTTTCGATCTTTCTCATCAATGTAACATTTTGTGACCTTGCCCCCTGGACGACCAGGATAGTTAAAAATGGATATTTGATCATCCAACCCTGTGCGGGTGGCCACCCCAAGATTGTGGGGAATTCTACTCATTCTAGTTTCTATCTCCGTTGGAAAATAAAAAGAGGCAAAAGTTGTCATTTCTTCAACTAAGTATGCCTCGCAAATTGATGCTTCAACGCATGCTTTGTTTGACACTTTGTCTTTTAAAGAGCGTAAGAATCTTCAACAACATAAACAAATGTTAAGTTACAAAATACTATTATATAGGAAACCATGTTTGTAATAAAATTAAGGAGTTCTGGTATTCACCTTTCGAATGGATACATCCAACGATACTACACCGGGCCACCAACCAAGGCCTCATACGTTAGATGGATAGGCAGATGCTCCATCGAGTCAAAAAACGTTGGTGGGAAAATCTGCTCTAACTTACAAATCAACACCGGGATAGTTTCTTCCATCTTCAAAAGTTTCTCCACAGTTAATGAAGTTGTCGTTAACTCCTTAAAGAAGTAACTCAACTCCACCAATGGTTTCCAAATAGGTTTCGGTAAGGCATGAAATGAGTACGAGAGTAATTGCTACATAAACATATGGCAATCATGACTTTTCATGCCAAACACCCTGCCCTCCTTCACATCGACACATCTACTCAAGTTAGAAGCGAATCCGTCAGGTAGGGTCAACCCATTCATCCAAACACACACAGCAATCTGTTGAGGTCTAGTTAAAACATATTTTGCATGGGGTTTAAACATTCTTCCATGACCCGTATCCCTCAATTCCAACTCCTTCCTAGAACACCAAATCGGAAGGTCTAGACGACTCTTCTCATTGTCCTTTGTTCTCCCTTTGATGTCCATAACAGTATCAAAAATATTCATGAAAACATTTCGTTCAGTGTGCATGACATCAATGTTGTGTCTCAACATCAAGTCTTTCCAATATGGAAAATCCCATAAGATACTCTGCTTCACCCAGTGGTGTTCCTTCCCATAAACTGCAAACTCCTTAATACTTTTATCCCAGATGTACGGATACTCTTCGACCCTCTGCCAAACCCAAGCACCGGATAACCTACGGGGTGGAGGTTCATTAACAACCCTATTATTCTTAAAAGCGGTTTTGTTTCTCCTGAACGAGTGATCCAACGGTAGAAACTTTCCATGACAGTTAAAAAAACTTGTCTTGCCACTAACAGGGAGTGATTCCTCCCCGGTATATTCCATACATATAGGGCAAGCAAGCTTCCCAGATGTTGACCATCCAGAAAGTATACCATAGGCCGGGAAGTCATTAATAGTCCACATCAAAACAGCCCACATCATGAAATTGTCCTTTAAAGATGCATCGTATGTCATTACCCTAACATCCCATAATTGTGATAACTATTCAACCAACGATTACAAAAACACGTCTATGTTCGCCTTTGGATTTTTGGGTCCCGGAACCAGTACAGATAGAAACATGACCTCCCTCTTCATACACATATCAGGGGGCAGATTGTATGGGGTCAGTATGACTGGCCAACAAGAGTACACTCTTCTGTATTGATCGAACGGGTTAAACCCATCGGTACATAAACCAAGTCAAACATTACGCGGCTCACCAGAAAAGTCTGGATATAGCTCATCCAAACACTTCCATGGTTTCCCATCAGAAGGATGGCACAGAAGCCCCTCCAGTGTTCGGTTCAGAGCATGCCAACGCATGTATTTTGCCGTGGACAATGAGGCATACAGATATTGAAGACGCGGTGTTATGGGGAAGTACCACATTTTCTTCCTGGCCGTCGTAGTTACCTTCCCTCTCCTTTTAACGGTTTTGTAGCGTTCCTCATTATAATAAACACATTTTGTGATACTCTTATCTACAAACTCATTTCTGAACAACATACACCCGACAACACAACACTCTATCTTCACACAACCCAACCCTAGGTTTCCCACCCTTTTCTTAGCATGGTACATATTTGATAGCATTCGATGATTAACGGGCATGGTGGAACCCATTAGATCGACCATCCTATTAAAACAACCTCTTGAAAGATTATAATCTGCCTTTAGACTTAAAGCAGCTAGGGAGGCGGATAATTCAGTGTGACTCTCGCAGCCGTCCCACAATGGAGTCTGAGCCGTCACCAATAAATCATAAAATCTCTTCACCTCTGGATTAAGATCCTCCTTTACATTGTCGTCCTCATTCCCTGCTTGGTCATCATGTTGTAGCATACGCCCAGTGGAAAGTCCAACATGATCCATCACCATCTGCTCCATGTTGGTGTACGCACCCCTGGTTCTTTCGACCTTATAGTACAACTATTGAACGGTTACGGCTGATGGCCTGGGTGGTAACTGCTCACCATGGTTGTACCAGCAGTAGTATCTTTCCATGAATCCTTCTCGCTTAGATGACATATGACATCATCCGGGTATTCAAAATTTATGCATTTGCATCTTGAGCACGGACAACGAATTTTGTGAGTCACCTCAAAACCAGGCGTGTTCACTGTGGTGAACGGAATGAACTCCAACAGCCCTATCATAAACTCCTCAGTCACTCGTCGACTGTCATCTAGCCGGTTGTACATCCATCGCTGATTTTTTGGAACCTCCATTCACAATATATAACAAGCAGAGTTCTAGTCATTTTGATTTAAACATTATATGATTACTAGGCATGGTGCGCTCTCTATCTCTTTAATGTTACAAGTAGGTGGGGCCATATCCCATTCGGGATGAATATGCAACCATCCGTAGCCCATCCATGTTGTTTACGATCTGCTTTGATTTGGTGATGTTCATTTGGAATTTCGGCAGCATTTCACATTGGTCCCCGAGTACACAGATACGTACGGTATGAAACACTGCACGCAGACATGCACCCTAGAGACAATACAAAACACCATAACCGAAATTTCAAATGAAGATTAAATGACTTAAGATAGACCACATACAACATTAATGGGTTACGCCCTACTGGTTACAAATTCATACCAAACTATCCAACTGGGACAATTCAAGATCAAACACAACATGGTACATCAGCCGGTTGTTTTGAAACTTGAACGGGAATCTAATGGGTACACACACAACTAAACCCTACATTATTAAAGTTAAGTTTCATTTTTTAAGTTCCCTAAGAAAGGGAGCCTGCCAAAATTTTGGCAGAGTCTCCCCTGTAAACTAGACATTTCCAAAATTTAGAAACGCCCTGTTACATACAGAAAACTTCCCAATACAGTTAAATATATATGCTACACATTGTATATGAAATTGAGAGAGATAATTATAACAACCTAGTGAGCTATGCTCTCCACTAACAAACAACAATACACATACATAAAAACATCATGTTATCAGCAACAAAACCAATGCCTAATAAGCTCTGCTCTCCACTAACAAACAACAATACATATGCACACTTGTAACACATGTTATCAACACACATAATCAATGCCTAATGAGCTCTGCTCTCCACTAACAAACAACAATCAACATGCATAAGCAATCATCATAGGTTATAGATAACGAGAAAATTAGTATAAGGGGATTACCTGGAAAAGTGACATAACTATGGATACGAAGCTGAAGAGACACGAACAGAGACCACATACCGTGTAGATCTATATGGCAAACCAAAAAGAGGTTTACATGTTATAAATTTGTTATTTTGAAAAGCAAAAATCAAAAGGCAACTGATCCTGACATGTTATAAATTTTTCCTTTGAATGAGTCCAAGACTAATATACCCTAACTATACTTTAAAATGCTGGAGAAGGTATTTTGTCCAACACTAATTTTTCCTTCTAATCATGTCTTAGCCTATATCAATTTTGTTACATCAATTGCAGAAATACATATGCATAAAGAAAATGCCTTTATTCTGGGGGAACACAACAAACTAATGGATGAGGAAAAAATAAGACTCCCTCAACTCCAAGATGAGTATGTCAAGACGAAGGCTGGCATAATCTTAAAGGAGAGAAATGAAGCTTTTTTAATAGATTTTGTTTTCAAAATAAGGTGGAGAGGTTGATATGAAACTTTTTTAATAGATTTTGTTTTCAAAATACAGGTTTTAAAAATAAAAAAACTAATTGTTTGAAAATAAAAAACTAATTGTTCTCAAACGGGTCCTTAACTTTATAATTTCTTTTTTAATGAACAACTCCAGCGAGGCCCCTAAACCCCCAACTCATATAGATGGTTCTCTGAAGTTGTTCAAGGGAAAATAAGATGTCTTTATTACGACGGTCGCTAACTGGCAGTGGCTATTTAGGGTTTTTCTAGTAGTGGTATTTCCCTCCCTCCAATTTTTTGTTTCCCTCTAATTGATTTGTTAGCGCCAATATTAGTGACGGAGTTGTGCCCGTCGTTGAACCAAACTTAAGAGCTGGTGACAATTGATTAGTGACAGAATTATGCCCGTCGTTGAAGCAAACTTAAGAGCGGTATCGCTGATTCTCCTTTTCCCTCCAACTATTGGGTGAGACACCGTCGCTATATGATCCCAATTTAGTGATGGTTGTGTAGTCCTTTCTATGTCAATAGTAAAAGGGGTCGTTGTTGATGTTGTCGTTAAGTAAGACTGAGTAACGACGACTTTAGTGTGTGAGCTAAGGTTGGTCCAGGTGGATAAGTTTCAGATAGAATGCTACCGCGTGGCCATTTTGTGACATGTTTACAGAACGTATGTAGCCGTTGCTAAATTTAAATAATCGTATTTGATTTCCCCTTCCAAATCAGTTCCCCTCCCAAATCAGTGCCCTCCATTTTTTTATCAGTTCTATCCCTCTCTCAGTTGCCCTACCTTCCTCCTCCCTCTCATCTCCGGTGGCTCACTTTGTCGATGTTATTCATTTGTCTCCGATGGCCCACTCTCGAAGTCTCTAGTCTCTCGTGTTCCCCGGCGGTTCACGAGCCCACTATTGAAGGTTATTACTTTTGTCAAGCACAAAGTGGGATTTCATTCAGAGAGCTAAGGCATACAAGGGACATCCTACAATTTCAAGGTAAAATAATTAGAAATATGGGCTCTGTTATCTACTTCTCAGTCAATGCTTGGATGTCATTTAATAGACTAAAACTGTATTATGCTTTTGTTTAAAGGGTAGATTAATAGATATTGGTTTGTCTTCTATGAGAATCATCCCGTAGTGCAATTCTTATTTCAATGGCCACAACATAGGATGTAGGCACTTGTAAAAGACTTAGTCATACTAGTTAGCTTAGAGGAAGCAAACCATGCACATTAGAAATCAATAGCCATAATTGATCTTGATGGAAACTGATCATTAGATTTTATAGTGATTGTTAGAATATTATGTAATGGAAATCAAATTTCTTAAAGCTCAAGGCTAGCCGAGTCTGTAGTTTTAGAGGCAAACAATGCTACCTCCCAAATGAAACCATGTAAATTTCAGGGTATGCATGAGAAACTTGAAAGAATAAAGTCATGTTTGAAATTTAACATCAGATGCTTGAATTGTGAAGTAAATGGCTTGGATTGATGATGTGTATAATATATGAAAGGCTTGTGTGAATATAATATGTGATACTAGTTTTGAATATGGAAATGTCATATGAGATGTAAATGGTATACATAAGATCATTATGAAGAATCTATGAATATGAATGTGAATTCTAAATGATTGTGGTTTCGAGGATCCCACAAAAGTCCTTGAGTGGAACTCAAGGCAAAGTTACTAAGTGAGACTCAAATGCCTGTAACGCTGTTGTTGTCACTGAGAGTGACTGTGTTACGCGAGAGGGCAAACAGTTTGGTACCAGTAAAACGAATGGATCAGCTGGGAGCTGGATATTATGGCTGAGAGCCTGTATTGCAATACTAAGTCATGGAATGTGTATTTGGATCCAAATGTATGAGTATGTACATGTATTGATGTGTGTTGTTGAGAACAACTTGAGTTACTTAGCAATGAGTTATGATTGGTATTGTATGCAATATAAGATTATGATGCTTCTTTGTATGTTAAAGAAATGTATAATTGAATCAGAACTATAACTGTCATTTATTATGTATGATGCTCAATCCTATTTATGGTTATTTTTACAGTGGATTTAGGACACAATGGAGGTATATGAGAAGTCACTTAATAAAAGCATGGAGTATTATGCATGTGTGCTTGTACATGATGCACATAGTAGCTTGTAGTAGCCTTGGCCAGTTTCTGTGTATACCTATTATGTTATGTGTATGTGAGTATATATAGATGAATGTGTAGTGGACTAGATAATTGAAAACTTCAATTAGAAGCTTAGAACCTATTTTGAGCATTTAGTTTGGTTTATAATGGATCTTGATGCTTACAGGATGATGTTAGAGAGTGGAGACCATGGGTGGTCCCACCAATTTCATATGAGTTCAATGAATAGGAATTATGGATTTATATGTGATTCTTTATAGATGCAAGAATGTCCAGGAATTGTCCTTGAATGAAAAATGACAGTGACTAGGATTTATGTTCATGAATTTGCAACTGTCATTTGGCTTTTCATGCATAATTAAGCAACTGAGATAGTCAAATGTTATTTCATGAGGAATGAATGGTTTAGAATAGTTTGAATAGCATCTAAGTATGATATGTGACTTGTAGAAACTAGAATGGGTCAATTCCATTAAGAATTGACCTCTCAGTTGTCAAAAATGCCTCAAAACAAGCTTAAGACATTTTTATGCATAACTTCCTCATTTTTGGGAATTTTTGAGTGAGGCAAATGGCTACACGTTAAAAATGATGTACTATAGCTTGTGTCAAAATTTTATAACCATTGAATTTGAAATGAAAGAGATAGGGTGGTTAGAAGTTGGATTTTTGATGATTTTCTGTATAGTTGGTATTGTTTCTCATGATCCGCAGGTGGGAATCGATTTCCCTACCCTATAAATCGATTCCTACACCTGATTTCACCTATTTTTGGCAAATTTAAACATGGGAATTGATTCCCAGGAGGTGGGAATCGATTCATGGCACTGTTATGGCCATTGTTATATTGTTTTTCCAACTGTTACATTTTTCTTGCCGTTTTTGGTCCATTTGGGTATTTTAATGACATTTTTGGCTTCTGACTTCTTCATGAAAGTTGTAGATAATTGTGTTACAGAGGTGTAAGAATTAGTCTCATCTTAATTGGAGTCTTCTAACTCTTATTAGGCGTAAAATACTAAACCCACTACATGGTAAAATTCAAATTTAAGAGGGTTTTGAACCCAACTTTTTATAATTGTCAAATTGGGACTAATAGGTGATATTTATGATATGTCCTACTATTTTTAAGACTAAAATTGAACCTTCCTCATATGTTTTAGTGTTGAAATTTGTTATGAGCCTATTATTACCCAAAACCCAGTTATTTGAACTACAATTAAATTGCGAAAAATTTTCTTAAGTTTTTAGGCTTGTTTTATTAATTAAGGTTGTTTTATGGTGTTCATCTACAACCTGCCATAGGTAACTAAAACCACAAAAGGAAGGGGGTGAGTGACCGGACTTAAGAATTAATATAGAAAGAAATAAACACACAAGGAAAAGCATAATCTAGTTACTTTTCTAGTTACAACATTGTTTATTAATGCTTTCTTCTCATATCATACTTTTTACTGACCACTATAATTCTCCTTTTTCCTCTATAACTAATGACAGTTCAAACATGTTAATCTCACCACAAATCCAAAACAACCTTAGGATTATCATAAAATTATTCATCATAATTTCATCATTTCTTATTTTCACCTACCATGCTAACTCAATTATCCATATATCATTCTACAATCATATTAACGGGTCATATTAAAATCATTAACACACGTCTTTACAAATCATTCATTTCATTTCGAATAACACATCATATATAAATATATAACATAACTTATCTGACACGAAATCATTTACAACATAACCTTCCATAATACAAATCACTACATATAAACACCATCATAACATCAATGCAAGTCAAGGCATGTATAACACAACTGACTCTCAAATAGATAATATGACACCCTAATATCTGGATACTAAAAGGATTGACCTTCATTTGAGGGTCCTACTTAACACCTCGTGAACCCTGCTTGGTGCACTAAGCCCTACTTGGCTCCCCCTCAACCACTGGGTCCTACTTGACCACTGGGTAGCTCAACTGGGTCTGACTTGACATTGCATCATTACATCATATTCATGAACCTGTAAGAACAATTAGTGCTATAAAACTACCTTTCATCAGCACGTAATTTCATTCCCATTTAATCATCAATAATTCAATATAAACTTTATCTTTATTAACTTCCTATCAAGCTCATTCACTATAAGTTATAACTTCATACCTACTCACATAGTCTCATTCTCTCATTGATACCGTTTATGCATTTCAATCATAAATCATTATATTTGTTATTATTTATCCCTCACTCACCAACCTCGTATTTATATATTTATGTACATGCATATAAATCAATTAGATTACTATCTATATCATGATCTGTTACCTACATGCTCATACTTTTATAATCTACTATATTATTTTCCTTGTGTAAATTATCCAACACAATTTTATTTTATAGTTTCTTAACGTATTCATAGACAATACAGTTAATTATGCATCAATTCATTAATTCACCTGTCATTTCCCCAACTTTCAATATTCACCACTACCTATACTTCATACAAACTAATTCACATAAACCATTTCCCACTATTATTCATATTTTATCCTTGCTCCGCTCATTATCACTTTAATTTAGACCCCATGTTTTAATCAATCCTTATGAAAATCTATAAAATTTAATCAAATCAACTAACAGGTTCAATTACATTTTTATATTAACCTTAACCTAGCAAACCCCCTTACCTCGATTCTGAGCTTTCCAATTCTCCAAATCAATTTTCGGGTCTTTCTGAAATCCACTAAACTTGTTTCCGTTTTCGACCCTTGTTTTCAAGTTCTATCGTGTTGAATGACTTTCTGACCCTTAATTCGAAACCTTGCTTCCCGAAGATAAAGATGCAATAAATTCCAAAGTTTCACCAAGAATTAGCTTAAATTAAACTCCTGGGGCTTGAAAGGGATGAAGAAGAGAGAAGGGTTCCCAAAATTCTATTTTTAGCTTCTATTTTATGTTACAGCCCTTGAATGTTATAACTCTGATCGCGACGCAGACACTATACGATAACTCCAAAATTTTACCCTGACCCCTTCTAATTCTTTTTTAAATTACAAAAATGTCATATATCCTTAATTATCATACTTTATACTCCTTTACACATTCATTATCCCTTTTTAAATACAAAAACACATGGGATGTTACAAAAATAAGCAACAAGTCAAGATCTACTAGAAGCAGAACAACAAAGAAGACTTGTGCTTGAGAAATAAGAACTTAAGACTTTTTACAAACTGACACTTGAGAACTTTGTTCTTGTTTGTGAAAATGATCAGTAAGTATTCAATATGTCAGAGACTTTTAAAGGTTTGAAATCTTCTCATATTTATAGGCTCTTTGAGATAGTCGTTGATTAGTTTTTGGAAAGGATAGAGCCATTGATCATTTTCTGACTTTGAAGAAGTACATTTTTGCAGAGTCTGAGTCCAACGTGCTTCAAAGATTATACCAAGATGGTTCTTTTTGATAATCCATATCAAAAGACACCTATTTACTTAGCCATTTTGAGCTAACAGGTATACTCTAATAAACGTTAACCTTAGGATTTTTTATTTGCCATGTTTTCAGCTTTTATGACACTTTGAGATGCGCAAGGCATCTACCTTGATTATTATGCATTATCCTTTAGCTTTTTGTTTCTTTCCTTTTTGGCTAATGATGTATAATTGAGACAAAAAAGCTTTTGTTGAGTTTTTCATAGAAAAAGAGAGTTGCTTTTCAGAGACATTCCTTGAGAAGGAGTAATACTTCAGGGTCTTGATTAATCGATCAAACTTCTCTTCTTAGTTCATTGAAGGATATCATTATACTAGTCTTCTGAAGTGAGTTTTGTTTAACGAACTCCCCTTCTTTGTTCCAATAGATGCACTTCAGACTTTTCTGAAACACTCGCTGAACTAGTTAGAAAAACATTCGAGTAGACTTCATTTAACTAAGAGTCTTGATGGGTGTTATTAACAAATCCCAGGGGTTCATATTTCTTAGTCTTTCATTCAGATTTGGATCTAATAAGTTGTTTCTAGTTGAAAATCTTCATATGTGTTTATATGTTGATCTTCATCCAATGTAGCACCAATGTTGTTCATTGGCGCTCCTTTTAAGTGGAGCAATTGAACTTGCCATGTGCCATTCACTAAATGAGGGTGATACTTTATTTCCCGTTTCCCGTGTAAGTTATCATACAAAAAGTGAAATGTCTTTTTCACCTAACACATGTTTTCATAATGACGCCTCTTTATGATGTCTATTTTCCCTCTCATTAGTCCTCTATAAAAGGATAACAACTCCTTGTCATTTTCATCCATCTCTTAGCCTTCAAAGTGTTAGTCCAATATACATATCGTTTCAAGTGGCTCTTGATATCACATTAGGTATCTTTCTTATCCCGTTCTTCATAAATTATGTATAGTTTTTTAGTTAAATATAGGAATGACCATAATATTAAGGGATTGTTAGAGATACTTTCTAAGCCACTACTGTTATGGAAGCCCAAGGGATCTCGATGAGGATACGGGGTGTCTACTTTGCCAACACCGCCTCATTTTGGGATGGTGACTCGGGAAGAGTTTGAAGAATTCATGGCTATGCTAAGTGTCTCTACTAATACATCACCATTCACTTTACCTAAAAAATCTCTAAAGTCTTGTTCTTCATCTTAAGACTCCAGCTCCAACTTCAAATACTATCTTTCTGATGACGTAGAGTTTTATAGGTACATCTCATTTCTTTATCATTGTGTCAAGATGCCGTCTGGTTCCCAACACTTCGGCACTAGTAGCCATCAAGTTGCAATGGGTATAGTATGGAAAATAATGTTCTAGTTTCTAACATCGATTGCTTGGCTATTTTGACTACTGGTCAAATTTTTGGGTGCATAAGGAGATTCTTGGTGTAATGTCCCATCATACTGAAGAGAACATCATCATTGAATTGACAAACATTGTGATTCATGATCCTGGGAGCATAAGGACGATTCTGAGCATATATGTCATAGATCGGGGTCTAGATTTTTGTACATGTATGAGATTTATTTTTCCAAGTTGAAAATAAGGTTCCCTTTAAATGATTTTGAGATGGGTCTATGAACCTTATATTCTTTTATGGATTTAACATAAAGTTATTACGTTTGAGGAAAATTAAGTCATTGGAGAAGAGAGTAGTACGCCTTCATTCTGCTTCATAAATAACGCACAACAGTCACAAATTCAAGGTTCTTAAGGTACACATTTATAACATTAATTATAGTATGACTTTCAAGTACTTAAGAGAAGTTGGGGATTGATGTAGAAAATGATGGTATGACTATTTGATTGCATTGGAATGTCATTTTCTCGCCACACTCTACATTGATGACTAGTCGACAAAGTCTGTAGTATTTATGACCATGAAAGGTGTTATATCAATGAGAGATGTAATGGTCATCATGATTCAATATTGCCTGATTTTTGTTAGATAAAGTCTTATAGGTGTTGCATCTTAAGATCATATGTTTGTGGCCAAAACATGTTGTTAGCCCAAGAGTCTTTTTTGAAATGATTTCTCTTAATATTATGAACTACATAATTGATTTTGCCTAAGTGGGAGAATGTTGAATTCTTTTGTGGGCTAAAATTAATTGTGAAATTTGTTTTTAATAAAAAATAGGCTAATAAAGTGACCTATTTGATGATACATTATGGGAGATAGTGTGGATCTAACCTTTAAGTCCATGATAGAAGGTACCTAGGGTTAATAAATAAGATGATTGGGTCCCCTTTGTCATCAGGTGAATGTGAAGTTATTATCCAGTAGATGTATTCATCATCCAATCCAATCTAAAATAAATCGCTCAACCAAATTGAAATAATTGATAACCATAATTAAGAACCATTTTTTTATTAGATTGGATTTCAGTTCTGTTGAAGAAAAGTCTGGTCAATGTCGCTTCATATAAACTAGAACTCATGAGATTTGTTGATAACTAACATTATGAATTCTAACTTAAATGAAGACATTTGTTATCACTTGATGTAGGTGTTTTAGTGTTTCAAGAAAAGGCTTAACCTACAGTAGAAAGGGGGAGCTTACACATCAAAAGTCTGGAAAACTTAATCGGGACATGAACTCTATAACCTAAGAGAAAAGATTAATCAAAAAGTCTAGTAATTTGCTTCAAAAGAAATTCTCTCGCATCAGAATAACTCACCAGACCCAGACTTGGAAAACATCATTCAAGCTTTACAAGAAACAAAAGCATCAGACCCTGTCCTCTTCCTTCAAACTCTAGAAGCGATCTGATACATGAAGCACCAACGGTCACAAGTCATCTCCATTAAAGCTTAAAGAAAAAATTCTTGAAAGGAAGATTGACTCAACAGGTAGTTTCTAGTCTAGCCTTAAAAGCATCTAAGTTTCACTTTTATCTTACGCATTCAGAGACTCCCTGAATTAAAGCTTTCCTTCTTGGTGAAACTAGTGCTATGTCTACTCCACCTACGACTGCATACATCCTAAAAGCTCTCATATTTACATTGCTTGTGCAGAATGTTTCTCTCTCTCTCTGACAATGAAAGCCTTTACCCATTGAGTATCTCCTACAAGAGAAGGTTTTTGTCCCATGTACAACAACTCTCAACGGTCATATAATTAACAGACTCTTCCTGAGCTCAATAGGTTGATTCTATATAAAAAGAATCAATCTCTTCTCCATTTAAGCCTCGTGAAAAATACAGAAGAAAAATATGAGGAGAGAAAAATGTATCACCGAGAATTGAGGTTAAAAAGAAATACTAGATAGCAAAAATGAAAAAGAGAGAGAGCTTTTGAAAATAAAGATGAGCTAGAATACACCATAAAAGTGTAACGGAAGAAGAAGAAAAATCATGAACGAGCATCAGACGTTCATGCACTCAAGTTCATATGAAATGAAGAAATGACTCTACCTGGAAGATCTGTCATGAAGACAAAGAAAGCTCGCTATGTACACTCATCTTTCTACTTAGATGTCATAGTAACTTAAGATATACCTTTGTGCACCTAAATGCATATTATCCCAAGTCATGCTTTCTGGCTCAGTACATTTTCCAATCATCTTTCACTCTTTGAATGTACTAAGCCTTATGGGAAAATAAGCTTTCTCCTTCTTTATAAACCCATTTTCATGGTTTATCACTTATCTCTACTAAGTTGAGGGGTTTATTTTATTTGAGCTAATTTTTCCAATCCTCTGGTAGTACAGGTATGGTGTGTTGCCAGACTCTGTTAGTGTAAGAAACATTATTGTCCTGGAGAGACTTTTAAAAGAATACTCAGGGTTCGAGTTAGGAATGGCTCATGAAAGAATACTTAGGTATGCCCCAGGAGTGGGTGCTATAAAATCATACTCATAGTAATCCAGAGGGGTTTGGTGTGTTGAAGCACGAGTTGTGCTTAAGCCAGGAGTGGCTGGAGTCAAGATTTCTCTGAGCATGAGTTATGCTCAGGCCAGGAGTGGCCGAAATCAAGAATACTTAGGGACAGAAGTGGCCAGTGTCAAGAATACATAGGGCCAAAAGTGGCAGGTGTCAAGAATACTTGAAGCATAGGTTGTGCTTAAGTCAGGAGTGGCTGGAGTCAATAATACTCAACACCTGATGTAAAATGTTTTTACATAGTAGAAATCCTTCAAATTTGAAGGTACTGGATGTAGTCTCCGAGTTGGAGGTGAACCAGTATAAAATTGCTTGTGTATTGTCTCTTCCTCTCTTACTCTTTACTATCAAAAGTCTGGTGCATTATCATTGTTATACTCGATAGTAAAAGTCTGGCAAAAATACGCCCACTCGATCAAAATATTACACTCTCTGTCTCACGAAAGTCTGGTCCGCTGTGCGTAACACAGTAATGTTTAAATATCATTTTTTGGTTTGAAAAAGTGAACAAACTTATTCAACCCCCCTTCTAAGTCTATTCTCTGAACCATCAAGTTCCACATTCGAAAATCGATCTAATCCAAATTGACCCAAAGTTTATGCCATGTATTACAAAAGACCCAAACTTGCATTCATTCATTTACATTTCCCGAAAGTCGAAAACCGAACATCACTTTAGTTAATGTCCATAATTCATTTATTAAGTGTCCAAAAAAACCTTAATTTATTCTTCCTAAAATATGATAATTTATTTTTAGTATGTGATTTATTCTTCTTAAAAAAACACAATTCATTAGTATGTGAATTAATTTTAAGGCTTCTTTGAATATTCAATTCAGTCCAATCCAAATCGATATTTATTGGACTAGATTTCATTGTACATTCTAACTTATTTAATCCAAACCACATCAATGATTTCTTGATTGAATCGAATGGTTTTTTTGCCTCAAAATGGATTCAATCCAATCCGCCAACACCTTTATTCTTTAAGTTTGTCCCATTGAAAACCTAGAATTTTGAGTATGGTGGCTGGGCAAAGGAAGGCTTGACTCATCGTCTTTATAGAATTACACAACATAAAACCGACCAGGTTAATCGATAATGTTTATATAAGTATTCTAAATTTTTATAAAGAATTTATTATTGTGTAAATAAATTTTGTTGTGTGTAGTGCCTGTGTTTCATGCTACATTAACAACGCTAAGAAATTAGTAAGAACGTTTTGTTAAGTTTGGAAACAAATTAAAGAAAGAGGACCGAGTTACCAAAAAATTAGAAGACTAAATCAAAACCTAAACCAAATAAATAAACCACTAAAACACTATTGTTCCAATAATATCAAATGTATTATAAATATTTTATTATGTGGATGTCCCACTAAATTACTATAAATAGGGACTAATTCCCTCATAATAATACACCTCTTTCATTCTCTTTAAACTCTCATTCACTCTCTACTCTCTTTAATTCTCCTCTCTTTCTTTCTCAATTCTTTCTCTATATTTAGAATTACATTTATTTATAACACGTTATCAGCATGGAGTTTTGACCAATTGAGATCTAGTCAAGACTAAGAAAGGTAATATACGATTATTATTATTATTATTTATATTTTTAATTTATATCATTTATGTATATACTATAAAAGTTCCCGAAGAACTTATATTCTAAACATCCTAGAAGGATGTATAAAATGTTATCTATATCACAAAAAAAATGAAAAATAGGTTCTTGAAGAACTTATTCATAAACATCCTTGTAGGATATATAAATTCAATAGTCATAACTCAGAGTTCTTGAAGAATTCTTAAAATATAGTTCCGGAAGAATTATAACAATCTAAGAAATTTAAATAAAAATATAATAATTTTTCATTTTACTTTGATATCTATGCTTTTCTATTGCTACTGCGATATTATATTGCTAACTATGTGTAACATCCTGCTTTTAATAATAGCTCTATTTTGTAATTTATGAAGCATGGAAGGCTTGTAAGTGTTTATTAATGAATAAAACACTCTATGATGGCTTTTAATGCTCCAAAAGTCTCATTTTTGGGTATAATTCTATAACTTATATAGATCCTTATTAATGATGCCCAAATTCCGAGTGAAAATACCTTAGAAAGAACTGTCCGAGTGAGAAAGAGAGGCTGTTCCGAGTGAAAACTGCAAATTCCGAGTGACCAAGAGGAATTCCAAGTGGAAAATGGAAATACCGAGTGCAAATGGTGTTTTCCGAGTGGAACATGGTCAGGAGGACTTATTCCGAGTGAGATATTGTCTCAGAGACTCACTGCTGAGTCAAACATGTCAGAAAGACTCAATTCCGAGTCAAATATTTTCCAATGACTCAATTCTGAGTCATACATTGCTAGGCATTTCTATCTATGAATAAAATTTGCCCAAAAGCTTTACTTCCGAGAGGAAAGACTTATATATTCCGAGTGGAGAAATCCTGAAAAACCATTTCCGAGTGGAGTGTTGTTGGAACGGTTTCGAGTGAGACTATAGCCATTGAGTCTGTTCCGAGTGATGGAGGTTCAAAGGGATTCCGAGAAGAATTAGTGCAACTCTGATGAATGGAAGATTTCTGAGTGTGCATCTCCGAGTGATATGGTCCCAACTGGAGACACTTAGTGTATGGTTGACCAAAAAGCACGCTGGAATAAGTCCGTGTGAATAAGAGAGAAAGGAGGTCAGTTTTGAGAATAAGATACCGAGTGAAAATGATGTGAGTAGGAATGGATTTGGATATTCCCGAGTGGAAATCCGAGGGAAGATTTGTTGTAATGGATTAAATTGGAAAATTTCTAAGTATATGATGATAATCCGAGTGGATTGGGTTAGAACAAGTCCGAGTTGGACTTAGCATAATGGCTTCCCTGAGTGAATAAAATGGGTATACCGAGTAGTATTTGATTAGTGATAAACCGAGTGAAGTTTATGGGTTCCGAGTAAGAAAACCCTTATTACCGAGTGGATCTTACGTGTGACTTTCCTGAGTAAAAGTATGGAACTGAGTAAACTTCCAAGGGAAAGAAAGCGTATTTTTCCGAGTGAGAAATGTAAGTCTATGCCGAGTAATGAATGTAAAATACATTCACGATTGTGTTGAAGTTAAATACATCGAGTGGTATGAGAAGTATTCCGAGTGAATGGAGCCCCAGATTCTGAATGAGTGTCCAATTAGATGGGAGTCGGTTCTGGGAGGTTTACCGAGTTGATATGAGTGAATGAAGACTCGGTTACTGAGTGAAAGTATGAGTAGGAGATAACTCGGTCTGGACAGATTCTACCGAGTGAGAAACCAAGTAATTGAGTCGGATTCAGATGAATTCCGAGCGAATATGCATGACTCGCTCAAGCGAGTCGGATTTCGCTTGAGCGAGATGGACCCTGATGCATAACTCCTCTTTTCAATCAGCCTTCGCTCAAGCGAGCATCCTGCGCTCAAGCGCGCTCGGCCCTGACACTCTTTTCCCCACTCACGCCCAAGCGAGGACAGCACAACTCGCTCAAGCGAGTCCGAGTCCACTTGAGCGAGAGGACTCGGTTTCCTTTCTTCTTCACACGACTGGAGGAATTCCAGTCGGTTTATAGGCTAACCGAGTGGAATTCCAGTCGGTTTTCAGTGCCAGAAGTGACTTTTGACTCCTTTCTTGTCTTTTATGCCATCTTTAATGCAACCAACACCATTATTACTCCTTCTAGTGGGTGGACGGCCAGAAGTGGACCATTATAAACCACTTTCCTATTATTAATCCTCCATTATCTCCACTATCAAAGCACTAACAACACTAAACCTCCACTCACAAGGATGATGTTCCCCACTTGTCTTGCATTATTAACCTTGCCTCTGACCAGAACTCCTGAGAAAAAGCCAGTAAATCTTCTTCCTCTCTTTTACTCTTCTTCGAACAAGTGCAAGGACAACAAGGAGGCCATTTTTCAGTCAGCAAAACAAGTAAGAGGGGAGAGGGTTGTGAATAACTATGAAATGGGTAGAGTTGTATGCTGTTCTAAGATTCCAGTCTTAATTTCGCATCTTGTGGCTTAATTTTGAAACTGAAAACGTATGAATTTGTCTTTGACTTCTTCATGAAAGTTGTAGATCTTTTTGTTATATAAATTATGAGACCTGATTCAATTAATTTGAGTATGTATAGCAAAGGTTATAGCCAAATTACTACTGCATGTTCGAGTGAAAGATTTGTTCCATGTTTTGTGCATATTTTGATGAGCTGGGAATTATACATACATAATCAGCCTTAGATGTCTTCATGAAAGTTGTAGATATTTAAGTTGTGGATCTTTAGAAAGTGGTTTCACATTAAAATAATTTTTTTAGCTCAAGTTATGCTCATAATACTGAAGTATGTACAAACTGTAAATATGTGAACTTGAAATTCGTATCTTATTTTTAAAACTGGGCATTTTGTGGTAAGAATTAGTGGTCAGTGTCTTCATGAAAGTTGTAAATCTTTTTGTTATGTGCATTTTGAGACCTGAACCGATTGATTTGAGTATGTTTAGCAAAAGTTATAGCCAAAATACCACTGTATGTCCGAGTGAAGGATTTGTTTCATGCTTAGTGCATATTTTGATATGCTGGGAATTATACATGCATAATCAGCCTTAGATGTCTTCATGAAAGTTGTAGATATTTAAGTTGTGGATCTTTAGAAAGTGGTTTCACATCAAAATAATTTTTGTAACTCAAGTTATGCTCAAATTACTGAAGTATGTGCAAGCTGTAATCCTGTAATCTGAAATCTGAATCTTGTTTTTAAAACTGGAAATTTTGTGGTGAGAATTAGGGGTTGGTGTCTTCATGGAAATTGTAGATATGTGTGTTAATAATAATTTAGAATTGGTTTCATGTCAAAATCATTTTTGTAACTCCAGATACATTCTAATTACTAATCTGTGTACATTTTGGAAAAATTCATCTTGAGGCAGTATGGTATTTTTTGAATAAGTGGTACTTCTGATTGGAATCTGAAACTGTGTTCTTCATGAAAGTTGTAGATAATTGTATTATTTAGCTATAGAAAGTGGAATCATCTAAAAAGGAGTTGATTTGCCCATGTTATGACTGTTTTGCTAATGTATGTTGCTGTTGGGAATGCTAAAAGTCACTTAAAAAGGCTATTATGAAAGAAAATGATATTTTCTCTATGGATAAAGATTAATTATTAAATTCTTGAGTGATTATGAGTTATTAGAAATGTTGTTGAGCATTTATGCAGTTTGTATGATGTGGTGATGAATAAATATGAATAACGAAACCACTTTGTATGTACATGAATGCCTTGTGATATTGACACATGTAACTGAAACAGTAAATCCATGATTTTGTAAATTATTATGAGTGTTGTGTCCTTTGGGGACTTGTATTCCAAGAGGTTTTGGAAATATGGATATCATGGTATGTTAAAAGAATTAAAGGCATTCATGCATCATAAGCATTCGGACGCACCATGGAATTTAGGGGTTCCATGATTGCCTACCCTGGTGGGGGGTTACTCTATGATGAGTTAAGCCCTATTTTGTTGTGCGCCATGGAGTGTAGGGATTCATGGTTTATGCAAAGCCCTACTTATGATATTTGTGTACTTTGGTACTTAAGCGCCATGGAGTGTAGGGATTCATGGTATATGCTAAAGCCCTATTTGTGTCTCTATGAGACTTTTACTGCAGTATTCCCACCAAATCAAATGGATCCAGCATGACATCATTTAACTAATTGAAGAATTATTAAATGGACTTGTTTGGCATATTCATCATATCATTATGAGTTGTTGATTGTGTTTGTGCAATTTTATCTATTTTATATTTATTCTATATTCTGTCTCACTCTTACATTAATTTTTACAGTGAATGACACGCAGAATGCAGAGTGATGCCATGATGGATGTCTATTTGAATTATTACTTGAACTTTGATTTTATGGGTTGTAATAAGTATAATGTGTCATGTACCATTATTTTCTAAACCGTTTCCGCTACTTAAGTATTTTCTTGAATTTAATTATTCACGACTAGCATGTATGATAATTTTTGCTGTTATCAACTGTTACATAAACTCTGAATTAAATTGATGAATTTTAAAATGATCTTTCGAAAAAGCGAAAAATTTACTCGAAAATTTTAATTAACGTTTCGGGGCGTTACATGTTGGTATCAGAGCATTTTTAAAAATTCAGGACCAATTGCTATGACATGTACTGTTTCTCGACATAATATGTGAAATGTTTGATTTCTTACTTGATAACATGCTAAATGTGTACTATATGACTTGTGCCTGACTGATTAATTGCGAAAAGATTTGTTTTGATTACCGCTTGATAATATGATAAATGTGTTATATGATTTATTGCTTAACTGATAAACTGTAGAATAATGATAGTTATGTAGTATTTATATATGATATATTATCCCTTAGAATTGGTATAAACCAAACTATGAATATAGGATGGCAAGAAACAACAACAACAACAACAACGATATGGCAGCAGCTTTCAACCGCTTAGCTGAAGCTATAGAACGACAAAACCAACCAAGGAGCACTGGAGGACTCCATGGGTTAGACCACTTCCTGAAGAGAAAGCCTTCACAATTCAAAGGAGGTTATAATCCAGAAGGAGCATATCTTTGGGCCAAGGAAATGGAGCGCATCTTTCGAGCATTGCCCTACACAGAATGCGAAAAGGTGGAGTATGCCACCTATATGTTGGTGGAAGAGGCAGAGAACTGGTGGGTTCATGCTAGAATCCGTATGATCGAGACTGACAGACCCTTGATCTGGGCCAACTTCAAAGACTGTTTCCTGGAAAAATATTTTCTAGCAAGTGTGAAAAGTCGCAAGGAGCTGGAATTTATGGAGTTGAAACAAGGCTCGATGTCCGTTGGAGAATATGCTGCAAAGTTTGAAGAACTATCTCTCTTTTACCCTCCTTTTCAATAGGCTGGTGCCGAAGAATCGAAATATGTTAAATTTGAGAACGGACTGAATCTGGAAATCAAAGAAGCGATAGGGTACCAAGAAATTCGGAGTTTTCCTATTCTGATCAACAAATGCAGAATTTTTGAAGAGAATCACCAAGCTAGACTGGCACATGAAAGGGCCAATAGACAACTGAAACCTCAGTCAGTTGATTTCAAAAGAAGAGGATCGTTCTATCCAAGTCACTCCAGAGGAGGATCATCATCATCGTCATCTTTTGATAGACGCAATAATATGAGGTGTCTTAAGTGTGGAGGTAATCATCATGTACGTGATTGTAACAGACGTCTTGAAGAGGTCACTTGCTTTAGATGTAATCAAAAAGGACACATCAGTCCAAATTGTCCGCAGAACAATCAAAACAACAACAGGAACACTATGAGTGAACCAAGAGGCTCTAATTATCAGAGAGGCCGAGGAGAAGACACATGTACTGCCCAACCTCCAAGACAGAATAGGGAGTCCACAGATCAGAGGTTGCAACAAACAACTGGGAGAGTCTTTGCCATCAGCGGTTCAGAGGCAGACCAAGCTGATGACCTCGTACAAAGTAAGTGTGAGATTAATGGTACAATCCTATCTGTGTTATTTGATTCTGGTGCTACGCATTCTTTCATTTCTGATGAGTGTGTTAGACGCTTTCAATTACCTGTGAAGCCTATGACATATGATCTGATTGTTTCCACTCCCACCGGTACACAACTTAGGACTACTAAGGTGTGTAACGAATGTTCTATACTCATAGAAGGTAGACGCTTTCTTGTCGATCTTGTTTGTTTACCTTTGAAGGATCTGGAGGTGATTCTGGGGATGGACTGGTTATCGACAAATCGAGTCTTGGTGGACTGTCACAACAAGACCGTGATATTTCCATCAGAAAATCTAAATTCTGACAACCTCAAGACCTATGTATTACAAGGTGAAAGTCAATTGTTTGCTTTATTCACTCTTTACAAAGAAGATGGTGAACCTAAAGCAATCGAGATGCCGGTTGTTTCTGAATTTCCTGAAGTATTTCCTGAGGATGTCTCAAGTTTACCTCCAGAACGTGAGGTAGAATTCTCCATTGATTTAATTCCAGGAGCAGGACCAGTGTCTAAAGCTGCATACCGTATGGCACCAATTGAACTGGCGGAACTGAAGAAACAAATTGAAGAGTTGCTGGAGAAGCATTTCATCAGACCTAGTGTGTCACCATGGGGAGCGCCAGTATTGCTCGTCAAGAAGAAAGATGGAAGCATGAGGTTATATGTAGATTATCGTCAGCTGAACAAATTGACGATGAAGAATAGATATCCTCTGCCCAGAATTGATGATCTGATAGATCAATTGAGAGGCGCTGCAGTGTTTTCCAAGATTGATCTATGATCGGGGTATCATCAGATTCATGTCAAGTCTGAGGATATTCCAAAGACAGCCTTTAGAACACGATATGGTCATTACGAGTACCTTGTGATGCCCTTCGGAGTGACCAATGCCCCAGCCGTATTCATGGATTACATGAATTGAGTATTTCATCCCTACTTGGATCAATTTGTCATTATTTTCATTGATGATATTCTGATCTATTCAAAAACTGCAGAGGAACATGAAAAGCATCTTCGAGTGGTATTGCAGATTTTGAAGGAGAAGCAGTTGTATGCAAAGTTATCAAAATGTGAATTCTGGTTGAAAGAGGTAAAATTCCTAGGCCATGTAATCTCAAACGAAGGAGTATCTGTGGATCCTTCTAAAATAGAAGCTGTGGTAAGCTGGGAGAGACCTACTTCAGTCACTGAGATACGAAGTTTCATGGGATTAGCTGGTTATTATCGGAGATTCATTGAAGGGTTTTCTCAAATTGCCCTACCAATGACTCGGCTAACCCGGAAGAATCAACCTTTTTCTTGGACGCCAGAATGTGAGAAAAGTTTCCAAGAACTGAAGTTGAAGCTTACATCTGCTCCAGTCTTAACCTTACCTAATCCATAAGAAGATTTCGTGGTTTATTATGATGCTTCCAAAATGGGCTTAGGATGTGTTTTGATGCAGCAACGAAAGGTGGTTGCCTATGCTTCTAGACAGTTGAGACCACATGAGATGAACTATCCGACGCATGATCTAGAATTGGCAGCAGTGGTATTTGCTCTAAAAATCTGGAGACACCATTTGTATGGAGTCAGGTTTGAAGTGTTCAGTGACCACAAAAGCTTGAAGTATTTGTTCGATCAAAAGGAATTGAACATGAGGCAGCGAAGGTGGATGGAGTTTCTTAAAGATTATGATTTTGATTTGAAGTACCATCCAGGAAAAGCAAATGTGGTGGCAGATGCACTAACCCGAAAGTCCATTCATATGGCATCTTTGATGATAAAAGAAATGGAGATGATAGAACAGTTCAGAGACATGAACTTAGGTGTAGAGATGAAATCTTCAAGGAGTATGACTTTGGGGACTTTGAAGATAACCAATGATTTCCTGAAACTGTTAGGTGAAAGACAGAAAGAAGATTTGCCATTACAAGAGTTGAGAGAATTACAGGCGAATGGAAAAGATATGGGACTACAAGAAGGATCAGATGGAATTTGGAGGATCAGGAATAGAATTTGTGTACCAGATGATGTTGATCTGAGAAGGACGATTCTAGAAGAAGCGTATAAAAGTATGTTGAGCATTCATCCTGGATCAACTAAGATGTATCAAGATCTGAGGAAAAGCTTTTGGTGGCCAAGGATGAAGAAAGAGATAGTTGAATATGTGTCTTCATGTCTGGTGTGTCAAAAAGCCAAGGTAGAACACCAAAAGCCATCTGGTGAACTACAACCATTAGAGATTCCTGTCTGGAAATGGGATGACATCTCAATGGACTTTGTGTCAGGATTACCAAGAACACGTTCAGGGAATGATGCAATCTGGGTTATTGTAGACAGATTGACAAAGTCTGCTCACTTCCTCCCAATGAATATGAAGAACTCTTTACAAAAATTGGCACAGTTATATATGAAGGAGATCGTAAGACTACATGGTGTACTATCTAGTATTGTGTCAGATAGAGATCCAAGATTCATTTCCCGATTCTGGGGAAGCTTGCATCAGGAATTGGGTTCAAAGCTTCGATTGAGTTCAGCTTATCATCCCCAAACAGATGGGCAGTCAGAGCGTACCATACAAAGTTTGGAAGACTTACTGCGATCTTGTGTGATTGAACATGGTGGTAGTTGGGAGCAGTTTCTTCTATTGATTGAATTCACGTATAATAATAGCTACCACAGCAGTATTGGTATGGCTCCATTCGAAGCATTGTATGGTAGGAAGTGTCGAACGCCACTTTGTTGGTTAGAAACTGGTGAAGGTTTGGCGTTAGGACCTGAAATTATGTAGCAGACTACTGAACAGATAGAAATGATCAGAGAAAAGATGAAGGCATCTCAAGACAGACAGAAGCAGTATTATGATAAGAGGAGGAAACCACTTGAATTCCAAGTCGGTGAGCATGTATTTTTGAAGGTTTCACCTCACAAAGGGATTGGCCGAGCCTTGAAGAGTAAGAAATTGAGTTCAAGGTTCATTGGACCATATGAGATCCTAAAGAGGGTTGGTACAGTGGCATATCAGATTGCACTTCCCCCTCACCTGGCAAATCTGCACAATGTATTTCATGTATCACAGCTGAGGAAGTACATACAAGATCCCAACCACGTGATTGCTGCTGATGATATTGAAGTTAGAGAAAATCTGACCATCTCCATAGAACCTACACAGATCCTAGAAAGATCAAATAAACGCTTGAGGAACAAGAATGTACCACTGGTAAAAGTTGCATGGAAACAAGGAACTGATGTAACTCTGACTTGGGAGTGTGAAGATGCTATGAAGACACAGTATCCAGGATTGTTTCACTGAGGAGCGCGTTAAATTAAATTTTGAGGATGAAATTTTTATTAGGGTGGGAGAATTGTAACATCCTGCTTTTAATAATAGCTCTATTTTGTAATTTATGAAGCATGGAAGGCTTGTAAGTGTTTATTAATGAATAAAACACTCTATGATGGCTTTTAATGCTCCAAAAGTCTCATTTTTGGGTATAATTCTATAACTTATATAGATCCTTATTAATGAGGCCCAAATTCCGAGTGAAAATACCTTAGAAAGAACTGTCCGAGTGAGAAAGAGAGGCTGTTCCGAGTGAAAACTGCAAATTCTGAGTGACCAAGAGGAATTCCGAGTGGAAAATGGAAATACCGAGTGCAAATGGTGTTTTCCGAGTGGAACATGGTCAGGAGGACTTATTCCGAGTGAGATATTGTCTCAGAGAGTCACTGCTGAGTCAAACATGTTAGAAAGACTCAATTCCGAGTCAAATATTTTCCAATGACTCAATTCTGAGTCATACATTGCTAGGCATTTCTATCTATGAATAAAATTTGCCCAAAAGCTTTACTTCCGAGAGGAAAGACTTATATATTCCGAGTGGAGAAATCCTGAAAAACCATTTCTGAGTGGAGTGTTGTTGGAACGGTTTCGAGTGAGACTATAGCCATTGAGTCTGTTCCGAGTGATGGAGGTTCAAAGGGATTCCGAGAAGAATTAGTGCAACTCTGATGAATGGAAGATTTCTGAGTGTGCATCTCCGAGTGATATGGTCCCAACTGGAGACACTTAGTGTATGGTTGACCAAAAAGCACGCTGGAATAAGTCCGTGTGAATAAGAGAGAAAGGAGGTCAGTTTTGAGAATAAGATACCGAGTGAAAATGATGTGAGTAGGAATGGATTTGGATATTCCCGAGTGGAAATCCGAGGGAAGATTTGTTGTAATGGATTAAATTGGAAAATTTCTAAGTATATGATGATAATCCGAGTGGATTGGGTTAGAACAAGTCCGAGTTGGACTTAGCATAATGGCTTCCCTGAGTGAATAAAATGGGTATACCGAGTAGTATTTGATTAGTGATAAACCGAGTGAAGTTTATGGGTTCCGAGTAAGAAAACCCTTATTACCGAGTGGATCTTACGTGTGACTTTCCTGAGTAAAAGTATGGAACTGAGTAAACTTCCAAGGGAAAGAAAGCGTATTTTTCTGAGTGAGAAATGTAAGTCTATGCCGAGTAATGAATGTGAAATACATTCACGATTGTGTTGAAGTTAAATACACCGAGTGGTATGAGAAGTATTCCGAGTGAATGGAGCCCCAGATTCCGAATGAGTGTCCAATTAGATGGGAGTCGGTTCTGGGAGGTTTACCGAGTTGATATGAGTGAATGAAGACTCGGTTACCGAGTGAAAGTATGAGTAGGAGATAACTCGGTCTGGACAGATTCTACCGAGTGAGAAACCAAGTAATTGAGTCGGATTCAGATGAATTCCGAGCGAATATGCATGACTCGCTCAAGCGAGTCGGATTTCGCTTGAGCGAGATGGACCCTGATGCATAACTCCTCTTTTCAATCAGCCTTCGCTCAAGCGAGCATCCTGCGCTCAAGCGCGCTCGGCCCTGACACTCTTTTCCCCACTCACGCCCAAGCGAGGACAGCACAACTCGCTCAAGCGAGTCCGAGTCCGCTTGAGCGAGAGGACTCGGTTTCCTTTCTTCTTCACACGACTGGAGGAATTCCAGTCGGTTTATAGGCTAACTGAGTGGAATTCCAGTCGGTTTTCAGTGCCAGAAGTGACTTTTGACTCCTTTCTTGTCTTTTATGCCATCTTTAATGCAACCAACACCATTATTACTCCTTCTAGTGGGTGGACGGCCAGAAGTGGACCATTATAAACCACTTTCCTATTATTAATCCTCCATTATCTCCACTATCAAAGCACTAACAGCACTAAACCTCCACTCACAAGGATGATGTTCCCCACTTGTCTTGCATTATTAACCTTGCCTCTGACCAGAACTCCTGAGAAAAAGCCAGTAAATCTTCTTCCTCTCTTTTACTCTTCTTCGAACAAGTGCAAGGACAACAAGGAGGCCATTTTTCAGTCAGCAAAACAAGTAAGAGGGGAGAGGGTTGTGAATAACTATGAAATGGGTAGAGTTGTATGCTGTTCTAGGATTCCAGTCTTAATTTCGCATCTTGTGGCTTAATTTTGAAACTGAAAACATATGAATTTGTCTTTGACTTCTTCATGAAAGTTGTAGATCTTTTTGTTATCTAAATTATGAGACCTGATTCAATTAATTTGAGTATGTATAGCAAAAGTTATAGCCAAATTACTACTGCATGTTCGAGTGAAAGATTTGTTCCATGTTTTGTGCATATTTTGATGAGCTGGGAATTATACATACATAATCAGCCTTAGATGTCTTCATGAAAGTTGTAGCTATTTAAGTTGTGGATCTTTAGAAAGTGGTTTCACATTAAAATAATTTTTGTAGCTCAAGTTATGCTCATAATACTGAAGTATGTACAAACTGTAAATATGTGAACTTGAAATTCGTATCTTATTTTTAAAACTGGGCATTTTTTGGTAAGAATTAGTGGTCAGTGTCTTCATGAAAGTTGTAAATATTTTTGTTATGTGAATTTTGAGACCTGAACCGATTGATTTGAGTATGTTTAACAAAAGTTATAGCCAAAATACCACTGTATGTCCGAGTGAAGGATTTGTTTCATGCTTAGTGCATATTTTGATATGCTGGGAATTATACATGCATAATAAGCCTTAGATGTCTTCATGAAAGTTGTATATATTTAAGTTGTGGATCTTTAGAAAGTGGTTTCACATCAAAATAATTTTTGTAACTCAAGTTATGCTCAAATTACTGAAGTATGTGCAAGCTGTAATCCTGTAATCTGAAATCTGAATCTTGTTTTTAAAACTGGAAATTTTGTGGTGAGAATTAGGGGTTGGTGTCTTCATGGAAATTGTAGATATGTGTGTTAATAATAATTTAGAATTGGTTTCATGTCAAAATCATTTTTGTAACTCCAGATACGTTCTAATTACTAATCTGTGTACATTTTGGAAAAATTCATCTTGAGGCAGTATGGTATTTTATGAATAAGTGGTACTTCTGATTGGAATCTGAAACTGTGTTCTTCATGAAAGTTGTAGATAATTGTATTATTGAGCTATAGAAAGTGGAATCATCTAAAAAGGAGTTGATTTGCCCATGTTATGACTGTTTTGCTAATGTATGTTGCTGTTGGGAATGCTAAAAGTCACTTAAAAAGGCTATTATGAAAGAAAATGATATTTTCTCTATGGATAAAGATTAATTATTAAATTCTTGAGTGATTATGAGTTATTAGAAATGTTGTTGAGCATTTATGCAGTTTGTATGATGTGGTGATGAATAAATATGAATAACGAAACCACTTTGTATGTACATGAATGCCTTGTGATATTGACACATGTAACTGAAACAGTAAATCCATGATTTTGTAAATTATTATGAGTGTTGTGTCCTTTGGGGACTTGTATTCCAAGAGGTTTTGGAAATATGGATATCATGGTATGTTAAAAGAATTAAAGGCATTCATGCATCATAAGCATTCGGACGCACCATGGAATTTAGGGGTTCCATGATTGCCTACCCTGGTGGGGGGTTACTCTATGATGAGTTAAGCCCTATTTTGTTGTGCGCCATGGAGTGTAGGGATTCATGGTTTATGCAAAGCCCTACTTATGATATTTGTGTACTTTGGTACTTAAGCGCCATGGAGTGTAGGGATTCATGGTATATGCTAAAGCCCTATTTGTGTCTCTGTGAGACTTTTACTGCAGTATTCCCACCAAATCAAATGGATCCAGCATGACATCATTTAACTAATTGAAGAATTATTAAATGGACTTGTTTGGCATATTCATCATATCATTATGAGTTGTTGATTGTGTTTGTGCAATTTTATCTATTTTATATTTATTCTATATTCTGTCTCACTCTTACATTAATTTTTACAGTGAATGACACGCAGAATGCAGAGTGATGCCATGATGGATGTCTATTTGAATTATTACTTGAACTTTGATTTTATGGGTTGTAATAAGTATAATGTGTCATGTACCATTATTTTCTAAACCGTTTCCGCTACTTAAGTATTTTCTTGAATTTAATTATTCACGACTAGCATGTATGATAATTTTTGCTGTTATCAACTGTTACATAAACTCTGAATTAAATTGATGAATTTTAAAATGATCTTTCGAAAAAGCGAAAAATTTACTCGAAAATTTTAATTAACGTTTCGGGGCGTTACACTATGCACCTTTCCATTGCTACTACAATATTATATAGCTAGTATGCATCATTATACTTAATATGCATTATTTTTTTCCATTTCATGCCTTGTACCTTCACATGCTAGATTTCCATGTGCTTTGTTGTAACTTATATATATATATATATATATATTAAACTAATGTAATAAATTAATAGGACATGTCTTGGTTGGTGAAGCCGTGAGTGGGATTTGGTTAATGGATAATGGTTTAATTAAATAATGGTGAGTGGAAAGCATTGTTGACCATGTGACTTATTGAAAAAAAGAGATAGCATTTGTTGCATTAAATAATTGGCAAAATGAGAAGCTTTTAACGTGAGAATAAATAGGTGAGTAGGTAAATTGAAAAAAAAATCTGCACATGGGACCAAGTGTAGGCTGTAACTATAGCATTTTGTGTATTTTTTTTGAAAAAAAAGTAAATAAATTAGGCATGAAACTTGCAAATTGGAGAGCATTTAACGTGAACAAGCTTTGCCCATCAGCTATAGTAATTAATGTCGACCGCTTCATAATTAGTTTTACAAATATTCTACCATTAAGTCATTAATATTTGAATGATACCTTATGAAAATTTTAAATTTTCCCTACCTGTTCACTTATGTGTAATTTTTTTAAGTTGATTTATAAGTTACTTTATCTATTTAAAGAAAAAAAACCAATATTAATCTTATATATATATATATATAATATTTATAATCATTGTTGATTTATTTTATTACTATTATTATTACCATCATTATAATTATAGTTAATATATTTATTTTATTGAGTATTATCTAACTTATTTGTAATCTCTTGCATAGATATAACTATGTCGAATATTACTAACCTTGAGTTCGCGGCTCTTGACATATCTGGAAAAAATTATCTATCATGGACACTAGGTGCTGAGATCTATTTAGATGCAAAAGGTCTTGGAGACATGATTAAAAATGGAAATCAGGCATCCAGTCAAAAAAAGCTAAAGCCATGATATTTTTACGCCACCATATCCATGAAGGGTTAAAAAATGAATACTTAACAGTTAAAGACCCTCTTGTTTTGTGGAATAATCTAAAAGAGAGATACGACCATCAAAAGGATATAATTCTTCTAGAAGCCCGTTATGAATGGATGCATTTACGTTTTTAAGATTTTAAAACTGTAAATGAATATAATTCTGCGCTATTTAGAATTACTTCAAAATTTGAGTTATGTGGAGAAAAGATCACTGAAAGTGATATGTTAGAGAAAACATTCTCCACTTTTCATGCATCCAGTATGCTCCTGCAGCAGCAATATCGCCAAAAGGGCTTTACAAAATATTCTGAATTAATTACTTGTCTCCTTGTGGCTGAGAAAAATAATGAATTGCTTATGCAAAATCATGAATCTCGTCCAACTAGAACTACACCATTCCCAGAAGTGAATGTAGCAACACACGATCATAATACTCATGATCGTGGTCGTGGTCGTAGCCGCGGTCGTGGACGAGGTAATGCTCGGGGACATGGTATTGGTCATGGATATGGTTATGGCCGTGGTCATGGTCGAAATAATAAGAGATCATCATTCACATGGAAAAATAAAGAACATATGAAAAAAGGGACAGATGCTCAAAATAGCGAACAAACTAAAAATATCTGCTATCGTCGTGGTAGCAAAGGACACTGGTCTCGAGTTTGTCGCACACTAAAGCATCTCGTAATCTATACCAAAAATCCCTTAAAAATAAAGGGAAAATAATAGAGACAAATTTTACTGGTATAGATGATGATTTCTCTGATTTTAGTGTTGATAATTTTCTTACTCTTCCTGAAGAAGAAATTGACCACTCGGTTGGAGAAGGGAGTGCCCCTAAATAAATTATTTTAAGTTTCATGTAATTTGTTTTGTTGTAAATTTTGTCTTTATCAATAAAATTTTGTTAAATATTATTATTAATTATATTTTTACTCATGATTTATTTTTATTTATTTAATGAAGAATGAATGCTCATGTGAATGACGAAGATATATGTCTCGCAGACAGTGCAACAACTCATACCATTCTCAAGAATGAGAAATATTTTTACCATATAGTAAGCCAATGTTAATACTATATCTGGTAGTATAAATATAATTGAAGGCTCAGGTAGAGCCAGTATTTTGTTACCTGGAGGAACAAAATTGCACATTGAAAGTGCATTATATTCTAAGAAGTCTTAAAGAAATTTATTGAGTTTTAAGGATATCCACAGAAATGGATATCATATTGAGACCACAAATGAAGGAAAAGATGAATATCTTTACATCACAAAGTTAATTTTTGATAAGAAATGTATATTGGAAAAATTACCTTCATTTTCCTCCGGTTTGTACTATACTTATATTAGTACAGTTGAAACAAATGTTACTGTAAACCAGAAGTTTACAAATAAGAATGACTTTGTTATCTGGCATGAACGATTAGGCCATCCTGGATCAATTATGATACGAAAAATAGTTGAGAATTCAAATGGTCATTGTTTGTCCAGCAGACAAATTATGCAAACTAAGAATTTCTCATATGCTGCTTGTTCTCAAGGAAAATTGATCATTCGGCCATCGCCAATGAAAATTGGGAATGAATCACTCACATTTTTAGAGCGTATACAAGGTGATATTTGTGGACCAATACACCCTTCATGTGGACCATTTAGATATTTTATGGTTTTAATTGATGCATCAACTAGATGGTCACATGTATGCTTATTATCAACTCGTAACCAGGCGTTTGCGAGATTACTAGCTCAATTAATTTGTTTAAGAGCTCATTTTCCTGATTATCCAATTAAGAAAATGCGCCTTCATAACGCTGGTGAATTCACATCTCAATCTTTTAATGATTATTGTATGTCCATTGGAATTGATGTTGAACATCCTGTAGCACATGTTCATACACAAAATGGACTTGCTGAATCATTGATTAAACGTTTAAAATTGATAGCAAGACCATTTCTAATGAGATCAAAACTCCCAATTTCAACTTGGGGACATGCAATCTTACATGTAGCAGCACTTATTCGCATCAGGCCTACAAGTTATCATGAATATTCCCCTTTACAATTAGTTCATGGTAAAGAACCAAATATTTCCCATCTAAGAATTTTTGGAAGTGCGGTATATGTTCCTATTTCTCCTCCACAACGCACTAAGATGAGACCTTAAAGAAGGTTGGGAATATATGTTGGATATGAAAGTCCATCCACAATAAAATATCTTGAACCTTTAACAGGTGATTTGTTTACAGCTCGTTTTGCTGATTGTCATTTTGATGAATCTATTTTCCACTATTAGGGGAGAAAATAAACAGTTGGATAAAAGGATCAGTTGGAATGAGATATCTCTCTCATATCTTGATCCTCAAACAAAGCAATGTGAACTAGAAGTTCAGAAAATAATTAGTTTGCAAAATTTAGCAAACCAATTACCTAATGCATTTGCTGATCCAAAAAGAGTGACTAAGTCACACATACTAGCTGTTAATACTCCAATAAAGATTGATATCCCTGAAGGACAATCTAAATTTGTAAATGAGTCTGAAGCCAAAATAAAACGTGGCACACCTGTTGATTCTAAAGATAAAAATCCTAGGAAAAGAAAAGTAAATAAAGAGGATGGTCGAACCGAGGATATAAAGACGCCAGTAGAGTCTCCTGACATAATCAAGATTTCAAATCCAGAAGAAACCAAGATACTTGAAATTGATAAGAATAAAGAGATCTCTATAAATTATGTCATGGATGGAATACAATGGAATCGACATGAAGTTAATGTTGATGAAATTTTTGCATTCAAGGTAGCTCTTGATATTATAAATGATGATAAGAATCATGAGCCAAAATCTGTTAAGGAATGTGCACAGAGAAATGATTGGCCAAAGTGGAAAGATGCAATGCACGAAGAGTTAAACTTGTAACATCCCTGTTTTTTTAGAAACAGTGTTACCCTTGTAATTTTTGAATTTTGGAAGGTTTGTAAGTAAGAATAAGTCAATATATACCCTGTTGATGGTCTGTGGTATCTCAGAAATGTCATTTTTGTGCATAATAATGGAATTTATATGGATCATTAGTGAAATTATGCAAAAACCGAGTGAAAAGGACTCTGTTCTGAGTAACAGAGAGGAATTCCGAGTGAAGGAATGAAATTCCGAGTGAAGGAATGAAATTCCGAGTGTAACGTTACGTTTTCCGAGTAAAACATGACTGAGATGGCTACCACCGAGTGGAGTCCTGACCTGAGAGGCAATTCTGAGTGAAGTGTGTTCAAGAAAACCACTTCTGGGTGAAATTCTGAGTCAAAACACCCTGGAATGACTCGTTTCCGAGTCAAACCGTGCCAAATGCTTCTTTTCCAAAGGAAACTCCTCCGATTGAAGTATTCCGAGTGAAAGAACGTATATATACTTATGTTTATGTTGATTTGATGCTTCCTACCGACTGGAATATGCTGTGGAATCAATTGGGAAGGATTTCGAATGGTTTCGTATGTATTTGCTTAAGAAACCGAGTGGAAAATGGTAAAGGGAACCCATTCCGAGAGAAATGTAAGAGGCTGAGCCAATTCCGAGTGAGATATACTCTACTGGACCAAAACCGAGTGAGAGTCGTACGTGTAGGTCTTGTTCCGAGAGGTAATGGCTTAAATAAACCTTAATTTGGAAATATAGTTGAAGAAGTTGGCCTAAACCGAGTGAACCAAGTGAATGAAGACTCGGATTTCTGAGTGAAAACTCTGAGAAAGAGAGGACTCGGTCTGGACAGATATTACCGAGTGAGAAAACCGAGTACCTGAGTCGGTTTCAAAGGAATTCCGAGCGAGGACTTGAAGACTCGCTCAAGCGAGCCTTGTATTTGTTGACTCGGAAGAAGAATTCCAGTCGGCATAGTGATTAACTGAGTGGAAGTTTCACTCGGTATTCAGTGTCAGCTATGCGTATTGACTTCAATTTTGTCTTTTAATGATTATTTTAATTCAATCATGCGCATTATAGCTAGTGGGCGGCCAGAATTGGGCACTGACTCAGCATATCTCCTTATTTAAATCTCCACTGCCACTCCATTAACACTCCACTAGCAGCCCACTCACAAAAGCTGTTCCCCATTTAGTTTTCCACTTAGCAGCCCACTCCTTATTTAAACCAAAGCAAGGACTCTTAGAGAACACACACACGAAACACACCTCCATCATTCTTCTTCCTACAAGTTACTTTCTCTCTCTTTTCTCTTCTATTTCACTCGGAATTCGTGCAGGACAGTGAAAGGGAACCTCTTCTTCTTCTCCAGGAACTCCATTAAGGTAAGGGGGTATATTCTTGGGTGCTCTGTGGGAAAACCGAGTGAAGGAAAGGGTTAAGGAACTTGTTCCTCACCTTTCCAGGACAGATTCAGTTTCCAGGACAGATTCAGTGTTGTGTGAATTAAATGCCTTAATTGTTATTATTTGTATTTATATATATATATTTGTTATTAAATACATATAATCAGTGATGAATTATGAAATGATATGTACTGTATTGGACTGAAAATACTAAGAATCATGGGTACTGTGTGATTTCCAATGAAAAATTATGAATAGAAGATGGATTTAATGATAACAGGTTCTGTTTTATGTTAATCCGACCGGTTTTACATCTATAACAACTCGGTTTTGCTTAGTTTCAATCGGATTCAACCTTAACTGAATGTATTTCATTCTGATAGAACAATTCTTCACTCAGTAAACAACCTTATAGCACTCGGATAACTTTTCCTAGTTTACTTTCACACGGTCAGCATCTTCCCAGTTGATTTCACTCGGAAAACATCATATTTCACTCAAAAAACAGTTAGTTTTACCCAGACAACTCTTTTCAGTGATTTCACTCGGAAAACAATTTATTTTACTCAGTAAACAGTTATTTTCACTAAGAGAACTCCTTTCAGTTTGATGTAACTCGGTATATAAAGTTAATTCACCCAGAAGACCTTTCCCAACCTGATTCCACTCGAAATCAGGATTATCTTACTCGGATTTATTTTACTCGCATGTGTCTTATTCAGACAGAACCCTTTTCAACTAATTTTACTCGGTAAACTCATGTTTCACTCGGAACTTATATTGAATTCACTCAGAAAACTCCTTTGAGACTGATGTCACTCGGAATCGTATTTTATTACACTCAAAAATTCATTTTTACTCGGTTTCACCAACATTTTCACTCATGAAACTCTTTCTTACTGATTCCACTCGGAAATTATATTTTAATTCACTCAGATATTTATTTCACTCAGAATTTAAGTTATTTCATTAAGAAAATACTTCTCAGTTTCTGTTTCACTCGAAAAACATATTAATTTCATTTAGTAAACTCTGCTCAGTTTTATTTCACTCGGATTCATAGTTAATTCATGCGGAAAACTCATTTTCACTCGGAATCAAACCTGTTTCAGTCGGAAAACAGCCTTCCAGTTCATTTTCACTCGGACCCAAACTTGTTTCAGTCGGAAAACAGCTTTCCAGTGTAATTTCACTTGGATTTTTAGCCAGATCGTTTGGAAAACCCTTCTCAGTATGATTCCACTCGGAATTATACTTATTTCACTCGGATTTACCCTTGTTTCACTCGGAAAACTATGTTTTTAATGTTTTTCGCTTGGATTTTCATTTAGAAACTATTCTTAAACGTTTTTCTAAACTATTGGGAAGTTATAATTATTATTATCATTCTTATTCTTTTATTATTATTATTCTAATTATTATCAATCTTAATATTGTTATTGCTATTGTTAGTTTTATTGTTATTAACATTGTTAACGTCTTAATTATGAGTAATTACATAAAGAATATATTATTTTACTCTTTATGAAGAATATAATTTTTAACCAAGATATAATAGATATATTTCTAAAATAATAAACGAATATCTTACAATGTTTAAATAATTGATGGAATTCAAAGAGCTTGGAAATAATATGATGAGACTGGAAACACATAAGATACCCAGGGATCTAATGATAAAAATAATGCATTTCGCATCATGAAAATATTTTTGAAGAAGAAAAAAAAAACTAGAGCATACACCTGGTACACTGGAGGACATTCACGTTCGATCTCAGTAGAAGAATCTTGGGAGTACATCTGGAACGGCAACCCAATGGCATCAGAGTCGCGCCTGATAGCCGGGTGAGACGATGCAATTCTGGAGTACTTCGACTAAATGACGGGATGTATCTATGATCGTGAAGAGCCAAGTCCTAAGATGAAATGATATATATAATGATGAGAACCTGTGAGTTCATTCGTACCATATGATAAAAGAAAGGGGACTTGGTGAGCTCCGATCGCTCTAGAATGGAAACGTTGTGCCCAAGAAACAACTTGAGCAGGATGAATTCCAAAGAATGAAAGGATGATAATGACGAATTTATTGGGCCCACATGCATCATGAGACATAACCAAAGATAAATCATAATAAATTCAACCCATGTATTCCATGACAACATGCTTGATTGTTATAAATATGCTAATTGTATGAATTATGTGATATTATTTGTTAACTGGATTATGTCCGCACCGGATTAACCAATCAGGGTCTTGGGTTATACTCACCCTTACTGTTGACAATTTTCAGAGGAATTAGAAAATCAAGAACCCGAGTGTGAAGAACAGCAATATGCTGAACCCACTGAGAACGATCATTAAAGATAGAATATTTATTATTAATAATCAGACACCGGATGACTGTATAATGTTTAAGGGTGCCTGCGTGCCCCATTCTGTTATGAGTACAATTATTTGTAAGTTTTGTGAATGACTATGTGATATAATCACTATTTGCTTCCATTGATCTGCCATCTCTTTATAAAAATAAATAAATAAATAAATAAAAATAAAAAATTTCACTTTTTATGAAAACTTGTGACCTCTCAGTTAAATGGGATGATCCTATAGAAGGGTTTGTCTTATCTAACCGAGGGTGTTACATTGGTGGTATCAGAGCATAGTCAATTCATTAAACTTAGGAAGTGGACCATTAGGTTTCCATGTACTCTGATAGAAATATTGAACAGTCCATAACACTCCTAGGACTAAATATCCTATGTGGAATGCTCCACATAACGCATACCCTGAATCTATTTGTTGATATTCTTTCAGCAAATTCCTAATGGCACGTCAAAATAACAATCATGTGATGGAGAATCTTCTTACCAGAATTGTGGAGGTAATAGAACGACAAGAGTTACCTCATGCTTCTGCCAGACAGGGATTAGCTGATTTTCAAAGGAACAATCCTACGCAGTTCAAAGGAGGCTTCAATCCAGAAGGAGCACAACTATGGATTGAACACCTTGAAAAGATTTTTGCCGCTATGCGATGTTCTGATGAGGATTGTGTAACCTTTGCTGTTTTCATGCTGGTTGGAGAAACAGAACACTGGTGGACTCATGCTAGAGTCAGACTAGCTATTGATGGGCATATCATTACTTGGGGACAATTCAGGACAGAATTTCTCACTAAATATTTCCCTGAAGACATAAGGAGACAGAAGGAGCAGGAATTCTTCAATCTGAAACAAGGTAATATGACTGTTGGGAAGTACGCTGCTAAATTTGATGAATTGGCAAAATGTTGTCCCTACTACACCCACATGGGAGAAGCGTCAAGATGTGCAAAGTTTGAAGCAGGGCTACGACATGAGATTCGTCAAGCCATATGTTGTCAACAAATTACACAATTCACTACTTTGGTTGACAGATGCTGCATATTTGAGAACACCTCTAATCTTCGACGACCTGGAACGTCTAATCATGGCCCAGAGCGACGTATGCCAGATCGACAGCAAAGGAGGGATTTTCAAGTAGATCGGCCATATTTCTGACCTTCCAACTCAGCCAACCGAAATCCTTCAAAAGATCAAGGGAACAATCGGAACCTGAAATGTTATATTTACGGAGGACCACATATGGCAGTAAATTGTAGAACCTGCACAATTTGTGGACGGACTGGACATCGTGATGTTGACTGTTGGTTCAAAAATGCTAACAACCAGCAACAGATGACTCAAAGACAGGTAGTGCGACCAACAGGCCAAGGGAATAGGGGACCTGCTGCAAATACCCCTGCAAATAATGCCCCGAGAATGCAGAATGTTTCCCGCAACAACAACTTCAACCAAAACAATAATCCTGGAAGGCCTGGAAACAACTCAACTGGAAGACCAGGAGGAAATGCCAGAGTTTTTACCATGAATGGTGCGGAGGCATCATAAGAGAACGATCTTGTGCAAGGTACATGCTTTATAGGAAGTACTCTATTAAATGTATTATATGATTCAGGAGCCACTCACTCTTTCATATCTGAGAATTGTGTAAAACATTTAAAGCTTCCTACAACCTCTCTGCCCAATAAGATGATTGTTACAACTGCTGCAAATAAGCCCATTTGCCCTTCCTGCATGTGTTTGAAATGTCCTCTCAACATCGAAGGGAAAACCTATCAAGTAGATCTGATATGTTTGCCTTTGATTGATCTAGATATTGTTCTAGGAATGAATTGGCTTGCTGCCAACCATATTCTGATTGACTGTCATAATAGATCCATTTCTCTCGGGTCTACTACATCACACTGTGATCAAGACATTGATTCTTGTACTGTTAGCTCAGAAAAGGTAATTGCAGCAAAGGAAGTCCAACTATACATGATCCTTACTGAATCTGAAAGTAAGGCCACTCCTCAAATTGATCAGATTCCTGTTGTTCAGGAATTCCCAGAAGTTTTCCCTGATGATATATGTGAGCTACCTCCAGAACGAGAAATTGAGTTCAGTATTGACATTATACCGGGCGCAGGACCAATCTCTATTGCTCCTTATCGAATGTCACCTAAGGAACTCAGTGAGCTTAAAGAGCAAATAGAAGAACTTTTAGAGAAAGGAATGATTAGACCCAGTGTCTCACCTTGGGGAGCACCAGTTCTTCTAGTCAAAAAGAAGGATGGTAGTATGCGGTTATGTGTTGACTATTGTCAGTTGAATAAAGCTACGATCAAGAACCGATACCCTCTCCCAAGAATTGATGATTTGATGGACCAATTACGAGGAGCCACTATCTTCTCGAAAATTGATCTGCGATCAGGCTATCATCAAATCAGAGTGAAGAAAGATGATGTACCCAAAACAGCCTTCAGAACACGATATGGGCATTATGAGTATCTTGTTATGCCCTTTGGAGTTACAAATGCACCTGCTGTCTTTATGGGATACATGAATCGAATCTTCCATGAGTACTTAGACAAATTCGTGGTTGTATTCATTGACGATATTCTCGTCTACTCCAAGAACCATGAGGAACACGAGGAGCATCTCCGAATTGTTCTGAATACTTTGCATGCAAGGCAATTGTACGCCAAGTTTTCAAAATGTGAATTCTGGTTGACAGAAGTGAAATTTTTAGGACATGTCATTTCTAAGGAAGGAATTGTTGTGGATCCTACAAAGGTAGAAGCTGTACTAAATTGGGAACAACCCAAGAATGTGACGGAAATCTACAGTTTCCTTGGACTGGCTGGATATTATCGTCGATTCATCGAGAATTTCTCTCGAATTGCAGCACCTTTAACTAGGTTGACTCGTAAGGATCAACCATTTGAATGGACTGACAAATGCGAAAGCAGTTTTACAGAGTTACGCCAACGACTCGCTAGTGCACCTGTCTTTATTTTGCCAGATCCTGCCAAGCCATATGAAGTGTATTGTGATGCCTCAAGACAAGGACTAGGATGTGTCCTAATGCAAGAAAGAAAGGTTGTTGCTTATGCTTCGAGACAGCTAAGAACACATGAAGTTAATTATCCCACACATGACTTGGAATTAGCTGCAGTTGTGTTTGCCTTGAAAATCTGGAGACACTACTTGTATGGTACATACTTTGAAGTCTTCAGTGATCATAAGAGCTTGAAGTATCTATTCGACCAGAAAGAATTGAATATGCGTGACGTCGGCTGTCGTGGCCCCGTCAAATTAGTACATTAAAACTAATTAATGTAGTACTAGGGTGTCAACCTAGGTCGTTCTCTCACGGATCAACACTAAAATTTAGGAAAATCAAGTCTTAAACTAATTTTTAACAAACCAAAATAAAACAACTAAAATTTATTTTTTACAGACAAAAGTTCAACAAGCATACAATAGGGGGGGTTTGTTTAAGTGTTACAGAAATTTAAAACAGAATATAAAATACAAAATGAGTGTATAACAAGTAAATAACGAACGATTGATTTTCTTGGAGTATTGTAATTTATTTTATCCTTGGATTTGAAAAGGTTTTTATACACTTCCTTACTGTCAATCCCTTAGTTCAATTTGAATTAATCAACTAAGCGTCTTTTAATTCATAATTCCTTTACTTTCATAAAATGAAGATTTTAATCAAGCATCCTAATTAAGCAAAAGGAGTCAAGATTTTAAATTCTAGGAATTATTGAACATACATAGAACATCGCCTACATACATAAACTAGCTTCCACGTTATGGAATTAAGCAAACCACAACTATTAAGATTGATTTTGAAACATTCATTAAGCATGTATATTTCTTAATCTATCTTAATATAATTTTTCTTATTTAATTCTAACTGTCTAATTAAATTGATTAAGCATACAATTTAATTAAACCGAATAGACACTAAATAATCGAGCTAGAATTATGAAGAGTCTAACAACAAGGAAATGTATTGAAAATCAAAACCTCAAAAATAATATTACATTAATCTCCAAGAAAATCAATCTAAGGGTTTTAGCCTTCCATAATTAAAACAAAATAAAAACCGAACCCGGAATGAAGTTCTCCCGAATTCTTCCTCCGTTCTCCTACTGCTGTCCACTGCTTCTCTGCTCCAGAAATTCCTCTGCTCCTCTCTCTGTTCTGAACTCTCAGCTCTAGCTCCCTATTTATAGCATTTTCTTGGCTGATTTTTTTAGACAAATTAAGTGCAGCCCATCACCTTGCCATTTGCTTTCACGTTTCCATTTCTGTACTTAAGGGATCATGCCATTTGCCTTCCATTCCTATGCCATGAAGACTCAATAATTTTACAGCACCTTTTACACTTTTAATGGGCAAAAACAGCCCAGAATTTTGGTATGTATGCTGCCAAATTAATGTGTGTTGCTCTCCAATTTTCATTGTTGTTTTTGTCTGTTTTTGCTGTTTATTTTCACTGCTGTTGCTGTCAAAATACATGCTGTTTGCTGTCTCATTTTATTGCTGTTTGAATTATTCCAATTGTTGTCCATCTGCTATGTTTCACGTTGGAACTCCTTAATATGGTGCTAATTTTTGCTGTCCATTTTTCCTATTTTCCAGCAGCTATTAACGTGAATTGCCTTGCTATTTTTGCTGTCCATTTTTCATTTCCAACAGTATATTCACGTTGAAACAGCAGCATAAAAAAAAAGTTCCAATTACTTGCCAATTTCTGTCCATGTACAGCCACCATTCACGTGAAATGCTGTCCAATTCCCCTTTGTTTTGGTAGCTTTCAACGTTGGCAAAATGGGACTTATTGACCATGTGGGCCTTGTAGGCAAATGAAGCATTACTTTTGCTTAAAATATTAATCACATGGAACCTTTCTTGTATGGTGCAGCCGTGAATATCTTGGCTGATTGGAGTTTGGTTTCCTTTTAATTGCTTTATAAAAATTGAACATGGGACCTAGTGTGGACCAAGAAAACCATAGCTTTTAGTGTGCTTCTTTTGTATAAAAATTAGGCATGTAAAGGACATTCCAACGTGATCAATTTCCCATCAGCACTACTAAACTCACGTTGGCACTCTTAAAGAAATTAGGAGGTTCATTTTGCTAATTCTTTGAAGCATGAACAAGGCTTAGACAATTTCACATTAATATACTTCTCTACAAGAAAAGTAATTAATGTGAATTTGTACTTGAAGGAGAGTGATTTATTTGCAAAATAATCAAGAAGCTTCCAATAATTTGATAACCTGTAAAATAAAATAAAATCAAATTAAACTTAGTTAGTTCAATAGATTTTATTTTAGGATGAAAGCTTAATTTATTTTAAACATACTAATTAACACAAACTAAACAGAAATAGTAGAAATTAAAAACAGCAATCACTTAGTAAACAGTAACAATAAATAGAACGGAAATCACAAAATTCAACACTCAATAGTAACAGTAAAAATAAGAAAATAGTGATTACTCACAAATAGTGAAAATAAAAATTACAAATGGAGATTACTGACAAATTACGCTAAAACACATTTATTAGGATTTAACAGTAAATAAAACAGACAAACAGAGTAAGTAATTAAGGGTAAAAAATATTAGTCATCAAATACCCCCACACTTACTCTTTTGCACTCCTGGGCAAAATCAAAATAAAAACAAGTTTTACAATTTATTGAAAACATCCAAAAATTTAAATACGTTAAACACACAGAACTGACATACTTTTCATGAAATCTTAGGAATATACAGAGAAACAAAAGTTTTCAACATGTAAGATACAGAGCATCAAGATATGCATAAAAATCATCCAAACAATTAGACATGTGAGAATTAAATCAAACTGAAGGGAAAACCATAAGTGACAGAACCTCACAAGACATACTCTCAACTCTCAAGTGTTTTGGGTTTGTGTATACTCTCAAACATTTCCTGAAAAATAGACAGTCCAAAAATTTGGCAAGTTTCTCAATTCCATAATCAACACAAATGCATGTATAGATTAACAGGGCTTTCCAAGGTTGTAATGTGGCCAAGGTTAAAGTAGGTGGAAAAAAAAATTTTTTTGGAAAATAAGTTTAAATACCAAAAAGAATGATGGAGCAATTAATTTAACTGGCAAACAGTGAGGGTAAAACGTTTACTGTATAATATTTGGTCGCAATCATCAAGAAATTTTATTTTATTTTTTTATTTATTCATCAATATTTTCTTTTTCTTTTTTCTTTTTCTTTTTTTATGCGATTGCATAACACTTTGAAACAAGAGTTGGAACTTTTTTTTTATTTTTTTTTATTTTTATTTATTTTTTTTTGTACACCCTTACACTTATTTGAATGCCTGTTTTTGACTTGATTCCAAAGCTCCAATATATTCCTTAAGGTAGGTATATTTTTGGTTTTTCATCCATGGCTTATTTGAGCTGCAACAAAGAAATGGTTAAATAGGCTCAAAGTGGCTAGCAAAGGATAATTTATTCATGGTAGGCTTATATGGCTAGTGGCTCAATTGAACAAAATGCCTGTATCATTTCAAATACATTCACATGAGTTTCAAGTATCATCAAGAAACAAGACAAAAATTAGGATGTAAACATTCAAGAATTAATCACACATGAAAGAATTAAGATGGTTTAAAGTGATCCATCAAAATTTTTTTTAAGGCTCAAAAATCTCACAAGGTATAATTCCATCATATATGATCATCTCTCAATTATCATGTCATTCTCAACATACCAAAAATGCTTGAGTTCAAATTATAACGTATCATTAAGCTTATATCAGACATGGGAGAATTTACCTGTTAGTCATGCATATCTTAAAATTCCAATAAAACATGCCTTTTAAAACAAAAACACAAATTTTTTTTTTATTTTTTTTTACTTCTTTTTTTTTTCTTATATATATATATATATATATATATATATTTTTTTTTGAAAATAGTCACACAAAATTAATCACAAATTCACACAATGAAAACAACACACAACAACATAACAACATACAAGGATATTCTCACCCCCACACTTAAATCATACATTGTCCTCAATGTAAGATAGAGCATACAAAATAGACAATATAATGAAAAAGTAAAAAGATGGGAAAGAAAAACTCCCTCAAGGGGGATCAAGAAGTGGTTCCCCCAAATTATGTTCCTCCATTGTGACATCTACAAGTGAAGGATTCTCATGAAACGGCTTCAAACGTTGTCCATTAACCTTGAAGCTTTTATTGGAGTTTTCACTTTTTATTTCCATAGCTCCATGGGGAAATACATTAGTAACAATGAAAGGTCCTTCCCATTTGGAGCGCAATTTTCCGGCCATCAGTTTCAACCGGGAATTAAACAGTAGCACTTTCTGTCCAACAGTAAAATCCTTTCTAGCTATTGAGCTATCATGGAATTTCCTTGTTTTCTCCTTGTAGAATTTTGAATTCTCATAGGCTGATAAACGGATCTCATCAAGCTCATTCAGTTGTAATTTCCTTTCTTCACCTGCTTGATCAAGTGCTAAGTTGCAAGCTTTTACAGCCCAATAAGCACGATGCTCAATCTCCACTGGAAGATGACATGCTTTACCAAAAACAATTCTATAGGGAGACATTCCTATAGGTGCCTTAAAAGCTGTTCTATGTGCCCAAAGAGCATCATCCAGTTTCCTGCTCCAATCTTTTCTGTTAGGCTGTACTATCTTCTCTAGGATTCTTTTGATTTCTCTGTTAGAGACTTCTGCTTGTCCATTGGTTTGGGGGTGATATGGAGTAGAAACTCTATGAACAACCCCATACTTCCTGAGCATAGCTTGCATGGTCCTGTTGCAGAAGTGTGTTCCTTGATCACTAATGATTGCTCTCGGAATGCCAAACCTGCAAAAAATTTGAGATCTAACAAAATCTACAACAACTCGAGCATCATTAGTTCTGGTGGCTTTAGCTTCCACCCATTTAGAAACATAATCTACAGCTAACAGAATATAAGCAAAACCAAAGGATGGAGGAAATGGACCCATAAAATCAATGCCCCAAACATCAAACACTTCACAAAACAACATAGGTTGCTGAGGCATCTGTTGACGCCATGTGATAGCGTTTCCAGTTCTTTGGCATTTCTCACAGGTGTTACAAATTCTCCATGCATCCTTAAAAATGGTAGGCCAATATAAACCAGAATCTAACACCTTCCTTGCTGTTCTTTGTGGACCAAAATGTCCGCCAACTGGTGAAGCATGACAGAATCGAAGAACTGATTCTATCTCTTGATCAGGAATGCATCTTCGAATCACCTGATCATTACACAACTTCCACAAATACGGGTCATCCTATATATAATATTTTGCATCACTTTTTAATTTTGAAATTTGGTTTTTAGATGCATATGGTGGAAAAACAGAAGCAACAAGATAATTTACAATGTTGGCAAACCAAGGTGTATCAAAAGAGTTAGAAATACTCATGAGGTGTTCATCGGGAAAATTGTCCCGAATAGGTGCCGAATTAGGAGCATTCTCAATTCTACTTAAATGGTCTGCCACAAGGTTTTGTGTTCCACTTTTGTCACGAATTTCCAAGTCAAACTCTTGGAGCAAGAGCATCCAACGAATTAATCTTGGCTTGGACTCACCTTTCTTCAACAAGTACTTCAGAGCTGCATGGTCAGTAAAGACAACTACTCGGGAACCGAGTAGGTAAGACCTGAACTTATCTAATGCAAAAATAATGGCCAAGAGCTCTTTTTCAGTAGTAGTGTAATTTACCTGGGCGGCATCTAAAGTTTTAGATGCATAGTAGATGACCTTAGGTTGCTTGTGAATCTTTTGACCAAGGACAGCTCCCAATGCATAATTAGAGGCATCACACATCAATTCAAATGGGGCTGTCCAATCAGGTGCTTGGATTATTGGGGTAGTGGTCAATGCTTGCTTGAGGCAATTAAAAGCCTCCTTACACTTTTCATCGAATTCAAATGCCACATCCTTTTGAAGCAAACTGGATAGCGGCCTAGCCTTCTTGCTGAAATCCTTTATGAATCTTCTGTAGAAACTTGCATGACCAAGAAAAGAACGAACCTCTCGAACACAAGAGGGGTAAGGCAAATGTGATATAACTTCTACCTTGGCAGGATCTACCTCAATTCCTTTCTCAGAGATTACATGCCCTAAAACTATTCCTTGTTTTACCATAAAATGACATTTTTCATAGTTCAAGACAAGGTTAGTTTCAATACATCTATTTAAAACTTTATCAAGACTATCAAGGCATGCATTAAATGAAGATCCATAGACAGTAAAATCATCCATAAACACCTCTATGCAATTTTCAATGAAATTATGAAAAATACTTATCATGCATCTTTGGAAAGTTCCAGGAGCATTGCATAGGCCAAATGGCATTCTCCTATAAGCAAATGTGCCAAAGGGACAGGTGAATGTGGTCTTTTCTTGATCCTCAGGTGCAATATGAATCTGAAAATATCCAGAGAATCCATCAAGAAAACAGTAGTGAGACTTACCTGCGAGACGCTCAAGCATTTGGTCAATGAAGGGTAAAGGAAAATGGTCCTTCTTGGTTGCTTGGTTAAGTCTCCTGTAATCAATGCAGACTCTCCAACTATTCTGCACTCTAGTTGGGATCAACTCATTCTTCTCATTCTTCACAACTGTGATCCCTATTTTCTTAGGAACCACTTGAATTGGACTCACCCATTCACTGTCAGAGATAGGATAAATGATTCCTGCTTGTAAAAGCTTGGTAATTTCCTTCTTAACAACATCAAGGATTACAGGGTTGAGTCTCCTCTGGGGCTGTCTTACTGCTTTAGTATTTTCCTCCAGAAATATTCTATGCATGCACATAGATGGACTAATTCCAGGTATGTCTGCCAATGTCCATCCTATAGCCTTCTTGTGTCTTTTCAATACCTGCAACAATTTTTCTTCTTGATTTTCATCAAGAGAAGTGGAAATTATCGCCGGGAGCTGCTCATCATCCCCTAAGTATACATACTTGAGGTTCTCAGGTAGGGGTTTCAACTCTAATTTGGGTGCCTGCAAAACAGATGGAACTAACAAAGTAGATTTGGATTCTGCAGTTTGTACTTCGAAAATTTTGTTAGAGTTTTCTTGAAATCCTGCATTCAGCTCCTTATGGTTAACAGGTATATCTAAAGACTCTAAATCAGAAATTATGTATTTATCAATCTCAGCACAAATATCACAACTTCCAGAATCATTGCATGCAAAACATTTGTTTGAATCATCTATGCATTCCAAATCAACATTAGAAAAATGTTCAAAAACTAGTTCATCAATAATGTCAATTTGGAAAACAGAATGATTTTCTGCTGGGTATTTCATGGCATCAAGAATATTGAATTGAACTCTTGTGTCACCAAATTCCATAGAGAGAGTTCCAGAATGAACATCTATTTTGGTTCGGGCTGTTTTCAAAAATGGTCTTCCCAAAATGATAGGAACAGGAATATGAGACATACCTTCTTCCATATCAAGTATGAAAAAGTCAGCAGGGAAAACAAGTTGTTCTACCTGAACTAAAACATCCTCTATGACTCCAGCAGGGTAAGCAGTACTTCTATTGGCTAGTTGAATCACTACACCAGTAGGTTGTAAATTTCCAAGAGACAGAGATTTGAAAACAGACATAGGCATAACATTTATTGAAGCTCCTAAATCTAACATGCAATTTTCAAATTTGTTGTTGCCTATGATGCAGGGTATAGAAAACGTACCTGGATCCTTGCATTTCTCAGGAATATTTGGAACTTCCTTACCAAGCAATGCAGATACATTTCTTCCCATGCTTATCCTTTCATTTCCCTTGAGTCTCCTTTTATGAGTACACAACTCCTTAAGAAATTTGGCATACTTGGGAATTTGCTTGATTGCATCAAGAAGATGTATATTCACTTCTACTTTTTGAAAAGTATCCAAGATTTCTTTATCAACTTCTTCCATCTTCTTACTTGGAATTGCTTTTGGTGGGAAAGGAAGAGGGATATGAGGTGGGATTTAGGGTGATTGTATCTCAGATTTACTTGAAGAGGGTACATCATTCTTAACCGTTGTGGGCACATCTGTTTGTTTCTCAGGTTCCTTGGGTATGGGTACTTCAAGGTTCTTACCTGATCTTAACTGAATTGCGCTCATATTTCTTGGATTAGCAGCTGGTTGAGATGGTAACTTATTAGAGTTCTGAGACTGTAATTGGCTCAATGATGAAGCTAGTTGCCCAATTTGGTTGCTTAAACTCTGAATGGTAGCATCATTCCTCTGTTGATATTCCAAGTTCTGTGCAGCCATTTGTTTCACCAGATCCTCCAAAGAGGGTCCACTTGTGGATGGTTGAGGTATAGGTCTTTGAAAGGTTGGTGCATTGTTTTGAAATGGGGGTTGGGGATTTTGTTGTTGGTTACCCCATCTCAAGTTTGGATGGTTCCTCCAACCTGGGTTGTATCTATTGGTGGAAAGGTCATGGTTTTGTTGTTGTTGTGGTGGTGGAGGTCTATCATGGTAGATGTTAGCTGCATAGGCTTGGGGATTATTATTATCCTTTTCTTGTAGAGAAGGACAACAATCAGTGGGGTGCTCTTGTGAAGTACAGATGCCACACACTTTAGCAGTCATGGATTTTTGATTTACTGCTAATTGTGTGACCAGAGTGGTGAGAGCATCAAGTTTGCTCTCCAATTTAATTCCAGATGAACTAGAATTAGAATCAAACATGGGTTTGAAAGAATCATTTCTCATACCAAATTGTTGAGAGTTGGATGCCATCTTCTCAATCAAGTTTCTTGCTTCAGCAGCAGTCATATCTCCTAAAGCTCCTCCACTTGCCGCATCTATCATGTTACGATCAACGTGGTGCAAACCTTCATAGAAGTACTGAAGAAGAAGTTGTTCAGAAATTTGGTGGTGAGGGCAACTTGCACAGAGTTTCTTAAATCTCTCCCAATACTCATAAAGACTTTCTCCAGAGAGTTGCCTAATGCCAGATATATCCTTACAGATTGCAGTTATTCTAGAGGCAGGAAAGAATTTTTCCAAGAACATTTTCTTTAAGTCATTCCAACTTGTGATTGATCTTGGAGCAAGGTAGTACAACCAATCCTTAGCAACACCCTCTAAAGAATGAGGAAACGCTTTAAGATAGACGTGGTCTTCTTGAACGTTTTGGGGTTTCATTGTGGAACACACAATGTGGAATTCTTTGAGGTGTTTGTGCGGATCTTCACCCGCAAGACCATGAAACTTAGGCAACAAGTGTATAAGTCCGGTCTTAAGAATAAAAGGGACATCCTCATCAGGATATTGAATACACAAACTTTCGTATGTGAATTCAGGTACAGCTAGTTCTCTAAGAGTTCTCTCATGAGGTCCAGCCATATCAGAAAAATTTTCAGAATTATTTTCAACAGATTCAGATGAAATACTATCACTATCAATATCAACAAAATTATTATTAAATCTAGCTTCTCTAATTAATCTATGAAAAGTTCTATCAATTTCAGGATCAAATGAATATAAATGCTCAAAAGTCCTTCTAGTCATACATAGCATACAACAAGCTATTTCATGATAATGAGCAATATATCATAAAAATCCTAAATCATGCAAAAGAAATAAAATAAAACAAACAAACAAACAAACAAAAAATTTTTATTTAATTTTTTTTTTAAAAATTATTAAACAAAATTAATTTAAAATAACAATTTTCCTAAAGATCGTTAATCCCCGGCGGCGGCGCCAAAATTTGACGTCGGCTGTCGTGGCCCCGTCAAATTAGTACATTAAAACTAATTAATGTAGTACTAGGGTGTCAACCTAGGTCGTTCTCTCACGGATCAACACTAAAATTTAGGAAAATCAAGTCTTAAACTAATTTTTAACAAACCAAAATAAAACAACTAAAATTTATTTTTTACAGACAAAAGTTCAACAAGCATACAATAGGGGGGGTTTGTTTAAGTGTTACAGAAATTTAAAACAGAATATAAAATACAAAATGAGTGTAGAACAAGTAAATAACGAACGATTGATTTTCTTGGAGTATTGTAATTTATTTTATCCTTGGATTTGAAAAGGTTTCTATACACTTCCTTACTGTCAATCCCTTAGTTCAATTTGAATTAATCAACTAAGCGTCTTTTAATTCATAATTCCTTTACTTTCATAAAATGAAGATTTTAATCAAGCATCCTAATTAAGCAAAAGGAGTCAAGATTTTAAATTCTAGGAATTATTGAACATACATAGAACATCGCCTACATACATAAACTAGCTTCAACGTTATGGAATTAAGCAAACCACAACTATTAAGATTGATTTTGAAACATTCATTAAGCATGTATATTTCTTAATCTATCTTAATATAATTTTTCTTATTTAATTCTAACTGTCTAATTAAATTGATTAAGCATACAATTTAATTAAACCGAATAGACACTAAATAATCGAGCTAGAATTATGAAGAGTCTAACAACAAGGAAATGTATTGAAAATCAAAACCTCAAAAATAATATTACATTAATCTCCAAGAAAATCAATCTAAGGGTTTTAGCCCTCCATAATTAAAACAAAATACAAACCGAACCCGGAATGAAGTTCTCCCGAATTCTTCCTCCGTTCTCCTACTGCTGTCCACTGCTTCTCTGCTCCAGAAATTCCTCTGCTCCTCTCTCTGTTCTGAACTCTCAGCTCTAGCTCCCTATTTATAGCATTTTCTTGGCTGATTTTTTTAGACAAATTAAGTGCAGCCCATCACCTTGCCATTTGCTTTCACGTTTCCATTTCTGTACTTAAGGGATCATGCCATTTGCCTTCCATTCCTATGCCATGAAGACTCAATAATTTTACAGCACCTTTTACACTTTTAATGGGCAAAAACAGCCCAGAATTTTGGTATGTATGCTGCCAAATTAATGTGTGTTGCTCTCCAATTTTCATTGATGTTTTTGTCTGTTTTTGCTGTTTATTTTCACTGCTGTTGCTGTCAAAATACATGCTCTTTGCTGTCTCATTTTATTGCTGTTTGAATTATTCCAATTGTTGTCCATCTGCTATGTTTCACGTTGGAACTCCTTAATATGGTGCTAATTTTTGCTGTCCATTTTTCCTATTTTCCAGCAGCTATTAACGTGAATTGCCTTGCTATTTTTGCTGTCCATTTTTCATTTCCAACAGTATATTCACGTTGAAACAGCAGCATAAAAAAAAAGTTCCAATTACTTGCCAATTTCTGTCCATGTACAGCCACCATTCACGTGAAATGCTGTCCAATTCCCCTTTGTTTTGGTAGCTTTCAACGTTGGCAAAATGGGACTTATTGACCATGTGGGCCTTGTAGGCAAATGAAGCATTACTTTTGCTTAAAATATTAATCACATGGAACCTTTCTTGTATGGTGCAGCCATGAATATCTTGGCTGATTGGAGTTTGGTTTCCTTTTAATTGCTTTATAAAAATTGAACATGGGACCTAGTGTGGACCAAGAAAACCATAGCTTTTAGTGTGCTTCTTTTGTATAAAAATTAGGCATGTAAAGGACATTCCAACGTGACCAATTTCCCATCAGCACTACTAAACTCACGTTGGCACTCTTAAAGAAATTAGGAGGTTCATTTTGCTAATTCTTTGAAGCATGAACAAGGCTTAGACAATTTCACATTAATATACTTCTCTACAAGAAAAGTAATTAATGTGAATTTGTACTTGAAGGAGAGTGATTTATTTGCAAAATAATCAAGAAGCTTCCAATAATTTGATAACCTGTAAAATAAAATAAAATCAAATTAAACTTAGTTAGTTCAATAGATTTTATTTTAGGATGAAAGCTTAATTTATTTTAAACATACTAATTAACACAAACTAAACAGAAATAGTAGAAATTAAAAACAGCAATCACTTAGTAAACAGTAACAGTAAATAGAACGGAAATCACAAAATTCAACACTCAATAGTAACAGTAAAAATAAGAAAATAGTGATTACTCACAAATAGTGAAAATAAAAATTACAAATGGAGATTACTGACAAATTACGCTAAAACACATTTATTAGGATTTAACAGTAAATAAAACAGACAAACAGAGTAAGTAATTAAGGGTAAAAAATATTAGTCATCAATGCGACAACGTAGATGGATGGAATTCATCAAAGATTATGAATTCGAACTCCGATATCATCCTGGAAAAGCAAATGTAGTAGCTGATGCACTCAGTCGAAAGGCTTTACGTCTATCATATATGATGATAAAGGAGTTAGAATTGATAGAACAGTTTCGCGATTTGAATCTGGCAGTAACACCAAAAAGGGGAAGTCTTATGGTTGGAATGTTGAGAATTTCCAATGATTTCCTGGAACAAGTCAAAGAAGCTCAAGCCAATGATCAGGAGTTTCAAGATCTAGCAGAAAAGACAAAAGAAGGAGTCTTAGAGTTTAGCAAAGATGAACATGGGGTGATCAGGTATCAACAGAGACTCTGTATTCCAGTCAACACAGATCTTAAAAGATCCATCCTGGATGAAGCACACAAAAGTAAATACAGTATCCACCCAGGATCAACCAAGATGTATCAGGACTTGAAGAAATTATTCTGGTGGCAAGGAATGAAAAGGGATATCGCTGAGTATGTAATAGCTTGTCTGATGTGTCAGAAGGTGAAGGCGGAACAACAACGACCAAGTGGGACCCTTCGTCCTTTGGATATTCCAGAATGGAAATGGGATGAGATTGCTATGGATTTTGTGACTGGATTTCCCAGGACATTAGGTGGATGGGATGCTATTTGGGTAATCGTGGATCGATTAACAAAGACCGCTCACTTCATTCCTGTCAATATGAAGTATTCCCTAGAGAAACTCACCCAGATCTATATCAAGGAAATTGTACGATTACATGGAACTCCCACTGCAATTGTGTCCGATCGAGATCCTCGTTTCACATCACAATTTTGGAAGAGTCTGCAACAAGCTCTAGGAACTCGCCTGAAGTTAAGTTCTGCATATCATCCACAGACAGACGGACAATCAGAAAGGACAATCAAGACTCTTGAAGATCTGTTACGTCTTTGTGTCCTAGAACATGGAGGAAGTTGGCAAGAATACCTTCCACTTGTGGAGTTCACTTACAACAACAGCTACCATGCCAGTATCGGAATGGCCCCCTATGAAGCTTTGTATGGAAGAAAATTTCGTACACCTTTATGTTGGTATGAGACTGGAGAAAAAACAATAATTGGACCAGAGATTGTTCAGAAGACTACAGAACAAGTCCAAAAGATCTAAATGGCAATGAAGGCTTTGCAAGATAGACAAAAGAGTTACTACGACAAACGTCGGAAGCCATTGGAATTTGAGGAGGGAGATCATGTTTTTCTCAAAGTTACCCCTACCACTGGAGTAGGAAGAGCTCTAAAGGCCAAGAAGTTAAGCCCCAGATACATAGGACCCTGTCAGATTCTATAAAAGATAGGAACTCATGCGTATCGTATTGCTCTGCCACCTGAGCTAACAAACCTCCATAATGTCTTTCATGTCTCTCAGCTTCGTAAATATGTACCAAGCCCTGATCATGTTCTGAGTCCTGATCAGTTTGTTCTAAAAGAGAACCTCACCTTTGAAGCATCACCAGTTAAGATTATTGACCGACGTCTCAAACAGCTAAGAGGTAAGGAAATCTCTTTGGTCAAAGTAGTTTGGAGTCAGACAGATGATGGGAATGCTACTTGGGAAATTAAAGAGAAAATGAGAGAATTGTACCCTCAATTATTTTAACTTTGAATTTCGGGACGAAATTCCTAAAAGGGGAGGAGAATGTAACATCCCTGTTTTTTTAGAAACAGTGTTACCCTTGTAATTTTTGAATTTTGGAAGGATTGTAAGTAAGAATGGTCTGTGGTATCTCAGAAATGTCATTTTTGTGCATAATAATGGAATTTATATGGATCATTAGTGAAATTATGCAAAAACCGAGTGAAAAGGACTCTGTTCCGAGTAACAGAGAGGAATTCCGAGTGAAGAAATGAAATTCCGAGTGAAGGAATGAAATTCCGAGTGAAGGAATGAAATTCCGAGTGTAACGTTACGTTTTCCGAGTAAAACATGACTGAGAGGGCTACCACCGAGTGGAGTCCTGACCTGAGAGGCAATTCTGAGTGAAGTGTGTTCAAGAAAACCACTTCTGGGTGAAATTCTGAGTCAAAACACCCTGGAATGACTCGTTTCCGAGTCAAACCGTGCCAAATGCTTCTTTTCCGAAAGAAACTCCTCCGATTGAAGTATTCCGAGTAAAAGAATGTATATATACTTATGTTTATGTTGATTTGATGCTTCCTACCGACTGGAATATGCTGTGGAATCAATTAGGAAGGATTCCGAATGGTTTCGTATGTATTTGCTTAAGAAACCGAGTGGAAAATGGTAAAGGGAACCCATTCCGAGAGAAATGTAAGAGGCTGAGCCAATTCCGAGTGAGATATACTCTACTGGACCAAAACCAAGTGAGAGTCGTACGTGTAGGTCTTGTTCCGAGAGGTAATGGCTTAAATAAACCTTAATTTGGAAATATAGTTGAAGAAGTTGGCCTAAACCGAGTGAACCAAGTGAATGAAGACTCGGATTTCCGAGTGAAAACTCTGAGAAAGAGAGGACTCGGTCTGGACAGATATTACCGAGTGAGAAAACCGAGTACCTGAGTCGGTTTCAAAGGAATTTCGAGCGAGGACTTGAAGACTCGCTCAAGCGAGCCTTGTATTTGTTGACTCGGAAGAAGAATTCCAGTCGGCATAGTGATTAACCGAGTGGAAGTTTCACTCGGTATTCAGTGTCAGCTGTGCATATTGACTTCAATTTTGTCTTTTAATGATTATTTTAATTCAATCATGCGCATTATAGCTAGTGGGCGGCCAGAAATGGGCACTGACTCAGCATATCTCCTTATTTAAATCTCCACTGCCACTCCATTAACACTCCACTAGCAGCCCACTCACAAAAGCTGTTCCCCATTTAGTTTTCCACTTAGCAGCCCACTCCTTATTTAAACCAACGCAAGGACTCTTAGAGAACACACACACGAAACACATCTTCATCATTCTTCTTCCTATAAGTTACTTTCTCTCTCTTTTCTCTTCTGTTTCACTCAGAATTCGTGCAGGACATTGAAAGGGAACCTCTTCTTCTTCTCTAGGAACTCCATTAAGGTAAGGGGGTATATTCTTGGGTGCTCTGTAGGAAAACCGAGTGAAGGAAAGGGTTAAGGAACTTGTTCCTCACCTTTCCAGGACAGATTCAGTGTTGTGTGAATTAAATGCCTTAATTGTTATTATTTGTATTTATATATATATATATATATTTGTTATTAAATACATATAATCAGTGATGAATTATGAAATGATATGTACTGTATTGGACTGAAAATACTAAGAATCATGGGTACCGTGTGATTTCCAATGAAAAATTATGAATAGAAGATGGATTTAATGATAACAGGTTCTGTTTTATGTTAATCCGACCGGTTTTACATCTATAACAACTCGGTTTTGCTTAGTTTCAATCGGATTCAACCTTAACTGAATGTATTTCATTCTGATAGAACAATTCTTCACTCGGTAAACAACCTTATTGCACTCGGATAACTTTTCCTAGTTTACTTTCACACGGTCAGCATCTTCCCAGTTGATTTCACTCGGAAAACATCATATTTCACTCAGAAAATAGTTAGTTTTACCCAGACAACTCTTTTCAGTGATTTCACTCGGAAAATAATTTATTTTACTCAGTAAACAGTTATTTTCACTAAGAGAACTCCTTTCAGTTTGATGTAACTCGGTATATAAAGTTAATTCACCCAGAAGACCTTTCCCAACCTGATTCCACTCGGAATCAGGATTATCTTACTCGGATTTATTTTACTCGAATGTGTCTTATTCAGACAGAACCTTTTTCAACTAATTTCACTCGGTAAACTCATGTTTCACTCGGAACTTATATTGAATTCACTCAGAAAACTCCTTTGAGACTGATGTCACTCGGAATCGTATTTTATTACACTCAGAAATTCATTTTTACTCGATTTCACCAACATTTTCACTCATGAAACTCTTTCTTACTGATTCCACTCGGAAATTATATTTTAATTCACTCAGATATTTATTTCACTTAGAATTTAAGTTATTTCATTAAGAAAATACTTCTCAGTTTCTGTTTCACTCGGAAAACATATTAATTTCATTTAGTAAACTCTGCTCAGTTTTATTTCACTCGGATTCATAGTTAATTCATGCGGAAAACTCATTTTCACTCGGAATCAAACCTGTTTCAGTCGGAAAACAGCCTTCCAGTTCATTTTCACTCGGACCCAAACTTGTTTTAGTCGGAAAACAACTTTCCAGTGTAATTTCACATGGATTTTTAGCCAGATCGTTTGGAAAACCCTTCTCAGTATGATTCCACTCGGAATTATACTTATTTCACTCGGATTTACCCTTGTTTCACTCGGAAAACTATGTTTTTAGTGTTTTTCGCTTGGATTTTCATTTAGAAACTATTCTTAAACGTTTTTCTAAACTATTGGGAAGTTATAATTATTATTATCATTCTTATTCTATTATTATTATTATTCTAATTATTATCAATCTTAATATTGTTATTGCTATTGTTAGTTTTATTGTTATTAACATTGTTAACGTCTTAATTATGAGTAATTACATAAAGAATATATTATTTTACTCTTTATGAAGAATATAATTTTTAACCAAGATATAATAGATATATTTCTAAAATAATAAACGAATATCTTACAATGTTTAAATAATTGATGGAATTCAAAGAGCTTGGAAATAATATGATGAGACTGGAAACACATAAGATACCCAGGGATCTAATGATAAAAATAATGCATTTCGCATCATGAAAATATTTTTGAAGAAGAAAAAAAAAACTAGAGCATACACCTGGTACGCTGGAGGACATTCACGCTCGATCTCAGTAGAAGAATCTTGGGAGTACATCTGGAACGGCAACCCAATGGCATCAGAGTCGCGCCTGATAGCCGGGTGAGACGATGCAATTCTGGAGTACTTCGACTAAACGATGGGATGTATCTATGATCGTGAAGAGCCAAGTCCCAAGATGAAATGATATATATAATGATGAGAACCTGTGAGTTCATTCGTACCATATGATAAAAGAAAGGGGACTTGGTGAGCTCCGATCGCTCTAGAATGGAAACGTTGTGCCCAAGAAACAACTTGAGCAGGATGAATTCCAAAGAATGAAAGGATGATAATGACGAATTTATTGGGCCCACATGCATCATGAGACATAACCAAAGATAAATCATAATAAATTCAACCCATGTATTCCATGACAACATGCTTGATTGTTATAAATATGCTAATTGTATGAATTATGTGATATTATTTGTTAACTGGATTATGTCCGCACCGGATTAACCAATCAGGGTCTTGGGTTATACTCACCCTTACTGTTGACAATTTTCAGAGGAATTAGAAAATCAAGAACCCGAGTGTGAAGAACAGCAATATGCTGAACCCACTGAGAACGATCATTAAAGATAGAATATTTATTATTAATAATCAGACACCGGATGACTGTATAATGTTTAAGGGTGCCTGCGTGCCCCATTCTGTTATGAGTACAATTATTTGTAAGTTTTGTGAATGACTATGTGATATAATCACTATTTGCTTCCATTGATATGTCATCTCTTTATAAATAAATAAATAAATAAATAAAATAAAAAATTTTACTTTTTATGAAAACTTGTGACCTCTCAGTTAAATGGGATGATCCTATAGAAGGGTTTGTCTTATCTAACCGAGGGTGTTACAAAACTCACTTGCAAAACGGAAAGTTTTGGGCCTGTAGTCCAAACACCCAAAGGTGTAAAACCAGTTGGGCACAAATGGGTCTTTATGAGAAAAAGAAATGAAAATGGTGAAATTGTGTGATATAAAGCAAGACTTGTCGTACAAGGATTCTCACAAAGACCTGGTATTGATTTCGAAGAAACATATTCACCAATGATGGATGCCACTACTTTTCGATACTTAATAAGTTTGGCAATCCGTGAAAGGCTTGACTTACGCCTTATGGATGTTGTTGCAGCATATTTATATGGCTCACTTGAAAATGACATCTATATGAAACTCCCTGAAGGATTTAATTTGCCTGAAGCATACAAGACAAGTCCTCGAGAAAATTATTAAATTAAATTAAATAAATCTCTTTATGGACTAAAGCAATCTAGACGAATGTGGTACAATTGTCTCAGTGAATATTTGTTGAAAGAAGGGTACAAAAATGACCCAATTTGTCCATGTGTTTTTATGAAAAGACTCGGAAAAAAGTTCGTTATAATTGCTATTTATGTAGATGATTTAAACATCATCGGAACTCCCGAAGAACTTTCAAAGGCTGTAAATTGTTTGAAAAGGGAATTCGAGATGAAAGACTTAGGAAAAACAAAGTTTTGTCTCGGATTACAATTAGAATATTTAAAGGAAGGAATTTTGATGCATCAAAAGACTTATACAGAAAAGGTGCTAAAGAGGTTTTATATGGACAAATCACACCCATTGAGCAGTCCAATGGTTGTAAGGTCACTTGAAGTAAACAAAGATCCTTTTCGACCTCAAGACAAAAATGAAGAACTACTTGGTCCTGAAGTACCATATCTTAGTGCAATTAGTGCACTAATGTATATTGCTAGTCATACAAGACCTGATATATCATTTGCTGTCAATTTGTTAGCAAGACATAGTTCTTTACCCACGAAAAGGCATTGGAATGAGATTAAATACATATTCCACTACCTTAGAGGTACAATGGACATGGGTTTGTTTTTTCCATATGTATCTAAGGCAAACCTAATTGGTTATGCTGATGCGGGGTATTTGTCTAATCCTCATAACGGCCGATCACAAACAGGATATTTGTTTACATATGGTGGTACAACAATTTCATGGAGATCCATAAAGCAAACGATTACAGCAACATCATCTAATCATGCTGAAATTCTGGCATTACATGAAGCAAGTCGAGAATGTGTTTGGTTGAGGTCTATGATTCAACATATTCAAGAAAATTGTGGCTTGCATGCTGGAAAACTACCACCAACAATCTTATGTGAAGATAATGCAGCTTGTATTTCTCAGTTAAAAGAGGGCTATATTAAAGGAGATAGAACAAAGCATATTTCACCAAAAATTTTCTTTACTCATGATCTTATAAAAAATGGTGAAATAAATATCCAACAAGTCCGATCATGTGAGAATCTAGCAGATATCTTTACAAAATCTCTACCAACCAAAGTCTTCGAGCAACTAGTACAGAAAATTGGTTTTCGACGCTTACATAAGTGTTCTGATGAGGGGGAGAATTAAATTGTTGTACATTTAATTATTTATTTACTTTGTAAAGAATATTGTACTCTTTTTCCTTCACTAGGTTTTTATCCCACTGGGTTTTTCCTAGTAAGGTTTTAACGAGGCACATTCTAAAATAGGGACATCCAAGGGGGAGTATTATAAATATTTTATTATGTGGATGTCCCACTAAATTACTATAAATAGGGACTAATTCCCTCATAATAATACACCTCTTTCATTCTCTTTAAACTCTCATTCACTCTCTACTCTCTTCAATTCTCCTCTCTTTCTTTCTCAATTCTTTCTCTATATTTAGAATTACATTTATTTATAACAAAATGATCAATTTAGGAAGACGACTTGAACAAAGAAAGATCCTCTTGAAAGATAACGTTTTGTGTGGGCCCATTTATTTATTTTTATGTGGAATTGAATTCAAGTACACCGCTGATAAAAGAGAAACAAACAATAGGAGAAACTAGAGACCGTATATTTATTGTCACTATAAATATCAATTGCAGTGTAGTGCTAAACACAATATATGGCGAAAGAGGAATATTATCCCTTGTTTGAGAAAAGGAGAGCTAGAGGAAGGTTCATTTACTTAATCTTCTCTTTGTCATTGTTTGTGGGTATTTGCTTCATATGGGCTTACAGGGTAACTCACATACCTAGAGAAGGTGAAGATGGGAAATGGGCTTCGATTGCTTTGCTTTGTGCTGACCTATGGTTTGGTCTTTACTGGCTCCTACGCTACCCCTTCAGATGGAACACTCTCTTCAGACAACCCTTCAGCCACAGACTCTCTCAAAGGTATATTATCATTTTTTTAGCTACAGGTCTCTTTTAATAGATTTAATTATATTTGAGTTGGAAATATAACTAATTTTTATTATATAAAGAGTTGAAGTTTAGTGGCAGATATTTTTATTACGCTTTATTTCCATGTTGGGCAATGTGAATTTTGGAAGATACGAGTAAAATTTGCTATGTGTATGTATTTTGAAACAGATACTAGAATATGTTGCCAAGAGTGGACATATTTGTGTGTACAGCAGACCCAGGGATTGAGCCACCAATAATGGTGATAAACACTGTGCTATCAGTTATGGCTTATGACTATCCAACAGAGAAGCTTAGTGTGTATTTTTCTGATGATGCTGCTTCAGATATCACCTTCTATGCCCTCTTAGAAGCTTCTAGCTTCGCAAAACATTGGCTTCCATTCTGCAAGAGGTTCAAGGTTCAACCTACTTCACCGGCTGCTTTTTTCAACAACATTTCCTCATCAAATAATTCCAAAGAATTGGTAGCCATCAAGGTAACATTAACATTTTTTAGGTACCCTTTTCAATTTTTATTCTTTAAAATAAACTTTCTTTGACCCTCATCCATCGATTAAATCAAACCCATGATGTCATTCAATTTTGATCTTATCATTATAGTCAATAAAGACGATCTTCTTTAAATACTATTCCTGGTAATTAGCATAAGAATCTGCTATTGTTTTCATAAAGGGCCACATCGATAATCAAGCAAAGACTTGAGATTTGGTAGATCATATAAATTTTAATTACTTTTATTTAGGGAACCTCAAGTAAAATTTCTCCTAGTTACTTAACAATAAGAATGCCAAGCCCTCTTGGATTATCTTTTAGTTTATGGGAGTTGTAAAATCTCGCTTTTAAAACTTCCACAAATAAGAATGACAAGCCCTCTTAATTTATAGGTATTTATAGAGAACTTAAATGAAAAAAAATAATTTAAATTTATAAAAAATTAATTAATGTTATTTTTTCATGAAAATATATGTTTTGGCTCTTGCTTTTATTTTAAGATTTGGATCCTCTTCAACAGACATTTAACATTTTATAACCGGTGTTAAAAAATACTTTTAACGTCGGTTAGTGTAAAAAAATTTTTTATACTAATTATTTGTAAAAAAAATTTTTATACCAATTATTTTCTATCACCAATGTTGTGATGAAGAAAGATGGAGAGGGATTTGGAGGAGAGGATGCAAATCCTTAATTTTAAGTTTTGATTTGGTCCCGATCATTTTTTTTTTGTCTCAATTTGATTTCTTACGTTTTAAAACTTTTAAAATGGTCTTTTCTATTAAAAACTTAATAGAAACATATCTTCTTAAATTGGCTATTGTAAAATCGAGTTAAAATATGCTTTTTATATCAAATTCTATTAGGATGAAATTCAAAAAATATATTTTAAATTGAGACTTTTACACCGATAAATACCAAGACTCATTTAATAACTATACTTTTAAAGTTGATTTTAATAGAAACCGATTTAAAAAAATATATTTTAAATCAACTTTTCAATAATCAATTTAAAAAGTTTAGGTCATGTTTAGTTCTTAAGTTTTCTAAGAAAAATAAAAAACTATTCTTGAAAAAGTTAGAATAATAAAAAAAAGTGTTTGTTTACAAAATATTCAAAAAAAAAAAACTTATAGAAACTGAAAACTGGGTTTTCTATTTTTTTAGAAAAACAGAGAAGTCTTTAAATAAGTTTTTCAAGAAAATTGAAAAGTGAAAAAGATTTTTAAGAATTTTTCTATCTATTCCAGGAAATGAAAATATTGAAAAACAAACAGAAAACTTTTTCCAAAAAACTAGAATAATTTTCTATAACTAAACACAACCTTAGCTTTTGTTATTTTTTTAACAGAAAAAACTATTTTGAAACTCTTTTAAAAATGTACAATTTGTTAGTAAGGGAAAGTTAAACTTGCAACTTTCTTCCTTATTTACAAAATTTTAATTACTAGACCATTTTATCACTCTCTAACCGAGAGAAAGTTATTTCAACATAAGATTTTAAATACTAAATTTGTTTAAATATTGTTTCTAAGAGTTTTATTTTTCATTTGGGTGACTTGAATTCAAAGTGTGTATCCCTCTATATTAAGACCGATTGTGAAAAAAGGGATAAGACTCAGTCACGCTCAACTGAGTTTAAAAGAAATGTATAAAGTAATTTTTTATAAGAAATTATATACTGTAAAAATGCTTGAAAAATTTATATAGCACTGACGATAATTACAAATAAAAATTTTCTATTTTAAAATTTTTAATTAATATCAGTTAATATTTTTTAAAAGATAGTGTATCAAATAAAATAAAAGCTTCGGTGGAGAAACAAATACACGAAAAAGCCCTTACCAGCTATTAAAATATCGTGTAATCCATGCATGTGACAGAAATTGTAAAAGAATAGTGAATTGGCCGTAATTGAAGGTAATTGATATTTAGCTTATAGGTTTAAAATTTACATTATTATATAATTTCTTGAATTCATTTGAATTCGATTATTGATAGATAGAGATTAAATTCTACAACTATTAAATAAAGATTAGTTGAGATGATGACTAATATAGGTCTTTTTCATGACAATTTCTTTTTTGTGGGAAAAATGATCATAAAATAAATTACTAATGTATAATAGAATTTAAAATTTTATTTATTTGGTATCGCAGAAATTATACAATGATATGGAAAGTCGAATAGAAAATGCAGTGAAAGTGGGTCAAGTACCACATGAAGTGCGTTCAAGGCATAAGGGATTTTCTCAGTGGGATTCATATTCTTCTCGACGAGACCACGATACAATTCTTCATGTATGCCACTTTTTCTTAATTACTTTTGGTTCATTCAATCATGCATAGTTGCTTTAGCAATTAAGAATTTTAGCAATATATATAAATTCGACACTTTTAATGAAATTATATGTTAGTTTCATTAAATAATTTAGATTTAATTTTTATTCATGGAGTTAACATGACATTTCATTTGATGATATAATATTAAAAGTGAAATAACCTAAAGTTGATATAGTTTTGACACTTTTATTCTAGTATGTATTTGTTATCCAAAAATTGTGAACTTTATTAACTATGTTAATATAATTGGAACTTAGTCTCAACTTGTGGTTCTAAAAATTATGGGTTTGAGGTCACACTATAAGTTTTCTAGATACAAGTTGTCACATGTAAATTTTCAACATATAAGTTTTTCATAATTAACAAAAGCAGGAAACTATTTTAGGATCTTGAAATTTCATGATTCTCATATAATATAGAATGAACAAATTGATTAATCTCTGTCCATTGTTAAAGTAATAGATGAATCCGGATGCCTTTGAATTTCTTCAATGAGAGGGAAAACTAGTTTCTACCTCCTTGACTTACCCTTCTATTATGTCTACGTTAGTGATGGTAAGGGAAGATAAAATACGTCAAAGTTAGGAAAAGCACCCGTTTCACACATTTTATTATTAGAACCGTTTTTAATAACTATCTTCATCAAATAGTAATTATTCAATATATGAAACTACTTCTCATTTACTTAATTATAATTTAGTCCTTAATAAGTTAATTAATTACTTGTTAGTCCTTAGACAAGTCACATGCTCCTTACATGAGACACTTAAAGTCTTACATTCTCCCACTTGGCTCATATGACATTATCCAATATCATGGTCTAATAAATAAAAGATTAAATCATCATAATGCACATTGTCATGACAAATTATTTCATACATTGAGTACATCATAAATCATAATTAAGAATAAGAACTAATTTGAGTCATGATGGTCGTACATCACTTAATCGATATAGTTCCTTCCATGTACTACAAAATCAGTATTCTCCTTAATATGACTAGTAAGTGAGAAGCACATAATTGGTCAAACATAATGTCTTTATTCAAGACAGTACCTGTTTACATTATTATAATACAATCATGCATGCATGTAAGCAAATAGGTAATCAAAAACATATTCATTAATGAGCTTAGAGTATCAAGTGCATAATACATAAAATGCAATCATTGCATCTAAGAATCATCCTAAACGATAATGCCCATATTTTCAACGTGCTCAATAAATGTCTTAGGCGGTAACCCTTTTGTCAAAGGATTAGCTATCATAATGTTCTATTGACACTCTATGTTTCTGTACTTCATCTTTCACTGAAAAGTGCTTCAACTCCATATGTTTAGCATCCTTAGAGTTCTTGTCATTCTTAGAGAAAAACACTGCGGCAGAATTATCACAATAAATTTTCAACGGCTTGGCAATACTGTCGACTATTCCAAGCCCTGAAATAAAGTTCCGTAGCCAGTTAGCCTGAAATTTAGCCTAAAAACATGCTATAAACTTAGCTTTTATGGTAGATGCAGCAACAACTGATTGCATTGCACTCTTCCACGATACCACTCCTCCGGCTAACAGAAACACATAGCTAAAAGTAGACTTTCTTGTATCCACATATCCAACAAAATCTGAATACCCAACCACTCCAAGGTGATCAAACCTTCTATATGTAAGCATGTGTTCTTTTGTTATGTGTAGGTATCTCAAAAACTTCTTTGCAGTTTTCCAGTGATCCCTTCCAGGATTACTCTAGTATCTACCCAACATCCCAACTACAAAGCTTATATCTAGCCTGGTACAAGTCTGAACATATATAATACTCTCAACAACAGATGCATACGGAATTGTTTCTATTTCCATTCCAAAGCATTCTTGGGACACTACGCAAGACTGAACTTGTGATGAAGGAAGACCTTCTAGTGTGGGTGGATCTTGGTTCCTTTTTCTTTGTGCTTGCTTCTCCTTGGAATTTTTTCTTGTAGAAACCAAAATTAAACAATGGAAATGTTGAATGAGTGTGACTCTTTATAAGGAAGGAAACTCCTAAAACTAAAGGATGGATGGTGGAAATGGTAATGGAAGGAAACTTAAGAGGAATGGTAGGATAGAATAGATGATTTAGATGGATAAAAAGGATTGGACACCACCTTAAGGAAGGATAAGTCCTACTTGCCACTCTAGGGGATGAGAGCCTAGAGATAAGAGCTTTCTAGAAGGGAAAGCTCACTCTAGCCTAAAGGAGAGAGAATGCACTATCTCACAAAAATTTATATATTCTTTAAAATCTTAGGTAATGAGTACATAAAGAGCAAGCCTTTATATAGGCAAGGAAAATGCACTCCACTAATGGGCTTATCCTATTTCCTAGGCCCAAAAGTAGCTAAATTAGGAAGTGTGGCTAACTACAAGGCCCAAAATGAAAATACAAGCCCAATAGTGGCCTTTTGACTATGCAAGACCCAAATCCTATCAAAATAATATCTAGAATTATTTATAAAAGAGAAAATAAAGCTTTTTGGTCATGTCTTCATCAACTTGTTTCTTTTTGAATTGGAACGAGTGATGCTGAACATTTTTTCATTTTGAATCTCTCTAGTACTTTGTTGATATATGCTTTCTGAGATAAACCTAACAGTTCTTGTGATCTATTCTAGAATATTTCTATCCCTATCACATAGCTTACCTCACCCATATCTTTCATTTCAAAGTTACTAGAAAGAAACTTCTGAGGCTCCTGTATAAGACCATGATCATTAGTTGCAAGTAAGATATCATCTGTAACATCCCAAAATTTATATAAAAAAAATTAATTGAGAGGGATAAATGGTAAATAATTATATATGGGTTGATACATGTCCCAAAAATTTAGAAATAATTAAATTGGGATTTATTATGAATGTTCATAATTTATAGAGACTAAATGAGACAAAATTATACCCGGTTCAAATATGGGTGTCAGACTAAGTATCTTCGATTGAGATGCCGTTAGTCAGGGCTGTTAAGAAAATTATTGGGAATCCGAATATATATTCGGAATAATTTTTAGATTTAGTATTGAGCTCGAACGGGGATCCTATTGATAATAAAACAGAGAAGCTTTAATGAAAGGTTAAAACTTTTAAAACAAAACCCCCTTCTCTCATTTTCACGTTGGTTTTGCTCTCCTTTGGAAAGACACTCTCTTTTCTTCTTCTTCTTCTTCATTTTTCTCTTCATTCTTCCTCTCTAAATACCTAGACAAGATTGGAACCCATCTCTTTCTCCATTTTCGTTTCCATTAGAGCCTGAAGGAAAAGCTTGTGGCTGAAACTCCCTCTCCCTCTTCTCTTCCATCTTCGTGTTGCTCTTTCCCTCTCTTGGAAGCTCACTTGTTTCTTGGATTGAGGTAAGTTTCTCACCATTTTTAATGAGTTTATACCCTAGATTTTGGGTTATGGGTGTTGGGTGAGAGATTAAATGCATAAGGATTGTTATGGGAACCATTGAATGTGGAAACCCTAAGGTGAAATGTGTTGAATATAAACTTTTATGTGCATTGATGGTAATACACGAAAATGGCTTCATAGAAAGTGGAAAATGATGAGTGATAATGGTGATTGTTGGGTTTTAAATGGAACCCTAACTCTAGAAATTGGGGCTTTCGGCAAAAATTAAGGAATTGATGACTTATTGTTATAGGAATGACTTTTATGTGTAGAAACAATGCTTGGAATGATGGGCATCACTTATTGTTGTTGATGAATTGAGGAGAAATGTTTAAGTGTGGGTAATTAAGGTTGTTTATTTATGTTAGAGTATTGTACTATAATAAAGAAAATTAGAATTAGGTATATGAGAAAATAATGGTTATTGGATTTTGATGGAATCCTAATCTTAAGATTTAGGACTACATATGTTGTGGTTAGAAGGTTGAGTTTGAGAATGAATATGTGATGTTTAAAGTAGGGTGTTGTTATTTATGATGATGATAATGATAATGGTAGATGACCAAGAGTGATGGATTAAGGAAATGGATGTTTTGATTTGATGAGTTGTTAGGCCATGATATGTGCCATTTGAAATTGTTGATTGACAATGGTTTAAGAGAAGCTAAAAAGGGCTTGTGTTGAATTTGGATGATTCATGTGATATTGGATACAATTGTAGAGGATGTGATGTTGTTGATGTTGGATATGGTTAGCCTTTTAGATTTAGAGAATCATGGTTTTGGGAAAGGAATTCCCGAGACCTAACACAATAGTATGAATTGGTGTCTTAGCAAATCTAGGATTTGATATTAAGCTTTATGATGAGCTACTAATTGTTTAGATTTATGATGGTGCCTTGTGATGGCTCATAAATTGAATACATGTATATTTATGTGTGTTGATAGGAGATTATATTCTGGACAATGTGGCGGAACTTTCGAAGCATGCGAATCGTTACGGTTCTTCTCTCGAGGTAGGAGAGGAGTTTTACATTCCAAATGCATGAGTAGAATAATTAGTGATTTATGTATATCATGATACTCATGCTTGCCTTGCCATGCCATGTTTATAGTGAAATGATATGAGTGGCAAATTATTGGCTATTAAGAATGATATATGCGTGTATATGTTGATGATGAATGTTTAATGTCCTTTTGATGGGAGTAATGTGTTTGTTGATGAATAACCCATGAGGGGTTGAAATATGTACATGTTAATGAACCATCCTTGAGGGGATAAAGTATATGGTTTATGAATTGAGAATTTATGTGGATGTTTGGCATTGAATGTGATAGCTATTGTGATGGTATTGGGGGTAAGATTGAAAGATAATGCATAATTGAGGAACTCGTAGAGTCAAATTGAGTTTTATGTGATTTGGATGGCATGTGATAGTTCCAATAGCCTATATATGTAGTTTATGACTTGTAGGAATTGGAATGGGCCAATTCCATTAAGAATAGGCCCTTGAGTTGTACAAAAATGCCTCAAAACGGGTAAAACGTATTTATACGTATAAGTCCCTCATTTTTAAGAATTTTTGAGTGCGGCTGTGGCCACACGTCACAAATAATGTATATAAGTTGGTGTTAAAATTTGGCGGGCATTGAAATTCGTATGAAAAAGTTAGGAGGGTTAGAAGTTCAAAAATATGGCTTTTTCTACATAAAAAGGGGTTTGTACTGTTATGAATCGATTCAAACATTGAATCGATTCAGAACTCCCTAGAATCACTGTTCCTTAATTTCACATGCTTGAATCGATTCATACGAAGGCTTGAATTGATTCAAGACTCACTGGAATTACTATTCCCCAATTTCTTAATGCTTGAATCGATTCATACGGGGTTTGAATCGATTCAAGGCTCTCTCTTTTCACTGTTTTGGGCTCCTAGTATGTATAAATCGATTCATGGAGTGTCTGAACCGATTCAAGGCCCTCTGTTTGTTAATTTTTGGACATAAAAATGCATGAATCGATTCATGCAAGGGCTGAATCGATTCATGGCCCTGTATGGCCACTGTTATGCTATTTTTCCAGCTGCTGTAATTCCTTTGCTATTTTTGGCTCGTTTGGGCATCTTAATGACATTTTTAGCCTCTGACTTCTGCATGAAAGTTGTAGATAATAATGTTACGGAGGTGTGAAAATTAATCTTACCTCAATTGGAGTTTTCTAACTCTCATGAGGCATAAATTACCGAACCCACTGCATTGTAAAACTCAAGTTTAAGAGGGTTTTGAACCCAACTTTTTATGATTGCCAAATTGGGACTAATAGGTGGTATTTATGACATGTCCCTCTATTTTTGAGACTAAAAATGAACCTTTCACATGTCTCAGTGTTGAAATTTGTCATGGGTTCATTATTGCCTAAAACCCCTTTTTATTATGTAAAAACAAGAGATGGTATTAGGGGTATGTGATTTGTGGTATGTCTTGGTGGTGCTGATGTTGATCTCATATATTGAGAAAATGTGTATATGACCTAAATCATGTTATAAAAACATGAATGTCCACCACTATTGATGTGATATAATAATTGATGATGAAAAGTAAATGATGTGGTTATATGACACAACTTGTATGATAATGAAATTAATGAGGGGACGATTGAATGGCAATGGGTTGTGTAAATCAATGAATTTGATATGATGTCGATGATGATTAAAAGTGGATGATGCCACACGTGCTGAATGATAAATGTTAATATTGAATGAAAGGGGACGCTGTTGTTGAACATGCCCTTGAATGTTATTATTGATGAGTGTGGTGCCATTATGATTAATGCAAGTATTGACTTGTATGTATGAGATGCAATGATGATTGCTGAATGTATGTTTTGAAATATCTTGTTGGTTTCCATGGGTGGATTAATGCTATGATGATTGATATGCTATGATTACCATGTGTGGATTTATGAAAATGTGAATGTTGTGCCTTGAGGGGCCTTGTGGTTAACTATATGTCAATGATAACAAAATAAAATATGTAATATACCCCTAAACGAGAGGGTGAGAAATCCTTACGAGGTTAAGGTTTGGCATATGCATTATTGCATTTTGCATTCATGGCATGACATAACATTGAATATGTGGTTGCGATCACAATGATGAAAGTCTTGCGGGACTATATAAGAGGGAGTACCCCATGCGTGGCGGGAAACCAATATGTGAATGAAATAAAGGTGGTTGCGATCACCAATATGTTGAGAATGATGAACGTGGTTGCGATCACGAGTATTGAAATAATAAAGATCCCACAGGATTTTGAGATCGAGTACCCTATGCATGGGGGAATGAGTCTGTGGTTGCGATCACATGACATATTGATATGATAAAGGTGGTTACGATCACCAGTGTATTGAAATTGAAATTGGTTTTGCGGGACTATGAAGGGAGTATTCTATGCGTGGCAAGAAACCAATGTGAAATGAATGAAACGTGATTACGATCACGAAGAATACCTTGCGGGGTTATGAAAAGGGAGTACCACATACGTGGTGGGAAACCAATATGAGGTTGATTATAAGTGGTTACGATCACTTGAGATACCATGTGCGCATGGGTGATTGAAATTGATCCATTGCATATGCATTAAACAGTTGACATATGCATTAGCCATAGGTACATGGCATTTGAGATGGAGATGACCAAACAGAGATGAGAACCTCTCGAGAGAGTGTTAATTGATTAAAGATTTAAATGACTTAATGATGATAACTGTGAATTCCCAGAATGATGTAGGGCTATATGAATGAGTATGTGTTTGTGCTTGTGCTTGGCATGAATTGTGGATAATGAGGCTTGTATGGCTAAGATAATATCTTGATGATGTTTTAATGATGAATTGATGATTTATAGCAAAGCACACATGTTGGTTGAATGCATGTACATAATCATAATGTATTTATATTCGTCATTTTGAATGTATAACTCAGTCTCCCATGTTGTTTCCTTTTTAGCATTGTGATACAGGTTTGCCATGGGATGAGTTTGGGGTTTTGAATTAAAGCTCTTAAAGAAGGTAAATAGTAGTAATGGAATGCCTTGGGCAACAACATTTGCTAAACTTGATGTAGTGGATGATTTGTGTATATTGAGGTTGATGAATAGAGATTTGTAAACATGTATATCTCATTGTATATTGATGATGGTGATAATTGTAGGAATACCATTTTGATGATGTATGAGGTCAATTATGGAATATGATTAGTGGGTTTGAGTGTTGTATAATCATATGTAAATATTTGAGGCATCGGGGATGTATGTATGTTAGGAATTGGATAGCTTATATTCTAATTTAATGATTAATACCTCATGTTGAGGCTACCTATAATTGATGATGTATGATTATAATTTATGTGTATAGTCGATTATGGCCTAATAGACTTATGTTATGAAATTGTATGATTGCTTGAGCCTTTTTCCATATCTTCATATATGGAACTAGGCGGGTGCCCCTTATACATATTCTTCTTTCGCTGTAAACTCAAATCATTTTGTATACATATGTGGGCGTTTTGATTAGCGATTCAGTTTATCAATTATTAAATCTTACTCTTCGATTTTCTGTGGTTTAGGTCTTGATGTAATCTTTGTGGTGTTTTTGAAATTATTTTAAATGCGAAAAATTTACTCACATTTTTATTAATTATTATCTTGATTATATCGGGATTCGGGTCCAGAAAATTGGGATGTGACATCATCAACGTACAGAACTAGAATTATAAACTTACTCCCACTGACCTTTAGATATATACACCAATCAACAGTGATTTCCTTAAATCCAAAGGATACAACAGTATCATTGAACTTTAGATACCATTGACGAAAAGCTTGTTTGAGTGCGTATATTGATTTCTTTAATTTGCACACCATGTGCTTCTTTCTTTCAACTAAGAATCCCATTGGTTGATCCATATAAACATTTTCTTCTAAATCTCTATTTAGAAAGGCAGTTTTCACATCCAGCTAGTGCAATTCCAAGTCATAATGGGCTACTAGTGCCACGATAATCCTAAAGGAATCCTTTTGGGAGACAGGTGGAAACATCTCTTTTTAGTCAATGTCATCCTTTTGAGTAAAGCCTTTAGCAACAAGTCTGGCCTTGTAATGTTCAAGATTTCCATGAGAATCACGTTTGGTCTTGAAGACCCACTTACAACCAATTCTCTTACAATCTTTTGGCAATTCTACAAGGTCCCAAACACTATTCTGTTCCATGGATTCTAACTCTTCTTTCATGGCATCTAACCATTTATTAGAATTATCATAACTTATGGCTTGTGAAAATGAAACTGGATCATTAATGCTTAAGTCAGCTTCTGACTCTTGTAGATATACCACATAATTGTTCGAAATAGCAGGCATTCTTTCTCTTTGAGACCTCCTTAATGCTATTTCTTATGGTTCTTCTACAATAGGTTCATTGTGAATTACTTTTTCAGTGCTCTGTTGCTCTTCTTCATTATGTTGTAGTGTAGCAATAAGAGGAACAACTACTCTACTATTAGAAGCACAAGTCACAGGAACCTATACTCTAACTTCTTTAATTTCCATACTTTGTGGATCTGTACTCCTATTGATTTCACTATTTTTAATGAACCTGACATTTCCAGTTTCAACAATTCTTGTACTATGATTAGGGCAATAAAATCTGAACCCTTTAGATTTTTCTAGATAACCAATGAAATATCCATTGATTGTTCTTGCATCCAGTTTTTTTCTTGTGGATTATAAACCCTTATTTCTACCTGGCAACCCCAAACATGCCGGTGCCTCAAACTAGGAGTCCTACCAGTCCAAAGTTCAAAAGGTGTCTTTAGAACTACTTTACTAGGAACCCTATTCAACAGATAAATAGAAGTTTTCAAGGCATACATCCACAAAGATGTGGGTAAAGAAGAATTGCCTAACATGCTCCTAACCATATCCATTAATGTTCTATTACGCCTTTTCTGATACACCATTTTGCTGTGGTGTGTACCCGACATTGTATATTAAGCATAAATACCATGTTTCTCAAGGAGTTTAGCAAATGGACTTGGGTGTTGCCCAGTTTTATCATACCTTCCGTAACTCACCACCTCTATCAGACCTAATAACTTTCACCTTTGTCTAATTGTCTTTCTACTTCATTCAAGTAGATTTCCAAGGCATCCACTGCTTGAGATTTCTCATGCAGTAAATAGACATAACCATAACAAGAATAGTCATCAATAAAAGTGATAAAGTATCTCACTCTTTTCCGAAAGAATTAAAATCAAAAGGTCCATAAATATTAGTGTGCATAATTTCAAGAAGCTGGGTACTTCTTGTGGCTCATTTCTTTGTGTGTTTTGTTTGCTTTCCTTTATACAATCCACACAAACATTTAGGTTTGTAAAATCCAAGTTTGGAAGGACTCCACCTTTTACTAGTCTTTCCATTCTTTCTCTGGAGATATGGCCTAAACATCTATGCCATAAGTACGCAGAATGTTCATTCACTAAACTACATTTAGTGCCAATCCTATGATGCAGAGTTAAGAGAGTTTCAACATACAAACCATCTAAATTTAATTTATATAAACCATCACAAAGAGTGCCAGTACCAATGAAATAATTATGTTTAAATAAACTAAAACATCCATTTCTAAAATTAAAAGAGTATCCAGTAACATCAAGTTTAGATAATGAAACTAAATTCCTAGATATACTAGGTACATAAAAAGTTTCTACTAAATCTAAATGATGTCCAATGTCAAGAATCAAGCGATAAGTCCTGATAGCCTCCATTGGAGCTTTCACTTTATTCCCCATAAACACGAACCTTTCATTTGAGTTTATGGTTTGGATTGAATGGAATCCCTACATTGTGTTAGAAACATGAGTTGTACATGCAAAATCAATCCACAAAGTATTATGTGGAACTTCAATTAAGTTTGATTCGTAACATACATAAGCATTGAGCTTACCCTTTTTCTCAAACCAAGCTTTCTGTTTCAGGCAATTCTTTTGGAAATGACTAGATTATCCACAGAAATGAAATTTATCATTTTTCTTCTGGATATGTGCAGAGGCCTCATTTATTTTTGATGGTTCAGAGTCAACTTAGAAGGAGGGTTGAATAAGTCACAGACTCTTTTTCGCGAAAAGATGAACCAAATAATACAAGTAATCAAGCAAATAACGAAGGGAAAAAATCAACACAGAGAGTTTATATTAGTTCATTTCCAACACAGAGAGTTAATAATATATTTTAATATAAAATATATATTTATATTTAATATTTAATAATTTAATATATAAATTATATATATTTAATATATATTACTAAATATATATATTAAAATACTTTATATATTCTATTAACATTAATATATTAATATATATTATATTATAATAAATTAATGTTAATATATATTATAATAAAATATATATTAATATATATTAACATTAATATATTATAATAAAAAATATATTAATATATATTTTATATAATATATATATATAAGTTTTTATTTTATTTTATGTATATATATGTGTGTGTAAGAATAGAAAGTATTATATTTAATAGTATTCTTTATTTACCTCAAAGAGTCGGTAGTTCTATTGGTTGTGGTATCACATCATAGTGTGTGAATTTGACTAGTCAAATTCGTCTCCTCAAACGACGAATTATTCCACCCTAGACCAACATATATATTTTTTTACAGGATCTAAATATCTACTTACATGTGTAGATGCTTGCACTAGGTATACTTGGGTTTTTCCCTTGAAATCAAAGTCTGAAACCTGCCAAGTCATGGTTGAACTTCAGTTAAATTAATAAAATTAAAGTTGTTCAAACAGATTGGGGGGAGGGGAGAATTTAGACCCCTTACCTCTTATTTCTCTGAACTAGGCATCAATCGTAGAATTATTTGTCCTCACACTTATCATCAAAATGGGATGGTTGAAAAGAAACATAGGCATTTGGTTGAAACTAGATTGACCTTGTTGGCATAAGCTAGTCTGCCCTTTGAGCTATGGGAACATGTCTTTCTTACTGCAGTCTATTTGATTAACATGCTTCCAACCACTATTTTACTGCAAGATTCTCCTTACTTTAGAATGTTTAACCAACTACCTGATTACAAGTTTCTAAAGGTGTAACAGGCACCTAGGGCTTGGTTTGACAGACTTAAGGCCATTCTTACTCAGTGTGATTTTAAGTCCAGCAAGTGTGATTCATCTTTGTTTATTAAAAGTAGTGGAAATCAGTGTTTGTATGTCCTTGTCTATGTAGATGACATCATTATAATAAGTGATTCATTGGCTGCTGTTAGAGGTCTCATTCAAAACTTAAATCTTAGTTTTGCCTTAAAATAGTTAGGTGCTTTGGAGTATTTTTTGGGGATTCAGGTTTCATATTTGTCCAATGATTCTGTTATATTGTCTCAGACAAAATATGTTACTGAACTTCTATAGAAGGCTGGTGTGACGTCCCGTATAATTTTCCGAATAAATTTTTCGCGTTTTTGAAAGATCAATTTAAAATTCATAAATTAAACTCAGAGTTCACATAAAATTCGATAATTGCGGAATATTATCATGCATACTAGTCGTGATTAATAAAATTCATGAAATATTTGCATAGCAGAAATGATTTAGAATGATAACAGTACATGATACGTTATATTTATTACAACCCATTAAATATAAATAAAAATCAAAGTCCAAGTAGTAATTCATATAGGCATCAATCAGGGCATTACTCTTCATTCTGCGTAGCATTCACTGTAAAATTTAATGTAAGAGTGAGACAGAATATAGAATAAATACAAAATAAATAAAATTGCACAAACACAATCAACAAAACATAATGTTATGATGAATATGCCAAACAAGTTCATTTATAATTATTAAGTCTTTAATTGGTCAAATGATGTCATGCTGGATCCATTTGGTTTAGTGGGAATACTGCAGTAAAAGGTCTCATAGAGACATCGGTAGGAATTAATACAGTCATGGATCCCTACAGCCCCATGACCAACACATCGGTAGGAATTTATACAGTCATGGATCCCTACAGCCCCATGACCAACACATCGCAAAAATAGGGCTTTAACTCATCATAGAGTAACCCCCCACCAAGGTAGGCAATCATGGAACCCCTAAAATTCCATGGTGCGTCCAAATGCTTATGATGCATGAATGCCTTTAATTCTCTTTATCATTTAACATACCATGATATTAATATTTCTAAAACCACTTGGAAAACCACAAGTCCTCAAAGGACACATCACATATAATAATTTTCAGAATCATGGATTTACTGTTTCAACCACATGTAACAATAACTACAAGGCATTCATGTACATATATATTAATTATGTCATTCATAATTATTCACCACCAAAATATACAACTTTATGATACTCATTAAAATGTAACAACATCAATAATAAATCATAATCACTCAAGAGTTTAATAATAAATTGTTACTCATAGAGAAAATATCATTTTCATTCATAATAACCATTATAATTAACTTTCAGCATTTCCAACAGCAACATACTCTAGTAAAACAATCATAACATGAGCAAATCATAACCTTTTCATGTGATTCTACTTTCTATAGCTTAATAATACAATTATCTACAACTTTCATGAAGAACACAATTTCAAATTCCAAACAGAATTACCACTTATTCATGAAATACCACACTGCCTCAAGGTGAGTTTTCCAAAACATACATATCTTAGTAATTTGAACGTTTCTAGAGCTACAAAAATGATTTTGGCATGAAACCAGTTCTAAATTATCCTTAACACAAATATATACAACTTTCATGAAGGCACTAACCACTAATTCTCATTACACAATTCCCAGTTTTAAAAATAAGATTCGGATTTCAAATTAACAGAATTATAGCTTGTACATACTTCAGTATTTTAGGCATAACGCAAGCTAGAAAAATCATTTTGACTTGAAACCACTTTCTATAGATCCATAACTTAAATACCTACAACTTTCATGAAGACATCAAAGGCTGATTATGTACGTACAAGTCCCAACATATTAAAATATACACAAAACATGGGATAAATATTCCACTCGGACATACTGTAGTATTTTGGCTATAACCTTTGCTACACATACTCAAATCAGTCGGTTCAGGTCTCAAAATTCACATAATAAAAAGATCTACAACTTTCATGAAGACACTGATCACTAATTCTCTCCACAAAATTCCCAGTTTTAAAAATAAAGTTCGTATCTCAAGTTAACAGATTTACAGCTTGGACATACTTCAGTATTTTAGGCATATCTCGAGCTACAAAAATTATTTTGACTTGAAACTACTTTCTATAGATCCATAACATGAATATGTACAACTTTCATGAAGACATCAAAGGCTGATTATGCACATACAAGTCCCAGCATATTAATATATACACAAAACATAGGATAAATCTTCTACACGAACATACTGTAGTATTTTGGCTATAACGTTTGCTATACATATTCAAATTAATTGATTCAGGTCTCAAAATTTAGATAACAAAAAGATCTACAACTTTCATGAAGAAGTCAGAGTCAAATTCACACGTTTTCAATTTCAAAAATGAGCAACAAGTTACAAAGTTAATTCTGGAATCTTAGAACAGCACACAATTCTACCCATTTCATAGTTATTCACAACCCTGTCCCCTCTTACTTGGATTGATGATCTTTGGCTGACTGAAAAGAAGTCCCCTGGCTGTCCTGGTTCAGATCGAAGGTGTATTGATGGAGAAGAGTAATTGGGAGTTTCAGAATCAGTGTGTGTGTTTAATAATGCAAGGCAGTGGGAGACAAGCTCCTTGTGAGTGGATCGTAGTGCTGTTAGTGGAGATAATGGAGGATTAAAATAAGAAAGTGGGCTTATAATGGTCCACTTCTGCAGCCTACCCACTAGAGTGTGCATGATTGGAGAAGATTTATTAAAATATGCATAAAGGGACAAAACTAAAGTCAAAACGTCAACCTAACAGTGAATTCCGAGTGAAATTTCACTCGGTCAGCCTCTTGGCTGACTAGAATTCTACCTGGTCAATGTATATACCGACTGGAAATGGTCGGTAACGTGAAAAAAGGGAAATCCGAGTCCCTCTCGCTCAAGCGGATACCGACTCGCTTGAGCGAGTTCCATACAATGCACTGGCAGAGGGTTTCGCTCAAGCGAAAACCGACTCGCTTGAGCGAGTGTGAGTTTCGCTCAAACGAATACCGACTCGCTTGAGCCAGACACTCTCCCTCCCCAAAACCGATCCTTCATTCACTCAGTTTCCACTTCAACATCTTAATCCACTCGGTAGAACCTCCTGAAACCGAGTCTTCACCTATTACTCACTCGGAATTGATTCCTCTTGAAACACTCGGTCTGATTTCTCTTCCTTGGAGGTGACTCAGTTGGCATATTCTCCTGAAACCGAGTCATCTCAATTAGTCTTTCACTCGGTAATTTCATTCCAATTCCGAGTCATCTCTTGCTCAGTCTTCCACTCGGCAATTACACTAAAACCGACCCATCACTCTATTGGTTTTTCACTTTGGTCCCACACTCGGTATTCATACCTCCATTTCACTCGGATAATGCCTTAACTAATCCTTCTTCAGAATAAACTCCCCAATCAGGTTCCACTCGGAATTATTCCACTCCTCATCACTTGGAAAAATTCACCAAGTCAAGTCCCACTCGGACTTACACCATACATAGTCACTCAGAATACGGGTTACATGGGTTCACTCGGAATATCTTTCACTCGGATATCAACACTTATGAATATAGAAGTATTTCCCACTTGGGTTTCACTCGGTTAATCATTACTTAGCCGAGATCAGATCAACTTCTTCAACTACGTTTTATTCAGAGTCCATCAGGGTCATTATCACTCGGAAAAAGACCCATATATACGAGTCTCACTCGGATTCTTGAACTCAGAAGTGGTTCTATCGGTCCCACTTCACTCAGGAGTGTCTCTGACAGGGATTCCACTCGGAAGAAACCCTCTCGGCCATGTTCCACTCGGAAAACACAACCGTCACTCGGAATTTTAACCTTTCACTCGGAATTTCAATCTTTCACTCAGAATTTCAATCTTTCACTCAGAATTTCATCCTTCACTCGGAATAGAGCCCCTTTTTCACTCGAAAAGTTCTTTCTAAGGCATATTTTACTCAGAAAATGGATCTTATCATTACAGGTCTGTGTAATTTCCATAATTATACCCAAAAATAGAATTTTTGAAGTAATATAAGCCATCCATTGGATGTTTTATTCATTGATTATCCCTTACAGACCTTCCATACTTCATAATTTACAAAATAGAGCTATTATTAAAAGCAGGATGTTACATTTCTCCCACCCTAATAAAAATTTCGCCCTCGAAATTTAATATGACGCACTCTTTTGTTAAACAATTCTGGGTATTGCGTCCTCATAACATCTTCACGCTCCCAAGTCAGAGTTACATCATTTCCTTGTTTCCATGCAACCTTCACTAATGGTACATTCTTGTTTCTCAGGTGTTTAATCGACCTTTCTGTGATCTGTGTGGGTTCTGTAGGGATGGTCAGATTTTCTCTAACTTCAACATCATCAGCAGCAATCACATGAGTGGGGTCTTGTACATACTTCCTCAGTTGTGATACATGAAACACATTGTGCAGATTTGCCAGGTGAGGAAGAAGTGCAATCTGATACGCCACTGTACCAATCCTCTTTAGGATCTCATATGGTCCAATGAACCTCGGACTCAACTTTTTACTCTTCAATGCTCGGCCAATCCCCTTGTGAGCTGAAACCTTCAAAAATACATGCTCACCGACTTGGAATTCAAGTGGTTTCCTCCTCTTATCGTAATAATGCTTCTGTCTATCTTGGGATGCCTTCATCTTTTCTCTGATTATTTCTATTTGTTCAATAGTCTGTTGCACAATTTTGGGTCCTAACGCCAAACTTTCACCAGTTTCTAACCAACAAAGGGGCGTTCGACACTTTCTACCATACAATGCCTCAAATGGAGCCATACCAATACTGCTATGGTAGCTATTGTTATACGTGAATTCTATCAGTGGAAGAAACTGCTCCCAACTACCACCATGTTCAAGCACACAAGATCGCAGTAAGTCTTCCAAACTTTGTATGGTACACTCTGACTGCCCATCTGTTTGGGGATGATAAGCTGAACTTAATCGAAGCTTTGAACCTAATTCCTGATGCAAGCTTCCCCAGAATCGGGAAGTGAACCTTGGATCTCTATCTGACACAATACTAGATGGTACACCATGAAGTCTTACGATCTCCTTCACATATAATTGTGCCAATTTTTGTAGAGAGTTCTTCATATTTATTGGGAGGTAATGAGCAGACTTTGTCAATCTGTCTACAATAACCCAGATTGCATCATTCCCTGAACATGTTCTTGGTAACCCTGACACAAAGTCCATTGAAATGTCATCCCATTTCCAGACAGGAATCTCTAATGGTTGCAGTTCACCAGATGGCTTCTAATGTTCCACTTTGGCTTTTTGACACACCAGACATGAAGACACATATTCAGCTATTTCTTTCTTCATCCTTGGCCACCAAAAGCTTTTCTTCAGATCTTGATACATCTTAGTTGATCCAGGATAGATGCTCAACATACTTTTATGCGCTTCTTCTAGGATCGTCCTTCTCAGATCAACATCATCTGGTACACAAATTCTATTTCTAATCCTCCAAATTCCATCTGATCCTTCTTGTAATCCCATATCCTTTCCATTCGCCTGTAACTCTTTCAACTCCTGTAATTGCAAGTCCTTTGTCTGTCTTTCACCTAACAGCTTCAGGAAATCATTGGTTATCTTCAAAGTTCCCAAGGTCATACTCCTTGAAGATTCCATTTCCACACCCAAGTTCATATCTCTGAACTGTTCTATCATCTCCATCTCTTTTATCATTAAAGATGCTGTATGAATGGACTTTCGGCTAAGTGCATCTACCACCACATTTGCTTTTCCTGGATGGTACTTCAAATCAAAATCATAATCTTTAAGAAACTCCATCCATCTTCGCTGCCTCATGTTCAATTCCTTTTGATCGAACAAATACTTCAAGCTCTTGTGGTCACTGAACACTTCAAACTTGACTCTATACAAATGGTGTCTCCAGATTTTCAGAGCAAATACCACTGCTGCCAATTCTAGATCATGCGTTGGATAGTTCATTTCATGTGGTCTCAACTGCCTAGAAGCATAGGCAACCACTCTTCATTGCTGCATCAAGACACAACCTAAGCCCATCTTAGAAGCATCACAATAAACCATAAAGTCTTCTTGTGGGTCAGGCAAGGTTAAGACTGGAGCAGATGTAAGCTTCATTTTTAGTTCCTGGAAACTTCTCTCACATTCTGGCGTCCAATCAAAAGGTTGATTCTTCCGGGTTAGACGAGTCATTGGTAGGGCAATTTGAGAAAACCCCTCAATGAATCTCCGATAATAACCAGCTAATCCCAGGAAGCTTCGTATCTCAGTGACTGAAGTAGGTCTCTCCCAGTTTGTTACAGCTTCAATTTTAAAAGGGTCCACAGACACTCCTTCGCTTGAGATTACATGACCTATAAACTTTACCTCCTTCAACTAGAATTCACATTTAGACAACTTGGCATACAACTGCTTCTCTTTCAGAATCTGTAATACCACTCAAAGATGCTTTTCATGTTCCTCCTACATCTTAGAATAAATCAGAATGTCATCAATAAAGATAATAACAAAATGATCTAAGTATGAATGGAACACTCGATTCATGTAATCCATGAATACAGCTGGGGCATTGGTTACTCCGAAGGGCATCACAAGATACTCGTAATGGCCATAGCGTGTTCTAAAAGTTATCTTTGGAATATCCTCGGACTTAACACGAATCTGATGGTATCCCGATCGTAGATCAATCTTGGAAAATACAGTAGCACCTCTCAATTGATCTATCAAATCATCAATTCTGGGCAAAGGATATCTATTCTTCACCGTCAATTTGTTCAACTGACGATAATCTACACATAATCTCATGCTTCCATCTTTCTTCTTGACAAGTAATACTGGCGCTCCCCATGGCGACACACTAGACCTGATGAAATGTTTCTCCAACAACTCCTCAATTTGCTTCTTCAGTTCTGCCAGTTCAATAGGTGACATACGATATGGGGCCTTAGATACTGGTTCTGCTCCTGGAATTAAATCAATTGAGAATTCTATCTCGCGTTCTGGAGGTAAACTTGAGACATCCTCGGGAAATACTTCAGGGAATTCAGAAACAACTGGCATTTCGATTGCTTCAGATTCATCATCTCCTTGTGGAAGAGTAAACAAGGCAAATAATTAGCTTTCACCTTGTAAAGCAAAGAGTTTAAGATTGTCGGAAGTAAGATTTTCTTCTGATGGAAATATCACAGTTTTGTTATGACAGTCCACCAAGACTCGATTTGCCGATAACCAGTCCATCCCTAGGATTACTTCCAGATCCTTCAAAGGTAAACAAACAAGATCTACTAGAAAGGTTTTACCTTCTATGAGCATAGAACATTCGTTACACACCTTAGTAGTCCTAAGTTGTGTACCGGTGGGAGTGGAAATAATCAGATCATATCTCATAGGATTCACAGGTAATTGAAGACGTCCAACACACTCATCAGAAATAAATGAATGTGTAGCACCAGAATCAAATAACACAGATAAGATTGTACCATTGATCTCACACTTACTTTGCACGAGGTCATCAGCTTGGTCTGCCTCTGAACCGCTGATGGCAAAGACTCTTCCAGTTGTTGGTTGTAACCTCTGGTCTGTTGACTCCCTGTTCTGTCTTGGAGGTTGAGCAGCACGCGTGTTTCCTCCACGACCTTCTTGATAGTTAGAGCCTCTCTGATTATTCATAGTGTTACTGTCGTTGTTTTGACGATTCTGTGGACAATTTGGACTGATGTGTCCTTTCTGATTACAACGATAGCAAGTAACATCTCCTAGGTGTCGGGTGCAATCGCGTATATGATGATTACCTCCGCAATTATGACACCTGATATTCGTATGATTGCTGCGTCTTTGAGAAGATGATGATCCTCCTTTGAAACAATTTGGATAGTGCGTCCCTCTCCTTTTGAAATCAACTGACTAAGGTTTCAGTTGTCTATTGGCCCTTTCTTGTGCCAGTCTGGCTTGGTGATTTTCTTCAAAAATTCAGCATTTGTTGATCAGAATAGGAAAACTCCAAATTTCTTGGTACCCTATCGCCTCTTTGATTTCCAGATTCAGCCTGTTCTCAAATTTAACACATTTTGATTCTTCGGCACCAGCCTATTGAAAAGGAGGGTAAAAGAGAGATAGTTCTTCAAACTTTGCAGCATATTCTCCAACAGACATTGAGCCTTGTTTTAGCTCCATAAATTCCAGCTCTTTACGGCTTTTCACACTTGCTGGAAAATATTTCTCTAGGAAATAGTCTTTGAAGTTGACCCAGTTCAAGGGTCTGTCAGCCTCGATCAAACGGATTCTAGCATGAATCCACCAGTTTTTTGCCTCTTCCACCAACATATAGGTGGCATACTCCACCTTTTCGCATTCTGTGCAGGGCAATGCTCGAAAGATGCGCTCATTTCCTTGGCCTAGAGATACGCTCCTTCTGGATTATAACCCCCTTTGAATTGTGAAGGTTTTCTTTTTAGGAAGTGGTCTAACCCATGGAGTCCTCTAGTGCTCCTTGGTTGGTTTTGTCGTTCTATGGCTTCAGCTAAGCGGTTGAAAGCTGCTGCCATATCGTTGTTGTTGTTGTTTCTTGCCATCCTACATTCGTAGTTTGGTTTATACTAATTCTAAGGGAAAATATATTGTATTATAACCTAACTATAAGTATTCTACAGTTTATCAGTTAAGCAATAAATTGTATAACACATTTATCATATTACCAATAGTAATCAAACAAATTATTTTGCAATTAATCAGTCAGGCACAAGTCATATAGTACACACTTAACATGTTATCAAGTAAGGAATCAAACATTTCACATATTATGTCGAGAAACAGTACATGTCATAGCAATTGGTCCTGAATTTTTGAAAATGCTCTTATACCACCAATGTGACGTCCCGTATAATTTTTCGAATAAATTTTTCATGTTTTTGAAAGATCAATTTAAAATTCATAAATTAAACTCAGAGTTCACATAAAATTCGATAATTGCGGAATATTATCATGCATACTAGTCGTGATTAATAAAATTCATGAAATATTTGCATAGCGGAAACAATTTAGAATGATAACAGTACATGATACGTTATATTTATTACAACCCATTAAATATAAATAAAAATCAAAGTCCAAGTAGTAATTCATATAGGCATCAATCAGGGCATCACTCTTCATTCTGCGTAGCATTCACTGTAAAATTTAATGTAAGAGTGAGACAGAATATAGAATAAATACAAAATAAATAAAATTGCACAAACACAATCAACAAAACATAATGTTATGATGAATATGCCAAACAAGTTCATTTATAATTATTAAGTCTTTAATTAGTCAAATGATGTCATGCTGGATCCATTTGGTTTAGTGGGAATACTGCAGTAAAAGGTCTCATAGAGACATCGGTAGGAATTAATACAGTCATGGATCCCTACAGCCCCATGACCAACACATCGGTAGGAATTTATACAGTTATGGATCCCTACAGCCCCATGACCAACACATCGCAAAAATAGGGCTTTAACTCATCATAGAGTAACCCCCCACCAGGGTAGGCAATCATGGAACCCCTAAAATTCCATGGTGCGTCCAAATGCTTATGATGCATGAATGCCTTTAATTCTCTTTATCATTTAACATACCATGATATTAATATTTCCAAAACCACTTGGAAAACCACAAGTCCTCAAAGGACACATCACATATAATAATTTTCAGAATCATGGATTTACTGTTTCAACCACATGTAACAATAACCACAAGGCATTCATGTACATATATATTAATTATGTCATTCATAATTATTCACCACCAAAATATACAACTGTATGATACTCATTAAAATGTAACAACATCAATAATAAATCATAATCACTCAAGAGTTTAATAATAAATTGTTACTCATAGAGAAAATATCATTTTCATTCATAATAACCATTATAATTAACTTTCAGCATTTTCAACAGCAACATACTCTAGTAAAACAATCATAACATGAGCAAATCATAACCTTTTCATGTGATTCCACTTTCTATAGCTTAATAATACAATTATCTACAACTTTCATGAAGAACACAATTTCAAATTCCAAACAGAATTACCACTTATTCATGAAATACCACACTGCCTCAAGGTGAGTTTTCCAAAACATACATATATTAGTAATTTGAACGTTTCTGGAGCTACAAAAATGCTTTTGGCATGAGGCCAGTTCTAAATTATCCTTAACACAAATATCTACAACTTTCATGATGGCACCAACCACTAATTCTCACTACACAATTCCCAGTTTTAAAAATAAGATTCAGATTTGAAATTAACAGAATTACAGCTTGTACATACTTCAGTATTTTAGGCATAACTCAAGCTACAAAAATCATTTTGACTTGAAACCACTTTCTATAGATCCATAACATAAATACCTACAACTTTCATGAAGACATCAAAGGCTGATTATGTACGTACAAGTCCCAGCATTTTAAAATATACACAAAACATGGGATAAATATTCCACTCGGACATGCTGTAGTATTTTGGCTATAACTTTTGCTACACATACTCAAATCAGTCGGTTCAGGTCTCAAAATTCACATAATAAAAATATCTACAACTTTCATGAAGACACTGATCACTAATTCTCTCCACAAAATTCCCAGTTTTAAAAATAAAGTTCGTATCTCAAGTTAACAGATTTACAGCTTGGACATACTTCAGTATTTTAGGCATATCTCGAGCTACAAAAATCATTTTGACTTGAAACCACTTTCTGTAGATCCATAACGTGAATATGTACAACTTTCATGAAGACATCAAAGGCTGATTATGCACATACAAGTCCCAGCATATTAATATATACACAAAACATAGGATAAATCTTCCACATGAACATACTGTAGTATTTTGGCTATAAAGTTTGATATACATATTCAAATTAATTGATTTAGGTCTCAAAATTCAGATAACAAAAAGATCTACAACTTTCATGAAGAAGTCAGAGTCAAATTCACACGTTTTCAATTTCAAATATGAGAAACAAGTTACGAAGTTAATTCTGGAATCCTAGAACAGCATACAATTCTACCAATTTCATAGTTATTCACAACCATGTCCCCTCTTACTTGGATTGATGATCTTTGGCTGACTGAAAAGAAGTCCCCTGGCTGTCCTGGTTCAGATCGAAGGTGTATTGATGGAGAAGAGTAATTGGGAGTTTCAGAATCAGTGTGTGTGTTTAATAATGCAAGGCAGTGGGAGACAAGCTCCTTGTGAGTGGATCGTAGTGCTGTTAGTGGAGATAATGGAGGATTAAAATAAGAAAGTGGGCTTATAATGGTCCACTTCTGCAGCCTACCCACTAGAGTGTGCATGATTGGAGAAGATTTATTAAAATATGCATAAAGGGACAAAACTGAAGTCAAAACGTCAACCTGACAGTGAATTCCGAGTGAAATTTCACTCGGTCAGCCTCTTGGCTGACTGGAATTCTACCTGGTCAATGTATATACCGACTGGAAATGGTCGGTAACGTGAAAAGAGGGAAATCCGAGTCCCTCTCGCTCAAGCGGATACCGACTCGCTTGAGCGAGTTCCATACAATGCACTGGCAGAGGGGTTTCGCTCAAGCGAAAACCGACTCGCTTGAGCGAGTGTGAGTTTCGCTCAAGCGAATACCGACTCGCTTGAGCCAGACACTCTCCCTCCCCAAACCGATCCTTCATTCACTCGGTTTCCACTTCAACATCTTAATCCACTCGGTAGAACCTCCTGAAACCGAGTCTTCACCTATTACTCACTCGGAATTGATTCCTCTTGAAATACTCGGTCTGATTTCTCTTCCTTGGAGGTGACTCAGTTGGCATATTCTCCTGAAACCGAGTCATCTCAATTAGTCTTTCACTCGGTAATTTCATTCCAATTCCGAGTCATCTCTTGCTCAGCCTTCCACTCGACAATTACACTAAAACCGACCCATCACTCTATTAGTTTTTCACTCGGTACACAACTCCAAGACCGACCAATATCCATTTGGTCCCACACTCGGTATTCATACCTCTATTTCACTCGGATAATGCCTTAACTAATCCTTCTTCAGAATAAACTCCCCAATCAGGTTCCACTCGGAATTATTCCACTCCTCATCACTTGGAAAAATTCACCAAGTCAAGTCCCACTCGGACTTACACCATACATAGTCACTCAGAATACGGGTTACATGGGTTCACTCGGAATATCTTTCACTCGGATATCAACACTTATGAATATAGAAGTATTTTCCACTTGGGTTTCACTCGGTTAATTATTACTTAGCCGAGATCAGATCAACTTCTTCAACTACGTTTCATTCAGAGTCCATCAGGGTCATTATCACTCGGAAAAAGACCCATACATACGAGTCTCACTCGGATTCTTGAACTCAGAAGTGGTTCTATCGGTCCCACTTCACTCAGGAGTGTCTCTAACAGGGATTCCACTCAGAAGAAACCCTCTCGGCCATGTTCCACTCAGAAAACACAACCTTCACTCGGAATTTTAACCTTTCACTCGGAATTTCAATCTTTCACTCAGAATTTCAATCTTTCACTCGGAATTTCATCCTTCACTCGGAATAGAGCCCCTTTTTCACTCGGAAAGTTCTTTCTAAGGCATATTTTACTCGGAAAATGGATCTTATCATTACAGGTCTATGTAATTTCCATAATTATACCCAAAAATGGAATTTTTGAAGTAATATAAGCCATCCATTGGATGTTTTATTCATTGATTATCCCTTACAGACCTTCCATACTTCATAATTTATAAAATAGAGCTATTATTAAAAGCAGGATGTTACAGCTGGCATGACTAATGCCAAGGGAATTTCTACTCCTATGGTGGGTAGTCTTAAGCTTAGCAAACAAGGTTCAGATTTCTTAGCAAGTCCCACGTTGTACAGATCCATAGTAGGAGCATTACAATATGTTATAGTCACCAGAGCTGAAATTAGTTTCTCTGTTAACAAAGCCTGCCAATTTCTTTCAAGACCTCTTGAGCAACAATGGAAAGCTGTAAAAAGAATCCTAAGGTATCTTAGTGGTACTAGGACTCATGGCTTATTGTTACAGAAAGCTTCTCCCAACAAGTCTCTTCCTATCACTGCATATTGTGATGCAGATTGGGCTGTTGATGATAGAAAATCTACATCAGGATCATGTATTTTTCTTGGCCCAAATTTGATTTCCTGGTGGGTAAAGAAACAGTCTCTAGTTGCAAGGTCCAATAACATTGAAGCAGAGTATAGGAGCTTGGCTAATACTACTTAAGAAATTCTCTGGATTCGATCCTTGTTGTCTGAACTCAGAATTCCTTTTTCCACACCTCAAGTATTCTATGATAATCAAAGTACAGTTATGCTGTCACATAATCCTATACTTCACTCAAGAACAAAACATATTGAATTAGATATTTTCTTTGTGAGAGACATGGTGATAGCAAAGAAACTGTTAGTAACTCATATTCCATCTTCAGACCAATATGCTAACATTCTTACTAAGTCTCTTTCTACATCAAGATTTTTGATTCTAAGAGATCAGCTGCATGTTGTTGACAAGGAGAGGTTTTGATTAAGGGAGCATATTAGAGTGAGCTTTTAGAATTAGTTAAGAGTTTGTTACTACTAACTAAGTAGTGCTGTTAGCTTCCCTTTGTAATTAGTTACAATTAGACTCTCCTATAAATATGGTGTAGCATTTTCTATTTCAATATAATAAAAGATTCAGATCAATATATTCTTCCTCTTTCTATCTCCTTCTTTCTTTTTCTCTCTTCCTCTGTTTCTCTACTTCTCAAAACTCATTATGTTAAAGTATGCCAATAAAATATTTATATTAATAAGGTTTAAACCCAAATATTAAAGGATATAAGTACAAATTTTAATAAATTGAATTACCCCATGGACAAATTATGCCACGTGTACTCTGAATTTAATAAAACTGCACTAATACCCTTCCTCTTTTGACATTCTTTTACATAAATAATAACTGCATTAGAAATGAAGGGAGATTAGTGTTAACCAAAATGATATTAATATTATGTTCTTATTTAAATTAAGCATGTTATACAAAAATTGAGGGAAGTTTGGTCAGAAAAAAGAAAGATATCAAGTGAAATTTTATTAAAAATTAGAGGATATATGTGAGTGTAATTTACTCAATAAAAATATATTGAATATACACACAGGTCAATTATATGTGAAACAATGCTTTTCTTTACACCTATGTCTAATGCCTAATATAATTGATAATGTCATGTATAATGTTCTTAGTAGATATTGCTTCATGGAAAGGATGGGAGTGCTATAGATCTTGATGGGCATGTTATGCCTAGCTTGGTATATTTATCTCGTGAAAAGAGACCCCGATTTGCACATAACTTCAAAGTTGGAGCTATGAATTCGCTGGTACTGTATATTAAGGCATTTTTCATGTATTAACATTTTATTAAGGTTTAAGCTAGTTCTTGTGATATTAATCATAGGTTATTGTTGGTTCTGAATGCAGATAAGGGTGTCATCAATCATTAGTAATGGAAAAGTAATTCTTAATATTGATTGTGACATGTACTCAAACAATCCCCAATCTCTAAGAGAAGCACTCTGCTTCTTCATGGATGAAGTTAAAGGCCATGAAATTGCCTTTGTGCAGACTCCACAAAGCTTTGACAATGTTAAGAAAAATGATATATATGGTGGTGCTTTGCGAGTAATCTATGAGGTAGATTAGTTAATGATTTATGCAGGATTGTGATGTTTTGTTTATTTTTTATAAAATGTTTCATAGTTACCATAAAATTTGTGATGGATTTGAATTTTGAACACGTGAAGTTAGAATTCCATGGCATGGATGGACTTGGTGGGCCTATGTATATTGGAACTGACTGCTTTCATAGGAGAGATATACTTTGCGGAAGAAAGTTCAATGATCAACACAAGAATGATTGGAAGAGTGTAGATGAGAATATTGACCATATGATTGAAGCAAGCTTGCATGAACTAGAAGAAAAATCAAAGGCTCTTGCAAGTTGTACCTACGAGGAAAACACATTATGGGGGAAAGAGGTCACTTTCTCATTAGATTATTGATTAAGGAATCAAAAGTGAAAAGTTTTCCTAAAAGTTATCGTTAATGAACTCACTACACTCTTGATTTTCAATGCAATTTCAACATGATTTTTTATTTATTTTTACTTATGATTCCTTTATTAGTAGCCTTAAAACATTAGTTAACATGATCTAACATACATTTCTAAAAGAATTTAATGACCCTGCAGATGGGACTACTATATGGTTGCTCAGTGGAAGATGTGATAACAGGATTATCTATCAAATGCAGAGGATGGAAATCATTGTATTATAATTCTCAAAGGAAGGCTTTTTTAGGTGTATCTCCAACCACCTTACCAGAAACACTAGTTCAACATAAGAGATGGTCTGAAGGAGGTTTTCAAATTTTGCTTTCTAAGTGCATGGTATGCTAGTGGGTTGATTAGTCCAGGCCTCCAAATGGCATATTGTTACTATAACATATGGGTGTTTAATTCCTGGCCAACTCTATATTATTGCATCATCCCTTCACTCTATCTACTCAAAGGCATTCCCTTGTTTCCACAGGTATGAATACGAGATTCCCTTTGCAGCACTAGTATAACTATTAAGAATAGAATCTCTGCTTAACTATTCACAGGGAAATTAGGTTCCAGATTCTCAAACATTTAACTGCGAAAGTTATGCGACTTTAATAATTTTATGTGTTTTTTACACCAGTTATTTTAATCCAATGTAAAACTTACTTTTTACTTCGATCACGTCCGGCAATCCATTCTCTATGTTTATGATGGCAAAGCTTCAATAATCTTTCATTGCATTCTCTATATTAATTAAGTAAATTTCATTACAAAGGAATCTATGTTGATGCTTCAAGCGTAGAGGACTTTTATACAAGAAAATATTAGAAATAAAGACCATTTACATGCCACCACCAAATATTTTATAATTGTTACCTTTGCAACATCTATGTTAGTTAAAAGAGGGTTTTTTTTATATATGGGGCTGCTGGAGTAAATATTTATGAAACTGGGGCTCTTTTGGTGGAATTTTCATGTCTGGGGTACTTTTATGAGTCGCCCATAGAGGAGACGACATACAAGTCGTATAGGCGTGGGGCGACAGAACTGCAACGCGTGAAAGTCGTACGTTGCCAGTACGATTCAGCTATGGTGCACCTGCTGGGTACGACACATCCAGGGGTGGTGCACCTGGGGCATGCGACACACCATGTGTGGTGTATCTCGGCCATACGACACCCTTTTCTCCATGCGACACACCACCTGTGGTGCACCTCCTTCATGCACCATAAGTTAGTATTTATACTCGCACCGCTCAGGCACTCTAATTCAGTCTCCACTCCTCACCTATATTACATTTCTTGCTCTAATCTTCTTGTTTTTTTATTTTTGTTTAAATTAATTTTTTTGTAGTATTTATTTATTAAATATTAAATATGAATTATTTATGTGATGATGATGATAGTAGTGGTTCTGATTATGATTTACCATCTGAGGTTGATAGTAGTGATTCATGTGAGGATGACGAATTATTAATGGCAGAATCGGACGTTGAAGATGATACAGGTTGGGGAGCTGTAATAGGTGTTGGTGGATCATCTAGTCTAATCATTTGTCAACCCTCTGGTAATTATGTTGAAAGTTGAGTTATTTAATTTGAAATTAAATTTTGGTTACATTTGTTAATTTGACTTAACGTAGGTACTAACGAGACGCCGTTTTGGAACGTGACACCACATTATCAAAATCTAAATATGGAGCATGAAGTTGAAGAAATTGAATTTGATGATGGTAGTAGTTGGATTGTCGGGGATGAATTATCAGTGGGGTTAGAATTTGAATCTAAGAGTGAAGTGCAAAATGCACTCAAACAATATACAATGAAAATGCATCAATCTTATATAGTTGTGGAGTCAAAGCCGAATAAGTTCGTTGTGAAGTGTCCCAACCAAATTACTGGTTGTGGTTGGCGAATGCGTGCAATTCTTTCCAAGAAGTCACAAAAGTGGGTTATTAGTCAATATAGTGGCCCACATACCTACGTTAACGTAACCCTCTCCCAAGACCACGCAAAACTAGATGCTGACCTCATTTGCTCTGTGATAGTAGGTAATGTGATTAATTGTTGATATTATTTTATATTATGTTTATTTTCATGATTTTATAAATTTGATACATGTAGGGATGGTGAAGAAGGAACCATCGGTATCAATTGCTTTAATTCAAGAAAGAGTTAAAGCTGAATTTGGGTTTGCAGTTTCCTACCAAAAGGCATGGAGAGGAAAACAAAAAGCCCTTGTTAAAGTATTTGGCGACTGGGAGGAGTCATTTGTTTTAATACCTCGTTGGCTAACCCGAATGACCCAAGTTGCTGAAGGCTCGACATTTGTTTTGCAAACACATCCATTTGTTGTAGAGGGGTAGGTTAACCATAGATTTCGTATATTTCATCGTGTTTTTTGGACAAACAAGGCTTGTGTTGATGGTTTTAACTTTTGTAAGACTGTGATCCAAGTAGATGGCACGCATTTGTATGGGAAATACAAGGGTACCCTGTTGATCGCCACAACCCAAGATGGTAATAGCTCTGTTCTTCCCTTGGCCTTTGCAATTATTCAGGGTGAAACGTTGGATGATTGGACTTGGTTTTTAAAGTTGCTGAGGAGGTATGTTACCCAAAAGACTGGAGTATGTATCATATCTGATCGTCATAGAAGCATTTTGGGTGCTTTGCGTGACCCAACTTGCGGATGGACAGCACCTATGGGTGTTCATAGGTATTGCATTCGACATGTTGCCAGTAACTTTAACTTGAAATTCAAGAACCAAGAGCACAAGAAAGCTCTGTTGAAGTTAGGTATGACATTATATGTGTAGGGTGCACTTTAGTTGAGATTATTTTTTAGATTATTTGGCGTTTCCTAACATGGTTTGTGCTATATTTGTAGGGTACAATCCAAGTAAATATTTATTTGACCGGAATTTAGAGAAATTTCGTTCATTGAGTCTAGAAATTGCTACCTGGATTGACAATATCCCAAAGTCAAAATGGTCGCTAGCATACGATAAGGATGGTCATAGGTTTGGACACATGACAACCAACTTATCAGAAGCTGTGAACAAGGTCTTGAAGGGGGCAAGGAATCTGCCCATAACAGCATTGGTGAAGTGCACGTACGCTCGTTTAGTGCAGTACTTCATTGATCGTCTTGGACATGTGATGGCTGAAATGGCAAAGGGTCAACTATACTCAACCAAAGTGCTTGAAAAAATTGCATTGTATCAAGCACAAGCATCTTCCATTGATGTGCGGAGGTATGATGCCGAGTCAACCAGGTTCGAGGTTGAGGAAAGGATGAATCCAATCACTCAAAGAGGAGGTTTTGTATGGATACTTAATCTAAAGGAACGATGGTGTGAGTGTGGCCGCTTCCAAGCATATAAGTACCCGTGTATGCATGTCATTGCAGCCTGCAACGCAGTTAACTTGAATTATTTTCAATTCATAGACAATGCATACTCATTGCATAATATTGCCAAGGTTTATTCAGGTCAGTGGTATCCGATAGGAGATGATCGGACGCTCCTCCAGACCAATGACACATACATCATTCTCCCAGACGAAGACATGTTACGTGGCAAGGGGAGACCCAAGTCAACGAGGATTAGGAATGAGATGGATTGGGCTGGTTCTCAGAGCAGGTCAAAATGAGCTTAGTTTTTTCTAGGTGCACGTTGTGACTGAAACCCTACTTGGAACATGAGAATGTCAGTTTATTCTTGTTAATGTTATTTACGGTTTATTTGATATGTCTCTGTCTTTTTTAACCTCAACTATAAACGCATTTACAGTTTCATTTACGTGCATATATATGTAAAACGAATGGCAAATATAATCATAAATAAGTCACATTAAAACATAGTCCATTTGCATAATCAAACATCACATCATACAGAACACACTAATGTCTACGGGGGTGAGTATTGGGGGACAGAAAACAAGGCCTAGGTACTCCTCGGTTGAACCTAGGAGGCAAACGACGAACATTTTCAACCTCATCTTCAATTTGAGAGTCATCTATCGGGTTTTCTTGTACAGGGTCTTCAACTCATTGATTAGCTTGCCCAGTTTCAGCCGCAACAGTATTTAGGTCAAGCATTTGAGATACATAGCCGGATGAACTGCCTATTTCAAGGCCCCAATTGTCATGTTGAGGTGCTGCTGGAGTCGTCAAATTTAAAACATAGGGGGGTGGTGTCGGATCCGGTGACTCCGGTATGTAATGTGATGATGAGGCCTGACCAGATTGGAAGCCTCCCCCAAAATCCGATAAGAAGGGTGGCACCTCAAATAAGGGGTTCATGTATTCATTGGTGTTCATCGGCTGATGCGTCGACTGCGAAGGGTAACTGTACGTCGGCCATGGTGAAGGCGGAGGCTGCTGTGAAGGAACATAGTACTCTCCCGGCTGCCGAGGAGGAAAGGAAGGGATAACATACTGTTCGTTGGGCTCTCGTAATCTTCGGTGCAGTATCCCTTGACGTTCCACTCGATTCCCAGGCATATTAACGTCCACCTCCACGAATGGTCCCTCCTCCATAGGCATGGGTGCATGCACCCTAGCCTCGATAATTCTGTCCTCCTCATTCATTGACATTAGTATGTTTTCTGTTTCCTTTCGGATGGAATCAAATCTGAAAGCGGAAGGCTCTGCTGGGTTATGCCCCTCCGAGGATGAAAGGTACTGTATGTACTCCAGGCCGTCGTACTGAAATAGAAAACATATTCATTAATTACAGAAACCGTATTCCTAATAATTGAACAGACAAAACAACTAGTTTAGGGTCCTTACAGAAGCTCCCCTTGCAGCCCCTTGTCTAGTAACCCATCTTCGAGTACGGGTCCGGTACCATCTAAAATATTCATGGTTTGCAGACATGTCACCACACAATGGTTGACCCAACCACGCATGCGTCTCCCGATTATTCCACAGTATAACCAAAGGCTCCAAGATGTTTGGCCAATTATCTTCAACCTTCCCCTTTAGAGTTATTGCATGCAAGTCTTCACGCTGGGAAGGCTCTCGTGGAATATGTTGTTCCATTCTAAACTGCCTAAGAACCCTATCAGGTTGATGCCACTCAGCAATTTGGAAGCAAAGCAATGGGACCACCGATCTCCAAGCATCTTGTCCACGCTTACAAATATTAGGTAGATGATCAAACTCGGGCACAGCATACGGTAGCCAAACAAACTACAAAAAATTGAAGAAGTGTTAAACACTTACATACCTTATTCTTTTTCAGCCAAGTCTTAAACACTTACATACCTTATTCTTTTTCAGGCCATCAAAGGTCGAACGATAGTAGTCCAGCTGGTAGGAATTGTGCTTGTTACCATCCGGCTTGACCCATCTACCAGCATATGGAGCACCATTTTCCCTTGCATTTGGGCAGGGTGGAGCAACTTGTGGGATTCGCTCCCAAGCCCACAACTGCACCAACAAAGTCAAGCCACACATATCTTTTTGTGCATAGTCAGTAGCGGTGCATAACTGCCGGTATAAATAACCCAATGCTGCTGCACCCCATGCATACTAACTACATGTGTCCAGATCCTCAATCAAATATAAGTATCTCAGTGGCACTCTACTTGAGGATTGATCAGAGAATATACAGCCACCAATCAACCTCAGAATGTAAGCACGGGCGAATCTTTCAAGAGCCTCTTCACTACCCGTATGGTCATCGACGTTTCCAAAATTGTCTTGAAGCCAAGACAACCTCAAACACTGTCCGTGTAACATGCTACGAGGTGGTCGTCTACCCAGTTGTTCTTCGACAAACCTCTGCCAATCATTGCAACCCGTTGGGGCTACAACAGCAAGTCCATCAATGTTTAGCCCTACCAATACAGCAATATCCTGGAGAGTAATGGTGCACTCTCCAACTGGGAGATGAAAAGTATGCGTCTCCGGCCTCCATCTCTCAACCAAGGCAGAAATCAACTCTGAAGACACAGGAAAATGCGCAACTTTTGCAAACTCATAGAAACCAGCTCGTTGTAAGTGAGGAATAATGGCTTCTGGTATTTCATTTCTCATCCTAAGTGCTTTCCTAATCTTTAGTACACGATCAGGTCGTCCATTTCAGACGTATGTTGAAACGTGTTTGTCTTGGAATTTTAACAGGGACGGGTCTAACGGTCCAGGATTTATAGACCTCTCCTCAGTCATTCTGCAAAAAATATTAACAATTCATTAATAAACTAAATATTAAATAATAACTACTTATTAAATAAAATTGTAAATAATAACATCTTAATATAAAATCCCTATATAATAACAAGTTAACATCACCATTTTTTCTAACAATATTATATTGAATAATCACTTAATAAAAATTATAAAAGATAATTACAACTTAAAAAAAATTTCTAATAAGTGATTACAACTTAATGACTATTTCTAATAAATAATTACAACTTAATAAAAATTTATAATAAATATTTACAACTTATTAAAAATTTATAATACATAATTACAACTTATTAAATTTTTATAATAAAATATTACAACTTAATAAAAATTTATAATAAAAACTAGTACTATTAAAAATTACAAAAAATAACAAGTTAACCTCACCAACTTATCTACTAACATTATTTTCAATAAGAACTTAATAATATCTATTTTATGTTGTAAGATTATTTTCACTAATAACTAAAAAAACAAAAATAACAACAACTTAATATCACTACTTTATTTAACAACATTATTTTCAACAATAACATACAAAAAAATTTCTAATAAATAATAACAACTTACTATCACTATTTTTTCTAATTACACTATTTTCGGTAATAACTTAAGCACTTATATTACATAATAAATATAACTTTTAATATAAAAATCTCAATAATGACCTAACAAAAATATTTACTAAATAATAACAACTTAATATAACTATTTTTCTACTAACATTACTTTCTATAATAATTTAATTATAATTTCTATTTTATAACAATAATATATAAAATGATTTTTTTTATCTAATAAAGTTAATTTCAGTAATAACTTAATATAACTATTTTCTATAATAATTTAATAAAAATCTAAATTTTCTTGTAACAGGTTAAAATTATAAATTTATATATAAACTCTATATAAATTTATAATATCATTATCTAACTACAAAAAATTTAACATAATAAGAACTAACAACCTACACTAAACTAAGCAACTAAACTAAAACTAAATTTAACTTGACTATATAGCTTTAATCATGAAAGCAGAAATTACTAACCTTTTAAATAAAATGTGTACTTGGAATAAAAAACTAATACTGGGACCACTGCCTTGAAGGACCACACCCTTTTCAAAGGAAAATGCCAAATTGGGGGACCCTTTTGTTACACACCAACAGCTTCAACAACTCAAAAATGGAGGATGAAGGCCTGGAATGAGCAAGATGAAGCTGGGCACATTGAGCTGCTGCCGTGAAGCCATAACCACACAAATAAATAATCCCACTTCCTGTGCATGACCTGCTCCCGTGACTCCTGGCACAGGCGCGCTTTCCACGTGGCGCTTCCCCCTTGAGTCGGACCTGCACCAGACGACTCCCCGTGCCTGTGTCGTACTCACGCCAGACGACACACTCTGTCGTACTGAGCCAGGGCGACAGGGTCACCTCCCACCTGTGTCGGACACCTCTCATGCGACATACAAGTCGCTCCTTTCTCATACGACACTCAAAAACAACACCACTTTCGTAATATTTCAAAAAACGACCCTACTTTTGTAAATTAATATATCAGCAGCCCCATATATAAAAAAAACCCGTTAAAAGAAGCACCTCCCTTTACTAGATAGACAAACGTATTTCTCTGACAAATTGATTTTTATTACTGGATGGCTACTTTAGATTGAAGTCACCTATTTTTGTTTATTGTCCAATTAAAAAAGGAGGATCAACTTACTCCAAGAATAATTTCTACAAAGCCACATCATTCAATAACTTATAAAGATTTTAAACCCCATCAATCTAACATTAAATGGTTTTATTTAAGTATAATGATCATGCAAGCAAAGTTTTAAGAAAAAATAGACTTTCATAGACATATTATTTTATATAAAAATTACCTGTATCTTAAATTTATATATGATACATTAAATTGACATCATTTGGTAATTTACCAAATAACTTCAATTTTCTATTAAAAAGATAACTTTTATATTTTATGAAACTTTGTAAACATCATCTGTTCATTAAAAACCTCAAATTTAATAGGATTGATGAAATTCAATCTCTACAAGAAGTTTTTGAATGAATTAATTTTAGCGAGAGTTATTCTGGGAGTAAGTTATCCCTCCTTATTAGAAAAATTGGGACTCTTCCAATATTATTATATTCACAAAAGTTTCACCTTTTAATTAGGAGGGCAGGGCAAGGGACAATAAATGGGACATGTGATTTGATCTCAATTTTCACTGTATCTATATATCCATCTCTAATTTTTATTTGGTGGATTAATCAGATGTCAAGTCCATGGTTTATATCTTTTGCATATGTCATAGTTGGTGATTCTTCCTACTGCTTGTTGGAGTTTTTATGGTCAGGAGGCACATTGCAGGGTTGGTGGAATGACCTACGTATATGGCTTTATAAGAGAACAAGCTCTTACCTTTTTGCTTTTCTTGACACCATCTTGAATTCTTTTGGCTTTTCAGCTTCAGCTTTTGCAATATCTGCAAAGGTTGCTGAAGAAAATGCTTCCCTAAGATATGAAAAAGAGATTATGGAATCTCCCAAATGCTCAGTATACTTGCAACACTTGCAATGCTCAATTTGGTTTGTCTTGGAGCTTGTTTGGTTCACAGTGTGAACCTCCGTTCCCCTCCGTTTGAACGACCCCAACGGCGATTCCTCCGTCACCCATAACCGGCTCCTCGTTTGGCTTGCTCCAGTCCTCCGTTCTGTCAGTGAGAACGCCGTTCCGTTGGCCAGAAGCTCCGTTGAGGAGAAGCAACCCCGAGCTGCCTCCACTCAACGCCGTTGGGTGAAAAGTCAGAGGTACCCCTCCCAACGGCCATAAAGTGGTGAGATTAGTGACCCCCGACATTCCCTTTCGCAGATCTAAAAGGCACGACGCACGAAGCAGTCGGCAACGATCCTCTTCCTCCGGCGTCCGATTCGAGCTCCAGCAACCCGTGACCGGCTTCTTTGAGGTAAGAAACCCCTATCTTTTTTCTCTTTTTGATTTCTCTGGCTGGTTGTGGTTGTCTCCTTTTCTGTTATGGGTGGGATGGGGGTGGGTTCTGTCAGGGGTGGGTTATGTTGGGGGTGGGGTTGGTTGTGGGTTATGTTGGGGGGGTTTGGTTATCGGGAGTGGGTTTGGTGGTGGGGTGGTTCTGTTGTGTCGGGGGTGGGTAAGGTTTCGGGAAGAGGGTTTTTGGTGATGGTGGTTGGGTGGTGGGGTGGGGTGGGGTGGGGTGGTTTTGTTGTGTCGGGGGTGGGTTCTGTCGGGTTTTGGGGCTGGGTCCGGTTTCGGGAAGGGGGTTGTTGGTGGTGGTGGTTAGGTGGTGTGGTGGGTTGGGGACGTCGGGGTGGTTTGGGGTTGGGGAAGGGTCGGGTTTGGGTTGGGCATTGGTTGTTGGGGTGGTGGGGCATGGTCAGTGGTGGTTGCAGGTGGTTGTGCAGGTGGTGGTGCAGGTGGATGGTGGTGGTGGTGATGGTGCTTCGGTGGATGGTGATGATGATGCTGAGGAGATGATGGATGGTGGATGTATTGTGGTGCATGGGTGTGCTTCTTGTGGCTGGTGCACCATAACCTATTTCAGTTTCTGATTTTGGTATTTTTTTGAAAATAATTTGTATGGTTTTTGAGTTTATGTTGATTAAAATGTAATATGTAAATTTCTAGATGTATTGAGTAAGTAATTGTTGAAGGAAAATTAGGTTAGCTTATTTAATTTAGTTTTGTATTTATTAAATGAAATATTTAAATTGAATTACACTTTAGCGTTGAAAATATGGGTATGGAACAACTTTAGGTAGTCCGCGTAATGAACGATAAATAACGAGTGATAAGACGTTAGAGATCGTAAGCGTTTGCGTATATGCGATAATTTAGGTTACGTTGCGTAAATAAAAGTGAGTAAATTTACTCTTATATCTAAATTACATTGCGTAAATAACGAGTTCGTAATGAGTCGTCGTTACTTATAACAAATTGAAGTTGTGATTTGTGTTTGACAAGAATTTTTTAAAACTAGTCAACATTCAAATTTTTGTAGTATAAGTTAATTTAGTTATACAAACAAAATTAATGTCATTTAATTTGTTATTATATTGTATAAAATAAATATAGTATTAAGTTTTATATAGAATTTTGTAAGTAGATATAACTTTTATTTTAATGGTTAATGGTTAAGGGTTAAGGTTAAGGGTTACATTGTAACTTTTTTATAAAGGTTAAATGTTCCATTGTAACTTATGGTTTAGGGTTTAAAACTAAACTTTTATTATAACGGTTAAGGGTTAGAATGTGTCTTTAATTTTAAGGGTTAAGGCTAAGGGTGTAAATTTTATATTAATGGTTTAGGGTTTAAAATGTAACTTTAATTTTAATGGTTAAGGGTTAGAATATAACTTTAATCTTATAAGTTAAGGATTAGAGTGTAAATTTTATAGTAATGGCTTAGGGTTTAAAATGTAACTTTAATTGTTATGGGTTTAGGGTTTAGAATGTAATTTTTTAAAGGGTTAAGGATTAGAATGTTTGAAAATTTCTTGATGGATGCTTAAACTAAACTTGTTAAGCGTTACTAAATTGTAACAAAGTGTAATACTATAAGTTAATACCAATTGCTTCTAAATATAGTATCATGTTGTAACTAACTTATTTAATGTTTGAATGTGGGTAAATATTATTGTTGTGCAATGTTGTGACAAATTGTATTTTGTAGTATGTCAATGGCAAATAGGGATAAGGGAAAGGCACCCATGCAGTCTGTAAAGGCTTCTTGGGATCGTTATGCTGTGAAAGTATTTGTGGATGGAGCTTTAGAACAAATTAGGAATGGGGAGCGCAAGGGTACCTCCTTAACAAAGAAGGGGTGGGAGGGTTTGGAGGGTTATTTTAATATGAAGTGTAACAGACACTACAGTAAAGATCAATTCAAAAATAAGTGGGATAATCTGCGTAAAGAATTGGTGGCATGGTATAATTTGTTTAAGCATACAACGGGCTTGGGATGGGATAGTCAGAGGCACACATTTATAGCCGATGATGAATGGTGGGATGCTAAGGAGCGGGTAAGTGTTTAATCACTTATGTAGTTTGATTAGTGTTACTTTCATATATATGTAGGATGACTGAACCTTATGATTTATCTGCAGGAAAACCCAGCCTATGGGAAGTACCGTTATGAGGGTTTGGCCCATGCCCATGAGCTAACACAATTGTTTAAAGACAATGTGGCAACCGGTGAATATGCTTGGGCACCATCATCGGGCATTATACCACCCCCTATTTTTGGGAATGAATATATTCCTGAGTTTGACGAAGGTGTGCAGGATAGAAGCGTACCAGAGATACAGGTTGGCAGCATACCAGAGTCACAGGATAGGAGCGAGGGATCAGGTGATAGTGAGGATCCTACTATAGGTGCTGAGGGGGTTACTGCTGGGGGCACAGGTAGTATGGGACTAGGTGGCATTGATCTGAACCAGGACTCCCAATCAAATCCATCAGCTAAAAGTGGGGACAAAAGGTAGAGGGCGGGAGGTAGAGGGAAACAACCTAAAAGAAGCAGGAAGGATAGTGTTACAGTGATACAGGAATCAATGAATCAGGTGGCTCAAGCCGTTAGCTCCCATACCTCTGCAGTTGTGGCCAAAACCAACCAGGATGGAAATTCTATTGAGAGGTGCATTGATATAGTGCGCTCGCTGCTTGAGTTCTGTAATGATGAAGACATATTTTACAAGTGCCTAACAGTTCTGAGAGATAAGGAAATTCGAGAGTGGTTTGTACGTTTAAAGACCCCATGGGAGCATAAATGTTATTTACGTGGTTTGCTTAGGGACATGTCATGAGTTCTGGACTTTTGTAATATGTTTAGGGATTTGTTTGCTTTGCTATGTGTAGGTTGTGTTGTGGTTGGTAGTTGTATGCTTTAAACATTGTATCACCTATATTGTTTAAACATTATGTTGTGTATGTTGTTTAATATTGAATGATGCAAGCATCTTATTTTAATGATTTACTTGTTGATGTCAAAGACAATGTGTTTAGGGTTAAATATGTTTTTTTCTTGACTAGGTGATAAGCGATTATATCATCATCTAATGAGGATGTAGGATTAAATGATGATCAGGTGACCAGCATTAACTTAGCATTGGCAGGTTGTTCTACAAATCTTTACGGGGAACATGCTATAAAATATATATGTAAGGAACCATGTAGGACAAGTCAACTAACAGGGCATGCATGGGTACAAGAGCTGATCAACGGCAATGACACTAGATGTCACGAGATGCTTAGGATGAGTAAAGATGTGTTGTTTTTATTGTGCGAGGAATTAGCCAACCGCGGGTTAACGTCATCCAGAAATATGGGCATCCATGAAATGGTCGCCATGTTCTTGCATATGGTTGGACATGGGGTCGACAATAGAGTTATTCAAGAAAGGTTCCAGCATTCCGGTGAAACAGTGAGTAGAAATTTTCACCGTGTTTTAGAAGCACTCTTGGCATTCTCAGTTGATATGATAAAGCCATCAGATCCAACCTTCCAACGCGTGCCCCAGAAAGTTCGTGAAGATAAGAGATATTGGCCATATTTCAAAGATTGTATTGGAGCAATTGATGGAACGCATGTCCCATGTGTAGTGCCCTCAACCGATAATATAAGGTTCATCGGTAGAAAAGGTTTTACCTCGCAAAATGTCATGGCCGTGTGTGATTGGGACATGTGTTTCACATTTGTCTTGCCAGGTTGGGAAGGATCTACCCACGATGCACGTGTATTTAAAGACGCACTTACAAACCCAACTTACAACTTCCCACACCCTCCCACAGGTTAGAATTCAGATTATTTGACTTTTACATGTCATTGCATATTGTTTGTTGTATACATGCTAAGCTTCTCATAATTAGGCTAATGTGTTTCATTAATTTCTCAAATAGGTAAATACTATCTGGTTGATAGTGGATATCCAATGCCAATGGGATACTTGGGTCCATACAGAAATGAAAGATATCATCTCCCAGATTTTAGACGTGCACGTGATTTTCGAAATCACAATGAGGTTTTTAATTATTTCCACTCCAGTTTAAGGTGCACGATTGAGCGAACTTTCGGGGTATGGAAGAGTAGGTTTGTAATTCTTAGGTTTATGCCAAAATTCACCTACGAGACTCAAGTTAAACTAGTATGTTCCACAATGACGATACACAACTTTATTCGAAGATGCAGTCTACCAGATATTGATTTTGACAGCATAAATGAAGATAGCTATATGGCCCAAGAAAATTATTCTCAGTTTGCACCCAATGATGAAGTTGACACAACCTCATCATCGGCCATGAATGTAATTCGTGATTCAATTAGGGACCAACTTGTTTATGCACAATTAAGTAATCAGTAATCTTAGGATCATTGTATTGTAACTTTGTTACTTTTAATATATGTTGGGAGTTTTTGATTCAAAGAAAATAATAAACCAATTTACGACATTTAATTTTTAAATAAATAATTAACATACCTTATAACCTTTAATATATAAAAAATAAAAAAGGCTCAGATTTATTAGTTTTACTATGACAAAAACAATCAAGTATATTCTTATTTCATAATATATAAAATTAATCACATTAATTAATTAGTTTTATTATATATAACAAAATTTACATTAAATATTATTTAATATATTTATTCATTTATTAAATATATATTATTAAATTTATTCTATTTTTTGGTTTTATATTATACATTTAATATTAATATAAACAAATATACACACAAATTATATATATATATATATATTTAAATTCATACCCTTTTTAGTAATTTCACCCTCAACTACCATTTCCCAAACCCAATTCTACTACAAACCAAACAAAATCACTACAACTCAACTCACTTTAACTCAACTCTCAACCAAACAAAACTCCGTTTACAAAACCCCAATTTTCTAAACTCCATTTACAAAACCCCAGTTTTCTAAACTCCATCAACTCAACTTTATACCAAACACCTTGGTGTGTTTCTAAAGCAAGTAGTCATAAGTGAAGAGGGTCTTAGAATTTGTAACATAATGGCATTGCAAGTTCTTCTAAGTGGGATTCTAGTCCTCATCAATATGCCTGTGTACAAAGGACTTTTTCTAAGGAAGGACAAAGGAAGATTGCCTAGATTTGTCGTAATTAAATCAACAACATTGGCTATATGTGCTTGTGTCTTCTTTACTGCCTTTAGTTAAAAGCCTACTCTTATGACTTCATAGTTTATTTTTTACTATTTGTTAGCTAGTTACCAATAGCCTTGTGTAACAAACTTCTGAGGTGGCATCACTGCAAGAAATATCACCTTTAGTGACAGACAGAATTTGTCACTGATCCTAAGAATCTGGAGCTATATGTGCATTTTACCTTGACCAACCGACAAATTGGTTGTCCATTATAATGGGGAAGTAAGCATGCTTGTGTGATTATCACTAGAACATTTAGCTACATTTTTAATACTTTTACCTACAATGTATTATGACCGTAGGTAAAGGTATCAAATGCAACTTATATTTCTACCTACGGTATGTTTGACTCTGGGTACCCTACAAATTGTGTAAAGGCTTTTCTGGCAATCTTTAACCACCGCAAATCAATTCATGAGAGGACAAAACTTGAATTTCCTAATAGTCTTTCAGCGCCAGAAATGTCTCTTTGGGCTTATTTTTTCACCACGAACTGCTCCCTCCACCAGAAATTGATCATATAGCTGGAATTTTTCACAATGTTATTTTCAACATCATTACTATATGCTCCCCAAACCTAAAAAAAACTTTAATCCTAACTTAACAAAAAGTTATTCAGTCAATTTAGAAAAATACAGTAAAGAAATAATAAATAAATGACATTTGGTAAAGTCAAGGATTAATGCTTATTCTTAGAAAAACATAATCGTTTTCTTTTTACTAAAAGAACTCAACTTGATAGGAAAAGAAGTGATATTTTTCCTAAAATAAAATGAACCAAAGTACCAAACATAGACTAAATTAAGGACTATAAGTGCAAGTTTACTCCAAACAGAACAACTTTCTTATATCTATTTGTTTTCTCACCTATTGATGGTGTTGGCAGCAGAGGAATCATGTGGAAAAGGATGGTACATATTCTTGTGATCCTAGTGTGCAAAGGGACAAACTGCACTCATGATAGCACATTTAGAAACTTGAATAAGAAAGCATTAGATTATAAGGCACTTAGATACCTGTGCTCATTAAGAAATCTGGAGCTAGAAGATTAGAATGAAACAACTTCAGCTTTAAAATGGAATTACGATGTTTTTTCTTTGTCCCTTTAATCATCTTCATCCCATTTTTCTTCTTTTCGATCCACCTTGCCTACCACCACCGCCTTGCTCCGCTCTCTTAACCACTACGTTCTTAGTCACTTGAAGCCACCTACAAAACCACCACCTTGGTTGAATATGCTTCATGCATTGTTAGAATGCCTAAAATCCACATATTATTTCCCTCTTCATTCTAATCCATCATGGGCACCACCACTGTCTTGCCCTTCTCTATTGGTCGCAATGATCTTGGTCACTTGAGGCCACCTGCTAAACCACCACCCTAATCAAATTCGTCTAATACCTCAATGCTTGCAATAAGGATTGGCATTAATGTCGAATGAAATTCCCAAGTTGCTTATAATTTGTTTGATGCTACTCTTGTCGGGTGTTGTTCTACCTTGTTATGTTGGTTGGGCTAAATTGCTTCTTTTACATTTTCTTCCATTAACTTCAAACCAATAACTGGCACTCTATTGGTACCCTTTTATTGGTTTCAGGGGATGTTAGAATTGTTACTTTGTTAGATAGTTAGCTAAAACTAGTTAGTCTCTCCTAATATGTTTAGGAGACTATAAATAAGTGTAATCTCCTTACATGAATGTATCTTTTCAATATGAATTCACACAATCATGTATTTGGCTCTCCACCTGTTTTCTCTCTTACTCCGTATTCCAACATATTTTGTTTGTATATTATACTTAAACTCCAAAAGGCACACATGAAATGTTACGTGGAACTTAAAATAAAGTTGTTGTCATAGTTTTCTTTGATGTAGAGTGTCCGTTTGGTATGTAGTTGATGAAACCGTTATTTGAAAATGAAAAAAATCTAAAGGTTAATATTGATTCTTCACGTCGTTTGAGATAGTAGGATCTTTTTGACCAACCCCAACAGGTAACCAAACATCTCGAAAATCCTCTTAGGTACTTCAAGCCAATGTTTCATTGAGACATTATATGGCAGAAAAATGTAAATAAGCGCAAACTTGAAGTTTATATCTAAGATGTACTAGCAATACTATTAACAAAATGGATAAGCAAGTTAGTTTATGACTATTTGTGTCATCTTTGTTTATGATTATTTAGGATTTACCTTATCTTAATGATAGTTACTAGTTTTACAAGTTGCTGGATCTTTTCCAATAATGACTATCTCTCTTTTGTTAATACTTAGTACAATGCCAAAGGAAATTTTGTTCAATAAGTTAATTTTCACTGTGTCTAATTTATTTTCCTTCTTTTCTTTTTAAAAGAAGGGAAAAGATAAGTTATATCGTTAGATCTTTGGCTTGTGATGAAGTATACATCACTTTCTACTTCATGGTTCATTTGAGATTTAGAGGTGGTTTCTAGCATAGGATCCAACTGCCATGGAAACTAATAATAAATAAGAAACAAGTTTGATAATATGTTCAAAAGAACAATTACATACAACAAACCTATAAGTGGATATGATTTATTCTGAGAAGTAACTAATTGGCCTAAAAGTGAGGTAGCTAATTTTGAATCCTTAGTCATTTTAATAGTATTTTATTATAATAAGTTTAGTATATAAAAACAAAAGAACTGAAAACCACTATTAAATTTTCACTATTTGATACAAGTGCCAAATTGATCAACCATTTATAATTCTTACAAATTAAATTGTCAAAATGAATCATCCACTAGTTCAATCATTTAATCAAATAGGTGGTGTTCACAATGAGTCTAGTAGTAACACATAAAAAAACCATAAAAAAGTACTCTAGGAAATTAAGGTTGTACTAGACTCAATAATGTGTCACTTAATTATAATCGATGGGCATCAAGGCCATTTATATAATCAGTAAGCGAGAGGAGAAGAAGATGTATAAGGCCTAAGATCTAAGCCCATGTTGTCATGAGGGTAACTGCATCTTGCTAGGATCGGGTAAGGGGATTGGTGCTTCCCAGATTCTTTCTTGAAAATAGGGGAGAGAGGGCACACCATGGAGCCCCCTCTCGATCCAGGGAAACATGAGCCCCCTAGTCACAAGCGCTAGGCGTAGAGCCAAGTTAACTGACTAAATGCCGAGTCAAAAATGCCTCTTCTAAGGGTTATTACCAAGTGGCCTTTTAGTGGAAGAACAATTAATCTATTTTAGAAGTAATATCTGAGGAAGATTACTCTGTGTGAAGTTTATTTGGGAGAGGATAATTTTGAGTGGAGCTCCATCCGAGGGAGAAAAGTTTCGAGTAAGGCTTCATCCGAGAGAGAGAGAGAACTATTCCGAGTGGAGCTTCATTCGAGGGAGAAAAGTTCCGAGTAAGGCTTCATCTGAGAGAGAGAATTATTCTGAGTGGAGCTTCATCTGAGGGAGAAAAGTTTCGAGTGAGGCTTCATCTGAAAAAGAGAATTATTCTGAGTGGAGCTTTATTTGAGGGAGAAAAGTTCTGAGTGAGGCTTCATTTGAGAGCGATTTGTCTTGTTCAAAGAGTTATTTTAAATGCGACATGTGTCATTTTCCATTTAACCATTGTTTTATTTCTCTACACTATGTCTACGCGAATCAGTATTACAATGATGGGGTACACTTAATGGCCTTAGGACACAGGAATGTCTCTTGGGTTTAAGGGTATTAATGATAACTTTAGGTATTATGTGCAAATATCAGGGGAATCCCAACCATTAGATTACCCCAATTTTCAAATTTGTTGCTAGGAAGTTACCAGAAGCTCTTTATATATGCTCCTATCTTATTTCTTTTTTCATTTTTACTGCTATTGTTGTCTTTGTTACCTGTTTCCTGCAAACTTCTTAACTTTTCATCTTTTCCACCTTCCTTTTCTTCATCCTCCTGTTTGATTTCCAGTTCTAAGAAAGGTTAGCATCCTTGACTTACTTGAGAAATGACATCTTTTGTAAATTCTTATTTGTGGGTGAGGGGTAAAGTACTATCCATGCCCTCTTCTCTTCAGAGTGATGAAGCACTCACATGTTTATAGGAGGATGAGGTATTCAATAATTCTTTATTAGCCCCAAACATAGAGTGCTAGCACTATTCTCCTGAAGAGAGGGTTTGTCACTTTCGCATAAATCCTAGCGAAGTAGATTTCATATACGCATATGAAACTCTATTTTCACATCTTCTCATGTCTTTCCCTTTTTTGACTTTTAAGTAGGGGTTTTGAATGGCTTGAACATTGCCCCCACCCAACTTCATCTAAATGGTTGGGCCTTTGTCAAAATGTTCAAGGTTTTGTGCGAGCACTTTGGTCAAACGCCCTCTATTCCCCAATTTTCTCTACTTTTCCTAGGCCAAGGTCTTTAAAGTTGGGGTTCCTGTCAGATAGGTCTCCTTGAGTGGGGTTATTGGTCTTTGTCTGATATAGGCATTTAACCAATCATACAAGAATTTTAAGAGCTTTTTCTTCAAGATCCGAGTCAGTCTAGACATGTCTGGGGCAGACTTCCTTCATTATCCCGATGGTCGTCCATCTTTTCCTTTATATTGGACATGGGAACTTGTCCAATTCCGTGTGAACCAGGAGGACCTCTCACTCACCGAATGCGGTGATGTAAAATTTTTCATTAAGGATGTCGGGCTATATTTTAGCTCCCAAGGGCTTATTGCACTATCCCCCGACCCAGGTGCCCTAGACGCTTGGATCAGTAAGTATAAGGCTGCTAGGTTATGATGTATGATGTATTCGGTGTCATGGTACTGGCTTGTGAATCTATGTCTTTGCCTTTCAGATGATATGGCCCATTCTTGGATGTCTGCGAAGGAGATGAAGAAGCACTACAAAAAGGGAGATGGTTCTAAGTGGGTTTTTTTTGCTGCCGTCCCCTGTGCTCTATCTGCTATTGTTTCGGTCAACACTATAGCCGTCCTGATCACTATTTTTCCTACACGGGTTGAGCCTCATTGACCTTTGGCCATGACTGAAGCCTAGGCTTTACGATAGGCTAAAAGGTCACACCTTCAGAAGAAACCTTCCTTTTTTAGGGCCGAATAGGTGCACACTACCGCGTGCAAGAAGGTGCCTACTTAGGACGTTTCCCATCACGCGACTAATGTTATAGCTGTGTCAGAAAGTCTTAAGTTGCCTAGTGAGCACCTTACTCCTCGGGAATGAGTTTTTAGTGATCATACAACTGTTGAGAAGATTTTTATCCCTTTACACAGTGAGTGTGAGAATTTCACCTGTGAGTGGGAAAAATTTATGAACTAGAGCTTAGTGTTTACCTGAAATCTTGCTCATTCGTTATGGGATGCTTGCTTCCTAATGCCCAAGTTTGTTGACTAGGTGGTGATGTTTGAAGAAGATAGAAAAAGGTACATGGAGTCGAACCCCGAGGCCATATGGAGATGTTCGACCTTCGAGTGGCCTCTATGAGTTGATATATATATGACTACTTTATGTATTTGCATGTTGTGGATAGTTTTTGATAATGATAAGTGCCCAAGAACAAGAAGAACATTATTCATAGATCAAAAACAAGTGCAATGAACAAATCAAAAGAGTACACAAGAGGATTTGATATATTCCAATCAAAGATCAAACAAACCATGAAGAACATGCTCCCAAGTGATGAAAGATTCAAGAAAGTAATGAATGAGGATCAAGGAAAGGAACCATAACTCAAAACATTTCAAGAATGCATCAAAAAACATGAAAAACAACAAACAACATTGCTTGAATCGATTCAAAGGATGTTGAATCGATTCAAAGGCCTGGAAGTCCCAAAATTACCAAGTCAGAACACTTTGAATCGATTCAAAGAAGCTTAAATCGATTCAAAGAATGCATCAAAAAGCATGAAAAACAACAAACAACATTGCTTGAATCGATTCAAAGGATGTTGAATCGATTCAAAGGCCTGGAAGTCCCAAAATTGCCAAGTCAGAATACTTTGAATCGATTCAAAGAAGCTTAAAGCGATTCATACGATACTGGAAGCCCAAAATGCCCAAAACAGAATGCTTTGAATCTATTCAAAGATGTATGAATCGATTCAAACAGTGGGAAGCATCTTTAGAAAGTCATTTTTAGTGGAAGACATAGATCTAAAACCCACTACACGTAGAGACAAGCTGGAACCATGATGTGCAACGGCTATGAAGACCTCCAAAGTTCTATAAATGGACCTCCAACTTAAGCACAATGAACATGAACAAGATGCAATCAATCAAAGCTTGCATTTGTGTTTAGTGAGTTCATTTTTCTTGTATAGTTTTATTGTTCTGAAACTCTGAGCTTGAAATAGCATATCCTTTTTTCCTTGAGAGTTATTAGATTTGGTTAGAACGTTTAATTGCTTATCCACTCTATTGAGAGAGTAAACATTTGTAAACCAAAACTCCAAATCACTCTAGTTTGAGTAGTCACAAAGGTTAGGGTTCAACCTTTGGGTATTGAGAGATTGGGGGGGTTGCCCTTTTGCTTGTGAGGATTGGGTTCTTGAGTGTGGGACACTAGGAGACAATTGCTCAAAGCTTGTATCTCAAATCTTCAATAGTGGAATCCTTCAAGTGGGTTGCTTGAAGGCGAGACACACACTAAATTGGTGGAACTCGTTAAATTAGTTTGTATTTCTTTTAACCTTGAACTCTTTACTTAACTGTGCATATAAACTGTTTGTTGTTTTGCCTGAGCTGAATATTTGAATTGATCTTGCTGCTCAAGAAGAAACATAACCTTGCACACAAACTGTTTGATAAAATTACTGAACCAATACTCTGTTTTGCTTTCCATTTCTGGATTAAAATTACTTTGATTCTAGAGTTCAATATCTTGATTCAAACCAATTAAAGTGTGATACATACTTGTTGTTTATAAAATTCTTGTATATCTCATTTAAGTTACATAAAGAACCAAGTTCAAAGGCATTCCAAGCAAATTTTTTAAACACTCAATTCACCCCCCTCTTGAGTATTGAGGCCACTTGGTTAACACTTTGGGGCACAGGAAAGGGCGTTGGAGTGACTAACTAAAGAAAGAGACCTTTGATGCCAAACTTTGAGAGGCCCTTAAGTTAACAAAGGTAGCGGTCGACCTAAGGGAGAAGTTGGAGGCAGTGGAGTAGGCCTTGCAAGACGAAGTTGTTTGTGGCTGAGGAGAAATTAAATTTTCATGAAAAAAGTATGAACACTACGGAGGAAGTGCGCTGAGAGCTTTCTTTGAAGAATATGGAGCTTGAAGATTCTCTAAAGAAGTATCAGCAGGCTTTGGATTCTTCTCGAAAAAAGCTTGGGTTGCTGAATGTGACAACTCGGTTTTCCGAACCTGAATCCCGATGTAATCAAGATAATAATTAATAAAAATACGAGTAAATTTTTTGTGTTCAAAATAATTTCAAAAACACTCCCACGATTACCTCGAGACCCAAATCATAGAGAACCGAAGAGTGAGATTTATCAACATATAACTGGATTGATAACTAATTCACCCATAACGGTATACAAGATAGTAGAGTTTACAGTGGAAGAAGAATGTGTATACCGGGCATACGCCTAGTCCCATATATGACGATATGAGAAAAGGCTTGGCAAAGCATGCAAACACCTAACGTAAACCTATTAGATCATGACCTATTCATGCACTCACAACAGACACATGCATTGCCTAAGATATAATATAAATATGCATATACGTCTGGGGTTATGCCCCAACTATCATCACTGCCCATATCTCGTAATTGGCCTACCTATTCACCTATTGGCATTAATCCAAACACCACCATCATCAATGTATATATTGTTCAAGTTTAATTCCTCAAGTACTCATCAAACCATCACTTATGTACTAATACATATGATCACCATTCATGCATGCACGATTATCTTATACATGACTAAAATCATTAAATCATCAATATCATCATATACAATTTATTCTTTACATTAAAATTCATAAATGATGCCGGCCAAGGCACTTCCACTACCACTATTTACCTTCCCGAAACTTCAATTTAAAATCCAAACTCATCCTATGGCAACCTGCATCACAATGCTAAAAAGGAGACCACATGGGAGAGTGAGTTATACATTCAAAATGATGAATATACATATATTGTGATTAAGTGCACATGCATTCATTTATCATGTATGCTTTGCTATAAAATCATCAATTCATCATTCAATCATCATCACATTAGTATGATAGGCATACAAGCCTCATGAAACGTAGTTCACAACATAAGCAAGCACAAACACATACACAATCACATTGCCACTTATCAACAAGGGCATTCACAAGTTATCATCATCAATTCATTAAATCTTTACTCAATTCCTCCTCGCAAGGGGTTTCTCATCTAGTGGTCATCCCATCTCAAATGCCATACACCTATGGCTAATGCATATGTTGACTATTTAATAATACATATGCACGGATCTGATTTCATTTCATCAGGTGATTGTAACCACCACATCATTCATTCACATGGGTTTCCCACCTCGCAAGGGGTACTTCCTCTAGCAGCCTCGCAAGGTGCTTTCTCGTGATCACAACCACGTTCAATAATTCATATTGGTTTCCTGCCTGGCAAGGGGTACTCCCGCCTCGTGATCGTAACCACGGGCATCATAGGAACTCGCAAGCCCTTTTTCATTTCAACAACCAGGTGATCGCAACCACCGACTCGATATCATATCATCATCAAGTTAGTTTCCCGCCTCACAAGGGGTACTCCCTTCATAGAATCCTACAGGATCTTTCATCATTGTGATCGCAACCACATATTCAATGTTATGCCATGCCATGAATGCAAAATACAATAATGCATATGCCAATCAACCTCGTAAGGATATCTCACCCTCTCACATAGTGATATATTTTAATTTGACATTTTTAATCAATAACATATAATCATTTACAAAGCCCCTCAAGGCATATCATTCATGTACTTGACATCTCAATAGCCACTATATCATTCTTACATTAATCCACGAATGGAATTCAAGAAGCATAACAAGCATCATAGTATGAGTCCACACATGGGAATCAATCAAGGCATGTTGATAAACACATTTCAAATACACATGATAGCCAATACAATTAAATCTAAATGTACAAGATTGTACTTGTATCAAACACAATGGCATTGCCATCATTAATAATATAAATCACCATTAAACCAAGGGTATATTCAACAACAATATCCCTTTTTATCCAACATCATTAATCATCATTCAATGTGTGTGACCTTATCCATTTTTGATCATTACAGATACTATTTCAATTTCATCGAGTTATCATAACTTATTGCCACTCAATTGTCCCCTTATTAATTTCATTATCATACAAGGTGTGTCATATAACAACAACCTTTAATTTTCATTATCAATTATGTATCACCTCAATGGTGGTGTACATTCATGTTTTCATAACGTGATTTAGGCATACACATAACTTACCAAGGCCTTAAGCCATTCCCCAATCACCACTAAGGCACACAAGACATACCCTTAATGAATTCTCTCATTATTACATAATGTAAGGGGTTTGGATACTAATGAGCTCATGACAAATTTCAACTTCAAGATATAAGAAAGACTTATTTTTAGTCTTAAAAGTAGGGGGACTTGTCACAATTGTCACCTATTAGTCACAATGGTTTTGAAGAGAGTCTAAGAAGATACAATGATTGTAGAGTAGGCTTGAGGAGCTAAAAGATGCAAGATAAATGCTCAAGGTGTGAAAATTTCAATTTCACACTGATATAATTGATTAGGCCATGTGCTATTTGATTGCCTTAACTGATTACAGAATTGGGGATAATCGATTACAGAGTTCCTGGAATTTATGTAATGCATCAGATATTTCACCTAGTCGATTACAAGAACTAATCTAATCGACTATAAGGATTCTGTTTGGTTCATAATCGATTACAACATTGAATGTAATCGGTTACCTTGGTTTTGTTTAGCTCATAATCAATTACAACTTTGAGTCTAATCGATTACGGGACTGTAATCGATTAAGCTGATCAATTTCCTTAAAGACAGAAGCCTTGTAATCAATTAGGCCAGGGGGCTAATCAATTACACCCTATCAGATTGCAGAAATTATGCAGATTTTCTTAAGGAAATGAACTTCTCATACACCTAAATCTATGCAAACGATATCAGAATGCTACCAAATTTTGACACAAGTTATAATACATCATTTGTGACGTGTAGCCACTAGTCTCACTTAAAAATTCCCTAAGATGAGTGACTTATGCGCATAAATGCATTTTATCTATTTTGAGGCACTTTTGTGCAACTCAAGGGCCTATTCTCAATGGAATTGACCTGTTCCAGTCTCTATAAATCATAAACTATGCATAGAAGCTATTGGAACTATGCCATGCCATTCAATCCTCATAAAACTCTATTTGGCTATATGAGTTCCTTAAGTCAATACCTAATTTCACATTTTGAGTAATTTCTCTACCAATATAAACATTAATACCATCAAATGGGCCTTAGCCTCTCATTACCAATATTCATTCATCAAAATCGTATGGAATTCTAAATTCACATGGTATATGCATACTTCAACCCCTTATGGGTTATTCATCATCATATATACACATATATTATCATCATTAGCCAACAATTTGCCATTCACATCATTACACTATAAACATTACAAGGCAAGCATGAGTATCATGACATACAATAATCATCAATTATATAACTCATGCAATTTGAATGTAAACTCCTCTCCTACCTCGAGGGAAGAGCCGCAACCAAATGCACGCTCTGAATGCTCCACCACATAGTCCCTAACATAATCTACATATTACATACACATGCATTCATACAACCAATAAACCATCTCAAGGCATTCCTCATAAATTCTAAATAATGATTTACGTTTTGTAAGGCTTATGAACAAATTCTAAACTTGTCAAAACACCAATTTATGCCATTGTGTTAGGCTTCGGGAATTCCTTTCCCAAAACCAAGATTCTTTAGAGATCAAAGGGCTAACCACTCCCAACAATATCAACATCCCTTCCACCATCACTTAAACTATCTGTTTGCCATTTAAATTCATCATAAGCCTCTTAACTCCTTTCAAACTATTATCATCCAACAATTTCATATGGAATATAAGACGGTCTAAGACCTCATCAAGACACATGCTTATTTCACCAATCCTTCACATTCACATTCATCGTTTCATATTCATAACAACACCTATGTATAGGTTTTATCATCAATGGTTTCCTATTATTTTCACCATTACTCATCATCATACAAATCAACACTTAACATTAGGTACCTAATGTCCATTTCTCAAAACTAAATTCTTTTAGTCACCATATACACATTCTTAAATCTTAGGATTTGGATTCTTTAAAATTCATTGATCATCATCCTCATTGTTCAAGTCTTTCCTAACAATATCTCAACATCAACAATCAATATTACTCATTCAAAAACTCATTTTTATATATATATATAACCACTCCAACATCAATAACTCACAATTTTCTTAAGGATTTCCCAAAGCCCCAAAATCTAAATTCCTAGGGTTTCCATTAAAAATCCATAATCATCAATTTCAACCATTTATAAGCTTCATTTCAAGCATTGAAAAACTAGCAACATATCATTCAAACCCTTATCAACCATAACAACAACAATTCCCCAATGGTTTTCTAACCTAGGGTTTGGTTCCATATACCATTATCCATCAAAATAACATCCAATCTTCTATTACTATGCTTAAATAAGCTCAAAACCATAAGCAAAAGCCATGGGTGATCAAAATCATACCTCTTTCTCCAAGCTCAAGCCCCAAAACAAAAATCAGAGGGAGAGAAGAGGATGAGCCAAGCTTTGCTCCAAATCCCCATTCTTGCTTCATGAATCTATGATATCCAATTGATTTTGAGTGGGTGAGGAAGTGCAAGAGGTGGTCACAGTTTGGTGGAGGAGAAAGGAAAAGAGAAGAAAAATGAAGGATGATGGAGGGAGAAGGAACCAATGTGAAAATAAGAGAAAGGGGAAGGGTGTTTTGTTTTAAATTTCATCCCCTTCATTGAAATCTTTCTATTTTATAACATACAGGATCTCCATTCGGGCTCAATACTTAATCCAAAAATTATTCCAAATATAGTTTCAGATTCCCAATAATATTCTTAACAGCCCTGACCAACGACATCTCAATCGGAGATACTTGGTCTGATACCCATATTTTAATCGGGTAAAGTTTTAGCTCCTAAAATCCTAGTAAATTATAAATAATCCTCATAAGTCTCAATTTAATTATTTCAATATTTTTGGGATACTCATTAATCCATTTATAATTATTTACTTTTTATTCCTTCTATTTAATTATTTTTATAAAATTTGGGATGTTACACTGAATCCAAAAACCGGGAGGAATGCTTAGAAATTAAGGCTTAGATTGACTTGTTGAGGGGAGGGGTGGCTGAAAAATTTGTCTTGGTGTTTAAGATCTGTCAGGCATAGGTTTTGGCTCTAAACCCCTCTGTTTTAATTTCCTAAGAAGGGACCGACCCTTTTAAAGTAGTAGTGGACGATAAAGTGGTCGACCCCCTCGGAGTCGGATAACGAGGTTGCCAATCCTCCCCCTCCTCCTCTTGGTAATCAAGACGACGTTACTCCCGTAGTTGGGCCTATCCCCTTTGATACTGCTACCTCCGCTCATGCCTCTTAATTTTTCTAATTGTAATTTTCTTTTTCTAGTTGCAATTTCTTATTTCCAGCAATGTGCAAATTTGTGCTTGTGTAATAAAGTATGTACCTTTTGAAAATCTTACATGCTTTTTGTTTCCTCGTTTACTCTTTAACGCCTTTAAGTTTTGCTGCTTCGTTGGTTTCATCATTACTCGGGGTTTGCAGATTTGATTGAAGTCGATGTTCCCAAGAGTGTGCATACCTTTACTCGGGTCCTTAAGACTTAACGTAAATTTAAGAGAAGAATGTCGTTACCCCTGAGTGAGCATCTCCCACTCTAGCTTTTAGGACTTAATCGTATTTTAAAGAAGAAAATGTCGTTGCTCCTAAGTGAGCGATATGGTCAGGTTTTTAGGCCTTAACATAATTTGAAGTAGAAATTTACTGTTAACCCCGAGTGAGCGTCTCTCACCTAGGTTTTTAGGACTTAACGTAATTTGAAATAGAAATTTGTCGTTAGCCCTCGAGTGAGTGTCTTTCACCTGGGTTTTTAGGGCTTAACGTAATTTTAAGTAGAAATTTTCCGTAACCCTTGAGTGAGCATCTCTCACCTGGGTTTTTAGGACTTAACATAATTTGAAGTAGAAATGTGTCGTTACCCCCAAGTGGGTGTCTCTCACTCGGGTTTTTAAGACTTAACGTAATTTGAAGTAGAAATTTGTCGTTACCCCCGAATGGGCGTCTCTCACCTGAGCTTTTAGGACTTAACGTAATTTGAAGTTGAAATTTGTCGTTACCCCAGAGTGGGCATCTCTCACCTGAGCTTTTAAGACTTAACGTAATTTGAAGTAGAAATTTGTTGTTACCCCTGAGTGAGCCTCTCTTACTCGGGTTTTTTAGACTTAGCGTAATTTAAAGTAGAAATTTCCTGTTACCCTCGAGTGAGCGTCTCTTACCCGGGTTTTAAGACTTAATATAATTTGAAGTAGAAACTTACTGTTCCCCCGAGTGAACATCTCCCACTCGAGTTTTTAGGACTTAATGTAAGTTGAAGAAAAAAGTAAGAGAATATATTGAATACTTTATTTTATTGAATGTTGTGTGAGGGCCTCGTTAAAACTACCCGAGAGAAAAACCCCTTGGGAAAAACCTCCCTGGTAGGAAAAATAGTACCACTAGTAAATCAATTAAAATACATTTTTAGATGCGTGGCGTTCTAAAAATAGCTTTACCTTACAATTCTTCTAGTCGGTATGCGCCTTTCCCTACTACTTCTGCTACTCGGTACGGTTCTTCCCAGTTGGTTGCAAATTTTCCTCCCTCTCTTGCTCATCGATTATTATCGGCTACCTTCAAGATTAAGTCCTTCTTCTGAAAAGGGTCTTAGTTTCAACATATTGTTCTATTTTTGGGTAGATTTTTGCTTGGAAGCTTGAGTTTTAACATACGTTACGTCTTGTTCTTCTAGGCTAAGATCGAGATCTTCTTTCCATCCTTCATCATTGTCATCTTCATTAAATGTTACTCTTCTTAGAGAGGGTTCCCCAAGCTCTATTGGGATTATAACATCTGCCCAAGTCAGAAGGGGTTTTTGTGAGTCGCCAAATAAGGAGTGGTGTGGTAGGCCCACAGGGCCCCATGTAATTCTTTTTCCCATCTGCCCTTTGCTTTCCCTGATCGCGTTTTAACTCCTGTAGTATTACCTTATTAGCTGCCTCTGTATGTCCATTAGTCTATGGGTGCTCTACGGTGAGAACCTGCGTTTGATGCCCAACATTTTGTAGAACTTGGTGAATTATTTATCTGTGAACTGTCGGCCATTGTTAAAGATTATAGTATGGGGAAGAACATGTCTGCATATTATATTTCTCAATGTAAAATTTTGTACCCTTGAAGATGTGATAATTGCTAAGGGTTCTGCCTCAATCCACTTTGTGAAGAGATCTATTGCGACCAAAAGAAACTTTACTTAGCCCTTCCCCAGGGGAAAAGGTCCGAGGATGTCCATGCCCCATGTGTTAAAAGTCCAGGGAGAGAGTATTCCATGCAGTGGCTTAGGATGAGTGTGAATTTGATTAACGTTCTTATAATAGGCCTCATATTTCTTGATGAAGTCGATACAGTTTGTTCATAATGTGGGAAAAATATATCTGGTTCAGAGGACTCGTGCTGCCAAGGGTCGGACGCCTCCATATTCCTGAGTGAAGTTCCCAATTTACATAATCCTGCTTGTTCTTTATCAAGGCACTTGAGAAGGGGTAAAGTGAATCCTCTTTTATAGAGTTATCCATCAAGGATAGTGTAATTAGCCGCGTGCAACTGAATCCTTTTAGCTTCTAAGGGATCCGTGGGTAGATCACCCTTAGTTAAGAAATTCATTGTTGGTGCCATCCAAGTGTTCTTTTCAGGTACTAGTGCGACATCGTTTATTGTTTTACTTCTTCAATGGTGGGTTCTTCCAATGGCACCTGAATGAGGGTCTTGAAATTTCCAACTTTCTTGGTGCTAGCCAACTTCAAAAGTAGCTCTACCTTTTCATTCTCCACTCAGGGCTTGTGCACTATCATGAAAAGCTTGAATTTTGCCATCCAGCTTCTAATTTGGGACATGTACCGAGCTAGGGTGGGGCCTTTTTCTTTGTATGCGCCTTCTACTTGCCTTGTCACCAACTGTAAGTTGGTCTTTACCTGTATACACCAAGCACCAAGATCTAGTTCCATCCATAGTCCGACTATAAGGGCTTCGTACTCCGCCTAATTATTACTTTCTCTAAAAAGGAATCTAAGTGACTCTTCAATGATGAGCCCTGTGGGTGACTCAAGTATGATTCCTTCCCCGCTACCTTTTACATTGGAGGGCTCGTCCACCGAGAGGGTCCACAGGGCGTGCTCGACATCGTATTCCTCCTTATCATCTCCAGTTCTACTACGAAGACTACTTGAGTTAAGCCTTGATGGCTCCTTGGGGTTCATATTGAATCCTATACTCAAAAAGTTCCACCGCCCATGCGACTATTCTTCTTGCTAGCTCTAGCTTTTGCAAGCTTTTGCTGATGACTAGTCTGTCCCCATAATAATCTGGTGGCTGTAGAAATAGGGCCTCAGTTTTTGGGGTCACCACCAGACTTGTACATAAACTTCTCGACTCTCTAGTACCTGACCTCTACTCCTGATAGAGTCTTACTTGTGACATACATTGGTCTTTGAATGGATCCCTCATCTTGCACCAATGCTACACTAACAGCATGTTCTCCGACTGTAGATAGATGATTGACTCCACCCTGGGAGCTGACTTAGTTAATATTAGGGGCAAAGCTAAGTAAGCTTTTAGCTCTTTAAAGGCTTTTTGGCATCCTTTTGTCCACTAGAAAATTTTTGCTTTCTTTAATATCCAATAAAAAGGCATCACCTTCTTTGTAAACTTGGCTAGGAACTGGGAGATGGCATTAATCCTCCCAGTGAGGCGTTGTACCTCCTTGATCTTTTGGGGGCTTTTCATCTCCAGAATGGCTTGGCACTAGTCTAGATTAGCTTTAATTCCTTTATGTGTTAACATGTAGCCCAAGAATTTCCCACCTTTAGATGCATGTTGTGTTTCCTTAACTCAGTAAATGTTTCTTCTAAGTCTACCGTATCTACGTAAACTTCCATATTCCGCCCAATCTGTTTGGCGAAGATTTTATCCACCAATCTATAGTAGGTAGCACCCGTGTTCTTTAGCCCAAATGACATTACTCAATAACAAAAATTTTCTCCTCTAGTTATGAAGGCTATTTTTCTTCATCCTTCAATTCTATATGTATTTGATTATATCCCAAGTACCCATCCATAAAGTTGAGTACCTGGTAACTTGATGTACCATCCACTAAAAAATCAATGCTAGGTAAGGGGTAGGGATCTTTAGGGCATACCTTATTCAGATCGGTGAAGTCCACGTATATCCTCCACTTACCACTGGCTTTCTTCACCATAACCACATTAGATAACCAAGTCGGGTGCTTTACTTCCCATATAAAGTTAGTCGCCAATAGTTTATCTGTCTCTTTCTTAACAGCCGCTTTTCTATCAGGACCTATCTTTTGCTACTTCTGTGTAACTGGTCTGGCTTTTGGGTCAACATATTAATGAGTGACATATGGCACTCAAATTGATTCTAGGTATGTCGAAGGGACTCCTTGCGAAAAGGTTTGCGTTGGCTTTCAACAAGGTGACCAAAGATACTTCTAGGCTCGTGTCCAGCACTGCAATGATATGAGTGCATTGGCTCGGGTTAGACCTAACTTGGATCTGCTTCAGTGACTTAACTGGTTGCGGCCATCCATATTGTCTGTCATCACGGGGATCAAACTCTATTTCAATATCCTTCACCACTATAAATGTTTCCCTAGGATGTAGGCTCTTATGATAGCAATCTTGGGATATCTTAGGGTTAGCCCAGACAACTTTGATACGCCCATCTCCGAGGGGAAATTTCATCATTAAATGCAAGGTTGAGATGATCACTCCAAGTGCGTTAAGGGACGGGTGCCCTAAAATAGCATTGTATGAGTTAGGGAAGTCAATGATTAGATACTTCACCATTACTGCTCGACTATTGTCTCCCGAGCCAAAGATGGTTTTTAAGTCGACGTACCCCATTACTTGCACAGAATCACCCGTAAAACTAAGTAATGCACCATCATACCTTTGAGCCAACTTGAGGGTAGTTGAAGTCGCTTGTATGCTTTCCAATGCAAGATATCTATTGAGCTCCCTTAGTCGACCAGAACTTTTTCGACTATACATTTAGTAATCTCTATGGTAACCACTATCGAGTCATTCCTATTTAGAACTCCCTTAGGAGATCTAAATTATTGAAGGCAATGATTTCTATGCTCGGATAGCTCTACACTGATTTTATTTGGCCGACTCCATACTGAGAATCGGTCCTGTAGCTGGAGAAGGCTCCTGAGATGGTGTGGATCACTCTCTTCCCGTCATCTTTCCTATCATCGGGCTACAAGATCGGGAGCACTCACACTCATGGTGAGGTTAGTCTTGTGGTTGTAACTCTACCTGGCTCAGGAATTTTCATTCCCACTATCGACTGGCCTTACATGGTGCTTCCCCCTCTCTGGTCAACAAACTTTTCCAGATACCCCTGGCGTATCAAGTGTTTGATCTAGCGTATCAATGCACGATGGAACTTATAGAACTTTACCCTATCTGAACCTTTAGGGCATTCTCCAGGTGGAGGCAGTTTGAGCAGTCCTTTGTTATAGGCTTCGTGCATTATCTGGTCTCTCCTACTATTCAGGGGAGTGAAAGTATTATACTTGGGGTTTGTATAGGTCGCTGCTTTATTCCTTGCCCGTCTTCAGGCTTCTCTTCTACGACTCTGTTTTGGCTGTACCAGCTCAACATAGCTTACTTTACTTAACATGGCCTCCTTCCCATTGATTAAAATTTATGAAATTACGTGTTACATAATTAAATTACAAATTAAGGGGTGAATTTAGTGAAAAATTTAATTAAACAGATCCTGGATTAATTAAATTAAATTGAGGAGTATGATTAAATGTGAAAGTGATTAAATTGTAAGGATAAAGAAATAGTTATTGTGTGGTAAAAAGTAAAAATAGATTTATATTAATTATTGTCATTTTTGATTATTTGAATAAAGAAAAGAAAATGAATTTTTGAATGAAAAGAAAATAGGAAAGGAATTTTGAAAAGACCTCTTTGCCCTTAATGTTAAAGACTTAGCACTTTGCCAAACCTTGTCTTCTTCCTCGCTTTAAAATTTAAAGGAAGAGTAGAGAGTTGTATGCCATGGTTGTTGTACTTTAAGCTTCAAATTAGGAGTCAATTCGTGAACGACTCTTGCAATTGATTGTATTTTTAGAATCTTTTAAGTGAGAGCTAGATAAAGGTACTCTTAATTTCATGTTTTGATATTCTTTTTCTTCTTCTCCATTTCCTACCCGTGAGTGGGGTTTTTGAAGGAGCAAGGTTTCTTCATATTTTTATGATAAATGAAGCATGTACATGGTTACAAGAGTAATGGGCATTCAAAAATGACCAATGAGGGTTTATTTCATTGATGGTAGGTTGTAGAGCGGAGGTCGGAGCATTATTAGAATGGGAGGTTCCTTGAACTTGACATCGGAATCCGTTGAGGTTAGTTTTAATGTCATGCAGAGTTAAGTCAAACTGTTTTTAAGAATTAATTTAAGGGATTTAGAGGTTTTGACGCTTATTGCAATTCTTAAAATTCTAAATTTTTAGTGTGGTAGCGTCTTTGGTGCTTGATTGAAGGTTCCGAGGAGGCGTAAAGTTGAGGTAAGGGGAGTGTTCGTGGTATATAATTTAGTGCGAATATATTTCTTTATCATCCTTTGAAGCGTAGGAGTGAAAATGTAGTCGTTTATAGAAGTAGCATGAAGAACCAATTATTATGTAAGTATATTATAAAATGAAATAATAATGAGATTTGATTTTGTTTGCATTTGATCATTTAAGATTTATATGATGATATTTATGGTTTTAAACTATGTTTATGATGTATGAATATGAAAATTGTGGAACTATAAAATGTGAATGAGATTGATTAATGTCAGTGTGGCTTATTGTTGAATGAAATGGAAAATGTTGCATTATGATGAATATTTTATATATCCCAAAGAGATGGCCTTTATGCCAGGGATAATTGATGATGATGATGATTGGATGATTATATGCCATTGATATATGTTATGATACATGTTATATGGTGCGGACAACCATTTGGTATGATTTACTTCTTATTTTTGGTTCTTGTGGTCGTTAGTGGCGTAGTTGAGCTACCCAATGGTCAAGTAGGACCCAGTGGTTAGGGTGGGGAGCCAGGTGGGCTCGATGCACCAACTGGGTTCACGGGATGTCAGGTGGACTCCCGACTAATGATTGATCCTTTTAGTATCTAGATACTAGAGAGTTTTATACTATGCTTGATTGAGAGTCAGTTATGGAAATATGTGAATGATGATTGTGATGCCTATGATGAATATATTGATAGTGATTATCCCAATTAGAAACTGATGATGATGATGTTATTGATGGCTAGTTTATACTAATTTACCTTGTATCTATTATTAAAATTATTTACATTGAATTATATGGCCAGTCACTAACCCTTACAGTTGTTTCAGTGATTGGAGATAGAGGGGTTACAGATGCTTCGAATACCAGTGCAAAGTGACTTTAGGAGTAACGTTAAGACCATGTGTTGATGGATATTTTGATGTGTAGTATATATGTTTATATGTGTGTGATGGCCAAGGTTGTTTACTTAAGTTGTTTTGGGTAATGATTATGACTTTAGCTAATGAATTATGATTTTGATGGCCAATGATGGTTACTTGCCTAAGTTTGATGATAATGAGATTGACTATGTTGATATTAGTGGTGAATTATTAAGTTGCAAGTTTATATATATATATATATATATGTATATGCTTATGATGATATGCCTTAATGTTGAATTTGATGGGTTAGATGAAGTGTGATGACATTAAATGGTAAGGATGATAAGCTTGATAAAATTAATAGGTGATAATGTGAATGATTGGAATTAATGAGACATGATTATGTATTATGAAAATGATGGGAACTAATTGGTATATTGTAAGCGATGTCGAGGAAATACATTTGTGATGAATATGACATTGAGCCATTTATGAAATAACATTATAATTGCTATGGGTGGGTTCTATGAAACTATATGTGATGTTGAATTGTTGATATGAATAATCAAATTAATAGTTCATTGCATTGGTGTAGGCATATAGGCCATTTTTGACTGTTAAAGGAACTGAAAGGGTCATTTTGTGTGTCTGAGGGAATTAAGATCCCCAAACAGTCTCGATAGGTCCATAATTTCATATTATGCTTGTATGTATTCTTGAAGTTGGAAATTACATTTTATTAATTTGGTGTATTGAGTTATGTGTAACATGGCTGAACTGCATTTCTCCATATAACTTTCTCATACGATAGAATTTTGGCAAACAGACTACACCAACAGGTTTGAAATAGGGAAAACATAGTGCTCATGAAGTTTGGTGGCAATCGGCGTTAAAACGGGCAAGATAGGGCGTGAAGAAGTTGGTTTGAAGGTGAAAATGTTGATATTTTCGTTCAAGCGAGCCAATTCTCACTTGAGCGAGCATGTGAGTGATTTGGGAGGTATTTTTTGGGTAAATTTTGCTTAAGCAAGGATTATCTCACTAAAGTGAAAGTCAAATGGTTTGATTCTACCAAATTTTCGCTTGAGCGAGCCTCTCAGGTGCTGTTACTATCGAATTTTCACTCAAGCGAGAGCTTAAGCGAAAATCTCGCACAAACAAGATTCACTTCAGTTTTTTCTTCCTTTAGAAAAGTTGAAGATAGTTTTGTCGCGGTCGTTTTTCCTCCAAAATCATGTCAATCGGAGGTCTGTAGCTTGAGTTATGCCTAAATAACTAAAAGTGTTCAAGCTGAAATTTCAGGTGGGTTGGTTTCAATTTTTTATGAATTGGGCAGCCTTAGGGGCATAGTTGGCCTTCAGCCTCTTCATAATGTTTGTAGATAATTACGTTTTAGAGCTGTACCAACTATTTTCACCTTAATTGAAGTTTTGTAGCTCCGATTATACATTAATTAATGGGTAGCGGGAAAGGAGTTAACTTGTTAAAAAAAATTTCCTTAAAACTTTTCCTCATCCAGGTCTGAATTTTTAATATTTACCACATTATTTAAAGTGAATTTGACTTAAATTGAGTTTAATTACATGATTTAAAGTCCAATAATTAGGTGGGATGTTATAGGTGGTATCAGAGCGGTTCCGACTTAGACCTACTATTTTTAAAAAATTAGATGATAAATATAAATTATGTTGTTTAATTGCATTATACTTGTTTATGATGTATGTGTTGGTTGATATTATTGTTGATTGATTTTAATGCAAGAACCTTGGCATTGCACTTACTGGTATTTTGTCGGCTGCAATGTCCCTATACTGAGGTATAATTTGAATTTAGTGAATTAAATTGAATATTAGTCCAGTGTTGTTATATTGTAGTATCAAGAGTGGTTCCGGTTCCCGGCCGGATGATGATTTCTTTACTAGATTTTCTCAGTTCCTGGGACGGGCAGAGTTTGGCCTACCCTTGGACAAATTTCTAAAACGGTCGCCCCTTGCTTACAAAGGCGGGCATAATCATGATGGTGCTTATATATGGATCCGTGACATAGAGCAGATATTTGAATACTTTTAATGTTCTGAAGAGAAAAAAGCTTTATTTGCTACTTATCAGCTAAAGGAGGAGGCTCAGGTTTGGTGGACTCGAACGAAAACCCAAATAGTGATAGCTGTTGAAACCCTAACTTGGGCAAACTTTAAGAAGAGGTTCCTTGCAAAATATTTTCTCGGCAACTATAAAATCAAAAAGAAGATGAAATTCTTAAAACTTGAACAAGGGAGGATGTTTGTGGCTGAATATACAGCCAAATTTAATGAACTTTGTGATTTTTATTACCCTTTTCACTAGAGGGTACAAAAGGTAATAAATGTGCTAAATATGAATCTGGCTTGAGGGTGGAGCTTTAGAGTGTCATTGTTCCTTTGGATATAAGAGGTTATGCTATGTTGGTGAATAAGGTATAGTTAACTGAAGAAGTACAATTGAAAAGGGTATCAGTAAAGAAGGATTGGCAACATTTGAAGGCCAAAGGATCTGATTTCAAGAAACAGAGGAAGCCTAGTTGTGGTGGATCATATACTACATCTTTATCTTCTTCTCGAGGCTGAGGTAGTGGTCGTTTTGGTGGGAAGACTTATTATACTTATGGCAAGGAGGGGCATTTTGCCAAAGATTGTCAGGCTACCCTGCCTACTTGTTATCAGTGTGGTAAACAAGGCATGTTAGGCCTGATTGTCCTCAAAGGCAGTGACATAGTATATGAAAATAACATTTATAGAATTTAATTAGTAAGTTAGTAAGAATTAAGTAATTATTTAAGAGGAAGAAACTTGGTATTTTAAGAGGTATTGCATGTGAATCATGTGTTGGTTATGATAAGTTTTCCATGACTTGGGACAAGTCAATATAAAATTAGGACAATTGTTAAAGAGGTGAATGATTTTAGTTATTAAGAGACAAAGTTTATGAGGTTTGTAGTGAAAGGCTTGTTGGTTTCTTGGATTAAGATACTATAAGTAAATTATAATAATATGGAAAATATATTTAAAAGCTTAGAGAAGTTGAATGGATAATTATTGAACCTTTGGCAAATTATAGGCCATGTTCTAGGCCTTTAAAGTGTTAAAAAGTATTGAAAAAAGGAAATAAGCTTAGTATGATGTTGTATATATGATGAGAAAAATTATTAACATCAAAATAAATTTAGTATGATGTTGATGTGGTTCTACATTTATTTAATGTAAGATTTGACCATTCTAGTGAGGCAGGGCCATCTAACTCCACGGAGTACTTCTCTTGAGGTAGGAGAGGAGTATATTTTCTAAATGCATGTGTAATGTTTGTTGATAATATATATTTATGTTGGTGTGTAATTGCATATTTTCCTTGAATGGATATTCTACCTTTTATGTGTGAAATTAAATGAGATTGATTCTTGTTATTGATTGGATGTTGGTTTGGCAAATATGATGATGATGTATGATAAAGTATGTTTGTTGATAAGTCTCATGACTTCCATGTGTGGATTGTTATGAATATGACTCCTTGGGTATATTATATTGTAATTGAGTGAATCGATGATTTAGAGGACTTGGTGATAAATTATATTCCTTGGAGAGTGTTATGATTTGTTACATGCTACTAACCGAAATATTAAGTGTAAAATGTACCCTTAAGTGAGAGGGTGAGAAATTCTTGTGAAACTGAGGCTAGCATGTGCATTCTTGCATCTCATAGCATGCATGACATATCATCTTGCATGTGGTTACAATTACTTGACATGTTAAAATGATAGAGGTCTTACAGGATCTCGTGAAAAGGGCCCTTGCACGGGGTACAAATACTTAAACGAATATATATGGTTGTGATCACTTATCATGTGGAAATAATTGAGATCTTGCGGGATCTTGTGAAAAGGACCCTTACGTGGGGGACAAATATTCAAATGACTAAGCGTGGTTGCGATCACTTGATGAATTATGTATACATGTTTTATGAATAGTTTCTTGGATATCGGATCCATTGCATATGCATGATTTTGATGGCATGACATATGCATTAATCATAGGGACATGACATATGACCTTGAGGTACCTAAGAATAATTCAAATTTTTAGACACTAACCAATTGTGTTATTGTTGTTAGTATTACCTTGGACTATATATATATATATATATATATATATATATATAGATTGATATGGAATATGGTGTGAGATATGATGAGAATTTTAATTAATGAATGGATTCCATAGTGTGTTACGGATATTGAAATTATTTATGTTTGTGCTTGGTGATAAACATTGTGGATTATGTTTTTAATTATTGAGTTAAATACTTGATGGGAGAATATGTTTAGTTGTACTTACATAATTACATTATCACATCTTGTTTAATTTTTCATCATTGAGAAAGTATGCCCACTCTCCATGTTGTCTACTTTTTAGCTTTGTGATGAGGGCATGGTTATGGAATTGGTGCTTATTTTGAGGACGTTGAGGTATAGTGTGAAGAAGGAGATGCCTAGATGCCTTGGTCGACATGTTTTGAATTTATTGACTATGACATTTATTTCTGGAATTTCTTGTATATAGCATTTGTTTTGTATAGACTTACTATTATGTAATGCCTTATGATTATGATGATGGTTTGATATACTTGAGACATTGTTGATATATTAGGATCATTGAGATGGACTTATGATCTTTTTGTATCACAAAGTAGAAATTAATAGCATAAGGCATAAATTGGAATCTTGCTAATGATCCTTGTGAATGTAATTATTAATGATATATGTTGAATTTTTATTACAAATTAATGAATGTTGTGAAGAATAGGTTGTAGAAAGATTATTAATCTTGGTTAGTGACATATATAGATACATTGATGTTGGGAATTAAATGATAGAGGTTATTGACATAAATATGTGAAATTGTTCTATATGTAAGTATCGGAATGATGTTAACAATTTATAGGTGCATTTAGATTGCTATACTTGAAGTTAGGTACATGTAAATATACACATGAGATTGTGTAATTAAAACTTAAGGTTATTGATAATAGGACCTAGTGATATCTAAAAATGATTTTAGATTGTATTTTAAAAATAGCATGGTAGTGTTACACCTAAAGGTATATATACATGAATGTGATGAGACATGATTATGTGATTTTAAATCTTTGAAGTGTTATGCAAACTTAGGAAAAGAGAAAAAGTCATTAATGTGACCCTTTTAGGAACCCATTCTTAAGATTCAAGCTTTTCTTTGAACTAATTTTAAATATTCCATAAATATGTGATTCGTAATTTTGTGAATGACTGTCCTAAGTAGACATTTACTTAAATAATATACCTTCTCATATCATCATATATGATATAGGTCTTTCAGGGTGATTATTAAAATTATAATTGTGGCGTTCTTCTCCCAACGATTATTTTTAATCGTGAAAAATTTATCCTAATTTTTATTATGTAAATTTTAATATCTTTAATATTATTTAGCGAATTAAGGGCGCCACATATCCCACCAGTTCCTCTAATCATCAAAAAGACCATTGGTAGGTCAAAAAAACAAAGAAGGAAAGTGGGAGAGAATAGTAGGGAGGCTGAGGCTAAAGGCAAAACATAAGGTTAGGGATAAGGCTCAGAAGAAGAAAATGAAAAGGAAGCTAAAACCATGCAAATTTGGTGAGTGTGGTGAAGTAGGGCACACCTAGTTGTCATGCCTAGTGGCCAAAAAGAAAAGAAAAATTGAGCTAGAGGTTAGCAAAGAGGTAGTAGAATCAAGCAACCCTACACCTCAAGTTAGCTAAGATATAATCGATGTTACTCCTTCACAGCCAATGTCTCAACCAAAAATCATAACCCCTATTAAAAGGAGTCCAAGATTGGTAACTGCTACAATTTCTCCACAAAATACTCAGCCTGAAACTATCCCATCACCAGGCCTCAACAAATATAATCTGAGAAGGAAGCTCCCTATCAAAAAACTAGGAGACATGGTTTTCATTGAAACCCTTGGATTAAAGAAGAAATTATTATGTTTAAGGTTTAATAATCAAGGCTTTAGTAATTAATGTTAATAGTTACTCTTTTGGCTAGTAACTAGGAATGTTGATTACCTTGTTCTATGTTTGTTTTGTGGCATATTTTAGATAGTTATGATAGTTATGTTTATTTGATGAAGTCATGAAATGTTAAAATTATTAAGTGAATAAAGTAATGTTATATTATTATTATTAACAAATGTGAAATGGGTTCACTATTATTAAGTGCATGAAATGTTTTGGCATATGTTGTTATCAAGCTTCATTAAGAGTAATAGGCAATGTTATGGGTGAAAACACACAAAAAACATACATACATAAAAATACGTGCACACTATGCATTAGTTGAATCCAAGTTGCAAGGGTAACATAAAATAACCTAATTAACTTAATATACATGAGCTACTTAGAACATCATGAACCCAAATTACCTATACCTAAACCCCTAACAATTTCATGAAGCCAAATTACCTGAAACTAAACCCTTACATCTTCATCAACATAATCATAATCCCTATTATAGAAAATAACATAAAAAAACTTTGAGTAGACAGAATCATCTTCAACTGCCACAATTCAATTTGGGTTTCCATGCATCCTTTCTTCACCATCGATTGCATATATGTCTACCATTTACCCAATTCGTTTAACCTTATAATAACTTTCTTCATATTTATAAGCTTACTGATGAGTGTGTTTCTCCATTCTTCTTCATGAGCTACTAACTCTCCTTCCTGGACCCAGGCAAACAAATCGCACAGTCCACCAAGGAGTTGTAGGCATGCCCAGAACTTGAGATTCAGATTGCTCACTATTTGGGAGACCCAAAACATTGGTTAGTCTCCATAACGACAGCGACAATGTGATATTTCCAAGCTCCGGAGACGGGGTCGACACTAACTGGATGATGAGGATGATGATGACTATAACATCTTAGTTATTAAAATTAATTATTTACACTTATAGAATTGATAAATAAATTATTTAAGTGTTATTGGGAGTTAAATTAAATTAATTAGGAAATTTTAATGGGAATTAAAATTAAAATAATAAAAATTAAGGGTGATTCATTAGGAAATTAAATTTAAATTAAATTGTTATAGTAGAATATTAATCATCATGGGATAAAAGTGAAATATATTTATCTAAAAGAAAGAAAAGAAAAGAGAAATGAATTTAGAAAAAGAAAAAAAAGAAAAATTAAAATGACAATTTTGCCCCTTGCATAAAAATTAATTTTCAATTTCCTTTCCTTCACCATTTCACACGTTACGCTTCATCTTTTCTTGTTCATGGCCGTACAAATAGAGGCTTAATTGTTGTCCAATTTCTTTCCAAAATTTGGAATTAATGGTACCATTGTGATCGGGGAAGCGAGGTAAATGTGTGGGTATGTTAAATTTCATGTTTTCCTCATTTCTCTCTATAACCCCAAAATGGAAAGCTCCTAGGGGATTTTCATTTTTCCTTGTTCTTGTACTTTGAAGCCTGGAAATGAAACTTGGTATGGCGGGTGTTGACGAACGACTAATGGGGTTTTGATTCAGTTTTGTTAGGTAATGGATCGAGTGCTAGAAAGTCACTAACTGAAGCGGAACTTAGGAATGAACACAGAAAGTGACAAAGGTAAGTGTCAGAAACTCTAAGGATACGTTTGAAGTTGTTTAGAAATAATGGGTTTTAATTTTGAAGGCCAAAGTGTTAAGTTGATTTGTAAATTCCTTGATTCTAGATATTTGGTGAAATTGGTGATTACGACGTTGAAGTAGAAGTCTCAAAAGCATGAAAGTAAGGTAAAAAGGTGTACTCAGTGTATGAATTAATGAAAATAATATCAACGGTGATTTTGACATGTGGGAAAAAAGTAGGATAGGCTAAGTATGTTAAATTCTATATAAATATGGGTATATATATGATATTAGACTTATGTAATTAGATAATATTGATGAGTAATGAATTGGTTAGTAATGTGAATGTGAGTGATGACTATGATAATGTGAGTTTTAAAAGCATGGTGATGTTGAGAATTATGATGTGAATGGTAGAGATGATGTATTTAGAATGTGAGAGAAATGAATTTTGATTTGTTGAGAATCATTGATTTATTAACATGACATTATATGATAAGGTATGGTTTGTTATTAATTTTAGAAAATGGAATAAGATGTAAAGGTAATGGAAAAGAATATGGCTAAGTGGCTTGAATGTGGTCCCAGGGTGATGGCCTTGATGCCGAGATAGTATATTATGAATTAAATGGAGTGATATTAAGATATATTGATATATGTGATTGTTGTGTGGCATGGACGGTTGATCAATATATTTTACCCCTCGTTTTTAGTTTTCATGGTCGAGTGTGGCCCAGTTGAGCTACTCAGTGGTTAGGTAGAATGCAATGGCGAGGTGGGGAGCCAGACAGGGTTCGGTGGACCAGGCAAGGCTCACAAGTAGTCGGGTAGGACCCCTAGCTGACGACCAATCCAAATTAGTGTAAGATACTAAAAGTCCTATATTATTGACTAAGAGTAAGTTGTGAAAATGTTTACATTGATGTTAAGACATGATGAGTTGACTGTGGTATTGAGCTTTGATGAAGTGGATGATTGTGAACTTTATTGAAGTTGAATAAGAATGAATTGACAGAAACATGTAGTTGGATGTAACTTTAGCTATGTTATGCTTTTCCCTATAGATTTGAATTATTTGCATTGATTTGTATTGCCAGTCACTCACCCTTACGATTATTTTAGTGACTAAAGACAGGGACAATGCTGATGCCATGAAGACCAGTACCAGATGAGATGAGAAGAAATGCCAAGAGTATTTGAGTATTGATGTATATGTGTATATTGATAAATGTTAAATTATGTATAAAATTCTATGTGAATTAGACAGTTATTTTGAGAAATTGTTGAACTAAAATGCAAATTATGTATTAAAAATGGCAAGAAATTGAAGTTTTAATTCCTAACCTTGGTTTTATATATTATGATAGCCTTTAATCCTTATTTTATTGATTGGATGAAGGAAAATAAAGGAATTGAGAGAATATCAGCTGAAAGAACAAGATTTTGAGCAAAACTAAAGAATCTCGCTTAAGCGAGCAGAATAGAAGCTTGAGCTAGACCTTCGCTTAAAGCATGGATTTTCTCACTTAAGTGAGGAAGAAGACAGAAAGGCGCTAAAGCAATTTGCTTGAGCGAGCAGGATCCCGCTTAAGCAAAAATTGTTCAAAGAGTTGTGGAATAGATATCACTTAAGCGAAGCTTAGTTAGCTTTAGCGAAAAACAACAAAAGCTTAAAATATTACACTCGCTTGAGTGAGAGAACTTTTGCTCAAGCGAAACCAGGGGTAGTAGCGTCAGAGCTAATCTCGCTTAAGCGAAACTAACTTGCTTGAGCGAGAGCATAAAGAAACATGCAACTAAGTCACTAACTATAAGTCACTCTCGCTTGAGCGAGGCACTTCTCGCTTGAGTGAGGCCAACCATATTTAAATGGACAACTTGAGGAATGAAAGGGAAACACATAGATTTTTAAAGAAAAAAGAGAAACCCTATTTTGGAAGCCATCCTTGAAGACCTAGAAGCTTTTCTTCTCCCTTTTCTCCTAGTTGATGTTTTGTAATGGCTATCTTGAGTAGTTAACCTCCTTTTTGGGATTGGATGTAGTGATTCAAACCTCTCACACTTTAGCTCTATATTGATATATATGGTAACTTTTCTATTGGTTTTGGTATTTTATTCCATGTTACTTGCTCGATTCTATTGGATAAATAGTATCTTGATTTAGTTTTCTTAAGTTGTTGGGAAATAATTTATGAAAACCAATCCGAATGAGGTACTTAATATGCTCCGATGTTAGGAATAACTTCTGAAATATTGAACGCCTTTAACAAATGTATCGAATGCTGGAAAACTTGTTAAATGATTGAAGAATCAAGGTTTACAGGCTATTTTAGGATTTTGAAGTCGAGGAATCGAACCGAATGATTTGAGATCTGTTGAGTAAAAGTCAATAGGATTAGATATCATTCATATCAATGTATCCAAGGTTATGAAGGGTGAGATGAACGAAATCCAATCCCAATCTCTTAATATTCGAATTCTCCTTTATTTAATACTGTTTATGCATGATAATGTTAGTCTGTACTGCTTACTCTCAATGTAAAAACCAATCTTTTTCCCTCTTAAATTATTTGAACTGAACTTTCAAGTTTCAAAAGTCCCTCAGTGGAACAACACTTTACTTTACTACAACCGACGTGGATAAAATTGCCACACATAATCTTTACTACAAAAATCTTCATCAAGTTTTGGCGCCACCGCCAGGGGGCAGTGAAAATTTAAATTTCAGTTTAGTATAATTTGGCATTGTGAATACTGTTTATACTGTTCATAGTGTACTTTTGTTTTCTAGAGTTCATTTGGTCTCTTGCTTAACCCTTACAATTAATGGAGTATATGCTTTTGAGAGGACAGGTTCCTGAGGACCAGTTGCAGTTTGATCTAGAAATTGAAAAGACTGCTAGAAAGAAGAATAGCAAGTCCAATGAGAAAAGCAAGGTCGTGAGCAAGGTCAATCCTCTACTATACCTCCTATTTCTAAGACACCAAGACCAATAACTCCTCCATAACCCAAAGAATAGTTGGTGGAAAGAAATAATAACAACAACAATCTGCCCCCACCGAGAAGAACACTTGGAGACTATGCTACTCAGCAAGGCCCAAGACACTTCTCCAGCATTGCTATACAAAATACCACCAGAGCATTGCAAATGAAGCCAATATTTCTCAACCTCATTAGTACACATCAATTCACTGGAATGCCAAATGAGGATCCATACACTCATCTTGCAACATTTTATGAATTGGTTGGAACCAAGGGATTTGGACAAGATAATATAGAAGCTGATACGTTCGTTCCATAAGCGTACGATTATTGAAGTAATATAAAAGATTATCGTCTCCATAGGGATTGTGCCCAAGTACTGGTTCCCTATGATTCAATTATCCAGACAACTGATATGAATTAAAAAGAAGTTCACTACGAATGAGATTTAAAATGCGAAAACAAAAATCTTAAAGCACTCAGAAAACTGAAAATCAATCACTTCAAAGAATCAATCAAAGGATGAATCTTAGGATTTAAAGGGTTCATATGCTTAATAATTGAATCTATGCAATTTCTAAGGTAGATTTTCCTAATGTTATTAGCAACCTTCTCTCAAAGCCTTACTAAAGTACCTAATCTCCAAATAACAACGTTTGATTTGTAAATTAGATTGTTTATTGATGTATGAAAATCCCTTAATCCTCAAAAGTTCTTTTGTCTATCCAATAGCCAAAAGAACTTAGGTTTAATTTGTGCTTTCAAATCATATACCCACTTTCATAGCCTATATAATTTAAAATCAACTACGCTTCTCTTGAAGTCTTGTAGAGGCATTAAGCAATCATCCAAATTGAATAAAGAACATGAATTCGATAAAAGGAGAAAATTATAGAGTAGTTGAGTCAATTATCAGTATATACTACCCCTTTAATCCCAAGAAAAGGGGTTTAGTTCATCATAACGTTAATTACAAAATCATAAAATCCTAATTCAAATCCCAATATTGAATAGCTTCCCAAATTACAAATCTTAGATTCAGAAAAGAGAAAAACAAGCTCTCACTTAATTGATCTCAATCTTCCCCAAAGCGATGAATTGGTTGTCTCTTCATTGTTAATCCTTGAATCCCCTTTGAAATTCTCCTGGAAAATCTCTCTCAATCCTTGGCTTAAGTCTCTATGTCTTGATTTATGTGTTACCCCCTCTTTTTATGCAGCAAAGCAGCTCAAAAATCAGGGTTCTGAACTTAGCGCACAAAACCCACGGCCCGGGCAAATTTTCCATGGTCGTGGATCGTGACAAGGTCCCCTAGTGCTCAATTTCCTCTGTTCTAACAACAAGAACCACGGTCTGTGGGAATTTTCCATGGCCGTGGGTTTTTTGCAAGTGCATTTTTCTCTGTTTTCCTTTCCTAAACCAGTGAGAACCACGGCCTGTGAGAATTTCCCATGGCCGTGGGTTCCAAAAACGTTCTCCACTTGTGATTTTTCTATTCCTTTGAGGCTTAGGAGGGTTCTACTTGCTTGTTTCCTTTTTCAAAGGGTCGGAATGGACTTGCTTTTGAGTTTTTGATGACTTGAGCTTCCTTTCATTTGCATGATGTTCAATAATTGTTTCTAATTCTCTAGCATATAGGCCTGTAACATCATAATTCCTACAAAACTGATATACCCAATTAACACACGTAGAATAAAAGGAAATATTTAAGATAAAGGGGGTAAAACAAACAACATGACCAAAAAATAAGGATGAAATTGTTAGGGAATCCCTAGTGTATGAGCAGCGGAAATACAAGGATTCCCATAGGATTTGCAAAGCGCTATGTTTCAAAGCATAAAACAAACACAACTTGCATTTTAGGATTACCTCTTGAAGAATATCGAAGCAATCGTAGCCTCGTCCTTTAGGAGTCCACATGAGTACCCCCACCAGAAAAGCTACACCTTCCAATTGCTAGTTTGACGGCGTGCAGCTTTTGCAACTTTTGTGTATTTTGTGTCTCTTTTTGGGTAGCCACCTATGAGCATCTTATGCTCCATTTATAGACTTAGGTTTGACCTAATTTGCTCTCTAAAGAGTAGGCTCCTTACTCATTCTAAATGAGTTAGGCCCAATAGTTTTATTTTAGTCCAACTAAAATAAAAAGCTATTTTCTGATGGGCTTACTCTATGTGTGTGACCCTATAGGTAAAATACTCAGTTATATTAATAATAAACTATTTTATTATTAATATAAAATAAGAGTGGCATCTAGCAATGCATCATTATGTTTGAATATTATTTATTATCAACATAACCTATAAGTGATAATTATTTTATATGTTTGTTCCTTTTGTCATGATATCCTAATTGGGCCCAAGGCATGGTCGCGTCATCCTTGTACGGTCCAATTTATTTTACTTGATACCAGAGTAGACTTTATCCGAATAAATATCCAATATTTATTCCTTCTAGCATGGCCATGCATTTCCTTAGTCTCACTCCATCAAGTGTCCTATAGATATCACTCCTGTCACATCGGAGAGACAAATCCCATCTACATCACTCACATCCCTCTGCATAATTTGTTTATTGCCTAACCACTACCTTTATAGTCCTCTTGTTACAGAAGATGTTTGATTGTATTAAAACAACAAACTCCTTATGTAGGAATCGTAGTGACTTCAAGTCAAAGGACTACATATACCATTATCACATTGAGAATCGTTTATGACATTCATGTAACGATCCATGCAACGTTCTCATGGTGGGTCTGTCCAGTACATCATTACTCTTAATGTGTACCTGTGTGAAGACTTGATATCATTTATATCCATGATCTGTGAGATCAGATCATCAGTACACTCACACACTAGCCTTAATGTATTTATATGTCCCCACGTAAATACTTGACTAGGGACATTTTAGGAATAACTCTCATATGACCTATTACTCCAAGGATAAATAAAGGTTGTTAAACTATTTAACAAAAAATGACTTATTCAAAATGATGCATCCTATATAGGCTTTTACTGCATATTTTCAACAATCTCCCACTTGCACTTAGAGCCGATATGGTTAATGCCCAATGACGTCTCCAGTGCCTTTATGTTTTTACTACATAGGCGGTTTTACTAGTGGGTTCCCAATAATTTTGTTGATATGCACATTGCATATTTTCACATCTTCCAAAGATGGATTTATTTAAGTATATGCTTGGATTAATCCACTTCCTTATATTGTTCTATGGTTCCATTGTCATCACAGTGGAAACTCATAGGGTACAAAACATTTGGAATGATTAAATGTAAATTGACTTCTTTTATAATTTAACATAGCAAAATACTTAGATTTGTTAGTAGAACCAATGATTGTTTCTTGCTTTGAACCTTTCAAGCATATATCACAACCATCTTGACAACATATATATTTTGATTGCATTCTTAAGTCATTCAAATTAATCAAAAGATTGGCATCGATGTAACCTTTACAACGAGGTCATCTTCCATTTATCAAGATCAAATCCTTAGTCCTTCTTAAGTGTTTAAGGATACTCTTGACTATAGAATGAGGATATTATTAGTTCTAGAAGAAGCATGTCTTCTACATGTAATACTAGAACTATAATTATGCAGTTACTAACCTTTTTATAGTCACAAGATTTATCTTCATTTTTAATCAAGATTCTAGCTTCTAAAAGCTTGCTTTAGTCCATTAATAGAACATTTGCAGTTCACATACCTTCCTAGATGTTTCAGGCATAAAAGGCCTTTAGGTTGTCTCACATACACATCCTCAAGATGATTTCCATCTTGACATCTATCTACCATATCTCATAACGGTGGTATACTGCTACAACAAGCAGGATCTAAATGGTTTTTAAGCTAATTGAATTTTGTCAATCTTGCTTTTAAAGGTAGTTTTATTACCATCCATGTTCAGTTTTCCTTTTGAAAACCCACTTGCATCCTATAGGTTTTACCTTTTAGGTGCGTCAACCAAGGTTCGTACCTTGTTAATATACATGGAGCCCATTTCAAATCCCATGGTTTTATGCCATGTCTTAGAATCTAAACTTGCATTGGTCTCTTCATAAGAAACTTGATCAATTAGCAATATACCTCCTTCCTAATTTATAAGATATCCATATCTTTCAGATTTAGTTACATATCCTATTTGATCTTATGCAAGTCTTGTGCTACCGAAGCTAATGATGTCACAACATTTTGTGATTTCTGCTCCAAGTTTATCCTTGACTTTTGAATGCTTTATGATACTTGAGTTTCTTCAAGTTCTACTATCCTCTCACTGATTCTTTAAGAGATGTACTCTTATTCAAGAATACAACATTCTAAGCAATAAGCCTTTTGTTCTCAGATGGATTGTAGAAATGATAACCTTTAGCTTTCTTTGGGTATCTCACAAAAGACATTTATCCAATTTGGATCTGACTTTGTCAGAGTTGGATACTCTATAGAAGCATCATAGTTCCAAATTATTAGTAAAGACATACTAGGTTTCTTCCTAGTCCATATCATATATGGTTTCTTTAATAAAGTCCAAGATAGAACATGGTTAAGTGTGGAAATTTTGTTAATAAAGGAACGTTGAAGGAGTTAGAGATGTTTGATAATAATCAATAATCAATAATCAAACTATGTCCAACAAGGTTTGATTTTTCCCATAGAGATGCTATTAAGGCATTCGATGAGGAATGGGTTAAGAGGTAATCTCTTACTCTATTAGATAGTTATCAAACTTGTAGCTCAAATTATTTGCTAGCTTGATCTAATCAAGAGCTTTAATTATCTTGCCAATTTGGTTTTTCACTTCATTATGAATTCTTTGAACTTTTCAAAGACTTTCTAACTTATGTTACATAAATCCATACTCATTGACTTTTCAATTAGTATGTTGAAGTATTGAAAAACATATCTTGTTATTGTTCCAATAGGCCCACATACATCGTCATATATTAGATAATAGATAACTCATCTTTTCAATGAATAAGGTCTCAATTATCTCTCCAATAAATAAGATTTACATGTCTCCATTGATTCCAAAATCAAAAGAGTCCATATAATCACATTAATGGTATTTAAAAATGTGTTTCTTATCCATTTGCCTTAGGAGACAATACCATGTAAGTAAGGTTCAAAATCACTTATTTTAACCTACTTTGACAGTTTTTATAGATGGGTGTTTTGAGATTTAGGATGTGGAATCCATTACCAATTGTGCATCAACATCCATTTGAAGAAATAAAGTTATTTTATAATAAGAAAAACATTTCTTGTCCAACAAGAAACAATATGCACAATGACTAGTTCACTAACTAGCTCAATAGGTAAAGATCTTATCTTTATTGTAGCAACTTTTGCTCAATTTTACATAGATTTCTCCACCCTTAACAAGTGATCTACTTCCTTGATCTTTCAAAATTTGAGATCTACTACTAGTATCTGATACTAATGTTAGTGAAGTAAAATAACTTGACTTCTATAACATGACCTGTAGTGGAAGTCTTACTTACCTTTCTTTTGAACTCCTTCAAGTTCTTTAGACAAATTATTTCAATGTCTTATTTGGCTAACACTAGAAACAATTTCCTTTCTTGATCACCTTTTAGACTTCCTGACCAACTTGGCCTCAATAAAGTCTATATACGATCATATCGTATATCTCCCATATATTCATATTGCCTTTTACACCTCAGAGTTTAGGTAGACTCCATAGGGTATTCAAGACCCAACCATAGATGATATATAAGCCAAACATGACACACTGCCGTTTCATCTTTATTGAAGATAATTCTCAAGTCTTAATACCTATCTAGGCATTTTTCCAGATAAAGTGTCCTTCAAAAGGACAGATTGCAACAAAACAATATTTGGTTTGTCATGGTTATTCTAAAACAAATTACATGCAAATCTATCACTTTTATTTAAAACATATTTAAATTTTGGTCATTAAATAAATATGTTGTCTCCCACTATTTTGATTCAAAAACAAATACCCGTACTGAATCATAAAAAATCCCATTGGAAGATTTTTCTAGTGGGCCAAGATCCATATTTGGCCTAGTGTTGAGTCAGCTTTGGCTGATCGCCCAACCCTTGGTTATTGAGGTAGGAAACACATTTCCAATTGCATCTCATGCAACTCTTGGATGATTGAGTGGGTAACTCTTTACCCTTATTCATCTTATAAATTTAAGCTCAATCCTTACGCCTCTAAGTTATTTTCAATCCAATTGAAAAACTCAGTTAAGTTTAGGTCTAATAAAAACAATTTGGATATTACAATTATCCCATCATGCCTTACTAATATAAATGATAGCACCCTGCTTTGGCAAGCCCATTATTTATTGACATTAGTCTCGAGGAATATTACTTATTAGAAGGCGTTTAAACTTAATATTAACGCTTCTAGGTTCTTCAATCTGATTAAAGTTACCTAGATAAGTCCAATAACAAATGGTTGGATAATCCAATTATCCATCATCATTTACTAATATCAATAAAAGCACACTGCTTTGGCAGAACCTACACTTTATTGAAACTAGCATTGATGACTGTTGTTTATTAGAACGCGTTTTAGACTGTTCATATCTTTAGGTTTTTCCAATCCAATTGAAAAATGTCTATTTGAATAAAACTTAATAAGTTATACTTGGATAATCCAATTATCCAATCATGTCCTACTAAATATAAATAAAGGCACCTAACTATGACATGACCTGCACTTTATTTATATCAAGTTAGACGTTATTACTTATTGGAAGGTATGATTGTCGGGCTTGAGGGATTTCAATTTTCTTATTGTTCATTACCGACTTTCATTAAATGCTTTAACGCAAAATAAAACCCCAAAACATAAAATCAAAATTGTGAGATAGTTATGGTCTTCCTTGAAAATAAAATAAACCTAAAGGAACTATGGTGTCTTGACTTCGTGAAGTCCTACTTCTTAAAACCACCATCCTCCTGGAGTCACCACTCCTTTGTTCCTTTCAAGGTCATATCCATCAAGAATCACCACTCTAGGTTTCTTCTAGGTCTCCACCTTATTGGCTTTTCCAAGATTACAATGTGATAAAGAAAACTCATTTTACATACGGGTGAAGGGTTGAGAGAAGAAATTTTAAGAATAGAGAAAGGCACAGCACGCAGGCTGTATTTAAAATTAAATAAAAAAACTAAGACCATAAGCATTCACCGCTGGACGTGTTAATTAATCAATTAATAGAGTAATCAATTGTATTTAAAATAAAATAAATTTTAAAACACATCATTAAACACGTGGGGTCATAAAACAAAGCTACGCAAAGAAGTTTGGCGTCTCTGTTGACCATTCAACAGACAGGGTCAAGGGGTATTCCAACCTAAAAATTTAGTACTATAATCAGGTTAGTTCCCAGGAAAGAGAGGTGGGTCCGGAGTGACCGCTTAAGTACCAAGTCTTTCCTAGCCAGAACGTCCCATTGACCATTAACAGCTCAAAATATTCGGTTATGATTTCAAACAATTTGAAATCTTAAATTTTGAAATGGCTAAGGTTTAACTTTTAAACCTTATCTTTTGACTCTTACAATTATCCTAAAATATGAATAGTCAAGGTTTAACTTTTAAACCTTATCTCTAGAGTCTCAACAATCATCCTATTTTTTTAGGAATGATCAAGGTTTAAATTTTAGACTTTATCTCTAGAGTTCAAGATATTTTATTTTGAATCCTATTAAATTTGATAAAGATCTTATCTTTAATTTGTAACTTTTACAAATCCTATCAAATTTATTAAGGATTAAATATTTGATTTTAAAATTATTAAATTTAATAAAGATCTTATCTTCTATTTGTAACAATTACAAATCATATTAAATTTAATAAATATGAATCAATTTGTAACTCCTGCAAATCACATTAATTTTAAAAAAATCACATATGATCCAAATCCTATTAAAATTAATAAAATTAAATTATTTAAATTTGTAACTCTTACAAATCACATTAATTTTAAAAAGATCACAAACGATGCAAATCCTATTAAAATTAATAAGAATAAATTATTTAAATTTATAACTCTTACAAACTTTAAATTTAACAAATAATTAACATTTGATTTGCAACTTTTACAAATTGAATTTAAAATATAATATGAAAATCAAATATTTTATTTGTAACATTTACAAATAAATAAAATACCATTACGGCTAGGTTTCAACTTTTGAATCCTAGTTTTCATTACGGCTAGGGTTTAACTCTTAAACTTTCTAAACATAATCTCGTATGAACAATTCATATTAGAAAGAGAAAGCATATAGACATGCATTGCATACAACCCTTGATTTCAATTTAGTTAAACGAACATAAAACATGCCTTATAATTAGAACACATATAAAACAAACACCATTGCAACATACAACATGTTCATATAATAAAGCACATCCCAAAAACATTTAATTAAAATGTTGAGAAAAGCAATCAATATACATAAAATAAAAATAAATTGATATTAGCTTTCAAAAGGTGTAACCTTTGCAACATATCTCATAAAAATGCAACCTTTGCAAAAAGATTCAACTTTTACAATTCTTTTCATAAAAGAAAATTTTTTCACATGTTCTTTAAACAAACATTTGCCCAAAACACGATTTTGCAACCTGGCTCTGATACCATTGTTAGGGAATCCCTAGTGTATGAGCAGCAGAAATACAAGGATTCCCATAGGATTTGTAAAGCGCCGTATTTCAAAGCATAAAACAAACAAAAAAAATTGCGTTTTAGGATTACCTCTTGAAGAATATCGAAGCAATCGTAGCCTCTTCCTTTAGGAGTCCACACGAGTACCCCCACCAGAAATGCTACACCTTACAAATGATAGTTTGACGGCGTGTAGCTTTTGCAACTTTTGCGTATTTTGTGTCTCTTTTTGGGTAGCCACCTATGAGCATCTTATGCTCTATTTATAGACTTAGGTTTGACCTAATTTGCTCTCTAAAGAGTGGGCTCTTACTCATTCTAAATGAGTTAGGCCCAATAGTTTTATTTTAGTCCAACTAAAATAAAAAGCTATTTTCTGATAGGCTTACTCTATGTGTGTGACCCTATAGGTAAAATACTCGGTTATATTAATAATAAACTATTTTATTATTAATATAAAATAAGAGTGGCATCTAGCAATGCATCATTATGTTTGAATATTATTTATTATCAACATAACCTATAAGTGATAATTATTTTATATGTTTGTTCCTTTTGTCACGATATCCTAATTGGGCCCAAGGCATGGTCGCGTCATCCTTGTACGGTCCAATTTATTTTACTTGATACCAGAGTAGACTTTATCCGAATAAATATCCAATATTTATTCTTTCTAGCATGGCCATGCATTTCCTTAGTCTCACTCCATCAAGTGGCCTATAGATATCACTCTTGTCACATCGGAGAGACAAATCCCATCTACATCACTCACATCCCTCTGCATAATTTATTTATTGCCTAACCACAACCTTTATAGTCCTTTTGTTACAGAAGATGTTTGATTGTATTAAAACAACAAACTCCTTATGTAGGAATCGTAGTGACTTCAGGTCAAAGGACTACATATACCATTAACGATCCATGCAACGTTCTCATGGTGGGTCTATCCAGTACATCATTACTCTTAATGTGTACCTGTGTGAAGACTTGATATCGTTTATATCCATGATCTGTGAGATCAGATCATCAGTACACTCACACACTAGTCTTAATGTATTTACATGTCCCCACGTAAATACTTGACTATGGACATTTTAGGAATAACTCTCATATGACCTATTACTCCAAGGATAAATAAAGGTTGTTAAACTATTTAACAAAAAATGACTTATTCAAAATGATGCGTCCTATATAGGCTTTTAGTGCATATTTCCAACACAAATAACCCTAAATCTAATGCAATTTAACCACTTTTCAAAATAGCCCAAACTAGAACATTGCTTGTCCTCAAGAAATCACTGAATCCATACAAGCATATATTGAAAAACTAGCATACCCAAACAAAGGAATGCTTAGTTGACTATACAAAGGAAAAAAAACAAATGATGGTGACTTTTTCTTATGCATTGCCGTGAGAATAATTAGAATAATGGACAAAGGCTTTGAATGAAAATTAATTGAGAGAGGAAGGCTTTGGCTGAAAAGAATATGCACATGGGTCCCCTTTGGTGAGTATTTCAACGTGACATAGAGAGAGTGGACAGCTTTGTGGCCTAAAGAATTAAGCAAAAGAGACCCCTTTTTCTTTAGCTTCCAATCGTGAAAGGTGCATGGAGAAACATGTCTTCATTCAGCCATATGGTCAACAATTGGAAGCTTATTGGATGGCTTAAAAATTCAGCATGCGGGTCCATCAAGCCTTTGAAAATTCAACACTTTTCTTTGAATCATTAGGCATTTTACATTAGACAATTTGGGCTGCACAAAGGATGAAGGGTTTTAATATAAATTTTGGCATATGGACCTTACTTTTTATTAAGCATTTCATGTTAATTAGAGAGTGAAATGGGAGACAAAATTCAGCTGCAACATTTTGCAAATTAACGTGAATTTCATGTGGCATAACAACAAGCTCTTCACATTAACTCATAACAAATCAACAAGAATATTAACGCGAAATGTTAAGGGGAAAATGATCAAATTAATTTTATTTTGTATTTAAGAAGAACAATTATTTAAATTAATTTAGATGGAACTTTTAAAAATTAAATTTTGAAGAAATGGAAATATGATTTGTTTTTGATATTTTGAAGAAATTAATTTAGCACTTGTGAACACCTCTTTCGGTCCAGCCCAAATTACGATGACACCGGACTCAGCCTTGAAGTTGGTAACACCGGACAAGGCCTAAGTTAACACCGCACCTCAACTCCGCCCATGAGTCCTCAACACTCCGCCCATGAGTCCTCAACACTCCGCCGACCGCCTCATTTGCACTCCGCCCTCATATACTTCCCATAAACGGTGTGTAACTCCGCCTCTTCACACACCGTCCCATAAACGGTGTGGCACTCCGCCCTCTTCACACAACGTTCCACAGACGGTGTTAGCTAACATCAACTCCGCCCAAACGTTCGTCCTCGCCTCAACTCAGCCCAACGTCCTCACCTCAGGAGTCCCTTAATGGCCGATGTCTCGGATCTGACAACCAAAAGACGAGCGAGTCCGGTCCAAGTAAGACGATCTCGTGGGCGGACCGAGGTCAAAATAGACACACCGGCTGGTAGTAAATCCGGATCAGGAAGGAGAACACCGGCCCCTGTGATTACATTGAAAGATTCAGTCGGTGTGAGGACACAGGTAATGGTTCTTAAGGCCCCACATCGGATCAGTGGAGACTCCGTCCAACCAATGGCTTTGCTAACCGGTGTCACAAAATTGACAACGGAGGGACGAGGTCGGAAGATTATGCGCGGTGACCTGGAATCGCACTCCCTGGAAAATGGCAGACAGGGAGGCAGAAGTGGGTAATTAAAAAACCCCACTGAAAACCCTGCTCCCCACCAATGATAGTGGCCAGAGTTGCACACCACTACACGCATGGGTGAGTGGGAGTTCTGGTTGTCCCAAAACCCTCAGCCCATGACCTGAAGGCCCTATAAATGCCCCAACCAAGGAAGCTCAAGGGGTTGGTTTTTAGATTCTCCCTCTACGCGAGAAAACTTTGGAAATTCTCTCTGATTCCTCAAGGTCCTTAACTGACTTCCCCACCTGAAACCAGTGACTTGCCTTAGTCACCACAAAGGACCCCTTAGTTCGAAAGAGGGTTTGAAGTTTCTCTTTTTCACTAATACAAAGCCACTGCTCTCACACCGTCCGTATCCCGAACGTACCTCGTCATCACAGAACTGACTCCGTTCCAACTCCCATACATTGTCAATCTTCGTTACTGCTCAACAGCGTTCACCCCGGACCAACTCCCTACAACACCGGTCGTGACCTCCGGATTTCCAGCTCAGGTCCCACTCCGGTCCATTGTCCCTGCCAGCGTACGAGTTCGAAATCAGTCTGACACCGTCACCGTGCTCAACCTCCCACATCGGTTCTTAGCTCGTCACACCGGTTCCACTCCTTTCCCTATTTCTTTGCTTCCAGTTCCCCTTTTTCACTTTCCTGTGAGTTTGCTGTTTGTTGATTGTAGTTGCCTGCGTTCCATTAGTTTGCGCTGTTAATATCTTTATTCTTTTCCATAATAAGTTGACATAATAAAAAGGGCGATTTTGTAAAAAATAGTGTCGTACGGGAGCACTCCTGTCTACACAACCCTCTTAAGATTCGTGCACGTGCGAAGAACTTCGCTTTGCATGGATCCTCCTCTTTAATGATATCCACCAATATCTTTCAGATTCCTTCTTAAAAATAGCAACATTCAGAACTACGTAACCCTGATTTCTTGATAATTCAAGAATACGTAGGAGCAGGACTTTAACTCCTGTCGGGCCCATCTTTCTCATTTCCTTTTTTGTTGTTGATTTACTGCTTTACTTTTTATATTTCTTTCATAAACGTTCTTTTTTTTGGTCACTTCCGTGAAAATCAATTTAGACGTGACGTCTTGTTGGTTTCCCCATAGTTTTTGCCCAAGCCTCGCCATAATTTCATAGGGAAGGGATACTTAGGACAAGACGTCCCACTTATCCCTTTCTTATCCCTATCCTTTTATCCGAGGATGTTTAATTTAGACGTGACGTCTTATTGGCATTCTCTCACCCCCCTCTGTCTTATATCAAAATCGAGCTTAGTTCGGACAAAACGTCCCCATTAACCTCGCTTTGACGTTCTATGTCTGTACAGTTCTTTACTCCATTCTATCATTTTCAGAATAAAAGGGAAGAAATCATGTTTTTATTTAAGGCTATTTATGTTGTGCTTTCAATCTTGGTACTGTCTTTGACAGGCGATGTAGGGTGCTAATACCTTCCCTACTCGTAACCGACTCCCGAACTTGGATTTCAATTTTTTAAACCAGTGCTTTACTGAACTTAGTTTTTTCCCGATGTTTTTTCTATGGATAAAAACGTTGGTGGCGACTCCCTGTTTCATTTTTTTTTCTATCTTGTTCGCCGCGCGGTCGCGATCCAGGTTGCGACAGATGGCGACTCCGCTGGGGACACTCAAGAGAGTCAGGCCAGTTTGATTGAAAGCGCATGTTCTTTTTTATATAACCTTTGTTAGCTTGGATTTTTTCCCATTGTCTTATTTTCTATTGATTGCTGTGAATGTTTGTTCTTGTTTTAATCGTCTTGTTATTTGTTTCGTTGTCTATATTTTGCATGTTTATTGAACCCTAGGGTAGGAGACCATGTTACTTTTCCGTAAACATTGAACCCTAGGGTAGACGACTTTGTATATTTGCTCTGTGTTTGTTCTTTGTGCAGAATGGGTAAGGTATAAGGTATGGACTGCCCTTCCACACACTACACTCACAATTATTTGCACACACTTATGAGTGGCGCCCTATACCCGGGCCCCAAATAAAGCTTAAGTTAGGAGGGGTTGGTAACGAAATCATATAGGATGTACTTCCTATCCGGTATTCGTGAGAACCTCAACCAGAGTTCGGCCTCTCATGATATACGCACTTAGTGAATTCCTCACTGTTTGCGTCCCCGTCATGATTAGGATCTTGGCTCTGGTGACCTTCTAGATGTCTAGCGGAAGCCACCCAATGTGAGGAGCCCACTGTTAGATAAGCTATAGGTCCCAGAAAAGACTTTCAGAAAAACCTAACTTAAGGCACAAAAGGGCAGACTTTACTATACCTTGCCTCATTCTCGCTTTCCCTTTAAATCCAAATTGATGAACTGCTTACGTGTTCAAAGGGTTACTTTATTCCAAACAAAGGGTGAATCATTTTTCTTTTAAAAAAATAGTAATCCTTTAACAAATAAGCAGTTCCCTCACTTTTTGTGTACTTATGAGTCCTGGGTTATAGATCTTCCCAATCGTCAAAATGAAAACAAAATTCTATTCAAGCAGATATTGATGAAGTTGGGAAGATCCATAACCCGTACGACTTTAGTTTCACATGAGTTTTGCCGACCGCTACTTCTCAAACTGAAAATGTTTTCCAATAAATTAATGAAGAAGTAGTGGTTCACAAAACATTAGCAGTAACTGACTTCTTTTTCTCTCTCTTTGCTCTTGCAGGAAGCTGTTTGGAATTTAGCGGGTACCTTTGAGCAATATGGAAATTAACATGAGATCTGATAGTTGTGATATAAATGTGACCGAGTTGAGGAAGGTATTGCACCTTAAGGCCAAGAAGATTGACACGGGTAGTCTGCAAACAATGGGGAGAAAATTAAACCTGACACAGAAAATGGCTTTTACAAGAAAGTATGGAATGGTTCTGAAATTGTTAGAAGTGGAAGTGCAAACTGAGGCGATTACTGCCTTAGCGCAATTCTATGACCCACCTCTCAGGTGTTTCACATTCAGAGACTTTCAGTTGGCCCCATCTATTGAAGAATTTGAACAAATTTTGGGGATGCCTTTAGAAGGACAGATACCTTATCGTCATCTTGACCATCATGCAACTACTGCTTCCGTCGCCCGTGTTCTGAAGATCCGTCCCGACACCTTGAGGGACGCGCAGCTAAATAGAAATCAAATCCCTGGATTCACTCGGGAATTTCTCGAGAAACATATGCAGGTCCTAGCAGAGAAGGAAGATTGGGAAGCCTTTATGGATGCTCTAGCTATTACCATCTATGGCGTTGTCTTGTTCCCCAACATTGATAACTATGTGGATTATGATGCTATTGCCGTATTCCTAGCTCGCAAGCACAGGCTTGAGAATCCTGTCACGGCTGTGTTGGCAAATGTGTACTGCACCATGGATTTCTGTCACACACAAGGTGGAAAAAGGGTTGTTTGTTGTCTACCTGTTTTGTATGTATGGCTCACATCGCATGTTTTCCACCAAGTCTGTAAGGCCGAATGCCCGGTTTCTGATCTGAAGCTATGTCAATTAGCAGTGAAAAGTAGGCGTGAGTGGGCCAATCACCTTATAGGGCTCACAGCTGAGAAGGTTAGGTGGTATCCCCAATGGTTGGAAATTGAATCAATTGTTCATCACTGTGGAAATTACCCAAATGTTCCCCTTATTGGTACGCAAGGGTGTATCAACTATAATCCCATCATAGCCAAGCGTCAGCTAGCTTATCCTTTGCTTGGACCACCTGATGAAGAGTCTCTCATTCCTTTCGTTTCATATTACTTGAAAGGAAGCTGCGTCCTTGTCATTCGGGATATAGCGAATGCATGGAAGAAAGTCCACCGGAAGGGAAGAGAACTGGGGGCCCGAAGCCATGATGTCAGAGGAGAATATTATGAGTGGATCTTGAATAGGGTCTCTATTGTTAAATTACCCTTCAGGAGTCCCCCTCGTCTCCAGGAAAATCCTCCTGCTCCGTCACTTGTTGCGGAGAATGAAGCAACCAAGGCGCTAAAGACCAAAATAGAAGAGTTAGCTGCCAGGAACAAGAAGCTAGAGGAAGACTTATTGAGATGTCAGCAAGAATACATCCTTCAGAAAAGGGAGAACTTGGAGAACAAGCAAGCTGTTGAAGAGATCAGGAAGAAACGAAAGATTGATGAGAGCTACATGATAAAACAAGACCAATATCTTCAAGCGGCCAATTCTCAACTAAAAATGAAGAACAAACAAAGTGATACCATCCTGGCTGAGAAACGTCTTCTGAAGGATATGCTGGCACAATCGAAAGAAAATGAGCAGAATATCATGGTACAAAAAGAGCTCCTACAGACACAAGTCCACAAATTGGAACAACAGCTCAATGAAATGAAAAAGGCTTGCGAACAAGAGATAAGTAGGGAACGACAACGCGCCCTAAACATTGAGCAAGATTGTCAAGAGACCATACGCCTCTTAGAAGCTGAACAAAATGAAACTATTCACTTATGGATGGATCGCTTTGCTAAGCTGGCGTACCTGGCCAACGGAGCTCTAGAAGATCTCCCGTTTTTACTCAAACAAGCGGAAGGAATTGCTAACCCTGTCAACACTCCTAGGGAAATTGCAACGTTCTTAGATTACTGCAGAGGACGAATTTGTAAAATGAGGGAAATGATTGCCCGAGCTAGGGATGGATGATTTATTTTTCCGCTTGGTAACTCGGCACTTTATGGCAATAATGTACTCTTTTCGAGATAATGGATTCCTTTGTCTTCACAACTATCTCATGTTAATTTCCATTCAATGCTTTACTTAGTACTTTTGAACGCGACGTTCTGAGGAACAGTCGAAGGATCCGTCAAGTTCCAACATTGCTTCCCACGTAATCTCGTTTCACTTAATTTTTTTCTTTAATTTGCTTATCTTTTCTAAATTTTCTTTTGTGTTCCTTTCTAAAGACATTACGGGTAAACATTCTTACGGGACCAGGCTCAGGAAGAAACTCATGGCTGACATAGAACAAGAAAATGAGAATTTGAAGGCTGAGCTCGCCCAGGTCAAGGAACAGATGGCCGAGATGGCCAAGCTCCTGGAAAGGAGAGTCACAGAAGGGGGATCTTCTGCAGGGGTTGAAGACGCCCGGCAACAACCACCCACCTCTCATCACGGTCAAGATCCGGCTGCAGGGTCCGACCCCAGGACCACTGCACCTCCCCTCGTTGTTCGCATAAGGAGACCAAATCCTGCAAACACCCAACAACACACTTTCGTGGATGAGGAAGGAAATGTTATTCCCTTTCCTCCGTATGGTTTACCGCACGGGTATTTCCCACCACTCCAGGAAGAACCTTGCCACCAAGACCAAGTTCCCATCACTGCCCAGCCTAACACTAATCAACCCAACAACCCACTTACCCAAGCACAAGCCACCCAGGTGCCACCCACTCATACTCAAGCCGCCCAAACATAAGCCGCCCAAGCACAACCCGCTCATACCATTCATATACCCCGAACCACTGCCAGACCAGATACCTTCATACCAAATGCTGACCTGTTTCACTCCTACCAGCAATATGGGAAGGTTGGTCAACATACTACTGCCGGTCCGAATGCTGTGGCTACCACTCAGGAAGAGAGGTTGGAATTCTTGGAAAGGCGTTTAAGGGAGATGGAAGGAACAAATAGATTTGGGACAGGCACGGCTGCTGAACTTTGCCTAATCCCTGATGTCGTCATACCTCCTAAATTTAAGACGCCCGATTTTGACAAATACAGAGGGTTGACGTGCCCAAAGAATCATCTAACCATGTACTGCCGTAAGATGGCTTCGCATGCGTCAAATGACCCTCTGCTGATTCATTGTTTTCAGGACAGCCTGGTTGGGGCTCCCCTGACATGGTACAATCATCTGGAACGCTCTCGTATACGCTGCTGGAAGGACCTAGCAGACTCGTTCATGCAACAATACAAATATAACCTGGACATGGCCCCGGATAGGGGACAGTTGCAGAACATGAGTAAGAAAGATAACGAGACGTTCAAGGGGTACGCCCAGAGGTGGCGCGAAGTGGCGGCACAGGTTGACCCACCTCTATCTGAAAAGGAGGTGATCACTATGTTCATAGATACACTTCAAACTCCTTTCTATGAGAAGATGATTGGAAGTGTCTCGTCCCATTTCTCTGATATTGTCACTATTGGAGAAAGGATAGAAAATGGGCTAAGGACCAGCAAGATAGTCCGAAGTCCATCTGGGATAGGAGCTGCAAGGAGACCTACACTTGGCGAAAACAGGAGAAGAGAAGGGGAGACCAACTTGGTCTCTCACAACCAGAGAAGGAATCTGGCAGGGCCACCTACCCCAGTTAGCCTTTCACCAGTATATCCCGGCGTGTCGCACCCGTATGTGGCAGCCATTCCAAACCTTAATCCACCACAATTCAGACCAACCATTGTACGGCCGCCTGCGCCACCACAGATACCACACCAAGCACCACAAGCTAACCCACCGCCAAATATCCAAAGAAGGAACAATGACCGTGCTCCACCCCAGTTCGATCCCATCCCAATGTCCTATACCGAACTCTTGCCTCACCTCATTGAAAAAACTCTAGTAGTACCCTATCCCTTGAGGCCACTACAGCCACCTTATCCTAGGGGGTATGACCCTAATGCCCGATGCGATTATCATGCGGGTGCACCAGGCCATTCTACTGAAAATTGTCTGGCTTTGAAATATAAAGTAAGGGACCTGATTCAGGCAGATTGGATAAGCTTCCGAGAAGGAAGTCCAAATGTGACAACAAACCCTCTGCCTAATCATGAAGGACCCGGGGTCAATGCTATCGGGGAAGACGTGGAGTATACGTCCAATGTTGAGGACATTCAGATGCCTCTAAAAGGAATTCACTCCCTTATGTTTGAGGTAGGGTTAGTGAAGGGCAAATGGGATGAAGACTTCGATGATGCCCAATCGACAAAGCAGCAAGAGTTTCGAAAAACTCTCCAAAGGTTTATGGACAGTCACACTATACGAGTCTGCAAGCGCCATGGCGATGAGGTAAATATGATACAGGGACAGACTGGACCTCGGGCCCCAAAACCCCTGGTCATATTTTATAGTAAAAACGCGTCGCTAACGCAGACCCCTGCCAGAACTACTATTACGGCATGGCCACCTGCTCCATTCCCGTATGACAACTCCCACGCCGTGCCTTGGAAGTATAACACGGACATAGTCGTTTCCAACCCCGTAATAATTGATCCGGCGCCTGCTTTGTTGGTTACCAACATCGCCGGTGTAGGCGGAATGACCCGAAGTGGGAGAGTGTATGCACCTTCAGAGCTAAAGCAAGACAAGACTGCCGCGGAAGGCAAAACCGGGAAGGTTGGGATCGCTGGCGAAGCAAAGAAGGTTGTGCCAGAAGAGGAGACTAAGGAGTTCTTAAAATTTATCCGCCACAGCGATTACCAGGTATTGGATCAGTTGAATTATACCCCGCCAAGATCTCCTTATTATCTCTGTTGACAAGTTCTGAATCACATCGGAACGCGCTGATGAAGGTGCTAAGTGAGGCACACGTGAAACATGACTTGCCTGTTGATAAGTTCCAAGGTATTGTCGGACATATAGTGGCCAGTAACTATCTGACTTTCATGGATGACGAGGTGCCGGTGGAAGGGAAAGGACACAACAAAGCTCTCCACATCTCTGTGAAGTGTCAAGACCATATTATGGCAAAAGTGCTCGTCGATAATGGATCATCCTTGAATGTGATGCCTAAGTCTACATTAGCTAAACTACCCATAGATGGGGCATGCATGAGACCGAGCTCCATGATAGTAAGAGCTTTTGATGGGACCCGACAGGAGGTCATAGGCGAAGTTGAGCTACCCATACAAGTTGGACCCCATATCTTTCAAGTTCTCTTCCAAGTAATGGATATCATGCCCGCCTATAGTTGCTTGTTAGGGAGGCCATGAATTCATTCAGCAGGGGTAGTTCCTTCCACTTTACACCAGAAACTAAAATTCATCGTTGATAACAGACTGGTAATCGTTTCTGGAGAGGAGGATCTTCTGGTCAGTAAGCCAGTTACTACCCCCTATGTAGAGGCAGCCGAGGAAGCCCTCGAGACATCATTCCAGGCTTTGGAGATAGCCAACGCCACAAGCATGCCTTTCCCAAAGGTACCGCTAGCAGTAGCAAAGACCATGCTACGAGGAGGATATAAGCCGGGAAAAGGACTCGGAAAAGAACTGGAAGGAAGAATTCAACCTGTCTGTCTCCCTGAGAACAAAAATAGGTACGGCCTGGGATACCAGCCTACCACTGAAGACCAAAAAAGGGTAGAAGAAGAGAGGAGAGGGAAGAGGATTACTCGTCATACCGGGCATGCATTCAACACCGCGAAAATCCCCATCTGTGACCTCTACCAGAGCTTCAGGAGCGCCAGAGTAATGTTTCCAGATCAAGTGGCCATGATCCAAAGTGATCTTGATGAAGACCCTGGATTTGTGTATGCTGGCTCACCTGGTCAGGAACTGAACAACTGGGAGGTCATAGAATTCCCCACGATTTGTACCATTTCATCAAAGTAATCATGTTTTTTGTTCGATCCTTTAGCTATGCTTCGGGATCTTATTTTGTAACAATAAAAACTTGTTCGTTTGTTTGAATAATAAATGCTGTCAGTTTCCAAATAGCTTGACCTGTTTAGTAACCTATTATTTAAACCTTTCTCTTGCTTGTTTTCCTTTTCATTTGCTATGATACACTGAAAATGCAGATCCGAAAGCGATTCATCTGAGAATAGTGAGAATTCGGTCTTATTTCACGATTTTGACTGTCTAACTGATTGCGCCAATGAGGAATATGATGAAGACTGCGATCCCTCGCCTGAGTTAACCCGGTTATTGGAACAAGAGGATAAAGAAATTCTGCCCTACTTAGAGATAGCCGAGGTTATCAATTTGGGAATTGGAGGAGTTAAAAAGGAAGTCAAAATTGGTACCTCGTTAAGTAAAGAACAGAGGCAGGAACTGATTGGGTTGTTGAGAGAGTTCAGTGATGTTTTCGCCTGGTCTTACTAAGATATGCCGGGACTGGACAATAGCATTGTCGAACATAGGTTACCATTAAAACCCGAATGTCCGCCAGTAAAGCAGAAGCTGCGACGTATGAAACCTGAGATGCTTTTGAAAATCAAGGAAGAAGTCAAGAAGCAATTTGATGCCGGGTTCTTAGCCGTGGCAAAATACCCACAGTGGGTGGCGAATATCGTCCCGGTCCCGAAAAAGGATGGTAAAGTACGAATGTGCGTGGACTATCGTGATTTGAACAGGGCTAGCCCCAAGGATGATTTTCCCCTGCCTCAGATTGATGTTCTGGTCGACAATACCGCGCAACATACGATCTTTTCATTCATGGACGGTTTCTCCGGATACAATCAGATTAAGATGGCGCCCGAGGATATGGAAAAAACCACATTTGTTACCTTGTGGGGAACCTTCTGTTATAAGGTGATGTCTTTTGGTCTAAAGAATGCCGGAGCAACCTACCAAAGGGCCATGGTAACCCTTTTCCATGACATGATGCACAAGGAGGTAGAGGTTTACGTCGATGATATTATTGCCAAGTCTAAAACGGATGAAGGGCATATGGAAGACCTAAGGAAACTCTTCGAAAGGTTGAGGAAGTTCAAGCTTAGGCTAAACCCAGCCAAGTGCACCTTCGGTGCAAGATCCGGGAAATTACTAGGATTCATAGTAAGCAAGAGAGGCATAGAGGTCGACCCTGACAAAGTTAAAGCCATTCTTGAAATGCCCCCTCCCCGTACAGAAAAGGAAGTTAGAGGTTTCTTGGGGAGATTAAATTACATTGCTCGCTTCATCTCACAGTTGACAGCAACATGCGAGCCAATTTTCAAATTGCTCCGTAAGAACCAACCGGTTCAGTGGAACGAGGATTGTCAAAAGGCTTTTGAAAAGATAAAGCAGTACTTGCAGAACCCGCCAGTTTTGATCCCACCTACCCCGGGAAGACCACTCATTTTATACCTTACAGTGTTAGATGAATCCATGGGTTGTGTGTTGGGGCAACATGATGAGACTGGGAAGAAAGAACATGCCATTTATTATCTAAGCAAGAAGTTCACTGACTGCGAGATGAGGTATTCTGCTCTGGAAAGAACCTGTTGTGCATTAGCGTGGGCAGCTCGATGTTTGAGACAATACATGATAAGCCACACTACTTGGTTAGTTTCCAAAATGGACCCCGTCAAATATATCTTCGAAAAACCTGCCTTAACCGGGAGGATTGCTCGATGGCAGGTCCTGCTAACTGAGTACGATATAGTCTATGTCACTCAGAAGGCTATAAAAGGAAGTGTTCTGGCTGACTACCTGGCTCATCAACCCATAAGAGATTATCAGCCCATGCAGTTTGACTTCCCGGACGAAGATATCATGGCCCTGATTGATGAAGAAGGAGCCCAAAAGGATAAATGGACCCTAAGGTTTGATGGTGCTTCTAACGCATTAGGACACGGAATCGGAGCAATCCTCATTTCGCCTGACAGAGAACTTATCCCCGTTTGTGCTCGATTATGTTTTGATTGTACCAATAACATCGCTGAGTACGAGGCGTGTTCTCTGGGAATCCAATCAGCATTGGATGCCAAAGTGAAGAAATTGGAAGTATACGGGGATTCTGCCCTGGTCATTCACCAACTAAAAGGAGAGTGGGAAACTAGAGACAGCAAATTAATTCCCTATCAAACTCGCATCAAAGAGTTGATTAAGGAATTTGATGATGTTTCTTTTCACCATGTTCCCCGGGAAGACAACCAAATGGCTGATGCTTTGGCTACCCTAGCATCAATGTTCAAGGTGAGCAATGATTACGACATGCCTCTCATTGAAATAGTGCGGCACCACGAACCCGCATATTGCCAGATGATTGAAAGGGAGTCAGATGGGAAGCCTTGGTATTACGATATCAAGAGGTATGTCCGAAATCAAGAATATCCCGAAGGTGCTACAGAGAATGATAAGAGAACCCTACGACGGCTCGCCATGGGTTTCTTCTTAAACGGTGATGTGCTTTATAAGAGAAACTACGACTCTGTCCTTCTTCGTTGCATCGACACCGACGAGGCAAGTAAAATCATGAGGGATGTCCCCGAAGGATGTTTTGGAACTCACACCAACGGGAACACCATGTCGAGAAAGATCTTGAGGGCTGGTTACTACTGGATGACCATGGAGTCAGACTGTTTTGCCTATGTTCGTAAGTGTCACAAATGTCAGATATACGCGGACCATATTCACGCTTCCCCGTCTTCCCTGAATGTCTTGTCAGCTCCCTGGCCCTTTTCAATGTGGGGTATGGACGTCATTGGACCCATCGAGCCAAAAGCCTCTAACGGTCATCGTTTCATTTTAGTCGCTATCGACTATTTCACAAAATGGGTAGAAGCTGCTTCGTACGCTAATGTGACAAGGAGTGTTGTGGTTAAATTTGTCAAGCGTGAACTGATATGCCGGTACGGTCTGCCGAGTCAGATCATCACTGATAATGGCATGAATTTGAATAACAAAATGATGAAGGAACTTTGTGAAGACTTCAAAATCCACCATCATAATTCCTCCCCGTATCGCCCTAAAATGAATAGGGCAGTCGAGGCAGCCAATAAAAACATCAAGAAGATCGTACAGAAAATGGTTGTGACCTACAGAGATTGGAGCGAAATGCTCCCCTTTGCTTTACATGGGTATCGTACCTCGGTCCGAACTTCAACTGGGGCAACTCCATTCTCCCTGGTTTATGGTATGGAGGCAGTCCTGCCTTTCGAAGTAGAGATCCCTTCTCTTCGAGTGATAATGGAGGCGGAATTAAAGGAAGCTGAATGGACCCAAACTCGACATGACCAGTTAAATTTGATTGATGGGAAGAGATTAGCGGCCCTTTGTCATGGTCAGCTGTATCAAAAGCGTATGAAACGAGCGTTTGAAAAGAAGGTACGACCTCGACAATTCCGAGAAGGAGACCTAGTCCTCAAGAAAATCTTGCCAATCCAAAAGGACATCCGAGGGAAATGGACACCTAATTACGAAGGACCATACGTCGTGAAGAAGGCTTTCTCTGGAGGAGCTCTAATCCTCACCAACGTGGATGGAGAGGATCTACCAATGCCTGTGAACGCCGACGCGGTGAAGAAATATTTTGCCTAAAAATACAAAAAAAAAACAAAACAAAAAAAACAAAAAAAAAGGTGCTCGCTAGGCTGAAAACCCATGGGGCAGCCTAGGCAAAAATTAGAGCTGCTTGATGAGTTGAAAACCCCGAAGGGCGGCTCAGGTAGAATAAAAAGCCACAAGTTCAGGCATAAGGACGTGAACTCTTCAGAGAAGGAAAACTGGTCAGGCAAGCGCATCTTTGTCAAAATCATTTCCCAGAAGTAAAATCAGAGGATGGTCTTGAAGTCGTGAGGAAAGATCCGGATTCTTATCACTCGCGAGGAATCGCTGGAGGGTTCAAAAGGCCATCTTTCTCTCCCACCTTTTAATTGTTTATACATATGTTTTGTTACCTCTACCTTCATTACCAATGTACATACTTATATTCAATAATAAAATAAGCTTTCCTTTTCCTTCCCTGAATCTACGGCTGAATCTTATAAACGAACAAGTTTTTTTCTTAAGAGGAAATTTTTGAAATGAAAAGTGATGAAATAAAAAGTCGTGGTGGAACGAAATGCATCCTGGCGTCAGACCCGGCCCGTGAGAAAGCATAACCAATCCTGCTAGTTATGTTCCTGGAAGACAGAATTTGTCTCTATCTCATCCATGAGCTATCTTGAGAGCCTATCTCTTAGGAAAGGTTGCTCGAAATGTTAATTCTTTTGTTACTCGTGCTTCTAACCATCTGTTTTGAAGGGTGATGGAACTACGTCACACTAAAATGGAGAACCTGACACAAAAACCTGGATCAGAAGTCTTCCCTAAGAGAAATCAGTAGATTTGCATCCCCAGTGAAATCACGATCGCCGAAGCTGGCACTTCCCAAGTTCTCTTCCCCAGCAGAACCGTAATCACCAAAAACTACATTTCCCAAACCCGTCCCCAGTGGGACTGCACTTCCCAGTCAACCCAAACTAGGGCATCTCCCCAGATTTCTTTCAAAGGGCAGTCCCCTAACAACATGCAACCATATCAAACTGGGGCATCTCCCCAGATTTCATTCTCTTTCCTTAGAAGGACAGTTCCCCGACAACCCCCCAGATTGTCTGTCCCAACTCACCTAACACTTTCCCAGTGGTACCGTGAAGGTCACCAGGAGGGGATATCCTTCCCTAGTGGAACTACACTTCCTAAACAATTCCAACAGGAGCATCACCCCAGGCAGTTTCCCAAAGACTCGTAGTCATTACAAACCAAGGGCCACACCCCACATTTATTTTCCTGTCAGCCAAGGGGCAATCCCCCACCTTTACCATTCTGCAAACCAAGGGCCACACCCCACATTTACTTTCCTGTCAGCCAAGGGGCAATCCCCCACCTTTACCATTCCGCAGACCAAGGGCCACACCCCACATTTATTTTCCTGTCAGCCAAGGGGCAATCCCCCACCTTTACCATTCCGCAGACCAAGGGCCACACCCCACATTTATTTTCCTGTCAGCCAAGGGGTAATCCCCCACCTTTACCATTCCGCAGACCAAGGGCCACACCCCACATTTATTTTCCTGTCAGCCAAGGGGCAATCCCCCACCTTTACCATTCCGCAGACCAAGGGCCACACCCCACATTTATTTTCCTGTCAGCCAAGGGGCAATCCCCCACCTTTACCATTCTGCAGACCAAGGGCCACACCCCACATTTATTTTCCTGTCAGCCAAGGGGCAATCCCCCACCTTTACCATTCCGCAGACCAAGGGCCACACCCCACATTTACTTTCCTGTCAGCCAAGGGGCAATCCCCCACCTTTACCATTCCGCAGACCAAGGGCCATACCCCACATTTATTTTCCTGTCAGTCAAGGGGCAATCCCCACCTTTACCTTTCTGCAAACCAAGGGCCACACCCCACATTTATTTTCCTGTCAGCCGAGGGGCAATCCCCCACCTTTACCATTCTGCAAACCAAGGGCCACACCCCACGTTTATTTTTGTCAGCCGAGGGGCAATCCCCCACCTTTACCATTCCGCAGACCAAGGGCCACACCCCACATTTATTTTCCTGTCAGTCAAGGGGCAATCCCCCACCTTTACCTCTCTGCAAACCAAGGGCCACACCCCACATTTATTTTCCAGTCAGTCGAAAGACGACCCCGTATTTTATCTTCCATAAATCAAGGGCCACACCCCATATTTTATCTTCAATCAAGGGGCAATTCCCCACTGTTACCTTCCTATCACCCACCGTATGTTAAAGAAGAAAACAGCTCTCTTGATTCAAAAAAAAAAAAAAAAAAAACGGTGTTGATCCGATATGAACACTAGGTAGAGGAGGTCCACTCTATTCTAAGACGTGGTAATCCAAAGGACGGTGTCATGACCCTCAAGGTCAAATGAAGTAGACCCTGTCAAGTTGCGAGAGACGGTGTCCCAATGGTTACACCTCTTACCACTTCGAGGCGTAACAAACGGTGTCATAAAACCCACCTCGGATAGAATTGGGTTGTTGCCAAGACCGATGTCAGGCCAATTACACCGGAGGTTCGAAGGTTAATCAAAGTTGTGGACGGAGTGGCCGTGACACACTAATCCGAGGTTCTATGCTTCGCAAAAGAATGATCATGATGAAGCCCTAAGTTGATAATTAGACGGTGTTACTTCAAGTCATACCGGTCACAAGAGAGAGATACTTGGAAACATTTTGAAAGAAAAAGAAGACGAGCAGATGGATGAAAATTGCATTGTATTAATAGAGGGCACTGAGGCCATTACAAAAAGTAAAACTCCGGAGCCCATCCCGGAACAAGGCTAAGAGAGAAAAAAAAAACCTAAGAGTTGGGTGCTGGAGAGTCCGGTCTAGCAGAGGCTGTCCTCTCGGATTCCTCCGACACCGTCCTCAGTTCCATGCTCTGGCCTTCGGGGAGGGGCATCAGTTCATAAGGAATATCCTCAGGTTCCGAAGCCTGACCCCGGTCCATAGCATATAGGTGACCACCATGAAATTCATAGTAGACACCTATACCGTTCAGGTTAAGTTGAACAGCGGAATTCTGATGTACAACCTGGCGAACGACAGAACTGAAGGCGACATCGGCCAGTACCGAAAATTCAGCCATCTGCTCCTCGGCTTCTATCCGCTCCTTCGCTTGCTCTTCCTGCACATCGGCGAGCTTCCCAGATAGTTCCTTGTTTTTCTCGTCCACCTCGGCCTTCGCAGCCTTGGCTTCATCCAGTTCGGTCCGGAGAGCTTTGAGAGCGTCCTCTGAAGCCTTAGCCTTAGCCTCAGCAGCATCTGCCCTCTTGGCAGCCGATGTGTAAGCAGCAGCGAGTTCGGACAGGTCCTCCTTGCTCTTGGTCAGCTCCTGCTCCTTCTCGGTCAAAGCAGTCTGAGCCTCGACTCTCAAGGCCTCAGCTTTCTTCATCCGGTCTAGGCATTCCTTAGCCTCGACACCGGAGTAGTAAGAGCGGCCTAAAGAGCTGAGGACCCTGGCTGCCTCAACCAAATTAAAAATAGCTGCTTCAGCAGCAGACTGAGCTTCAGAAGCAGGGAGATCGGCCTTGAGCTTGAAGGGGATGTGAACCCGAGCCGGTGTCCCTCCAACGTACTCGAGAAAATCTGAGAGGCGGGAGTTGACAACGATGTCCTCAGGTTGAGACCGGACTGGAGAAACATTTACAGGACCGGCCTCCTCCTCCGTTGGCACCTCTACCTCGGCCACAACCTTTCGAGCCTTCTGTTTTTTCGGCTTGGAGGTTGAGCCGATGTTGGACTTCCTTTTAGCTGGGGCCCTTTTAGCCGGTCCCAGGGTCATTGCCTCAATATTTTCTGCCGGTATGCTCACCATCTTGGCCGGTGTGTGTCGAGGAGTCACCCTGCTCTCTTGTGCGGCAGCGGCGGCGTTCCGGGCTTCAGCAGCCTCTCTCAGTTTCCTGAGGATGTCTATCCGAGCCATCTCGCCTTCAAAGAAAAAAACGATGTTAGTACCGGTGTGAATGTATCAGAAATAAATAGATAATAAAAGGAGGAAAGTGAACAATGACTACCAAGGTAAGTATCCCGGCCTGACTCCGTCCCCAAAAGCCTCTTGCAGGAGAACTTGGCAATGGCCGAATAACCCTTCAGAGCGTCCAGGACTTTCTTGGACTCAGTTGACAAGTTACTCTCACTGACGATGTAGGCATTGCTTGTCAGGAGAAAGTGTTCATGAGTCCAGCCGGTGTAAAACTTTCTGGAAAAATCAGAATTCTCCCAGAACACCGGCCTACCAGCATTGACCTCGACTTTGACATAGGAGTGTTTGAAACTGACCCCGTCCGTCTTGGCTGATTCGGTGTAACTTTCGAAGTTAACCACCTTTGAGTCGCAGCGGAGGTTGATGAAGCCTAGACCCCCTCCAGAGTTACCCCGGCGCATCACCCTGCAATAAGTGAAAAAGAGGGCCACTGTGGGGACGAAGTGGAAGTACTCCCCAAGCACCTCCAAGGACCTTACCAAGCCCCAGCCATTGGGGTGAAGTTGGCTAGGAGCGCAGTCAAGAAACCGGAGCACCCCCATCTCAAACTCCGTCAATGGGTGGCGGACACCGATCTTGGAAAAGACCATCTCATACATAAAAAGGTTCCTTGACCCCGGTTGGTGGCAGATCCTGTCCGAGGTTTGGGGGCAGAATACGGTAAAGTCGTTTTCATGCTCAACATCGGCATGAACAACGACATCTTCGATGGTGACATCGGCAGCGTCTTCAGCATACCGGGAGACAATCGTCTTTGGGTCTTCATGAACCCAGAAGTAAGGATCTCTGGCCTTCTCAGCTAGCCAGTTGATCCGGTGTGCCAAGACGTTTGTCTCAATAGGGTCAGTAATCACAGCAACACCGGTGGAGGAATTTTCAGAAGCCATTCGGACGGTATGGCGAAGAAAGGGAATACAACTGTAAAAGGCCACATCGTCAGTAAGATATAAATCGGCACTGCTTGCCCCTTCACTAGCAGTGCCAAAGTTAAATGAGGAGCCTGACGATGTGTCAAACCCCTCTATTTCCCACAAAGGCAATGCGGAGAAACGGTGCCCTGATGAGACGAACCGATGTGAAGCTCCCGAAGTTGCCCCACTTTGGTGACTCGGACCTCGGCTCGAAACTCCACCCGGCTGACGCCGGGATGTAATTGAAGGAGGACCAGACAGGACCTCGATGGAGTCATTACTCGAACCGGTGTCCCCCATGACTTATCTACAAAATTAAAGTGAAGGGTGGGATGGCTACCTGCTGAGGCGATGCGAGCAGTTCTTTTAGTACGAGCCAGGACATAACACCGGAGAAAAAACTTTGAACACCGGAGAGGTTGAACGTCGGAGAGGCAGCACTTCAATATCAAGAAAGGAGTGAAAATGATGGATCCCCGAAGTTGCTTTTATAGAGGGAGGAGCTGAGATCCAGAACCTTCCACATTCCGGCCCATGGCCCATTAAAAAAGGCCGACTTTTGGCATTCCGGCCCAGTGGCGTGAATTTTAAATTTTGAAAGAGCCAGTTAGCTGATGACACGTGGGATGCTCAGTCACCCAGTGACGTGGACCACATTTGAGACACGTCGGCTGTTTAAAATGCCACATCATTAAGCCCCACACCGGATTTTGGTCCTACTTAGCCCCTACATCGGTGTTCATATCTTTACTCCCCTTTCACCTCGGAAATTTACATTTCTCGTGAAAGAGAGTAAAGAGGGGCATCTGTGAACACCTCTTTCGGTCCGGCCCAAATTATGATGACACCGGACTCAGCCTTAAAGTTGGTAACACCGGACAAGGCCTAAGTTAACACCGCACCTCAACTCCGCCCATGAGTCCTCAACACTCCGCCCATGAGTCCTCAACACTCCGCCGACCGCCTCATTTGCACTCCGCCCTCATATACTTCCCATAAACAGTGTGTAACTCCGCCTCTTCACACACCGTCCCATAAACGGTGTGGCACTCCGCCCTCTTCACACAACGTTCCACAGACGGTGTTAGCTAACATCAACTCCGCCCAAACGTTCGTCCTCGCCTCAACTCAGCCCAACGTCCTCACCTCAGGAGTCCCTTAATGGCCGATGTCTCGGATCTGACAACCAAAAGACGAGCGAGTCCGGTCCAAGTAAGACGATCTCGTGGGCGGACCGAGGTCAAAATAGACACACCGGCTGGTAGTAAATCCGGATCAGGAAGGAGAACACCGGCCCCTGTGATTACATTGAAAGATTCAGTCGGTGTGAGGACACAGGTAATGGTTCTTAAGGCCCCACATCGGATCAGTGGAGACTCCGTCCAACCAATGGCTTTGCTAACCGGTGTCACAAAATTGACAACGGAGGGACGAGGTCGGAAGATTATGCGCGGTGACCTGGAATCGCACTCCCTGGAAAATGGCAGACAGGGAGGCGAAAGTGGGTAATTAAAAAACCCCACTGAAAACCCTGCTCCCCACCAATGATAGTGGCCAGAGTTGCACACCACTACACGCATGGGTGAGTGGGAGTTCTGGTTGTCCCAAAACCTTCAGCCCATGACCTGAAGGCCCTATAAATGCCCCAACCAAGGAAGCTCAAGGGGTTGGTTTTTAGATTCTCCCTCTACGCGAGAAAACTTTGGAAATTCTCTCTGATTCCTCAAGGTCCTTAACTGACTTCCCCACCTGAAACCAGTGACTTGCCTTAGTCACCACAAAGGACCCCTTAGTTCGAAAGAGGGTTTGAAGTTTCTCTTTTTCACTAATACAAAGCCACTGCTCTCACACCGTCCGTATCCCGAACGTACCTCGTCATCACAGAACTGACTCCGTTCCAACTCCCATACATTGTCAATCTTCGTTACTGCTCAACAGCGTTCACCCCGGACCAACTCCCTACAACACCGGTCGTGACCTCCGGATTTCCAGCTCAGGTCCCACTCCGGTCCATTGTCCCTGCCAGCGTACGAGTTCGAAATCAGTCTGACACCGTCACCGTGCTCAACCTCCCACATCGGTTCTTAGCTCGTCACACCGGTTCCACTCCTTTCCCTATTTCTTTGCTTCCAGTTCCCCTTTTTCACTTTCCTGTGAGTTTGCTGTTTGTTGATTGTAGTTGCCTGCGTTCCATTAGTTTGCGCTGTTAATATCTTTATTCTTTTCCATAATAAGTTGACATAATAAAAAGGGCGATTTTGTAAAAAATAGTGTCGTACGGGAGCACTCCTGTCTACACAACCCTCTTAAGATTTGTGCACGTGCGAAGAACTTCGCTTTGCATGGATCCTCCTCTTTAATGATATCCACCAATATCTTTCAGATTCCTTCTTAAAAATAGCAACATTCAGAACTACGTAACCCTGATTTCTTGATAATTCAAGAATACGTAAGAGCAGGACTTTAACTCCTATCGGGCCCATCTTTCTCATTTCCTTTTTTGTTGTTGATTTACTGCTTTACTTTTTATATTTCTTTCATAAACGTTCTTTTTTTTGGTCACTTCCGTGAAAATCAATTTAGATGTGACGTCTTGTTGGTTTCCCCATAGTTTTTGCCCAAGCCTCGCCATAATTTCATAGGGAAGGGATACTTAGGACAAGACGTCCCACTTATCCCTTTCTTATCCCTATCCTTTTATCCGAGGATGTTTAATTTAGACGTGACGTCTTATTGGCATTTTCTCACCCCCCTCTGTCTCATATCAAAATCGAGCTTAGTTCGGACAAAACGTCCCCATTAACCTCGCTTTGACGTTCTATGTCTGTACAGTTCTTTACTCCATTCTATCATTTTCAGAATAAAAGGAAAGAAATCATGTTTTTATTTAAGGCTATTTATGTTGTGCTTTCAATCTTGGTACTGTCTTTGACAGGCGATGTAGGGTGCTAATACCTTCCCTACTCGTAACCGACTCCCGAACTTGGATTTCAATTTTTTAAACCAGTGCTTTACTGAACTTAGTTTTTTCCCGATGTTTTTTCTATGGATAAAAACGTTGGTGGCGACTCCCTGTTTCATTTTTTTTTTCTATCTTGTTCGCCGCGCGGTCGCGATCCAGGTTGCGACAGCACTAATCCATCATAATTTTCCATTTCTAAAAAATATACTATTTAAAACATTCCATTTAAATTAATTCATACAAAACACAACATTCAAATAGTAATGGTGAAAAGAAAACAGAAATCATGAAATTCGGGAAAAAATGTTACAGTAAACATTTTATTTTAAACAAATTAAAGAGTGAAAAATAGTGTTTTAAAACACTTATCAAAATACCCCAAACCAAGTCATTTCTTGTCCTCAAGCAATCACCATATTCACACAATAAGAAACAGAAAACACTAAGCTAAGTAACTAAGGAATCCAAAATAGAGAAACAGATTTATTGAAATGCCAAAATTAAATTTCTTATGTGAGTCAATTTTTAATGTCAAGACTTGAGATACTCTTCTCACAATTTCACTCTAAGTGTTTCATGGTTTGTGTATCACTCAAATCATCATAGTCAATAAATATTACCATAAGCTTGTTAATAAACCAGAAACTCCACAGTTTAGATAGAAAGTATGTCAAAGTCAAAAGGTCTTTCAAAGGTTGTAACGTGGCCTTGGGTTGTATTGTCAAGGTAGGAATTTCAAGAAAAATAGAATACAAATGAGCTTAAACAGTCATGAATGATTCAAATTATCATCATAAATTTAGAAACTAACAGAGCAAATTTTTAAACTTTTGAAAATTTTGATAAATTACCCTTTTAGGCTTAAGTCTCACCATGAAAGTCTTTTCAAATAAAATTTAAATCACATAAGGTTCGTTTAAGCATTTATTTGGTATTTAAACAATCAAATTTTGAAAAATTTACTCCAAATTTTGGGGTCCTTAGATACTTTAGCTTTATGTTCAAAGTTAATTATTATGCAATCATGGTAAATTACAAGATGACAAACAAAACAAGGAAAACACACATGCATGAAAAACATAACAATCACACAATGCAAACAAAATAGTTACGTTTTCTTATCTACCACCCCAAACCAGAATTTGACATTGTCCTCAATGTTAAAATGGATGATAAAAGGATAAGAAAACTTACCTGTAGTTACCCCAAACAAGGATTTGACATAGTTTTTTTTTGAAATGAAACAACAAATATATAGGGTTACCTCCCTATCAGTGCTAAGTTTTAAGTCTTCAGCCAGACTTCTCATCATTTGGATTTACTCATCAGGAGCATCAAACAAGTCCAAGTCACTTACTTGTTGTATCGGTTGACCTGTCAAGTAGTGCTTTACTCTCTGTCCATTTACCTTAAATGTACCAGATTTCTGGCTCCATAACTCGACAGCTCCAAAGGGAAAGACCTTTGTTACCTTGAATGGTCCCAACCATCAGGATCTTAGTTTACCTGAAAAAGCTTCAATTTGGAATTAAACAGTAAAACCATATCACCTGGATTGAATGTTCTCCATAGGATGTGATGATCATGCCATTGTTTGGTTTTTTCTTTATAAATTTTGTCATTTTTGTATGCATCTAAACGAAGCTCTTCAAGCTCGTTTAATTCCAATAATCTGTGTTCACCTGCAGCCTTATGATCAAAGTTAAGAGTTTTAATATCCCAAAAAGATTTATATTCTAGCTCAACAGGTAAATGGCAGGGCTTCCCATATACTAGCTTAAAAGGTGTGGTTCTAATGAGAGTTTTGTATGCGGTTCGATACACCCATAAGGAATTATCTAACTTAATAGACCAATCCTTACGTGATGTATTTACTACTTTTTGAAGAATATTTTTAATTTCCTGATTGGATACCTCAACTTGTCCACTAGTTTGTGGGTGGTAAGGTGTAGCAACCTTATGCCTGACTCCATACTTTTTTAGGAGGGTCTGAAAAGTTCTCTCAATAAAATGAGACACTCCGTCACTTATAACACATTTTGGGACCCTAAACCTCAGAAATATTATTTTCTTGAAAAGCTTAATAACAGTTTTAGCATCAGAATGGGGTGAAGCAATGGCTTCCACCCATTTTGACACATAGTCAACTACCACTAATATGAACTAATTTCCAAAAGAGGAAGGAAAGGGTCCCATAAAATCAACACCCCATACATCAAACAATTCAACCTCTAAAATGTTATTCAATGGCATTTCATGTCTCTTACCAATGTTACTTGTTCTTTGGCAAGCATCACAAGTTAGAACATACTTACATACATCCTTAAAAATATATGGCTAATAGAACCCAGCTTGTAATATTTTAGTGGTTGTCTTGGAGGTGCTCATGTGCCCTCCACAGGAAAGAGAATGGCAATGGTCCAAGATAGCATAAACCTCATCTTGTGGAACACACATTCGAATCAAACCATCAGCATATTGCTTGAATAGGAGGGGTTCATCCCAATAGTAGTGTTTAACATCAGCAAAAAACTTTTTCCTTTGCTGAAAGCTAAGATCAGGAGGTAAGATACCACATGCAAGAAAATTTACATAATCAGCATACCAAGGAACACGTTGGATACTAAGACTCAAGAGTTGTTCATCCGGAAAAGATTCATTGATGGGAATATTATCTGTTTCTACTTTTTTGGATGTCAACCTAGATAGGTGGTCGACAACCAGGTTCTCAGTACCCTTCTTATCCTTAATTTCCAAGTCAAATTCTTGCAATATTAGAATCCACCTAATCAGCCTAGGCTTTGCTTCCTTTTTATTCAATAGATACTTAATTGCAGAGTGATTAGTGTAAACAATAACATGTGAACCCACCAAGTAAGATCTAAGTTTATCAAAAGCAAAGACAATGGCTAACAGTTCTTTCTCAGTTGTGGCATAATTTACCTGAGCATCATCCAGCGTCCGGCTGGCATAATAAATTACATGGAGCTTTTTTTCCTTCCATTGCCCAAGCATAGCCCCCACTGCGTAATCACTCACATCACACATCAACTCGAATGGGAGTTCCCAATCAGGGGTTGCACAATAGGGGCAGAGATTAGAGCTTGCTTGATCCTGCAAAAAGCTTCCATACAAGATAAATCAAAATTGAAAGGCACATCCTTACCCAGAAGAGTTGTAAGAGGCTTTGTGATTTTGGAGCAATCTTTAATGAACCGACAGTAAAACCCTGCATGTCCAAGAAAACTCCGAATACCTTTCACATTTGTAGGTGGGGGCAATTTTTCAATCATTTCCACTTTAGCCTTATCAACTTCTATACCTCTCTCAGACACTAAGTGTCCAAGAACTATGCCTTCTCTTACCATAAAATGGCATTTTTCCCACTTCAAGACCAAATTGGTCTCTTCACAATGCTGCAAGACTTGGCACAAATTTGTTAAATAGTTATCAAAATCCAAACCATGCACTGAAAAATCATCCATAAAGACTTCCATCACATTTTTAATAAGGTCAGAAAAAATTGCTTGCACACACCTTTGAAAAGTCACAGGTGCATTACACAGACCAAAAGGCATACGCCTATAAGCATAAGTCCCATAAGGGCAAGTGAAGGTAGTCTTTTCTTGATCAGATGGATGAATGGGAATTTGACGAAAACCTGAATACCCATCCAAATAACAGAAATAAGAGTATTTTGAAAGTCTTTCAAGCATCTGATCAATAAAAGGGAGAGGAAAATGATCTTTTTTCATGGCGCTATTTAACTTCCTATAATCAATGCACATGCGCCAACCAGAGACAATCCTAGTATGAATTAATTTATGTTTATCATTTTCAATCATAGTTATTCCCCCCTTTTTAGGCACCACATGAATAGGACTTACCCATTTACTACTATCAACAGGATATATGACTCCAGCATCAAGCAATTTCAAAATTTCCTTTTTAACCACTTCTTGCATTTTTGGATTTAATCTCCTAAGTGGTTCTACCGTGGGCCTACTTTTATCTTCTACAGTAATCTTGTGCATACAAAGAGAAAGGCTAATCCCTTTGATATCATCCATTGTATAACCTATTACCTTTCTATACAACCTAAGTTGTTTTAAAAGTTTTTCAGTTTCATATGGATTCAATTCAGCATTAACAATCATAGGATATGTGGAATTAGGACCAAGAAACTCATACCTTAATGAAGCTGGTAAAGGCTTTAATTCCACATTGGGGCTTACCACTTTGTCACACATGACCTCAGTATCATGTTTTAGAGGGGCCTCAGAGCAATCAGATGTTCATGCAGGCTCAATCATGAAAATAGTTTCAAGTAGGTCATTAGGAAGGGTTGCTTCCTTTACCACTTGTTCAACAAAATCCACACTATAATAAACATCATTATTAAAAGGTTTTTCTAAAGCATTTTTCAAGTTAAAATCAACCTTTTGGTCTCTAACAGTCAGAGACAACTTACCATTCTTGACATCGATCACAACACCTGCAGTTGCTAAAAATGGTAGACCTAAAATAATAGGAATCAAAGAATCTTCGTCCATTTTTAGCATAACAAAGTCAGCAGGTATAAAAAATTTTCCTACCTTAAGAGGAACATCCTCTAAAATTCCTACAGGATATTTGACAGATCTATCAGCCAACTGTAAAGACATCCTAGTAGGTTTTAGCTCACCCAATCCTAACTTTTCAGCAACAGATAATGGCATTAAACTCACACTCCCTCCTAAATCACACAATGCTTTATCTATATTCATGTCACTAATCATACAAGGAATAGAGAAACTACCTAGATCTTGGAGCTTGGGTGGAAGCTTCCTTTGAATTAGAGCACTGCACTCTTTAGTAAGTGCCACTGTACCATCTTCCTCCAGTCTTCTTTTGTTAGACAAAATGTCCTTCAGGAACTTTGCATATGTAGGCATTTGCTGCAAAGCATCTGTGAAGGGAATATTGATATACAATTTCTTTAAAACATCAAGAAACTTACCAAATTGTTTGTCCAATTTTGCTTTCACTAAGCGCTGAGGAAATGGAATAAGAGGTTGATATGGCTTAACCTCCTCCTTCTTTTCTTGTGGTTTCTCTTCTTCAATCACTAGATGAGATAAAGATTCATCCACTTTCTTTTCATCCTTTCCAGTCTTGCCAACTAGCCCATCATATTGAGTACCACTCCTGAGTGACAGCCATGGTTTGGTTGGATGGTCTAGCTTCAGGTTTTCCAGGAAATGTTCCTGGTGCTCTTATAGAATAAGAAGCTTGTTGGGCAATCTGATTTTCTAATATTTTATTATGGGTGGCAAGAGAATCCACTTTTGAAGCTAAGTTCTTTATTCCCTCAGAGAATTCATCATTTTGTTTAAGTTGAGTAGCTACAAATGTCTCCATTAAGGATTCTAGCTTTGATTTTTGTGGAATATAGGGTCCTTGTTGAGGTTTGTAGTTACTTTGATTACCTTGGTGGCCTATTTTGGAAGCCAGGCGGACCTTATGGAGATCTGTAGTTATTTTGAAAATTTCCACCATAGTTTCTAATAGCATCCACCTGATGTATTTCTTGTTCTTGATTAAGGGTCATTGCTAAATGGCAGTTTGTAGCTCCATGTCCTGAAACACCACAAACTTCACAGACAATATTAATAGCACCTGTTGTCCCTATTTTATCAAGTTTTAATGTCAATGCTTTAACTTTGGCAGAAAGTAGGGAAAGAGCATCAACGGAGTACTTACCTGGTGTTTTATCAGGTAATCCTCTCTTAGAATTCCACTGGTAAGTGTTTTGAGCTATTTCCTCAATCAGGTTCTGAGCTTCATCAAAATTTTTACTCATGAAGGCTCCTCCAGCTGCAGCATCTAAAAAGATCTTTTGTGTGGAAGTTAGTCCATTATAGAAAATATGGATTGTTAACCACCTTTCTATCCCAAGGTGAGGACATTCTCTCAGCAACTCCTTGTATCTTTCCCAGGCTTCATATAAGGATTCATCATTTTTTTATGCAAAATTAATTATTTATTTTCTTAACAAATCAGTTTTATTTCGTGGGTACCACTTATTGATGAAAGCACTGGATAGTTATTCCCATGTTGTGATAGATCCTTCAGGAAGAGAGTATAACCACGCTCTCCCTTTATCTTTTAAGGAGAAAGGGAAGAGTCTTAAGCGAATGACATCATTGGTGGCTCCGTTCATCTTAAGGGTGTCACAGTATTCAAAAAAAATTTAAAGATGAAGATTTGGATCTTCGGAGGGTAATCCTCCGAATTGGTTCTGCTAAACCATAAAGAGTAGTGAAGGCTTCAATTCAAAATTATTGGCCTCCACTGTGGGTCTAAGGATACTAGACCCTCTTCTATTTGTACTTGGAGCAGCAAAATCTCTTAAGGCTCTATTTTGGTGTGCCATTTGTTTTTCTTTTTCTTGTTTTTGATGTTTTTGTTGTTTTCTCAAAGCTCTAAGGGTACGTTCTATCTCAGGGTCAAATCCTAAGTTTAGATCGACACTATGGCTTCGTCGCATAAAATGAAAATAAATGACAAATAAAATAAACAATCATAAAAATAAAACAACAATAGATACACAGAATAAAGAACAAAATACAAAATAACAAACAGAATAAAATAAGTGATAAAAATACAAAAAAAATATTAAAATAAATATACAGAAAAAGAAACAAACAAAACAAATAAAATAAAACAAAATAAAAAGAATATTAACAAGTATGATCTAATCGAATTTCAATATTGCCGATATTTGAGGGACACAGTCCCCGGCAATGGCGCCAAAAACTTGACAGGACCCGTAAGCGCACGGGTTATGTCGCGTGATATAAAAGATTATCGTATACACAGGGACTATTTTCAAAGTACCAACATATCAAAATTTAATTATCCACACAATTTGATTTTTTATGTTTTTGTAAAATAGAACACAAAATAAAGTTTACACAAACAGAATTTACTTGATACTTAAAAATCAGAGTTGAGAGTATCTTGGGATTTCGGGAGATCTAGACTCTATTTTATGTTAATGAATTGACTTTTCATAAATAAGAATCAAATTAAGTTTTCCAAGGCAGATTTTCCTTAAGCTAATTAATATGTTCCTTTCGGAATCCTATTAATGTACCTAACATACGGAGAACCGTGTTCAATCCCTAAGATAGGCCCTTTACTATTTTATGAAAATCCCTTTTTATTCCTCAAAAGATTTTTGATTACTTTCACGGTTTTACCTAGGTCACAAAAAGTATTTCAAAACCTTAGGTTTAGTTCAAAAGCTTTCCAGTAACAATAAATCTCTCGATTCTATTAATTACTTAAACTTACTAATATACCCGCAAGTATATAGTTTTATCACTTAGGTTCTTGTTAGGAATTACTAAGAGCATTGAGCATAATTTGAACTAAATGGAAAACAGAAATTTATTTAATTCAAAGTCAAAACAATATTAACATAAAATATTACCACACCCCCTTCATCCCAAGATAATTAATTTAGTTACTCATGATGTGATTAAAATTCATACACATAAATGAAGAAAAATAGAACATACAATACATAGTAAAAATAATGACTTACGGGTTTCTCCAAAAAAGCCAAATAATTTTACCACTGGAATTTCTTGTTGTATTTGTAGTATTTTCCCACTGTATACAAATTAGAACACTCAATTTCACAACTCTCTCAATTCTTATACAAAGTAATAACAAGAAAATAAACAAGGAAATGAATTTCTCTTGCTCTTTGCTATCCTCTCTACTGAACGCTTCTCTTCTCTGCTCCCCAAAGGCTTGCTTTTATAGTTGATTTTCTCTAATTCTTTTCCTTAAAACCGTGGCACTTGGCTTGGTGGTTGCCTTACAATTTGAAGTGGCCAACTTCTCCATGCATTTCTGTGGTTATTTGCTAGACAAATGGAAGTGGAATTTTTTTGAATGGAGCATAGATTGGCCGTGGAAATTAATTAAGAAAATGAAAGCTTTGGTTTTAAATAAAATATGGTGCATATGCAGGCCTTTTCACGTGAATCTGGTCAGGTGAAATAAAATATTATGGTGGAATGCTTAGTTGACTATGCAAAGGAAAAAAAAACAAATGATGGTGACTTTTTCTTATGCGTTTCCGTGAGAATAATTGGAATAATGGACAAAGGCTTTGAATGAAAATTAATTGAGAGAGGAAGGCTTTGGCTGAAAAGAATGTGCACATGGGTCCCCTTTGGTGAGTATTTCAACGTGACATAGAAAGAGTGGACAACTTTGTGGCCTAAAGAATTAAGCAAAAGAGACCCCTTTTCTTTAGCTTCCAATCGTGAAAGGTGCATGGAGAAACATATCTTCATTCAGCCATATGGTCAACAATTGGAAGCTTATTGGATGGCTTAAAAATTCAGCATGCGGGTCCATTAAGCCTTTGAAAATTCAACATTTTTCTTTGAATCATTAGGTATTTTATGTTGGACAATTTGGGCTGCACAAAGGATGAAGGGTTTTAATATAAATTTTGGCATATGGACTTTACTTTTTATTAAGCATTTCACGTTAATTAGAGAGTGAAAGGGGAGACAAAATTCAGCTACAACATTTTGCAAATTAACGTGAATTTTATGTGGCACAACAACAAGCTCTTCACATTAATTCATAACAAATCAACAAGAATATTGATGCAAAATGTTAAGGGTAAAATGATCAAATTAATTTGATTTTGTATTTAAGAAGAACAATTATTTAAATTAATTTAGATGGAACTTTCAAAAATTAAATTTTGAAGAAATAGAAATATGATTTGTTTTTTATATTTTGAAGAAATTAATTTAGCACTAATCTATCATAATTTTCCATTTCTAAAAAAGATACTATTTAAAACATTCCATTTAAATTAATTTATACAAAACACAACATTGAAACAGTAATGGTGAAAAGAAAACAGAAATCATGAAATTTGGGAAAAAATGTTACAGTAAACATTTTATTTTAAACAAATTAAATAGTGAAAAATAGTGTTTTAAAACACTTATCATGATTCAGAAGGTTTTGAAAGAAAATAATTATATTATTTCATGGCTTAAATGGGCAACTAATGGATTACACTTTCAACAAATTCTGGGGTTAAAGAAAACAAAACCTAAAGTGTGTTTTTCATTCCAAGCATGCATTCACAATCGTTTTGAATTGGTCAAAAGCCAAGTTCTAGAGTTCCATCAAATGTGTGAATCACTCAGTCAAAGAATCATGGGTCATTTATAATTTAATGCACTGAACACCCTATTATCTTAAAAGGTCATAGTGGTAATTGGCCTAATCAAAGAAACACAGTCATCATGCAGAGTGATTATTCTGGCAAGAATAGCAATTGAAAACTTTATATATATATATATATATATATATATTTAAAGGAGATTCACCCAAGTAATGCTTAAGATCCAACCAATCTGCATCATATATCATACAGATAACAATAACTGCAATCAACAATAAATGTTAGCCCAAGGCATATGAGCAGACATACAATCCTGCAAATGAACTAGAACATAAACATACAATCATGGAAATGAACTAGAAAATAAAAATAAACAAAAATAAACAAGAATAAAGTAAGAACAAGTTGAACTTTTGTGTACCCATCACCCCAAACTAAAATTGGAAATTGGGGACAATGTCCATATCAAGGGGACCACTGAGGGTCGTAATTGAGGAACCAGGGGAAATAGGACACAATAGTTTAACTGATACCTGTCATGGAGAATAGGGTGGAAGTGATCCTACTCAGTGTGCCAATCATACATGGTGTCCACCCTCTGAGCTATATGATCAATCCGGGCTCCTTGCCAGATTTTCTCTGCAGAAAGTAACTCCATACGATTGCTCATTCCTTGCATTAAGGAATACATGCGCTCCATGTAAAAACTAGAGTCGACAGTGGAGTATGAGGGTCTAGCTTCTGAAGTGGTGGGTGGTGGTGGCATCCCTGTATCCAAGGGGTCCTGAACAACATCATCTATCTCTATAAAGAAAAATAAAGCCTTGCGCTCCAGATTAGTGAAAGTAGGATCAGACAGGGGGTGAGGTACAAAAAAGCCAAGAATTACTAAACAATGTCTATCACGCCTATGAACAATCATGCCTATGTTTATTAATTCCTCCATATTAACCCTTTTGGGTTGGCAAAGGAGGGTGACATTATTAAGATCAATACCCATATATCTGGCTATGGGGTTTATGTACCCCACAATGATGGTTTTGCCAGAAGTAGCTTTTCCAACTATAGTGAGTTGACTGACAAACCATTTAGTGGAGTTCATGGGTTCATTATCAATTATAGCATACAGAAAATAAAGTTTAGCAGACCTAATTGTACCAGGACTTTCATAACGCCCAAAGATTGACCTAGCCATAAATATTTGAATGTACTTTAAAATAGGATGATGCATGGCAGAGGTTTTACATGTATAGGGATCATAATCACCCATTGATTTTACAATGTTCCCAAAAAGTAATTTGGATTTAAATAGCCAGGAAATGTGAACTGTACCCCCTTGTTGGAAACCATATACAGAAGCTACCTCATTCAATTCCATCTTGTATTTAGTATTATTCAATCTAAAGCTAACCTCCCATCCAGAGTCATTATCAAACATGTGGATATCTACAGAGCTGAGGAATTCTAAAGTAGTTCATTCATAGGTTGGTTCATGCAGTTGAATGAAATCATTCTAACCCATATGACGTTATTATTTTTGCAGTCGTGATTCCGTCAAATTAGTACATTAAAATTAATTAACGTAGTACTAGGGTGTCAACCTAGGTCGTTCTCTCAAGGATCAACACAAAAATTTAGGAAAAATCAAGTCTTAAACTAATTTTTAACAATTAAAAATAAAAACTAAACAATTAAAAATTTTTACAAACATAAGTTCAACAAACATACAATTGGGGGGGGGGGGGTTTGATTGCTTTTTGTTATCACAAATAAAATTAAAACAAGGTAAATAAAGGATTTAAAACAATAAATAATAAGCGATTGATTTTCTTGGAGTATTGTAAATAAATTTATCCTTGGTTCACTAAAAATAATTTGTATACTTATTAATGTTAATTTCTTAGCTCAATTTAAATTGATCAACTAAGCGTCTTTTTCAATTCACAATTCCTTTACTTTCATTTAAAAATGAATATTTTAATCAAGCATCCTAATTAAGCAAAAGGAGTCAAGATCTTAAAATCTAGGAATTATTGAGCATACATAAGAACATCGCCTATATACATAATCTAATCTCAAATTATGGAATTAAGCAAACCATAATTATTAAAAGTGATTATGAAAATATTCATTAAGCATGCATATTTCCTTAATCCATTCTAATTTGAAATCTTATTTAACTCCATTTGAATAATTAAACCGATTAAGCATACAAATTCAATTAAACAAAATGGAATTAAATAAGTAGAGAATGATTATGAAGAAATAACAATAATAAAAGCATACTATATTAAAATTAATGACCTCAAAATTACATTACAACATTCTCCAAGAAAATCAATCTAAGGGTTTTAGCCCTCCATAATTACAATTACAAACAACAAAACTAACCCGGAAATGGAGAATTTGTTGGAGAAACTCCAACAGAGAAGAGAAGCAGAGGAAGAACGTATGAGGAAGAAAGAATTGAATGAAGAGAATGGTGTGTCTCTGCCCCTTCCTCTTGTGCCTATTTATAGGATTTCAAAAGCAAGCTTTTGCCATAATTAATTCATAATGGAAGATGCACTCTTGATTAATCAAATCAATGGTGCTCCATGATCATCTTCAGTGCATTTCCCACCATCTCAGTGCTTTGCCCACCTTCCAGAAGCTTGAAAAACGTGTTTCTGGGCCAATTATTCACTCATGAATCGATTCATTTGTGGGAGGAATCGATTCATGCTTCCAAAATGCAATTCTGGGCTAATTTTACACGTATGAATCGATTCATTTAGGGAAAGAATCGATTCATTGCCTTTAAAACTCCTCCTGAATCGATTCAAAGCCAATTTTTGCAAGATTCAGACGTATGAATCGATTCATTGCAGGGAAGAATCGATTCATTATGCAAAATTTCACTTCCTGGTGTATTAAAGCCGTATGAATCGATTCATGAGGGGGATGAATTGATTCATCCCCCTGATTCTCCATATTTTGCACACTTTTTCACCCTTTTTGAGATCCTTTTGAATATTTCTTGATTCCTTTGATCCTTAGGCACTTTGATCTTCATTTTGGATTGGAATTCTTGAGTTTCTTTGATCTATTTTCTTTTGGCACAAATTAACAATCAAATATTACATAAAGATCAAATGATAAAAATGTGTTAAAATGCAATATGTTACACACTAAGTGATGGCAAATTATACACATTTAAAATGGAGAATTAGAGATAAATCATGCATCATCAAATACTCCCACACTTATTCTTTTGCACTCCCGGGCAAAATCAAAATAAAAACAAGTATCACAATTTATTTAAAACATTAAATTGAAAACAACACACAGAATTGGCATGCTTGTCATGAAATCTTAGAAATATACAAAGAAACAAGAGTTATTCAACATGAAAGATACAGAGCATCAAGATATATATAAAAATCATTCAAACACTTAGGCATGTAAAAATTAAATTAAACTGAAAAGAAGATCATAAGTGATAGAACCTCACAAGACATACTCTCAACCCTCAAGTGTTTAAAGTTTGTGTATACACTCAAAACAATTCCTGAAAAACAAACAGTCTAAAAATTTGGCAAGTTTCTTAATTCCACAATCAACACAAATGCATGTATAGATCAACAGGGCTTTCACAGGGTTGCAATGTGGCCAAGGTTAAAATGGATGAAATATATATATATATTTATATATATACCAAAAAGAATAATGAAGCAATTAGTTTTTACTGGCAAACAATGAGGGTAAAACATTTATTGTATGGTATTTGGCAATTTTTTTTTTTTTTTTTATAATATTGCATAACACTTAGAATAAGAGTTGCAATTCCTTTTTGCACACTCCCACACTTATTTGAATGCCTGTTTTGACTTGATTCCAAAGCTTCAATATCTTTCTTAAGGTAGGTATATTTTTGGTTCTTCATCCATGGCTTATTTGAGCTGTAACAAGGAAACAGTTAAATAGGCTCAAAATGGCTAGCAAGAGATAATTTATTCATGGTAGGCTTATCTGGCTTAGTGGCTCAATTAAACAAAATGCCTGTATCAAAATACATTCATATGAGTTTCAAGTATCATCAAGAAACAAGACAAAAATTAAGATGTAAGCCTTCAGGAATTAATCACACATGAAAGGATTAAGATGGTTTAAAGTGATCCATCAAATTTTAAGGCTCAAAAAATCTCACAAGGTATAATTCCATCATATATGATCATTTCTCAATTATCATGTCATTCTCAACATACCAAAAAAATGTTTGAGTTCAAATTATAACATATCATTAAGCTCATATCAGACATGAAAGAATTTACTTGTTACTCATGCATATCTTAAAATTCCAATAAAACATGCCATTTTAAAACAAAAACACACATAAATTTTTTATTTTTTTTTTTTACAAAAAATTTTAATCACACAACACAAAATAACACATAAATGATCCCACCCCCACACTTAAATCATACATTGTCCTCAATGTAAGACAGAGCATACAAAATAGACAATAGAATGAGAAAGTAAAGAGATGGGTAAGAAAAACTCCCTCAAGGGGGATCAAGAAGTGGTTCCCCCAAAGCATGTTCCTCCATTGTAACATCCACAAGTGAAGGATTTTCATGAAATGGCTTCAAACGTTGTCCATTAACCTTGAAGCTTTTGTTGGAGTTTTCACTTTTTATTTCCACAGCTCCATGGGGAAATACATTTGTAACAATGAAAGGTCCTTCCCATTTGGAGCGCAATTTTCCGGCCATCAATTTCAACCGGGAATTAAACAGTAGCACTTTCTGTCCAGCAGTAAAATCCTTTCTAGCTATTGAGCTATCATGGAATTTCTTTGTTTTCTCTTTATAGAACCTCGAGTTCTCATAAGCTGCCAAACGTATCTCATCAAGCTCATTCAGTTGTAATTTTCTTTCTTCACCTGCTTGATCAAGTGCTAAGTTACAAGCTTTTACAGCCCAATAAGCACGATGCTCAATCTCCACTGGAAGATGACATGCTTTACCAAAAACAATTCTATAGGGAGACATTCCTATAGGTGCTTTAAAAGCTGTTCTATGTGCCCAAAGAGCATCATCCAATTTCCTGCTCCAATCCTTTTTGTTAGGCTGTACTATCTTCTCCAGGATCCTTTTGATTTCTCTGTTAGAGACTTCTGCTTGTCCATTAGTTTAGGGATGATATGGAGTAGAGACTCTATGAACAACCCCATACTTCTTGAGCATAGCTTGCATGGTCCTGTTACAGAAATGTGTTCCTTGATCACTAATGATTGCTCTCGGGATGCCAAACCTGCAAAGAATTTGAGATCTAACAAAATCCACAACAACTCGAGCATCATTAGTTCTGGTGGCTTTAGCTTCCACCCATTTAGAAACATAATCAACAGCCAATAAAATGTACGTAAAACCAAAGGATGGAGGAAATGGACCCATAAAATCAATGCCCCAAACATCAAATACTTCACAAAACAACATTGGTTGCTGAGGCATCTGTTGTCTCCATGTGGTAGCATTACTTGCTCTTTGGCATTTCTCACAAGTGTTACAAACTCTCCATGCATCCTTAAAAATTGTGGGCCAATATAAACCAGAATCCAACACTTTTCTTGCTGTTCTTTGTGGACCAAAATGTCCACCAACTGGTGAAGCATGGCAGAATCGAAGAACTGATTCTATTTCATGATCGGGAATGCATCTTCGAATCACCTGATCATTACACAATTTCCACAAATACGGGTCATCCCAAATATAATACTTTGCATCACTTTTTAATTTTGAAATTTGGTTTCTGGATGCACATGGTGGAAAAACAGAAGCAACAAGATAATTTACAATGTTAGCAAACCAAGGTGAATCAAAAGAGTTAGAAATACTCATGAGGTGTTCATCGGGAAAATGGTCCCGAATAGGTGCCGAATCAGGAGCATTCTCAATTCTGCTTAAATGGTCTGCCACAAGGTTTTGTGTTCCACTTCTGTCACGAATTTCCAAGTCAAACTCTTGGAGCAAAAGCATCCAACGAATTAATCTTGGCTTAGACTCACCTTTCTTCAACAAGTACTTCAGAGCTGCATGGTCAGTAAAGACAACTACTCGAGAACCGAGTAGGTAAGATCTGAACTTATCTAATGCAAAAATAATGGCCAAGAGCTCTTTCTCAGTGGTGGTGTAATTTACCTGGGCAGCATCTAAAGTTTTAGATGCATAGTAGATGACCCTAGGCTGCTTGTCAATCTTTTGACCAAGGACGGCTCCCAATGCATAATTAGAGGCATCACACATTAATTCAAATGGAGCTGTCCAAACAGGTGCTTGGATTATTGGGGTAGTGGTCAATGCTTGCTTGAGGCAATTAAAAGCCTCCTTACATTTTTCATCAAATTCAAATGCCATATCCTTTTGAAGCAGACTGGATAGTGGCCTAGCCTTCTTGCTAAAATCCTTTATGAATCTTCTGTAGAATCCTGCATGGCCAAGAAAAGAATGAACCTCTCGAACACAAGAGGGGTAAGGCAAATGTGATATAACTTCTACCTTAGCAGGATCTACCTCAATTCCTTTTTCAGAGATTATATGCCCTAAAACTATTCCTTGTTTTACCATAAAATGACATTTTTCATAGTTCAAGACAAGGTTAGTTTCAATGCATCTGTTTAAAACTTTATCAAGACTATCAAGGCATGCATTAAATGAAGATCCATAGACAGTAAAATCATCCATAAACACCTCTATGCAATTTTCAATGAAATCATGAAAAATACTTATCATGCATCTTTGGAAAGTTCCAGGGGCATTGCATAGGCCAAATGGCATTCTCCTATAAGCAAATGTGCCAAAGGGACAGGTGAATGTGGTCTTATCTTGATCCTCAGGTGCAATGTGAATCTGAAAATATCCAGAGAATCCATCAAGAAAACAGTAGTGAGACTTACCTGCGAGACGCTCAAGCATTTGGTCAATGAAGGGTAAAGGGAAATGGTCCTTCTTTGTTGCCTGGTTAAGTCTCCTGTAGTCAATACAGACTCTCCAACTATTCTGCACTCTAGTTGGGATCAATTTATCCTTTTCATTTTTCACAACTGTGATCCCTGTTTTCTTAGGAACCACTTGAATTGGACTCACCCATTGGCTATCAGAGATAGGATAAATGATTCCTGCTTGTAGAAGCTTGGTGATCTCCTTCTTAACCACATCAAGGATTACAGGGTTGAGTCTCCTCTGGGGCTGTCTTACTGCTTTAGTATTTTCTTCCAGAAATATTCTATGCATGCACATGGATGGACTAATTCCAGGAATGTCTGCCAATGTCCATCCTATAGCCTTCTTATGTCTTTTCAATACCTGCAACAATTTTTCTTCTTGATTTTCATCAAGAGAAGTGGAAATTATCACCGGGAGCTGTTCATTATCCCCTAAGTATACATACTTTAGGTTCTCAGGTAGGGGTTTCAATTCTAACTTTGGTGCCTGCAAAACAGATGGAACTAACAAAGTAGATTTTGATTCCGCTGCTTGCACTTCAAAAATTTTGTTAGAATTTTCTTGAAATCCTGCATACAGCTCCTTATGGTTAACAGATATATCTAGAGACTCTGAATCAGAATTTATGTATCTATCAATTTCAGCACAAATATCACAACTTCCAGAATCATTGCATGCAAAACATTTGTTTGAATCATCCATGTATTCCAAATCAACATTAGAAAAATGTTCAAAAACTAGTTCATCAATAATGTCAATTTGGAAAACAGAATGATTTTCAGATGGATATTTCATGGCATCAAGAATATTAAATTGAACTCTCGTGTCACCAAATTCCATAGAGAGAGTTCCAGAATGAACATCTATTTTGGTTCGAGCTGTTTTCAAAAATGGTCTTCCCAAAATGATAGGAACAGGAATTTGAGGCATACCTTCTTCCATATCAAGTACAAAAAAGTCAGCAGGGAAAACAAGCTGTTCTACCTGAACCAAAACATCCTCTATAACTCCAGCAGGATAGGCAGTGCTCCTATTGGCTAGCTGAATTACTACACCAGTAGGTTGTAAATTTCCAAGAGACAAAGATTTAAAAATAGACATAGGCATAACATTTATTGAAGCTCCTAAATCTAACATACAATTTTCAAATTTATTATTGCCTATGATACAGGGTATAGAAAACGTACCTGGATCCTTGCATTTCTCAGGGATATTTTCCTTACCAAGCAGTGCAGATACATTTCTTCCCATGCTTATCCTTTCATTGCCCTTGAGTCTCCTCTTGTGAGTACACAACTCCTTCAGAAATTTGGCATACTTGGGAATTTGCTTGATTGCATCTAGAAGAGGTATATTCACTTCCACTTTCCTGAAAGTATCCAAAATTTCTTTGTCCACTTCTTCCATCTTCTTACTTGGAATTGCTTTTGGTGGAAAAGGAAGAGGGATATGAGGTGGAACTTGGGGTGGTTGCATCTCAGATTTGCTTGTGCTTGAAGAGGGTACATCATTCTCAACTGTTGTGGGCACATCTGTTTGTTTTTCAGGTTCCTTAGGTATGGGTATTTCAAGGTTCTTACCTGATCTTAACTGAATTGCACTCACATTTCTTGGATTTGCGGCTGGTTGAGATGGTAATTTGTCAGAGTTTTGAGATTGTAACTGGCTTAATGATGAAGCCAATTGCCCAATTTGGTTGCTTAAACTCTGGATGGTAGCATCATTCCTCTGTTGATACTCCAAATTCTGTGCAGCCATTTGTTTCACCAGATCCTCCAAAGAAGGGCCACTCGTGGGTGGTTGAGGTGTAGGTCTTTGGAAGGTTGGTGCATTGTTTTGAAATGGAGGTTGGGGATTTTGTTGTTGGTTTCCCCATCTCAAGTTTGGATGGTTCCTCCAACCTGGGTTGTATCTATTGGTGGAAAGGTCATGGTTTTGTTGTGGTGGAGGTCTATCATGGTAGATGTTACTTGCATAGGCTTGAGGACTATTATTATCCTTTTCTTGTAGAGAAGGACAACAATCAGTGGGGTGCTCTTGTGAAGAGCAGATTCCACACACTTTAGCAGTCATGGATTTTTGATTTACTGCCAATTGTGTGACTAGAGTGGTGAGAGCATCAAGTTTGCTCTCCAATTTAATTCCAGATGAACTAGAATTGGAATCAAACATAGGTTTGAAAGAATCATTTGTCACACCAAATTGTTGAGAGTTAGATGCCATCTTCTCAATCAGGTTTCTTGCTTCAGCAGCAGTCATATCTCCTAAAGCTCCTCCACTCGCCGCATCAATCATGTTGCGATCAACATGGTGTAAACCTTCATAGAAGTACTGAAGAAGAAGTTGTTCAGAAATTTGGTGGTGAGGGCAACTTGCACAAAGTTTTTTAAATCTCTCCCAATATTCATAAAGACTTTCTCCAGAGAGTTGCCTAATGCCAGATATGTCTTTACGGATTGCAGTTGTTCTAGAGGCAGGAAAGAATTTTTCCAAGAACATTTTCTTTAAGTCATTCCAACTTGTGATTGATCTTGGAGCAAGGTAGTACAACCAATCCTTAGCAACACCCTCTAAAGAATGAGGAAACGCTTTAAGATAGACATGGTCTTCTTGAACGTTTTGGGGTTTCATTGTGGAACACACAATGTGGAATTCTTTGAGGTGTTTGTGCGGATCTTCACCCGCAAGACCATGAAACTTAGGCAACAGGTGTATAAGTCCGGTCTTAAGAATAAAAGGGACATCCTCATCAGGATATTGAATACACAAACTTTCGTAAGTGAATTCAGGAGCAGCTAGTTCTCTAAGAGTTCTTTCACGAGGTTCAGCCATATCAGAAAAACTAGCAGTAGTACTTTCAACAAATTCAGAAAAAATACTATCACTATCAATATCAACAAAATTATTATTAAATCTAGCTTCTCTAATTAACCTATGAAAAGTTCTTTCAATTTCAGGATCAAATGAATATAAATGCTCAAAAGTTCTTCTAGTCATACATAGCATACAACAAGATATTTGATCATGATGAGCAATAAATCATAAGAATCCTAAATCATGCAAAAGAAATAAAATAAACAAACAAACAAACAAAAGAAATTTTTTTTTTTTTAATTAAATTTTTTTTTAATAAAAAAAAAATTAATTTAAAACAAGAGTTTTTCCTAAAGATCGTTGATCCCCGGCTGCGGCGCCAAAATTTGACGTTATTATTTTTGCAGTCGTGATTCCGTCAAATTAGTACATTAAAATTAATTAACGTAATACTAGGGTGTCAACCTAGGTCGTTCTCTCAAGGATCAACACAAAAATTTAGGAAAAATCAAGTCTTAAACTAATTTTTAACAATTAAAAATAAAAACTAAACAATTAAAAATTTTTACAAACATAAGTTCAACAAACATACAATTGGGGGGGGGGGGGGGTTTGATTGCTTTTTGTTATCACAAATAAAATTAAAACAAGGTAAATAAAGGATTTAAAACAATAAATAATAAGCGATTGATTTTCTTGGAGTATTGTAAATAAATTTATCCTTGGTTCACTAAAAATAATTTGTATACTTATTAATGTTAATTTCTTAGCTCAATTTGAATTGATCAACTAAGCGTCTTTTTCAATTCACAATTCCTTTACTTTCATTTAAAAATGAATATTTTAATCAAGCATCCTAATTAAGCAAAAGGAGTCAAGATCTTAAAATCTAGGAATTATTGAGCATACATAAGAACATCGCCTATATACATAATCTAATCTCAAATTATGGAATTAAGCAAACCATAATTATTAAAAGTGATTATGAAAATATTCATTAAGCATGCATATTTCCTTAATCCATTCTAATTTGAAATCTTATTTAACTCCATTTGAATAATTAAACCGATTAAGCATACAAATTCAATTAAACAAAATGGAATTAAATAAGTAGAGAATGATTATGAAGAAATAACAATAATAAAAGCATACTATATTAAAATTAATGACCTCAAAATTACATTACAACATTCTCCAAGAAAATCAATCTAAGGGTTTTAGCCCTCCATAATTACAATTACAAACAACAAAACTAACCCGGAAATGGAGAATTTGTTGGAGAAACTCCAACAGAGAAGAGAAGCAGAGGAAGAACGTATGAGGAAGAAAGAATTGAATGAAGAGAATGGTGTGTCTCTGCCCCTTCCTCTTGTGCCTATTTATAGGATTTCAAAAGCAAGCTTTTGCCATAATTAATTCATAATGGAAGATGCACTCTTGATTAATCAAATCAATGGTGCTCCATGATCATCTTCAGTGCATTTCCCACCATCTCAGTGCTTTGCCCACCTTCCAGAAGCTTGAAAAACGTGTTTCTGGGCCAATTATTCACTCATGAATCAATTCATTGGTGGGAGGAATCGATTCATGCTTCCAAAATGCAATTCTGGGCTAATTTTACACGTATGAATCGATTCATTTAGGGAAAGAATCGATTCATTGCCTTTAAAACTCCTCCTGAATCTATTCAAAGCCAATTTTTGCAAGATTCAGACGTATGAATCGATTCATTGCAGGGAAGAATCGATTCATTATGCAAAATTTCACTTCCTGGTGTATTAAAGCCGTATGAATCGATTCATGAGGGGGATGAATCGATTCATCCCCCTGATTCTCCATATTTTGCACACTTTTTCACCCTTTTTGAGATCCTTTTGAATATTTCTTGATTCCTTTGATCCTTAGGCACTTTGATCTTCATTTTGGATTGGAATTCTTGAGTTTCTTTGATCTATTTTCTTTTGGCACAAATTAACAATCAAATATTACATAAAGATCAAATGATAAAAATGTGTTAAAATGCAATATGTTACACACTAAGTGATGGCAAATTATACACATTTAAAATGGAGAATTAGAGATAAATCATGCATCATCACCATACGTTCATATAATTTAAGAGTTTCTTCAAACATTCCTAGCTCTTGTAAAGTATCTCTACAAAAAAACGAGAGGGAATAATTTCCCTTGTAGCTAGGGAGGCAAGTCTCATTTTTTGTTCATCAGAGGCACATTCAATGTTATCTATTTGAGAATAAGATGAGGACTTACCAGTAGTCTTTCTATTCTTTCCAACGGACTTAAATCTTCCGGTAGACATAACTACATTCAAAGGGACAAAGGGTTTTAACCATGTCAGTAAATTATGGCATCATACAAGATTTGGGGAACTATTTAACATAATGCATAAGAGAACCAAAAACCCTACTCATGTGAAATGAAAGATGCCTTTTAACAGTAATTGTGCATGAAGACATGAATAATACACATATGTGTCAAGTTTCAAAGTTAATAGCATACAACAATTTACTAAAAATTGAACCAAAATTGGTTGAGGCATTTTCACAAACACTTGGTGGGCACACATATATCATACCATAGATTACCCCAAACTTGAATTCCTAACAACCCCCATGATTTGAAATCAACTCTTTCATGTTCCACTAAATGCCAATCAATCACATGCCTAATAAAATGTAATGTATGATGAAGAATAAAGAATGGAATTTATGCATTAGAGAGCATGAACAAAGCATAAGAACACACCAATTCTAGTCAATTCAATCAATGTAAATCATATCCATTCACTTTTTGACATGTATAGCACTCAAGATTTATAAACAAAGCTTTTCTATAAACTAATTGGGAAAAAAACCAAAGATTAGCAAGTACCCCAAAAAATCCCAAATCTGAAAAATTTCAAGGTGAAGAGAACATCTTACTTGGTCTATTAGATGAAAGAGCAATGTAGTTTCAATGGAATGAAAGAGTGATGGATTGAAAAGAACAAGGAAAGTGTTTAGGTTGATAGGAGCAATGGTTTCAAAGTAGAGAAGTATGAGAAAAGAGAGAGTTCATATGTTTTTGAAAACAAGGAAGAGGATGCAATGCATTTTAAAAGCGTTGTTGGGCCCCTGATACGATCCACGGCCATGGGAATTTTTCCAAGGCCGTGGAACTTGTTGTTCCCTGCCCCTTAAAATTTCGCACAAAACCCACAGCCGGGGGAATTTTTCCCAGGCCGTGGAACTCACTGTTTGTTTCCAAAAATTTTCACTCTGTTTCTCGCGTAAAACCCATGGCCATGGGAATTTTTCCCAGGCTATAGAACTCACTGTTTTCACATATCCTTGTTCAACGCTTAGAATCATATTCTCATATTTTGAAATTAATTCCAAAGAATCCTTCAACACTCATTCAATTCATCAAAAGTTATCCTAAAAAATCAATTTTTTTATTATTGTTAAAGGAAAATGCATGCAATAGAAGAAAAAAAACATTATGGGGTTACCTGCCCACTAGTGCTAAGTTTTACGTCTTTAGCCAGACGTTATGTTTTAGTCATTCAAGAGTTAAGATAATCTTACAAATTCACTACACTAACTTGTTGGATAGGCTCTCCCACTAAATAATGTTTAAGCCGCTGTCCATTACTTTAAATGCTCCAGATTTCTCACTCTATATTTCAATGGTACCAAAAGGAAAAACTTTGAATACCCGAAAAGGTCCTGACCATCTGGACCTAAGCTTACCTGGAAAGAGTTTGAGGTGAGAGTTAAATAGTAAAACCTTGTCTCCAGGAGCAAAGCTTCTTCTCAAAATGCGTTGATCATGCCATTTCTTTGTTCGTTCCTTATAGATCTTTGCATTCTCATATGCATCCATGCTTAGCTCTTCTAGTTTATTCAAGTCTAGTATCCTTTTTTCACCCGCCTTCACAAGATCAAGATTAAGCAATTTAATGGCCCAAAATGATTTATACTCTAGTTCTACAGGTAAATGACATGATTTTCCATAAACTAGTTTAAAAGGGGTATAATACCAATAGGGGTTTTATAAGTAGTGGGATACGCCCACAAAGAATCATCCAATTTAATAGACCAATCCTTTCTTGAGTTGTTGACTACATTTTGGAGAATAGATTTAATTTCCTTATTTGATACTTCCACTTGTCCACTAGTTTGTGGATGGTAAGGTGTAACAACCTTATGCCTAACTCCGTATTTCTTAAGAAGGGTTTTAAAAGTATTCTCAATAAAATGTGACCCCCCATCACTAATAACACATCTAGGAACTCAAAACCTTGGAAAAGTAATCGTTTTAAAAAGTTTGATCACAGTTTTAGCATCTGAATGAGGTGAAGCAATAGCTTCAACCCATTTAGATACATAATAAACCACTACCAAAATAAATTTAATTCCCAGGGATGATGGAAACGGTCCCATAAAATCTATACCCCAAACATCAAAGAGTTCAACTTCAAAAGTATTATTCAACGGCATTTCATGACGTTTAGAAATGTTACCTGACCGTTGACATGAATCACAAGTAAGAATATACTTATGAACGTCCCTAAAGATGTGGGGCCAATAGAAGCCTTCTTGCAATACCTTTGAAGCAATCCTGGATGTGCTCATGTGACCTCCACAAGATAGAGAATGACAGTGGTCAATGATAAAGTGGACTTCATCCTCCGGTACACATTTTCTTATCAGCCATCTCCACACCTTTTGAAAAGGAGTAGGTCATCCCAGTAGTAATGCTTGGCATCTGTAAGAAATTTCTTCCTCTACTGAAAACTAAAATCAAGTGGTAAGATGCCACAAATAAGATAATTCATAAAATCATCAAAGCAAGGGACTTGTTGGATACTGAGGCTTAAGAGTTGCTCGTCTGGAAAAAGTCATTAATGGGAACAACATTACCCATTTCATCTTTTTTAGAAGGCAACCGAGATAAATAATCGACCACTAGATTTTCAGTACCCTTCTTGTCCTTGATTTCCAAATCAAATTCTTGTAAAATTAATATCCACCTAATTAGCGTAGGTTTTGCTTCTTTTTTTTGCAACAGGTATTTTATAGTAGAATGGTAAGTATAAACAGTTACCTGAGATCCTACCAAATATGACTTGAAATTATTGAAGGCAAAAACAATAACTAAGAGTTCCTTCTTTGTAGTGGCATAATTCACTTGTGCATCATCCAACGTCCTACTGGCATAGTAGATAACGTGAAGTGTTTTATTTTTCTGTTGCCCAAGTACAGCCCCCACAACATAATCGCTAGCGTCGCACATTAATTCGAAAGGGAGTTCCCAATCAGGGGGTTGTATAATAGGAGTAGAAATTAAAGCCTCCTTTATCCTATTAAATGCATCAAGACAATGTGAGTTAAAATCAAAAGGAACATCCTTACCCAGAAGATTTGTGAGAGCCTTAGTGATTTTAGAGAAGTCTTTAATGAACCGCTAGTAGAACCCAGCATGTCCAAGAAAACTCCTTATGCCTTTCACATTATTGGGAGGAGGTAACTTCTCAATGACCTCAATCTTGGCCTTATCAACCTCAATACCTCTCTCAAATATCAAGTGGCCCAAGACTATTCCTTCCTTGACCATAAAATGGAACTTTTCCTAATTCAGGATTAAATTCATCTGTTTACACTGCTACAAAATTCTAGAAAGATTCGTTAAGCAGTCATCAAAATTAAAGCCATAAACTCCATTATATTTTCAATTAAATCAGAAAAATGGCTTGCATACACCTTTGAAAAGTCGCAGGTGCATTGGAAAGACCAAATGGCATAGCCTATATGCAAAGGTTCCATATGGACAAGTAAAAGTAGGGTCTTCTTGGTCAGAGGGATGAATAGGGATTTGATGGAAACCTGAGTAACCATCTAAATAACAAAAATGAGAGTGTTTTACAAGCCTTTCAAGCATCAGATCTATGAAAGGGAGTGGGAAGTGATCTTTTTTCGTGGTGCTATTTAATTTCCTATATTCTATGCATACACGCCAACCAGAAACCAATCTAGTAGAAATCAACTCATCCATATGATTTTTCACCACTGTCATTCCTCCCTTTTTAGGCACAACATGAATTGGACTTACCCATTTGCTACTCGTAATGGGGTAAATCACTCCAGCATTAAGTAATTTTAGAATTTCTTTTTTAACCATATCTTGCATTTTTGGATTTAATCTTCTTTGTGGTTCTCTAGTGGGCTTACTTTCATCATCAACTATTATCCTATGCATGCAAAGAGAAGGGCTATTTCCCTTAATATCATCCATGGTATAATCTATAATGTTCCTATACAACCTAAGTTTTTCAGTTTCCACAAAGTTTAATTCAGCACTCACAATGACAAGATATGTAGAGTTTGGGCCAAGAAATTCATACCTCAGTGAAGCCGGTAAAGGCTTCAATTCCACTTGGGGGCTCACCACTTTTTCACACATGACCTCAGTATCATGTTTTAGTAGGGCCTCTTCTTCAGAGCAATTTGATGTTCATGCAGGCTTAACCATAAATAAAGATTCAAGTAGGTCATTAGGAAGAATTTCTTCATTCACCACTTGCTCAACAAAATCCACCATGCAGCAATCATCATCATCATTAAAAGGTTTTTGTAAAGTATTTTTCAGATTAAAATCAACCTTTTGGTCTCCAACAGTTAGAGACAACCTTCCATTCTTGACATTTATTACCGCGCCTGTGGTTGCCAAAAATGGCCTGCCTAGGATAATGGTGTTGGTGTATGCACTACGAGCTATTAATGTATCAATTTTGACTTATCAATAAAATTAGTATTTTCAGTTTTTAGACTAATTTTAATGTTATTTATCCTGGAATAATAGGTCATATAAGAATTATTCCTAAAACGTCCCTAATCAAGTATTTACATGGGGACATGTAAATACATTAAGATTAGTGTGTGAATGTACTGATGATTTGATCTCACAAATCATGGATATATGATATCAAGTCTTTACACGGGTACACATTAAGAGTAATGTTGTACTGGACAGACCCACCATGAGAACGTTGCGTGGATCATTACATGAATGTCATAAATGATTCTCAATGTGATAATGATATATAGTCCTTCGACCTGAAGTCACTACGATTCTTACATAAGGAGTTTATTGTTTTAATACAATCAAATGTTATTTGTAATAAGATGACAATAAAGATTATGATTAGGCAATAGATAAATTATGCAGAGGGATGTGAGTGATGTAGATGGAATTTGTCTCTCCTATGTGACAGGAGTGATATCTATAGGCCACTTGATGGAGTGAGACTAATGAAATGCATGGCCATGTTAGGATGAATAAATATTAGATATTTATTCTGTAAAGTCTACTCCGGCATTAAGTAAAATGAATTGGGCCATACAAGGATGACGACGACCATGACTTGGGCCCAATTACATATCGTGACAAAAGGAATAAATATATAAAATAATTATCACTTATAGGTCATGTCAATGATAAATAATATTCGAACATAATGATGTATTGCTAGATACCGCTCTTATTTTATATTGATAATAAAATAGTTTATTATTAATATAACCGAATATTTTACCTATAGGGTCACACACATAGAGTAAGCCCACTAGAGGATAGTTTTATTTTAGTTGGATTGAAAATAAAACTATTTGGGCCTAACTTATTTAGAATAAGTCAGGAGCCCAATGTTTAATGAAAGCTCAGGTCAAGACCTAAGCCTATATATAGAGCATGAGATGCTCATAGACTGCTGCTCTGAAATTAGATTACAATCAAATTCCGTACTAGCATTCGGATCTTTGGTTTTCTGGTGGGAGTGCTCGTGTGGACTCATAAGGGCGAAGCTATAATTGCTTCGATCGAGGAACTCGTTGTTCATCTACAAGAGGTAATCCCTAAATCAAAACTTTAATTACATAATGCTTTGAGACATTTGTATTTGCAATCCTTATTTTTGGGAATCCTTTGTATTTCCGCTGCCTGACCTTGATGGGATTCCTTAACAGTGGTATCAGAGCCAGGTTGTAAAGCTATGTTTTGGGCATTTGTTTACGTTTCATGATGGCATGTTTTTCATTCTGCAAAACCTTTTAAAAATTTCGATTTATGAAATCGTTTTCTTGTTATAAGCTTTATATTCTGTTTTGTGAAATTTGTTTGCGAAACTTGTTTTGAAAAACATTCAAGCATGTTATGTATGAAATAATATCATGATTCGTATGCTCTTATGTTTTCTGTAAATTGTTTGAGATACTGCTTATAGGCTTTCTCATTTGAAGTATGCGTTTCTGTTATTTTAGAGGCTTGTATGATATTTTTATGTTTTTAATTTTCCATATGTGATACATGTGTTGAATTCGTTAATAATCATTGTCTTCATAGAAACTGCATTTTGATAATGCGTTGATCTCTGAGTATGAATAGTTCATGTTATGGGGCGTTAAGTGATAAAGTTTAAGTGTTAAACCTTGGCCGTTCCTTAACCTAGGGTTCAAATGTTGAAACCTAGGCAGCCATCATGAGAAAGGTGCAATTTGAATTCTAGGTTTTGAAACCCTAGATGGCGCTGCCTACATGTGCCTTGATAGTTGCGTTGTGAAGTGTTCGCAATAAGGAATTAAGGTTTCACAGTGGTTGAAACCCTAGCCGAAATTTTAGCGCCTTATTACCGACCCACGTGTTTAATGGCCTGTTTAAAAATTAATTTTTTTAATGCTTTCAAATGGGTTATAATTAATTAATTAATTAACACATTGCATGGTGAATGGTTATGGTCTTAGTTATTTTAGTTAAATACAGCCTGCGTGCTGTGCCTCTCTCCATTCTGTTGTATTTTTTTTCTGAACCCTTCACTCGAATGTAAAGCGAGTTTCTTTAAAATCTTGTAATCTTGATCGAGCCAACAAAGTAGAGACCTAGAAGAAAACTAGAGTGGTGACTCTAAGCGCTTTTGTCTTTGAAAGGAACTAAGGAGTGGTGACTCCAAGAGGATGGTGGGTTCAAGAAGTAGGACTTCATGAAGCCTTGGCAATATAGTTCCTTTAGGTTTATTTATTTATTTATTTATTCTTCTAGGAAGACCATAACCATCTTACAATTTTGTTTGCATGCTTTGGGGATAATTTTATTGCGTTAAAGCGTTTAACAAAGACGGTAATTTAAAATAAATTAAAATCCCTCAAAATAATATTAAGTTACAAACGCCTTCCAATAAGTACCCTCGTTAATACTAATGTCAATGAATACTGGGTCTGCCAAAGCAGGGTACTATCATTTATATTAGTAAGACGCGATGAGATAATTATAATATCCAAAATGTTTTATTGAGTTTTAACTTACTAAGTTATCAATTGGATTGAATAAACTTAGAGGCATATATATTGGGCTAAACTTTCATAAGATGAATGATCGGTAATGGTTACCTAACCCAATATCTAAGAGTTATATAAGATACAATGGGAAAGGAGTTTCCTACCTAAATAACCAAATGTTAAGTGATTAGCCAAAGCTGACTTAACATTAGGCCAAATATGGACCTTTGCCCACTAGAAAATCTTCCAACGGGATTTTCTGATTCATAGAGGGTGATTTTATTTTGAGTCAAAATAGTGGGAGACGTGTTTAATTTTAATTTTGAGTCAACGGGATTTGCTGCATTAGCTGTAGGGACTTATTTTTTATCCTTGCCCTCGGAGCTTGTTCTTGAATTAGAAAATTATTTTTATGTTCTGACAATAAGAAGAAACATTATTTCTGTTTCTTGTCTAGATAGGAAAGGGTTTTCCTTTATAATAAAGAATAATAGTTGTTTTGTTTATTTGAATGACATGTTTTATTGCTGTGTAAATTTGAGTAATGGACTTTATGTTCTCGATCTCGAAACCCCTATCTATAACGTTAATACTAAAATGGTTAAACCAAATGATTTAAACCTAACTTATCTTTGGCATTGTCGCCTAGGACATATAAATGATAAACGTATTTCTAAACTCCATTAAGATGGATATTTAGACTCTTTTGATTTTGAATCAATAGATACATGCAAATCTTGTTTATTAGGGAAGATGACTAGGACCCTATTTACTGGAATGGTAGATACAAGCATAACATCATATCATTGATCATTCTACACCACTATATAGCACACCATGAATATTCTAAATGCAACAAAGCATGTTGCCAAACGTATTGGAATGGATCCTACATTAACATGCATATAGAATCCTAATCAATCAACTACTCAAGACATTATTTCAATTCTATTTAATTATATTCATATCTATAATTTCACAACATGTGCTAGGCATGTTATAGACATCATTTTTATTATATGTTAGACTTCGGGAATTCCTTCCCACTAAGCCACATTCATTATGTTCAATGGACTACCAACAACAATAGTCCAACACCTACAAAATACCACACCATCCAATACTCATACATCCAATGGCTTGTATTTACTCTGAATTACACTATCTAACCAACATTCATAACTTTCCCCAATTCTTAAAAGTTAGGGTTTCTCCAAAACCCAACAACTCTCATCAATGCCTCAACCTTCTCCATCTCTTACCATCTTAAATACATCCACTACACTTATCCCTTATTAAAACCTCATATTTATGGTAACCCACTCTAGGGCATAAGTATTAAATGCTCCTAATAAATACCCATGTACATGCATTACTCCCCCAACTCATATTAATACTTATATATAGGAAAAACCCAAACAAAATGATGAGTATACATACCTCACACCCAAAAATGAAATGGGTTTAAGAAAGAGGGAGAGGTAGCACAAAAATGAAGGGGAAGAAGGAGAAAACTTCAACTTTAATGGCCTCCTTCCAAGCTCCTTGAGAACAAAAATAGAGGAGAGGGTGAAGTTGTGTCACCTTGGCTTAGGGTTTGGAAGAAAAAGATAAGAAGAAGTGAAGAAGAAATAGAGAGAAAGAAGAAGAGGAATGTTGCCACGGAAATGAGAAACCAACGTGAAAAAAGAGAAGGAAATTGGGCTTTTTGTTTTATTTTTAATCTCATTCATTAAAGCTTCATCATTTTATGGCCAACAGGCTCTCTATTTGGGCTCAATACTTTATCTAAAAATTATTCTGAATATATTTTTGGACTCCAAATATTATACTCAACAGCCCTGACCAATATCATCTCAATCAGAGATACTTGGTCTTACACCCATATCTCAATCAGGCTCATTTTCAGGTTAACCGGTCTCCATAAATCACCAACAGTCCCCAAAAATCTTAATTTAATTATTTCCAATATTTTGGGACACTAAGTAATTCACATTCGATTATTTAATATTAATTTCCTTAGTTAATCCTCTATTTTAAAATTTAGGATGTTACAATCCACCCTACCAAAAAGAAAATTTCATCCTTGAAATTTTAACTTACCAGATCCAAATACGTCGGGATATCGTTCTCTGATGTCGTCCTCACGTTCCCATGTGAACGTCTCCACATTTCCATGTTTCAAAGCAACTTTCACCAAAGGTATCAACTTGTTCCATAGTTTCTTTACAGAATGCTCGACGATGCGAACAGAAACAGGAGGGATAAATAAATCTTCACGTACATCAATATTGTCCATAGGAATCACATGTAGAGGATCATGAACATATTTCCTCAACTGCGACACATGGAACACATTGTGTAGATTAGCAAGATGCGGAGGGAGTGCTATCCGATAAGCAATGTCGCCAATCCGCTCCAATACCTCATAAGGTCCAATAAATCTGGGGCTCAACTTTCCACTATTTCGCGCCCTTCCAATTCCTTTATCACGCGAGACCTTCAACAATACATGCTCACCAACTTGAAACTCAAGTGGTTTATGCCTCTTGTCATAATAACTCTTTTGTCTATCTTGAGCAATCTTCATATTCTCTTGTATCTTTCTAATTTGCTTGGTAGTCTCTTGAATAATCTCCGACCCTAAGGCCAAGTTCTCACCAACCTCAAGCCAACACAAAGGGGTTCTACACTTCCTTCCATACAACGCCTCATACGGTGCCATGCCAATAGAGCTATGGTAGCTATTGTTGTATGTGACTTCAATCAATGGCAAGAATCTTTCCCAACACCCACCATGTTCAAGGACACAGGCTCTCAACAAATCTTCCAAGCTTTGTATCGTTCTTTTGGATTATCCGTCGGTTTGAGGATGATATGCGAAACTAAGTTTTAACTTAGATCCTAACTCGTTATCTAAACTTCCCCAAAATCGAGAAGTAAACCGAGGATTATGGTCGGATATAATACTAGACGGCACACCATGCAGTCTAACAATCTCCTTTATATATAATTGTGCCAATTTCTCCAGGAAACTCTTCATATTCATGGGTAAGAAGTGAGCACACTTCGTCAATCGAACCATAATAACCTATATGGCATCGTTTCCAGCACGAGTTCTGGGTAGTCCAGAAACAAAATCCATAGCTATGCTATCCCATTTCCAAACAGGGATCTCCAAAGGTCTCAAATAACCAGACGGCCTTTGATGCTCGATCTTTGCCTTTTGACAAACAAGGCAAGAGGCTACAAAGTTTACCACATCATGCTTCATACCAGGCCACCAAAAATTATTTTTCAAGTCTTGATACATCTTGGTAGAACCAGGATAAATGCTCAATACGCTTTTGTGAGCTTCCATAAGTACACATTTTCTCACATCACCACTTGAGGGAACATAAATTGGGCCCTTCACACACCAAATGCCATCTTGACCTTCCACTAGGAACAAATTCTTCCCTTTCTCTTGAGTTTTCTTCATCTCATTTAGATACTTATCAATTGGTTGTTGTATCTTCACATGTTCGAGAAATTCATTTGTGACCTTCAACATCTCGAGCGACATTTTCTTAGAAGTATAAGTCTCCCCACCTACATTTAGATTTCTAAATTGTTCAATCAACTCCATCTCTTTTGCCATCATCATGGAGATATGCAACGACTTTCGGCTCAAAGCGTCGGCAACCATATTTGCCTTTCCGGGGTGATACCGCAATTCAAATTCATAATCCTTTAGATATTCCATCCACCGTCGTTGGCGCATATTCAGTTCTTTTTGATCAAACAAATATTTAAGGCTCTTGTGATCACTAAAGACCACAAACTTAGAACCATACAAGTAATGTCGCCACAACTTCAAAGCGAACACCACCACCGCCAATTCAAGATCATGGGTGGGATAATTAACCTCATGCGGTCACAACTGTCACGACGTATAGGTTATCACATGCTCCTTTTGCATCAACACACATCCAAGACCAAGCTTAGATGCATCACAATACACCACAAAGTCATTCGTCAAATCGGGCAACGTTAACATTGGTGCAGTAGTAAGCCTCAACTTTAACTCTTGGAAACTTTCTTCACATTCACGGGTCCACACAAAAGGTTGATTCTTACGAGTCAACTTTGTCAACGGTAAGGCCAAACAGGAAAATCCTTCAATGAACCTTCGGTAGTAACCGGCAAGCCCAAGAAAACTTCTTGTCTCTATTACAGACGTCGGTCTTTCCCAAGCCATTACAGCTTCAACTTTTGACCTATCAACGACAACTCTATCACCAGAAATCACGTGACCAAGAAAAGAGATCTCATTTATCTAGAATTCACATTTAGAGAGCTTAGCATACAGCTCTTTCTCTCGAATAATAGTCAATACAAGACAAAGATGTCTTTCATGCTCTTCATGACTCTTGGAGTATACCAAAATATCATCGATAAACACCACAACGAATTAATCTAGGTACTCATGAAAGATGCGATTCATGTAATCCATAAAAATCGCAGGAGCATTCGTCACTCCAAACGACATCACTACATACTCATAGTGTCCATATCACGTTCGGAAGGCAGTTTTTGGAATATCTTCAGTCTTCACCCAAATTTGGTGATATCCAGAATGCAAATCGATCTTTGAAAACACAACAGCACCCTTCAATTGATCCAAAAGATCATCAATGCGAGCAAGAGGATATTTGTTTGACACGCTGTCGTTGTCGGGTCAAATAAAAAGTTAAATTAATGTAGTATAAGGTGAACAACCTTAGTCGTCTCTCGAGGACCTTAGTTCAATTAGTTACACTCAATTTAATTATAACAAAGGGGGGGTTTGTGTTGAGATTGATAGGAAAATTAAGTGATTATATAATAGTGCAAAAAGTAAATTTATGAGTAAGAATAATCAAATTTAGAAACAACCAACCCAAGGAATTAATAAATCTTTAGTTAACTAATCATTGATCACAAATATGACTAAATATAATTAATTTCTCAACCTTGAATCATTTGAAATTCCTAAATGATTATATTCTAGAAAATCTTCTAGAATTGAATTAATGAACTAATAAGAATAATCAATCGATATATTCTTATTAATTACTAAAATAACTTTAAAACCATAATTTGATTGAGTTAAGAAACTAAATAGAAATCTCTTATTTAGTAACTTAATCTTTAATCTCAAATTGATTATTGATTAAGCAACCAACATCAGTTTATATTATAGATTGTTTAATTATATACCAACCGGTTATACACTTAAATAATCTACCATCATAAGTGTTTGAGAAACAAAGAAAAGTAATTATCTTCAATCAAAATATTAAGAGCAAGAACTCAAAGTTAACATAAAGAAAAATTAAATTCCTTGAGTTGATTTTAAAAGATTAAGCTTCCATGATAATTTTTAACAATGAAAGCTAATATTAAATTTACTATAACTTTGATTATAAAACTAAATAACAAATAATAAAATTAACTTACTTGATATTGAGGAAGGGAAATGAAAACCATAACTTGAGGGATGGAATATAGAACAAAAAAATAAAGCAAGAGAAAGAACTAAAACTTAAGAAACTAAAGCAAAGATATAGAAATGTAATGAAAACTAAAGCATGTATTTCTTATGTATCTCTTGTGTATCTTCCTTACAACTTCAAGCATCTATTTATAGGCAAGATATCATGATACTATACATTCATTTTCTGATCATTAATGCATTTTTTCAATATTGGTGGGCTTGAAATTATAATAATTCAAAAGAAGATAATGGTAGGTGTTGAAATTCATTCTCCTCTTTATCTTCTCCACCTTACGAGTCAAATATGACCATCTAGATGGCCGAATTTTGGAAAACCTTCAACATGAAAGTTGTATATCTCTGTCTTATTGAGAATTTGGTGTAAGAATGAGGTCATTTGGACATCTACAGCTCCAGATATCTGTATTTGGGTGAACCATATTAATGCTGGTGGGACACACGAGGGCTGATTGATTCAAGCTCAATTTCTTCATTTTTTTCAGATGCAAAATAACAAAATCTGATCATCATGATGTAGGCCTCTGTCTTAGTTTTCCATTGGCTCCAAGATTAGCCCATTTGGATCACAAAAGCCCAGGTTATGGCCAAAACAAGGCAACATACTCAAGATACATACAAAAAATGAAAATTGAACCATATATACATAATACTTCAATTTAACTAAACAATATAAAACTTAATTAAAATACTATTATTAAACATAGTAATTATATAATAAACCCCAAGTGTAAAACTATAAGAAGTGTATTAAAATTGATTTATCAAATTCCCCCACACTTAAGCTTTTGCACTCCAGGGCAAAACCAAACCAAAAACTAAAATGAGAAACAACAGAAAAAGGCTTTTTTTTTCAAATTGATTTTTGAATTTTTTTTTGAAATCTAAAATAATAAGTAATACACATCATCCCTTATATCAAAAAGTCATGATAAGTGTGAATAAGAAGCATTACATACTAGTTACACAAATTGAGTGATCAAATCAAAGAGTGGATGAAAATGTGATAGATGTTCTCTTCATGCTGTCTATATCTCAATTGCTTGGGTTTGTGTATACTCTCATAAATCACCCAAATAAATTAGCACCACCATAGGCTTGACAAATTTTTAATTTCTATATTTGAACACATATGCATGCAGAGATCAAAAGGACTTTATTAAGGTTGTAATGGGGCCAAGGTGATACAGGGTGGATAAAATGAAATAGTATGGCTAAACTTAGGATTGAAAAAGAGCAATGGAGTAAGTGATTCAGTGATTGTGGAAGTACATTTTGAAACTCAATACTTAACAAAATGAAACATGATGGAGGATAAAACATGAGAATAAATCCTCCTGATTATTTTCATACATATATTTACCATTTCTTCTTTTTCTTTTTCTTCTTCTTTTTTTTAACATTTCCTTTTTATTTTTTTTACTTTCTTTTTTGAACAATGAAACAACAACATACATATCTTGGGTACATTTCCATAATCACCAAGAACCTTTATTCATAGTAATTCCAAAACTCCTAATCAATTCCTAAGCAAAGGTGATCATGTTTTTTTAAGCTATTGGCTAATTATGTGGCCAAATCAAGAAATGGATATAGGCTTAATGTGGGTCACAATGGAAAATGTGCAAGGTAAGGCATATGGCTAGTGGTTAGTTAAAGCAAAAATGACCTTAATCACATCAAAGCATGCACATGGAACATAATACATCAAAAAGAAACAAGTCAAGTTCTAGAGTACTAATAAATAAGGGTTAATGAAGAAAAAGGAAAGATGGCATAATATGATCCATCCAATTAAGCTCAAAATCTCACTGAGGGTGGTCAATCTATCACAATTCATATACAATTTGATCTTTACAAACAACTTATTAAATTAATATGCAAGGAAATTATTCACAACATGTCATGAAATATTGGATAAGGGTGATTTAATTACCCATTACTGAGAAAAATTAAAAAAAATAGTAAAGGGTATGCATAATTTAAAATAAAAAAAACTGAAAATGATGATTTTTTTTATGGACAATAAACAAAGAAGGAAAAATAAATCATAACCAAATATTGGTGTCAAGATCCGGTTCTTTATGCTTCTTGCTCTGTACTTTTTTTTCAAGGGCACTTAGTAATGAAGATACCAACAACAAATTGGTCAGTTCAATTGCATGTGAAATGATTAGTATAACTGAACAATTTGATTGTGTCATATAACCCAGTTTCATGGGACTTGTGTTAGAACCCAAAAGAAAAACATCATCAACACAACTATGAGTAGCATCAAGAGCAATAACATACATCTTAATTCATTCGTATGCCTATAAAAAGACTCTGCTATATCATCCATCAAGAGAAAATAAAGAACCTGATAATTGACTTGTGGTGAGGTGTGGCTCTGATCTGAAAGAAAAGGATGAAGGCAAAGTTTGGCGGCTGGAGAATGATGAAGATGATGTTTATGGTTACAGAATGGTTGATGTCAAATGGAAATGATTCTGGTGAAGGTAAAGGCAAAGGCGCGGCACTAAAGTTAAGATAGTGGCTATGTGTGTGTGTGTGTTTTTTCTTTTAAAAAATTTGATAAAGAAGGTGAAACGATTATGGTTATCCAAGTGAGATTTGTTGTAAGGATGCGTCTCAAGAGTTTGGACTCTTTACTCGGCCCATCCCAACAAAAGTACTCATGATAAAAAAATATTTTTTTTATTTTAAAACAAAAAAAATTAAACAAAAGTGATATTGAAACTATATAGTGAAGGATACGTCTCAAGACTTTGGTTCTCAAAGATGCATCTTTATGACTTTAGATGCAACTTTCCCAAATTAATCTTTACTCTGTCTATCCCTCACAAAAAAGTAATAGAATATATATATAACTCAGACCCTCCACACTTATTCAAGACATTGTCCTCAGTGTCTTATATGATTTTCACAGTCTCTTTTTTTTTCTTTTTTATTTTATATTTTTTATTTTTTTTAATATAGATAAAGGTGAGAAAGAAGTTATAACCGAAGGGTGGTGTCTGGTTCTGGATTCTTTCGCTTATGTGTGTGATCCTTATCTTGCTTCAAAAGAGGTTGAGGTTGGGGTAAAAAGATCTATAAAATATCAATCAGTTCATCTGCATTTGATGAAGCATGAATGAATGATCGATCATCTTGAGTTATAAGGCCCTGTTCCACAGTGTCATCTAAAAACATTAACAAACTGTCATAAAAACCATTAATATTTAACAATCCTAATGGCTTTTTATGAAGGTTCATGCTACACCATGATACAATGCAAAATATTTCCTCAAAAGTACCAAAACCTCCAGGAAATGCAATAAAGGCTTCAGCACCTATAACCATACGAGCCATTCTTTGATGGATGCTTATAACTTTTACCTCAGTTCCTACAATAATAGCTGGTGTAATACCAACATGTTGTAGGATGATACTAGAGATGTTGCTTCCTTCAACTAGTGCAGATAGTGCCATGGAGCCTCTTAAACCCTATACTTCTCCTTTATACAAGACCTTTATTTCTTTCCCAACCAATAGTTTTCCCAACTTAGTAGCTGCTATTAGGTACTCCTTACAATTACCATTGTTGGATCCACCAAACACACAAATGGATTTGATATTTTTTATCTTTTTTTTTATGTTTTCCATATAGAGTTATGCGCCCTTATATAGATAAAAACTGAGATGAAATAATTGATGAAAGATAAAAAGTTTACATAATTATTATTATATAAAAAGAAATGATGGTAATGAAGAAATTTAAAAAGACATGATTGAAGAAAATAAAAATAGGTAATTTTAAAAGTCAAAGTGAATTCAAAAAAGTAAAACATTGAAAACAACAGTAAATATGTACAGTAGTTGTGATTGTGGCTCACATCTTCCTCTGGTTTTACGTCCAGTAAGGGCTTAAACGCCTTCTATGAGTCGAGGTTTTTGCTACCCATCTAGTTTTCTTATAAACTGGCAAACAAGGTCATTTAACGCCAGATTCCCAAGGCTATAGTTTTCTTTTTGTTGAATGAATAGATTATATAATTTTAGAAGGACTCCTTGAACAATTCCACATGGATGCGTCTCAAGAGTTTGGATTAAGTTATCCAAGTTCTCTTTACTCAGTCCATCCTTTATAAATTTAATTTTGTCCTCCCAATTTATAGATACCATTCCAGGGTTTCTACAATGTGTATCACAATTCTATTTCGCACACTTATGGCAAACTCCCATCCTCTTAGCTCTTCATTTTTTAGAATAAGAACTACGTCCAATACCTGGCAAATGTTTTATATAAGATTTATGTAATTCACCAGAAAGACATACCTTTGCTTCAATAAGCCAACGAACATCCTCTGGAATGCCAAAATATATGAGTAGTTTTAACCTTTAAACTCGAGCTTTGTAAATTTTTACAACCACATCACGTGGAAGTGTAGGGAATCTTTTCTTAAGTTTTGCAAGGGTTTGTTCCATTGTCAGATTACTTTGAAGTTGTAGCTGTTTAGAAAAGAGAGAATAGAAAACGAGGTTATAGAGAATAGTAGAGATGAAGAAGGTGAAAAGGTGATAGGTTGCCTTCTATCAAGTGCTTGTTTAACGTCACGAGCCTGACGATAACCTTTTAACTACTGCAAGAAAATGATAATAATGCCAAAACAATAATAGTAATAATGATTGAGACAAGTGTTAGCACCGAAAAAATGATGATGTAACTAATTAATATCCATTTTTTATTTTTTTATTTTTTATTTTTTTATATTTTGTTATTAGGAAAAATTTAGTCAAAATATTTGGCATCAAACAAATACACCTCCGTATCTATGTGCTCTTGAAACCTTGAAAGAAAGGTTTAAGTCGGTGCCCATCTACCTTAAAAACCTTGTTTGTCGCTTTATCTGAAATTTCAATCACACCATAAGGAAAGATATTAGTTATTTCAAATGGGCCTGCCCATTTAGAGCAAAGCTTACCAGATATGAGCTTTAGACGTGAATTGTACAATAAAATTTTTTGTGCAATGAAAAAGTTTTTTCTTAAGACCTGTTTGTCATGAAAGGATTTGGCTTTTTCTTTATAGGTTTTAGAACTTTCATAAGCTTCCAAATGAATTTCTTCCAGTTCCTGTAGTTGGAGTTTCCTTTCTTTACCGGCCTCATTTAAGTCCAGGTTACATTGTTTTACTGCCCAATAAGCTTTGTGCTCAATTTCTACAGGTAAGTGACATGATTTTCCAAAAACAATCCTATAGGGTGACATTCCAATATGTGTTTTATAAGCTGTTCTATAAGCCTAAAGAGCATCTTCTAACCTTTTGCTCCAATCTTTCCTATTTAGTTGTACTATTTTTTGAAGGATCATTTTTAATTCCCGATTAGACACTTCAACTTGCCCATTTGTTTGGGGGTGATAAGGTGTTGAAACCTTATGCATAACTCCATATTTTTTATGAAGGGACTCCATTATACGGTTGCAAAAATGTGATCCTTGATCACTAATAATGGCTTTAGGAACCCTAAACCTGCAAAATATGTGTGATCTAACAAAATCTATAATAACTTTAGAATCATCAGTTCGAGTAGCTTTAGCTTCAACCCATTTAGACACATAATCGACCGCAAGTAGTATATAAACAAAACTAAAAGATACAGGAAAAGGTCCCATGAAATCTATGCCCCAAACATCAAAAATTTCATAAAATAACATGGGTTGTTAAGGCATCTTATTTATACGAGATATGTTTCCCATTCTTTGACATCGTTCTCAAGATTTACAAAATGTATATGCGTCACGAAAAATTGTTGGCCAATACAAACCAGATTCTAATACTTTCCTTGCTGTACGTTGAGGTCCAAAATGTCCACCACATGCATATGTATGACCAAATGTAAGAATGGAATAAAATTCATTTTCAGGTACACACCTTCTAATGACTTGATCACTAAAAAGTTTCCATAAGTAAGGATCATCCCAAACATAGTATTTAGAATCACTTTTTAGTTTTATTATTTGTTGTTTAGTTGCATGTATGGGAGTAACAGAAGCAACTAAGTAGTTTACCAAATCAGCAAACCATAGAGTGGAATCATGTATTCCCATAAGTTGTTCATCAGGGAAATTATCTCTAATGAAAATTGGGTCAAGTTCTTTTTTAATTATGCTTAAGTGATCAGCCACCAAATTTTTTGCTCCAATTTTATCCCTAATTTCAATGTCAAATTCTTGGAGCAGCAACATCCACCTGATTAATCTTGGTTTTGCATCTGGTTTCTTTAAAAGGAACTTTAATGCTACATGATCTAAAAATACAACCACTTTTGAACCGAGCAAATAAGATCTAAATTTATCAAGAGCAAACACAATCGTAAGTAGTTCTTTTTCTGTGGTAGTATAGTTTATTTGTGCAGTATCTAAAGTTTGTGAAGCATAGTAAATAACATGTTGTACTTTACCTACTCTTTGAGCAAGAACAACTCCTAATGCATAATTTGATGCATCGCACATAAGTTCAAATGGAAGTGACCAATCTGGTGCCTGGATGATAGGAGTGGTAGTTAAAGCTTTCTTTAAGTAATCAAAAGCCTCTTTACATTTGTCATTAAAGTCAAATGTTATATTTTTTATAGTAAGTTAGACAACGGAAGGGCTATCTTACTGAAGTTTTTTATAAACCTTCTATAGAAACCTACATGACCAAGAAAAGAACGAATATCTCGCACACAAGAAGGATAAGGTAATTAAGAAATTACATCAATTTTTGCAGGATCTACTTCTATGCCTTTTTTAGATATTACATGGCCTAAAACTATTCCTTCTTCTACCATTAAGTGGCATTTCTCATAATTAAGAACAAGGTTAGTTTCAATGCATCTATGTAATACTTTATCTAGACTATTTAAGCAAGCATCAAATGATGAACCATATACTGTGAAATCATCCATAAATACTTCCATGTAATTTTCAAGAAAATCAGCAAATATACTAATCATGCATCGTTGAAAGGTACCAGGGGCATTGCATAAGCCAAAAGGCATCCTCCTATAAGCAAAAGCGCCAAAAGGACATGTAAATATTGTTTTTTCTTGATCTTCTGGTGCAATATAAATTTGGAAGTAACCTGAAAATCCATTTAGAAAGCAGTAATGTGACTTACCTGCCAATCGTTCCAACATTTGATCAATGAAAAGTAAAGGAAAGTGATCCTTTTGGGTTGCTTTGTTAAGTTTCCTGTAATCAATGCATACTCGCCAACTATTTTGGATTCTGGTAGGAATTAGTTCATCATTTTCATTTTTAACCACTGTGATTCTAGACTTTTTGGGAACCACTTGTACAAGGCTGACCCAAGTGCTATCTGATATAGGGTAAATGATGTCAGCTTGTAATAATTTTGTTACCTCTTTTTTAACTACATCAAGGATCTGAGGATTAAGTCTTCTTTGTGGTTGCCTTACTGGTTTAACTTCTTCCTCTAATAGAATTCTATGCATACACATGGAAGGGCTAATACCTGGGATATCTGCCAAAGTCTAACCAATTGCTTTCTTATGCTTCCTAATAATCTGCAACAACCTTGTTTCTTGATTAACATTTAATTTGTTAGAAATAATCACTGGAAGATTCTTATCTTCCTCTAAATATGCATACTTTAAATGTTTAGGAAGAGGTTTTAACTCTAATATAAGAGGCTGCATTATTGAAGGAATCAATTTGGTTGAATTTGTCTCAGCAACTTGTACTTCAACATAATCAGATGTATTTGTAACTACTTTAATCAAATTATTACACTCAGATTCTTTTGAAACAACATCTAGAACTATATTTTCTGTTTTAAGGGAGTTTGGATCATTATTATCATTAAGAAAATATTTCTCAATTTCAGCACACATATTGCATTGATGAGAATCCATGCATGAATCATAAATAAATGAATCACAAAAATCAGACAATACAGGAAAATCAACATCATCAAACAACTTAATAATATTTTCATCAACTAAATCAGTTATTAAGTCAATTTGAAAAATAGAATGATCCTCAGTAGGATGCTTCATAGCATCTAAAATGTTGAATCTAACCATACTATCTCCAAATTCCATAGAAAGTGTTCCTGCATGCACATCTATCTTTGTTCTAGCTGTTTTTAAGAATGGTCTACCTAAAATTATTGGAGCTTTATTGGTGGAATTCTTACTTTCCATATCTAGAACATAAAAATCTGCAGGAAAAATTAAATCATTAACTTTAACAATGACATCTTCTATAATTCCTGCAGGATGTGCAGAGCTTCGATTTACTAATTGTATAACCACACCTGTAGTTTGCAAAGGTCCAAGGGAAAATGAAGTAAATACAGTCATAGGCATAACATTAATAGATGCACCTAAGTCTAGCATGGAATTTTCAAATTTGTTATTGCCTATTATGCATGGAATGGTAAACGTCCCAGGGTCTTTACATTTTTCTGGTATATGTGACAAAGGTTTCTCAATTAATGCAGACACATTTCTACTTATGTTAATCCTTTCATTGCCTTTTAGTCTTTCTTTTATTAGTGCATAGTTCTTTAAGGAATTTGACATATCTTGGGATTTGCTTGATGGCTTCTAATAAAGGTATATTTACCTCTACTTTTCAAAATGTTTCCAAGATCTCCTCATCCATTTTCTTATTTTGTATAGATTTTTGTCTTTATGGAAATGGAAGAGGGATATGTTATTTATCAGGACCAGCTGCAAAAGGAGGATTTGTAAGAGATATGTCATTACTATTATTACTTGAACTATCTAAAACTTCTTCTGCATGTTTTTTTGTGACAATAGTATTTTCAGTTTATTGTTGTTTTTCTGGTCCATGGATAGCTTTACTAGATCTTAAAGTAATTGCACTTACATTTTTAGGATTGATAATTGTCTGAGCGGGCAACTTATCTGAACCTTGAGACTGCAAATGGTTTAAAGATGTAGCCAATTGACCAATCTGATTTTCAAGAGTCTGAATTGTAGCCTCAGTTCTTTTTTGAAAGTTCAAATTATCTACTGACATTTGCTTTATCAATTCCTCCAAATTTGATTTCTCAGTGGAAGGTGCAGCTATTTGTGTAGCTTGTTGTTGAATATGAGAAGGTTGATAAGGTCTGCTTGGTCCAGTATTTTCCTGAAAAGGTGCATGAGGTTGTTGTGAAGAATTACCCCATCTTAAATTAGGGTGATTCCTCCAACCAGGATTATATCTGTTAGAAGAAAGATCATAATTATTATGTTGTTGTTGTGGCCTGTCATTATATAAGTTGGCAGCACATACTTGAGGATTTTCATCAGGAATTTTAGCTTCCTGTAATGTAGGACAACAATCGGTATAATGATCTAATGAAGTACAAATAGAACATACCTTAGCAGGGGTTGCAGGTTATTGCTTTTTAGACACAATAATATTTTTCATAAGTGTTGCTAGTTCAGCAAATTTACTTTCCCATTTTTTATCTCAATCATTAGTAGTTTCAATTTCATGGACTCCTCTAATTACTATAGAATTATTCTAATGGCATGTTGTTGAGCATTAGCAGCCATGTTCTCAATTAAAGTTTTTGCTGCATTTGTAGTTTTATTTTGCAAAGCACCACCACTAGCTGCATCAACCAAAGTTCTATCCATTGGATTAAGATCTTAGAAATATTGTATAAGAAGTTGGTCCGTAATTTGGTGATAGGGACAACTAGCACACAATCTTTTAAATCTTTCCCAGTATTCATAAAGATTTTCCCGGTCATCTTGCCGGATGCCACATATTTCTTTTCTAATTGAGGAAGTTCTTGAAGCGGGGAAAAATTTTTCAAGAAACATTTTCTTTAGGTCATCCCAACTTGTAATGGAGCCAGGAGGAAGGTAAAATAACCAATCCTCAACGATATATGTTAGGGAGAAAAGAAAAGCTTTAAGTTTTACATGTTCTTCTGAAACCCCTTCAGGTTTCATGGTAGAGCAAAGGATATGAAATGCTTTTAAGTGTTTATGAGGATCTTCACCTGCACGACCATGAAACTTTGGTAACAAATGAACTAAACCAGTTTTAAGCACAAAAGGAACATCTTCCTCAGGATATAAGATGTATGATGTTTGATTAGTGACATCTGGTGTAGCTAGTTCTTTTAATGTCTTTTCAGACATGTTATACAAATACTTAGAAGTTAAAGGTTTAGTTTCACTACTTATGCTATTAGCTAGATTATTATTATTATTATTATTATTATTATTATTATTATTATTATTATTATTATTATTATCTAATAGTTTCTTAGATGATCTAACTAATTGATGAAATGTTCTATCTATTTCAGGATCAAAAGAATATAGTGGTTCGGGATTAGATCTAATCATACACAATACATCTACATATATTGTAACAAAATACTACAACTATATAATAAAAGGAAAAAGTTATCATTTTAATTATGAAATCCTTAGAACATATATTTAAAAATTTAAAGATTTTTTTATATTCATATTTTTTTTTAATGGTTGAAAATGAGATTACTAGAAAATAAATAAGAATATAATAAAGTGGAATCTTTTAAAAAAAATTTTGTATGCTCACATTCAACCAAATCTAAATATCTTCAACACAGCTATAAAAAAATGTAAAACATATTAGGTAATTGAATACAAACAATTAGGACCAAAGGTCCCCGGCAACAGCGCCAAATTTGACACGCTATCGTTGTCGGGTCAAATAAAAAGTTAAATTAATGTAGTATAAGGTGAACAACCTTAGTCGTCTCTCGAGGACCTTAGTTCAATTAGTTACACTCAATTTAATTATAACAAGGGGGGGTTTGTGTTGAGATTGATAGGAAAATTAAGTGATTATATAATAGTGCAAAAAGTAAATTTATGAGTAAGAATAATCAAATTTAGAAACAACCAACCCAATGAATTAATAAATCTTTAGTTAACTAATCATTGATCACAAATATGATTAAATATAATTAATTTCTCAACCTTGAATCATTTGAAATCCCTAAATGATTATATTCTAGAAAATCTCCTAGAATTGAATTAATGAACTAATAAGAATAATCAATCGATATATTCTTATTAATTACTAAAATAACTTTAAAACCATAATTTGATTGAGTTAAGAAACTAAATATAAATCTCTTATTTAGTGACTTATTCTTTGTTCTCAAATTGATTATTGATTAACCAACCAACATCAGTTTAGATTATAGATTGTTTAATTATATATCAATCGGTTATACACTTAAATAATCTACCATCATAAGTGTTTGAGAAACAAAGAAAAATAATTATCTTCAATCAAAATATTAAGAGCAAGAACTCAAAGTTAACATAAAGAAAAATTAAATTCCTTCAGTTGATTTTAAAAGATTAAGCTTCCATGATAATTTTTAACAATGAAAGCTAATATTAAATTTACTATAACTTTGATTATAAAACTAAATAACAAATAATAAAATTAACTTACTTGATATTGAGGAAGGGAAATGAAAACCATAACTTGAGGGATGGAATATAGAACAAAAAAATAAAGCAAGAGAAAGAACTAAAACTTAAGAAACTAAAGCAAAGATATAGAAATGTAATGAAAACTAAAGCATGTATTTCTTATGTATCTCTTGTGTATCTTCCTTACAACTTCAAGCATCTATTTATAGGCAAGATATCATGATACTATACATTCATTTTCTGATCATTAATGCATTTTTTCAATATTGGTGGGCTTGAAATTATAATAATTCAAAAGAAGATAATGGTAGGTGTTGAAATTCATTCTCCTCTTTATCTTCTCCACCTTGCAAGTCAAATATGACCATCTAGATGGCCGAATTTTGGAAAACCTTCAACATGAAAGTTGTAGATCTCTGTCTTATTGAGAATTTGGTGTAAGAATGAGGTCATTTGGACATCTACAGCTCCAGATATCTGTATTTGGGTGAACCATATTAATGCTGGTGGGACACACGAGGGCTGATTGATTCAAGCTCCATTTTTTCATTTTTTTCAGATGCAAAATAACCAAATCTGATCATCATGATGTAGGCCTCTGTCTTAGTTTTCCATGGGCTTTAAGATTAGCCCATTTGGATCACAAAAGCCCAAGTTATGGCCAAAACAAGGCAAGATACTCAAGATACATACAAAAAATGAAAATTGAACCATATATACATAATACTTCAATTTAACTAAACAACATAAAACTTAATTAAAATACTATTATTAAACATAGTAATTATATAATAAATCCTAAGTGTAAAACTATAAGAAGTGCATTAAAATTGATTTATCATTGTTCTTAATGGTTAGCTTGTTGAGTTGGCGATAATCAACGCACAATCTCATACTTCCATCCTTCTTTTTCACCAATAACACCGGAGCACCCCAAGGTGACACACTTGGGTTAATAAACTCTCGCTCGAGTAATTCCTCAACTTGTTTCTTCAATTCGGTCAACTCCATAGGAGACATCCGATAAGGGGCTCTAGAAACAGGCTCAGCGCCAGGAATGAGATCAATAGAAAATTCCACTTCACGTGGAGGAGGTAATCCGGGAATCTCTTCCGGAAACACATCGGGAAACTCCGAAACAATGAGAATCTCACCAGGTTAGGACGTACCATTCCCTTCAATCAAACAGAACATCACAAGAAGCTGAGAGATACCTTGCACATCAAAGCCTTCAGCATTAGAAGTCGGGAAGATCACCATCTTGTTATGACAATCCACCAAGACTTTGTTAGCAGACAACTAATTCATGCCTAGAATAATATCCAGTTCTTTCATAAGCAAACAAACAAGGGATCTTTCTACCCTTAAGGTTCATCGCAACATTCTCACATTGGGTCGTTGATCTTAAACAAGTACCGGTCGGTGTGGTTACCAATATAGAACCTCTCATCATACAAACACGCACCCTCAAGCGTCTCACACAGTCTTCAGAAATAAATGAGTGTGTAGCACCAGAATCAAAGATAACGTTCACCGAAACACCAAGAATTTCACACTCACCATGGAAAAGATCTTCAGCTTGCACGGCTTCTTCACTAGTAACTGTGAACACTCTGCCAGCAGCTTGTAGTTGATCACCACCTTGCGGTTTCCATTTCTTCCACCATGGCCATTACCTTGACCATTGCCGTTTCTTCCACCGTTATGATTTCCACCACGGCCACCATTTCGGTCACCATTATAACCATTACCGTTTCCACGGCCACGGCCTCCAAAACCACCATGGCTTCCACGGTTAGCATCATAATTCATGTGGTTAGGAGTGTTAACATTAGCACCTCTTGTGTTCAGTGGGCAATTGGGACAAATATGTCCGGGTTGGTTGAATTGATAGCAAACCACATCGTCCCGTGGACAATCACGTGCCAAATGGTTAGCACCACATTTGTAGCAAGTTAGGCCTTGGACATTTCCACGGCCTTGGTTACCACCACCGTAACCACCTCTAGGAGCACTACGTCCTCTAGTATTTGAGGATCCACCACGAAAGAATTTGTTCTTCTTGAAATGACCTTGTTTCTTGAAACTAGAAAATTGGCCTTTCAACTTAGGCTCATGCTTTCCATGACTCGAAGGAGCCACATCATCTTCTTCATATATGCGACACTTATTCATAAGCGTCGAAAAACTTCGTATTTCTTGATGTCGAATGGCCTGCTTGATCTCGGGCCTTTCAAACTTCACACATTTGGAAGCTTCAGTACCCTCTTGTTGATAGGGCGAATAGAATGCACATAGCTCCTCAAACTTGGAGGCATACTCCTCCACCGTCATGCCACCTTGCTTAAGTTCCATAAACTCAAGCTCTTTCTTGCTTCTATAGCTGTTGGGAAAATACTTCTTCAAGAACTCCACCTTGAAGTTTTCCCAAACTAAGGGAATATCAACAGATACCATGCATCCCCTAGTAAGACGCCACCAAGCTTCGACTTCATCGTGGATCATAAAGACCGCATATTCCACTTCTTGCGCTTCAGAACACTCGAAGCTAGCGTAGATTCTTTCCAAATCATTGATCCAAGCATATGCATCTTCTGGCTTATAACCTCCATGAAACTCTGAAGGTTTCCTCTTGAGAAACAAATCAAGGCCTTGGGAGCCTTGTCCCACGTTCAGCTGGCCTTGTCTTTCCAAGAGATCGGCAAAGCAATTCAAGGCATTTGCCATAGCAGCAGCCTCACATGAGTGTACTAGACCAAACATCTACCAGCCATATCTCAAGCCTATATGTTAAAACATGGCTCACACATGAGTGTACTAGACTAAACATCTAATTTTCAACTTACAAATTCAAAGTTCTAGCACTTATAAACTTATCATGTACCACATCACATAATCACATCACTTCTAAATACACAATCACAACATATTCGTTGTTAGAGGCAAATAGTGTAAGGACTCTTGGCCGGACTCAACAACAAGTGCATCAATCTCAATTCAATGACAACAGTCACAATTCACCCAAATAATCCATAAATCAATCAATCATAGCTCATATAATTCAATCTTAAGCAACAATTACATGAACAACATTAATCATGATCATATCAAGAGCAAACCTTGCTCTGATACCAGGCTGAGACGTCCCGAAAAATACGGGGAAATTTTTCACGATTTAAAATCACTATTCAATGAAGAGAAAATAAGTGGTGAAGCTTTTAATACAACACTTGGATCTAAGATAAACCACTCCCATATATGAAGATATGAGGGGGTGAATTAAAGAATATTTCATAATAATTTTCCAATTAAAATCAGCGGAAGAATTAATTAATTTAATTGTTGCATGATTGAATTTTAAGAGAAAAGATTTCATGAGGTTCCATGACCCATACTATGTTCAGAACACCTTTAAGATGATGCATAAAGGGGTTTTATTGCAAAGAAAATGCAATCATTTGAAACAAAATAAACATGGGCAAACAGAGTACCACTCGCTCAAGCGAGAATCATATTCGCTTGAGCGAGCCAGCGTGGGTACGCTTGGGTGAAGCCGAAAAAGGATAAGCGAAGGAAAAGTTGTAGCATCAGGGGCTCCTCTCGCTTGAGTGAGCCACCTCTCGCTGGAGCGAGAATCAAGAATCCACCCAGGGCGAGCCAGCGAGACGCTTGAGCGAGAGAAGAGATTTGCCACTGGAGCCAATCTCGCTGGAGCGGATTCCATCTCGCTTGAGCGAGATTGCTCCAACAACCACAGAAGCTCATTGTCACATTTTCGCTTGGGCGAGGCAAGTCCCGCCTGAGCGAAAATAGACCAGTGCCTATTCTCTTCTCCCTCGCTTGAGCGACCACTAGATTAGGACCATTTCGCCTGAGCAAAAATTGCCCAGAGACCAACACTGATTCCCACCGAATCTGGCTTGGGCGAGAAGGCCATTCGCCTGAGCAAATTTTGGCCAGTGGCCACACCCCTGTTCCATAAGCAACTCGCTCAAGCGAGATTCCCACTCGCTTGAGCGAGTTTTGCAGAACTTGTGCAGAAACGTGAAATTCTCACAACTTAGCATATGAATTATCATTTCCTACGACTTTAACCTATCCTAATACATTATTTTACTTCATTATGCATCTATAAATTCTACTAACTTCATAAAGTACTATAATTTAAGAATTACTTCATTCATTCATTGAATTAAACATCAACAATATCATCATCCAACTATCTATACCTTTCAAATTCAATTATCATTCATTCAATGCATATCATTTAAAACATTCATCTCATAATTCTCTATAAAGTGCTACAAGTCACAATGCACACCATTCATTCATAAAAATTAACATCATCAAGCATCATAATTTTATCCTTTACATCGTTTGGGTCATAAATGAAAATTTACCATACACATCAAGGCTCAATTTTCCTCCATGACCCTCAAAATCATTATCACTAATCTAGATATCAAAATAAGCATTCATATACATCACATGCTATACAAATATCTAGATTTCACCGGCCAAGGCACTTCCTATACCACTATTTACCTCTTCAACCAAAATGTACTTCAAAATGTCTACTCTCCCATGAGTTCCCTGCATCACAAGTCTAAAAATGGACAACATGGGAAAGTGAGTCACACATTCCAAAGGAATGAATATGAATACCATGTGATTATGTACATATGCATCAAAACATGTATACTTTGCACATACATATCTTTCACCGTACTCTTAATCATGTCAACATCTTCATACATACATCACAAGTAACATTACAATTTAGACAAAGCATACAGCATATACATAATCAGATCTTACCACAATTTGGATATCACACCCAAACTATTATTTGGTATTCATATCTTTTATGTTGTCTTAGTATATCATTACATCCTCATCGTATCCATCATCATATCTCATCACCTTTGGCATACTTCTTCACTATATGCAAATGCAAATGCTCATAAGCTAATGCATATGCACAAAGGAATATTTCAACAATTGCATATCTGACTGTGGGAATACAAACACCGAATATGGGATTCAAGTACGGTAATCTAACCATACCCCTACTGCAGTAGTAAAATATGTACACTTATCTTTAAATTTACATGCATACATCAATTATTTTACTGGTACCAAACCGCATTGCTCATCTTGCAACACTTGGTCATTTTCACCATGACCGCGGTACACAACATATCAACACATGGTGTTACGGGCCGGCCAGATATCTAATCATGGAGGCTGTGATCCCAAGGACCACCGGGGTCACCTGCTCATCAAGAGCCACCCCCCACAAGGGTCGGCCACATGTAGCTCCCCGAAGCAATACATGGGCGGCTTTGTGACTTCACACCGAGTCACAGGGGAATTAAAACTTGCTCGTGCACCGAGCCGCCCTCCTACTGGGTCGGCGGAGGGAACTCCCCTAATGTTCCAACAACGGCAGCTATGCAGTATGCCATGGATGCAAATGCAGATCATATGCATTTCTTACTCTATGCATCCTATACATGCCACTCATCATACATCGTTATCATTACCAACATCACCATAAGGTTTCTAGTGGATTCATTATTGTTGGTTATTCTCATTAGTTTAAGTCTTTGTGTAGCATTCTTAATAGTTCTCATTCATGTTTCTCAACTTTATCATCAATACAAAGACTTCAATCATTCACTATCGGGCATCTTCAACATTCATATTACATTCATGGTAGATACAAGTATAACATCATATCATTGATCATTCTACACCACCATATAGCACACCATGAATATTCTAAATGCACCAAAGCATGTTGCCAAACGTATTACCCACACCATATACCACATTACAATTTCTTATATCATCTCAAGCAAGGCTAACATGCATACCAATACATATGACAATAAAATAACATTCAAATTCATACATTTAGAAAATAAGACTCCTCTTCTACCTCAAGAGAAGAATTTTGATTGATAAGATGCACCCGCCTCGTGAGACGCCCCTAAAATTTGGGGGGTAAATTTTTCAGGAATTTAATGTTATTAATTTATGAAAAATATGAGTGATAAAGCTATCATCTGATACCCCGGATCAATCAGAGACCTATCTTATATATGAAGATATGAGAAGGTATTAGAGTACGCAAGATATATTCATATGCAAATCAAAGGCCCTAATCGATTACGGGACACGAATTAGTCGATTACCATTCCATAATCGATTACAGAGCAACAGATAATCGATACAAAGCTCCTGGAAATGGCACAATGAATCAGGTATTATACTAATCGATTACAACTTTCCACATAATCGATTACAATGTCCCTGTTTTGTCCATAATCGATTATTCTGTTAACCCTAATCGATTACAAATTTCCTGGAATCGATGTTAATCGATTAGAGAGTTGGCAGTAATCGATTACAGAACTCCTGGAATTCATGTAATGCATCAGACATCCCACCTAATCGATTACAGGGACAATTCTAATCGATTACAGGACTTCGAATAGTTGATAATCGATTACAGCACTCAGTGTAATTGATTACCTTAAAAACAAAGGCCCTATAATCGATTAGGTCAGCAAGACTAATCGATTACACCCTGCCTTATGCAAAAATTATGCAAATTTTATAAGAAAAATGAACTTCACAACTACCAAACCTATTCAACCGATATCGGAATGTCACCAAATTTTGACACAAGCTAAAACACATTATTTGTGACGTGTGGCCACCAGCCTCACTCAAAAATTCCCAAAAATGAGAAAGTTACGCAAATAAATACGTTTATTCCATTCTTGGGCCTTTTTGAGTAACTTAGGGGTCTATTCTCAATGGAATTGACCCGTTCTAGTTCCCACAAGTCACAAATCATGTATTTAAGCTATTGGAACTACCACACACTATCCAAAACTCATAAAACTTATTTTGACCCTATTGGTTCGTTAATTATGCATGAACTCCATATGCAATCTTCACAAATTAATTAATCAATCACACATCATGCACACTATTGTCATCAATTGACCAAGAAACTTGATAATTAATATTCATTCCTCAATATGGTAAGCTAAATCAACATATTCATATCAACATCAACCATTATTAAGGTCACTACCCAGAAATTGGCCTCTCAAAACACATAGGGTCTAATTTTCGCAAGTGATCCCCAAAAGAATACATAATATTCACGAAGTAAAATAAGCATATACATATAATTGTTGTTTTACAAAAGGAACGCCGGCCAAGGCTTATAAACTTCCATTCACACAACTACAAAATCAACATGTTGCCGGCCAAGGAATTCTTTACCTAAATAGGCTTCCTTCACACTTCTCCTCTACACAAAAGCTCTATGTACAGCCCTACAACACAAGAGCTAAAAAGATATACCACATGGAGAGTGAGTATACTTTCTCAATGATGAAAATCCAACAGTTAAGGCAATATATGCATGAATGCAATACAAACATTCCTTCCTCAAAGGAAGTTCATTCAACACCAAATCATTCATTTATCAATTTCATCTAAATACATATACCCATCAAATTTCTCAAGATCACATCAACCAATATCACAATCAAAGTTAGTAATTCAAAGAAAAGGGTTCCACCTACTCCTCACATAACCTCATCAACAGGGTATCACTCTATGCCATGCTTCTATGGCTAATGCACATGCCAGTGTTTAAAATGCTTATGCACGGATCCGATTTTCATTTCCACGGGTGATCACAACCACCATAATCATTCATTCATATTCATGGGTTTCCCACCTCGCAAGGGGTACTCCCACCTCATGATCGCAACCATGGGCACTCAATCTCAATGGTCCCGCAGGGCCTTTCATTTTAAACACCAGGTGATCGCAACCACCGGTCTAATAATCACAGGAACTCGCAAGCCCTTTATATTTCCAACATCAAGTGATCGCAACCACTTATCAACATCATCATGATATGCATGCCATGCCATGTATGTAATGCTTATGCATGCCTCAACCTCATTAGGATTATCTCACCCTTTCATCTAGGGTACATTCATACTCAACCATACAATTATCCATCAATTCATACACAAACATCAATCCATATATTCAAGAAACATTCTGGCCAAAGGTTTTATGTACTCATCATATCTTATGTGAAATCAACAATACATTATCACATAATATGCCATCCATAATCTCATTTAGGCTTCATCATATAAACACTCATTTCAAAATACCATACACAATTCTCATCACATAAGCACAATATCACATTTATCCAAGAAAACAAGCCATATTACATTAATACATACATTATCATCACAATTCTCATGCATTTAGAAAATACACCCCTCTCCTACCTCAAGAGAAGTAGATTTCTGGGTTTGATGTTCCCGCTTCACCCGCGTTATCAAGTCCTACACCAATCATTATAGGACCACATCAATTATTCATTCAAAAGCCATTTCAATATACATATACATGTCTATGTACACATGATTCTTATCATGTGGAAGTTATTATAGGTTTATTCATTTGCTTACTTAGGCTTCAGGAATTCCTTCCCTTAAACCATCATTCATTATTATCAAGGTAACAACCTAATTTGTTAGGTTACCCCATTTGCCAACCTTACCTTAATTCTATTCCAAGTGGGTTTTTATTTATGTTCTCCCACCATCATCTCTAATCATCATTAAATTCTTCTACCTCATCATTTATTACACTTCCCTCATGAATAAATGTTAACCCCTTCATTGTTACACATTTCCCCCATATTTTATAAGTTAGGGTTTTATAAAAACTCAACCACATCATAAATGCACTTCTTCACTCATCATCTTGTAACCCTATCGTCATATGCCTCATTTATTACTCATAAATACCCATATTTATTTCACCCCCTACCTTAGGGTTTATGCATTTAGTGTTTCCTCTCAACACCCACAAACATTTAATACTCTCTCAAGTCACAACCCTCTATCCCCTAGGCTCCAAACACAAAAGAAGTGATAGAGAGCTTACCTTGCTCCAAAACAAAAATGGAAGCTAAGAGGGAGGATGAGGATGACGAAAATGGAGAGGAGAAAGGAAGGAGCTTCAAGCCACAATGTCCTCCTTCAAGCTTGGAGAAAACGAAAATGGGGAAGAAGAATGGGCAACCACTTGCTATATTTTTTTTGAAAGAAAAAGAAGAAGGAGAAGTGAAAGAGAAGGAGAAGAAGAAAATGAATGTTTTTGGTTTAGAGGAAGGCAACGTGAGGGTGAAAAAGGAGTAGGGAAAAAGAATTAAAGTTGATACCTTCATTAAAACTTTTCCGGTTTTTAGACAAACAGGCTCACCGTTCGAGTTCAATACATATCCTAAAAATTATTTCGAATACATATTCGGATTCCCAACAATTTTATCTATAGCCCTGACCAACGGCATCTCAATTGGAGATACTTGGTCCGACTCCCATATTTTATCCGGGTCAGTTTTTAACTTATCCGGTCAAAATGACTCACTAATAGTCTCTGAAAATCTTATTTAAATTATATCTAGCATTTGGGATATTAATTAGTTCACATTTAATTATTCAATATTTATTTTCTTAATTTAACTTTCTATCTTTAAAAATTCGGGGTGTTACACCTCGTCGTTCAGAATGGATCCTACATTAACATGCATATAGAATCCCAATCAATCAACTACTCAAGACATTATTTCAATTATATTTAATCATATTCATATCTATAATTTCACAACATGTGCTAGGCATGTTATAGACACCATTTTTATTATTTGTTAGGCTTCGGGAATTCCTTCCCACTAAGCTACATTCATTATGTTCAATGGACTACCAACAACAATAGTCCAACACCTACAAAATACCATACCATGCAACACTCATACATCCAATGGCTTGTATTTGCTCTAAATTACACTATCCAACCAACATTCATAACTTTCCCCAATTCTTAAAAGTTAGGGTTTCTCCAAAACTCAACAACTCTCATCAATGCCTCAACCTTCTTTATCTCTTACCATCATAAATACATCCACTACACTTATCCCTCATTAAAACCTCACATTTATGGTAACCCACTCTAGGGCATAAGCATTAAATGCTCAATACCCATGTACATGCATTACTCCCCCAACTCACATTAACACTTATATATAGGAAAAACCTAAACAAAATGATGAGTATACATACCTCACACCCAAAAATGAAATAGGTTTAAGAAAGAGGGAGAGGTAGCATGAAAATGAAGAGGAAAAAGGAGAAAACTTCAACTTTAATGGCCTCCTTCCAAGCTCCTTGAGAACGAAAATGGAGGAGAGGGTGAAGTTATGTCACCTTGGCTTAGGGTTTGGAAGAAGAAGATAAGAAGAAGTGAAGAAGAAATAGAGAGAAAGAAGAAGAGGAATGTTGCCACAGAAATGAGAAACCAACGTGAAAGAAGAGAAGGAATTGGGCTTTTTATTTTATTTTTAATCTTATTCATTAAAGCTTCATCAATTTATGGCCAACAAGCTCTCTATTTGGGATCAATACTTTATCTAAAAATTATTCTGGATATATTTTTGGACTCCCAATATTATACTCAACAGCCTTGACCAATATCATCTCAATCAGAGATACTTGGTCCGACATCCATATCTCAATTGGGCTTATTTTCAGCTTAACCAGTCTCTATAAATCACCAACAGTCCCCAAAAATCTTAATTTAATTATTTCTAATATTTTGGGACACTATGTAATTCACATTCGATTATTCAATATTAATTCCCTTGATTAATCCTCTATTTTAAAATTTGGGATGTTACAATATGGACTGAGAAACGACCCAGTATGTCTTTTCTTAAAATTTGGGGCTGTAAAGCTTATGTGAAGTGTCAGATTTTTGACAAACTTGGACCCAAATCAGATAAATGTCTTTTTATGGGATACCCAAAGGAAACTAAGGGTTATTACTTCTACAATCCTACTGAGGGCAAAGTGTTTGTCGCTCGGAATGTTGTATTCTTAGAAAGGGAATTCATCTCTAAAAGAATTAGTGGGAGGAAAGTAGAACTTGAAGAAGTTCAAGACCTACAAGGTATTGAAGAGCCAATGGTGGAAATGGAGCCGGAACCACAAAATGTTGTGATAACTCCAACTCCAGTAGAATAAGACTTGCGTAGATCAGGTAGAATACATTAACAACCTGAAAGATATGGATTTCTTGTAACTCAGGAAGGAGATGTGTTACTAATGGATCAAAATGAGCCAACATCTTATGAAGAGGCCATTGCAAGTCCAGAATCTGAGAAATGGCTTGAAGCCATGGGATCTGAATTGGACTCCATGTACACTAATCAAGTTTGGTCTTTGGTTGATGCACCCGAAGGGGTAAAACCTATAGGATGCAAGTGGGTTTTTAAAAAGAAAAATGACATGGATGGAAATATAAGTACCTATAAGGCAAGATTGGTAGCGAAAGGTTTCAAGCAAATTCATGGTATAGACTATAATGAAACTTTTTCTCCAGTCGCTATGCTAAAGTCTGTTTGGATTCTGCTTACTATTGCTGCATACCATGATTATGAGATATGGCAAATGGATGTCAAGTCTGCTTTCCTTAATGGAAATCTTCTTAAGGAAGTGTACATGACACAACCCGAAGGCTTTGTTAAGCCTGAAGCTTCCAGGAAGGTGTGCAAACTACAACGTTCCATACACTAGTGGAAAAAATGGATATAATCACGGTTAAAAAAGGCCTTTATTCACGGTTAAAGAACCGTGGTTGTTGCATCCGTGGTAGTAGATGATGGTCTTTAACCACGGTTAACAACCGTGGTAATAAATCACATCTAACCACGGTTAAGAACAACTGTGAATATAACTTACTATTTATATTCACGGTTATGCTAGATAACCGTGAATATAAGAACTGAAAGGTGTCAGTTATATCCACCTATATTCACAGTTGTTCATCATAACCGTGAATATAAGTGTTAAAAGGTTTCAGTTACAAACTACCTATATTCACGGTTATGAAGAACAACCGTGAATAAAATGTATCTATATCCACGGTTGTCCATCATAACCGTGAATATAAGTAGTTTGTACTGAAACCTTTTAATACTTATATTCACGGTTATGATGGACAACCGTGGATAAAATATATCTATATCCACGGTTATGGTAGTAACCGTGGATAAATATAGTCTATATTCACGGTTGTTGCCATAACCGTGAATAAATACGGAGGTTTTTTTTAATATGGATTCTGTTTTATCGTTTCCCAACCCTGCATTCAGACAACCAGTACAGTATACAGTATACCACAGCAACAGTATATCAAAAGAATGGTATGTATATATATAACAATTTATTTTCTATATCAATTCATAACAACCTAAAAAATGAAAGTATATACAATTAAGTTGAATGTAATCTAATAAAAGTAAACCCTAAATCCTACTAGATACATATATAAAAGAATAAAGATCCTATATCTAGCTTTGCCTAACTTCAATGAAGTGTGAGGCCCATTGCCTTCTAACATCATCTACAAGTTCCTTTGGGAAAAATGACCGGTCATTAAAGTACTGCAAATAATGCACAAAACAATTAGAACAAAAGCTTTATTTATTACATGAAATTGATGAAATTGGTAGAAAAGTAGTCCAAATGATAAGACTTACATCTGTCCATCCATCTACTAAATGATGTTGGACAATGGTCAGCATAGTGTGCATGACGAAATAGCCACACTCGTAGGTACCCTTCTGCCTGTAAGACTACAATGGACATATAGTATAGAATAAGTGAATTCGCAACTTAAAAAATATGTACTGAAGATTTGAATGAATACGATTGACTTACTTTTGGGTACACCCATACAACTGTTTTTCCTTTGGGCTTGTTTCCAATCAGTAGATTGTATCCAACCACCGCCCTACGTCAAACAAAACACAATATAAGTTAGAATTGTATAGTTCTAAAAATGATGTAATCGAATTTGTGGTTATTTTTTAGGGATGAACTTACCGGTCTACTATATCTTTCAGGTCTTGTGGAGCTGTCCGATGCAAACTATCAAAGTACAGAGCAAGATAGTCCTTCGGACAGATCACCAGAAGCGTCCAGTGAGCCCTGCAGTTACCAGTGATAAGTGAGACTTCAAAATGCAAAAATTCATGACAATAATTATGGAATAGAATATTACCCTTTATGATAGGGGCCCATGTATATAGGCTTCCCAGACTCAAACATCCAATTCTGGATGTATGTCTGGGTGTTCTGCGAGGTGTTTCCTTGCCTTTGTATGAGAGAGGGCTCTAAGAAACCGTAAGTTCCTTGGAAACCTAAGTCCACATAGAGTTTTGCCAGAAACCTAAATAAGTTAAGACATGGTTAGCGACAAATAACTTGTATAATGAAAAAATTGGACAAAACAAGGATATACTTACAGCTTCCACAACTGAAGGATGGAGCCATTCAGCATCGACATCCCTGAAATAATGTCACACATGTCAGAATTTATAACGTAAACTGGAAAATCACTAGGACGGCCGAACACTAGTGGCTGCCATGGGACCTGAACAGTATCGTCTGCTTGCTCATACCCGATGCGCCATAGCATCCGGATGGGATCCTTGGCCGGGTCTGGCTTCTTCAATGTCTGTTCCTGTTGAACAATTGACAACCATCACATTTTGTACCATAATTGACAAGGAAATAAAGCTAGTTAGTGTTTAGGGTTTTTACCTGTCCAGGGGCAATCACCAGAAGTCTGTTGGGCCACATCAGAAAATGGCCCACCGCCTGACCGACGGTCTTCACCTCCTGAGTTGCCACTGGCACAGCAGCATCCTCCTCGAGGACGAGCACAACCGAGACCCTGGACATACCATCAGGTAATGTCTGATGGTGAACCACAGGGCCTAAGTTGTACACCATACCAGTGGCAACTGGCTCCTCCGACCCGTCAATGAACAGGTCACATTGACGGGTGTCTGGTGGCTCGACCCCGTCATTGCCAGGGTCAGCCGCAGCGCACGACCCCTTAGTGCTAACCTTCCGTACCTACATATTTACACATCAAGCAGAAGTTATTCAACAATGAAATAAAGTGATTACAAACAATAAAATTGAGGAAATTAAATAAAGAATCTAACCTGTGGGTCGCTAGCTGGTGCAGTAGTCTCCTGGTGGTGGCTGAGTGAGGCCTTCATCTCCTCCCTGAATCGGGCCATCTCCTAGTGGAGCCTAGATATCTCCTCCTGGTACTCAGCCTTCACAACAGCCACCTTCTGCTCCACCATTTGCTCAAGGGATGGGCAGGGTCGGGAGCACCGTAATAGGTGCGGAGGCCTGTGAAATGTGAATGATTAGCCCATAATTGTTTAACAGATAACAAAATGAAAGCATAGAGTTATTTAGCACCTACCTACACCTCGACCAATAGCACGCACTCTTCCTGGGTGCTCTGGTCTGCCGATGGCGGTAGTCAAAATATCCTCCCGTCCGTGGGCTACGAAAGACCCTTGGGTTGATTGCTCAACCAAGGAATCCTGAAACCAAACAAGTTAGTATTCACTTCCTTCACGTAAACTGAAAAACAGACACTGATATAAAGGGGAATACTTACTATCCGTGAGGCAACCTCCTAAGCCTGTGAGGAAGTGTATTCCCCACTCTTCTTGATCCTAGCCCGCTTCCATTTGTCGTGGCGTGCAGGTGGGGAAGGGGGATCCACAATACCAGTGTCAGTCTGACACTGACTCAGCCTCTCCTGTGCCAGCCGCTCCTCCAACCTACGGTAACCCCTACGTGACAGTGTGTGTGGGCAGTCATTTAGCTTCCTAGTCTCCTTGGCTTTCTTTCTGGTCTCCTACAACAAGAAAATAAATATTCACAGTTAGCCGTATAAATTATACATAATTTAATCATCTAAAAACCAATGTACCTGAAACTCGGCAGAATCTCTAGATGCAACAAAAGCATCCCAGGTCTCCTGATCGATGAATGGATATTTCTCTCCAGGGAAGTTTCCTTGGTCGTCCCTGAATACATACCTACAATGAAAGGTACATTAAAACTAAGGATTGGTACAATTTGGTGAAGCGTTGATTAAGAATTTAAAGTTCAGTATACCTCGTGGTGAGTATAGATTTGAATGACCTCCATCGCTCAGCCATGATACCGAGGACCTTCCTCCTCGCTATGTCGGAAGATGGTATGTCAAAAGAATCCTACATGAAAGGAGTTAGTCCATAAAGGAGTCCTTATTAAGAGTTACATGAAATAATACACTAAAATAAAACTTAAATAATATCTAAGTTACCAAAACATCACTCCATAGCTGGTTCTTCACCACCTCCTCGACACTATCCCAGTCAGGGATAATGATGGACACCTTCGACCGTACCACAACCCCCAGATAACTGCTAAACTTCATGGCATGCAGTCCACTGAATCTACCGGTGTTGACATCCATCTCAACAACTACCCTCTCTCCCCAGTGACGCCTACGTGCGATGTCTGGCATCCGGGTAACACCTCTACTCTTCCGAGCAGAGGAACCACTGGCCTGTGAGTCAGACCTGGATTGTCCATCCTGGTCAGCCATGAGTATCTGTCCAAACAAGGAAAAAAACTGTCAAATATTTAATATAACATTTAAAACAACGAATAACTAATATAACATGTAATTCAATGAATCACCAACAAGATTAATACCCTATTAAGATGAAATATTTTCCCACAAGCCCTTATGGTGGTCATGACGACTGGCAACAACATCATCTATGTCATGTTCCACGATAGATGTTGGAATACGTGTTGTAGTTGATGGAATGTCCAGAATATCAAGATTGGGGTCTCCAATGTGTCTACCTTGGATAACAATTGACCACCGTTTGTCAGCTGGGTCAGCCACATAAAAAACTTGCTTCACCTGCGTTGCCATTATGAATGGTTCGTCCTTATGCCCTATCTTGTTGAGGTCCACCAACGTAACTCCTAAATCATCAGTTGTGACACCGTTCTTATTGTCAACCCATTTGCATTTAAACACAGGAATGGTGAAGGGACCGTAATCAACTTCCCATATATCTTCAATCACACCAAAGTAGCATGACTCGGCCATCACAGGGTTGTTGTCCTTTACAGTTGAGAAATGCATTGCCTCAGCCACAACCATCACTCCACTGTTTTGATTTGTACTCTTTTCATCCTGTGTCCTTGTATAAAACGAATAGTTGTTTATGTCATACCCACAAAAGGTGAAGACATCAAAGTTCGAGCCCTGTGCTAGTCGATGTAATGTCGAGGATGCAGATGCATCTTTCAGGACGGTCTTTTGGAACCACTGCATGAAACTCTTGTTGTGTTCATTCAACAACCACTTTTCAGTCATTTTAGGGTTGGTTTTCTTGACTAGCTCCTTGTGTGTGGCTAGATACAGCTGCACGTCGTCCGTGTTGTTTAAAATATACAAGTGTGCCTGAAGGACATCAGCACGTGGCATGCTCTTCACTTTTTTTCCAATCATTCCTTTCCCATCCAATCTCCCTTCATGACGAGTCGTTGGAATACCAATGCTTGCAGCATGTGACATGTATTCAGTGTAAAACTCAATTGCTTCCTCTGCAATATAGCTTTCCACAATTGAAGCTTCGGGACGACGTTGGTTCTTCATATACCCTTTCAATATCTTCATATATCGCTCAACGGGATACATCCATCGTAAGAACACTGGACCACACCAACGGACCTCTCTCACCAAATGGATGATTAAGTGGACCATTATGTCAAAAAAAGAGGGCGGGAAATACATTTCAAGCTGACATAATATAAGTGATGCTTCCTGTTCCAACACATCCAATTCGCCGGGCACGATTGCCTTGCAACATATGGAATTGAAAAACATACACAACCTTGTTATGACATTTCTCACATTTTTAGGAAGAATGTCACGAATGGCGATAGGCAGAAACTGCTGCATCAACATGTGACAATCGTGAGACTTCAACCCAACTAACTTCAAATCTTTCATGGAAACACAAGACTTGATGTTGGAGCCATAACTAGACGGAACTTTCACACTTCGTAACGATTCACACAGACATTGCTTTTCTTTTCTGGATAACGTATGACATGCTGGAGGCAAATATGTTCTTTTGCCCTTTGATTGTGGATGCAAATCCTGACGTATACCCATCAACTCTAAGTCCATACGCGAGTTTAGGCCATCCTTAGTCTTCCCGGGTATGTTTAAGAGTGTACCAACTAAACTGTCGCACACATTCTTCTCCACATGCATTACATCAATGCAGTGTCTTACATCAAGCTCCCTCCAATATGGCAGGTCAAAAAACACTGACCTTTTCTTCCAGTTGTTTTGTATCGGGTGCTATTTTTCACACTTACCAAATTGCACGTTGACGTCCTTCACCTTTTCATATGCCTGGCGACCAGATAGTGGTGCAGGAGCCATTTCAAAATCTTGGGCACCGTTAAACGACTTCTTCAACCTTCGAAACGGATGATTCGCTTTAAGAAACCTTCGATGTCGAAGATAAACATTTTTCCTGCCATGATGCAACCGCACAGAACTAGTCCCCTCCTCACTTACTGGACAAGCTTTATGACCCTTCACACTGTACCCAGATAAGTTACCATACGCTGGAAAGTCATTGATTGTGCAAAATAACATGGCACGCAATTTGAATGATCGCCCGGTAAACCCATCAAACACTTCAACCCCGTCTTCCCACAACCTTTTGAGGTCTTCAACCAATGGAGTTAAATATACATCAATGTCGTTCCCCGGTTGTCGTGGACCAGAAATCATCATTGATAACATCACATATTTTCGCTTCATGCACAACCATGGCGGCAAGTTGTAAACAAACAACAAAATAGGCCACGAACTATGGTTTGTGCTCAGGTTCCCAAACGGGTTCATGCCGTCTGTGGCTAGTGCAAGCCTAACATTTCTTGGTTCATTGGCAAATTCTGGAAAAATCCTGTCCATTTTCTTCCATTGTGACCCATCGGCCGGATGCCTAAGTAGTCCATCAACAACCCTCTCATCAGCATGCCATCTCATAAGTTTTGCATCATCTGCATTGGCAAACAGACGCTTTAGTCTTGGAACTATAGGTAGATACCACAACACCTTTGTAGGAGACCCTTTAGTGCATACCTCATCAGAATCCGCCTCTTTCTTCTTATACCGTGACACCTCACATCTAGGACATTGATGCAGCATTTCTAACTCACCCTGGAATAATACACAATCATTTGGGCATGCATGTATTTTCTCATACTCCAAACCCATAGGACACAACACCTTTTTGGCCTCATAGTTACTTTTTGGCAAAGTGTTTCCAGCTGGGAGCATTTCTTTCAACAACTTCAGTAAGTCAGTGAAACTTTTATCCGTCCACCCGTTTATGCCCTTCAAATTAAACAATCACAAAACTGCTGATAACCTCATGAAATTGAGGCAGTTTGGATACAACGGCTGCTCAGAGTCCTCACACAGAGTTGTATATACATGAGCTTTCTTAAAACCTTCTAACCCTACATCACGGATCATATCCTCGAGCCGGTCATCCATGTCGACATCGTTGTCATGCATCGAGCTTCAATTTTTAGTCTGAGAGTTGTTACTTGGCACCACCACATCTTCACCATGCCATATCCAACGCGTATAACTACGTAGAAAACCGTCACACAGTAGATGTTCTCACACCTCTTCCAAGTCTACCCGACGCAGGTTGAAGCATTTAACACAAGGGCAAAAATACTTTCCATTCACCCCCACTGCATTCCTCGCTACGAATTCTATAAATGATTCAACTCCCCCCTCGTACTCCAGACTTAGGCGTGATGCAGTTATCCAACTCCGATCCATACCAACTGTTTACAAGGTGCTATGATCAACCTCACTTTTTATACAAAGGTGGTGGTCCTATACCCATTCAGCATGACAATTGTTTTTATACATCATTCATATATACAGGTTAGGACTTATTTTAAAATTTGATGAAATTTCGGCAGCATTTCGCATTGGTCTCTAAGTACACAAAATGAGAGTGGTCAAATCAAATTCAACCACAACCAAATATGCACCCAGAGAACAACACAAAATACAAGTTACCGAAAGTTTATCAAATTTTAAAATAACTCCTAACTTGTACATACTAACAGTGGCGTATAAAAAATAATTATTCATCCCAAACTGTCCAAACGGACAATTCAAGATTCAACACAAACGATGACATTAATTAATTTAATGACCATTTGTGTCGAATCTCAAACGGGGAACTACGGTTCACTCATGCACATCCTCATACCAGTTAGCTAGTATGAGCCTACGAGTTCGCAACATTGACAACCATATACATACAAACGTAAACAAATAACATTATATGAGAGAAAAAATAGCAACAGAAATAACATTATATAATTGTGGTATTTTCAAGTAGAACTATGGTGGGGATGATGGATTATGGAATTTGAGACATGAGGGTTGAACTTTTATTTTATGAATTATGGATATGGTGTTGGATTATGACATTTTTCAAGTTTTGTTTGGTATTGGATTTTTATTTTTTAAACATGGTGGCCCGGGTTGGGTTGTTCAAAAATCCATATTGATTCATTTTATTTTTGGGTCACTTTTTTTTGGGTCACTTTTAGTTAAGAAGAATTTTAGAGCATCTAAACTACTTCCATGAAGGAGTAACTATTATATTTTGTGATAATGCTTCTACCATTACATTGTCTAAAAATCTAGTTCTACATGGAAGGAGTAAACACATTGATGTAAGATTTTATTTTTTGTGGGATTTATGCAACGATGGTGTTATTGAGCTAAATTATTGTAACACGGAAGACCAATTGGCAGACATAATGAAATATTTCCTCAATTTAATATCCATAAAGATTCTATAAACAACTCTCTTTTTAGATCAAACAATTACCACTAAAGTTGCTATTACGAGATTAATTTAAAATTCCTACCTACCGTAAGTAGGATAAGTACATACTTCTCCTAATACAAACTTTCTATAATTTTTTTATGTATGTATGGGTATATGCTATATGTGATAGAAAACTCTTATAACAAATTCCATGTTTCCTCAATTTAATTTCTTAAAACACCAGCTATGATGTATATCTAAGTAATTTCCCTTTAAAATATTTTTTCTTAAAATGATTCTAATTTTGTAGATATTGCAACCTCAAAAACAGTATGATCATTACAGCTACTGTTTTTATTTCAGTACTTTTTTTTTGGTAATTGATTTCAATACATATTTTGTTCTGAAGGATATCAATTCTTTCGTTTTTTTGGTGCACAAACAATAAAATTCTCGTCAGCCATTTCAGCAGAGACAGAGACAGAGTTCAGAGGCAATGTCAAAATAGCAACAATGTCAAAATAGCAACAATGAAAAAGATATCAATTCTCGTCAGCCATTTCTCGTCTCCACAACAATGAAAATGTCACAGGCAATGTCAAAATAGCAGAGACAGAGTTCAGCTTCAACAATAAACACACAAACTTAGAGACAACGAAGCAAACCCATTACGATTATACAGCATAACAACAAAGCAGAGGTTAAAAAGTGAACGAAAGAAGAAGGGCAACGAAGCACTTACCTGACAATGGTGAACGAAGAAGAAGAAGGGCACGCGAAGAAGAAGGAAGTGAACCCAGAAGCCTACGACCAACAAAGAGCAGGACGAGGAAGAAGACGGTAACCAGCGAAAGTAAGGAGAAACTGAAAAAAGAGTGAAAGGCGCGGCTTTTGAAGTTTCAGAAAGGATATATATTCACGGTTCCCCCTCACAACCGTGAATATATTAAACATATATTAACGGTTTAACAAACAACCGTGGATAAATGTTAACTATATATCCACGGTTATGATACCAACCGTGGATAAATATTAAATCTATATTCACAGTTATAGAAACAACCGTGGACATAGAGTACCCAGTGATTAAACCCTAAAACCTGAACTATATATCCACGGTTGGAAATACAACCGTGAATATTGACATCTATATATATCCACGGTTCACATCATAACCGTGAACGTACCCATCAATATATATTCACGGTTGTGATCACAACCATCGATATATATTTCAGGTACTATATATCCACGGTTGACTCCTCAACCGTGAATATATATTGATGGGTACGTTCACGGTTATGATGTTAACCGTGGATATATAGTTTTCTCTGATTAAAGCGTTCACCTTATAATTTTAAAAATGCCACCGCGCATGTTTTTATCACTGATCCTCTTCTACCCGTGAATAATATCCCGTTGTTATATCCATTTTTTCCACTAGTGATATATGGACTTAAGCAAGCTTCCAGAAGCTGGAATCTTTGTTTTGATGAAGCCATTAAACAATTTGGCTTTACTAAAAATGAGGATGAACCTTGTGTCTACAAGAAGGTTAGTGACTGCATAATAGTTTTTCTGGTCCTGTATGTTGATGACATATTACTCATTGGAAATGACGTTCCTACCCTTCAATCTATGAAGACTTGGTTGGGAAGCTGTTTTTCTATGAAAGACTTAGGTGAAGCAACCTACGTGTTGGGAATTAAGATCTATAGAGATAGATCAAGAAAACTTCTTGGCCTAAGTCAAAATACATATATAGACAAAGTGTTAAAAAGGTTTAACATGCAAGATTCCAAGAAAGGAACTTTTCCTATGGCTCATGGCATAAGCCTATCAAAGACTCAATCTCCTTCCACTAAAGAAGAGAGAGAACGGATGAATAAGATTCCATATGCATCTGCTATTGGATTAATCATGTACGCCATGATATATACCCGACCAGATGTCTCGTATGCTTTAAGCATGACGAGTAGATACCAGTTTGATCCCGGTGAAAGTCATTGGACTGCTGTCAAGAATATCTTAAAGTACTTAAGAAAAACTAAAGATTCATTCTTGATATATGGAGGGGAAGAAGAGCTCATTATAAAGGGTTACACTGATGCTAGCTTCCAAACTGATAAGGATGACTCAAGATCGCAATCAGGGTATGTGTTTTGTTTAAATAGTGGTGTTGTAAGCTGGAAAAGTTCGAAGCAAGAGATAGTTGCTAATTCTACTATAGAATTTGAGTATATTGCTGCCTCAAATGTTGTAAAAGAGGCAGTATTGACCAAGAAGTTCGTAACAGAACTTGAGGTAGTTCCCAGCATTGTGGAGCCTATAAGGCTCTACTGTGACAATAGTGGAGCAATAGCACAAGCTAAGGAACATAGATCACATCAGCGATCCAAGCATATACTTAGGCATTATCATCTCATCTGAGAAATACTTGAATAAGGAGATGTTAAGATATGTAAAGTGCACACTGATGAGAACATTACTGATCCACTCACCAAACCTCTTGCACAACAAAAGCATGAGGGACACACTAGATCATTAGGCATTAGGCAAATGTCTGATTGGCTCTAGTGCAAGTGGGAGATTATTGGTGTATGCACTATGAGCTATTAATGTATCAATTTTAACTTATCAATAAAATTAGTATTTTAAGTTTTTAGACTAATTTCAATGCTCTTTATCCTGGAATAATAGGTCATATGAGAATTATTCCTAAAATGTCCCTAATCAAGTATTTACATGGGGACATGTAAATACATTAAGATTAGTGTGTGAATGTACTGATGATTTGATCTCATAAATCATGGATATATGATATCAAGTCTTTACACGGGTAAATATTAAGAGTAATGTTGTACTGGACAGACCCACCATGAGAACGTTGCATGGATCGTTACATGAATGTCATAAACGGTTCTCAATGTGATAATGGTATATAGTCCTTCGACCTGAAGTCACTACGATTCCTACATAAGGAGTTTATTATTTTAATACAATCAAACATTATCTGTAATAAGATAACCATAAAGATTGTGATTAGGCAATAGACAAATTATGCAGAGGATGTGAATGATGTAGATGGAATTTGTCTCTCCTATATGACAGGAGTGATATCTATGGGCCACTTGATGGAGTGAGACTAACGAAATACATGACTATGCTAGGACAAATAAATATTAGATATTTATTTTGTAAAGTCTACTTTGGTATCAGGTAAAATGAATTGGGCTATACAAGGATGACGACGACCATGCATTGGGCCTAATTAGATATCGTGACAAAAGGAATAAATATATAAAATAATTATCACTTATAGGTCATGTCGATGATAAATAATATTCAGACATAATAATGTATTGCTAGATACCGCTCTTAGTTTATATTAATAATAAAATAGTTTATTATTAATATAACGAAATATTTTACCTATAAGGTCACACACATAGAGTAAGCCCACCAGAGGATAGTTTTATTTTAGTTGGACTGAAAATAAAACTATTTGGGCCTAACTTATTTAGAATAAGTCAGCAGCCCAATGTTTAATGAGATCCCAGATCAAGACCTAAGCCTATATATAGAGCATGAGATGCTCATAGGCTGCTGCTCAAATTAGATTACAATCAAATTCCATACTAGCATTCGGATATTTGGTTTTCTAGTGGAAGTGCTCGTGTGGACTCCTAAGGGAGAAGCTACAATTGCTTCGATCGAGGAACTCGTTGTGCGTCTACAAGAGTGAATCCCTAAATCAAAACTTTAAAATCATAATGCTTTGAGACATTTGTATTTGCAATCCTTATTTTTAGGAATCCTTTGTGTTTCCGCCACCTAACCCTGATGGGATTCCCTAATAAATGGGGATCATTGAAGCCTCATCTATTTCAAGAACAACAAAATCAGCAGGAATGAAAAATTTACCCACTTTAATCGGGACATCTTCTAAAATACCTACAAGATATTTAACAGACCTATCCGCTAATTGTAATAACATCCTAGTAGGTTTCAGTTCACTCAATCCTAACTTTTCAGAAACGGACAATGGCATTAAGCTAACACTAGCTCCTAAATCACATAATGCTCTATCTATTGCCATGTCACCAATTATACAAGGGATAGAGAAACTACCTGGATCCTGGAGCTTGGGTGCAGCTTGGATCAGTGCACCACACTCTTCAGTAAGTGCCACAATACCATCCTCTTCTAACCTTCTCTTGTTGGACAATATCTCCTTTAGAAACTTTACGTATGTAGGCATCTGCTGTAAAGCATCAGTAAAAGGAATATTAATATAAAGTTTTTTCAAAACTTTAAAAAACTTACGAAACTACTTATCCAACTTAGCCTTGGCTAAACACTGAGGATATGGTATGAGAGGTTGGTATGGGTTAACCACCTCTTTCTTCTCTTGCTTCTTTTCCTCCAAAACAGATGGAGTTAATGGGGTCTATCCAGTTGAGGATCCTTTTCCATAGGTATACTTGGACCTTCATACTATGATTGGATGGGCCTGATTCTAGTTTTCCAGGAAATGTTCTTGGAACTCATGAAGAATTTGAGGCTTGTTGGGCTATTTGGTTTTCTAACATCTTGTTGTGAGTAGCCAATGAGTCCACCTTCAATGTTAAGTTCTTGATTGCCTTAGAAAATTCATCATTCAGCTTCAGCTGAGTAGTCATAAATGTTTCCATCAAAGATTCTTGCTTAGATTTTTGTGGAGCAAAGGATCCTTATGATGATTTAAAATTATTATAACTACTTTGGAATGGATGGGACGATTTTGGAAACCTGGTGGCCCCATTTGCTGTCTAAAATTATTTCTATAATTGCCACCATAATTCCCAATTGCATCCACTTGATGCGCCTCTGGCGTAACTTGAGGTACTCCCAGCTGGCACCCTGTAGCTAAATGACCTGAAACACCACATACCTCACAAATGACATTAGTAGTACCTGTACCTAGTTTATCAAATTTAAGATTTAAAGCCTCAATTTTAGCTATGAGTAATGACATAGCATCAAGAGGATACTTACCAGGAATTTTTATTATCGAGTGTCTTTCTAAAGACCATTGGTAGGTATTCTATGCCACTTCTTTTATAAGGTTGTAGCCCTCCTCCATGTTTTTACTCATGAAGGCTCCGCCAGCTGCAGCATCTAGAGTAATTTTCTAGTTTAAGGCTAAACCATTATAGAATATATGAATAGTTAGCCATCTCTCAATCCCATGGTGTTGACATTCCCTAAGCATCTCCTTATACCTTTCCCAAGCATCATATAAAGTTTCATCATTTTTCTGGTTGAAAGTGATGATTTGCTTCCTCAGTTAGTCAGTTTTGCTCCGAGGGTAATATTTGTTAAGGAAAGCCTGGGAGAGTTTCTCCTAAGTTGTGATCAAGCCTTCTGGTAATGAGTAAAGCCATGCTCTAGCCTTGTCCCTCAGAGCAAATGGAAATAGCTTGAGGTGAATTGCATCGTTTAAGACCCTATTCACCTTGAGTGTATCACAATACTCAAGGAATATTTGAAGATGTAGATTTGGGTCTTTGGACGGTAATCCTCCGAATTGATTCTGTTGGACCATAGAGAGTAAGGATGACTTCAGCTCAAAATTATTAGCATCGATCGTGGGTCTGGTAATGCTAGACCCTCTCCCCACCGCATTAGGTGTAGCAAAATCACGTAATGCCCTATTATCCATTTCTCCTGTATTATCTTGACTTGTTGATGTAGCTTCTTGCTGTTTTTGTGCTTCCTAATTTTCTGAAACAACCATTCTATTTCTGGATTGAATATAGTACTAGAACTGGAGCTTTTTCACATAAAGGGTCTACAAATAACACACGAATCAAGCATAATATAGTTCTCAGAATAAATAAAATTAAGAATAAAACAAAAACAAAAACGTCTAATATAATCAAATCATGGTCAACCAATATTGGGGGAAACACAATCCCCGTCAACGGTGCCATAAACTTGATACGTCCGTTCTGTAAGCGTACGGTTATCCAAGTAATATAAAAGATTATCGTCTCCACAGGGATTGTGCCCAAGTACTAGTTCACTATGATTCAATTATCTAGACAACTGATATGAATTAAAAAGAAGTTCACTATGAATAAAATTTAAAATGCAAAAACAAAAATCTCAAAGCACTCGGAAAACTAAAAATCAATCGCTTCAAAGAGTCAATCAAGGGATGAATCTTGGGATTTAAAGGGTTCATATGCTTAATAATTGAATCTTTGTAATTTCGTTTCCGCCAATTATGAAGATCAGTTTCTAAGGTACATTTTCCTAATGTTATTAGCAACCTTCTCTCAAAGCCTTACTAAAGCACCTAATCCCCAAAGAACAACGTTTGATTTGTAAATTAGATCCTTTATTGATTTATGAAAATCCCTTAATCCTCAAAAGTTCTTGTCTATCCAATAGCCAAAAGAACTTAGGTTCAATTTATGCTTTCAAATTATATACCCACTCTTATGGCCTATATAATTTAGAATCAATTATGCTTCTCTCGAAGTCTCGTAGAGGCATTAAGCAATCATCCAAATTGAATATAGAACATGAATTGGATAAAAGGAGAAAATTATAGAGTAGTTGAGTCAATTATCAATACATACTACCCCCTTAATCCCAAGAAAAGGGGTTTAGTTCATCATAACGTTAAATACAAAATCATAAAATCCTAATTCAAATCCCAACATTGAATAGCTTCCCAAATTACAAATCTTAGATTTAGAAAAAAGAAAAACAAGCTCTCACTTAATTAATCTCAATCTTCCCCGAAGTGATGAATTGGTTGTCTCTTCGTTGTTGATCCTTGAATCCCCGTTGAAATTTTCCTAGAAAAGTTCTCTCAATCCTTGGCTTAAGTCTCTGTGTCTTGATCTATGTGTTACCCCCTCTTTTTATGCAGCATAGTGACCCAAAAACTAGGGTTCTGAACTTAGCGCGCAAAACCCACGGCTTGTGGAAATTTTCCACAGCCGTGGATCGTGACAGGGTCCCCTAGTGCTTAATTTCGTCTATTCTGATAGCAAGAACCATGGCCCGTAGGAATTTTCCACGGCCGTGGGTTTTGTTCAAGTGCATTTTTCTCTGATTTGCTTTCCTAGACCAGTGAGAACCACAGCCTGTGAGAATTTCCCATGGCTGTGGGTTCCAAAAAGGCTCTCCACTTGTCATTTTCTATTCCTTTGAGGCCTAGGAGGGTTCCACTTGCATGTTTCTTTTTTCCAAGGGTCAGAATGGACTTGCTTTTGAGTTTTTGATGACTTGAGCTTTCTTTCATTCGTATGATGTTTAACAATTATTTCTAATTCTCTAGCATATGGGCCTGTAACATCATAATTCCTCCAAAACTGACATACCCAAGTAACACATGCGGAATGAAAAGAAATATTTGAGATAAAGGGGGGAAAACAAATAACATGACCTAAAATAAGGATGAAATAACCCTAAAACTAATGCAATTTAACCACTTATTAGAAGCTGCTTATTTGTGTTTGTTCCCTTTCTCTTTAGCAAGAAAAGGAAAAGAATGGATCTAATCTCATCCAAATCTGAGTCTAAATAGCTGGAGTATAGTGGAGAAGAAGTTTTTGTAAAAAAATTTTCTTCCATTCCACTTTATTAAAGCCAAGTCAGACATTTCTACATTTAAGCAGGGGCCAGATAAACCATTCTGTGAAGCTTAGGAAAGATTTAAGTCATTGCTAAGGAAATGTCCAAATCATGGGTTTGAAGACATTGCACAACTTAATATCTTTTACAATGTTTTAAGACCTGATACCAAGATAATTCTAGATGTTGCTGCAGGAGGAACTATGATGACTGTGGATGTTGAACAAGCCACCAGAATAATAAATGCATTATCTTCCACTGATCATCAAGCTCAGCATGATCGACACCAAGTTCACAAAAAGGGAATATTGGATTTAAATACCACTAATACCATTCTAGCTCAGAAAAAAATTTGACTCAACAAATAGAAGCCTTGACACAATAAATGGCAAAGCTACCACAACAACTACATGTTGTAGATTCTTCCTCTGCATCTACAAATCAACCATATTTAAAATGTGATTTTTTAGAGGTAATCATCCAAATAGCCAATGTTCTCATCAAAGAGGCCAACAGGAAAAGTCCATTTATTACATGAACAACCTAGGGCAACAAGGTAATTTCAATTTAAATTATTCTAACCCTCCTTTTTAGGGTTAGAGACATTAGTAAAATCAAGGTACAAATTGGAAACAAGAAGCAGGTCCATCCAACAGGCCACATTATCAGTAAAACTTCTTTTCCTTGATAGAAAAGACTTCTAAGCTAGAAGACACCTTGGAGAAATTCATGCAGGCTTCATTGACTAACGAGAAGAATACAGAAGCATCAATTAGAAATTTGGAAACTTAGGTCGAACAACTTGCTCGTCAAATTGCTGATCAATAAGGTTATCAATATAGAGCCAACACTCAGCAGAACCTAAAAGAGCATTGTAAGGCAATCACTACTCATAGTGGCAAGATTTTAGGGAAAGGTGTGAGTGAAAATGAGAGGATAAAAGTAAAGGTTACGAGTGAAAAAGAAAAATATGTTAAAAAAATTGAGTGATGGTGAGGAGGAAGTTAAGAATGAGAGTGAAAAAAAAGTAGAAGTAGAAGAGGAAACAAATAAAAAGAGTGAGTTTGTAAATAAAGAGAGAAATAAGAAGAAAGAAAAAAAGAGTGATAAGTGTAAGGAGAAAGTGAAAGCTCCATTTTCATAATTGAAGAATCTGCCTTATCCTAAAAATCCTTCCAAGAAAGACAAAGAAAGACATATTACAAGATTTATAGATATCTTCAAGTGATTACAGATTAACATTCCTTTTGTGAAAGCTATAGAGCAGGTTCCTCCATATGCAAAATTCATGAAGGAACTACTTTCTAAGAAGAAGAGATTTTCAGAAGAGACTGTGAAATTGGAAGCAGGATGTAGTACCATTATTCACAAGGCATTGCCACAGAATATGAAGGATCTAGGAAGCTTCACCATTCTAGTTACTATTGGTTTTTTGCCAGTGGGAAAGCTTTGTTGGATCTCAGTGCTAGCATAAATTTAATGCGATTGTCCATGTTAAAGAGGATTGGAGATTTGGAGGTTAGGCATACCAGAATAACTTTGCATTTGGCTAACAGGTCAATGAAATTCCCTTATAGTGTAGTAGAAGATGTCTTGGTGAGAGTTAATAAATTTGTGTTTCCTATGGATTTTATGGTAATGGACAACGAGAGGTATTCTAAAGTGCCATTAATTCTAGGAAGACCATTTATGAAGACTGCCAAGGTTATCATTGATGTGGATGATGGAAAAAATTTAAGTATGGGTGCAAGATGATGAAGTGAATTTTGATGTATTTGAAGCTACAAAGCATCCCTCGGATAAACAATGTTGTTTCAGAATTAATGTAGAAGAAGTAGTCCAATGGGAGGCAAGCAAATTGAATACTTCTGGTTTACTTGAAAAAGCTCTTATTTGTGCTGTTAATGAGCTTAGTGATGATAAAGCTGAAGATGTAGAAGAAATCTTAAAGGACTTTGATGCTAATAAATCCATTCCACCAAACAAAGTCCATAGAGGAGCTACCAACAAAGTGTGAAGTGGAAGCGCAGAAGCTGGAGCTAAAAGCCTTACCTTCCCATTTAAAGTATGTTTTCCTTAATGAAGAAGGTCAAAAACTTATGTTGATCAGTAGCAATCTTTCCAAATTAGAGGAGGAGTATAACACCCCGGTTCTCCGGACCCGATGTAATCATCATAATTAAATAATAAAAACATGAGTAAATTTTTTGCATTCAAAAATAGTTTCTAAACACCATCTCGACTACACCAAGACTCGAACCACAGAAAACTAAAGAGTGAGATTTAGTAACCTATAACTGGATCGAGAAATCGTTTGCCCATAACGGTATACAAAATAATAGAGTTTACAGCAGAAGAAGAATGTGTATACCGGACATACGCCTAGTCCCATATATGAAGATATGAGAAAAGGCTCGGCAAGCATACAAAGGCATATCATAAGCCTAATAGATAACCATCATCTTTCACATAATTTCATGAACATGCAGTGCCTAAGATATATGTATATACATATCTATATTGTCATGCAGCATACATCTCCAACATTCATATTCATAAGTGACCATAACCAGTTCAACCTCAAATTTATATATCATCATCACTTATGTTTTCCCAAAATAATTATACCATCGACATTCCATTATATACCAAATAGGTATAATCCAATGCCTCCAATAGTAATCCATCATCCACATTTGTATGTATTCACAGTTCATCCATCAACATCAATAATTAACAATATCATAATATTCATTTTATACATAACTCATTAAATTACAAACGCTGCTGGCCAAGGCATTCCATTACCACTATTTTACCTTCACAAAAGTTTTACTTTAAAAATATCTTCTTCCCATGGCATTCCTGCATCAATACTAAAAAGTAGACCACATGGGAGAGTGAGTTATACATTTCAAATGACGATATGAATACAATTGAAATTATGTGCACATGCATATCAATATCATGTATGCTTTGCTAAACACATCAATTATCATTATAGATTATTAATTCAACAATATAAACTTATTTCATACTTATTAATCAAATCATAGCAAAGCAAGCATATACACATCTATCGCATCACCACAATTGGCCAACATCACCAATGGCGACCATTTAGGTCTCTTCTCAAAGCCACCATGGGCTATCATGATAATCATCAATCATAATTAATCATGTCCAACATTATAATGGGTCATAACACACATATCGTCATATTCAACAACATTTTAGATATACTCATATCATTTATTAATCATATGTGGTCTTTTAGGTATTTAATTACCCATCTCATCAACACCATATAACTATCTCAATCATCATCAATCATCATCATATTCTGGCATATCTCTATGCTATATGCAAATGCTCTTATGGCTAATGCATATGCATAATGGAATAGATAACAACAAATGCGGATCCGACTGTGGGAAATAAACACCAAATTGTGGGTCAAGCATAGGTGTGCTACTATACCCCTACTGCAGTAGTAAAATGTGTACACATATCTCATAATGCATGCATATTCACCATATTTTTACTGGTACCAAACCGCATCGCCCATAATACAACACCTGACCATTTTCACCATGACCGCGGTAAACAACATAATCAATATATAGTGTTGCGGGACGGCCAGATCTCAAATCATGGCGGCTGTGATCCCATGGACCACCAGGGTCACCTACTCATCAAGAGCCACCCCCCACAAGGGTAGGCCACATGTAGCTCCCCGTAGCAATACATGGGCGGCTTCGTGACTCACACACCGAGCCATAGGGGAAACAATATATTGCTCGTGCACTAAGCCACCCTCCCACTGGGTCGGCCGAGGGAACTCCCCTAACGTTCCAACATCGGCGGCTATGATATACCATGGATGCAATGCAATGCAGATCAAATGCATTCTCACTCTATGCATCCTAAATGCCACTCATCAATCATCATCATAATAATCACCAACACCACCATATACACCTTAGTGGATTTTATAATTGTTGGTTTAGCCATTGCTTTCAAGTTTTATATGTGGCATTTCATTTAACATCTTTCATATATATATATATATATATATATTTCATATCACACATGCAAGATAATACTTGCAATCAACCACAATGGCATCACACCATTACATAGTATTCATCAATATTACCATATTTTCATTCAGTGGGTTTTCATCTTATTATTCATTACCATTGTCTCATGTATACATATATATATATATATATATTGGTGTGGCATTCACAACATTTTCATTATTATATTTCATACCACACATACAAGATCATGCTTGTATCATACACAATGGTACACAACACTTTATCAATAACAATATACACCTCTTTGTGCAAGAGAGTGCTTAACATTATCATCTATCATTATTTAATGTCATTTTTCTCTAATTCATCAATTTATGTCGTATACCATGTCATTCAATTATCCCTTCATTAATTTCAAATTCGCCCAAGGATATATCTCATAATCCTATCATCAGGTTCTCAATATCATCCTTTCATTACTCCACCCTTAGTGGTAATTATATCACAATTAACTCATTCCCAATTGTATTAATTAATTCCAGCCACCACCATGCCATATCACCATTAAATCACCCTTTATACATCCCCTCAATCATCTTATAATAACAAGGAAGGGGTCCATCAATGGCCCAGGGCCAAGAAAATAAAATAATTTCAAACTGGGGAAAACTCGCTCAAGCAAGATTCACCTTCGCTTGAGCGAGACAGGCCAGGCTCGCTTGGGCGAGCCCCAGCGTGCGTAAGCGAGAAGCTCCCAGGGGTGTGTTTACACTCGCTCGCTTGAGCGAGACTCCATTCAATTAGTCACTCCCTTAAGCGAGACAATTATAAAGCATCAGGTACCTCACTCACTCAAGCGACCCATGCTCGCTTGAGCGAAAATCTTCCAGTGCCATATTTTAGGCTCGCTCGCTTGGGCGAGCTTCAACTTGCCACACCTCTCACCTAAGCGAGATTTATCCAGTACTATTTGTCCAGTGGCTACCTCAACCATATCACACGCGTCTCGCCTAAGCGAAACCTCATCTCGCCTGAGCGAGATTGGGCCAGAGGCCAATTCTCTGAAGCAGGGGACTCTCGCTTGAGCGAGATCCCATCTCGCTTAAGCGAGATTATCAGGACATGCCTAAACACTTAAGTTTATCACTCGCATTCACATATCCATATCCTTGTCATGTACAATTTGACCAAAACTAACCTTTCTCATACATTATTTTATGTATTTAGGACTTGGTTCAACAATACACACATTACCATTTTAAATCCTAATTCATCAACTATACAAAGAAAGATTTAAGACACTTCTCATCACTACACCACTCATCTCAAAACAATCCTCTACACTTTGTTTAACTCGTTCATTCATAAATTTTTACCATCATTTAGTTCATGTCCAACCAAGGGACTATCAAGAACTTATTATTAACATCATATATACATATATTTTTATAACAATCAACATAAGCCAAGCCATCATTCATCACTTCAACAATTCAATCATATAAGACATTCATGGCAAGGCATTGCATGAGTTCATACATTTACATAATTAACAATTATTCACTCATGCAAATTTGAAATGTAAACTCCTCTCCTACCTCGAGAGAAGAATCGCAATCCAACGCTTCGATTGCCTCGATCGTTCTGTATCATCGTCCGGAACACAATCCTATCACAACAAATATATATGCTATTAATACTATCACAAGGCTCCATCTCTCAAAACTCATTATTTAGTCCTAGACTTGCTTACACTCCGAATTCATATGTTCATGTTAGGCTTCGGGAATTCCTTTCCCAAAACCAAGATTCTCTAAGTTTCAAAGGGTTAACAATCCGAACAACAACAACACCATGGCCGATATCCATAAGGCTTCTAAATCATCTCATGAATCACTCAACTATCATCACCAATTAACAATTCCCAAATGGACATATCAAGACTTAAGACTTCATCAATTCAAATATCCATTTCCTTAGTCCACTATTAACGGTTTGCAACCATTATCAACATCATAAACATCAACACTTAAGACTAATCCCTCAAATCAACATACCTATATACATGCATATATCATCATTTGCAACTCATGACTTAGTTCACCATTTTATCAACATCAATATTCAACCCCTATCCTTCAAAAATTCATTTCCATGTATAAAATCATTCTAAGGACCAAAAATCATCAAGATTACCTATTTAGCCAAAATCCCCAATTTATCAAATTTAGGGTTTTTATCAAAATCAACCAATCAATATCAATCTTTACCATCTTCATAAAACATTTCATCCATAATAATATTCATCCACATTGGGTACTATCCCATATTCAAGAATCACCCATCTAAACTATTCAAGCCTAGGGTTTCCATTTCCACCCACATGCAAGGTTTCTAACATTAATATCACAAGCCCAAACATCATAAACCACAAATGAAATAACATGGAGGCAAGAAATCATTACCTCACCTCCATGCATCACCAAAACGAAAATGAGAGTGAAGAAGAGGGAGATGACCATTGCAAGCTCCCAAGCTCCATGAATGCTTCACATTTCCAAGCTTAGCTTTTGTTTTTGGCAAGAGAAAGAAGAAGAATGGAAATGGGCGGTTTTGACCATGGAGGAAGGGAGAAGAAGAAGAAAAATGTGGAGGAGGGTGAGAGAAGAAGATACCACCAAAAATGAGAAAAAGAGAGAGAGGTTAGTGTAAAAATTGGACATTGTCCAATGGGTAAAGCCATGCATCTTTGACATTTGTCCATTGGGTCATAAAACCCCATTAACCATTGTATAATAGCATGAAAAGTAGAAATGGGAGAGAGAGAGAAGGTAGACGGCTGGCATAAAGAGAAGAAAGGGAATTTTCATTTTCTTTTAATTCCATTTTGGCTCGTATTTTCCCCGTTTATTATCATACGTCGAGTCCAATTAATTATTTCCTTAGCACTAAAAATTATTCCAACTATACCATCATAACCACAATAATTTTCTGAACATCCTAGGCCCATCAATTATTTAATTTGATCAAGTGGGTCACACATCATCCGTTAAATCATCCGATTCTGGTAAATCTCGATTTACTGATAATTCACCTCTAATGTCTAACGAGATCCCCCATAATTATTTAACTATAAATAATTAGTTATCATTATCCAATAAATTTATTTTCTTTAAAATCTGGGATGTTACAAGGAGCAATTAATTAATGTACTTAAAAGAAATGCAAGATCAATAAGAGGGACATTAGAGGAGCTAAAAAGAATCAGCCCCTCCTATTATATGCACAAGATCTTGATGGAGTAGGAATATAAGCCGGTTACACAGCCACAAAGGTGATTTAATCCAAGCATGAAGGAAGTAGTCAAGAAGGAAGTGGTGAAACTCTTAGAAGCAGGCATGATTTACCCTATTTCAGACAGTGCCTAGGTGAGTCCTATGAAAGTGGTTCCAAAGAAGGGTGGAATGGTTGTGGTTTAGAATGAAAAAAATGAATTAATTCCTACTACAACGATCACTAGATGGCGAATGTGCATCGACTATAGGAAGCTCAATCAAGCCAACAGGAAAGATCATTTTCCATTACCTTTTATGGATCAGATATTGGAAAGATTGGTGGGCCAAGCTTATTATTGTTTTTTGGATGTTATTTTGGATATAATCAAATAGCGGTGGTTCTGGAGGATCAATAGAAAACTGCTTTTACTTGTCTCTTTGGTGTCTTTGCCTATCCGAAGATGCCATTTGGACTTTGTAATGCTCCAACCATATTTCAAAGGTGCATGTTTGCTATCTTCGTGGATTTGGTAGAGAAATGTATTGAGGTATTTATGGATGACTTTTTGGTGTTTGGATCTTCATTTGACCACTATTTGGATAACTTGGACACTGTGTTAAAGAGATATGTTGAAACCAATTTAGTTTTAAATTGGGAAAAATTCCAATTTATGGTGACAGAAGGAGTGGTACTAGGCCACAAGATTTCAGATAGGTGCATTGAAGTTGATAGAGAAAAGGTGGAAGTCATTGAGAAACTACCACCACCAGTGAATGTTAAAGGGATCCGAAGCTTTCTTAGCCATGCAGGATTTTATAGGCGATTCATCAAGGATTTCTCTAAGATTTCCAAGCCATTGAGTAACTTGTTAAATAAGGATACTCCCTTTAATTTTGATGATAATTATTTATCTGTTTTTGAATTACTGAAATAAAAGTTGATTTATGCTCCTGTAATGGTTGCTCCAGATTGAAAACTTAATTTTGAGCTAATGTGTGATGTGAGTGACTATACAATAGGAGCAGTCTTAGGACAAAGGAAATCTAAAATTTTTCATGCTATACATTATGTTAGTAAAGTTCTGAATGAAGCACAAGTAAATTATGCTACAACCAAGAAGGAACTTTTAGTAGTGGTGTATGGTTTGGAAAAGTTTAAATTTTATCTAATTGGGTCTACTGTGATTATTTATACTAACCATGCGGCTCTCAAATATTTGTTGAACAAACCTAACTCGAAGCTAAGATTGCTTCATTGGATTTTGTTGTTGTAGGAATTTGATTTGGTCATTAAGGACAAGAAAGGAAATGAGAATTACATAGCTAGCTATCTCTCTAGGATCACCAACAAAGCAGTCACAAATGCTCAAACTGAAATTGATGAAGATTTTCCTTATGAGAAACTGTTGTTGATTCAGGAAAGAATGTGATTTACAGATATGGCTAATTTTAAAGTAGTTAGGGTTATTTTAGATGATCTAAATTAAGTGTTTGAAGTAGGCACAACAATTTGTATAGGATGATCCATATTTGTTAGAGATTGGATCAAACAATATCTCGAGAAGATATGTTTCCTAGGAAGAGGCAAGGAGTATTTTATGGCATTGTCACAACTCGGCATATGGAGGTCACTTTAATGAGGAAATGACTGATGTAGGCTCTTCATGCACTTTCTTGAAGAGAGATGGATCTAGGGCTCTTTCTCCTATCTTCCTTCAAAGCAAGCTTGAGACTTCTTCTTCAAGGCAAGGGAAACCGAAAAACTAAAGCCTAAACTAGAGGAGAGTGACGCAAAAACAAAGGAAAAGAGAGTGGAAATGGAAGGAAAGAAGGTGGACAATGGAGGAAGGCTTAGAAAAAAAGGAGGGGGAAAGGTTGGAGGCCCCTTCCTAAGGTGGAGGAAGATAACTCCACTCACCACCAAGGGAGGGAGAAACCCCTTGGATAAGAGCTTGAGAGAGCTCTCAAATTCTAGAGAGAAGGAGGAGAATCTCTCACTAGGAAACACTTAAGTGCTCTCAAATTTTGCAAATGAATTAATGGTGGTTGATTACAAAAGGAGAAGCCCTTATATAGGCCATGGAGGATTTCGGCCAAGGACTAGAAGAGTGGGCTTGATCATGACTCCAAGGCCCATTAAGAGAAAAGATGAGCAAATGGCCTATACATGGCCCAAAAGGAAAAGTACAAGGCCCAAAAGTGGCCCATTTGACCTTGCAAGGCCCAAATCTATCCTATAAGCCTAGAGAAACTATTTAGAAAGTATATTACAAGTAAAGTACACATAGATCCTCATAGGTTCCTTATTGGGCTTAGGCCCACTAGAAGAGAGAAAAGAGAAAAGGGCTTTATGGATGCTCACTTTGGCCCGTTTGGTCTTTGCCTTTGTGAGGGGACCTCTATATGCTTCAAGTCCTTTCTCCAATGTAGTGTGAGGGTCTTCCTTGGGTATGTCCACATTATGCTCCCCCTCTTCAAAAGGATTTGTCCTCAAATCAAAGGCATCATCCTCATCATCTATATCAAAGGGAGACAAATCAGTTATATTAAAAGAAGCACTCACACCATAATCTCCTGGTAGATCTAGGACATAAGCATTATTATTAATTTTCTTGAGAATTTGGAAAGGCCCATCACCTCTAAGGTTGAGTTTGGATTTTCTCAAGTTAGGAAAGCGTTCCTTTCGAAGGTGTAACCAAACCCAATCGCCAACCTCAAAGGTGATCTCCTTTCTTTGTTTATTTACACAACGAGCATAATGTTCATTTTTAGTTTGTATTTGGTGTCTAACCTTCTCATGAAAATCTTTGATAAATTGGGCCTTTGCCTCTCCATCCATATGAAGGACAGAGTCAGAAACCTCAATGGGTAAAAGGTCCAAGGGTGTGAGAGGGTTAAAACCATATACAACCTCAAATGGACTATGCTTGGTTGTGGAGTGTTGTACCCTATTATATGCAAACTCAATGTGGGGTAAACACTCATCCCAAGATTTTACATTTTTGTGTACTAAGACCCTAAGAAGTTGTGAGAGGGTCCTGTTTACTACCTCGGTTTGGCCATCCGTTTGAGGATGACAAGTTGTGGAAAAGAGGAGTTGTGTTCCTAGCCTTGACCAAAGAGTTTTCCAAAAATGGCTTAGGAATTTGGTGTCCCTATCAGAAACAATGGTTTTGGGTACACCATGTAATCGCACAACCTCTTTAAAGAAGATCTTAGCAATATGACTAGCATCATCAACCTTATGGCAAGGGATGAAGTGAGCCATCTTGCTAAACCTATCCACAACCACAAAGATAGAATCCATTCCCCTTTGGGTCTTAGGCAGGCCTAACACAAAGTCCATTGATATATCAATCCAAGGTGCACTAGGTGTTGGCAAGGGAGTATATAAACCACTAGGTGAAAGTTTTGATTTAGCCTTTCTACAAACAATACACCTAGAGCAATGTTTTTGAACATCCTTTTTCATTTTGGGCTAATAAAAGTGTTCATGTAAGATAGACAAAGTTTTATCTCTACCAAAATGACCCATGAGTCCTCCCTCATGACTCTCTCTAAGTAGTAGATCTCTTAAAGAGCTTCGTGGAATACAAAGTCTATTGGCTTTAAAAAGATAGCCATCTAAAATGTAGAAGCCCTTATGAGATGTAGAAGTGGAAGATGAGTTAAAGATGTTTGAAAAATCAAGATCATTTGGGTACAAAGACCTAATTTCATCAAGCCCAATAACTTTGGCTCCTAGAGAGGTAAGTAAAGAATGCCTCCTAGATAAAGCATCAGCCACAGTATTGGTTTTGCCATTCTTATACTTGATGACATAAGGAAATTGTTCCAAATACTCAACCCACTTAGCATGCCTTTTGTTTAACTTATGTTGCCCTTTGATGAATTTCAAAGATTGGTGATCACTATGTATCACAAATTCTTTTGGGATTAAGTAGTGCTCCCAAGTTTGTAGGGCTCTAATTAAGGCATAAAATTCCTTATCATATATGGGATAGTTAATAGTGGCCCCATTAAGTTTTTCACTAAAGAAAGCTATGGGGTGACCTTCTTGTAAAAGCACAGCTCCTATGCCTACATTAGATGCGTCACACTCAAGCTCAAAGGTTTTAGAAAAATTTGGAAGTTTTAGAATTGGAGCATGAGTGAGTCTATCTTTGAGATCTTGAAAGGCTTTGTCTTGCCTAGGCCCCCACACAAAAGAAACATTCTTCTTAACCAACTTATTTAAAGGGGAGGCTAGGGTTGAAAAATCTTTCATAAATCTCCTATAGAAACTTACGAGACCATGGAAACTTCTTATTTCACTCACATTTTTAGGTGTAGGCCAATCTTGGATTGCCTTAACCTTAGAGTGATCTACCTCAACACCTTTAGAACTAACTACAAAACCAAGAAAGACAATGGAATCCATGCCAAAAGAACATTTTTCAAAGTTAGCATAAAGATTGTTTGTTCTCAAGGCAAGCATAACTTGTCTTAGGTGGATTAGATGAGAGGTCATGGACTTTGAGTACACAAGAATGTCATCAAAGTATACCACCAACAAAATGCCCTATGAAATCCCTTAAAACATGGTTCATAAGTCTCATGAAGGTACTTGGTGCATTAGTTAGGCCGAAAGGCATCACTAACCACTCATAAAGGCCAAGTTTGGTTTTAAAAGCGACTTTCCATTCATCTCCTTCTTTTATTCTAATTTGGTGATAGCCACTTTTAAGATCAATCTTGGAGAAGATTGTAAATCCACTAAGCTCATCTAACATGTCATCAAGCCTAGGTATAGGATGCCTATACTTGATGGTGATGTTATTAATGGCTCTATAATCCGTACACATTCTCCATGAACCATCTTTCTTGGGTACAAGTAAAACCGGTAATGCGCAAGGGCTTAAACTTTCTCTAATCCAACCTTTGGAAAGTAGTTCATTCACTTGATTTTCTATTTCTAAACTTTCCTTAGGGTTGCATCTATAGGCAGGTCTATTTGGTAAACTAGCCCTAGGTATAAGGTCTATTTGATGCTCAATGCCCCTTATAGGAGGTAACCCCTTTGGAATGTCTTTTGGGAAGAGGTCTTTAAATTCTTGTAAGATATTTTGGATCCCTTTGGGCAAGGGGGGAGGAGAGGTGCCCATTGAACACAAGGAAGTGTTAGGGATATCTTTTGGATATATGATCAAGCAATGCTTTTGTGAAAACATGGCATGTTTCACATCATATTTTGTTGCGAAGAGATTAGGTTGGGAGTCATTATAGACAACAACTCCTTTCCCTTTATTGTCTTTTTTGTTTTTCTTTGGTTTTTCTAAACTCACATGGGAAGAAGATCCTAACTCTTTTTCTCTCTTAGCTTTCATTTGGATTTGGTCTTTGGCTACTTGTTGTGGAGTTAGAGGATGTAATACTATCTTCTTACCATCTAGTTTAAATGTGAGGGTGTTAGTGAACCCCTCATGAAGGACCTTCCTATCAAATTGCCAAGGCCTTCCTAAAAGTATATGAGTTGTTTCCATAGGTACTACATCAAATTTGACTTCATCTCTATATGTGCCTATGGTGAAATTGATTAGGACTTGCTTATTGACTACCATTTCCCCTTTTTCATTTAACCATTGTAATTTGTAGGGACTTGGATGGTCTATGAGCTCTAATCCCATCTTTTTGACTAGTCTTTGGCTTGCAACATTTGCACAACTCCCACTATCCACAATGAGAGAACATAATTTGTCATTAATGTAACATCTTGTATAAAAGATGTTCTCTCTTTGTGTTGTATCATTGAGTTTTACATGACTACCAAGCAACCTTCTAATCATGTACAACTCACCATCATCCCCTAAAATATGCTCACTGTCACTGGAATCACTACTAGAGTCATTACTTGAATAGTGAGAATCAGAATTAGACTCTGATTGACTTGAGTAGGTTCCATTGGTTTTTAAAATCATTGTTCTTTTTGTTGGACAGTCTGAAGCAATGTGTCCTCTTCCAAGGCACTTAAAACATTTTATGGAAGAAGATCTAAAGGATTGTGGTTTTGATGATGGATCATGCTTATCATGTTGATTGCGAAAGACTTTGCCATTTTTGTGTAACTCACTTTGGGGTTTAGAGGAGGAAGCGCCCACTTCTCTCTCTCTAGGGTTTCTCTCAAACTTACCCTTTATTTTCTACCCATTTTGACTTATAGGCTCTATTGTTATCCCCACTATAGGATTCTCTTTCCTTAAATTGGTTTTCTACTTTGGTGCATTGGTGGAGTAACTCTTCTATATCCACATGTGGAAGAAGTTCCACCCTATTTTTGATGTTCCTATTAAGCCCATGTAAGAACCTATGCATTAGGGTTTCCTCATCCTCTTCTAGATTGGCTCTAATCATGGCTATCTCTAAGGCTTTATAGTAATCTTCTACACATTTGGAGCCTTGGGTGAGCCTATTTAGCTTTGCTAATAGTTCACCCTTATAATAGTTAGGAACATATCTTTTTCTAAGGAGAGCTTTTAAGTCTACCCAATCATCTATGGGAGGAAAGTTGTCTCTTTTTCTCTCCTTACAAATTTGGGTCCACCAAACTAGGGCATAATTTTGGAAAGAAAGAGTTGCAATCCTAACTTTTTTATCATCTTTTATTTAATGAGAGTTGAATATTTGTTCTACCCTCATCTCCCACTCTAAGTAAGCTTCAATGTCACTTTTTCCATTGAATGGGGGAATTTCTAATTTTACCTCTCTTAAGCCTATGTCATCCCTCCTATGGTCATGGTGCCTTCTTTGTCTTGTTTCTTCCTCATTATCACTAGTGTTATGTCTTTGATTTCGTTGTCTATGCCTAGTTCTAGGGGGTTCATTATGCTCAAGATTGTTTAGCCTAGCATTAATGGTGTTTAAGCTATCCATTATGTTATGAAGCATGCTTTTGTTCTCCCTATCACTAGAAGACATCTTTTAATGTTGTCAAAGAAATTCAAGACAAAAACAAAGTATGTATAGACAAGCTAGTCGAGGAAGATGAATGCAATACAAGTGAAAAAAACACTTCAACAAACCTAAAATATCAATACTAGGTTTCTATCCTAAAAGGAAACAAAGTCCTAGGTTGTCTTTAACTAGGTTAGCCCTATGTTGCTTATGTAAATCCTAAGTTGTCCTTAACCTAAGTTGATTATGGTTGTCCTAGGATGTTGCTAGTGATTAACTAACCCTAGACAAGCCTAACCAAATTCGGTTTTGAGAAGTAGTTATCCTAACAAAATTAGTTCAACTAACTAACTAAGTCTTAACAACCCTAACCAAAAGTAATTAATTAGTTATGGAGGTTGTAACAAAGTCTAACCACTATAACTACCTAACTAAATTCGGTTATGTATTAGTTAACCCAACTAACAATTAGTTATGACAACTAGAATTAGTTCCAACCACTAACTAATTAGTTAAGACACTCAACTAACTACCAACTAACTAACTAATTATAGTTGTAACTTCTAACTAACTCTAACCAATTAACTAAAAGTAGTTAACAAACAAATGCACATGCACTATCCTAATTCGAAATTTACCAAGCAAAAGGGAAAATTATAATGTCCAAAAAGTCCAATGTCCTTTTTGTGTCCAAAATACAAGACAAAAATCCTACTACACGAAGCCTACGAATTGAAAAACTTTGCCTAAGTTCTACTAATTACAAAGCTTTTGCCTCCTTTAAAAGTGTCTTCACAAGTCCTTCTTGATGTATAAGCTCTAACTTTACCTAGCAAGAGAACACAAGGCAACAACTCCAAACAAGATTTGGTTAATAGAAATCACAAAGAAAACTTTAAACCTCACAAAAGTGTATCTCTCAAGTGTATGCCTTCTCTTAGAGATTTTCAAGCTCAATAAATTTCCACACCAATCTCAAGTGTTTCAATATGCTACCCTCACTTAATGGCGAAATGGAGTGATCTTAGAAGTCCAAAAGAATACAAACTTAAGACAAAACTTTAAGAAGCAAAAATGACAAACTAAAAAGGCTCAAGAAATAAAGGCTACTCAAATGGAATAGAATGAAGGATCAACAATTAACTTGGAATGACAAGACTCTAAAAGCAAATAAAAGTTCAAAAGAATGAAAGCTAACTTGGAATAGAATTGAAATTGACAAAACAAGACAAACAAGAAAACAAATGCAAGAAACAAAGTTTAAGGTATAACCTAGCCTAGAAACTCTAGAGTTGCAAGAACAAGCAAAGAAGTCTTAATGAACAAGTCTTAGAAATGTCAAGTAATGAAGTACTTTTCTTTTGGTATTAGTAATTTCGAAATTTGGTGATGATGTTTTGGTGTGTTTAATTCAACTTAGCAATGAGGCTTTCTTTTCAATACTCTTTTCCTTGTTTGGTACCTTTCTTTTCTTTTGATACTTTTCTTTTCTTTTGATACTTTTCTTTTCTTTTGCCTCTCAAGATTTCAAGATAACAACACCAATTTTATAATACCAAAACTGAATTGCACAAATGGTTCAACTAGTTCAATTAATGCTTCTTGCTTAAGGCAAATTATGCAACCTTCTCCTAAATTGATGTATAGGAGGTGACTAAAATCTTTTTTGACAAGTTTTGTTTTTGATGCAAGCAAGATGAAAATAGGAATGTAAAAGAGATATCCTAATAGTGCAACAAAATTAAACCTAGAATCAAACTAAGAATAGAAACTAACAATCCTAAAATTGAGTTGACTTTGGAGTGTCTTTAATGTGAGACCTCCTAACAAGAATGGAACCTTTGTAGGAGCTAATCAAGATGCTTGAATTGCTCCTAATCCACACGGTTTGCACACTAAAAAGGGAGAAGCAATTAACTTCCTAGAATTCTAGAAAAGGTTCCACATGGCACTTAACTAACTTCCTAAATTGGCTCTAACTAACAACTAACAATTAACTAACATGTAACAACAACCTAACCACCTAATAACTGAAATTAACATGTGCCAAATCTGATTTTTAGAAACTAAAACAGAATGCTAACACAAGTCAACCGAAAATGACCACAACAAGATACAAAAATTGAAACCACAAAGAAACTAGCACAAAAACTCAAAAGAACCAAGACTTTTTATGATTTTTCTATGCTAACATGGCATTAATAAGGCATATGAATGACTAAGAAACAGAATTCCAGCCAGCAAAAGAAGTGAAAACCGAAAATTAAAATGGAAGAGAAGAAGAAAAGAACCTCCCAAGGCTCAATGATACCACATGATGTAGGCTCTTCATGCACTTTCTTGAAGAGAGATGGATCTAGGGCTCTTTCTCCTATCTTCCTTCAAAGCAAGCTTGAGACTTCTTCTTCAAGGCAAGGGAAACCGAAAAACTAAAGCCTAAACTAGAGGAGAGTGACGCAAAAACAAAGGAAAAGAGAGTGGAAATGGAAGGAGAGAAGGTGGACAATGGAGGAAGGCTTAGAAAAAAAGGAGGGGGAAAGGTTGGAGGCCCCTTCCTAAGGTGGAGGAAGATAACTCCACTCACCACCAAGGGAGGGAGAAACCCCTTGGATAAGAGCTTGAGAGAGCTCTCAAATTCTAGAGAGAAGGAGGAGAATCTCTCACTAGGAAACACTTAAGTGCTCTCAAATTTTGCAAATGAATTAATGGTGGTTGATTACAAAAGGAGAAGCCCTTATATAGGCCATGGAGGATTTCGGCCAAGGACTAGAAGAGTGGGTTTGATCATGACTCTAAGGCCCATTAAGAGAAAAGATGAGCAAATGGCCTATACATGGCCCAAAAGGAAAAGTACAAGGCCCAAAAGTGGCCCATTTGACCTTGCAAGGCCCAAATCTATCCTATAAGCCTAAAGAAACTATTTAGAAAGTATATTACAAGTAAAGTACACATAGATCCTCATAGGTTCCTTATTGGGCTTAGGCCCACTAGAAGAGAGAAAAGAGAAAAGGGCTTTATGGATGCTCTCTTTGGCCCGTTTGGTCTTTGCCCTTGTGAGGGGACCTCTATATGCTTCAAGTCCTTTCTCCAATGTAGTGTGAGGGTCTTCCTTGGGTATGTCCACATTAATGACTATAGCCAAAGTCCTCCAATTTGGATTTTATTAACCTTTTCTATCTAAAGTTACCTACTCTCATGTCCAGTAATGTGATAATTGTCAAAGATCGGGCAGTATTTCAAAGAGGAATGAATTAGACCTAAATACCATTCTGGAAGTTGAAGTGTTCGATTGTTGGGGCATTGATTTTGTAGGACCATTACTATTCTCATTTTCCAATGAATACATCTTAGTTGTTGTGGATTATGTGTCCAACTAGGCTAAAGCTATAGCTATCCCTAAGGCGGATGCCAAGACGATGATCAAGTTCTTGAAAAGAAATATCTTTTGCAGGTTTGGTACTTCAAGGATGTTAATTAGTGATGGAGGATCACATTTCTATAATGTGTAACTACAAAAATGTTTAAAACATCATAGAGTAAGACATAAAGTGGCATACCCTTATCATCCATAGGCTAACGGGTAGGCTGAGGTTTCAAATTGGGAGATCAACAAATTTTGGAGAAGACTGTATCCCAAAGTAGAAAAGATTAGTCATAGAGGCTTGATGAAGCTTTGTGGGCCTACAAAACTACATACAAGGCTCCTACGAGTCTTTCTCCATACTAATTAGTCTTTGGTAAAAGTTGCCATCTACCCGTGGAACTTGAGCACAAGGCATATTGGGCAATGAAGCTGTTAGGAAATCCCTAAACATGAGCAGCGGAAAAAAAAGGGGATTCCATAGGATTTGCAAAGTTTCATGTTTCAAAGCACAAAACAAACATAAAAAAATTTGTTTTAGATTACCTCTTGAAGAACACCGAAGCAGTCGTAGCCTCGTCCTTTAGGAGTCCACACGAGCACTCCCACCAGAATCGCAACACTTGCCAACTGCTAGTTTGACGGGGTGTAGCTCTTGTAACTTTTGTGAATTTGTGTCTCACTTGAGTGAACGGCCTATGAGCATCTTATTCTCTATTTATAGGCTTAGGTTTGACCTAATTTGTTCTCTCTAAAAAGTGGGCTCCTTACTCATTCCAAATGGGTTAGGCCCAATAGCTTTATTTTAGTCCACCTAAATTAAGACAACATTTTCTGATGGGTTTACTCTATGTGTGTGACCCTACAGGTAAAATACCCGGTCATATTAATAATAAATTATTTTATTATTAATATAAAATAAGAACGGCATCTAGCAATGCATCATTATGTCTGAATATTATTTAATATCAACATAACCTATAAGTGATAATTATTTAATATGTTTGTTCCTTTTGTCACGATATCCTAATTGGGCCCAAGGCATGGTCGCGTCATTGTACGGCCCAATTTATTTTACTTGATACCGGAGTAGACTGGATCGGAATAAATATTTAATATTTATTCTTTCTAGCATGGCCATGCATTTTCTTAGTCTTACTCCATCAAGTGGCCTATAGATATCACTCCTGTCACATAGCATAGACAAATCCCATCTACATCACTCACATCCCTCTACATAATTTGTTCATTGCCTAATCATAACCTTTATAGTCCTCTTGTTACAGAAGACGTTTAATTGTATTAAAACAATAAACTCCTCATGTAAGAATCGTAGTGACTTCAGGTCGAAGGACTACATATACCATTATCACATTGAGAATCGTTTATGACAATCATGTAACGATCCATGCAACGTTCTCATGGTGGGTCTGTCCAGTACATCATTACTCTTAATGTGTACCCGTGTGAAGACTTGATATCATTTATATCTATGATTTGTAAGATCAGGTCATCAGTACACTCACACACTAGTCTTAGTGTATTTACATGTCCCCATGTAAATACTTGACTAGGGACATTTTAGGAATAACTTTTATATGACCTATTACTCTAAGGATAAATACGTTTTAAAACAATTTTAAACTGAAATATTTATTTTATTGATAAGCAGAAAAATGATACAAATGAAAAAGCATAAAAGCTCATAGTGCATACACCAACAGAAGCTGCTCAATTTTGATCCACAGGCAGCTGGAGGTTGGAGACTCAATGCATATAAGTCTTCCATCACGATAAAAAGATCCTCCAAAAGAGCTTCTATCCTGGGCAATCAGTGTTGTTCAATTCCAAGTTGAGACTTTTCCTTGGAAAGCTAAAATCTAAGTGGTCGAGACCTTTTCTGGTGAGGGATGTCAAGCCAAATGGAGCTATAGAGTTACAGGACCCAGAATCTAAGTGGACCTAGGTAGTCAATGGTCAAAGATTGAAGCCATACTTGGGAGGAGAGGTGGAGAGACTTATCACTCTCATTCACCTTCATGAACCCTAAAAGAACAAATCAGACATCGAGCTAATGACGTAAAACAAGTGCTTGCTGGGAGGCAACCCTATATTCTAACCCTACCTTTTGTTTTGATTTCTGTGAAGTTTATGAGTTTGTAGCTTATTTGTGATATTTGTGAATTTAAGAGTGTTCTAGTCTCTTGTGATCCATGGTGGTTGGAATTCAAGAAAAATAAATTTTCTGTATTTTTTTACAATCAGTGATGGGGAAGGAAGTTGAGCAATTGGTATAATAGATGTCACTTGGAAAAATTAGAATTTTTATGCATAAGGTTATTAAACTATGAAAATCTTGGCATTCTTGATGGTTTGAAAGTTGAATAAGCAATTTGGAAGGTCATGATTGAAAGAACGGTGTGAAATATCATTGTGTTGATAATTTTGGATTGAAATGCACCTTCATAATTGATAATGTAGTACATTTAGGATAATTAAATTGTTGAACTTGGCTTATGCAATGTGATGATTGATGATAGAATTAGCCATGCAGTTTTATGAGAAAAGTGTTCAAATATGATTTTGTGTATTGCCTTTGTGAAAAAAAATAAAGTGTGCTAAGAAATTGTGTAACATCCCGATTTCTAATTTAATTACCGATTGAGACTAAGCCATTAATTAAGGGTTAACTGTAGAATTAGGATTAATGAATAATTAAACTAATTGCTGATTGGTTAGAAAAGGATTGAATAAATAATGATAATAATAATAATAATGCCAGGCGAAAGGACGCATGTGTCCCTAAGGGTATAAGACAACTTTAGCTCTCTCTTTCCTTCATTAATTCTCGCTGGTCAGCTCCTCTGTGCGTGCGTCTGGTCTCCTCCTCCCCTGTTTTCTCTTCTTCCCTCTCATTCGCGTTGAACAGTGAGAGAATCGAGAGCTTCTGGAGGAACAACAACGCGGCTCTGTTCCACTCCCTGTCCTCTTCTTCCTCTCCGTCGCCTCCTTCCCCCTCCTTCTTCTTCCACTTGGAGCTGTTAGTGTCCCAGTAGGAAGGCTGTGCTGGGAAGTGCCTTGGAGCCGTGGAGGAGACGAACCCGTTGAAGGAAAGAACAACTCTGGCTCAGGATCAACGCTGAGTTCGAAGGCTGGTGGAGGAGGAGTAACAGAAGGGTGACCGGTCAGCATTGCAACACAAGGAGTCTCTGAACCCTGATAGCAGGTAGGGGGCACTTTGCATGTCAAGTGTATGGTTTATGAACGGATCCTGAGTGCTTGCTTTAATGTGACCTGTTATGTGTGAAATGTGTAGATTGATGTGTTGTGATCGAGTGATTGTGCATGCAGCTCCCGGATTGGTGATATCTGTGAATTGTTGAGAGTTGTGTAATTCCGTCCTTGAGTGCTTGTTGATATGTCTATGATGCATGCTGTTGAAACATGAGAATGCTGAGTGAATACATGTGTGCGTTCCCATTACTGTCGAATGCATGAAATGTAGATTGATACTTGATTTCTATTTAGAACGTTGTACTGGAATGCATGATGATTTCATTAAAAATGTCGAGTGGATGTACTGTAATGTTGATTACCCCAAATTGTTTGTTGTGAGTTACCATGATAGATGCATGTGATGCTGTAGTGGAAATGTGGGATTCCGAGTGAATCTGAATGCTGTGTGGGATCGGTTGTGGCCCATTGGTGGCTGTGTGAGACGCGTCTGGTAAGTTTGGATGCTTGTTGTGGAATTGTATGAGATTGCATATATGGATGACCCCCAGATTCCTGACCAGTTCCATGAGGACCCGTGGTAGCCGATGGAGCTAGAGCTGGGTCTCGAGACATCACGGGGTGACCGGTACCACACGGGAAGGGCTAGTGGATGGAGGGTCGGAAAGGCATCTGGAGTCATATAAGATGATGTTCAGTCAGATTCCTGGTTAGATCCATGAGGACCCGTGGTAGCCGATGGAGCTAGAGCTGGGTCTCGAGACGTCATGGGGTGACCGGTGCCACACGGAAAGGGCTAGTGGACGAGGGGCCAGGAAGGAATCTGCACTGAAATCACTGTTTAAGTCGGATTCGCATGCATGAGTCTATGAGCATTGTTATTGAGATTATTGTGATTTGCATAGATTGAATGAATTGAGTGAACTTCGACTAGATGATTTCGGATGAGTGAATTCCGACTGAATGAACATGCATGTATTGATGCCGTTGCTGAGTGTAGTGTGATGCTATGATTGAGAATGTATGTTATTGTGCAAATTTCGATTGGATGACGTGGTCTGACTCTTATATTAATTGGTAATATATATATATATCGTTATGGATCGAACCCGGTAAATTATATAATTGAGGATTGAGGTAAAATCTGAGTCAATAGCTGTCATTTTATATGTAAAAGCTAACCCCTATACCATTTTCAGTGTGTGCAGGTTGGAATCTGAAGTGATGATAAGGTCTCAGGACCGAGTGAGGTGCACTCCGACCATTGAGTGCTTATTTTGTATTTGTCATGGTTCGTCAGTTGTAGCCTTGGCCGGCTCATGATAACATTGTTGTGTAACGAATATGAATATATATATATATATATATATATATATATAAAATCTGAGCTGTTGTGACCTGAGTGTATGTTTATATATGTATATGGTTTATGTTGAGAGCTTGTGCTTGCATCGGATAACAGGTGCTGATGAATGAATGATGTTAAGGTAGTGGGTATTTCGAGTGCATGATTATGTATGTACTTATATGTTGTATGCGGGTGATTTGTGTCTGGGTAGACTGAGAGGTGTTGATGGATGGAATATTGCTCAGTTAATGATTTTCCGAGTAGACGTAATTGGGGGAGTCAACTCCAAGTGGGACTGCAATTGGCTATGCCTTCTTGTTCGAGTGATGAAACTTCAATGGATTCTGAGTAAAATATCTTAGATAGACTTATACTGTGTAAGATCTAATGGGAGAATCCCCGAGTGATATTGAGAGCGGTCATTACCGAGGGAAAAATATAAGTGAAACCCAAGTGAGGAAGAGTTGTATTCCCGAGTGAAAACCCTGAGTGACCCTCTCCCGAAAGAAGAGTCAGTATAGTGGTTTAGAGTAGAATGAATTCTAGGCGTATGATATCTAAACCCGAGTGGACCTGGCTGAGGCTTTCCGAGTGATAATGATTGTGGGACCCCTTTTAAGCAAAGGAGGGTCTACTCATTCTCCGAGTATGAAGTGCAAATATGCCGAGTGATGAGTGAGTGAGGGAATTCCGACTGTACTCAAGTTTGATGTACACCGAGTGGATAATCCACGTTTCCTGAGTAGATTAAGGCGTGGCCTTGTGTATAAAGACATAAGGGGCTAAGTTATGGGAAGTACGTGTATTATGGTTATCTCCGAGTGAATGGATGTTAATACCGAGCGATGGGAATTACCGAGTGTGTTGCTCGCCTCCGTGACTAAAGTGTTCGCCCCAGCGAGTGGGTGTTGCTGGGAGGCTTTTGTTTGATTCCGCTTGAGCGTTGTTGCTCTTCTGCTCAGTTATATCTAATCGGTTTCTGTCACTGCTTTCCCTTCCCCTTCTCTTGGTCTCTCGGTTTAGTTTTTCCCTCCTTGGTCGGCTTTTGCCTCTCTGCCCTTACACTGTTTGCTAATTACTCCAGTCATTATTTTGGGTCGGATTATGAATGTTTGGCCGACTTTTATTTATTTCATTGCCTTCCTTTCCTTCTCTTTTAGACCCGATACCATTGGTTTATTTTGGGAAAAATTTTCCCTGTTTTGGGGTTTTATTTATTATTAAAATAGGGTGTTACAAATTGTGCTTGAAAAATGAAGTTTTTAGGCAAAAATTGGTATTCTTGCTTAAGCGAGAGTCGCAAACATAGGAGTAAATGCTAATAAATGCTTTGTTTGTCAAACTTGCTCAAGCAAGATGAGATTCACTCAAGCGAGACATGCCGATTTCATTCTGTGACATTTTCGACCAAGTCAGGCGGTTCTCGCTTAAGCGAAATAAATTTCAATTGCTTTTGTTTGTTTTTCGCCTGAGCAAAACAATTAATGCATTAGGGGCATCAGGTATAAAACTCGCTCAAGCGAGCTTTATCTTGCCTAAGCGAGAGCTGAAAGGTTGCAACATGTGGAATGTACACTCAAGTGAGTTATATCTCGCCTAAGTGAGCTTGTTTGGAATTGATTCTGCCAAAGTTTTGCTTGAGCGAAGATTCTTTGCTTAAGTAATTTTAATAATAAGTATGAGTGTTTTAGTCTTGCTTAAGCGAGTAGCACCTCGCCCAAGTGGGTTTAGTGAGGGGAACAATTATGTGGTGTTTGAATTCTCTCACTCAAGAGATACATATCTCAGTTAAGCGAGGGTGACATTTTTTATTATGTGAATACTTCACTTAAGCTGGACAACTTTTGCTTGAACGAAAATGTTTTAGTTTGGTTCTGAAAGATTTTCGCTTGAGCAAAACTAATTAAATTGGATTCTGTTGATTTCTTACTTAAGCGAGAAACCTTTCACTTAAGCGAGTGTGCATCGAGTCAGTTTTTGAAAGTCTTTTAAAAACAAATTGGGAGTTACATTCCTCATTTCTTCTTAAACACATTTTCCTCCTAGTTTCTTCTTCATTCCCTTATCTGTTCATTCTGAAAGTATTGCGTTCCTATGACTCTCTTCCTTCCTTGACACTTCAACAAGTAAGTTCCTTCTTCCTCCTTGCTAAGTTTTATGTGTATGATAGGTAATGGTGAGTTATTTACCTTTTTCTTGAAGTAAGGTTGGTAGGTGTGTCATGCTTACTTCTCCATTGTGTGAACCTGTAAACTGTTGTTTCCCTTTCTCATCTTGATGTATGATTAAACTTTCCATGGTTGTTGATAATGTGGTGCTAGAATCAATTTTTTTACTAAAAAGAACATGATAGCCACCAACTGTCTGCTAAAATGGGTCAATGAAGCAATAATTCTCAAACTGGTCCTTATGACTGATAATGGGCTAAGTAATTGATAAGTCATGTTGTGTTACCTTTTCCTCATGGCCCAAGCAATTTATCATGCTAAATCTCAACTTCTTGTTTATATTATTCATGTATATTGTCATCACCTGATATAACATTGTGTTTGGTGAAGTCTTATACTTCATTGTAAGTTACGTCCTTGATACTGTTTGGTTCCATATTGTCATCTTTGCCATAAAAGCATAATGAGTTGTGCAATTGCTTGCTATCTAACTTCAAAGTCATGTAGCATAACAACCCTTCATCTAATGGTGGATTCTTTTGTTTTGTGATGTTGTTTTCAATTTTTTTGCAGGATGGCCCAAACAAAGTAAGATGTTGCTATGACTTTTGAAACCACTCGACGAGACAAGGGCAAACGCCAAAGGAACATTGAAGAGAACCCTCTAGCAGGACCCTAGATTCGGGATAAAGATTGGGCCAAAAGATTTGAAGAGATCCAGCAATGGAACCTTATTTTAGAGTGAAGAGTGGACCTACGAAGAGGGGAATACGATCAATTCATGGATGCACTAAAGAACCACAAGTGGTTGAGATTCACTAACCCCTACCCTCAGTTTGATCCAGAGATTGTTCAGGAATTTTATGCCAATGCTTGGCCCAAGGATAACTTCAGGGATTATAGGACCTATGTGAGAGGCACTTGGATCTATTACAATAGAGAAACCATTAATGAGCATCTGGGCTGTCCTTTTACACTTAATAAGTGTAGAACCATTTGCAACTATTTCTTCATGAAGGAACATAATAAGCAGTTCTTCACTGGTGAGTTAGAAACTACATTGTGTCTACCAGGTTGTCACTTTTAGAGGGGCGTGGGCAACCGAAACCCCCTTCACATTTTAAGAAAAGACATGAAGCTCCTTACCCAAGTGTGGACCTCTTTCTTCCTAGCCAATATGACCCCTTCTAGGCATGCTTCTGATTTGACTTACTAGAAATGCCACTTGTTGAAGTGCATTTTAACCCCAGACATGACAGTGGACATAGCCGTGTTATTTCAGTTGAGATTCATAAATTCGCTAGGATAGAGGTAATGACCACAACATCAGGACAAAAGGTGAAGTCAGTTTGGGATTCCCCGCCTTCATTACAGGTCTTTGTGCTGCATATGGGATCGCTTTTCAGCCGAGTATGCCCATCCGACCACCTGTCGATTGTCGCTTCATCTAGCAGTTATGCACACTTCCAGTATTAGGACAGGAACCACCATCACCACCAGCAGTTGACGACCCAGTAGCAGATGCCACCACTGATCCTACTCACTCTCAGGCTTAGTCTTCCATGGAGGCCCGTATTCTGAGGCTCTCAGCCAGATGTAAATCCACCAGCAGCATCTCCATCTCTAACAGAGTGTGACCTATAGAGGCATCCTCTATATTCACCAGGGTCTTTATGCTAGTATCCCATAAGCGAGGGTGACATTTTTTATTATGTGAATACTTTACTTAAGCTCGACAACTTTTGCTTGAGCGAAAATGTTTTAGTTTGGTTCTGAAAGATTTTCGCTTGAGCGAAACTAATTAAATTGGATTCTGTTGATTTCTTACTTAAGCGAGAAACCTTTCACTTAAGCGAGTGTGCATCGAGTCAGGTTTTAAAAGTCTTTTAAAAACAAATTGGGAGTTATATTCCTCATTTCTTCTTAAACATATTTTCCTCCTAGTTTCTTCTTCATTCCCTCATCTGTTCATTCTGAAAGTATTACGCTCCTATGACTCTCTTCCTTCCTTGACACTTCAACAAGTAAGTTCCTTCTTCTTCCTTGCTAAGTTTTATGTGTATGATAGGTAATGGTGAGTTATTTACCTTTTTGTTGAAGTAAGGTTGGTAGGTGTGTCATGGTTAATTCTCCATTGTGTGAACCTATAAACTGTTGTTTCCCTTTCTCATCTTGATGTATGATTAAACTTTCCATGGTTGTTGATAATGTGGTGCTAGAATCAATTTTTTTTACTAAAAAGAACATGATAGCCACCAACTGTCTGCTAAAATGGGTCAATGAAGCAATAATTCTCAAACTGGTCCTTATGACTGATAATGGGCTAAGTAATTGATAAGTCATGTTGTGTTACCTTTTCCTCATGGCCCAAGCAATTTATCATGCTAAATCTCAACTTCTTGTTTATGTTATTCATGTATATTGTCATCACCTGATATAACATTGTGTTTGGTGAAGTCTTATACTTCATTGTAAGTTACGTCCTTGATACTGTTTGGTTCTATATTGTCATCTTTGCCATAAAAGCATAATGAGTTGTGCAATTGCTTGCTATCTAACTTCAAAGTCATGTAGCATAACAACCCTTCATCTAATGGTGGATTCTTTTGTTTTGTGATGTTGTTTTCAATTTTTTTGCAGGATGGCCCAAACAAAGTAAGATGTTGCTATGACTTTTGAAACCACTCGATGAGACAAGGGCAAACGCCAAAGGAACATTGAAGAGAACCCTCTAGCAGGACCCTAGATTCGGGATAAAGATTGGGCCAAAAGATTTGAAGAGATCTAGTAATGGAACCTTATTTTAGAGTGAAGAGTGGACCTACGAAGAGGGGAATACGATTAATTCAATGATGCACTAAAGAACCACAAGTGGTTGAGATTCACTAACCCCTACCCTCAGTTTGATCCAGAGATTGTTCAGGAATTTTATGCCAATGCTTGGCCCAAGGATAACTTCAGGGATTATAGGACCTATGTGAGAGGCACTTGGATCTATTACAATAGAGAAACCATTAATGAGCATCTGGGTGGTCCTTTTACACTTAATAAGTGTAGAACCATTTGTAACTATTTCTTCATGAAGGAACATAATAAGCAGTTCTTCACTGGTGAGTTAGAAACTACATTGTGTCTACAGGTTGTCACTTTTAGAGGGGCGTGGGCAACCGAAACCCCCTTCACATTTTAAGAAAAGACATGAAGCTCCTTACCCAAGTGTGGACCTCTTTCCTCCTAGCCAATATGACCCCTTCTAGGCATGTTTCTAATTTGACTTACTAGAAATGCCACTTGTCGAAGTGCATTTTAACCCCAGACATGACAGTGGACATAGCCATGTTATTTCAGTTGAGATTCATAAATTCGCTAGGATAGAGGTAATGACCACAACATCAGGACAAAAGGTGAAGTCAGTTTGGGATTCCCCGCCTTCATTACAGGTCTTTGTGCTGCATATGGGATCGCTTTTCAGCCGAGTATGCCCATCCGACCACCTGTCCACTGTCGCTTCATCTAGAAGTATTACACACTTCCAGCATTAGGATAGGAACCACCATCACCTCCAGCAGTTGACGACCCAGTAGCAGATGCCACCACTGATCCTACTCACTCTCAGGCTTAGTCTTCTATGGAGGCCCGTATTCTAAGGCTCTCAGCCAGATGTAAATCCACCAGCAGCATCTCCATCTCCAACAGAGTATGACCTATAGAGGCATCCTCTATATTCACCAGGGTCTTTATGCTAGTATCCCATAGGGTCAGCACAACCCATGGATAATGCCTGATATTTTTCTGCCTATATTGCTTGGCCTGGGGACCAGCCTTCTATTACAGGGGGAGGTGGAGCATTTGGACCTGGACCATCAGTAGGACATAGTGATTACCAGCCCGAGTTTGGTACCAGTATATTTGAAGAGGGTAGAGCATCATGAGTAAGGCATAAGATGCATGATGAGGAGTTTGAGGAACATCTTGATAGGGTTATGAGAGATGATTGACACTCTCATCTAGGTTCACTAGTTTATTATTTATGCATACTTTATTTTTGCATTTTATGGTTTTTATAGATAGTATGGTTTATTTTTTGTTTATTAGTACTTTCTGTGTGTTTTTTGGATCTATTTTAGCCCGTAAAAGATACTCATATTACATCTAACCGGTTGATATTTTGGATTATCATTGTTTATATCATCATATTTTTGAAATACCGCATTATTAATTAGTAGTATAATATAGTTATATACTAGGTTTTTGTCTAAAATATATGGTGAAGCGTTTTGATAGTTGTAAATAGTAAGAAGTTAGAAAATTTTGACTACGTAACCAATATGGCCCAGTTATGAATAAATCAGGAGAACTAATTCAGGGTAATCATTCAATTGGATAATCTTCTTTTGAAAATAAAAATACCATGGTTGAAAATAAATTGATGATAGAGAGGATATTACAATAAACAAGAAACTTGCTTGATAATTGAACCTTGTTCTTGTTGTGATTAAGGAATCAAGCCTTTTAGCCAGGGGAGGGAGAGAAACTATTAAACACCAAGAGAGTCATCACTGATTCATGTGCAATTTTTATTGCCTGATCTTCTTTTTCTTTACATCATTGTAAATTAGCATGGAAATGATTAAGGCAATAGAATCAGGAATAACCAGAGCCAGATAACTAACTTGTAAATATAATTATCCTTTTTGTTCTTAAACCCTTTGAGTTGAAATTGTTCATTCTTGTTACCTTACTCTATAAACTTTAGCATGATCAATAATCCCCACCTTAAATGCATGCTTAAGATAAAGAGCATAGGTGCAAGGTACAAATATAAAGGTTATGCTATTTTGGCTAATTACTTGAGAATAAAGAATGACTTGGAAATGTAGTGAAGATGAAAAGAAAAAGAAAGAAATTCCACTGTTGAAATCAAAGAAAAGAAAATGATAAAAAGATGAGGAATGTAAAGACAAAAGAGAGGAAAGCTATGGAAGTGAGCTATGAAATAAAATTTTATATAGTAGTTATGCTCTTTTCTTCAGTATACACTTTGAATATCCAGAAAAACCGAGGATTTTTTGTATAACCTGGCCCCACTATAACCTTTTGAAGACCTTAAGATCCATGTTATTTATTTTGAAAGTAATGCAATAAGAACTGATAGGAAATATTGATTCAACCATGATTGGTAAGGGTGAAACACTTACCGGTGAGCATGAGAGGATTACTTGTCTTTTTCAGTTTCAGGTTGCTTTGATCAGCTTACATATTTCTTTATTCCTATCTTATCCGATTTAGTTTAAAAGATGTCATGTGTTTTAAATAGAATAATTATTAAAGGTTGTCTATTTTACCTTGATTAGTATTATTGGTTTTGAATAACTGGCTATGATTTTGTTTCTTAAAAATATTTGCTTGAGGGCAAGCAACACTCTAGGTTTGGGACAGTGTGATAAGTGTCTAATTATGTATAAAATTCTATGTGCATTGGACAGTTGTTTTGAGAAATTGCTGAACTGAAATGCAAATTATGTACTAAAAATGGATAGAAGATCAACTAAAGGACAAGATTTCAAGCAAAATTGAAGAATCTCTCTTAAGCAAGCAAAATAGAAGCTTGAGCGAGACCTTTGCTTAAGCATGGATTTTATCGCTTAAGCGAGGAAGAAGACAGAAAGACATTGAAGATATTCGCTTGAGCGAGTAGGATCTCGCTTAAGAAAAAATTATCCAGAGAGTTGTGGAATAGATCTTGCTTGAGCGAAGCTTAGCTAGCATGAGTGAAAAAACAATAGAAGCTGATGAGCGAGAGAACTTCCGCTCAAGCGAAACTAGGGGTAGTAGTATTAGAGCTAATCTCGCTTAAGCGAAACTAACTCGGTTGAGCGAGAGCACGAAGAAACATGCAACTGAGTCACAAACTGCAAGTGGCTCTAGCTTGAGAGAGGCACTTCTTACTTGAGCAAGGCCAACCATATTTAAATGGACAGCTCGAGGAATAAAAGGGAGACATAGAGATTTTTAAATAAAAAAGAGAAACCCTATTTTGTAAGCCATCCTTGAAGACCTAGAAGCTTTTCTTCTCCTTTTTCTCCTAGTTGATGTTTTGAAACGGCTACCTTGAGTAATTAACCTCCTTTTTGGGATTAGATGTAGTGATTCAAACCTCTCACACTTTGGCTCTATATTGATATATATGGTAACTATTCTATCGGTTTTAGTATTTCATTACATGTTACTTGCTTGATTCTATTGGATAAATAGTATCTTGATTCAGTTTTCTTAAGTTGTTGGGAAATAATTTATGAAAACCGATCCGAATGAGGTACTTAATATGCTCCGATGATAGGAATAACTTCTGAAATATTGAACGCCTTTAACAAATGTACCGAATGCTAGAAAACTTGTTAAAGTGATTGAGGAATCAAGGTTTTACAGGCTTTCTTAGGATTTCAGAGTCGAGGAATCAAACCGAATAATTTGAGATCTGTTGCGTAAAAGTCAATACGATTAGATATCATTCATATCAATGTATCCAAGGTTATGAAGGGTGAGAAGAATGAAATCCAATCTTAGTTTTTCCATATTCAAACTCTCCTTTATTTAATATTGTTTATGCATTATAATGTTAGTCTATATTGCTTACTCTTAATATGAAAACCAATCTTTTCCCCGCTTAAATTATCCGAAATGAACTTTTAAGTTTCAAAAGTCCCTCAGTGGAATGACACTTTATTTTACTACAACTGACGTGGGTAAACTTGCCACACATAATCTTTAGTGCAAAAATCATTATTATATATATATATATGTTTACGTTTTAAAAATTTAATGTTATAATGATTGTAACATCCTAAATCTCATATAAATGGTTAAATATGAGAAAATAAATACTAAATAATTATGTGTGAGTAAGTTAATATTCCAAAGTGTTGGAAATAATTAAATTAAGATTTTTGGGGATTATTCATAATTTATTGAGACTTTACGAGCTGAAAATATACCCGATTAAAATATGGATGTCAGACCAAGTATCTCTGATTAAGGTGCTATTGGTCAGGGCTATTAAGAATATTATTAGGAGTCCCAATATATATTCGAAATAATTTTTAGATGACGTATTGAGCCTGAACAGAGATCCTGTTTGTTGTAAAACGGTAAATTTTAATGAAAGGGGCAAAATTGAAACACAAAACTCACTTAACTCTCTTTATTTTCACGTTGGCTCTCTATTCCCTTTGGCAAACACATTTTGTTTCTTCTTCTTCTTCTTCATTTCCTCTTCACTTTCTTCCTCTCTAAACCAAGGCAAAGATTGAAGCCCATCTCCCCCACCACTTTCATTTTATTGAAGCTTGAAGTAGGAGCTTGAAGCTTGAAGCTATTTCTCTTTTCTCCTCCTCAATTTCGTGTTACTTTCTCCCTCTCTTGAAGACTCTCTCATTTCTTCTCTTGAGGTAAGCTCTTGTCAATTCGTAAGAGTATGGACCCTAGGTTTTGGGTTTTTAATGTTTGAGTGAGCATTTAATGTGTATGGGTTGTTGGGAGAAACCATTAATATGGAAACCCTAAGGTGGGGTGGTTTTAAATGCAAACTTGATGGACTATTAATGGGGTACACGAAAATTGATGCTTGGAATGGTAGAAGATGATATGCATTTATGATGTTGTAGGATTTTTAGAGAAACCCTAACTTGTGAAAATTGGGGAAAATGATTAATGTTGGTTGGAAAGTGATTTAATGAGGGAATGAATGATATTTGAATAATGGGTATGAGTAAATATGTTAAGAGAATATTTATCGATGGTGAGAATTGATGTTAATAATGGTGGGTGGGCATTAATGGTGATTAATGGCCATTGATATGTCAACCCTTTTGTGGGTATGGCCTTAAATGCATAGAAATGAACTTGAACACCAAACCCATAGTGGTTGTGGTGGGACTAATGAAATAGAAAATTGCTTGATAATGATAATGTTATAAACACCAAGTGTTAGATTAGAATATATGAATATTGGTGATCTTGAGTAGAAAATAATGATATGTGGCTTGTGAAATGTAGGACCCATTCTGAACGACGAGACGAGAACGTCGTATCGCTCAGAATTCTTCTCTTGAGGTAGGAGAGAAGTTTTATATTCTAAAAGCATGAATTGAGTAGAGTTTGATTGTTATATATGACAATATGCATGTTTGCCCTGGTTAAGTGGTAATGATGATTTGTGGTTGTTAAACATGATGATGATGATGATGATGATGATGATGATGATGATGAATATGCTTGGCAACATGTAATGCACATTTAGAATGTTTATGGTATGCTAAATGGTGATGTTGAATTGTTTGGCTAGTGTAATGCTTTGATGTTGATGTGATTGTGTTATGTTCACCATGAATGTGGAATGGTCATTATTAATGATAAATAAGAAGGAAAATGGATGATTAGCATGCCTTTATGATGATGAAAGATTGATGATTGAAATTGATGATTTGATGCCCTTGTGATAATGAGGAATTGTTGAAAAATGCCATACTAAAAGTTGAACAATGGTAACAACTAATGATAATAAAATCCATTAAAAATTATATGGTGGAAATGATAGTGATGTTGATTGGTGAGTGGCATAATTAGGATGCATAGTTGTGAGAATCCATTATGATTTGCATTTGTATTGCATCCATGGCATACTGCATAGCTGCCGGTGTTGGAATATTAGGGAAGTCGCATGTTGTGCTACAGGGAGCGGCATGTGGTTGACCCTTGTGGGGGATGGCTCTTGATAAGCAGGTGTCCCCAGTGGTCCTATGGATCACAGCTACCATGGTAAGAATCATGGTTGGCCCGCAACACCTCGTTATTGTTATGGTGTTTATCGCGGTCATGGTGTAAATGGCCAAGTGTTGCATGATGGGCGATGTGGTTTGGTACCAGTAAAACATAATGATATGCATGTAATTTGATGATAAGTGTACATATTTTACTACTGCAATAGGGATATGGTTATATGATCATACTTGACCCACAATTTGGTAATTATTCCCATAGTTAGATTCGGAATTACTAATTTACTCCGTTGTGCATGTGCATTAGCTTAAGAGCATTTGCTTTTAGCAAAGAGGTATGTCAAAGGTGATTAGAAATGACGATGTTTGTGATCGGGTGAGAAAATACCTAAAGACAACATAAAAGATATGAATACAAATATGTATATGGTGTATAGTGATTTTATGTGTGATAGCCCGATATGATGAAGGGTTAGACTTGTTAGTGTATGCACTACGAGCTATTAATGTATCAATTTTATTATCAATAAAATTAGTATTTTCAGTGTTAAGATTGTTTTAAAACTATTTATCCTGGAATAATAGGTCATATGAGAATTATTTCTAAAATGTCCCTAATCAAGTATTTACATAGGGACATGTAAATACATTAAGATTAGTGTGTGAATGTACTGATGATTTGATCTCATAAATTATGGATATATGATATCAAGTCTTTACAAGGGTGCACATTAAGAGTAATGTTGTACTTGACAGACCCACCATGAGAAGGTTGCATGGATCGTTACATGAGTGTCATAAACGGTTCTCAATGTGATAATGGTATATAGTTCTTCGACCTAAAGTCACTACGATTCCTACATAAGGAGTTTGTTGTTTTAATACAACTAAACATTATCTGTAATAAGATGACCATAAATATTGTGATTAGGCAATGGATAAATTATGCAGAGGGATGTGAGTGATGTAGATGGGATTTGTCTCTCCTACGTGATAAAAGTGATATCTATAGGCCACTTGATGGGTTGAGACTAACGAAATGCATGGCCATGCTAGGATGAATAAATATTAGATATTTATTCTGTAAAGTCTACTCTGGTATCAAGTAAAATGAATTGGGTCATACAAGGATGACGACGACCATGCCTTGGGCCCAATTAGATATCGTGACAAAAGGAATAAATATATAAAATAATTATCATTTATAGGTCATGTCGATGATAAATAATATTCAGACATAATGATGTATTGCTAGATGCCGCTTTTATTCTATATTAATAATAAAATAGTTTATTATTAATATAACCAAATATTTTACCTATAGGGTCACACACATAGAGTAAGCCCACCAGAGGATAGTTTTATTTTAGTTGGACTAAAAAATAAAACTATTGGGCCTAACTCATTTAGAATGAGTCAGGATCCCAATGTTTAATGAGAGCTCAGGTTAAGACCTAAGCCTATATATAGAGCATGAGATGCTCACAGGCTGCGGCTCAGAAATTAGATTACTTTCAAATTTCCGTACTAGCATTCAGAACTTTGATTTTCTGGTGGGAGTGCTCGTGTGGACTCCTAAGGGCGAAGCTACAATTGCTTCAATCGAGGAACTCGCTTTGTGTCTATAAGAGGTAAACCCTAAATTGAAATTTAATTTTGCATAATGCCTTGAGGCAATTAGTTTTGCAATCCTCTCTTTGGGAATGCTTTATGTTTTCACTGCCTGACCCTGATGGATTCCCTAACATGATTGTGTGTATGCATATATACTTTGTTATGATCCATAGGGATGATTGAATTATATGTATGTTAGTGAGATGTTGATAATGATGATGGTGAATAATATGTTGATGCAAGTTATGCATGATGTTGAATGCATATGCACATAATCACATTGTATTCATATTCATCCTTTGGAATGTATAACTCACTCTCCCATGTTGTCTATTTTTTTTAGCCTTGTGATGTAGTACACTCATAAAAGAGAGATTATATCTTTTGGAAATATGCATTTTGAGGGTGGAGGTAAATTAATGTATAGGAAGCGCCTTGGCACCGAGTATTGATTTTGTATAGCATATGATGAATGATGTATTCTCAATATATACTTGGATTAGTGTATATTCATTTTGGAGGTCATAGGTTAAAATTGGACCCTATAAGTATGGCAAATTTTTTATTATAACCTAGAAAATGTATGATGTAAGTTATGGGGCTAAAATTATCGCCTAAGTGATGAATGGATGATGTTAATTCATGAATTACAATGTTTAGGGAAGTGTATCTGATGTTGTGTTTTTGATGTTTATGCTTATTTGAGGAACCAATAGGTCAAATTATGTTTTAAGTGGTTTTGATGGCATGTATTGACTCCAATAGCTTAACTTCATGATTTGTGACTTGTAGAAATTGGAATGGATCAATTCCATTGAAATGAGTGAAACGCATTTATTCGCATAACTCTCTTGTTTTTGGGAATTTTTGAGTGCGGCCAGTGGCCACACATCATAAATGATGTATATAAGTCGGTGTCAAAATTCGGTAGGCATTGGAACTTATATGACAAAGTTAAGGGGTTAGAAGTCCAAAAATATGACTTTTTCTTCATAAAATGGCCTATGTGCTGTCAAGAATCGATTCACAACAAAGCATGAATCGATTCAAGACACACTACATTAATTGTTCCCCAATTCTGGACACTTTGAATCAATTCAAGCCCCCGCATGAATTGATTCAAAGCTCACTGGAATCACTGTTCATGAGGTCCAGGAACGTTTGAATCAATTCATGCGAGCTTGAATCGATTCAAAGGGGCATGTTTTCATTTTTTGGACTCCAGTAGCACTTGAATCGATTCTTGGGACGCTTGAATCGATTCATACCCCTGATTGTTCAATTTTTCATGTGTTTTGTTGATGGATGGGTTCTATTTAGCCATGGTCCAATTATATATCCATGTGTGACTTTGTTTACCACTTTTTTAACCATCAATTCAAGTCTCTTTAAACCCTTTTCCATTCTTTTCCATGACTCTCAAATAGATTGTGTTTTTCACTATCCCTTGTTGACGATCCTATGATTGATTGTCCAAGGAAGACTTTTGATTAAATTTATTCACCTTCTTATATCTTCATATATGGGATAGGTTATTTAAAATGGTCTGGGGTTACTTATTAAAGATCTATCTCGTGGTTTCTCCTATTCTTTAATTACTTTAAAATCGTGAAATATTTACCCTTATTTTGGGGCGTCTCAACCTGGTGTGAGAGCATTGATTGCTCTTTGATAAAGACTTAATAGATGTTATATAAGTAATTCTTGCTTGTGATTGAATTGTGTGAGTTGTATTTGATTGAGTTAGGGACTTCTTGATTGAATTGTGACTGTTTGGCGTCAAATTGAGATTGGTGTGCTTGTTGTTTCAGTCCGGCCAAGATTCCTTACACTATTTACCTTCAAGGATGAATATTTTTTGATTATGCATTGAGATTATTCTAATTATTATGATATGTTACATGATGGGCCAACGAGGATTAAAACCTTTATATGTGTGTATAAAGATTGAAGGTTGAATGTTTGGTCTAGTTTACTCATGTGTGAGCATGTCTTAATGTATAGGCGTGAAACATGGCTGGTAGACATAAAGGAGAAGTAGCTGCTATGGCATCTGCTTTAAATCGCTTTGTGGATCTCATAGAAAGACAAGGCTAACAAAATGTGGGACAAGGTGCCCAAGGTCTTGATCGATTTCTCAAGGGGAAACCTTCCAAGTTCCATGGAGGGTACAAACCCGAGGATGCTTATGTGTGGATTAATGATCTTGAGAGGATCTTTGCGAGCTTTGAATGTTCTGAAGCTCAAAAGGTTAAATATGCGGTCTTTATGGTTCATGATGAAGTTAAATCATGGTGGTGTCTTACTAGGGGATGCATGTTGTCTACTAATGTTCCCTTGGAATGGGAAAACTTCAAGGTTGAATTCTTGAAGAAATATTTTCCAGAAAGCTACAAAAGTAAGAAAGAGCTTGAGTTCATAGAGCTTAAGCAGGGTGATATAACTGTGGAAGAGTATGCCTCCAAGTTTGAAGAGCTTTGTGCATTCTATCCTCCTATCAACAAAAGGGTATCGAGGCTTCAAAGTGTGTGAAGTTTGAGAATGGCTTAAGGCCTAAGATCAAGCGGGCTATTCGACATCAAGAGATTAGAAGCTTTCCGATGCTTGTGAACAAGTGTCGCATTTATGAAGAGGATGATGTGACTCCTTTGAGTCAAGGCAAACATGAGCCCAAATTGAAGGGTTAATTTTCTGGTTTAAAGAGGCATGGTAAATTCAAGAAGAAGAAATTTTTTCATGGTGGATCCTCCAATGTAAGAGGACGTGGTGGACCAAGAGGTGGTTATGGAAATGGTAATCAGGGTCATGGCAATGTCTAAGGCCTTACTTGCTTCAAATATGGTGCTAACCACTTGGCACATGAATGTCCACAAGATAAAGTGGTATGCTATCAGTGTAATCAACCATGGCATATTTGTCCTAATTGTCCATTGAATGCAAGGAATGCTAATATGAACCATAATGGTAACCGTGGAGGCCATGATGGCTTTGGAGGCTGTGGTTGTGGAAATGGTAATGGTTATAATGGTGGCCGTAATAGTGCCGTAGTGGAAACCATAATGGTGGACAGAATAGGAATGGTCGAGGAAATGGTCATGGTGGAAGAAATGGAAATCGAAATGGTGGTGATCAACCATAAGCTACTGGAAGAGTCTTTGCTGTTACCGGTGAAGAAGCTACACAAGCGGAAGATCTTGTTCAAAGTAAGTGTGAAATTCTTGGCACTTCTATATGTGTTATCTTTGATTTGGGTGCTATCCAATCCTTTGTTTTTGAGGAATATGTTAGGCATTTGAAAATGTTTGTTTGTATGATGAGAGGTTCTATAATGGTGACTACACCAACCGATGCTTGTGTGAGATCGGTGACTTGATGTGAGAACATCGAGATGACTCTTGAGGGTAGAAAGTTTGTTGTATCCCTCATGTGCTTACCTATGAAAGACCTGGATATTATCCTAGGCATGGATTGGTTGTCTGCCAATAAAGTCTTAGTGGATTGTCATAACAAGACAGTGATTTTTTCAACTCCGAATGTAGAACGATTTGACCCACAAGGTATCTCTTAGCTTCTTGTGATGTTTTGTATAGTTGATGGGAGTGGTACTTCCCAGTCTTGTGAAATTCATGTTGTTTTTGAATTTTCTGATGTATTTGATAAGTGCTTATTTTATAATTAAATTCATGACTCAATTGGACCTATTTTCTGAATAACTCAACTAGATTGATAAATAATTGAGCATGATTTTGATTATAAATAATGTGTTAAGTAACTAAGCTTGCTCTGAAAAATATTGAAGAAAGGTTCCAAAAGCTTGAAAGAAATCAAGAGGATTCAGCATCATCAGAACCTCACGCTTAAGCTTGACCTCGAGCACGCTTAAGCGCAACCTTGTTGAAGAATTAAAGAAAACAAAGAAGCTTCACGATCCTCTCACGCTCAAGCGTGGGAATGAGTCGCTTGAGCGTGAGCCCAAGAGCGCCCAAGCGAGGAGCAAGCGTGACCCTGAGCATGGATTGAAGGACAGCAAGTAGCATCAGACCCCCCCACGCTTGAGCGTGAGAAGGGGACGCTCAAGCGTGAACACGAGAGCGCTTGAGCGTGGCTGAAAGGAATCAAGCGTGAATCAAGCGTGGAAACCAGTATACTGAATTGGAAGGCCACGCTTAAGCGTGGTTAATTCAGCTTGAAGCGAAGGATCAAGAACCTCCTAACGCTTAAGCGAGATAGGGAGGCGCTCAAGCGTGAGCCCGAGCGCGCCTGAGCGAGGGTAAGCGAGGAGCAAGCGTGAGAAGGCAAGGAAGCCACGCTTGAGCGTAGCTGAGGTGGAGTAAGCGTGAAGGCAAATAATGAGTACCAGGACCTTCACGCTTGAGCGTGACTACTAAGCTTAAGCGTGACTCATGCAGTATGGGATTTTTCAATTTAATATTCACCAATGGTGCGATGCCAACTCACCCACTTTCTTGTGTTTCTACAAGTCTCTGAAAGATGCTGCATGGGTTCTACGCAAGTGGGAAAGGGAAGCTGAACCTTAACTCCTATAAATCAAGCTGCAGACATCCATCATCCCTGTAATCCCCTGTATTTCCCTCACAATCCAACCTTTTCCATTATCTTTTGTATTTATATTTTGAGGGTGAAAATGCATAAACTTGGCACATCCATTGCATTGAGTTCATATTATACAAACTTGATTCTCTTTCATTTGAACTCTTCATTCTAATATTTCAAAAAAAAAACATCACCAAGTTTTGGCGTCGTTGCCGGGGAGGTGATTTAAGTTTGAATATTTTAGCATTGAATTGACAAGATAGTGTAAATAAATTTGTTTTCAATTTTATTTTTATTTTTTTTAATAACCTTGCTACTTTCAGTACTTGATTTATGATCTTGAGAGGACAGGGTACAAAAGAACAACTTGCATTTGATCCAGAGATAGACAGGTTCCTCAAGAAAATCAAGAAAGCCAAGCAGAACTTCCACGTAGGACAAACTTCCTCTGATACAATGGATGTCAACAGCAACAATCAAAACCCACCAAGGAGAACACTTGGAGACTATGCTTTACAGCAAGGGCCAAGACATTTCTCAAGCATTGCAGTTCCAAACACTGTCAGAGCATTAGAAATGAAACCAACATTTCTTAGTTTGATTAGTTCACACCAATTTACTGGAATGTCAAGTGAAGATCCGTATACTCACTTGGCCACATTCTATGAATTGGTTGGAACCATGGGATTTAACCAAGATGTTATTGATGCTGCATATTTAAGACTATTTCCTTTCTCTTTAGCAGGAAAAGCAAAGGAATGGTTACAATCTCATCCAAATCAAAGTTTAAATAGTTGGAACATAGTTGAAGAAAAATTTCTACAAAGGTTCTTTCCTCCATCTAGATTCATCAAGGCCAAATCAGATATTACAATATTTAGACAAGGCCAAGATGAACCTTTTTGTGAGGCATGGGAACGCTTTAAATCACTGCTCAGAAAATGCCCAAACCATGGACTTGAAGATATTGCACAACTTAATATTTTTTACAGTGGTTTAAGGGCTGACACTAAAATGATTTTAGATGCAGCAGCAGGAGGAACAATGATGACAGTGGATGCTGACCAAGCCACAAGGATAATAGAAGCTTTATCCTCAACAGACTACCAAGCTCAACATGATCGTCAGCAAGTTCAAAGGAAAGGAGTCCTTGACTTAAACACCACAGATGCCATCTTAGCACAGAACAAAATTCTGACCCAACAATTAGAAGCATTGACCAAAAAGATAGCCAATCTTCCACAATAATTACATGCAGTACAATCATCACAACCAGGGCAACAACAAATGCCTACAATATGTAACTTTTGTGGAGGAGATCATCTCAATGAGAACTGTGGCTCACAAGAAGCAACTGTATACTTCATGAACAACCAAGGAAGGTCTGGTAATTTCAATTCAAATTTTTCTAACCAACCATTTCAGGGATGGAGAAGTAACCAAAACCAAGGCCAAGGATGGAAGCAAGAGCCCAGCTCTTCTAAACCATATCAAAATAATGGTCCTTCTTTGGTGGAGAGAACTTCTAGATTAGAGGACACCTTGGAAAAATTTATGCAAACTTCTTTAGCAAGTCAAAAGAACAATGAGGCATCACTTAGGAACTTGGAAACACAATTGGGACAACTAGCCCGATAACTTGCTGAGAAACAGAAGCCTCAGTATGGAGCAAACACTGAAACAAACCCAATAGAGCATTGCAAGGCTGTGACCACACTGACTGAGGAAATAACCGAGGAAGAAGATGGACATGATACTATCATCTTTGAAGCAGTACCTCATAACACTAAAGATCCAGGGAGTCTTTCTATTCCTGTTACTATTAGAAATCTTTCAAAAAGTAAAGCTTTATTAGATCTTGGTGCTAATGTAAATTTGATGCCATTATCCACACTTAAAAGTATAGGGGATTTTTCAGTAAAGCCAACAAACATGACTTTAAAAATGGCAGATCAATCAATAAAAACCCCTTATGGTATTGCTAAAAATGTTGAGGTCAAAGTTGATCAATTTGAATTTCATGAGAATTTTGTTGTCATAGATATGGAGGAAGATCCTGAAGTCCCCCTAATACTGGGGAGACCATTCTTGAAAGCAGCCAAAGTCATCATAGATATGGATGACAGAAGAGTAAAAATTCGAGTGCAGAAAGAAGAAGCCAACTTTGTTATTGATGAAACAAATAAATACTCAGAATGTGCACTTGAAAATCTGAATGGAAAAAAGTTAAGGCCTGACTTAGGCAAGAAGGTGGAAAAACTCAACACTCTCCTCCACCAACTCCATGATCCATTTTGAAAAATCTATCAGGCGTCAAGCTGATGACGTTAAACAAGCGCTTATTGGGAGGCAACCCAATCCTTTATGTTTTCCTTTTTCATCCTGTTGAATTTACATTGCGCACACTTTATTTTTATGTTTTCCTTTTCAAGTCTCATAATTGAAGTTCTTTTTTTTCGTAGGTCACTCATCAACCCATTCCAAGTGTCAAACACTGATAGAAGCAAGCCAAGAAGTTCAAAAACTATGTTTTCTTCTACATTGAGGTTTCTCATTGGAAGCAAGTTTGCAGCCCACATTGCTGGGCCTGGGGACAGGCCTTCTTTCTTAGGAGGGGTGAGACTTCATAGGCTAGACCAGGACCCTCCTCACAAGGGCCTCCAGCAAGGAAACATGAGACAGAGGATGACTCTTCTGAGGATGAGTGATGAGTTTACTGCTTTAGTTTTTATTGCTTTAGTTTACTTTGAGTTAGTTTTGTCTAACATTACTGCAGCATACTTTGAAAATTTTTAAAATTTTTCATGCTTTTGGTTGATTGTTTAGATATACCATTACATGCTTGCAGTTGTACCATTTTGGAAAAACCCAACCAAAGATTTTACTTTTTGAACAAGAAAAGTTTCTAAGCAGCAGAATATTTTTAGGTAATAACACTGATTTTTTTTAGGCAAAATGACTAAATTAAGAACCAAGGAACTAGAATGCATGTACTTTTGATTGTTTACATGACTTGAACCCTTTTCTGTTAGAATAAGGAAGTAAGCCTTATATCTTGATGAGAAGTGAGAAATCTAAACACTGAGAGCCTCATTTGAATTTGTTAAATTGGCATTGACTGATTTTCTAATTAACCTTTTTGTTAAGAAATAAGCAAGGAAATGATAAGGCAATTTTGAAAACATAGTTAGCCGAGAGCCAAAGCCGAGAGCCAAAAAGCTACCCTGATAAAAATATCCGATTTTTTGGTAGCCCATCTTTGAGCCATAAAATTTTTTTTTCTCTACCCTGAGCTAAGCATAAAAGCAAAAATCCTACCTTACCTGCATGTTCATCTTGAAAAAGAGCATAAAATATTTTTTTTCTCAAATGGAGATGAAACAAATGGAGGCAGAAAAAGAAAATGCAAAAAGAAAATGCAAAAAGAAAAATAGTAAGCTCTCCAAAAAATGTATAAAAGAGCTGGAGGAAAACAAAGGAAAATTCTGAAGTTTAAATTCAAAGAAGAAGCCTTCTAAATTGTTAAATAAATTAACTAAAAGCACTTATGCTCTTCTTTGTACATGCGATCTGAATCCAAGAAAAACCAAAAATTCTTGTTAACCCTGCCGCATTACAACCTTAAAAGACCTTTTGATCCTTGCTGTTCATTTGAATTTTGGTTTTACTAGAAATAACGGGCAATGTTAACTGAGCAGTTCTAATGATGGATGAGTGAAACAGACACCTGGTAAGAAATAATGACAGTTCTCTATTCTTACAGCAATGGGTTACATGCTTTATGAACAAGGTAATGGTGCATTACATTTTAAGGAATTGGTATTAAGAAAATCATTTGCCTAGACATCAACTCAGATTATTGTCTTTTAAACTTTTTGTCTGCAACAAAAACTCAGATTTTTGAACACTTGATTCCCTTTCCAAAACTTCTTTTTAATTGAGGACAAACAAAAATCTAGGTTGGGGAGAGTTTGATAAGTGCTTATTTTATAATTAAATTCATGACTCAATTGGACCTATTTTCTGAATAACTCAACTAGATTGATAAATAATTGAGCATGATTTTGATTATAAATAATGTGTTAAGTAACTAAGCTTGCTCTGAAAAATATTGAAGAAAGGTTCCAAAAGCTTGAAAGAAATCAAGAGGATTCAGCATCATCAGAACCTCACGCTTAAGCTTGACCTCGAGCACGCTTAAGCGCAACCTTGTTGAAGAATTAAAGAAAACAAAGAAGCTTCAGGATCCTCTCACGCTCAAGCGTGGGAATGAGTCGCTTGAGCGTGAGCCCAAGAGCGCCCAAGCGAGGAGCAAGCGTGACCCTGAGCATGGATTGAAGGACAGCAAGTAGCATCAGACCCCCCCACGCTTGAGCGTGAGAAGGGGACGCTCAAGCGTGAACACGAGAGTGCTTGAGCGTGGCTGAAAGGAATCAAGCGTGAATCAAGCGTGGAAACCAGTATACTGAATTGGAAGGCCACGCTTAAGCGTGGTTAATTCAGCTTGAAGCGAAGGATCAAGAACCTCCTAATGCTTGAGCGAGATAGGGAGGCGCTCAAGCGTGAGCCCGAGCGCGCCTGAGCGAGGGTAAGCGAGGAGCAAGCGTGAGAAGGCAAGGAAGCCACGCTTGAGCGTAGCTGAGGTGGAGTAAGCGTGAAGGCAAATAATGAGTACCAGGACCTTCACGCTTGAGCGTGACTACTAAGCTTAAGCGTGACTCATACAGTATGGGATTTTTCAATTTAATATTCACCAATGGTGCGATGCCAACTCACCTACTTTCTTGTGTTTCTACAAGTCTCTGAAAGATGCTGCATGGGTTCTACGCAAGTGGGCAAGGGAAGCTGAACCATAACTCCTATAAATCAAGCTGCAAATAATATATCCATCATCCCTGTAATCCCCTGTATTTTCCCTCACAATCCAACCTTTTCCATTATCTTTTGTATTTATATTTTGAGGGTGAAAATGCAAAGCATGAGTAACTAAACTCCCTTATGGGATTGGCTGTAATCCATTCAACACTGAAGTAATGCTGTTGTAAGTTTTTATTTAGTAATAAGATTTGATAAGTTTCTGTATTTCCTTCTGCGTTTAATGCCTGAAAGTACTTGATCACTATTTTCTTGTTTTAAGTTTTCTCAAGTATGCTGGAAAGTGACTTTTGAAAGCAGATCCGAAAGAAATACTTGTTGTGAGTAGGTAGCCAGGGATGGCGTCTAACGCAATAAACGTCAAAACAATCGATTAATAATGCTGGGATAATTTCAAAGTGACTGAGGGATCAGCGGTTTGAAATCATTCTTATGAATTTTGTAGTCGAGGGATCGATACAAATGACTTTGATTGTGACGTAGAAATTATCTTTTTGATTTACTTATATAAAAACTTATGCAGCTTACAGAAGGTGAAGATGTGATGAAGCCAATCCCTATTTTACAAAACTGATTTTTCCAACACCATTTACTGTCATCTTTTGCAGAATTTCACTCTCTGTTATTTATTCACTTTCTCATTCAACATCATTCAAAACAAAACAAAAACCAAAACATTCTGCCAAATCAATTCAAAATTAAGATCTTCATTCTAACACCTCCTCAGTGGAACGACAACTATACTATATTACAACTTCTGTGTTTAAACTTGGCACATCCACTGCATTGAGTTCATATTATACAAACTTGATTCTCTTTCATTTGAACTCTTCATTCTAATATATCAAAAAAAAATCACCAGTATTCCAATATGAAATTCTTGTATTGCCTCCTCCATGTGAAGTGGAATTTTATATTGACCTTATTCCTGGCGCTGAGCCTATGTCCTGAACTCCTTATAGGATGTCTCCTATAAAGTCGTCTGAGTTGAAAAAGCAAGTTGAAGAATTTCTCGAAAGAGAATTTATCCTCCCAAGTGTATCTTCTTGGGGTGCTCTTGTGTTGTTGGTGAAGAAGAAAGATGGAAGCATGAGGTTGTGCGTTGACTATCACCAACTCAACAAGATGACTATTAAGAACAAATATCCTCTTCCTTGTATTGATGATCTTTTGGATCAATTGAGGGGTGCAGTTATGTTTTCCAAGATTGACTTGTGTTTCGGATATCACCAAATTCGGGTGAAGGCTGATGATATTCCAAAAACTGCTTTCCAAACACGTTATGGCCACTACGAGTATGTGGTGATGCCATTCGGTGTGACTAATGCCCCTGCGATTTTCATGGACTACATGAATCGCATCTTCCAGGAGTTTCTTGATCAATTCATCATGATATTCATCGATGATATTTTGGTATACTCTAAGAGCCATGAAGAACATGAAAGGCATCTTCGCCTTGTGTTGGCTATTCTTTGAGAGAAATAGTTGTATGCCAAGCTCTCTAAATGTGAATTCTGGTTGAACGAGATATCATTCCTTGGTCATGTGATCTCTTATGATAGTGTTGTTGTCGATCAATCAAAGGTTGAAGCCATTATGGCTTGGGAAAGACCGAAGTCCATGACAGAAATAAGAAGTTTCCTTGGTTTTATCGGTTATTACCGGAGGTTTATTGAAGGATTTTCCCGTCTAGCTTTACCATTGACAAAGCTAACTCGTAAAAACCAACCATTTGTGTGGACTCTTGAATGTGAAGAAAGCTTACAAGAGTTGAAGTTAAGGCTTACTACCGCACCAATGTTAGCCTTACCTGATTTGCTCGATGACTTTATGGTGTACTGCATGCTTCTAAGCTTGGTCTTGGTTACGTGTTGATACAAAAAGAGCTTGTGATAGCCTATGTATCAAAACAGTTGTGACCGCATGAGGTTAATTACCCCACACATGATCTTGAATTAGTGGTGGTGGTGTTTGCTTTGAAGTTGTGGTGGTATTATTTGTATGGTTCTAAGTTTATGGTCTTTAGAGATCACAAAAGTCTTAAATACTTGTTTGATCAAAAAAGAACTTAATATGCGCCAACGACGATAAATAGAGTTTTTGAAGGATTATGAGTTCGAGTTGAGGTATCATCCCGGAAATGAAAATATGGTTACGATGCTTTGAGCGGGAAGTCGTTGCATGTTTTCGCAATGATGGTGAAAGAGATGGAGTTAATTGAACAATTTAGAAACTTGAATGTGGGCGTAGAAATATATACCCCAAAGAAGATGTCTCTTGAGATGTTGATGGTTGCTAATGTATTCTTTGAATCCGTGAAATTACAATAACCGAAAGATGAGTATTTAATTAAGATGAAAGAAGGTCAAGTTAATGGGAAGAATTCATTTTTGATGGAAGGTCATGATGATATTTGGCGTGTGAAGGGCTGAATTTACGTTCCATATGGTGGTGATTTGAGAAGATTGGTACTTAAGGAATCTCACAAGAGTGTGTTGAGCCTTTATCCTCGTTCCACTAAGATGTATCAAGATTTGAAGGTATGAAACGTGATGTGGCAAACTTTATGGCATCTTGCCTTATTTGTCAAAAGGCTAAGGTCGAGCATTAAAAACCATCTGGTTATTTAAGACCTTTGGAGATCCCAGTTTGGAAATGGGATAGTATTGCCATGGATTTTGTTTCTGGGTTACCAAGAACTCGTGCTGGAAATGATGCTATTTGGGTGATTATGGATTGGTTGATGAAGTGTGCTCACTTCTTACCCATGAGTATGAAGAGCTCATTGGAGAAATTAACCCAATTGTATATTAAGGAAATTATTAGACTGCATGGTGTACCGTCTAGTATTGTATCCGACCATGACCCTCGGTTTACTTCTCGATTTTGGGGAAGTTTACATCATGAATTAGGTTTTAAGTTAAAGCTTAGTTCTGCTTATCATCCTCAGACCGACTGACAATCCGAGAGGACTATCCAAAGCCTTGAAGATTTGTTAAGGGCTTGTGTTCTGGAGTATGGTAGATGTTGGGAGAGATTTCTTCCATTGATCGAATTCACTTACAACAACAATTACCACAGTAGTATTTTTTTGGCTCCTCATGAGGTACTTTATGGCAGAAAGTGTAGAACGCCTCTAACTGGTGAGAATTTGGCCTTAGGACCGGAGATTATTCAGGAAACTACTGAGTAGACTAGAAAGATACAAGAGAATATGAAGATTGCTCAGGATAGACAGAAGAGTTATTATGACAAGAGGCATAAACCACTTGAGTTTCAAGTTGGTGATCATGTGTTCTTGAGGGTCTCGCGTGATAAAGGTATTGGTAGAGCCTTGAAAAGCAGAAAATTAAGTCCTAAATTCATTGGACCGTATGAGATTCTTGAGCGAACCGGTGATGTTGCTTATTGTAACATCCCAATTTTAAAGCTAAATGTCGAATGAAAAATAAACCATTAAGATTTGATTCAAAAATAAGAAGTTAATTGTTAATTATAATCAGATTAGCTTAAGGAATAATGTCAAGTTAATTAAAGCTGAGTTGGTGAAAGATGGTTGTTGTGATTGGCGAGTTATGTGAGTGGACTGCGACTCACGTTGTCCCATCCTACTTCCTTTCTGATAAGTGCTTTTTAATACAATAAAATAGATTTAGTTTGCTTAGGATTTTAGTCATTATCCACTGTATTTCCTTTATTTATTACGATTTTTACTTTCTTTCCACTCTAGTCTACTTGGGTATGTTATTTTGCAGGAATTAAGGTAATAAAGGGTCAAAAACAAGAGAAAAACGACCATAAAATGATAAAGAAACAAGAAGAACAAGCCCAAAGTGGAAAGAATTCTCTTTTTAAAGCTGAAATTCAACTCAGAAAGCAAAAATCTGACTCAGAGCACTGAAATCCGACTCAAAATGGCCAAATCCGAGTGGGATAACTCAGAAATGACCAAATCCGAGTGGAAGGACTCAGAATAGAGCATTGTTGAGTGGAATACTGCACTGCTGGAGGAAAATCCGAGTGAAATGTTCCCTGTCAAAGCCATTCCGAGTGATAAATAGCTGACTGGAGTGAAGGACCAATGCTGAAATGGAATAAGTCTCGGTTGAAGGTGATTCCGAGTGGAAACTCCCCGACTGCATCCATTCCGAGTGAAAAAAGGAGACTGACCTCCAATAAATATGTCCAAAGCTATTATCCGAGTGAAAGGCTTGCTGATTGCAACTAATCCGAGTGAAACCTGTTCCGAGTGAATGGATTCCGAGTAGAAGAGGCCACTGAAATGAATAAATGCTGACTAAGGAGGAATCCGAGTGGTCTCACTCAGAGAAAATAACATTCTCAAGCAGAACAAAGCATTTCTGAGTAATTCTTAGCAAGGAAGGAAAAATCCGACCGGAAATGAATCATACTCGGGCAGACTCTCAAGTTTCACACTGAGCCCGAGTGAGAAGTCTCCAAGGAAAGGAATTCCGAGTAAGTTGGGTCAGAAAGATGCATTTCCGAGCAAAGCAAGGCTCGGACATGGAAGAATTCTATCAGCCAGATTCCAGTCCTTCAAAGTCCAAGTTTCTGAGTGAAAGTGAAGTCAATTCCGAGTGGAAATTAACTCGGACTTCCGAGTAAAGATGTGATTTTATCATTTGAATGAGTAAATAAATTTGTCCGAGTGAATTCCAATGCAAAATCCGAGCAAAGCTTTAACCGAGTGGTCCAAATTCAGAGACAGCCGAGTGAAAATGATTGGGAACCGATTGAATCTGAACCAAGTGAGTCTTCAATTCCGAATGAACTCCATGAACCTGAGCCGAGTGAATGTTTCAGACGGTTCCGAGTCTTTCTGCAGTCAATTCCGACTGAATGGAAGATGCTCTTCAGTAAGTCTTCACCCGTCCTTTCATTCAGCTTCATCACCGATCGGTTCTCCTCCAAACACCGACCCAATTCTTCACAAATGCAACACCGGATCACTACCTCCATCAACTCCGCCTCCTTCTACTTTCCTTCAAGCCACAACACCGTCCCTTCTCCTTTCAAAACCGACCTACACTCCACAAACTCCAAACATCGGATCACTCTCTACACCGTCCTCAATCCAGAAATCCGACCCACATTCCTCTTTTCTATCCACAACACCCCTCTCCTAATCCATGACACCGCCCAGTAATCCATCAACCAACACCGCCTAGGCTCTTCTCTCCAACCAACACCGCCCAGGCTCCTAATCCACACAACTCCGCCCAGACTCTTCTCCTTTCTATCCACAACACCCCTCTCCTTTCCAATACTCCACACCGCCCAATAATCCTTTCCAATACTCCACACCGTCCTCACCTCAACACACCGCCCAACCGTCCTCACCTCTCAACACCGCCCAACCATCCTCATTTCCCAACACCGTCTCCCTTTCTTCTTCTAATACATGATACCGCCCAGCAACTCCTCTCCACGCTGTCCAGTTTGCACCTACACCGTCCAGCAAGCTTTCACTCGGATTTGTGGGAAAATAACATTTTTTCCACTATGAATTTCATCATTCTGCACCAATCTTCACTGAAATCCAAGCACCGAATTATTGGAAATATTAAATATGCAAATTGGAAACAAGTTGGCACAGCTGGAATTCACATGCACCGAAAGTTTCTCCCACTTGCAAATTTTAACGCGTTTCCTTAGCTGGATTCATTCATCCATTCGCCTATAAAAGGGAGAGCAACCAGGAGCATAGCATCAGTCATCTCTTCCCATCAATTACCATCAGATTTATTTTCTTTCTTCGTTACTTTCTCTCCTTCTCTCTTTAGTTTTCTTCTTTTTCTATTTTTCTTTCTCTGTTCGTTTTTTTTCTCTTTCTTTTTATTTTCTTTTCTTTCTTTTATTTTGTAAGAGTGTGAGGGCTGTAAAAGTGAGAATTTAAATTTGTAATTGGTGGAGAAATTATTACAACAAGGAATTACAGTGGTAAATTATTCTGAGCTTTTGGAGAAACCCGTAAGTCTTTATTTTTACCATGTCTTGTATGTTTTATTTTTCCATTATTTACATGAATTTAAATTATTTCATGAGTAGCTAAATTAATTATCTTGGGATAAAGGGGGTATGATAATATTTTATTTTAATGTTATTTTGACTTGGAATTAAATAAATTTCTGTTTTCCATTTAGTTCAATTATGCTTAATGCTTTTAGTAAATTCCTAACAAGAACCTAAATGATAAAACTGTATACTTACGGGTATATTAGTAAATTTAGGTAATAAATAGAATCGAGAGATTTATTTTTACCAGAAAGCTTTGAACTAAACCTAAGATTTTTGAAATGCTTTTTGTGACCTCGGTAAAACCGTGAAAGTAATCAAAATTCTTTTGAGGAAATAAAAGGGATTTTCATAAAACGATAATGGGCCTTTCTGAGGATTAAGCAGCGCTTTCCATAGGTTAGGTACATTAATAAGATTCCGAAAGGAACATATTAATTAGCTTTTGGAAAATTCGCCTTAGAAAACTTAATTTGATTCTTATTTATGAAAAGTTAAAATTCATTAAACATAAAATAGAGTCTTAATCCCCCAAAATCCCAAGATACTCTCAACTCTAATTTTTTAGTGTCAAGTAAATTTTATTTTTATATTTATTCGTATTCTGTGCAACTTTAATTTGTGCTTTATTTTATAAAAATCTTAAAAATTAATTGTGTGGATAATTAAATTTCAATATGCTGGTACTTTGAACACAGTCCCTGTGGAGAACGATAATCTTTTATATTACGCGACATAACCCGTGCGCTTGCAGGCCCTGTCAAGTTTTTAGCGCCGTTGCCGGGGACTGTTGTCCCTCGAATATCGGCAATATTGAAATTCGATTAGATCATACTTGTTAATATTTTTATTGTTATTTTTATTTTTATTTTGTTTGTAATTTTGTATTTTGTTCTATATTCTGTGTATCTGTTGTGGTTTTATTTTTGTAATTGTTTGTTTTATTTGTCATTTACTTTCTTTTTATGCGACGAAGCCGTAGTGTCGATCTAAACTTAGGATTTTACCCTGAGATAGAACGTACCCTTAGAGCTTTAAGAAAACAACAAAAAGAACAAAAAGAACAAAAAGAAAAACAAATGGCGGACCAATATAGACCCTTAAGAGATTTTGCCGCTCCAAGCACTAATGGGAGAGGATCTAGCATCCTTAGACCCACAGTGGAGGCTAACAATTTTGAATTGAAGCCTTCACTACTCTCAATGGTTCAACAGAACCAATTCGGGGGATTACCCTCCGAAGATCCAAATCTTCACCTTCAAATCTTTCTTAAATACTGTGACACCCTGAAGATGAATGGAGCCACCAATGATGCCATTCGCTTAAGACTTTTCCCTTTCTCCTTAAGAGATAAAGCAAGAGCGTGGTTATACTCTCTTCCTGAAGGATCCATCACGACTTGGGAACAATTGTCCAGTGCTTTTATCAATAAATGGTACCCAAGGAACAAGACTGATGTGCTGAGAAAACAAATCATCAATTTTTCACAAAAAGATGATGAATCCTTGTATGAAGCCTGGGAAAGATATAGAGAGTTGCTAAGAGAATGTCCTCACCATGGGATAGAAAGGTGGTTGACAATCCATATTTTCTATAATGGACTAACTTCCACACAAAAGATCTCTTTAGATGCTGCAGCTGGAGGAGCCTTTATGAGTAAAAATGTTAATGAAGCTGAGAACCTGATCGAGGAAATAGCTCAAAACACTCACCAATGGAACTCTGAAAGAGGATTACCTTCTAAAACACCAGGTAAGTACTCTGTTGATGCTCTTTCCCTACTTTCTGCCAAAGTTGAAGCATTAACATTAAAACTTGATAAAATAGGGTCAACAGGTGCTACTAATATTGTTTGTGAAGTTTGTGGTGTTTCAGGACATGGAGCTACAAACTGCAACTTAGCCATGACCCCTAATCAAGAACAAGAAATGCATCAGGTGGACGCTATTGGAAACTATGGTGGAAACTATCAAGGTAACTACAGACCTCCACAAGGTCCACCTGGCTTCCAAAATAGGCCACCTCCATTCCAAAGTAACTACAAACCTCAACAAGGAACCTATATTCCACAAAAATCAAAGCTAGAATCCTTGATGGAGACATTTGTAGCTACTCAACTTAAACAAAATGATGAATTCTTTGATGCAATAAAAAACTTGGCTTCAAAAGTGGACTATCTTGCCACTCACAACAAAATACTGGAAAATCAAATTGCCCAATAAGCCTCCTATTCTCAAAGAGCACCGGGAACATTTCCTGGGAAACCAGAGGCTGGACCATCTAACCAAACCATGGCTGTGACTCTTAGGAGTGGTACTCAATACGATGGGCCAGTTGACAAGACAGCAAAGGAGGAAAAGAAAGTCGATGAATCTTCATCTCATCCAGTAATTGAAGAAGAGAAACCACAAGAAAAGAAGGAGGAAGTTAAGCCATATCAACCTCCCATTCCATTTCCTCAGCGCTTAGCTAAAGCAAAGTTGGACAAACAATTTGGTAAGTTCCTTGATGTTTTAAAGAAATTGTATATTAATATTCCTTTTACAGATGCTTTACAACAAATGCCTACATATGCAAAGTTCTTGAAGGACATTCTGTCCAACAAAAGAAGACTGGAGGAAGATGGTACAGTTGCACTTACTGAAGAGTGCAGTGCTCTAATTCAAAAGAAACTTCCACCCAAGCTCCAAGATCCAGGTAGTTTCTCTATTCCTTGCATGATTGGTGACATGAATATAGATAAAGCATTGTGTGATTTAGGAGCGAGTGTGAGTTTAATGCCATTATCTGTTGCTGAAAAGTTAGGATTGGGTGAACTAAAACCTACTAGGATGTCTTTACAATTGGCTGATAGATCTGTAAAATATCCTGTAGGAATTTTAGAGGATGTTCTTATTAAGATAGGAAAATTTTTTATACCTGCTGACTTTGTTGTGCTTGAAATGGACGAAGATTCTTTGATTCCTATTATTTTAGGCAGACCATTTTTAGCAACTGTAGGTGCTGTGATTGATGTCAAGAATGGTAAGTTGTCTCTAACTGTTGGAGACCAAAAGGTTGATTTCAACTTGAAAAATGTTTTAGAAAAACCTTATAATGATGTTTGCTGTACTATGGATTTTGTCGAACAAGTGGTAAAGGAATCAACCCTTCCTAATGACCTACTTGAAACTATTTTCATGATTGAGCCGACAGAAACATCTGATTGCTCTGAGGCCCCACATGATACTGAGGTCATGTGTGATAAAGTGGTAAGCTCCAATGTGGAATTAAAACCTTTACCAGCTTCACTAAGGTATGAGTTTCTTGGCCCTAATTCCACATATCCTGTGATTATTAATGCTGAATTAAATCCATCTGAAACTGAAAAACTTTTGAAACAACTTAGGTTGTATAGAAAGGTAATAGGTTATACAATGGATGATATCAAAGGGATTAGCCCTTCTCTTTGTATGCACAGGATTACTGTAGAAGATGAAAGTAGGCCCACAATAGAACCACTTAGGAGATTAAATCCTAAAATGCAAGAAATGGTTAAAAAGGAAATTTTGAAATTGCTTGATGCTGGAGTCATATATCCTGTTGATAGTAGTAAATGGGTGAGTCCTGTCCATGTGGTGCCTAAAAAGGGGGGAATAACTGTGATTGAAAATGATAAACATAACTTGATTCCTACTAGGATTGTCTCTGGTTGGCGCATGTGCATTGATTATAGGAAGTTAAATAGCGCCACGAAAAAAGATCATTTTCCCCTCCCTTTTATTGATCAGATGCTTGAAAGACTTGTGAAACACTCTTATTTCTGTTATTTGGATGGGTATTCAGGTTTTCATCAAATTCCCATTCATCCATCTGATCAAGAAAAGACTACCTTCACTTGCCCTTATGGGACTTATTCTTACAGACGTATGCCTTTTGGTTTATGTAATGCACCTGTGACTTTTCAAAGGTGTATGCAAGCAATTTTTTCTGATCTTATTGAAAATGTAATGGAAGTCTTTATGGATGATTTTTCAGTGCATGGTTTGGATTTTGATAATTGTTTAACAAATTTGTGCCAAGTCTTGCAGCGTTGTGAAGAAACCAATTTGGTTCTAAATTGGGAAAAATGCCATTTCATGGTAAGAGAAGGCATAGTTCTTGGACACCTGGTGTCTGAGAGAGGTATAGAAGTTGATAAGGCTAAAGTGGAAGTGATTGAAAAATTGCCTCCACCCACAAATGTGAAAGGTATTCAGAGTTTTCTTGGACATGCAGGGTTTTACCGTAGGTTCATTAAAGATTTCTCTAAGATCACAAAGCCTCTTACAACTCTCCTGGGTAAGGATGTGCCTTTCAATTTTGATTCATCTTGTATGGAAGCTTTTTGCAGGATTAAGCAAGCTCTAATCTCTGCCCCCATTGTACAACCACCTGATTGGAAACTCCCATTTGAGCTGATGTGCGATGCGAGTGATTACGCAGTAGGAGCTGTGTTGGGGCAAAGAAAGGATAAAAAGCTCCATGTAATTCATTATGCCAGCCGGACGCTAGATGAAGCTCAGGTAAATTATGCCACAACTAAAAAAGAACTGTTAGCTATTGTCTTTGCTTTTGATAAATTTAGGTCTTATTTGGTAGGTTCACATGTTACTGTTTACACTGACCACTCTGCCATTAAGTATCTATTGAATAAAAAGGAAGCAAAGCCTAGATTAATTAGGTGGATTCTAATATTGCAAGAATTTGACTTGGAAATTAAGGACAAGAAGGGTACCGAGAACTTGGTCGCTGACCACCTATCTAGGTTGACATCTGAAAAAGAAGAAACAGATAATATTCCCATCAATGAATCTTTTCCAGATGAACAACTCTTGAACCTTAGTATCCAACGTGTTCCTTGGTATGCTGATTTTGTAAATTTTCTTACATGTGGTATCTTACCTCCTGATCTTAGCTTTCAGCAAAGGAAAAAGTTTTATGCAGATGTCAAACATTATTATTGGGATGAACCATTCCTTTTCAAGCAATGTGCAGATGGTATAATTCGGAGATGTGTTTCACAAGATGATGTCCATGCTATCTTGGATCATTGCCATTCTCTTTCCTGTGGAGGGCACATGAGCACCTCCAAGACAGCTGCTAAAATATTGCAAGTTGGGTTCTATTGGCCAAATATTTTTAAGGATGTATGTAAGTATGTTCTAACTTGTGATGCTTGCCAAAGAACAGGTAACATTGGTAAGAGACAAGAAATGCCATTGAATACCATTTTAGAAGTTGAATTGTTTGATGTATGGGGTGTTGATTTTATGGGTCCCTTTCCCTCTTCTTTTGGAAATCAGTTCATATTAGTGGCAGTTGACTATGTGTCAAAATGGGTGGAAGCCATTGCTTCACCCCATTCCGATGCTAAAACTGTTATTAAACTTTTCAAGAAAATAATATTTCCAAGGTTTGGGGTCCCAAAATGTGTTATAAGTGATGGAGGGTCTCATTTTATTGAGAAAACTTTTCAGACCCTTCTAAAGAAATATGGAGTTAAGCATAAGGTTGCTACACCTTATCACCCACAAACTAGTGGACAAGTTGAGGTATCCAATCGGGAAATTAAAAATATTCTTCAAAAAGTGGTGAATACATCACGTAAGGATTGGTCTATTAAGTTAGATGATTCCTTATGGGTGTATCGGACCGCATACAAAACTCCCATTGGAACCACACCTTTTAAGCTAGTATATGGGAAGCCCTGTCATTTACCTGTTGAACTAGAATATAAATCTTTTTGGGCTGTTAAAACTCTTAACTTTGATCATAAGGCTGCAGGTGAACAAAGATTGTTGGAATTAAATGAGCTTGAAGAACTCCGTCTAGATGCATACGAAAATGCCAGAATTTATAAAGAAAAAACCAAACAATGGCATGATCGTCACATCCAACGTAGAACATTTAATCCAGGTGATATGGTTTTACTGTTTAATTCCAGATTGAAGCTCTTTCTAGGTAAACTGAGATCCCGATGGTCGGGACCATTCAAGGTGACAAAAGTCTTTCCCTTTGGAGCTGTCGAACTATGGAGCGAGAAATCTGGTACATTTAGGGTAAATGGACAGAGAGTAAAGCATTACTTCACCGGTCAACCAATACAACAAGCAAGTGACTTGGACTTGTTTGATGCTCCTAATGAGTAAATCTAAACGGTGAGAAGTCTGGCTGAAGACTTAAAACTTAGCACTGCTAGGGAGGTAACCCTATAAAAAGTTGTTGTTTTATTTTAAGCTTTTATTCTATGAGCTTAAAAAAAAAAAAAAAACTAACTATGTCAGATGCTGGTTTGGGGTTATTACAGGTAAGTTTTCTTATCCTTTTATCATCCATTTTAACATTGAGGACAATGTCAAATTCTGGTTTGGGGTGGTAGGTAAGAAAACTTAACTGTTTTGTTTAGGTTGTGTGATTGTTATTTTATTTTGCATGTGTTTTCCTTGCTTTGTTTGTAATCTTGTAATTTACCATGATTGCATGATAAATTTACTTTGAACACAAAGCCAATATCTAAGGACCAAAATTTTGAGTAAAATTTTCAAAATTTGATTGTTTAAATGCCAAATAAATGTCTAAATGAACCTTATGTGATTAAAATTTTCTTTGAAAAGACTTTCCATGGTTAGACTTGAGCCAAAATGGATTATCTATCAAACAAATTTTCAAAACCCATATCTTCTTGATTGAGTGAATCTCATAGTCATTAATATTCTAGAACTTGTTTTTCAACCGATTCAAAATGGTTTTTGATTATATGTCTTAGGATGATAAAGGCACAATTAGGTCTTATTCTTAAGCCTCAGAATTTTGTATAGTTTGACCCCTAGTTGCCCCTTTTGAGCCTAAAAGCGAAAATTTTTCCTTGAAACCTTTCATTGACTAATATTCTCTTAATGGTGAAAAAGTTAGAAATTTAATGGAGCAAAGAAATAAAAAAAGGACTTAAGAAAAATATGGTATTGGATGCAAAGAAAAGCAAGAAAAAGAAAAAGAAAATCAAAAGGATGATATTGAATGAATTCCAAAAAGTCCATAAAAATTCAAAAATTTGCTCTGTTAAATTTATGATGATAATTTGAATCATTCATGACTATTAAAGCCCTTTTGTATTTTATTTTTCTTGAATTTCCTACCTTGATAATACAACCCAAGGCCACGTTACAACCTTTGAAAGACCTTTAGACTTTGACATATTTTCTATCTAAACTGTGGAGTTTCTGGTTTATTAACAAGCTTATGGTAATATTTTTTGACTATGATGATTTGAGAGATACACAAACCTTTAAACACTTGAGTGAAAATTGTGAGAAGAGTATCTCAAGTCTTGACATTGAAAATTGATTCACATAAGAAAAATAAAACTGGCATTTGAATAAATCTGTTTCTCTGTTTTGGATTCCATAAGTTATTAAGTTTAGTGTTTTCTGTATTTTATCTTGTATGGTGATTGCTTGAGGACAAGCAATGTTTTGGTTTGGGGTATTTTAATAAGTGCTTTTTAATACAATAAAATAGATTTAGTTTGCTTAGGATTTTAGTCATTATCCACTGTATTTCCTTTATTTATTACGATTTTTACTTTCTTTCCACTCTAGTCTACTTGGGTATGTTATTTTGCAGGAATTAAGGTAATAAAGGGTCAAAAACAAGAGAAAAACGACCATAAAATGATAAAGAAACAAGAAGAAGAAGCCCAAAGTGGAAAGAATTCTCTTTTTAAAGCTAAAATTCGACTCAGAAAGCAAAAATCCGACTCAGAGCACTGAAATCCGACTCAAAATGGCCAAATCCGAGTGGGATAACTCAGAAATGACCAAATCCGAGTGGAAGGACTCAGAATAGAGCATTGCCGAGTGGAATACTGCACTGCTGGAGGAAAATCCGAGTGAAATGTTCCCTGTCAAAGCTATTCCGAGTGATAAATAGCTGACTGGAGTGAAAGACCAATGCTAAAATGGAATAAGTCTCGATTGAAGGTGATTCCGAGTGGAAACTCCCCGATTGCATCCATTCCGAGTGAAAAAAGGAGACTGACCTCCAATAAATATGTCCAAAGCTATTATCCGAGTGAAAGGCTTGCTGATTACAACTAATCCGAGTGAAACCTGTTCCGAGTGAATGGATTCCGAGTAGAAGAGGCCACTGAAATGAATAAATGCTGACTAAGGAGGAATCCGAGTGGTCTCACTCAGAGAAAATAACATTCTCAAGCAGAACAAAGCATTTCCGAGTAATTCTTAGCAAGGAAGGAAAAATCCGACCGGAAATAAATCACACTCGGGCAGACTCTCAAGTTTCACACTGAGCCCGAGTGAGAAGTCTCCAAGGAAAGGAATTCCGAGTAAGTTGGGTCAGAAAGATGCATTTCTGAGCAAAGCAAGGCTCGGACATGGAAGAATTCTATTAGCCAGATTCCAGTCCTTCAAAGTCCAAGTTTCTGAGTGAAAGTGAAGTCAATTCCGAGTGGAAATTAACTCGGACTTCCGAGTAAAGATGTGATTTTATCATTTGAATGAGTAAATAAATTTGTCCGAGTGAATTCCAATGCAAAATTCGAGCAAAGCTTTAACCGAGTGGTCCAAATTCAGAGACAGCCGAGTGAAAATGATTGGGAACCGATTGAATCTGAACCAAGTGAGTCTTCAATTCCGAATGAACTCCATGAACCTGAGCCGAGTGAATGTTTCAGACGGTTCCGAGTCTTTCTGCAGTCAATTCCGACTGAATGGAAGATGCTCTTCAGTAAGTCTTCACCCGTCCTTTCATTCAGCTTCATCACCGATCGGTTCTCCTCCAAACACCGACCCAATTCTTCACAAATGCAACACCGGATCACTACCTCCATCAACTCCGCCTCCTTCTACTTTCCTTCAAGCCACAACACCGTCCCTTCTCCTTTCAAAACCGACCTACACTCCACAAACTCCAAACATCGGATCACTCTCTACACCGTCCTCAATCCAGAAATCCAACCCACATTCCTCTTTTCTATCCACAACACCCCTCTCCTAATCCATGACACCGCCCAGTAATCCATCAACCAACACCGCCCAGGCTCTTCTCTCCAACCAACACCGCCCAGGCTCCTAATCCACACAACTCCGCCCAGACTCTTCTCCTTTCTATCCACAACACCCCTCTCCTTTCCAATACTCCACACCGCCCAACAATCCTCTTCAACACCAACACCGCCCAACCGTCCTCACCTCAACACACCGCCCAAACGTCCTCACCTCTCAACACCGCCCAACCATCCTCATTTCCCAACACCGTCTCCCTTTCTTCTTCTAATACATGATACCGCCCAGCAACTCCTCTCCACCCTGTCCAGTTTACACCTACACCGTCCAGCAAGCTTTCACTCGGATTTGTGGGAAAATAACATTTTTTCCACTATGAATTTCATCATTCTGCACCAATCTTCACTAAAATCCAAGCACCGAATTTTTGGAAATATTAAATATGCAAATTGGAAACAAGTTGGCACAGCTGGAATTCACATGCACCGAAAGTTTCTCCCACTTGCAAATTTTAACGCGTTTCCTTAGCTGGACTCATTCATCCATTCGCCTATAAAAGGGAGAGCAAGCAGGAGCATAGCATCAGTCATCTCTTCCCATCAATTACCATCAGATTTATTTTCTTTCTTCGTTACTTTCTCTCCTTCTCTCTTTAGTTTTCTTCTTTTTCTATTTTTCTTTCTCTATTCGTTTTTCTTCTCTTTCTTTTTATTTTCTTTTCTTTCTTTTATTTTGTAAGAGTGTGAGGGCTGTAAAAGTGAGAATTTAAATTTGTAATTGGTGGAGAAATTATTGCAACAAGGAATTACAGTGGTAAATTATTCTGAGCTTTTGGAGAAACCCGTAAGTCTTTATTTTTACCATGTCTTGTATGTTTTATTTTTCCATTATTTACATGAATTTAAATTATTTCATGAGTAGCTAAATTAATTATCTTGGGATAAAGGGGGTATGATAATATTTTATTTTAATGTTATTTTGACTTGGAATTAAATAAATTTCTATTTTCCATTTAGTTCAATTATGCTTAATGCTTTTAGTAATTCCTAACAAGAACCTAAATGATAAAACTGTATACTTACGGGTATATTAGTAAATTTAGGTAATAAATAGAATCGAGAGATTTATTTTTACCAGAAAGCTTTGAACTAAACCTAAGATTTTTGAAATGCTTTTTGTGACCTCGGTAAAACCGTGAAAGTAATCAAAATTCTTTTGAGGAAGTAAAAGGGATTTTCATAAAACGATAATGGGCCTTTCTGAGGATTAAGCAGCGCTTTCCATAGGTTAGGTACATTAATAAGATTCCGAAAGGAACATATTAATTAGCTTTTGGAAAATTCGCCTTGGAAAACTTAATTTGATTCTTATTTATGAAAAGTTAAAATTCATTAAACATAAAATAGAGTCTTAATCCCCCAAAATCCCAAGATACTCTCAACTCTAATTTTTTAGTGTCAAGTAAATTTTATTTTTATATTTATTCGTATTCTGTGCAACTTTAATTTGTGCTTTATTTTATAAAAATCTTAAAAATTAATTGTGTGGATAATTAAATTTCAATATGCTGGTACTTTGAACAGAGTCCCTGTGGAGAACGATAATCTTTTATATTACGCGACATAACCCGTGCGCTTGCAGGCCCTGTCACTTTCCTTCGCATGCATATATATGCCCTGTACCACCGTGAATACTCATCCTTTTCCCACTACTTCATTCCCCTTTTCCTTCTTCGCCTCCATCCTCTTTTCTGTTCTTGCCCTTCACTTCTGGAGATCACGACGGTGGTGCTGGAGGAAGGTCAGAGCCCCTCCAACCGGTGAAGGACGATCGTTGAGGCAGAGGAAGGACAACGCTCCATTCCCGAACCGAGTGCAGAGTACGACGGAGCGAAGGAAGACCAAACGAAACAGAAGAAGGGCGTCAGACCCAACGTCGAGAGCAGAAAAACTTCTTGAGTTCCTTCTATAGGTAGGGGGCGCTTGTATATCAAATGCATGGTCCATGAACGGTACCAGATGAATGTACTGCTTTGAGTGTATGCGTATGTGTTTATAATGACTGGACTTTATGCATGATTGATGATTCTGGATTCTGTGTTTATTACAGTGGTTATGCAACAATTGCATGTAATCAAGATGGTAGTAGTGTAGTCTGTCAGCCTTGGGTAATGACGAATGCAATGCATGGTTTTATCTCTGTTAACACTGTGAGAATATGAATGTGTATAGTTGATTTGCCAGATGCTATTACTTGATTGTCTGATTGTTGTACATATTGGTGTGACTGATAAAACAAATATAAAGGTTGTGTTGAATCTGTTCTTACTTAATGGTTGCAAAGCAGGTATCGGTTGTGTGATGATGCTTGCTAGTAAATGCATTAGCTGCATGAGTAAGAATGGGGTGACCCGTGGAAGGTCAAAAGCCCTGAGGCGATGACTTTCAGCTACAGACCTTGGCTAGATCCTGAAGGGGCTCATGGTAGCTGTAGGAGCTAGAGAGGAGTCTCGAGACGCCAATGGGAGGCCGGTACCACGCGGGAAGAGCTGAAGGACGAGGGGCCAGTAAGGGGGGAACTGTAACTGGAAGTCATCACTCGAGTCGGATCCGCAGGCATGCATAGAGATATGAGGTTGACTAGGGTAGTACGCATAGTATGTGTTGGGTGTTATGAATGATTTCCGAGTGTGTGGATGCATGTGTATGTATGTGTGAAGATGAACTAGACGTAGTATGTATGCTATAGATGTTATTCTGACTGGCATGGCCTTAGTTAACCTGAAAACGATTAAATGAAAGTAAGTGTGCGTACTGGCACTGATACCGAGTCCTTGATTGTCATTTTACATGTAAAAAGCTCACCCCTACAGTGGCTACATTTTCAGTGAACATCTCTCGGAATGAAGCTTGAAGGAGAAGCTAAGTGCAGAACAAAACAGCCGAGTGCTTCTGAATATATGTGTATATGTATATACTGTGTGTAAGGTCCTGTTAAGCCTTGGCCGGCTCATATTTTGGTTTTAGCCTTTATGTTAGAACTTGAACACCCTCGGGTGACAGAAGACATGACGAAACTCTTGTAATTATTTAAATGCTTCCCTATATATATATATATATATATATCGTGTGTTCTTCTATACTGAAGGTGACGCCCGAGCGGTAAATATGGATGTATGAGTATACCTTGCGAGCATAGGAGGTTAGTGTGTCTATGGGTAATAGCGGAGCTGAGTGGCTGCTGGGGAAAGGGAAGATAATAATTCATTCCAAGTGTTGAGAGGCTGAAATGGCTGAGTGGTTCCGAGTGAGTTAGTTACTACTCCCCGAGGGAATATGAGTCTGAGTATTCCCGAGCAAAAGTAGGTATAAGAGTCGAGCGAGATTCATTTGTATGAGTTCCTTCCGAGAGAAGAACACTTAGACGAACTCTTAGGGAAGTTCCCTTCGAGACATTCTGGCGAGTAACTTAGCGGAAAGATTCCCGAGCGCATAGGCCTAACGGATTCCGAGTGAAAACATGTATAAGTTCTGAGGGGGGAATATTCCGAGTGAGAGTTTATAGAATCCGAGTGAAATAACCCTCCTTACCGGGCGAATCAGGTGTGTACCTTGGGGGATAAATATAAAAGGCTATGTTATAGAATGTAGGTGTGATGGGGTCGTTTCCTGAGTGTTGGAACCCTTATACCGAGTGGCCTTAGGAATGGATCCCGAATGGACTTAGTCTTTTACCAAGTGTTTGGATGTCTCGATGCCGAGTGGTGGTTTTGCCGAGTGAGGCTTCTCGCTTCAGCGAATGGTGGACTCGCTCTAGCGAATGTGTATTGCTGGAAGGCGTTTGTCGTGGTATCGCCCAAGCGATTGTGTGCTCGTCCAAGCGAGTTGGGCGTCTCGCCCAGGCGGATTGGGTCTCGCTTGAGTGAGTGCATGCTGTATGGTGGTTCCCTCAGGCGCTGTCGGTGCTTCCGTGTGAATGGTTTTAATTCCCTTGCCTCCTTTTCTTTTTCTTCTTGGCCTTGGGGCCAGCTCTCTTACCTTCATATAAGGGAGTGTTTTTATTATGGATCCAGGTTATTTTCTAATTAATTTGAAATTATTTTTTTTCCCCTAAAAATTAGGATGTTTCACTTATCGGATTGCACTCCTTCTGCATCTTGCGAATCTGCACAATGTGTTCCATGTGTCACAGTTGAAGAAGTATATTCATGATCCCTTGCACGTGATTCCTATTGATGATGTTGATGTACGGGATGACTTGTCCATTCCTCCTATTTCTGTTCGTATCGTTGAGCATTCCGTGAAGAGTATATGGAACAAACTGGTACCTTTGGTGAAGGTGGCCTGGAAACATGGTAATGTGGAGATGTTCACGTGGGAACATGAAGATGATAGTCAGAACCAATATCCGAATGCATTTGAATCTGGTACGTTAAATTTCAAGGACGAAATTTCTTTTAGGTGGGGTGGATTGTAATATCCCAAATCTTATATAAATGGTTAAATATGAGGAAATAAATACTAAATAATTATGTGTGAGTAAGTTAATATTCCAAAGTGTTGGAAATAATTAAATTAAGATTTTTGGGGATTATTCATAATTTATTAAGACTTTACGAGCTGAAAATATACCTGATTAAAATATGAGTGTCGAACCAAGTATCTCCAATTGTGGTGCTATTGGTTAGGGCTGTTAAGAACATTATTATGAGTCCCAATATATATTCAGAATAATTTTTAGATGACGTATTTAGCCCAAACAGAGATCCTGTTTATTGTAAAACAGTAAATTTTAATGAAAGGGGAAAAATTGAAACACAAAACTCACTTAACTCTCTTCATTTTCACGTTAGCTCTCTATTCCCTTTGGCAAACACATTTCATTTCTACTTCTTCTTCTTCATTTCCTCTTCACTTTCTTCCTCTCTAAACCAAGGCAAAGGTTAAAACCCATCTCCCCCACCATTCTCATTTTATTGAAGCTTGAAGTAAGAGCTTGAAGCTTGAAGCTATTTATCCTTTCTCCTCCTCAATTCTGTGTTCCTCTCTCCCTCTCTTGGAAACTCTCTCATTTCTTCTCTTGAGGTAAGCTCTTGTTATTTCCCAAGAGTATGGACCCTAGGTTTTGGGTTTTTAATGTTTGAGTGAGCATTTAATGTGTATGGGTTGTTGGGAGAAGCCATTAATATGGAAACCCTAAGGTAGGGTGGTTTTAAATGAAAACTTGATGGACCATTAATGGGGTACATGAAAATTGATGCTTGCAATGGTAGAAAATGATATGCATTTATGATGTTATAGGATTTTTAGAGTAACCCTAACTTGTGAAAATTGGGGAAAATGATTGATGTTGGTTGGAAAGTGATTTAATGAGGGAATGAATGATATTTGAATGATGGGTATGAGTAAATATATTAAGAGAATATTTATTGATGGTGAGAATTAATGTTAATAATAGTAGATGGCCATCAATGGTGATTAATGGCCATTGATATGTCAACCCTTTTGTGGGTAAGGCCTTAAATGCATAGAAATTTTTAACATTGAACACCAAACCCATGGTGGTTGTGGTGAGATTAATGAAATAGAAAATGGCTTGATAATGATAATGTTGTAAACACCAAGTGTTAGATTAGAATATGTGAATTCTGGTGATCTTGAGTAGAAAATAATGATATGTGCCTTATGAAATGTAGGACTCATTCCGAACAACGAGGCGGGAACTTCATATCGCTCAAAATTTTTCTCTTAAGGTAGGAGAGGAGTTTTATATTCTAAATGCATGAATTGAGTAGAGTTTGATTGTCATATGTGACAATATGCATGTTTGCCCTAGTTAAGTGGTAATGATGATTTGTGGTTGTTAAACATGATGATGATGATGATGAATATGCTTGGCAACATGTAATCCGCATTTAGAATGTTTATGGTATGCTAAATGGTGATGTTGAATTGTTTGACTAGTGTAATGCTTTGATATTTATGTGATTGTGTTATGTTCACCATGAATGTGGAATCGTCATTATTAATGATAAATAAGAATGAAAATGGATGATTAACATGCCTTTATGTTGATGAAAGATTGATGATTGAAATTGATGATTTTATGCCCTTATTATAATGAGGAACTATTGAAAAATGTCACACTAAAACTTGAACAATGGTAACAACTGAAACATCCTAACAAATTTAAATAAAATCTGAAACAAAAGAAATTTTTTCCCTAAAAAATTCTAAACGGCTAACAGGGGAAATCGGGACAAGAATTCGACCAAGAAAGAAAGAAGGAACCGGGTTAGGGTGCCCCACGTTAACATGGCTCAAAACCGATTAATTTTTAGCCAGCGGAAGAAAGCGCCTAAGCGAACCACGATTGCTGAAGCGAGACCTTACTCGCCCAAGCGAACAAGACACTCGGATAATTCGACCACTCGGAACCTAACCTCAAGTCCACTCGGTATTCACATCACTCAGAATCGGAGCCTAGTTCACTCGGGAATTATTCCCACCAATATACTTCACTCAGTGAACTCTCAACCAGACCCTTATCTTATTCCTGAAAGGTCTTATTCATAATTCACTTGTAACGTTCGGAATCTCCACTCGGGAAATGATTCCCTCAACTGTTTCACTCGAAATCTATAAGTTTTCCTCTCTCGGAATATTTCCCACAGTCTCATATCACTCGGAAATGTTTCACATATTTTTCACTCGGCATATTCGATCTTTCTTACCTTGAAAACTCTACAAGGTCAAGTCTCGCTTAAAGATTTTAAGACTTCATTCACTCGGAATATCATGGCCTTATCCACTCGGAATAGGCTTATAAAAGGGATTTCTCACATAACACCCTTCGATTGATCCTCCTAAGGGAATAGTCCTTTAATGAGTATATCTCACTTAGAATTAGCCCAACCCTTCTTCACTCGGAAGAGGGTCTCATGTCTCACATCACTCGGATTTACCTTAGCCCTCACTTACTCGGTATCACACAAGCATTATAAATTTAGTAGAAAATAAACGTACACAACTTAGGAATTCCCCCACTTCATTATCCACTGAACAAGATAAAAACACATAACATTAAATATAAGTATTGAAATATGTTTAGTTCTATTCTCAATACCGAGAGAATTCATATCCTACACATTAAAGTAGAATGTTAAACTAAGAGCCGGCCAAGGCTATACAAAATCATCTTTACAAAATATATATATATATATACTTGTACACTTCCACTGTACAATGTACTTCCCAGCAATCGGTGCTCTCCCATCATTCCTCATTCCGAGCAACATCCACTGAAATATGGCCACAATAGGGGTGAGCTTATACATATAAAATGACAGTAATGACTCAAAAAATCCTGTAGTTTTCCCTACACAGTATTATCTCATCAATCAATCTATCACATGCACTGTCATTTAACATATCCACCCACATTATCATTCAATCGGAATTTATTCAAATAACACACAGCCATATCAATCATATTCCCATACATACGCATATAACCACATTGAGCTCATCAAAAGTATAAGTGTGCACACATAAATTTTCAGTCGGATCTGATAAGTTTTATTAAGTTTTATGTTGCAACAGAGGCTCCAAGCCTTTTTCTCAGCTCCAAGCTGATCCAGCCGTTTTACTGGTACCAAACCGTTTACCCTCACACGTAACACAATCGCTCCAAGCGACAATGGGAGTGTTACGGGCAGCCCCAAGTCCAACTCGGTAAGCTTGCCTTAAGTCCAACCCAAGGTCTTTAAGCGTCCAACACTTAGTGTACTCGGCACTGCCTCGAGTCCAACCCAAGGACTTTCACTAAGCGTCCAACGCTGGTACACGAGTATTTCACTTGGTATTGCCTTGAGTCTAACCTAAGGTCTTTTATTATTTTTCCATACATATTCATAAGCACAACAGAGGCATTTCACTCGGTATAACCACATATCACATGCATCTTATGTATTCATGCTTTCATATATAAAAATCCACACAGGAATCATCCAACAGTCCCACAATATACACTCGGTATTAGCAATATCAGTAACATATACCACATACTGTGAAGTGCTAAACTACACACGGGACTTAGCATAACAAATCTTAACGCATGCACTCGGCCAACACAAATCTAGTACATTTTTATGCATTCACATGTTTACTAACACATATTTCATGGACGGAGAAGGATATAACCTTACGTGACTCAGCTAACACACACACACACACCCGGTATTCAAAAGTCATCATCATATGATTTACACACTCAACATATTCACAACCATAAACACAAAGTGCAGTACTTTCACCCGGGAACCGTCCATAACTATGCATTTGAGATGTATAGCTCCCCCTACCTTCTGAAACGACGCAAGAAACTCCTCTGTTTTCAGTGTTGACCCGTGCTCTATTTTTCAACACTGATTTCGTTACTCCTTCGTTTCCACAATCACTCTCTCCTGCTCAGTAACCGTCAAACCCAGTCGAATCACCACACACGCAGCTTGGAGAAACTGGGAACTGCTCCTCTCCTACTCAAACGATCACTCCTTACCAACAGTGGGGAACCTCAAGTCCTCCACAACACCACAGTCGTAAACTGAACTAACGAAGAAGAAGAAGAACAAAGAAGAAGGAGAAGAAGAATCATAGATGAAGAAGAGGAAGAGTCTCGTGAGGATTTTTGAGAGAATGGAGAGGTGGTTGTGAACTCTGAGCATGTACTCAAGGTAATGAGGAGAGTGGTGGGAAACGTGTAATTGACAGCCACCATCCAATCATGTGTCATGTCTCATTACTCCCATCAGCATCAAGTTTCTTTTATTTTACATTAATTCTTAATTAACAATTATCCTATTTTGCAATTAATCTTAATTTTAATCTGGTCATTAATTTAATAATTAGGATGTTACAACAACCAATGATAATAAAATCCACTAAGAAATATATGGTGGAAATGATGGTGATGTTGATTGTGAGTGGCATAATTAGGATTCATAGTTGTGAGAATACATTATGATTTATATTTGCATTGCCTCCATGGCATACTGCATGGCTGCCGGTGTTAGAATATTAGGGGATTCCCCCAGTTGGCTCAGTGGGAGGCCTGGCTTAGTGCACGAGCATTTTTATTTACCCATGACTCAGTGTGTAGCTCATGAAGCTGCCCATGTTATGCTACGGGGAGCCGGATGTGGTTGACCCTTGTGGGGGATGGCTCTTGATGAGCAGGTGTCCACGGTGGTCCTATGTATCATAGCTGCCATGGTAAGAATCATGGTTGGCCTGCAACACCTTGTTGTTGTTTGGGTGTTTACCGTGGTCATGGTGTAAATGGCCAAGTATTGGATGATGGGCGATGCGATTTAGTACCAGTAAAACATAACGATATTCATGCAATTTGATGATAACTGTACACATTTTACTACTATAGTAGGGGTATGGTAATATGATCATACTTGACCATGATTTGTTAATTATTCCCAAAGTCAGATCCGCAATTGGTAAATTACTCCGTTGTGCATGTGTATTAGCTTAAGAGCATTTGCATATAGCAAGGAGGTATGCCAAAGGTGATGAGAAATGATGATGGTTGTGATTAGGTGAGAAAATACCTAAAGACAACATAAAAGATATGGATACAAATATGTATATGATGTACAGTGATTTTATGTGTGATAGCCCATTATGATGAAGGGTTTGATTATGTGTATGCATATATACTTTGTTATGATCCATAGGGATGATTGAATTATGTGTATGTTAGTGAGATGTTGATAATGATAATGGTGAATAATATGTTGATGCAAGGTATGCATGATGTTGAATGCATATGCACATAATCACATTGTATTCATATTCATCCTTTGGAATGTATAACTCACTCTCCCATGTTGTCTATTTTTTTTATCCTTGTGATGCAGTACACTCATAGAAGAGAGATTATATCTTTTTGGAAATATGCATTTTGAGGGTTGAGGTAAATTAGTGTATAGGAAGCGCCTTGGCCAGTGAGTATTGATTTTTTATAGCATATGATGAATGATGTATACTCAAGATGTACTTGGATTGATGTATATTCATTTTGGAGGTCATAGGTGAAAATTGGACCCTATAAGTATGGCTAATTTTTTATTATGACCTAGACAATGTATGATGTTAGTTATGGGGCTGAAATTATCGCCTAAGTGATGGATAGATGATGTTAATTCATGAATTACAATGTTTTGGGAAGTGTATGTGATGTTGTGTTTTTTATGTATATGCTTATTTGAGGAACCAATAGGGTCAAATTGTATTTTAGGTGGTTTTGATGGTATGTAATGACTCCAATAGCTTAACTTCCTGATTTGTGACTTTTAGAAATTGAAATGGACCAATTCCATTGAGAATAGGTCCTTGAGTTGCATAAAAATGCCTCAAAATGAGTGAAACACATTTATGCACATAACTCCGTCGTTTTTGGGAATTTCTGAGTGCGGCTAGTGGCCACACATCACAATGATATATATAAGTTGGTGTCAAAATTCGGTAGGCATTGGAACTCATTAAAAAGTTAGGGGGTTAGAAGTCCAAAAATGTGACTTTTTCTGCATAAAATGGCCTCTGTGCTGTCATGAATTGTTTCATAACAGAGCATGAATCAATTCAAGAGACATTGTTTTCATTGTTCCCCAATTCTGGACACTTTGAATCGATTCGAGACCCCGCTTGAATCGATTCAAAGCTCACTAGAATCACTGTTCATGAGGTCCAGGAACATTTGAATCAATTCATGCGAGCTTAAATCGATTCAAAGGGGCCTATTTTCATTTTTGGACTCCAGTAGCACTTGAATCGATTCTTGGGACACTTGAATCGATTCATACCCTTGATTCTTAAATTTTTCATGTGTTTTATTGATGGATGGGTTCCATTTAGCCATGGTTCAATTATATATCCATGTGTGACTTCATTTACCACTTTTTTAACCATCAATTCAAGTCTCTTTAAACCCTTTTCCATTCTTTTCCATGACTCTCAAATAGATCATATTTTCCGCTATCCCTTGTTGACGATCCTATGATTGATTGTCCAAGGAAGACTCTTGATTAAATTTATTCACCTTCTCATATCTTCATATATGGGATAGGTTATTTAAAATGATCTAGGGTTACTTATTAAAGATCTATCTCATGGTTTCTCTTATTCTTTAATGACTTTAAAATCGTGAAAAATTTACCCTCATTTTTAGGGCATGTCAATGATGGTTGGTGTAAATACATGTATAACTTGTGTTTGTGATGTATATGCTTGGTGAATTTGATCATTTTGGAACCTATGGTGATGTGAGAAGGATGCCTGTAGTATCTTAGGTTTTCCAAATGAATAATTATGCATGAACGTGTGTGAAATAACTGATTTGATGTTGTCGATGATGGTGATACATATGTGACAATATAATGATGTTTATGCTGAATATGTGAAATAATGACTAGGAACTATGATATGGCATGGAGCCATTGAATTGACGATTGTGTGCTTATAGGTAGGTGATTGTGGTAGTATATATGCATATGTTGATTTGTATGTTGGGAATGAGTACTATTGAGCTGGTTACATGTGAACGCCAATTATAATATTACAAATGTTGATAAGAAATAGAGTGGAATATTAAAGTAGCATTGGATGGTAATAATTATGAATTGAATGATGTATGTATGTGTGGCAAGTTATTTAAAGCTTTACAGGGGTAAGTGTAAGCCAACTAAAAGGGCGATTTTATAATCTAGTGGGATTCAGAGTCCTTAAAAAGCATCAATAGGATCGTAGGTATATTTAGAAGTTGTGAGTGCAAAGAGATTGTCAATTGAATGACATTTGATATGGTTTTGGTGATATAGTTGGTTGAAATGGAACCAATTGTATTTTTGTGCATAATTTCGTGATTCAAAGGAATTTTGAAGCACAAACTGTGCCTGCAGGTCCGAAATGATTCCTAGGTAGGGCCTATAAAGCTTCATAGCAATTAGAGTTAAAACGAGCAAGTTGAGAGGTGTAGAAGGTGGCCTAGAGGCCAAATTCTATAGAATTCTGCATTCTGCTATGCTGGTAATTGATTATAGTAATCGATTGCATGTAATCAATTACAGCTTTTCTGTAATCGATTACCAAGGCCCATGTAATCCATTACAACTTTTCTGTAATCGATTACCAGAATAAGATGAAAAGGTTTTATATGGTTGAGTCACGTAACGCTTAGATTTCTAGTCTTTATTGCTAGGGACATACACTATGAAAAATTTACTCATATTTTATTAGATCCAGGAGTAAATTTTAGGAATTTAGACGGGGACGTCACAATAACCGATTAGGGTTCTGATTTATACCTTCCATGGACACCATGAGTGAGGGTCAGGGGGGGTTTAGAGTTTTCAAGGGAAAAGGAAACTAAACTAAAAAAAACATTAAGGGGGGGAGGGGAAAGCCAGTATTTAACATTTTTTTGTTTTTTTATACTAATTTAAGTTTTTAAAACAAAATGGCATCATTCCTATATGGCATTACACATGTAAGTTAACATAACACATCTCCTAGCTATAACGATCATTTAATGTCTGTTGACAAAAGGGATCTAAGTGTCCAACAGTGATAGAAGTGAGGGACTAACAAAGGTTACTAATTAAGTTAGGGACTTAAGTGTTTGACAGCAACCAAATGAAGGACTAACTAGGGGGTTTTGTCTTTAGGAATAAAATTGAGCATTGTATAAGGTAGCCATAGGCACTTGGCATTATCACTTATGTTTCCAACCAATGATTAAACTTATAAGCTTGGTTAGTTCTTAATGTTTTCTTTAGAATAATTATCCTATGTGACCTGTTGAGTGGTTTGTTAATGACACATCACATAAATAACGTTAATAGTTTTAACTTAAGTTATTGACAATTTATACGCCAACTACTTAGAATTAATAAATAAAATAAAACAATAGGGGAAGTCATAATGGAATTTGAAGTCTTTGACTTGAAAATTATATCATCACTACTCTTGTTATGTGTTTCTTTTCTTTTATTATTTTTTAATTGCTTGCTTTCAAAATCTATCTTTTGGTTTGCCTAACATACAAAGAGCATTAGTACATAGTGAGTGCTTAGAGTTATACTTTTTCTAGGTTCAACACTTAAGGGGCTAAAATATTCATCGTGTTATACTGATGAGCATGTTTACCTATAGGTGTAAAAACTTGGGTCAGAATTGAAAATCCTTTTCTAAAAATACTATTTTCACTCTAAAAAACACAACATAGTGAAATACATTTGTTCACCTTCAATAAAAAATATAACTTACAAAAAATGGTATTTTTAATAAATGATATTCATGGTGTCTTTTTTCTTATTAATAATAGTAATCTAGAGTTAAAATAGACATGTAATAGGCACACTTGGTAGAAAGTGGACTAACAATCGCTCTATTAAGCAAGCTAATGGAATAGAGGAAGACAAAGGTGGAATGTTTGAAATACATAAAGGACTAGTTAAGATTAAAAAAAATAAGGGATCAAAGTGAAACAAATCTCAAAGATAAAAGACCAGTTTGAGTTAGTAAAACATGGGACTAAATCAAACTAATCCTTAAAAATAAGGGATTAAGGTAGTAATTTTGCCTATTATTAACCACCAAGGGGATAGATCAACTTGTACTAGATTGTTCTAGTTTAACATGTTATTTTGAGTTTAAGTCTAATGTAGCACTGTTAAAATTAAAATTAAGTAGAAAGAATTTTACTACTCATAGTGGTTCTACTCGATTCTCGTCTAAATAAAGTTTTTTTTAAAAGAAAACTAGATAAAAGCTAAGTTATTTGTTATAGCCTTTGGATTAAAAATACCTTATTGTCACTAAAAAAAAAGCTAAAACCCGCACTTTGTAAAGGTACTATCAACATTTTGAACAAAAAGGATAAGTAGAAAATTAAATTAAAATTTATCTTTATGATAAATACAAATTGAATATTATATTATTAAGTAGATTACAAATACCACCTTTGAAAATATATATGTTGACGATGAATAAAAACCATGCCAACAATATTGCATATGAGAAATTGGGAAACACCCTTCTACTCATTTTTGCTAAATGAAATCTATCTATTGTCCCTTATCCTGAAGCTTGGAAGGCCAATAAGAAGCATGGGAACTGATATTAATGGTGAAAAAAGATAGAACAAAAGAAACTGCTACTTGATTCACTCTCTCTTCTATGGTTAGCGAGATTTGGATCCATTGTCATAACTACACTTTGCAGTTATTTTTTATTTGTTTTTTCATACTAGTTTCAATAATCGATATAAAAAACTTATAAAAATTAATATTTTACGTTAATTATCAAAACAATTGATATATAAAATATAAAATATAAAATATATATTTTTTATATCAGTGATTAAAAAAAATTAATATAAAAAAATAATTTCAGGATGCAATTACTTTAGAGGATCTGGATACCAAGTTGGTCCATGTTCGACACTAATTTTATTGGAAATGCAAGCCGGTCATAAACTCTTATGGGCATTATGTGATTGTTAGCATCTATGTTGAATGGTCGTGGTTTCGTGACTATACAGGGAAGAGACTTGGGAAAAAGTTCTATGGTGGAACTGAAGAGCATAGCATGGCATAAGGAACCAATTTGGCATCAATTGATGAACATGATATCTTATAGAGCCTAACAAGAGAAATGAGGTATAGACTTGGTAATCAATTGATTATAACTTGTGCGTTATCTTGCATTTGTACCAAAGTAATAAAATTTAAACAAATTTTACACATCATATTTTCTTTTTTAATTTCTTTAAGGTTTTATACAAACCAATTGACAATATAAAATGTAGTCTAATAAGTATTTAAATAATTCTATATATTAAAAGACAAGTCATATGAAACTTCCAATGTGTATATATTGTATGGATATTTCATTTTAATTTTAAATATGTATAAGTGTAATGAAAATTTATAAAGATTGGGAGATAACTACAAAGTTTCATGAAAATTAAAATTTTGACAATTGATAAAGTTGTTAAGAATAACGAAAATATATATATATATATATATATATATATATATATATATATATTAAGTAAGAAAAGGGTATTAAACAAAAATGATCGTGGAAGTTAAAATAGTGTAAACTTAAAAAATATTGAATTAACAATATGATGGCGTAAAATATGTAATTATATTTGAAACATCCTACAAATTTTTTTAAAACCAAAACCGAGGCAGGGAAATTTTTTCAAAAATAACATGCAATCCGAGGGAAAGATAAAACGAATGGAAGGGCAAGGGATAGCTTTCCAAAATAAACCATAAGCAACCGGCAGCCCATAAACAATCGAGCGAAAGAAGGGAAGGAAAGGGAATAAAAGAAGAAGACTGACGTTGATATTTTTACAGTCGTTATTCCGTCAAATTAGTACATTAAAATTAATTAATGTAGTACTAGGGTGTCAACCTAGGTCGTTCTCTCAAGGATCAACACAAAAATTTAGGAAAAATCAAGTCTTAAACTAATTTTTAACAATTAAAAATAAAAACTAAACAACTAAAAATTTTTACAAACATAAGTTCACTAACATACAATTGGGGGGGGGTTTTGATTGATTTTTGTTGTCACAATTAAAATTAAAACAAGGTAAATAAAGGATTTAAAACAATAAATAACAAGCGATTGATTTTCTTGGAGTATTGTAAATAAATTTATCCTTGGTTCACTAAAAATAATTTGTATACTTATTAATGTTAATTTCTTAGCTCAATTTGAATTGATCAACTAAGCGTCTTTTTCAATTCACAATTCCTTTACTTTCATTTAAAAATGAATATTTTAATCAAGCATCCTAATTAAGCAAAAGGAGTCAAGATCTTAAAATCTAGGAATTATTGAGCATACATAAGAACATCGCCTATATACATAACCTATTCTCAAATTATGGAATTAAGCAAACCATAATTATTAAAAGTGATTATGAAAATATTCATTAAGCATGCATATTTCCTTAATCCATTCTAATTTGAAACCTTATTTTATTCCATTTGAATAATTAAACCGATTAAGCATACAAATTCAATTAAACAAAATGGAATTAAATAAGTAGAGAATGATTATGAAGAAATAACAATAATAAAAGCATACTATATTAAAATTAATGACCTCAAAATTACATTACAACATTCTCCAAGAAAATCAATCTAAGGGTTTTAGCCCTCCATAATTACAACTACAAACAAAGAAACTAACCCGAAAAATGAAGAATTTGCTGGAGAAACTCCAACAGAGAAGAGAAACAGAGAACGTGTGAAGGAAGGAGGAAGAATTTTGTGAATGAAGAATGGTGTGTTACAAGCCTTCCTCTTGTGCCTATTTATAGGAATCAGAAAGCAAAACTGATGCCATAATTAATTCAAAATGGGAGATGCACTCTTGAATTTACAATTCCATGGTGCTCCATTATCATTCTAAGTGCTCAATGATCATGCTTTAGTGTTGTTTCCACTTTGATAATACGTTATCTGATGTTTCCACTGATGGATCTGTGCCTGAATCGATTCATCTAGGCAATTTTTGGGCAATTTTACACATAGGAATCGATTCCTCAGGGGTAGGAATCGATTCCCAAGCACATGAATCGATTCATGCTTGTTTGAATCGATTCCCAGGCCTTTAAAATGCATATGAATCGATTCACAGGGGTGGGGAATTGATTCCTAGCTGTATGAATCGATTCCCAGGGTTGAATCGATTCCTTGCTGTTCTTTTGTGTGGGAATCGATTCCCACATTGGTGAATCGATTCCCAGACCTGTTCTGGTGCTTTTCTCGTATTTTTGACCATTTCTTGAGTCGTGGCTTCTTTCGTTTGACCTGTGGTAATTATTTTTTAATTACAGGCTTAATCACACACTACAAAACAAGAGAAACCCAACTTTTATTAAAAATTTATCCTTAATTCATTTTAAAATTAAATATTAAATAAAGCTCAAATGATGAAAATGTGTTAAAGTGCAGTATATTACACACTAAGTGATGGCAAATTATACACATTTAAATTGAGGAATTAAGGATAAATCATGCATCATCAAATACTCCCACACTTATTCTTTTGCACTCCCGGGCAAAATCAAAATAAAAACAAGTATCATAATTTATTTGAAAACATTAAGTTGAAAACAACACACAGATTTGGCATGAAATTTTAAGAATATACAGAGAAACAAGAGTTATTTAACATGCAAGATTCAGAGCATCAAGATATATATAAAGATCATTCAAACAGTTAGGCATGTGAAAATTAAATTAAACTGAAAAGAAGATCATAAGTGATAGAACCTCACAAGACATACTCTCAACTCTCAAGTGTTTAAGGTTTGTGTATACACTCAAAACAATTCCTGAAAATCAAGCAGTCTAAAAATTTGGCAAGTTTCTCAATTCCACAATCAACACAAATGCATGTATAGATCAACAGGGCTTTCACAGGGTTGAAATGTGGCCAAGGTTAAAATAGATGAAATATATATATATATATATATATATATATATATACCAAAAAGAATGATGAAGCAATTAATTTTTCTGGCAAACAGTGAAGGTAAAACATTTATTGTATGGTATTTGGTAAATTTTTTTTTTTTTTATGAGATTGCATAACACTTGGAACAAGAGTTGCAATTCCTTTTTGCACACCCCCACACTTATTTGAATGCCTGTTCTGACTTGATTTCAAAGCTTCAATATATTTCTTAAGGTAGGTATATTTTTGGTTCTTCATCCATGGCTTATTTGAGCTGCAACAAGGAAACAGTTAAATAGGCTCAAAATGGCTAGCAAGAGATAATTTATTCATGGTAGGCTTATCTGGCTTAGTGGCTCAATTGAACAAAATGCCTGTATCAAAATACATTCATATGAGTTTCAAGTATCATCAAGAAACAAGACAAAAATTAAGATGTAAGCTTTCAGGAATTAATCACACATGAAAGGATTAAGATGGTTTAAAGTGATCCATCAAATTTTAAGGCTCAAAAATCTCACAAGGTATAATTTTATCATATATGATCATCTATCAATTATCATGTCATTCTCATCATACCAAAATTGCTTGAGTTCAAACATATCATTAAGCTCATATCAGACATGAAAGAATTTACTTGTTACTCATGCATATCTTAAAATTCCAATAAAACATGCCTTTTTAAAACAAAAACACACACAAAATCTTTTATTTTTAATAATTTTTTTTTTATATCACACAAAATTTAATCAAACAATAACACACACACGAATGATCCCACCCCCACACTTAAATCATACATTGTCCTCAATGTAAGACAGAGCATACAAAATAGACAATATAATGAAAAAGTAAAGAGATGGGTAAGAAAAACTCCCTCAAGGGGGATCAAGAAGTGGTTCCCCCAAAGCATGTTCCTCCATTGTAACATCCACAAGTGAAGGATTTCCATGAAATGGCTTCAAACGTTGTCCATTAACCTTAAAGCTTTTGTTGGAGTTTTCACTTTTTATTTCCACAGCTCCATGGGGAAATACATTTGTAACAATGAAAGGTCCTTCCCATTTGGAGCGCAATTTTCCGGCCATCAGTTTCAACCAGGAATTAAACAGTAGCACTTTCTGTCCAGCAGTAAAATCCTTTCTAGCTATTGAGCTATCATGGAATTTCTTTGTTTTCTCCTTATAGAACCTTGAGTTCTCATAAGCTGCCAAACGGATCTCATCAAGCTCATTCAGTTGTAATTTTCTTTCCTCACCTGCTTGATCAAGTGCTAAGTTACAAGCTTTTACAGCCCAATAAGCACGATGCTCAATCTCCACTGGAAGATGACATGCTTTACCAAAAACAATTCTATAGGGAGACATTCCTATAGGTGCCTTAAAAGCTGTTCTATGTGCCCAAAGAGCATCATCCAATTTCCTGCTCCAATCCTTTTTGTTAGGCTGTACTATCTTCTCCAGGATCCTTTTGATTTCTCTGTTAGAGACTTCTGCTTGTCCATTGGTTTGGGGGTGATATGGAGTAGAGACTCTATGAACAACCCCATACTTCCTGAGCATAGCTTGCATGGTCCTGTTACAGAAATGTGTTCCTTGATCACTAATGATTGCTCTCGGGATGCCAAACCTGCAAAGAATTTGAGATCTAACAAAATCCACAACAACTCGAGCATCATTAGTTCTGGTGGCTTTAGCTTCCACCCATTTAGAAACATAATCAACAGCCAATAAAATATAAGTAAAACCAAAGGATGGAGGAAATGGACCCATAAAATCAATGCCCCAAACATCAAATACTTCACAAAACAACATTGGTTGCTGAGGCATCTGTTGTCTCCATGTGGTAGCATTACTAGATCTTTGGCATTTCTCACAGGTGTTACAAACTCTCCATGCATCCTTAAAAATTGTGGGCCAATACAAACCTGAATCCAACACTTTTCTTGCTGTTCTTTGTGGACCAAAATGTCCACCAACTGGTGAAGCATGGCAGAATCGAAGAACTGATTCTATTTCATGATCGGGAATGCATCTTCGAATCACCTGATCATTACACAATTTCCATAAATACGGGTCATCCCAAATATAATACTTTGCATCACTTTTTAATTTTGAAATTTGGTTTCTGGATGCACATGGTGGAAAAACAGAAGCAACAAGATAATTTACAATGTTAGCAAACCAAGGTGAATCAAAAGAGTTAGAAATACTCATGAGGTGTTCATCGGGAAAATGGTCTCGAATAGGTGCCGAATCAGGAGCATTCTCAATTCTGCTTAAATGGTCTGCCACAAGATTTTGTGTTCCACTTCTATCACGAATTTCCAAGTCAAACTCTTGGAGCAAAAGCATCCAACGAATCAATCTTGGCTTGGACTCACCTTTCTTCAACAAGTACTTTAGAGCTGCATGGTCAGTAAAGACAACTACTCGAGAACCGAGTAGGTAAGATCTAAACTTATCTAATGCAAAAACAATGGCCAAGAGCTCTTTTTCAGTGGTAGTGTAATTTACCTGGGCAGCATCTAAAGTTTTAGATGCATAGTAGATGACCCTAGGCTGCTTGTCAATCTTTTGACCAAGGACGGCTCCCAATGCATAATTAGAGGCATCACACATCAACTCAAATGGAGCTGTCCAAACAGGTGCTTGGATTATTGGGGTAGTGGTCAATGCTTGCTTGAGGCAATTAAAAGTCTCCTTACACTTTTCATCAAATTCAAATGCCACATCCTTTTGAAGCAGACTGGATAGTGGCCTAGCCTTCTTGCTGAAATCTTTTATGAATCTTCTGTAGAATCCTGCATGGCCAAGAAAAGAACGAACCTCTCGAACACAAGAGGGGTAAGGTAAATGTGATATAACTTCTACTTTAGCAGGATCTACCTCAATTCCTTTTTCAGAGATTACATGCCCTAAAACTATTCCTTGTTTTACCATAAAATGACATTTCTCATAGTTCAAGACAAGGTTAGTTTCAATACATATGTTCAAAACTTTATCAAGACTATCAAGGCATGCATTAAATGAAGATCCATAGACAGTAAAATCATCCATAAACACCTCTATGCAATTTTCAATGAAATCATGAAAAATACTTATCATGCATCTTTGAAAAGTTCCGGGAGCATTGCATAGGCCAAATGGCATTCTCCTATAAGCAAATGTGCCAAAGGGACAGGTGAATGTGGTCTTATCTTGATCCTCAGGTGCAATATGAATCTGAAAATATCCAGAGAATCCATCAAGAAAACAGTAGTGAGACTTACCTGCGAGACGCTCAAGCATTTGGTCAATGAAGGGTAAAGGGAAATGGTCCTTCTTGGTTGCTTGGTTAAGTCTCCTGTAATCAATACAGACTCTCCAACTATTCTGCACTCTAGTTGGGATCAATTCATCCTTTTCATTTTTCACAACTGTGATCCCTGTTTTCTTAGGAACCACTTGAATTGGACTCACCCATTGGCTATCAGAGATAGGATAAATGATTCCTGCTTGTAGAAGCTTGGTGATCTCCTTCTTAACCACATCAAGGATTACAGGGTTGAGTCTCCTCTGGGGCTGTCTTACTGCTTTAGTGTTTTCCTCCAGAAATATTCTATGCATGCACATGGATGGACTAATTCCAGGAATGTCTGCCAATGTCCATCCTATAGCCTTCTTGTGTCTTTTCAATACCTGCAACAATTTTTCTTCTTGATTTTCATCAAGAGAAGTGGAAATTATCACCGGGAGCTGTTCATTATCCCCTAAGTATACATACTTTAGGTTCTCAGGTAGGGGTTTCAATTCTAACTTGGGTGCCTGCAAAACAGATGGAACTAACAAAGTAGATTTTGATTCTGCTGTTTGTATCTCAAAACAGTTAGAATTTTCTTGAAATCCTGCATTCAGCTCCTTATGGTTAACAGGTATATCTAGAGACTCTGAATCAGAAATTATGTATCTATCAATTTCAGCACAAATATCACAACCTCCAGAATTATTGCATGCAAAACATTTGTTTGAATCATCCATGTATTCCAAATCAACATTAGAAAAATGTTCAAAAACTAGTTCATCAATAATGTCAATTTGGAAAACAGAATGATTTTCAGATGGATATTTCATGGCATCAAGAATATTAAATTGAACTCTTGTGTCACCAAATTCCATAGAGAGAGAGTTCCAGAATGAACATCTATTTTGGTTCGAGCTGTTTTTAAAAATGGTCTTCCCAAAATGATAGGAACAGGAATTTGAGGCATACCTTCTTCCATATCAAGTACAAAAAAGTCAGCAGGGAAAACAAGCTGTTCTACCTGAACCAAAACATCCTCTATAACTCCAGCAGGATAGGCAGTACTCCTATTGGCTAGCTGAATTACTACACCAGTAGGTTGTAAATTTCCAAGAGACAAAGATTTAAAAACAGACATAGGCATAACATTTATTGAAGCTCCTAAATCTAACATACAATTTTCAAATTTGTTATTGCCTATGATACAGGGTATAGAAAACGTACCTGGATCCTTGCATTTTTCAGGGATATTTTCCTTACTAAGCAGTGCAGATACATTTCTTCCCATGCTTATCCTTTCATTGCCCTTGAGTCTCCTTTTGTGAGTACACAACTCCTTCAGAAATTTAGCATACTTGGGAATTTGCTTGATTGCATCAAGAAGAGGTATATTCACTTCCACTTTCCTAAAAGTATCCAAAATTTCTTTGTCCACTTCTTCCATCTTCTTGCTTGGAATTGCTTTAGGTGGGAATGGAAGAGGGATATGAGGTGGGATTTGGGATGGTTGCATCTCAGATTTGCTTGTGCTTGAAGAGGGCACATCATTCTCAACTGTTATGGGCACATCTGTTTGTTTCTCAGGTTCCTTAGGTATGGGTACTTCAAGGTTCTTACCTGATCTTAACTGAATTGCACTCACATTTCTTGGATTTGCAGCTGGTTGAGATGGTAACTTGTCAGAGTTTTGAGATTGCAACTGGCTTAATGATGAAGCCAATTGCCCAATTTGGTTGCTTAAACTCTGGATGGTAGCATCATTCCTCTGTTGATATTCTAAGTTTTGTGCAGCCATTTGTTTCACCAGATCCTCCAAAGAAGGGCCACTTGTGGATGGTTGAGGTGTAGTTTTTTGGAAGGTTGGTGCATTGTTTTGAAATGGAGGTTGGGGATTTTGTTGTTGGTTTCCCCATCTCAAATTTGGATGGTTCCTCCAACCTGGATTGTATCTATTGGTGGAAAGGTCATGGTTTTGTGGTGGTGGAGGTCTATCATGGTAGATGTTAGCTGCATAGGCTTGGGGACTATTATTATCCTTTTCTTGTAGAGAAGGACAATAATCAGTGGGGTGCTCTTGTGAAGAGCAGATTCCACACACTTTAGCAGTCATGGATTTTTGATTTACTGCCAATTGTGTGACTAGAGTGGTGAGAGCATCAAGTTTGCTCTCCAATTTAATTCCAGATGAACTAGAATTGAAATCAAACATGGGTTTGAAAGAATCATTTCTCACACCAAATTGTTGAGAGTTAGATGCCATCTTCTCAATGAGATTTCTTGCTTCAGCAGCAGTCATATCTCCTAAAGCTCCTCCACTTGCCGCATCAATCATGTTGCGATCAACGTGGTGTAAACCTTCATAGAAGTACTGAAGAAGAAGTTGTTCAGAAATTTGGTGGTGAGGGAAACTTGCACAAAGTTTCTTAAATCTCTCCCAATATTCATAAAGACTTTCTCCAGAGAGTTGCCTAATGCCAGATATATCTTTACGGATTGCAGTTGTTCTAGAGGCAGGAAAGAATTTTTCCAAGAACATTTTCTTTAAGTCATTCCAACTTGTGATTGATCTTGGAGCAAGGTAGTACAACCAATCCTTAGCAACACCCTCTAAAGAATGAGGAAACGCTTTAAGATAGACATGGTCTTCTTGAACGTTTTGGGGTTTCATTGTGGAACACACAATGTGGAATTCTTTGAGGTGTTTGTGCGGATCTTCACCCGCAAGACCATGAAACTTAGGCAACAGATGTATAAGTCCGGTCTTAAGAATAAAAGGGACATCCTCATCAGGATATTGAATACACAAACTTTCGTAAGTGAATTCAGGAGCAGCTAGTTCTCTAAGAGTTCTTTCACGAGGTTCAGCCATATCAGAAAAACTAGCAGTAGTACTTTCAACAGATTCAGAAAAAATACTATCACTATCAATATCAACAAAGTTATTATTAAATCTAGCTTCTCTAATTAACCTATGAAAAGTTCTTTCAATTTCAGGATCAAATGAATATAAATGCTCAAAAGTTCTTCTAGTCATACATAGCATACAACAAGATATTTGATCATGATGAGCAATAAATCATAAAAATCCTAAATCATGCAAAAGAAATAAAATAAACAAACAAACAAACAAAAGAAAAATTTTTTTTAAAATTTTTTTTTTTAATAAAAAAAAAAATAATTTAAAACAAGAGTTTTTCCTAAAGATCGTTGATCCCCGGCAACGGCGCCAAAATTTGACGTTGATATTTTTACAGTCGTTATTCCGTCAAATTAGTACATTAAAATTAATTAATGTAGTACTAGGGTGTCAACCTAGGTCGTTCTCTCAAGGATCAACACAAAAATTTAGGAAAAATCAAGTCTTAAACTAATTTTTAACAATTAAAAATAAAAACTAAACAACTAAAAATTTTTACAAACATAAGTTCACTAACATACAATTGGGGGGGGGTTTGATTGATTTTTGTTGTCACAATTAAAATTAAAACAAGGTAAATAAAGGATTTAAAACAATAAATAACAAGCGATTGATTTTCTTGGAGTATTGTAAATAAATTTATCCTTGGTTCACTAAAAATAATTTGTATACTTATTAATGTTAATTTCTTAGCTCAATTTGAATTGATCAACTAAGCGTCTTTTTCAATTCACAATTCCTTTACTTTCATTTAAAAATGAATATTTTAATCAAGCATCCTAATTAAGCAAAAGGAGTCAAGATCTTAAAATCTAGGAATTATTGAGCATACATAAGAACATCGCCTATATACATAACCTATTCTCAAATTATGGAATTAAGCAAACCATAATTATTAAAAGTGATTATGAAAATATTCATTAAGCATGCATATTTCCTTAATCCATTCTAATTTGAAACCTTATTTTATTCCATTTGAATAATTAAACCGATTAAGCATACAAATTCAATTAAACAAAATGGAATTAAATAAGTAGAGAATGATTATGAAGAAATAACAATAATAAAAGCATACTATATTAAAATTAATGACCTCAAAATTACATTACAACATTCTCCAAGAAAATCAATCTAAGGGTTTTAGCCCTCCATAATTACAACTACAAACAAAGAAACTAACCCGGAAAATGAAGAATTTGCTGGAGAAACTCCAACAGAGAAGAGAAACAGAGAACGTGTGAAGGAAGGAGGAAGAATTTTGTGAATGAAGAATGGTGTGTTACAAGCCTTCCTCTTGTGCCTATTTATAGGAATCAGAAAGCAAAACTGATGCCATAATTAATTCATAATGGGAGATGCACTCTTGAATTTACAATTCCATGGTGCTCCATTATCATTCTAAGTGCTCAATGATCATGCTTTAGTGTTGTTTCCACTTTGATAATGCGTTATCTGATGTTTCCACTGATGGATCTGTGCCTGAATCGATTCATCTAGGCAATTTTTGGGCAATTTTACACATAGGAATCGATTCCTCAGGGGTAGGAATCGATTCCCAAGCACATGAATCGATTCATGCTTGTTTGAATCGATTCCCAGGCCTTTAAAATGCATATGAATCGATTCACAGGGGTGGGGAATTGATTCCTAGCTGTATGAATCGATTCCCAGGGTGCTTGAATCGATTCCTTGCTATTCTTTTGTGTGGGAATCGATTCCCACATTGGTGAATCGATTCCCAGACCTGTTCTGGTGCTTTTCTTGCATTTTTGACCATTTCTTGAGTCGTGGCTTCTTTCGTTTGACCTGTGGTAATTATTTTTTAATTACAGGCTTAATCACACACTACAAAACAAGAGAAACCCAACTTTTATTAAAAATTTATCCTTAATTCATTTTAAAATTAAATATTAAATAAAGCTCAAATGATGAAAATGTGTTAAAGTGCAGTATATTACACACTAAGTGATGGCAAATTATACACATTTAAATTGAGGAATTAAGGATAAATCATGCATCATCAAAGACCAATCAGCCCAGCGGAAACACAAGAGCATTCAAGCGAAACCAGTACAACGTGCACTCGCTCAAGCGAGATCCAACACCGCTTGAGTGAGACAGCCCAACACGCTTGGGCGATGCACGCGTCGCTTAAGCGAAACAACCCAAACGCCTACCATCCATTCCACACTTGCTGGAGCGAATCTCTTATTCGCTGAGGCGATGAGCCACACTAGGCAATCAAACACTCGGGATCCAGAGTTCTATTCACTCAAAAATAACCCATCATATCATACTTAGTCATTTATTTTCTATCCTCAAGGGTCTCATATACAATCCACTCGGTAAATGAGGGTTATCCCACTCGGAATCCATAAACCTTCCTCACTCGGAATATTTCCCAATCAAACACCACTCGGTGTATTTAACTTTAACACAATCGGAATGTATTACACGTTCACCACTCGGTATATTTTCACATCTCGCACTCGGAGAACACATAGACCTTCCTTCACTCAGAAAGGGGTCTTCACAATCATTCGTCACTCGGAATATATCATCTTATTCGCTCGGGAAAATCATTAAGTTAAGTCCCACTCGGACTTATTCAAATCCTAACCACTCGGAATATAGTTCCTCATTCATTCGGATTATATATCATTCATTCGGATTATAAACATCATACACTTAGAATTCTTTCCAATCTAAACCATTACAACAACTCTCCCCTCGAAAGAGGTTCTCTCGGGGTTTCCACTCGGAATTATCCAAACCCTTTCCCACTCGGGATCTACACATATGTTTCACTTGGAATAATCAATCCTAGCATTACTCGGAAATTCTCCCATTAAATCCCACACAGAATAGGTTCATCAAAAGAGATTTCTCTCAGAATCCTTTAAGACTCCACCACTCGGACAAGAAGGCACAGCCATTTATAGCCTCACTCGGAGATGACTCTCACAACTATGTCTACTCAGAAAATCATTAACTTAGCAATATTCTATCCATCAACATCTCTCAGTCTACCCAAACATAAGTCACCAGTATACAACATAGATGTATATACAGAATCATACACTCGGAATACTCATTATCTTGACATTATACACTTACCAATACTTATAATCCCATGCAAGTGACACCATGTCTATAATTCTCATAATCAATCCTTATAAATAAATATGTTTAATCATCATTTTACATGAGAGCCAGCCAAGGCTTTAATATAACCATATACAATCGATACAGCATACTCTATACATTACAACAACATAAATACCCATCACTCGGGTTAAGGCTTTCTCCTCATTCCGAGTCCGACCTGCACATACTGAAAAATGGTGTAGGGGTGAGTATCTTAGATATTAAATGATAGATACTGACTCGGATTATTCCTCAGTTAAGCAACAATATAAATGTACACAGCAACCATCAAAACATACACAATACCAATTAATCAGAACACACATAAAATATTTTCCGATCAGAATCTATTTAGTTATCACTCGGCTATATACACATATCATGCCCAATAACCTTACACATGTGCACGCAATCAGGTCACAATCAACATCAACTGTACAAGTACACGAAATTCAATCACTCAGATCCGCATTCGTGTGTAATCGGTTTTTTTCGTTGCAACGTAGGCTCCCAACCTTTTATTCAGCTCCTAGCTGACTTGGCCATTTTACAGGTACCAAACCGTTTCCCCACACATGTGACACCAACGCTCTCAGCGCCAACGGCGGTGTTCATGGGCAGCCTGAGTCCCACTCAAAGGCTTACCTTGAGTCCCACTCAAAAGGATTTCACAGCGTCTCACACTTTTAATAACCGATGGTAATGTCCCACACTACATGCTCCCAGTATTAACGCATCCCATGCGCCACACGCGGATTGATCACACAAACACAGAGTTCATATATATACAATCTTTCATTTAACAGTACATGCATCACATGCAATCGGTATAAAACATCATCAGACTCGCAGAAACAACATTTCTCACATGCAGTCAGGATTTAATACTCATGGCCACTTGCATGCCATATAAATCACATGGCAATCATCAACAACACTCCAACACATTCTTTTCATGAAAATATTCGACATTCTCAAGACCATTAACATGCATTTCACGGATGGAACTAGACATGCATTACTCAACACCTAATCATCATGCATCCGGGTATCACACATTCTTCATGCAACCACAACACAGCATCAAACACAGAATCAACAAGTCATTAACACCCGGAACCCATCCGTAACCCATGCATGTAAGATATAAGATACCCCTACCAACTAAGAGACTCCGAGAGACTCCTTTGTTTTGACGTTGATCCTCTACCTTGTTGCTTTGTCCAGTACTCTCACTTGTTCAGCCTCTCGAACGCCGTTGTATTCTGTAATCGGCCCGGGAACAGGGAGCTGTTCTTCCTCCGCTTCGATGATCGTCCTTCACCAATAGAAGGAAACTCTAAATCTTTTGCAGTACCATCGTCGTGGGTTTCCAGAAACAGAGAACAGAGAATAGGGGAGAAGAAGAAGAGAAGAGAGAACGAAGAGAAGAGAAGTAGCGGAAGAGGAAGTCTGAAGGGAAAATGAATAACATCAGTGGCTCTGGACATATGTATATGCTTACGAAGAGAAGAAGAGTAAGGTGGGAGTTCGTGAACGGCAGTCCACTCACGTCACACACCAATCACAAGCAGCCATCTATTTACAATTAATCACAATTAATCAGCCATTATTTTCTTAAGTTAAATTAATTAAGTTAATTATAATTAACAAGTAATCTTCCACTTTGCAATTATTATTTTAATGGCTCAATTTCAATCGGTAATTAATTTTTAAATCGGGATGTTACAATATTATTTATGTAGTTATATCGTATAATATTATTTTTTTATCTTTAAAGAATAATAGTCCGTTTAATATTCAATTGAGGAATTAAAGTTATGAAAAAAAAGTTTAATGGTTAATATTGATCCTACTCCGTTGATCCAATAATTGTTTTTTTGTTATAGACCGGTAGCCAAAAAAATTACATATATATCTTCAAAAACACAAGATTGGGTTTGAACTCTTAACCTACAAAAGACAAGAGAGCTCCATCTCCACTAGACTATTATAATTTTTACTTAAAATAGGGCAATATTAAATGCTCATAATGTAAATCCTTTGATAAATCTATCTACAAAGTGAACTTTCCTATCCTTTTCACTCATGATTTCATGATTCCATTTTTTTTAAATTTCTCTAAGACTCTAATATCTTAACTTAACATTTTGTGTTGAGTGCTAAAATTCTGTATCAATCTCGCGGCAACTACAGAACACCACCATCATCATGTCAACACTTAACAAGTTCATGGAGAAAATCATTCTAATATCATCCATTTCTTTAAGATATTACCTCTTTTTCTAATTTAAATTTTTATGCTAGTACCATGAATAATATGAGCTTCCTACAAATTTTCTTAAGAAGGCATAAGTTATTCGTTTGTTTTCTATTTTTTAATTTTATTTTATGGAGTCACTACATAGAGGTCTAATTCGTATTGAAGTTATTTGGGGAACTATATTTACTACTTGTTCTACCAAGCTCATCTAGTAGCAAGAACAAATAATTTAAATTGCAGGATGAACAAATGATTTCTTGGTATTTTGTGAAAAGATATTAGTCAGAATTGTCAAATCCAATATTTTCATTTTTTAGGCTACAAAATGATCATAAATGAACATTTATTTCATTTTTATTTTTTATTATTATCATTTAATTATATTAGTATTTTTATCATTATTATTTAATTATATTATTATTTAACCATATTATTATTTAATTATATTATTATTATTTAATTATATTATTATTGTTATTATTTTAATATCTCATTGTTATTATATTATTGTTATAACTAGTCATGGTATCCATGTTTCGATCAAGAATCATGATTTGATTTTGACATTATAGAGTCTAGGAGTAACCACTTCCAACTTTCTATCTCTTACTCTTATGATTTCAATTAAAATTATTAATTAATCTTCCTCACTTCTTTATAGTTCATATTTATATTTTTCTTTTTGTAAAATAATATTATTATAACATCTAATTCCATTCTGTTAAGATTCTTTTGAAAGTCTAGAATATAAATAAAAAAATGTGTGAATTCATATAATAATAATAATAATATTTAAATAAGAAGATACACCTAGGTTTGAACCTGATACCTAAAGGACACAAAATAATACCTTGATCAAGGCTAACATCACATTTAATTAGAATATGACAACATTGAAGTCTTATACTAAATACATGTATATCCTACATAGTTTTGATAAAATCTATCTATAAAGTAAAGTTCTCCTCCCTTTCACTCACGGTTTTAGTTATTTTAAATTTCTCCCACACTCTAATAACTTAACTCAATACTTTGCATAAATATTCTCTGTTGAGTGTTAAAATTCCACATCAACCTTATGGCAATTGCACAGCACCATCATCATCATGTCAACACTTGAGCAACTTCTGATTAATATCTCTTCACAAAATGTCTAAACAATAAAAATATCGAATTTGACAGTTCCTACCAATTTCTCTTCAAAAATGCCTACGAACCATTTGTAACTCATACAATAATATTTATAAAAGAGAGTATCTTTTTCTCTTCATAAACTATTTAGCCCGAATCATATGTTTTTCTTATAAAATACACACTATTACATGCAAGTTTAAAAGCAAATTAAGGTAGATTTTATGCATTCATATATATGCTTTTACTAATTAAAAAGAGCCAAAACTTTTAAAATAATATGTTCATCCTGCCATTTCAATCATTTGTTCTTGCTACTAGATGAGCTTGGTAGCACAAGCAGTGGATATGATACCTCAAATAACTCCAATACAAATTAGATCTCTACTTCTCAAGAAAATTTAGAGAAAGCCCAAATTACTCATGGTATTTGTATAAAATTTTAAAATCACTAAAGGAGGAAGTATCTCGAAGAAGTCGGTGATATTGGAATCATTTTAGTCACAAACTTGCTCAAGTGTTGACATAATGGTGGTGATGTTCTATAATTGTCACGAGGTTGATATAAAATTTTAGCACTCAATGCATAATATTTATGCAAAGTATTGAGTTAAGTTATTAGGGTATGTTTGATGGATGGGATATGATAAACAAAATCGATAGGATAAGATAAGAGTAGGATAAAATATAAACATGATAACTCTTATCCTATCTAGTGTTTAGTGTACACCAACATAGAGTATAAAGATATATAACAATAATATCAATATAATTTAATAATAATAATAATGAAAATAACAACAATAATAATAATAACAACAAAAATAATGATGATGATGATACAATTAATAATAATAATAATAATAATAATAATAATGAAAATAATAATAATATTATAGTTAAGGATGATGATATTTTAATATGGAAACAAACTTCGTATCCTACAATGTCCATTCCTAACCAAGTTACCCCTATAATATAAATTATAGAGGAGCAACAAGATAGTCCTTATCTTATCTTATTGGTGCACCAAACATACGATAACAACAGAATAGGCTGACTTATCCTATCCTGGCGCTCTTATCCTGTCCACAAAATAGGCCCCTTATAGTGTGAGACAAATTTAAAATAACTAGAATCATCAAGGCAGAAGATTTTCATTGTAGATTGTAGATAGATTTTATCAAACTATATAGAATATATATTACATGCATTTACTAGTCTAATGTTTAATGTTGCACCATTTCCTTTAGATGCCTTGGGTAGTCCAATGGCAAAGGTTTCATGTGTTGTCCCAAGGGTTGTGTCTTCAAATAAAATCTATATAAAATGTAAAAGTATTTGTTCCCAACTTTTTTTGGTCTCTCACTCTCATGATTTAAGTTATTATTTTTAATCTCCATCACTTTATTTTTTTATCTTTCATTTTTTACTTTTGTGTTGTAAAATATATTAATGTAATATTTAACATTATATATCATTAAATAAAATTTTATTAAAATAGTTATCTACTCTCATTTGTACCATATACCTTTGATATACAAATAGCACTATGTTACCTACAATTTGTCAAAGAAACAACAAATTTTCAACTAGTAGACAATAATAATAATAATAATAATAATAATAATAATAATAATAATAATAATAATAATAATAATAATAATAATAATAATTATTATTATTATTATTATTATTATTATTATTATTATTATTATTGTTGTTGCTCTTTACTCTTGAAACTCAACCAATTTTCAAACAAACAATTCATCATTAAAACCTTGAACATAATGTACATATATTCATTGTGATTTATAAACCATTATTGTTTTGTTGTTGAAATATCACAAGTTCATATGGATATGATAACTCAATACGTATCGAATTTAGTACATTTGTTAAAGGACCAATAATTAATTTTATTTATATTTATACACTTTTAAGAGAACCTTAACAAAATGGTATGCGATGTTATATTAATACTATTTTATAAAGAAATATAAATATGAACGATAAAAAAGTAAGAAAGATTAATTAAAAATAATAATTCAAATCATATGAAAAAGAAAAGTCAGGAATGGTTACTCCCTGACTTTATAATGTCAAAACCAAATCATGATCCTTGATCCAAAGGTTAAACTAAATTAAAATTAACATTAAAATTAGAAATATTTTCCATTTATGACCATTTGATAGCCTAAAAATAAAAAAATTGGGTTTGACAATTCCGAACAATATCTCTTCACAAAATGTAAGAATCATATATAACTTATGTAATGGTATTTATAAATGAAATAGAGTTTCTTCTTTTTTCATCAACTATGCAAACCAAATCATATGTTTTCTTATAAAATGCACATCTTTACATGTAAGTTTAAAAATAAATTAAGGTAGATTTTTTGCATTCATATATATGCTTTTACGAATTAAAAAGACTCAACTTTCAAAATATAATTTGGTCGTCCTATTTTTTTTAGTATTTGTTTTTTCTATTGGATGATGAGCTTGATAGAACAAGCAAGATATAAGGCCCTAAATAACTCCAATTCGAATTAGATCTTTATATGGTGACTATTAGTTGTATATTTTAGATGAATTTTCATATATTTTTAACCTTATTTTGAACGGTAAAACATCCTTTGATTAACATTTTTCCTCTCATTTTGTGAATATCAAGCACCGGTTTAAAAATTAGCCTCACTATAGTTTTTCATTTTGTTTTGTAGGAGAAAAAGCTAAGGAAAAGGAACCAGAGCATGGTTTTCAAAGGAAGCATTTTGCTGGCAGCTTGCCTATGCGAGGCTTGCCTAGGCTAAATGAGAAAAAAAGGCCTTTTCCACCCACTTTTTGGGCTATATAAAATGCCAAATTGCAAATTTTGGGCATGTAGAATAGGGGGAAAATAGAGCTCAAGGCTTGGAGGAGTTTTTGGCACTAATTCCATCTTTGAATGATTAATTCCCTAAAGCATTTTTTTTGTAATTCCTCATTTTGGATCAATTGTAAGTTTTTGTAACATGATTATATGTGGCTAATTTTTTTTGTTGGTATTGAAAAACCTTAGTAGACTTATGAACTTGTAATTTCTTTAGTTCCTTTTATGTAATTGATTGAAGTTATTAATTCAATTTCTTCTTCTAAATGCATCTTTAAACAGAAGAATGATCCATGTATGTGTTTAGAGTTTTTCAAACGGGATTAGGGTTGAATTACTAATTATTCTTGATTTCTAAGGATAGAATCAAGGATAAAAATCATTATTACTTGTTCCTAATGCAAATTCTATCATTAATTGCTAGAGGGATCTTCGATCAAGGATAAGGTTAGGATGGATTGGGTTAGGTTGAAATAGAGTTTCACTAACATAATTAATTGCATAATTAGACCAAATAAATGAAAAAGCATAAATTAAATAAATATAGTTCGACCTTAATGCCTTTCTTCCTATATTTCTTCAATTAATTAATTTTCTACTTTTGAAACTTAAGAAAAATCAAATTAATCCCTTTTATGAATCACAAAAGTGACAATTTCATGTATATATTTTTAGTGATAAATTAGTAACAACTATCAAACCATTTTTGATATCTAGCAAGTCTCTATGGATCGACAACCTTTTTTCTTATCGAAACTACAACTAACTTAGTATGCTTGCCATAGGGGTTTTCCATACAATATAAATAGAAAATAGAAAAAAATAAGTAGCTCATATTTTCATAAGAAAATTCGTTGGAAATCTAAATTATTCATGGTATTGGTATAATCATTTAAATTGGAAAAGGAGGAAATATGGCAAAGAAGTGGATGATATTAGAAAGATTTTTGTGATGAACTTGCTTAGGTGTTGACATGATGATGGTTTGTTCTATGATTGCTGCAAGGTTGATGCAAAATTTCAACACTTATTGTAGAATGTTTATGTAAGGTATTAAGTTAAGTTATTAAAGCATTGGAGAAATCTAAAATAATTAGAATCATGAACGAAAAAAAGAATGTTTATTTTACAGATAGATTTTATTAAGCGGTTTAAATTTGAACATGTTGCATTTTACTAGGAAGGATCAAATCATGATTTACATTATACGAATATAATATAAAAGGATACAATTGTGCTAATTCTCTCAGATATGTTAGGTATCCTGGTGGTAAAGGTATCTCATATATGTTATGAGATCAAATCTTGTTGCAACCAAATATATTACTCTAATTATTAGCAATTACCGCATCTTTCATAATTCGTCACATGTTTCCCAGTTTCTCTAGTCCTACGGTGTTATGGTTTATAGAAATTTTCGAAACCTCTAACATGAACCTTTTTTTTTTGTTCCCCTTTTTTCAAGTGAGAGAATGCTTCCCTCCTTTGAGTGCATCATATATTATTTTAGGGGGTTCTTTTTTTTTCTCTATTTTAAGTTTGGACTAATCAATTTTATTTATGGGTTATTAGTTTTGGTTATTCCTAATTTTGAGGTTAGGGGCGAGGGGTGGTGGTCTGTGGTGCATGGTGAGGAGAAACTTAAATGACTAAAGTAAGAAAAATATAAAAAAGAATTAAATTGATAGAAACATAACTTAAAAGACAAAACCTTTAAAATATATGAAATTTAAAGGACTAAACTAACAAAAAAAACTTCAAAATGACTAAACCCATAAAAGTATGAAACTTAAAGAACCAAACATGTAGTTTTGCCTATTTAAAATTCTTCATGAGTAGACATAATTGTTTGTACTGTATAGAATAAATTTGATTTTTTAAAAATAACTTTAATATCTTTCGATCTTTAACAATCTTTTCAATAATAATTTATTCACAATGGCTTTTATTATGAGTCTTGTAGCAATACATAATAAATATTTACCTATTATAATAGGTAATTAAATAAAATAATTTTTTAAAAAATAAATCATAATTTAAACCCAATCTACCAAGGCTACATATATGCATACGTCTTCCACCATATTAACCTTTTTCACTCAACCACCAAGAAACCTAAAACTATCACTCTTACCAATAGCTTTGAACCCCTCGATAAACCATTCTTTTCTTTCTAAGGCACCATATCACACTTCTGTTGTACTATTCTCTTGTTCTCGTTGTTACAACCAGCACTTGTCCATTGATATTGTCTGTTTATTGGAAGAGGATAAGTAGAGGCAGAGATGTAGTTGGAGTGATAGTGGGAAATGGGGAGACGACATCAACAGAGATATATCATTGTGGAATGAAGATGTAGTTAGAGTAAGTGTGGGAGAGGGAGAAGCGAGAACGACAAAGTATGGAATAATGAGAGTGATAAGTACTCTATTTAGGCAGTAATTATTGGCTCGTACAAAACTACCACGTCGCTCGTTGTCCCAACTTGTAATTATTTGATAAATATGGAAATTAATAAGAATTCTAAAGAGAGAATATGTAATATTATATTTACTCATATAACAGCCCTGGTTTTCTAGAATAAGAGCCCAAGCTCTCGCGACCTCCGAGAGTACCTTACTAAGTATTTTAGGAGAGTGAGGCTTACACTTGATCCCTAGATCATCATGAGAATATGAGAAAGTAAAATTTGAGAGAATGTGAGTAGTGGATAACTCAGTCAAATGAAAATGAGTAAGTAAGGGAGGCTGTGTGCAATAGTGACCCCTAGAGGAACTTGTTGATTTGATGGCAATTTATGTGAAGAAATAAATATGTTTGATTCAACAATTGAACTATTAAAGGGGTATCTATATTCGTGAATATATTCTTGTTATTAATGCTAGAAATGATAATTTATGAATGATGTTTAATCTTGGTAATTTATAGATGATGTTAGTCAATTACCTGTTAATAGTGACAGTAAATGATTTAGAATATTTGGTTTTAATTAAGTGTTAAGTATAATTTTAAGGTTAAGTGATTATTAGAGCCCAAGACTTTATAAGACATTAATTAACCCCTTTAGTAAAAGTGATTAGTAGATAATACCTTATTTTGATCTTAACTGGTTAATGGGTTTTATTATTAATAATTTTAATTAATTAAGATAAAATGAAGTGAGTAAATATTGATACCTAATATTATTAATAATGAGTTTAAATATGAAAGTATATTTATAATGAGGTTTAGTTAAGAAATTAATTAATTATTATTAATATTTTAATAATAAATGTCGCTCGGTCCCCCGGATTTGAACTGTAGGACCCAATCTTAGGTCGGACTCTAACCGTTCGACTTGAGACTAGTGATCTAGTAGGGAAACTAGTCCTGTTAGGATCGTTTTGTGAAGAATCAAGGGTTCCTGACTTAGCCTAACTGGCCAAATCAGAATCCTTAACGTCCCCTACGTTTGATCGTTCATATACCTTGAGATATCCGATGGTGCATTATCAATCTCTGGTGACTTGTTTCAACATTTTAGGAACATTTCCTGAAGGGGCCGAAGCCTGGTTCGGACTCCATCACCCTCGTTTTGCCACACATCAGTTTCTTTATAAATCATTTTAAAACCCGACCCGAATACCTTTAGTGTTTTGGGCCCAACTTTTGCATAAGACCTTGGAATCGAATGATTTTAGTCTCAATCTCTTCGTTTTGAAAAGATCTCTAACCTCTATTTCTAGCCTTAAACTCTGATTCTTACTTTGTTGATAAGTTTGCATGCTGTCTTGATTTTAAGTGTTTTAGATGCTAGTTTTTGTTTTTTTTTGCCCTGATATTTCTTTGATTTTTAATTTCGTTCCACATGGACTACTCGGTTGTCTCTATTTTTGTAGAACTATTGATGTTTTAGGTTTATTTTGATGAGAAATGGCAACTTGGATGCAAGAAGAAGCCTTTGGGAACCTTAGTAGTGTGATTGGGCAAGGTTGGAACAAACCACTGGCAGTGGTTGCAAACCAATAGCAGGTGGTTGTCACTGGAATGAAGAAAATCAAGAGAATCAAGTGGAAAAGACAATCACTGGCCGTGGTTGGTTCTGTTTACGCAAAGGTTCATCCAGTAGTGGCCACTACTGGCCGTGGTTTCTCACCACTGGCCGTGGTTTCTCACCACTGGCCATGGTTGGCACTGTGGCAAATTAAATCAAGAGTTAGAGACAAACACTGGCCGTGGTTGTCATCAGGTTCCATGATACACTGAATTTTACATGATTTGGATCATCAGACCCTGAACCACTGCCAGTGGTTTGTAACCACTGGCTGTAGTTACCCCCACGAAGCCCTGTTTCCTAATTTTTAGGATGTATATTGGGGGCAGTTGAGGAGAGTTCTGGACACACTTTGGACAGAGAAAAAAAGAAGACAATAAAAAAGAGAATTTGTAGAGGTTTTTGGAAGAGAAACACGAAGGATCTTGGCATCTAACATCAGTTTTTAGAAGATCGAAGGGATTTTTGAGTGAGAACTGGTTTTCTTCTCTTCTTCTACTCTTTCAAAGTTCATCTTAAGAGTTTTTGTATTTCTCTAAACATGAAGTTTATTATGGATTATATCAAATTTAGCATGTGTAACTAATTTCAAATATTGGGAGTTAGGGATTATGACATGATTATATATTGAATGACCTTTTATCTGTTCTGTTTATGAATCTTAGTTTCTATTCGAATTCTGTGTAAGCTTAAAGCATTTGATGATCTAGAGATAAACCCAATTGAACCTAGAATGTCGGGATAATTGAAAGATTAACCGTTCTTTTGAAACGCCTGAATTTGAACTTAGGGTTATGGATCATGAAAGTGGGCATAACACTTCGAGGTTAAATAGGATTTCATTGTTCTTATTAAGTTCAAGAAATAAATCGAACGTTGTTCTTTATTAATTGAGCATGTTATTGTTGTTCTGAGAGGAAAGCGTTAACCAATTTAGGAAATCTTGCCTTAGAATGTTAACTGATAAAAAGAAGGTCTTAGGTAAATCAATATGTAATTCATTCACACACCTAAATCCCAAGAAGTTAACCATCCTGCAATCCAACTTAAACCACAAAGTTTTATTCTCTATTGCAATTTTGTTGTAGCATTTAGTTTACTGTGATTTTTTCCATTGTTGAACAAATTTTCTAGATAATTGAATTATTGTTAAAACTAGTACTTGGGCACAATCCTTGTGGGAACGATCTTATTTATTACTTCGATAAACCGTATACTTGCGGAACAACTATCAAGTTTTTGGTGCCGTTACCGGGGATTGTCCCCCAATATTGGCTAAGCGGTGTTTTGATTAGACTAGATTTTCTTTTATTTTTCTGCATAATTTTTTCTGATTTTTGTCTTATTTTTTTTGTAGAATTACGCTTTGGTTCTTGTGTTTTTGTGGATTGTGCAAGTCCCTTTATGCGAAGGATTTGTAGTTTTGAACACATTTTCGATTTAGAAATTAAAAGGACCCCCTGTAAAATCAGAGCACTCCGAAAATAACTTGAACAAAACAAGCAACGAGCTTCGAGTTCAAACACCAAAGAACAAATGGACAATCCCGATAACCGAGCTCTTTGTGATTTTGTAACACCCAATGCAATGGGTAAAAGGCCTAGCATCACAAGGCCTATCATTAAGGCGAAAAACTTTGAATTGAAGCCCTCATTGCTCTCAATTGTTTAGTAAAACTAGTTTGGAGGATTTCCCTCTGAGGATATGAATTTGCACCTCTAAATTTTCCTTGAGTACTGTGACATACTTAAGGTAAATGGCGTCTCAAGCGATGCAATCCAGCTACGACATTCCCATTCTCTTTGAGGGAAAAGGCTAGAGCTTAGTTGTATCACTTCTGGAGGGGTCAATCACTATATAGAAGCAGTTGTCTCATGCCTTCCTTAACAAATATTATCCAAGAGCAAAACAGACAAGTTGAGAAAGCAGATCATCACTTTCACTCAGAAATATGATGAGAATTTGTATGATGCATGGGAAAGGTACAAGGAGATGCTTCGAGAGTGTCCACATCATGAAGTGGAACGATGGTTGATGGTCCACATCTTCTACAATGGTTTGACCCCAAAACAAAGGGTTACCTTGGATGCCGCAGCTGGCGGTGCTTTTATGAGTAAGAACATGGAGGAGGGGTACAACCTTATAGAAGAAGTGGCATAAAATGTAACACCCTGAATTTTTAAAATAGGAAGTTAAATCAAGAAAATAAATATTGAAAAATTAAATATGGACTAATTAATATCCCAAAATGCTAGAAATAATTTAATTAAGATTTCTGGAGACTGTTAGTGAGTTATTGTGACTGGATGAGCTGAAAACTAACCCGGATAGAATATGGGTGTCGGACCAAGTATCTTCGATTGAGATGTCGTTGGTCAGGGTTGTAGATAATATTATTGGGAATCCGAATATGTATTCGGAATAATTTTTAGAATAAGTATTGAGCTCGAACTGAGAGCCTGTTTAATGAAAAATGGAAGAGTTTAGTGATAGAAAAAAAAATAAAACATAAAAACCTTACTCTTTTCACTCTTATTCTCGTGACCCTCTTTTTCTCTTAGGCAAACACTCTCTTCTTCTTCTTCTCCTTCATTCCTTCTTCTCCTTCCAAAAACTAAGCAGGTGGGTGCCATTCTTCTCCTCCATTTTTGTTTTCTTTAAGCTTGAAGGAGGTGACATTGATTTGAAGCTTCTCCCTCTCTTCTCTCTATTTCCATCACCATCTTTCTCCCTCTTGACTTCCATTTTTATTTTGGAGCAAGGTAAGCTCTTTATCATTTCTCTTGTGCTTGGAACCTAGGGGATAGATGGTTGTGGCTTGAGTTGTATTAAATGCTTGTGGGTAGTGAATGGAGACATTAAATGCATAAGCCCTAGAGTGGGTGTTATAAATGCAAGCTTTAAATGGTATTAATGGGGTAGATGTAATTATAGTTAGAAGGAGATGAGGATGTAAGACTATTTTTGGAATGTTGATGAGTTTGGTGGAAACCGTAACTTATGATTTGGGGAAAATGTGTAATGTAGATGGGATTAATGTAAGGTTGGTAAATGGGGTAACCTAACTTATTAGGTTGTTACTTTGATAATAATGAATGGCGATTTAAGGGAAGGAATTCTCGAAGCCTAAATGGGTAAATAGATAAATATCCATGAATAGCTTCCACATGATGAGAATCATGTGTACATAGATATGTATATGTATATTGAAAAGGTTTTTGAATGAATAATTGATGTGGTCCTATAATCGATTGGTGTAGGACTTGATAACACTTGTGAGGCGGGAACATCGAACCCGGAAGTCTACTTCTCTTGAGGTAGGAGAGGGGTGTATTTTCTAAATGTATGAGAACATGTATGATGATAATGTATATGATGATGTAATGTGGCATGTTTACTTGAATGAATATGGTATCATATGGTTATGAGATGAAATTAAATTTGGTGCTTAAAATGATTGATTGTGGATTGAAGCCTTAATGAGGCTATGAGTAGTATAATGTGTGATGAATGTTTGAAATCCTTGGCTAGGATGATTATATGATGCTTGGAACATATATGTTTAATTATGTGGAATAAACCTTGTGATTAACTATGAGTTGTACCCTAGATGAGAGGGTGAGAAAATCCTCATGAGATTAAGGTATGCATGAGCATCTATGCATATATATATATATATATATATATATATATATATATACACACAACATGGCATGCATAAGTACATTTATAAAATGAATAAGCTTGCGGGGTTCCACGAAGGGTGTATCCCTAAGTGATGAGCATATCATTGTACTTGTGAACTGAATCACCTTGCGGGGTGCCACGAAGGATGTATCCCGGAGTGATGAAATCGTTATGGTATTTGTTGTTGAATGAATCACCTTGCGGGGTGCCACAAAGGGGATATCCCTTAGTGATGAAGATGTCATGGTGATGACGAATATATAACCTTGCGGGGTTCCACGAAGGGAGTAACCGACGTGATGATGAAATAAAATTATAATAAAAGACCTTGTGGGGTCCCATGAAGGGAGTACCCCTTGCGAGGCAGGAAACCGACGTGATGATATTTGAGATTATGGTGGTTACGATCACCCATTGGAATGAAATCGGATCCGTGCATATGCATTCTAAACACTAGCATGTGCATTAGCCATAGGAGCATGGCATAGAGTGACATCCGTTGAGGAGAAGATGTGAAGAGTAGATGGAACTCCCTTTAATTACTAACTGCGATTGTGATATGGGTTGATGTTTGATGGATATATGTGTTTCAATGAATTTGTTAAATGATCGATTTTGTGTTGATTGAACTCCTCTTAAGGAGGAGATGTGTAACGTCCCGTGTAATTTTTTGAATAAATTTTTCACGTTTTTGAAAGATCAATTTAAAATTCGTAAATTAAACTCAGAGTTCACATAAAATTTGATAATTGCGGAATATTATCATGCATACTATTCGTGATTAATAAAATTCATGAAATATTTGCATAGCGGAAACGATTTAGAAGTAACAGTTCATAGTATGTAATATTTATTACAACCCATTAAATTAAAGTAAAAATCAAAGTCCAAGTAATAATTCAAATAGGCATCAATCATGGCATCACTCTGCATTCTGCGTGTCATTCACTGTAAAAATTAATGTAAGAGTGAGACAGAATATAGAATAAGTATAAAATAGATACAATTGCACAAACACAATCAACAAATCATAATGATATGATGAATATGCCAGACGAGTTCATTTATATTTAATAAGTCTTTAATTAATCAAATGATGTCATGTTGGATCCATTTGGTTTGGTGGGAATACTGCAGTAAAAGTCTCATAGAGACACAAATAGGGCTTTAGCATATACCATGAATCCCTACACTTCATGGCGCTTAAGTACCGAAGTACACAAATATCATAAGTAGGACTTTGCATAAACCATGAATCCCTACACTTCATGGCGCACAACAAAATAGGGCTTAACTCATCATAGAGTAACCTCCCACCAGGGTAGGCAATCATGGAACCCCTAAATTCCATGGTGCGTCCGAATGCTTATGATGCATGAATGCCTTTAATTCTCTTTATCATTTAACATACCATGATATATCAATTTCCAAAACCACTTGGAAAACCACAAGTCCTCAAAGGAACACCTCATATATATAATTTACAAAATCATGGATTTACTGTTTCAACCACATGTATCAATAGTCGCAAGGCATTCATGTATAAATATTAAATTAATCATTCATAATGATTCATCATCAAAATACACAAACTGTATGGTACTCATTAAGACACAACAACATCAATAATAAATCATAATCACTCAAGAGTTTAATAATAAAATTGATACTCATAGAGAAAATATCATTTTCATTCATAATAACCATTATAATTAACTTTCAGCATTTCCAACAGCAACATACTCTTAGTAAAACAGTCATAACATGAGTAAATCATAACCTTTTCCTGTGATTCCACTTCCTATAGCTTAATAATACAATTATCTACAACTTTCATGAAGAACACAATTTCAAATTCCAAATAGAAACATCACTTATCCACGAAATATCACACTGCCTCAAGGTGAATTTTTCTAAAACGTACATATATTAGTAATTTGAACGTGTCTGGATCTAAAAAAATGATTTTGGCATGAAACTAGTTCTACATTATTCTTAACACAAATATCTACAACTTTCATGAAGAACACAATTTCAAATTTCAAACAGAAATACCACTTATCCATGAAATACCACAGTGCCTCAAGGTGAGTTTTCCAAAACGTACACATATTAGTAATTGGAACGCTTCTGGAGTTACAAAAATGATTTTGGCATGAAACCAGTTCTAAATTATTTTTAACACAAATATCTACAACTTTCATGAAGGCACCAACCCCTAATTCTCACCAAAAAATTCCCAGTTTTAAAAATAAGATTTGGATTTCAGATTAACAGGATTACAGTTTGTACAAACTTCAGTATTATAGGCATAACTTGAGCTACAAAAATCATTTTGACTTGAAACCACTTTCTAAAGATCCACAACATAAATATCTACAACTTTCATGAAAACATCAAAGGCTGATTATGCACGTACAAGTCCCAGCATATTAATATATATACAAAACATAGGATGAATATTCCACTCGGACATGCTGTATTAATTTGGCTATAACTTTTGCTACACATACTCAAATCAGTCGGTTCAGGTCTCAAAATTCACATAACAAAAGATATACAACTTTCATGAAGACACTGATCACTAATTCTTACCACAAAATTCCCAGTTATAAAAATAAGATACGGATTTCAAGTTAACAGATTTATAGCTTGGACATACTTCAGTATTTTAGGCATAACTCGAGCTACAAAATTTATTTTGATTTGAAACCACTTTCTGAAGATCCACAACATAAATATCTACAACTTTTATGAAGACATCAAGGGCTGATTATGCACGTACAATTCCCAGTAAATTAATATATACACAAAACATAGGATAAATCTTCCACACGAAAATGCTGTAGTATTTTGGCTATAACTTTTGCTATACTTATTCAAATTAATTGATTCTGGTCTCAAAATTCAGATAACAAAAAGATCTACAACTTTCATGAAGAAGTCAGAATCAAATTCATAAGTTTTCAATTTCAAAAATGAGTAACAAGTTACGTAATTAATTCTGAAATCCTAGAACAGCATACAATTCTACCCATTCTATAGTTATTCACAACTCTGTCCCCTCTTACTTGGTTTGAAGACTTTTAGCTGACTGGAAAAGAAGTCCCCTGGCTGTCCTGGTTCAGATTAAAGGTGTGTTGATGGAGAAGAGTAATTAGGAGTTTCAGAATCAGTGGTGTGTTTAATAATGCAAGGTGGGAGACAACTTTCCATGAGTGGGTTTCTAGTGGGCTTTTAGTGGGAATTAAGAGTGGTTTAGGTTGAAAGTAAGCTCCACTTCTGTAGCCCACCCACTGGAGTGCGCATAATGGAAGATGATTTATTAAAAAATGCATGAAGGGACAAAACAGAAGTCAACACGTCAATCTGGCAGTGAATTCTGAGTGAAATTTCACTCGGTCAGCCTCTTGGCCGACTGGAATTCCACTCGGTCCATGTATATACCGACTGGTAGTGGTCGGTAATGTGAAGAGAAGGAAATACGAGTCCCTCTCGCTTAAGCGGATACCGACTCGCTTGAGCGAGTTCCATACAATACACTGGCAAAGGGGTTTCGCTCAAGCGAAAACCGACTCGCTTGAGCGAGTGTGCGTTTCGCTCAAGCGAATACCGACTCGCTTGAGCCAAAACCGATCCTTCATTCACTCGGTTTTCACTTCAATAGCTTAATCCACTCGGTAGAACATCCTGAAACCGAGTCTTCAGTTATTACTCACTCGGAATTGATTCCTCATTAAACAGTCGGTCTAATTTCTCTTCCTTGGAGGTGACTCAGTCGACATATTCTCCTAAAACCGAGTCATCTCAATTAGTCTTTCACTCGGGTATATCATTCCAATTCCGAGTCATCTCTTGCTCAGCCTTCCGCTCGGTAATTACACTAAAACCGACCCATCACTCTATTGGTTTTCCACTCGGAGTTTCATCCCAGAGACTGACACATCTGGGTAATAATAAATTGTGTGTCCCCAGTCGAAATTCTGCCACTTGAAAATGCATTTTCCTATGCAATTCACTCGAAAATGAAGGCACTCAGTGAATCTTTCATTCGGAATTGCAATGTCTGATCAAGATCGACTTGGAAACGAGCCTTTGGAAGATACTTGACTCGGAAATGAGTCTTTCTATGGTGTTTGACTCGGAAACGAGTCATTCAGGAGTAATTGACTCGGAAATGAGTCATTTGATGGCATTTGACTCGGAAACGAGTCTTTCTAAGTAATTTAACTCGGCAGTGAGTCACCCCAAGGTGAGTCACTCGGATTCTCTCACCCAGAAGTGGTTCTATCAGTTCCACTTCACACATAAGTGTCTCGGGTGCAGGAATTTCACTCGGAATAAACTCACTCAGCCATATTCCACTCGGAAAACACAACCTTCACTCGGAATTTTACATCTTAACTCGGAATTTCTCTTAGTCACTCGAAATTTTCCTTCTTTACTCAGAATTTTCATTCTTCACTCGGACAGAGCCCCTTTTTCACTCGGAAATTCGTTTCTAAGGCATATTTTACCCGGAAAATGGATCTTATCAATACAGGTCTATGTAATTTCTATAATTATACCCAAAAATGGAATTTTTTGGAGTATTATAAACCATCCATAAGGTGTTTTATTCATTGATTAACACTTACAGACCTTCCATGCTTCATAAATTACATAATTGAACTATTATTAAAGCAGGATGTTACATTTCTCCCACCCTAATAAAAATTTCGTCCTCGAAATTTAATCATTACGCACTCCTCAGTGAAACAATTCTGGATACTGTGTCCTCATAACATCTTCACGCTCCCAAGTCAGAGTTACTTCGTTTCCTTGTTTCCATGCAACCTTCACTAGTGGTACGTTCTTGTTTCTCAGGCGTTTATTCGATCTTTCTAGAATCTGTGTAGGTTCTGTAGAGATGGTCAGATTTTCTCTAACTTCAATATCATCAGCAGCAATCACGTGAGTGGGGTCTTGTACATACTTCCTTAGTTGTGATACATGAAACACATTGTGCAGGTTTGCCAGGTTAGGAGGAAGTGCAATCTGATACGCCACTGTACCAATCCTCTTTAGGATCTCATATGGTCCAATGAACCTCAGACTCAACTTCTTACTCTTCAATGCTCGGCCAATCCCCTTGTGAGGTGAAACCTTCAAAAATACATGCTCACCGACTTGGAATTCAAGTGGTTTCCTCCTCTTATCGTAATAATGCTTCTGTTTATCTTGGGATGCCTTCATCTTTTCTATGATTATTTCTATTTATTAAGTAGTCTGTTGCACAATTTCAGGTCCTAACGCCAAACTTTCACCAGTTTCTAACCAATAAAGAGGCGTTTGACACCTTCTACCGTACAATGCTTCAAATGGAGCCATACCAATACTGCTATGGTAGCTATTGTTATACGTGAATTCAATTAGTGGAAGAAACTGCTCCCAACTACCACCATGTTCAAGCACACAAGATCACAGTAAGTCTTCCAAACTTTGTATGGTACGCTCTGACTGCCCATCTGTTTGTGGATGATAAGCTGAACTTAATCGAAGCTTTGAACCCAATTCCTGATGCAAGCTTCCCCAGAATCGGGAAGTGAACCTTGGATCTCTATCTGACACAATACTAGATGGTACACCATGAAGTCTTACGATCTCTTTCACATATAATTGTGCCAATTTTTGTAGAGAGTTCTTCATATTCATTGGGAGAAAATGAGCAGACTTTGTCAATCTGTCTACAATAACCCAGATTGCATCATTCCCTGAACGTGTTCTTGGTAACCCTGACACAAAGTCCATTGAAATGTCATCCTATTTCCAGACAGGAATCTCTAATGGTTGCAGTTCACCAGATGGCTTCTGGTGTTCTACCTTGGCTTTTTGACATACCAGACATGAAGACACATATTCAGCTATTTTTTTCTTTATCCTTGGCCACCAAAAGCTTTTCTTCAGGTCTTGATACATCTTAGTTGATCCAGGATGAATGCTCAAAATACTTTTATGCGCTTCTTGTAGGATTGCCCTTCTCAGACCAACATCATCTGGTACATAAATTCTGCTTCTGATTCTCCAAATTCCATCTGATCCTTCTTGTAATCCCATATCTTTTCCATTCGCCTGTAATTCTCTTAACTCTTGTAATGGCAAATCTTCTTTCTGTCTTTCACTTATCAGCTTCAGAAAATCATTGGTTATCTTCAAAGTTCCCAAGATCATATTCTTTGAAGATTTCATCTCCACACCCAAGTTCATGTCTCTGAACTATTCTATCATCTCCATTTCTTTTACCATCAAAGATGCCATGTGAATGGACTTCCGTCTAAGTGCATCTGCCACCACATTTGCTTTTCCTGGATGGTACTTCAAATCAAAATCATAATCTTTAAGAAATTCCATCCATCTTCACTGCCTCATGTTCAATTCCTTTTGATCGAACAAATACTTCAAGCTCTTGTGGTCACTGAACACTTCAAACTTGACTCCATACAAATGGTGTCTCCAGATTTTCAAAGCAAATACCACTGCTGCCAATTCTAGATCATGCGTTGGATAGTTCATCTCATGTGGTCTCAACTGTCTAGAAGCATAGGCAACCACCTTTCGTTGCTGCATCAAAACACATCCTAAGCCCATTTTGGAAGCATCACAATAAACCACAAAGTCTTCTTGTGGATTAGGTAAGGTTAAGACTGGAGCAGATGTAAGCTTCAATTTCAGTTCTTGGAAACTTTTCTCACATTCTGGCGTCCAAGAAAAAGGTTGATTCTTCCGGGTTAGACGAGTCATTGGTAGGGGAATTTGAGAAAACCCCTCAATGAATCTCCGATAATAACCAGCTAATCCCAGGAAGCTTCGTATCTCAGTGACTGAAGTAGGTCTCTCCCAGTTTACTACAACTTCTATTTTAGAAGGATCCACAGACACTCCTTCGTTTGAGATTACATGGCCTAGGAATTTTACCTCTTTCAACTAGAACTCACATTTTGATAACTTTGCATACAACTGCTTCTCTTTCAAAATCTGCAATACCACTCGAAGATGCTTTTCATGCTCCTCTGAAGTTTTTGAATAGATCAGAATATCGTCAATGAAGATGATGACAAATTGATCCAAGTAGGGATGAAATACTCGATTCATGTAATCTATGAATACAGCTGGGGCATTGGTCACTCCGAAGGGCATCACAAGATACTCATAATGACCATAGCGTGTTCTAAAGGCTGTCTTTGGAATATCCTCAGACTTGACACGAATCTGATGATAACCTGATCGTAGATCAATCTTGGAAAATACTGCAGCACCTCTCAATTGATCTATTAGATCATCAATTTTGGGCAAGGGATATCTATTCTTCACCGTCAATTTGTTCAACTGACGATAATCTACACATAATCTCATGCTTCCATCTTTCTTCTTGACAAGTTGTAACATCCCGAATTTTAAAATAGAGAATTAATTACCAAAATAAATGTTAGAAATTGGTATATGGAGTGTTTAATGTCCCAAACTATCGAGAATAATTAAATTAAGATTTTGGGAATTTTTGGTAAATTTTAGAGACCGGTTAATCTGAAATTGAGCCCGGTTGAGATATGGGTGTCGGACCAAGTATCTAGGAATGAGACGATATTGGTCAGGGCTGTAGAGAATAATATTGGGAATCCGAATATGTATTCAGAATAATTTTCAGATGATGTATTGAGCCCGAACTGAGAACCTGTTGGTTATAAAACGATGAAGTTTTAATGATTTGGATTAAAAATAAATTGGAAATTCTATTTTTCCCTTTCTTATTCACGTGAGTTTGCTGATGGAATTAGGCACTTACACTTCTTCTTCTTCTTCTTCTCTTCACCATCTTCTTCATTTCTCTCTTCTTCTTCCTCCAAACCTTAGCAAAGTGGTATTACCTTCTATTCTCTTCCATTTTCGTTTTGGTGGAGCTTGAAGGAGGTTGTGGAGCTGCTGTCTTCCCCCTTCTCTTCCTCATTTTTGTTGGTGTTCTCCTCCCTCCTTGTACCCATTTTCATTTTTGGGCTTTGAGGTAAGTATATCCATTTTTGCTAAGGTTTTGGTTATGGGTATATGGTATTTATGAGTTTGGAAGCCATGCATGTGTATGAATGTTTTGAGGAGAGCATTTAATGCAAAAGTTTAATGTGGGTTTTGTATGAGAATGAGGTTTCTTTGAGAAGTAATGAAGTGGATGTAATTATGGTTGGAAGGAGAAGAATATTTATGATGGTTGTTGGAAATTTTGTGGAACCCTAACTTCATAAATTTGGGGGAAAATGTATATGGAGGTTGGTGAACATTTATTGTGGGTAATAAATGTGAGTTGTGATGCATAAGGGTCATTGGTGATGGTATTTGGTTGATGGAAGTTAGTAATGGAGAAACCCATGAAAGGGTTGGTTGTTGAGTACATAATAATAATGGTGGCACCTAACCCATGGTGGTTATGGTGGATAAAATGAAATAAAAGAGTTTCGGGAGTTATAATAATAAAAACAGCAAGTATTTATTGATATATAAGTATTTGAACCTTAATGAGTAAATAGAAAATTGATTGTATAATGTATTGTGATGTAGGAAGTGACCCCATTGACGAAGCGGGACCATCAAACCGCGTTGATCACTACTTCACTTGAGGTAGGAGGGGGTAACTTTTCTAAATGCATGATTTCATCCATTGGTGATGTAAAAATGTGTATATATATATATGATTATTTTGATGATTGTTGAATGGCTGATGTGATAATGTTATGATTTGAATGCATTTAGAATAATGATTGTTAGGTGGCATCATGTTGGGATAATATTGTGATGTGAATATCCCAAATTGTGTATGATTTATTGAATGTGTATGCCACTAACTATTGATGTGATTGAGTTCAAAAGAGAATTGGGATTGGATGAGAATGATGGGAATATTGAAATCCACCAAGTGGTGGTGATGGATGATTGAATGTGGAGTGGCATCTAGGATGCATAGTGTGAGGATGCACTTGATTCACATTTGCATTGCATCCATGGCATATCATAGCTGTCTATATGGAATATTAGGGGGTTCCACTAGGCGGGCCCAGTGGGAGGGCGGCTCGGTGCATGAGCGTATTGTGATTTTCCCCTGTGACTCGGTGTATGAGTCACGAAGCTGTCCATAGTTTGGTGACGAGGCACCCTATGTGGCGGGCCCAGTGGGCGGGCGGCTCTATGGTGAGCGAATTTACCTCGGTGTCCGACGGGACACGGCTCTCTCGATGTGTGTTCGGGAGGGGCCCGTAGCACTTGTGGTAGTTGAGGCCACGATGTTGATCCGCAAGTCACAGGGTGACTAGTGCTACAGATGGGCGATAGTGGTTTGGTACCAGTAAAATTATGAGTATGTGAGCATGCTTAAAATTGAGATATATGTGTACACAATTTTTCTACTGCAGTAGGGGCATAGTAGCACACCTATGCTTGTCCCACAATTGATTTAATGATATATTTTCCCACAATCAGATCCGCATTGTTTGATGATAAATTCTTGTGCATATGCATTAGCTTTAAGAACATTTGCATATAGCTGGAGATATGCCTAGTTGAAAGCCTATGGCGGCAACGGATGAATGAGAATTGATAAGGGAAAGAGTGAAATACTAACCCTATATGTGTGTGTATGGCAATCCAAATGATTGATATTTTGAATGTATACTTGAGATTATGAGATATGTTGTGTATGAAGTATGATGTGATGAAATGAATAATGATATGTGAGCAAGTATACATATGTTTCATCATAATGTATGACTTTAATTCATTTGGATCATGTTACTCACCTCCCCGTTGCCATTTTTAAAGTGATGTAGGTATGACTTGAATCCTACAATTTTGGAGGCCGAGTATGAAGGAGGTAAAATATGGATAGGAATGCATAAGCCTTGGCCGGCATGAAAAATCTGTTTTGGTAGAGTATATGAGGTTTATGTACTCAATTTTGTGATGTTGACGATTTTGGAGGTCATGGGAGAAAATTAGACATGTTTGTGTAAGGCCAATTTTCCTGCATGACCCAAAAGATGTAAAGAATGAATCTGAATACATGACTTTGATCAATGAATGGATGCTGTGTTTTTACGCTAGTTCATGAATTTTGTGAGTCAATGTTGAATTTGGATTATATGCATAAATTAATCTTAGCATGATGATGTTGTTGGTGTCTAATTACATGAGAACCATGTAGTTTTGGGTTGTAGCCTCATAAGAAGTGGTACATGTATAATGAATTAAGATAGGATCTTAGGTGAGGCCAAATTAGAAGGAATTGAAGTTGCCTGTGCTTTGTTCAAGTGAATTTTCGTTTCTGCCAAGTTACTGCAGAACTCGCTCAAGCGAGTAGTAGTCTCGCCCGAGCGAGATTGTTGTGGAACAGGGGATTCGTTTCTGCCTCAAATTCGCTCAAGCGAAGTTGCATTTCGCCCAAGCGAGATTGCCACAGAATTAGTATTTTGATTCTGGACAATTTTCGCCCAGGCGTGAAGGGTAGCGCTCAAGCGAGGGAGAAGGAGAATTGATTCTGGAAGATTTTCGCCCAGGCGAGTGGTGCCTCGCCCAAGCGAAAATTGACCAGAGAGTTCTCAACGTTTCTGGACCAATCTCGCTCAAGCGAGCCTTGGGCCGCTCAAGCGAGATCGACCCCTGATGCTCCTTTCCTTCTTCGCCCAGGCGTCTCGCTCTCTTCGCTCAAGCGAGCTGAGCCCTGATGCTCAGTCCTTCATTTCGCTCAGCATCGCCCAGCGCCCGCTCAAGCGTGGGTACGCTGGCTCGCTCAAGCGACTTGAGTCACGCTTGAGCGAGTATGCCCCTGATTCTCATTTTGTTATTTTAAATTAAATTTTAAAATGTTATGCATTATTTCTTCTTTAGATATTATTTTAAAGGTATTGAGGAGTATTATTTCGGTCCTCTAGATTTATATAAACTATAACCCATATTTTATGAAAGGACTCCTCTTGAAAATCAATTAGCCAACGATTAAGCCAAATTAAATAAATCTTCCGCTGATTCTGATTGAAAGATTTATATTTTAACCTCACCCTCTCATATCTTCATATATGGGAGTGGTTTATTTTAGATCCAGGGGTTTGGTGAAAAATACTTCACCACTTTAATTATGGAATTTATTAATACCTTCAAAGACGCGAAAAATTTTCCCCTATTTATAAATTTGGGGTTTGGGGCGTCTCAGCCTGGTATCAGAGCAATGGTTGCTCTTGATACAATTAAAATGGATGATGTTTATATGTTTGTTGCTTATGGTTGATTGATTTATGAATTATATGGGTGAATTATGATAGTGGTTATTGAAATGGGATTATTACATGATTATTGTTAAGCCCGGCCAGGCAATTCCTTTTCATATTTACCTTCTAATTATGAAATACATTATGATGATACTTGTGTCAATGAAGTTAATGATGAGTGATATGTATGCACACTGGGTGAAGGAACTTTAAGTTTCTAATTGTATCTATGTTGTTGCATATAGATTGAGTGATGGCGTATAGGCGCAATCCTGATACAGTCACTATGATTGAAGCCTTTAATCGCTTTGCCGACATACTGGCACAGCAACAACAACCTATTGGTCATCCGAATCAAGGTCTTGACCAATTTCTTAAGCGGAAGCCTTCTGAATTTCATGGAGGCTATAAGCCAGAAGATGCTCATGTCTGGATCCGTGACTTGGAATGGATATTTGCTAGCATGGAATGTACCGAAACGCAGAAGGTGGAATATGCGGTGTTCATGGTTCGGAATGAGGCCGAATCTTGGTGGATCCTTACCCGTGGGCGTATGATTGCTGCCCACACTCCTTTAAATTGGGAGAATTTCAAGGCTGAATTTCTTAAGAAATACTTTCCTACGAGTTATAAAAACAAGAAAGAGCTTGAATTCATGGAACTCAAGCAAGGTGGCATGTCGGTTGAGGAGTATGCTTTGAAATTTGAAGAGTTATGTGTGTTTTACCCTCCGTTTCAGCAAGAGGGCACTGAAGCTTCGAAATATGTTAAGTTTGAAAATGGACTGCGCCAAGAGATTAAGAAGGCGATTTGTCACCAAGAGATTAGGAGTTTTCCTACTCTTGTGGATAAGTGTAGAATTTTCGAAGAGAATGATATTGCTCCAAGGAACTACTCGGGGCATGATTACAAGTTGAAAGGCCAATCTTCTAGCTTCAAGAAGAAAGGCAACTTTAAGAATAACAGACGATTTGTACGTGGGTCCTCTTCTTTTAGAGGTGGACGAGGTGGCGGAAGGCATGGTGCCGTTGGTGGCCGAGGTGATGGCCAAGGACTTCGTTGTTACAGATGTGGTGGAAATTATTTGGCTAGAGATTGCAATCATGAAGAAACAGTGGTGTGCTATAGATGTAACCAACCGGGGCATATCCGCCCTGATTGTCCTTTGAATGCTGCAGATGTTGTGCCACGTGATAATGCAAACCGTGGAGGCTATGGTGCTTTTAGAGGCCGTGGTCGTGGAAACGGTAATGGTGGAAGAAATGGCAACCGAAATGGTGGTAACGGTCGTGGTAATGGAAACGGCCGAGGTAATGCTAATGGTGGTCGGAATGGCCCAAATCGTGGTGCTAATCAACAAATGGCTGGAAGAGTTTTCGCCGTGACCGGTGAAGAAGCTGCACAAGCTGAGGATCTTGTCCAAAGTGAGTGTTAGATACATGGTAATGTTGTTAATGTAATATTTGATTCGGGTGCTACGCACTCTTTTATTTTTGAAGAATGTGTGAGGCGCCTGCGAGTGCCTGTGAGTATGATGAAAGGTGCAATAATGGTGACTACACCGACTGGTGCTTGCTTAAGATCGGTGACTCGATGTGAGAATGTCGAGATGGACTTGGAGGGTAGAAAATTTGTTGTATCCTTCGTGTGTTTACCTATGAAAGACCTGGATGTTATTCTAGGCATGGATTGGTTGTCCGCTAACAAGGTTTTGGTGGATTGTCATAGCAAGACGGTGATTTTCCCAACCTCTAGTAGTGAAGGCTTCGATGTGTGAGGTATCTCTCAACTTCTCGTGATGTTCTGTTTGGTTGATGGGAATGGTGTTTCCCAATCTTGTGGGATTCCTATTGTTTCGGAATTTCCCGATGTGTTTCCGGAAGAAATTCCCGGATTGCCTCCTCCATGAGAAGTGGAATTTGCTATCGATCTTATTCCGGGTGCAGAACCTGTTTCTCGAGCTCCTTATAGGATGTCTCCAATGGAGTTAGCTGAATTGAAAAAGCAAGTGGAAGAATTACTTGAACGGGAGTTTATTCGCCCAAGTGTGTCTCCTTGGGGTGCTCCTGTGTTGTTAGTAAAGAAGAAAGATGGGAGCATGAGATTGTGCGTTGATTATCGCCAGCTCAACAAACTGACCATTAAAAATAAATATCCTCTTCCACGCATTGATGATCTATTGGATCAATTGAAGGGTGCTGTTGTGTTTTCAAAGATTGATTTGCGTTCTGGATATCACCAAATTCGGGTGAAGGCCGAAGATATTCCGAAGACTGCTTTTCGAATGCAATACGGACACTATGTGTAACATCCCCGTTTTAAAATTAAGTGCTGAATGAAGAATGAACCATTAAGACTTAATTTCAACTAAAAATGACTGTTAATTGCATTAACTAAGTGGGTTTAAGCCATTAAAGTATACGAAAAAGGTGATGGTCAGGGATGGAGTGGAGTGCGCGTGGCTGCTGCAGCACACACTCTCCCATCCCACTCTTCGTTTACTGTACGCGTGCACACTTATATATATATGTCGTGAGCCTTTAGTGATGAACGCATTTGCCAATTCTTCAGACTTCCTCTCCGTCACTTCATCCTCTACTTTCCTCTCTTCGTCTTCATCTTTCTTCTTCTTCTCTTCTCTCACTCTTCGCTCCTGGAGATCTTGATTCCAGTACTGAAGAACAGACTACACATCATCCCAGAATCAGACGCAGCATACGACGAAGCCAAGCAAGACCGGACGAACCAGGAGAAGGACATCGGACCCAACGACAAGAACGGAAAAGGTTTCTGAGGAGTCTTCTAAAGGTAGGGGGCGCTTGCATGTCGAATGCATGGTCTAAGAACGGTACCGGATGAACGTTCTGCCAAGTGTGTGTGTGTGTGCATGTTTTTATAATTCATTAAAACTGATGACGTGCATGTGTGCATGTGTTCACAATTGCTAAAACTGATGCATGATTTGAGATTTTGATAGTGATCTTCGTGACGATGGCGTAGTTTGCTCGTGGATGATAATGATGGGTCTATTTTGTTGCCACTATGAAAATTATGTGTGTGCATGTCCTTAATGGGATTGTTCAACGTTGTTAGTGTGATGACCGATTGTAACATGCACTGGTGTGATTGACTGAATGATTATGAGCAGTGTGCGAAATCCGTCCTTGTTTAATGACTACGGTAAAATGTTCATGGTGCGATGATGTGTAATGATAAATGTGTTAGTTGCATGAGTAAGAGTTGGGGTGACCCATGGAAGGTCAAGAACCCCAAGGGAAATGACTTCCAGTTACCAACTCTGGCTAGATCCCAATAGGGCTCGTGGTAGCCGTTGGAGCTAGAGAAATGAGTCTCGAGACGCCGTGGGGGCCGGTACCACCTGGTAAGAGCTGAGGGACGAGGGGCCAAAAGAAAAAGGGGGCTGTAACTGAGAGTCTTTTCCCGAGTCGGATCCGCGTGCATGCATATAGATTAAGGCTGATTGTGGTGATATATAAATCTATGTATGCGCATGTGTATGATTTTGAATGCATGAAAAAATATATATATATATATATATTGAGATGTGGAACAAACTCTGTGAATTATGTGTGTCATGAATGTTGTTTGAATTGTATGAACTTGGTTACTTGAGAAAGGTTGAATGATAGCAGGAGCGTGTACTGACGCTGATACCGAGTCTGTGAGTATCATTATACATGTAAAAGCTCACCCCTGCAGTGGCCATTTTCAGTGAATATCTTTCGTGAGGAGGATCAGAAGCAGAGCCGAAATGCTGGGCGGAGTGCTGATGCGTTTCGAAGGTTCCATTAAAGCGTTGTTGGATGAAGCCCGGACTGGCTCATACCGGATGTTAATGTTTTTGTGAATGAATAGAACCTTATGGATAGGAAGAAGTCCAATTTTGTATTGTAAATATTGACATGCACTTTTATGTATATATATGGATGTATGGTCTTGGTGTGCGTGATGCTATGTGCTGCTTTGTTTCCTAATTATGTTTTAATAGATACGCAGGGACAATCTGATTGAGCAGGTTATAGTTAAGTCCGAATGAACCGAGAATTGTCTTAGGAAAAACTCATGTCGGATACGTTGGGCGGAGTCGTACCCCGCCCGAAGTATGGGAGCAATCCGCCCAAGCGCGAGAACTCACGCTGAAGCGAGCAATTACCAGAGCGAGATATTGACCATTTTCCTTTCCTATCCGTTGTGATACTAACGCAATCCGGACCCCGATGTTGAACCCCGAATTTGGGCGTATGGCTAAGTCCGCCCAGGCGTTGCCATAATTAGTTGAGTTGGGCGGAATAGGTTCAAACTCTTCCTTTCTCCACATCCTACCAACGTATATGTACCCTGTAACTTCTCATTTTTCTGAGTGAAAGGCGAGTGTGAGGATTTACTTAGTGAACCCTTGTCCATACCCGATGGAGGAAATTACCTTGTAGTTGTGTTAAAGAGGCGTTATTTAGACTTCGTTTAGGCGGCGTTATACCTCGCCCAAGTAACTAGGACAGCCCGCCCAAGATAAATATACCCCGCCTAGCCAAGTAGGATGATTCTAACTTCGCTTTTCCACCAATTGCTACGCGTGTGAATGTATTAACATATTTCCCTTATCTATTCCCCCTGTTGAGTGATCAGTATTTCTCGAAGGGAAGCCTCGGTGCGAAATCTCCTCTATCCGCTGCTGTATTACCATACTCCGCCTGGACGGTGTAAGACCCCGTCTGAGCGAATAAACGGTGTTGCGCAATCCGCCCTAGTGTTGGTGCGTTACGATAAACCCATTGAGCCGGCCCAGTTTTTAGCTTCCCTGTAGGCTGCTTTATGCGCATGAATGTTCTTAGTTTTCCCCATTGCCTGCTCCCTTTTACATTAAATATTACGTGACTGTTTTTGTGAAAAATTTCCTCATATTTTAGGATTTATTAGTTGCAAATAATTAGGGTGTTACACTATGAGTACGTAGTGATGCCATTTGGTGTGACTAATGCCCCTGCGATTTTCATGAGCTACATGAATCGCATCTTCCATGAATATCTTGACCAATTCGTCGTAGTGTTTATCGATGATATTTTGGTGTATTCCAAGAGTCATGAAGAGCATGAAAGACATCTTCGTCTTGTGTTGACTATTCTACGAGAAAAGGAGTTGTATGCGAAGCTCTCTAAGTGTGAATTTTGGTTGTCTGAGGTCCAATTTCTTGGACACGTTATTTCTAATGATGGAGTCGCGGTGGATGGATCTAAAGTTGAAGCTGTGATGGCTTGGGAAAGACCAACGTCAGTGACGGAGATAAGAAGTTTTCTTGGTCTTGCCGGTTACTATCGAAGATTCATTGAGGGGTTTTCCCGTTTGGCTTTACCGCTAACAAAGTTGACTCGGAAAAATCACTCTTTTGTGTGGACCCGTGAATGTGAAGAGAGTTTTTAAGAGTTGAAGTTAAGGCTTACTACCGCACCGGTGTTGGCATTGCCCGACTTAACGAATGAATTTGTGGTATATTGCGATGCATCTAAGCTTGGTCTTGGGTGTGTATTGATGCAAAAGGAGCGTGTGATAGCCTATGCGTCGAGGCAGTTGCGACCGCATGAGGTTAATTACCCCACACATGATCTTGAATTGGCGGCGGTGGTGTTTGCATTGAAGTTGTGGAGACACTACCTATATGGCTCTAAGTTTGTGGTCTTTAGTGACCACAAAAGCCTTAAATACTTGTTTGACCAGAAGGAATTAAATATACGTCAAAGACGATGGATGGAGTTCCTAAAAGACTATGAGTTTGAATTGAAGTATCACCCCGGTAAGGCGAATGTAGTTGCCGATGCATTGAGTAGAAAGTCATTGCATGTCTCCATGATGATGGCAAAGGAAATGGAGTTGATAGAACAATTCAGAGATTTGAATGTGGGCGTGGAGACTTACACTTCCAAGAAAATGGTGTTGGAGATGTTGAAGGTTGCAAATGAATTTCTTGAATATGTGAAGACGCAACAACCCAATGATGAGTATTTGAATGAGATGAAAAAGACCCAAGAAAAAGGGAAGAATCTATTCTTAGTAGAAGGTCAAGATGGTATTTGGCGTGTTAAAGGCCGAATTTATGTTCCCTCAAGCGATGATGTGAGGAAGCATGTACTTGAGGAATCTCACAAAAGCGTATTGAGTATTCATCCTGGTTCCACTAAGATGTATCAAGATTTGAAGAAGAATTTCTGGTGGCCTGGTATGAAGCGTGATGTGGCGAATTTTGTAGCATCTTGCCTTGTTTGTCAAAAGGCGAAGGTCGAACATCAGAGACCATCTGGTTATTTGAGACCATTGGAGATCCCTGTTTGGAAATGGGATAGTATAGCTATGGATTTTGTTTCTGGACTACCCAGAACTCGTGCTGGAAATGATGCTATATGGGTGATTGTTGATAGATTGACAAAATGTGCTCACTTCTTGCCCATTAATATGAAGAGTCCTTTAGAGAAATTGGCACAAATATACATCAAGGAGATTGTTAGGCTGCATGGTGTTCCATCCAGCATTATATCCGACCGTGATCCTCGATTTACTTCTCGGTTTTGGGGGCGTTTGCATGATGAGTTGGGTTCTAAGTTGAAGCTTAGTTCCGCTTATCACCCTCAAACTGATGGACAATCGGAGAGAACTATACAAAGCTTGGAGGATTTGTTGAGAGCTTGTGTCCTTGAGCACGGTGGATGTTGGGAGAGATTCCTCCCATTGATCGAATTCACATACAATAACAGCTTTCATTCCAGCATAGGTATGGCACCGTATGAGGCGTTGTATGGAAGGAAGTGTAGAACTCCCTTGTGTTGGCTTGAAGTTGGTGAAAACTTGGCCTTAGGGCCGGAGATTATTCAAGAAACTACCGAACAAATTAAAAAGATACAAGAGAATATGAAGATTGCTCAAGATAGGCAGAAGAGTTATTATGACAAGAGGCATAAACCCCTTGAGTTTCAAGTGGGTGACCATGTATTTTTGAAGGTCTCACGTGATAAAGGCATTGGAAGGGCGTTGAAGAATGGGAAATTGAGCCCTAGGTTTATCGGACCTTACGAGGTGTTGGAGCGGATTGGTGAGGTTGCTTATCGGATAGCACTCCCTCCGCAACTTGCTAATCTACACAACATGTTTCACGTATCGCAGTTAAGGAAATATGTTTATGATCCTTTACACGTGATCCCGATGGACGAGATTGAGGTGCGAGATGACCTATTCTGTTTCTCCTGTTTCTGTTCGCATTGTCGGACATTCCGTGAAGAAATTGCGGAACAAGTTGGTACCTTTGGTGGAGGTCGCTTGGAAACATGGAAATACTGAAACGTTCACATGGGAACGCGAAGACGATATCAGAGAACGGTATCCTGACGCATTTGAATCCGGTATGTGAAATTTCGAGGGCGAAATTTTCTTTTTGGTGGGGTGGACTGTAACATCCTGAATTTTAAAATAGAGAATTAATTACCGAAATAAATGTTAGAAATTGGTATATGGAGTGTTTAATGTCCCAAACTATCGAGAATAATTAAATTAAGATTTTGGGAATTTTTGGTAAATTTTAGAGACCGGTTAAGCTGAAATTGAGCCCGGTTGAGATATGGGTGTCGGACCAAGTATCTAGGAATGAGACGATATTGGTCAGGGCTGTAGAGAATAATATTGGGAATCCGAATATGTATTCGGAATAATTTTCAGATGATGTATTGAGCCCGAACTGAGAACCTGTTGGTTATAAAACGATGAAGTTTTAATGATTTGGATTAAAAATAAATTGGAAATTCTATTTTTCCCTTTCTTATTCACGTGAGTTTGCTGATGGAATTAGGCACTTACACTTCTTCTTCTTCTTCTTCTCTTCACCATCTTCTTCATTTCTCTCTTCTTCTTCCTCCAAACCCTAGCAAAGTGGTATTACCTTCTATTCTCTTCCATTTTCGTTTTGGTGGAGCTTGAAGGAGGTTGTGGAGCTGCTGTCTTCCCCCTTCTCTTTCTCATTTTCGTTGGTGTTCTCCTCCCTCCTTGTACCCATTTTCATTTTTGGGCTTTGAGGTAAGTATATCCATTTTTGCTAAGGTTTTGGTTATGGGTATATGGTATTTATGAGTTTGGAAGCCATGCATGTGTATGAATGTTTTGAGGAGAGCATTTAATGCAAAAGTTTAATGTGGGTTTTGTATGAGAATGAGGTTTCTTTGAGAAGTAATGAAGTGGATGTAATTATGGTTGGAAGGAGAAGAATATTTATGATGGTTGTTGGAAATTTTGTGGAACCCTAACTTCATAAATTTGGGGGAAAATGTATATGGAGGTTGGTGAACATTTATTGTGGGTAATAAATGTGAGTTGTGATGCATAAGGGTCATTGGTGATGGTATTTGGTTGATGGAAGTTAGTAATGGAGAAACCCATGAAAGGGTTGGTTGTTGAGTACATAATAATAATGGTGGCACCTAACCCATGGTGGTTATGGTGGATAAAATGAAATAAAAGAGTTTCGGGAGTTATAATAATAAAAACAGCAAGTATTTATTGATATATAAGTATTTGAACCTTAATGAGTAAATAGAAAATTGATTGTATAATGTATTGTGATGTAGGAAGTGACCCCATTGACGAAGCGGGACCATCAAACCGCGTTGATCACTACTTCACTTGAGGTAGGAGGGGGTAACTTTTCTAAATGCATGATTTCATCCATTGGTGATGTAAAAATGTGTATATATATATGATTATTTTGATGATTGTTGAATGGATGATGTGATAATGTTATGATTTGAATGCATTTAGAATAATGATTGTTAGGTGGCATCATGTTGGGATAATATTGTGATGTGAATATCCCAAATTGTGTATGATTTATTGAATGTGTATGCCACTAACTATTGATGTGATTGAGTTCAAAAGAGAATTGGGATTGGATGAGAATGATGGGAATATTGAAATCCACCAAGTGGTGGTGATGGATGATTGAATGTGGAGTGGCATCTAGGATGCATAGTGTGAGGATGCACTTGATTCACATTTGCATTGCATCCATGGCATATCATAGCTGTCTATGTGGAATATTAGGGGGTTCCACTAGGCGGGCCCAGTGGGAGGGCGGCTCGGTGCATGAGCGTATTGTGATTTTCCCCCGTGACTCGGTGTATGAGTCACGAAGGTGTCCATAGTTTGGTGACGAGGCACCCTATGTGGCGAGCCCAGTGGGCGGGCGGCTCTATGGTGAGCGAATTTACCTCGGTGTCCGACGGGACACGGCTCTCTCGATGTGTGTTCGGGAGGGGCCCGTAGCACTTGTGGTAGTTGAGGCCACGATGTTGACCCGCAAGTCACAGGGTGACTAGTGCTACAGATGGGCGATAGTGGTTTGGTACCAGTAAAATTATGAGTATGTGAGCATGCTTAAAATTGAGATATATGTGTACACAATTTTTCTACTGCAGTAGGGGCATAGTAGCACACCTATGCTTGTCCCACAATTGATTTAATGATATATTTTCCCACAGTCGGATCCGCATTGTTTGATGATAAATTCTTGTGCATATGCATTAGCTTTAAGAGCATTTGCATATAGCTGGAGATATGCCTAGTTGAAAGCCTATGGCGGCAACGGATGAATGAGAATTGATAAGGGAAAGAGTGAAATACTAACCCTATATGTGTGTGTATGGCAATCCAAATGATTGATATTTTGAATGTATACTTGAGATTATGAGATGTGTTGTGTATGAAGTATGATGTGATGAAATGAATAATGATATGTGAGCAAGTATACATATGTTTCATCATAATGTATGACTTTAATTCATTTGGATCATGTTACTCACCTCCCCGTTGCCATTTTTAAAGTGATGTAGGTATGACTTGAATCCTACAATTTTGGAGGCCGAGTATGAAGGAGGTAAAATATGGATAGGAATGCATAAGCCTTGGCCGGCATGAAAAATCTGTTTTGGTAGAGTATATGAGGTTTATGTACTCAATTTTGTGATGTTGACGATTTTGGAGGTCATGGGAGAAAATTGGACATGTTTGTGTAAGGCCAATTTTCCTGCATGACCCAAAAGATGTAAAGAATGAATCTGAATACATGACTTTGATCAATGAATGGATGCTATTTTTTTACGCTAGTTCATGAATTTTGTGAGTCAATGTTGAATTTGGATTATATGCATAAATTAATCTTAGCATGATGATGTTGTTGGTGTCTAATTACATGAGAACCATGTAGTTTTGGGTTGTAGCCTCATAAGAAGTGGTACATGTATAATGAATTAAGATAGGATCTTAGGTGAGGCCAAATTAGAAGGAATTGAAGTTGCCTATGCTTTGTTCAAGTGAATTTTCGTTTCTGCCAAGTTACTGCAGAACTCGCTTAAGCGAGTAGTAGTCTCGCCCGAGCGAGATTGTTGTGGAACAGGGGATTCGTTTCTACCTCAAATTCGCTCAAGCGAAGTTGCATTTCGCCCAAGCGAGATTGCCACAGAATCAGTATTTTGATTCTGGACAATTTTCGCCCAGGCGTGAAGGGTAGCGCTCAAGCGAGGGAGAAGGAGAATTGATTCTGGAAGATTTTCGCCCAGGCGAGTGGTGCCTCGCCCAAGCGAAAATTGACCAGAGAGTTCTCAACGTTTCTGGACCAATCTCGCTCAAGCGAGCCTTGGGCCGCTCAAGCGAGATCGACCCCTGATGCTCCTTTCCTTCTTCGCCCAGGCGTCTCGCTCTCTTCGCTCAAGCGAGCTGAGCCCTGATGCTCAGTCCTTCATTTCGCTCAGCATCGCCCAGCGCGCGCTCAAGCGTGGGTACACTGGCTCGCTCAAGCGACTTGAGTCACGGTTGAGCGAGTATGCCCCTGATTCTCATTTTATTATTTTAAATTAAATTTTAAAATGTTATGCATTATTTCTTCTTTAGATATTATTTTAAAGGTATTGAGGAGTATTATTTCGGTCCTCTAGATTTATATAAACTATAACCCATATTTTATGAAAGGACTCCTCTTGAAAATCAATTAGCCAACGATTAAGCCAAATTAAATAAATCTTCCGCTGATTCTGATTGAAAGATTTATATTTTAACCTCACCCTCTCATATCTTCATATATGGGAGTGGTTTATTTTAGCTCCAGGGGTTTAGTGAAAAATACTTCACCACTTTAATTATGGAATTTATTAATACCTTTAAAGACGCGAAAAATTTTCCCCTATTTATAAATTTGGGGTTTGGGGCGTCTCACAAATAATACTGGCGCTCCCCATGGTGACACACTGGGTCTGATGAAATGCTTCTCCAACAACTCTTCAATTTGTTTCTTCAGTTCTGCCAGTTCAACTGGTGCCATACGATATGGAGCTTTAGACACTGGTCCTGCTCCTGGAATTAAGTCAATTGAGAATTCTATCTCGCGTTCTGGAGGTAAACTTGAGACATCCTCAGGAAATACTTCAGGAAATTCAGAAACAACTGGCATTTTGATCTCTTTAGATTCTCCATCTCCTTGTGGAAGAGAAAACAAGGCAAATAATTGGCTTTCACCTTGTAAGGCAAAGAGTTTGAGATTGTTGGAAGTAAGATTTTCTTCTGATGGAAATATCACAGTTTTGTTATGACAGTCCACCAAGACTCGATTTGCCGACAACCAGTCCATCCCTAGGATTACTTCCAGATCCTTCAAAGGTAAACAAACAAGATTGACTAGAAAGTTTTTACCTTCTATGAGCATAGAGCATTCGTTACACACCTTAGTAGTCCTAAGTTGTGTACCGGTGGGAGTGGAAACAATCAGGTCATATCTCATAGGATTCACAGGTAATTGAAGACGTCCAACACACTCATCAGAAATAAATGAATGAGTAGCACCAGAATCAAATAACACAGATAAGATTCTACCATTGATCTCACACTTACTTTGTACGAGGTCATCAGCTTGATCTGCCTCTGAACCGCTGATGGCAAAGACTCTTCTAGTTGTTGGTTGTAATTTCTGATCTGTTAACTCCCTGTTCTGTCTTGGAGGTTGGGCAGCACGTGTGTCTTCTTCACGGCTTCTCTAATAATTAGAGCCTCTTTGATCATTCATAGTGTTCCTGTTGTTGTTTTGATTGTTCTGCGGATAATTTGGACTGATGTGTCCTTTTTGGTTACAACGAAAACAAGTGACATCTTCAAGACGTCTATTGTAATCACGTATGTGATGGTTACCTCCGCACTTTAAACATCTCATATTATTACGTCTTTCAGAAGATGATGATGATGATCCTCCCTTGAAACGACTTTGATAGAACGACCCTCTTCTTTTGAAATCAACTGACTGAGGTTTCAGTTGTCTATTGGCCTTTTCATGTGCCAGTCTGGCTTGGTGATTTTCTTCAAAAATTCTGCATTTGTTGATTAGAATAGGAAAACTCCGAATCTCTTGGTATCCTATCACCTCTTTGATTTCCAGATTCAGCCCGTTCTCAAATTTAACATATTTTGATTCTTCGGCACCAACCTGTTGAAAAGGAGGGTAAAAGAGAGATAGTTCTTCAAACTTTGCAGCATATTCTCCAACAGACATTGAGCCTTGTTTTAGATCCATAAATTCCAGCTCTTTACGGCTTTTCACACTTGCTGGAAAATATTTCTCTAGGAAACAGTCTTTGAAGTTGACCCAGTTCAAGGGTCTGTCAGCCTCGATCATACGGATTCTAGCATGAATCCACTAGTTTTCTGCCTCTTCCACCAACATATAGGTGGCATACTCCACCTTTTCGCATTCTGTGTAGGGTAATGCTCAAAAGATACGCTCTATTTCCTTGGCCCAGAGATACGCTCCTTCCGGATTATAACCCCCTTTGAATTATGAAGGTTTTCTTTTCAGGAAGTGATCTAACCCATGTAGTCCTCCAGTGCTCCTTGGTTGGTTTTGTCGTTCTATGGCTTCAGCTAAGCGGTTGAAAGCTGCTGCCATATTGTTGTTGTTGTTGTTGTTGTTGTTTCTTGCCATCCTACATTCGTAGTTTGGTTTATACTAATTCTAAGGGAAAATATATTGTATTATAACCTAACTATAAGTATTCTACAGTTTATCAGTTAAGCAATAATTCATATAACACATTTATCATATTATCAAGCAGTAATCAAACAAATCTTTTTGTAATTAATCAGTCAGGCACAAGTCATATAGTACACACTTAACATGTTATCAAGTAAGAAATCAAACATTTCACATATTATATCGAGAAACAGTACATGTCATAGCAATTGGTCCTGAATTTTTAAAAATGCTCTGATACCACCTATGTAACGTCCTGTGTAATTTTCCGAATAAATTTTTCGCGTTTTTGAAAGATCAATTTAAAATTCGTAAATTAAACTCAGAGTTCACATAAAATTCAATAATTGCAGAATATTATCATGCATACTAGTCGTGATTAATAAAATTCATGAAATATTTGCATAGCGGAAACGATTTAGAAGTAACAGTTCATAGTACGTAATATTTATTACAACCCATTAAATTAAAGTAAAAATCAAAGTCCAAGTAATAATTCAAATAGGCATCAATCATGGCATCACTCTGCATTCTACGTGTCATTCACTGTAAAAATTAATGTAAGAGTGAGACAGAATATAGAATAAGTATAAAATAGATACAATTGCACAAACACAATCAACAAATCATAATGATATGATGAATATGCCAGAAGAGTTCATTTATATTTAATAAGTCTTTAATTAATCAAATGATGTCATGCTGGATCCATTTGGTTTGGTGGGAATACTGCAGTAAAAGTCTCATAGAGACACAAATAGGGCTTTAGCATATACCATGAATCCCTACACTTCATGGCGCTTAAGTACCGAAGTACACAAATATCATAAGTAGGACTTTGCATAAACCATGAATCCCTACACTTCATGGCGCACAACAAAATAGGGCTTAACTCATCATAGAATAACCTCCCACCAGGGTAGGCAATCATGGAACCCCTAAATTCCATGGTGCGTCCGAATGCTTATGATGCATGAATGCCTTTAATTCTCTTTATCATTTAACATACCATGATATATCAATTTCCAAAACCACTTGGAAAACCACAAGTCCTCAAAGGAACACCTCATATATATAATTTACAAAATCATGGATTTACTGTTTCAACCACATGTATCAATAGTCGCAAGGCATTCATGTATAAATATTAAATTAATCATTCATAATGATTCATCATCAAAATACACAAACTGTATGGTACTCATTAAGACACAACAACATCAATAATAAATCATAATCACTCAAGAGTTTAATAATAAAATTGATACTCATAGAGAAAATATCATTTTTATTCATAATAACCATTATAATTAACTTTCAGCATTTCCAACAGCAACATACTCTTAGTAAAACAGTCATAACATGAGTAAATCATAACCTTTTCCTGTGATTCCACTTCCTATAGCTTAATAATACAATTATCTACAACTTTTATGAAGAACACAATTTCAAATTCCAAATAGAAACATCACTTATCCACGAAATACCACACTGCCTCAAGGTGAATTTTTCTAAAACGTACATATATTAGTAATTTGAACGTTTCTGGAGCTACAAAAATGATTTTGGCATGAAACCAGTTCTAAGTTATTCTTAACACAAATATCTACAACTTTCATGAAGAACACAATTTCAAATTTCAAACAGAAATACCACTTATCCATGAAATACCACACTGCCTCAAGGTGAGTTTTCCAAAACGTACACATATTAGTAATTTGAACACTTCTGGAGTTACAAAAATGATTTTGGAATGAAACTAGTTCTAAATTATTCTTAACACAAATATCTACAACTTTCATGAAGGCACCAACCCCTAATTCTCACCACAAAATTCCCAGTTTTAAAAATAATATTCGGATTTCAGATTAACAGGATTACAGTTTGTACATACTTTAGTATTATAGGCATAACTTGAGCTACAAAAATCATTTTGACTTGAAACCACTTTCTAAAGATCCACAACATAAATATATACAACTTTCATGAAAACATCAAAGGCTGATTATGCACGTACAAGTCCCAGCATATTAATATATATACAAAACATAGGATGAATATTCCACTCGGACATGCTGTATTAATTTGGCTATAACTTTTGTTACACATACTCAAATTAGTCGGTTTAGGTATCAAAATTCACATAACAAAATGATATACAACTTTCATGAAGACACTGATCACTAATTCTTACCATAAAATTCCTAGTTTTAAAAATAAGATACGGATTTCAAGTTAACAGATTTACAGCTTGGACATACTTCAGTATTTTAGGCATAACTCGAGATACAAAATTTATTTTGATTTGAAACCACTTTCTAAAGATCTACAACATAAATATCTACAACTTTCATGAAGACATCAAGGGCTGATTATGCACGTACAATTCCCAGTAAATTAATATATACACAAAACATAGGATAAATCTTCCACACGAACATGTTGTAGTATTTTGGCTATAACTGTTGCTATACTTATTCAAATTAATTGATTCAGGTCTCAAAATTCAGATAACAAAAAGATCTACAACTTTCATGAAGAAGTCAGAATCAAATTCACACGTTTTCAATTTCAAAAATGAGCAACAAGTTACGTAATTAATTCTGGAATCCTAGAACATCATACAATTCTACCCATTCTATAGTTATTCACAACCCTGTCCCCTCTTACTTGGTTTGAAGACTTTTAGCTGACTGGAAAAGAAGTCCCCTGGCTGTCCTGGTTCAGATTAAAGGTGTGTTGATGGAGAAGAGTAATTGGGAGTTTCAGAATCAGTGGTGTGTTTAATAATGCAAGGTGGGAGACAACTTTCCATGAGTGGGTTTCTAGTGGGCTTTTAGTGGGAATTAAGAGTGGTTTAGGTTGAAAGTAAGCTCTACTTTTGTAGCCCACCCACTGGAGTGTGCATAATGGAAGATGATTTATTAAAAAATGCATGAAGGGACAAAACAGAAGTCAACACGTCAATCTGGCAGTGAATTCCGAGTGAAATTTCACTCGGTCAGCCTCTTGGCCGACTGGAATTCCACTCGGTCCATGTATATACCGACTGGTAGTGGTCGGTAATGTGAAGAGAGGGAAATCCGAGTCCCTCTCGCTCAAGTGGATACCGACTCGCTTGAGCGAGTTCCATACAATGCACTGGCAAAGGGGTTTCGCTCAAGCGAATACCGACTCGCTTGAGCCAAAACCGATCCTTCATTCACTTGGTTTTCACTTCAACAGCTTAATCCACTCAGTAGAACATCCTGAAACTGAGTCTTCAGTTATTACTCACTCGGAATTGATTCCTCATTAAACAGTCGGTCTAATTTCTCTTCCTTGGAGGTGACTCAGTCGGCATATTCTCCTAAAACTGAGTCATCTCAATTAGTCTTTCACTCGGGTATATCATTCCAATTCCGAGTCATCTCTTGCTCAGCCTTCCGCTCGGCAGTTACACTAAAACCGACCCATCACTCTATTGGTTTTCCACTCGGAGTTTCATCCCAGAGACTGACACATCTGGGTAATAATAAACCGTGTGTCCCAGTCGGAATTCTGCCACTCAAAAATGCATTTTCCTATGTAATTCACTCGAAAATGAAGGCACTCAGTGATTCTTTCATTCGGAATTGCAATGTCTGATCAAGATTGACTCGAAAACGAGCCTTTGGAAGATACCTGATTCGGAAATGAGTCTTTCTGTGATGTTTGACTCGGAAACGAGTCATTCAGGAGTAATTGAGTCAGAAATGAGTCATTTGATGGCATTTGACTCGGAAACGACTCTTTCTAAGTAATTTAACTTCGACAGTGAGTCACCCCAAGGTGAGTCACTCGGATTCTCTCACCCAGAAGTGGTTCTATCAGTTCCACTTCACACATAAGTGTCTCGGGTGCAGGAATTTCACTCGGAATAAACTCACTCGGCCATATTCCACTCAGAAAACACAACCTTCACTCGGAATTTTACATCTTCACTTGGAATTTCTCTTAGTCACTCGGAATTTTCCTTCTTCACTCAGAGTTTTCATTCTTCACTCGGACAGAGCCCCTTTTTCACTCGGAAATTCGTTTCTAAGGCATATTTTACCCAGAAAATGGATCTTATCAATACAGGTCTATGTAATTTCTATAATTATACCCCAAAATGGAATTTTTTGGAGTATTATAAACCATCCATAAGGTGTTTTATTCATTGATTAACACTTACAGACCTTCCATGCTTCATAAATTACATAATTGAACTATTATTAAAGCAAGATGTTACAAGATGCTTATATTACATTTATGCATATATTGTCATAATTGTTGGATTTTCATCATTGAAAAAGTATACTCACTCTCCATGTGGTATATCTTTTTATCTCTTGTGTTGTAGGGCTACACATGGAGCTCTTGTGTGAAGAAAAGTTGTGAAGAAAGCCTAATTTAGGGTAATGAAATTCCTTGGCCAGCAATATTTTGATTTTATGGTTAGTGTGGAATGTTTGTAATGTATATAGTATTCTGCATATTTTGTATAGCCTTAAATTGGCATAGATATTTGTATGGATGATGAACATATATATAATGGTGATTTTGGGAGGTCATGTAGGAAAATGAGATCCTAGAGTTTATGGCTCATTTTCATTAATGACCTTAGCCTAGATTGGATATTTGAAAAATGAAGTTTGGATGTAGTGAAACTTATGAATAGGAAGTTATTTACATGAACGATTTCACTTTATAGACTATACTAAGTAGTAAGTTAGATTGAGATGAAACTCATGAATTGGAAGGTAAATTTATGGGTAAGATCGATTGGAACAAGTTTAAATGTTGAATATGATGAATGAAATATGATGAATTTAAGTGAATTGGATTAAATTGGGTTTTGGCATGTTGTGTTGTTTGATTTCAATGTTTCTACATTCCTACTGATAATCTCACTCAAGCAAGAATTCCCCGTGCACGATATTTGGTTTCTGGCCAATTCTCGCTTAGGCGAGAGTGGGTCTCGCTCAAGCGAGACGACCCTGGCATTAGGGGCTGGCCACTGTAAGAATTTCGCTTAGGCGAGTGGGGCCTCGCCCAAGCGAGGGGGATGGGTTTTGCCATTGGACCATTTTCGCTTGAGTGAAAGGCCCTTGAAGATGGTTCTCGCCCAAGCGAATGAGTGTAGGTTTGGTTCTGGACAAATTTCTCTTACGCTCACTGGCTCTGCCCAAGCGAATCCCGTGGATCTCACTCAAGCGAGATGGGGCTTGCTCGAGCAAGGTGGCCCCTGAAACTTCTTTCCCGCTTTTCACTCAGCTCATTCCATGTCTCGCCCAAGCGTCCAATTGGGACTCGCTCAAGCGAGTGTGGTCCTCGCTGGAGCGAGGGGCGCCCTGATTCTCTAAATTGTCTTGTTTGAATTATTTTCCCTTTTCTTCCAATAAATCATGATTTTCATCATCTTACAAACACCTTGGGCACCATCTGTATTTATTATTTTGCAAGATGGCTGATCTCTTCAAACTCAATCACATATCATTAATTTAAATAAATTTTCTCTGTTGTTTTTAGTTAAGGATTCCTCATTCATAGTTTCTTTATCTACCTTCTCATATCTTCATATATAAGATAGGTCTCTGATAGACCCAGGGTATTAAATGATAGCTTCACCACTTTATTATATCATGAATTAATGCTATCTAAATCGCAAAAATTTTACCCCTATTTTTGGGGTGTCACAACCTGGTATCTGAGCATTATTTGCTCTTTATTGCTGTGGTTAACTATTATTATTAGAACATGACATGCAATTGATGAGTGATTGCCATTGTTGCTTGACTATGTATGAATTGACTGTGGATTAAATGTGATTGCTATAAGTCCGGCTAAGCTTTCTTTACACTATTCTCCCTCAATGATGAATTCTTATGTTTTGTGAAGGCATGCGACGCCATGATTTGATGATGTACTTTTATGAGCTTTGATATGCGTTGGCTGATATTGGACTCCATGATGGAGGGCCATAACTTAATTTTTATGATGAATTACTATAGTATGAAACTATAGAGGAGTTTATGAATGAGTTTACTGATGTTAGTTGAATCTCATGTTATGACTATAGATATTGAGATGGCTCGTCGTCATCAAGATAACGATGACGCTATAGCTAGAGCTTTGAATCGTTTTGCGGATTTCTTTGAGTCGCAAAACTGTGATAGACAAGAAGCGGAAAGACAACCTACTCCTGTTGTTCAAGGTACTCAGGGCCTTGACATGTTCTTGAAGCGGAAACCATCTGAGTTTTATGGTGGATTTAGACCTGAACAAGCCTATGTTTGGATCCGTGATGTTGAGCGGATCTTCGATAGTTTCAAATGCACTGAGCTCCAGAAAGTGAAGTATCCTATTTTCATGCTAAGAGATGAAGTGGAGACTTGGTGGAGACTCACCAAGAGTAGGATGAATGTTGCGGCTATTCCCTTAACTTGGGAAAATTTTAAATTTGAACTCATGAGAAAGTATGTGCCCGAAAGCTACAAGAGTAAGAAGGAACTTGAGTTCATGGAACTCAAATAAGGCACAATGATGGTGGAAGAGTATGCTTCCAAATTTGAAGAACTTTGTGAATTTTATCCTCTTTATCAACAAGAACGAACTAAAGCCTCGAAATATGTGAAGTTCAAGAACGATTTACGCCCTGATATTCAAAGGGCCATGTGTCATCAAGAAATCTGAAGCTTTACAGTACTTGTGAATAAGTGCCGTATTTATGAAGAATATGCTTCCCCTCATTATTCCAAATTTGACTCTAAGTTGAAGGGTCAATCTTCCAGTTTCAAGAGGCAAGGAAACTTCAGAAGGGGATGTTTTCAGAGGGGTGCCCATTCTAATGTCCAAGCAAGAGACGGTGGACATAGTAACACCTTTGGCTGGGGCGATGTAAATGCCAATGGGCCGAGATGCTATAGGTGTGGAGGACCTCATCATATTCGTGAGTGTACACAACGGGATGACGTGATATATTTTAATTGTGACCAAGAAGGACATATTCGCCCCACATGTCCTTTACTTACAAGGCGGGCTCATATGCAAGCTAATACTCCTAACCGTGCTGATGTACCCGCTAATGTGAACTACGGAGGCCACAATGGTGGTCGGGGCCATGGTAATGGAAACAATAGCGCCGAAATGGTGGCCGAGGTGGCTACAATGGTGGAAGGCATGGCAACAGTTGAGGAAACGGCAATGGTGTTCGTGATGGAAATAGGAATGGTAGAAATTTGCAACCAAATGTCGGAAGGGTGTTCGCCGTGACCGGTGAGGAAGAAGCATAAGCAGATAATTTAGTTGAAAGTAAGTGTGAAATACTCAGACATGCAGTTCATGTTATTTATGATTCGGGTGCAACTCACTCTTTTATATCCGAGGATTGTGTTCGGCGATTGAGATTGTCGGTGTGTTTAATGAAAAATGCCCTAGTGGTTACCACCCCAACCGGTACTTGTCTTAGATCGGTTAACCGGTGTGATAATGTTGATATGCTCCTAGATGGGAGAAGATTTGTTATGTCTTTTATTTCCTTGCCTATGAAGGGATTGGAGATTATACTTGGTATGGATTGGCTCTCCACCAATAAAGTTTTGGTCGACTATCAACAACAGACCATCATTTTCCCTTCTTCTGATGTAGGACAATTTAGTGTGCAAGGTATAGTTTAACTTTGCATATTATTATCTCTTGCCGATGGGACGAGTGGTCCCGATCCCTATAGTATCCCTGTGGTGTCATAATTTTTGGATGCGTTTCCTGAGGAGATACCCGGTTTACCACCTCCACGGGAGGTTGAGTTTGCTATCGATCTTATACCTGGTGCGGAACCGGTGTCCATCGCTCCTTATAGGATGTCTCCTATGGAGTTGGCTGAACTCAAGAAGCAAGTTGAGGAGCTACTTGAAAAGGGGTTTGTTCGACCTAGTGTGTCACCCTGGGGGCTCCTATTTTACTGGTCAAGAAGAGGGATGGAACCATGTGGTTGTGTGTCGACTACCGCCAATTGAACAAGCTGATGATAAAAAAATAGATATCCTTTACCTCGTATTGATGACCTGCTGGATCAATTAAGAGGTGCGGTGGTGTTTTCGAAAATTGATTTGTGTTCTGGTTACCATCAAATTCGGGTGAGAACTGAAGACATTTCGAAGACTGTGTTTAAGATGCGATATGGCCATTATGAGTATGTTGTAATGCCATTTGGAGTGACTAATGCTCCAGCGGTGTTCATGAGTTACATGAACCGCATCTTTCATGAATACCTGGATCGTTTCGTTGTGGTATTCATTGATGATATCTTAGTGTATTCCAAGAGCCGTGAGGAACACGAGGAACATCTTAAGGTGGTGTTGAACATTCTTAGATAGAACCAGTTGTACGCTAAGATCTCTAAATACGAATTCTGGTTGACGAGCATCCAATTTCTTGGACATGTGATATCCGAAGATGGTGTTTCGGTGGATCCTTCCAAGGTTGAAGCCGTTATGGCATGGCCTAGACCTACGTCGATTATAGAAATCCGAAGTTTCCTTGGACTCGCCGGTTATTATCGGAGATTCATTGAAGGTTTTTCACGTCTTGCTAAACCTTTGACGAATTTGACAAGGAAGAACCAACCTTTTGTATGGACAGTTGAATGTGAGCGATGCTTTAAAGAGTTAAAGATGAGGCTGACTTCTGCGCTTATCTTGGCATTGCCTGATTTACAAGAAGACTTTGTGGTGTATTGCGATGCTTCTAAGCATGGACTTAGATGTGTTTTGATGCAGGAGGAACGTGTTATAGCTTATGCTTCACGCCAGTTGAGACCTCATGAAGCTAATTACCCGACTCACGACTTAGAGTTGGCGGCGGTTGTGTTTGCCTTGAAGTTTTAGCGTCATTATCTCTATGGTTCGAAGTTCATGGTCTTTAGCGATGACAAAAGCTTAAGATACCTCTTTGATCAAAAAGAATTAAATATGCGTCAGAGGAGATAGATGGAATTCCTGAAGGACTATGATTTTAAATTGATATACCATCCGGGAAAAGCCAATGTTGTTGCCGATGCTCTTAGTCGGAAGTCCTTGCATGTGTCGGCTGTGATGGTCAAAGAATTTGAATTGATTGAGGAATTTCGGAATTTGAATGTTGGGACCAAGATTCAATCTCCCAAGAAGTTATGTTTTGCTGCCTTGAAGATATGCAATGAGTTTTTGGAGCTTGTAAAAGAGAAACAAGGAGATGATGATTATTTACTAGAGATGAGAAGATCTCAAGGCGATGGGAAAAATCTATTCCTTGTGGAAGATGTTGGTGGCTTATGGCGAGTAAAAGGTCGTGTGTATGTACCTTCATTCGGAGACTTGAGACGCACGGTGCTTGAGAAAGCACACAAAAGAATTTTTAGCATTCACCTTGGTGCAACCAAGATGTACCAATATGTAAAGAAGAATTTTTGGTGGCCCGGAATGAAGCGTGATGTTGCCAACTTTGTAGCTTCGTGCCTTACTTGTCAGAAGGCAAAGGTAGAGCATCGGAGACCTTCAGGTACTTTGAGACCACTTGATATCCCCGTTTAGAAGTAGGATGCAATTGCCATGGACTTTGTGTCCGGATTGTATTTTTATGTTGAAACAAGTTTTGATGAATGACAAACAATTGAAGGATCAAGAAATCTAAAGGATGTTGTATAAGCAATTAATCAAAAATCATGAAAATCAAGAATGATTCGGGTCAAGAAATTAAAATGCAAAAGAATTGATTCAAGGCATTCTTAGAAGTTTAAAACAAGAGAAGTGCCAAGGAATCAAGAACCATGAGCTATACTGATCCAAAACGCATCAGAATACATCAAAAAATGAAGAAACAGGTGCAAGGGAAGCATGGGAATCGATTCACCCCTATGGGAATCGATTCCCATGTGAAAAAGGAAGCAGGAATCGATTCAAGGCCATTGGGAATCGATTCAAGGGGCTGGGAATCGATTCCCCCCTTGTAGGAATCGATTCACACATTGTAAAAAGGCCAGGAATCGATTCAGGAAGAGCAGGAATCGATTCACATGTGTAGGAATCGATTCCCCTTGCCAGGAATCGATTCCTTTGATGAACTGGAAAAATCGATTCATAGCTGGAATCATGTGCTGAATCATGGAAATTATCAGTACGCATTTTTAGAAACTCAACTCCGCTGATCCCTCTCTCGAGACTCTCTAATTGAAACAGCGTTGCACTTATTGAGGCAGACAATTGCACTTCTCAAGTCAGGAAACATGGATCGCTGGAAAATTAAGTCTTCCAATGCATTAATTGAGGAACCGATGGAATTTAAATTTTGGCAGCATGTCCTTTGGAACTCCTATAAATAGAGAAGAGATGGAAGGCAGAAGTACACCAAGCATAACACAACAACAAAATTACTTGCTTTCTTTCTCTCTACTTACTCTCTGATTCTTTTCTTGGCATAATTAATTTCTTGAGAGTTATAGTGTGAGGAAAATATTTTTGAGTGCTAAAACTTACATATTCTTTTAAAAGAAGAAAAATATTTTTCAAGTGATTAAAATTTGTATATCCACTCTATTGAGAGAGTCACACTTGTAAAATCACATTCACAAATTCTGAGAGATTTTGGGTTGGGATTCAACCTTGTAATTGAGAGATTGTGAGATTGGGTGGGTTGCCCTTTTGCTTGTGAGGATTAAGTTCTTGAGTGTGGGACACTAAGAAGCTGTAATTTCTCAAAGCGTGTATCTCAAATTCTCAATAGTGGAAATCCTCTAAGTGGGTTACTTGGAGGCGAGACGTACACCGGTGTTGTAGAACTCGTATATATTGGTTTGCAAATCTTCTCTTCCCTAATCTCTTTAAATTTATGCATTTAAATTGCCTGCTAATTTGTTACGTCTAATAACTTTGTTATTTAAACTTCTTTATTATTCTAATTAAGATTAAGTTTATCATCTTCACTAAACATATTTGTTAAAGAACCGATTTCACGAGCATTTCAACAAAAGTTTTTAATACTCAATTCACCACCCTCTTGAGTAATTGAGGCCACTTGGTTAACAAGTGGTATCAGAGCTTGACTCTTGGTAAATTAAGCTTAACAGCTTCAAGAGAACGAATGGCCTCAAATTCTTTAAACCTTTTTCCTGAGGGTGGTGCTACAAACCGACCTCCTGCTTTTAATGGGGAAGGTTATGCTTTTTGGAAAGAAAGAATGAAGATTTTTGTTCAATCAATTGATTTAAGAGTTTAGAATGCTATTAAAAATGGTCCTTTCATACCTATGCATATTGTTGATGGTAAACAAATAGAAAAACCCATGGATGATTGGACTAGTAATGAAGAAAAGAAAGTACAATATAATTATAAAGCCAAGAATCTAATCACTCTAGCCTTAGGTCCCGATGAATTTTTTAGAGTAGTAACCTGTAAATCTGCCAAAGAAATATGGGATACTCTACAAATTACTCATGAAGGAACTAGCGATGTTAAGGATTCTAAAATTAGTACTTTAACTAGCCAATATGAAAGTTTTAGAATGAATTCTGGTGAAACCATCTTAGAACTTCAAAAAAGATTTACCTTGATTATTAATCATCTTATTACTCTTGGAAAATCTTATACTAACAAGGAGCTTATCCATAAAGTTCTAAAAAGTCTTACCAGGGAATGGCAACCTCTTGTCACCGCTATTAAACAATCGCCAAACATAAATGATATGTCTCTTGCCACATTATTCGGTAAGCTTCAAGAGCAAGAACAAGAATTAAAAGACTTGAAAATGGCGGAGGAAGAAGAAAAGACTTCCAAGAAGAAGGGGCTAGCTCTTAAGGCCACCTCTATTGAAGAAAACAAATCTGAAAGTGATCAAGAAGAAGATAATGATGAGTTAAGCCTATTTGTGAGGCGTTTTGGAAGGCTCATGAGAAACAAAAGATTCCAAAAGGGCTTCACTTCTAAAGGTAAGAAATTTGATTCCAAAGATAATAATTCCTTACCAACTTGTTTTGAATGTGGAAAGGAAGGACATTTTAAGGCGGACTGTCCAAATCTCAAAAAGAAAAACAAGGATCAGAAAGGAAAAAGGAGAGCATACATAGCATGGGATGACAACGAGGTGAGCAACTCGGATGAATCCGAGAACGAAGAAGCAAACCTCTGTCTCATGGCCAACCATCAAGATGAAGACGATGAGGTAAACCTCCATGATTTAGATAAAGATGAATTGCTTGATGTGTTTGATGAATTGTATGATAAATTTGTTAAACTTTCTAGTAAGTATAAATTATCTAGAAAAACTATAGAAACTCTTGAAACGCATCTTATCGAACAGGTAAAAGAAAATGAGATTTTGAAAAAGGAAGTAGTAAATCTTCAAGCATGCTCTAAAACCAAACCTTGTGAATTTGTTAAGAAATGTGACATTCTAGAAACTAAGGTTTTAGAATTGAGTAAAACCTTAGAAAAATTTACGAATGGTAGAGACAACTTAAATGTTTTGCTTGGAAAACAATGGTGTATGTTTGATAAAACGGGACTAGGTTTCAATGCCTATAAGAAACAAAAGAATTATAAAAACTTCTTTATACCACCTAGTAAAACTGCATCACCTTTCATGAAATGCAATTATTGTGGTTTTAAAGGACATAGTGCATCTAATTGTAATGTTAGAAAACTAGGGCCAAAGGTTATGTGAAAAGTATGGGTTCCTATAGGAACATTACCTCAAACTAACCTACAAGGACCCAACATAAAATGGGTACCAAGCTCTCTAACTTGACATGTTTTGTAGGTATGTTTTAAAGCGAGTAACACCCATTGGTATTTGGATAGTGGGTGTTCAAAACACATGACGGGAGATAAAAGTAAGTTCATATCATTTACTCCACGAAATAAAGGGTTCGTTACATATGGAGACAACACAAAGGGAAGAATTCTAGGAATCGGAAACGTTGGTAAAAACTCTTCCACTTCTATAAATGATGTATTATATGTTGAAGGACTCAAACATAACTTCCTTAGCATTAGTCAATTACGTGATAAGGGCTATAAAATTGTCTTTGAATCAAACTGTTGCATAATTGAAAATAAGCTAGACAAGGAAACAAAATTCATTGGTTAAAGAGTTGATAATATTTATATGATTAATCTTGATTGTCTTGCTTCAAATGATGTGCAATGCTTCATAACTAAAGATGATGAAAGAATTGCTCACATTCATATAGACCATTTAAACAAACTTGTTTCGAAAGATTTAGTAATTGGTTTACCAAAATTGAAATTTGAAAATAAATTTTGTGACACGTGTCAAAAGGGAAAACAAGTAAAGGTTTCCTTTCAAGCAAAAAATGTCGTTTCAACAAATAGACCTTTACAACTTTTACACATGGATCTATTTGGACCTTCAAAAGTTAAAAGTTTTGGTGGAAATTATTATGGTCTCTTGATTGTGGATGATTACTCTAGATATACATGGACATTATTTCTTACACAAAAATGAAGCATATCAAGCATTTAAGAAACTTGCCAAGATCATCCAAAATGAACAAAATTTGAAAATAACATCCATTCGAACTGATCATGGGGGAGAATTTGAAAACCAATCCTTTGAAAAATTTTGTGAAAAATTTGGCATTGAACATAATTTTTCGGCTCCAAGAACTCCACAACAAAATGGAGTAGTTGAAAGGAAAAATCGATCTTTAGCGGAGCTCGCAAGAACTATGTTGAATGAAAGCAATATTGCGAAACATTTTTGGGCCGATGTAGTAAATACTGCTTGCCATGTTATGAATTGATGTTTGATAAGGCCTATATTAAAGAAAACCCCCTATGAGCTTTATAAAGGAAGAAAACCAAATATTTCTTATTTCCACGTATTTGGATGCAAATGTTTTGTTTTAAACAATGAAATGTATAATCTCGGCAAATTTGATGCAAAATCTAATGAAGCAATATTCTTAGGTTATTCATCTACTAGTAAAGCATATCGACTCTTTAGCAAACAAACTTGTACAATTGAAGAGTCTATACACGTTAAATTTGATGAACTTAACCAAAATCTTCCGAGAAAGGAAATTGATGATCTTGTAGGTACCTTCCAAGAGTTGGAAGATAAAGAAGAAAACAAAATTGAAGGAGATACAACATAAAATGTTGAACCTCAACAAAAGGAGTGGATCACCGTAAAGAATCACCCCTTGGACAATGTCATAGGTGAAATAACAAAAGGTTTAAGTACTCAAAATGCTATTAGAAATGCATGCAATCACTTAGCCTTTGTATCACAAATAGAACCCAAAAACATTGATAAAGCTATTATTGATGAACATTGGATGTTGGCCATGCAAGAAGAATTAAATCAATTTGAAAGAAATGAAGTTTGGGAACTTGTGCCAAAACCAAATGATCATCAAATAATAGGCACTAAATGGGTTTTTAGAAATAAGCTAGATGAAAATGGAATAATAACAAGAAATAAAGCTAGATTAGTTGCTAAGGGATATAATCAAGAAAAAGGAATAGACTATGAAGAAACATATGCTCCCATAGCTAGGTTAGAAGCCATAAGATTATTGTTAGCTTTTGCTTGTTGTATAGATTTTAAGCTTTATCAAATGGATGTCAAAAGGGCTTTTCTAAACGGTTATATTCAAGAAGAAGTTTATGTAAATCAACCTCCCAATTTTGAAAATCATAAATTTCCAAACCATGTTTTTAAATTGAGAAAAGCTTTATATGGTTTGAAACAAGCTCCAAGAGCTTGGTATGAACAACTCAGTAAGTTTCTTCTTGAAAATAATTTTGAAAGAGGAAAGGTTGATACAACATTGTTTATAAAATGTAAAAACCATGACATCCTTTTGGTACAAGTTTATGTTGATGACATAATATTTGGTGCTACTAACGAAATTCTTTGTCAAGAGTTTGCTAAGATTATGCAAGATGAATTTGAAATGTCCATGATGGGAGAACTCACATTCTTCCTTGGGCTACAAATTAAGCAAACAAAAGAAGGAACTTTCATCAGTCAAACAAAATACTACAAAGAACTACTCAAAAGGTTTGAAATGGATAAAGCAAATGAAATAGCCACACCAATGAGTACTTCTTGCTACCTAGACAAAGATGAGAAGGGTAAGGACGTTGAAATAACTAAATACCGAGGTATGATTGGATCCTTACTTTACTTAACAGCTAGTAGACCCGGTATTATGTTTGTGGTATGTATGTGTGCTAGATATCAAGCATGTCCTAAAGAATCACATCTCACTGCCGTAAAAAGAATTTTAAAATATCTTATGGGTACTCAAAATGTTGGTTTATCGTATCCCAAAGGTGTTGAATGTATTCTTGTAGGATATTCTGATTCTGATTTTGCTGGGTGTAAATTAGATAGAAAAAGTACCAATGGTACTTGTCATATGCTTGGAAGCTCTCTTGTTTCTTGGCATAGCAAGAAACAAGTAAGTGTCGCGTTATCCGTAGTTGAAGCAGAATATATAGCAGCTGGAAGTTGCTGTGCTCAAATCCTATGGATGAGATAACAACTTCTTGATTTCGGTGTTGTTCTAGATCAACTACCCATTAAATGTGACAACACCAATGCCATTAATATCTCCAAGAATCCGGTTATGCATTCACGAAAAAAACACATAGAAATCCGTCACCATTTTATACGAGATCACGTTTTAAAAGGAGATTGTGTTCTTGAATATGTTGAAACTTCTAAAAAATTGGCAGATATTTTCACTAAACCCCTTTCAAAGGAACAATTTATAAATATTAGAAGGGAATTAGGCATTTTAGAAATTGTTTAATCATAAATTTTATTCTCTTAAATATTATCACAAATCTTTAACTTAAAGATTTACTCTTCTTTCATACAAATTCTATTTTTGAAAATATTGATATACACTATCTTGAGATATTCACATTTACAATAATCATATTAAAACTCCATTAATTGTTTAAAATCTTCATTAACCATATTTGTGAAACAAATTAATCTCTTATAAACCACATGATCTCAAAAACAAATGCAAATTAACCTTTGATTTTCTTGAAAAATTTATGAGACAAAATCAATGGTGAAAAATTGCAAAATTTTAAAGCCCTTCATGTTAATACATTTAGAAGACAAAATCACATTGCCATTTCTATGATTCTCGTGTCTTCTAAAGGCTCCAGCATGTTCTCTTCAAATTTTTATTCATGCATGTGAATATTACTTGTCTCATGTGCCTTGTCTAAATTCCTTCTTGCAAACCAAAGCCCTTCACGTGAATCATTGACAGAACATGTTAAAAATAAAACAAACTCCAATATTCCCAAGGCATTCACGTGAATTTCCCTCTCTACACATCAAATTGGTCAGGAACAGCTATAGAAATCGATTCCCCCTTATTTTGAATCGATTCCTATGTTCAAAAATGCCCCCAGAATTGAAAACTAACCCATATGAATTGATTCCCCCTCTTTAATGAATCGATTCACGTGCCTTAGAAAACAAGATGAATCGATTCCCCCTACACTGAATCGATTCACGTGTCATGCCTCATACAAAATGAATCGATTCTCCTCCAGGATGAATCGATTCACGCCTTAAAATCATGTTGTTTCACGCTGTTTCTTCTATAAATTGACATGACTCCAACCTTTTCCTCACAACACTCCTTGCCACTGTGTTTGAATATGTTAACAGGTCCAAAAGATGTGCAAGGATTTTGATAATGACAAGTACTCTTGAAGAGACAATGCAAAAACAAAGACATGAAATCAGAATTGAAGAAACAGCGAAGCTAATCGATTAGGCCATAGATGCTAATCGATTAGAAGCTTTCTGTCTTGGAAGAAATTGCATCAGAGTTGAAGATAATCGATTAAGGAAGCCACACAATCGATTAGATACTCACTGGAATTAAGATAATCGATTGCACACTTGAGACTAATCGATTACAGCAATAAAAATGGAATTAAATGCATCAGGCACACATGCTAATCGATTAAGAGAGCCATATAATCGATTAGGAATACACTGGAATTTAAGGTAATCGATTGCAAGACATGCTAATCGATTAGGATGCTGCGAAGACAAATTAAATGCATCAGATACAAGATGCTAATCGATTACAGGTAATGAGATAATCGATTAGTGACTCTCTGACTTGAAGCTAATCGATTACAACGCGAGGGTGTAATCGATTACGATAGTGGAAAAACAGATTTAAGTGGGAAACCAGGTCATGTCTCCACCATTCTTCAAATCTCCACTAACTGCAACGGCTATGAGGGACTAGGGCACTCTTCAACAGCAATCTTAGGTCTATAAATTGAAGAGGAAGACAAGCACAAATTGTGAACCAAGTAGCAACAATTCATAGCTCTATTTTGTGCTTTGTAAGCCTATCTCTTGCATTTTTGTACTTTCAATTGTATATCCTCTCATCTTGAGAGATTAGAATTTGGAGAGCTCTTCACCTATATATCTGCTCTATTAAGAGAGTATATTGATTGTAAACACAAACTCCAAACACACAAAGTTATTCACTCTAGGTTGAGTGGTTGTTCACTCTAGGATTGAGTGGTTACAAAGGTTGTGGACTCAACCTTTGGGATATTGTGAGATTGAGAGATTGGGTGGGTTGCCCTTGTACTTGTGAGGATTGGGTTCTTGAGTGTGGGACACTAGGAAGCCGCAATTGCTCAAAGTTGTATCTCTAGTCTACAATAGTGGAAAATCCTCTAAGTGGGTTGCTTAGAGGCGAGACGTACACCGGATTGGGTGGAACTCGTTACATCGGTTTGCAAGCTTCTCTTCCTTACTCTTTTACTTCCATATATTGCATATTTGCTGATTGGTATTGTTTGGTTAAGAAGAACACACTTGAACTTGCTTAATTTGCTTTACTTTAGATATTGCACACCAAGTGTTTGCTAAATTGCCTCAACAATATTTACCTCTTGTAGTGCATTGCATATCATTGTTACTTGCTTTCACTTGCACAATCTCATAAACTTGGTTATAGAAATCAATTTCAAAGGCATTCCAAGCAAAAGTTTTATAACTCAATTCACCCCCCCTCTTGAGTATTGAGGCCACTTGAACAACAAGTGGTATCAGAGCTTGACTCTTGGTAGATCAAGCTTAACAGCTTCAAGAGATTAAATGGCCTCAAGTTCTCAAAATGTTTTTCCCGAGGGTGGTGCGATAAATAGACCTCCCGCTTTCAATGGGGAAGGGTATGCGTTTTGGAAAGAAAGAATGAAAATCTTCATTCAATCAATTGACTTGAGAATATGGAATACCATTGAAAATGGTCCCTACATACCAATGCATACTATAGATAGCAAGAATGTTGAAAAACCTATAGATGAATGGACAAGCGAGGAAGAAAAGAAAGTCCAATATGGCTACAAGGCCAAAAATCTTATTACTATGTCTTTAGGTCAAGATGAATTTTTTAGGATAATGACATGCCAAACTGCTAAGGAAATGTGGGATACTCTTCAAGTAACCCATGAAGGCACTAATGATGTAAAGGACTCAAAGATTAGTACTCTTACTAGTCAATATGAATGCTTTAGATTAAACTCTCATGAATCGATTGTTGATATGCAAAAAAGGTTTACTCTCATCATTAATCAACTCATTACACTTGGAAAGACTTACACTAACAAAGAACTCATTCATAAAGTGTTGAAAAGTCTTAACAGAGAATGGCAACCGCTAGTTACCGCCATCAAACAATCTCCTAGCATAAACGAAATGTCTCTCGCCACTTTATTTGGTAAGTTGCAGGAACAAGAACAAGAGCTGAAAGAATTAAAGATGGTGGAAGAGGAAGAAAAATCTTCCAAGAAAAAGGGTCTTGCTCTCAAGGCTACTTCCACAAATGAAGAAGAATCCGGAAGTGAACTTGATGAAGAAGAAGAATTTGGACTATTTGTGAAACGCTTCGGGAAATTCATGAAAGGCAAACGCTTCCAAAGAAGCTTCAAAAGCTCAGGTAAGAAACCTATCACTAAAGAAAACTCTCCCTCACCCAACTGTTTTGAATGTGGCAAGGAAGGGCACTTCAAAGCCGATTGTCCAAACCTCAAAAAGAAGGGCAAGGACAAACAAAGAAGAAGAAGAGCCTATATTGCTTGGGATGAGAACGATGTGAGCAGCTCCGACGACTCGGAAGATGAGCAAGCCAATCTTTGCTTAATGGCAAATCATCAAGAAGAAGAAAGTGAGGTAAATCTTCTTGACTTAGATAAAGATGAGCTGTTAGATGCATTTGAGGAATTATATGATAAGTTTACAAAAATCTCTAGTAAACTCAAAGCATCTAGGAAAACTAGTGATACTCTTGAATTGCATCTCATGGAAGTATGTAAAGAAAATGAGAGCTTAAAAGAAGAACTAGAGAAAGTTCAAACATGCTCTAGGGATAAACCTTGTGATTTTGCAAAGAAGTGCATAGTGTTAGAAACCAAGGTTGAAGACCTAAATAGGACACTAGAAAAATTCACTAATGGAAGAGATAATTTGAATATCCTACTTGGGCAACAAAAATGCATGTTTAGTAAAACCGGTCTAGGATATGACCAAGAACATAGTAATCATAAAATAGAGAAGCACTACAAAAACTTTTTAGCACCACCAAGCAAATCCTCCTCACCTTTTATGAAATGCAATCATTGTGGCACCAAAGGACATAGTGCATATAAGTGTAGTGTTAGGAAACTAGGACCAAAGGTCTTAAGAAAGGTGTGGGTTCCCAAAGGAACGTTCCCACAAGCTAACCTTAAAGGACCCAACATAAAATGGGTACCTAGTTCTCTAAAATGATTTTGTTTTGCAGGTATGCTTCAAGGCAAGCAACACCCATTGGTACTTGGATAGCGGGTGTTCGAAGCATATGACGGGAGATATAACCAAATTTACATCATTCACTCCCAAACGAAAAGGAAGCGTCACCTATGGAGACAACACTAAGGGTAGAATCCTAGGCATTGGAAATATTGGTAAGAACTCTTCCACCTCCATAAGTGATGTATTGTATGTTGAAGGCCTCAAACATAATTTACTTAGTATAAGTCAATTATGTGACAAAGGATATAGAGTCTTATTTGAATCAAATTGTTGCATAATTGAGCATAAGACTAATAAGGAAATCAAGTTTGTAGGCCAAAGAATTGATAATATTTACATGATTGATATGGATAGTTTGTCTACAAATGATGAACAATGCTTCATTTCAAAAGAGGATGAAACATGGCTATGGCATAGAAGAATAGCTCATATACATGTAGACCACTTGAACAAACTTGTTTCTAAAGATTTAGTAATTGGTCTACCAAAGCTTAAATTTGAAAATAGATTTTGTGATGCATGTCAAAAGGGAAAACAAGTAAAGGCATCCTTTCAATCCAAAAATATTGTTTCTACTCAAAGGCCTTTACAACTTTTGCACATGGATTTATTTGGACCATCCAAAATCAAAAGCTTTGGAGGTAATTACTATGGTCTAGTAATAGTAGATGACTATTCAAGATATACATGGACACTGTTTCTTGCTCATAAAAATGAAGCTTATCATGCATTCAAGAAACTTGCAAAGATTATCCAAAATGAGCAAAACTCAAAAATTGCATCCATTAGAACCGATCATGGGGGGGAATTTGAAAATCAATCTTTTGAAAAGTTTTGCGAAAAACATGGTATTAATCACAATTTCTCAGCTCCTAGAACTCCACAACAAAATGGAGTAGTTGAAAGAAAGAATAGATCTTTAGTGGAGCTTGCTAGAACCATGCTAAATGAAAACAATGTTGCAAAACATTTTTGGGCCGATGTGGTAAACACCGCGTGTTATGTTATGAATAGATGTTTGATAAGGCCTATTTTAAAGAAAACCCCCTATGAGCTTTACAAAGGTAGAAAACCCAACATTGCATACTTTCATATCTTTGGATGTAAATGTTTTGTGCTCAACAATGGAAAGGATAATCTAGGGAAGTTTGATGCAAAATCTGATGAGGCAATCTTCCTAGGATATTCTCAATCAAGTAAATGTTATAGAATTTTCAACAAACAAACAAATACCATTGAGGAATCTATTCATGTCAAATTTGATGAAAATAGCCATAACCCTCCGAGAAAGGAAGATGTTGATGATCTTGTAGGTACCTTTCAAGAAATGAACTTACAAGACAAAGAAGAAGAAGTCAACAATGATGGAGGTGCAACACAAATTGAGAGACAACAAGATTGGGTAACATTGAAAGATCATCCCTTGGACAAAATCATTGGAGAAATAACCAAAGGGGTAAGTACTCGAAACGCCATTAGAAATGCATGCAATCACTTGGCTTTTGTATCCCAAATAGAACCCAAGAATATTGACGAAGCCATTATTGATGAACATTGGATGTTGGCCATGCAAGAAGAGTTAAACCAATTTGAAAGAAATGAAGTTTGGGAACTTGTGCCAAGACCCAATGATCATCTAATAATAGGCACCAAATGGGTGTTTAGAAATAAGCTAGATGAAAACGGAATAATAACTAGAAACAAAGCTAGACTAGTAGCAAAGGGATACAACCAAGAAGAAGGAATAGACTATGAAGAAACATATGCTCCCGTAGCTAGGTTAGAAGCCATTAGATTATTGCTAGCTTTTGCATGTTGTATGGATTTCAAATTGTATCAAATGGATGTCAAAAGTGCGTTCTTAAACGGCTACATTCAAGAAGAAGTTTATGTAGATCAGCCTCCCGGTTTTGAAAATCATAAATTTCCAAACCATGTTTTCAAATTGAGAAAAGCCTTATATGGTTTGAAGCAAGCTCCAAGAGCTTGGTATGAGAGATTAAGCAAATTTCTTTTAGAACACAACTTTGAAAGAGGAAAGGTTGATACTACATTGTTTATAAAACGCAAACAAAATGACATTCTCTTGGTACAGATTTATGTAGATGACATAATATTTGGTGCTACTAATGAAAATCTTTGTCAAGAATTTGCCAAGATTATGCAGAATGAGTTTGAAATGTCCTTGATGGGAGAACTCACCTTCTTCCTTGGACTACAAATAAAACAAGCCATTGATGGAACGTTCATTAGCCAAACCAAATACTGTAAGGAACTACTTAAAAGGTTTGGAATGGACAAGGCAAATGAGATAGCTACACCAATGAGCACATCCTGCTATCTAGACAAAAACGAAAAGGGTAAGGACATTGAAATCACCAAATATCGAGGTATGATTGGATCCTTACTATATTTAACTGCGAGTAGAACTGATATTATGTTTGCGGTATGTATGTGTGCTAGATATCAAGCATGTCCCAAAGAATCACATTTGACTGCCGTAAAAAGGATTTTGAAATATCTTGTGGGTACTCAAAGTGTTGGTTTATGGTATCCCAAAGGCGTTGAATGTAATCTTTTAGGATATTCTGATTCCGACTTTGCGGGGTGTAAGCTTGATAGAAAAAGCACTAGTGGTACATGCCATTTGCTTGGTAGTTCCCTTGTTTCTTGGCATAGCAAGAAACAAGCAAGTGTTGCATTGTCAACAGCTGAGGCAGAATATGTAGCAGCTGGTAGTTGTTGTGCTCAAATTCTTTGGATGAGACAACAACTTCTTGATTTTGGTATTGCCTTGAATAAAGTCCCCATTAAATGTGATAATACAAGTGCCATTAACATCTCCAAGAATCCAGTAATGCACTCTAGAACCAAACACATTGAGATTAGGCATCACTTTATTAGAGATCATGTGTTAAAAGGGGATTGTGTACTTGAACATGTAGAAACTTCTAAGCAACTAGCTGATATTTTCACAAAACCCTTGGCTAGAGAGCAATTCATTCACATAAGAAGAGAATTAGGCATTCTGGACATGTCCAAATGTGTTTGAATATTTTGTTGAATGGCATAATGCATGATATACATCACATTTCATGTTTGGAACCTTGCTGTTTGATATATTTGAAGTTTTTGACTCCATAATCGATTACTTTGTTAATCCCAATCGATTACTAAGCTTCTGTTTCGAAGGTAATCGATTAGAACTCACCCATAATCGATTACAATCATTCTGTTTTTAAGATAATCGATTATACATTATCCATAATCGATTACGAAGCTTCTGTTTCCAGTTCAAAACGTTTCCTCTTCTTCATAATCGATTACCACATTGCCCCAATCGATTAGGACGATTCTGTTTCTAAACTAATCGATTACCGTAAGCCTCTAATCGATTACCCTCTGCACAAAACGTTTGAAATTCCCCAGAAACAGTGATCTAATCGATTACCACCTGCCATGTAATCGATTAGTATGTGTTCTGATGGGTCAAAACTCCAATTTCCTAGGCTCACTCGAAACTCTCCCTCTCTTAACTCACTTTACTCCTCCCTAAACTCTCTTTCCTCCTTCCTAAACCTAATTTTCAACTATAAATAACCCCTCATTCACCTTCTCATCTCACACTACCTCCTTTCTCCCAAGTCTCTCAAAACTCTCTAGAGCTCATCTCTCTTCATCTCCTCTTTTAGCATTTTTCACCATGTCTTCCTCAAGGAATGTCAAAAGGGCTAGGTCCTCTGCTGCTCAAGCTCATAATCCCCTTGACTTCTCAAGGTTTTTCTCTTCTCCTAGAGATCTTCAGAATTTTATGAAGAATTTTTCTGAAAAGGAGATTATGACTCCTCACTACACCATTGCTGAAACCTTTGACAACCCAAGCCTTACCTTCACCCAAAGCCTCAACCACTACAACCTCTTCCCCTTCCTATCCCTCAAAGAAGAAGAATACTATCCTGAGCTTATAAGAGTATTCTACTGCAACCTCCGCCTTGTCAATGGGATGATTGAATCCAAGGTGAAAAACACCACCATCAAACTCTCCAATGCCCAGTTTGCAGAGATTTCCAAACTGCCCCTCAACAATGCTGACTTTGATGGAGGCGAACCCGAGGATGAATGGGGCTTCAATGCTCTTACTGCTCGCCAATCTTTATGGAAAGCTGACCGTCCAAGGAGCAACCACAAACTAGTTGGCCACTTGACCATGAACAATCGCCTGCTCCACTTCTTCTTGGTCAAGATGATTGTTCCCCGTGGTGGGAACTATGCTCTGGTTGAAGAGGATGATGTCCTCTTAATGTGGGCCATGCTGAACCAAAAAGAGATCAACTGGGTTCAGTTGATCAAGTTCCACATGCGCCATGCCAAGGACCAACAAAAGCTCCCCTATGGTATCCTCCTCACCAAAATTTTCAAATTCTGTGGAGTAGACTTAGCAGGGGAACTCTCTGAGAAAGTGCCCCCTAGAGCTTGCATTGGCACCCATCACCTCACCAAAATGGGTCTTGTTTTCACCAATGGAGAATGGTACTCACGCATGGAGGGCGTTTATGCCAACATTCCCTTCCAAGCTCCTGCTGAAGAAGCACCTGCTCCTCCTCCTTCTCCACCTCAATCACAAGCTGCAGCCTCTTCATCTGCCCCACAAGTTGACCCTTTTGCATCTCTCTACGCTCATCTTGATCGCCGCTTCGATCGTCTTGAGAACTCCCTCCAAGAGTTTTCCATGACCGAGCAGCAACATTTTGAGATGATGCAGCAGCGCTATGAGGAGCTGGCTCACCAAATTTCAGAAATCCGCTTCTTCAACCCGGACAATTAGATTTTTTTTTTGTTGGTTTCTGTTTGTTGCTTTTCTGCATTTTGAATAAATTTACTTCTTGTATTTCCCTTTGTTATTTAATAAAAGTATCTTATTTGAGTTTATATAATTTCTCTTCACCACTCTATTTGTTTTTGATGATTACAAAGGGGGAGAAGAATAGATGTTCATATGTTGGAATAGATGTTCATATGTTGGATAATGCTCTGATACAAAATATGAATAATTCTGAATATGCTCTGATAATATGCTCTGATAATATGGATAATCGATGCCTTGTTAACAATTTGCAAAATCTTATCTGTTTGTTAAACTCTTTTTGATAGGGGGAGAATTATAGATAAGAGATAATAAACAATGGATAAAATGAGATAAGACATTGGCTGCTGAATTGGTTTTTGAAAATTGTCATCTGCTATAATATAGCAGAGTTGTTTTTGCAAAAGATAAGCCTATATTATTTAAACTAACAACCCTCAAGAGATGAACATAGTTATCATCATCAAAAAGGGGGAGAATGTGTTTGAATATGTTAACAGGTCCAAAAGATGTGCAAGGATTTTGATAATGACAAGTACTCTTGAAGAGACAATGCAAAAACAAAGACATGAAATCAGAATTGAAGAAACAGCGAAGCTAATCGATTAGGCCATAGATGCTAATCGATTAGAAGCTTTCTGTCTTGGAAGAAATTGCATCAGAGTTGAAGATAATCGATTAAGGAAGCCACACAATCGATTAGATACTCACTGGAATTAAGATAATCGATTGCACACTTGAGACTAATCGATTACAGCAATAAAAATGGAATTAAATGCATCAGGCACACATGCTAATCGATTAAGAGAGCCATATAATCGATTAGGAATACACTGGAATTTAAGGTAATCGATTGCAAGACATGCTAATCGATTAGGATGCTGCGAAGACAAATTAAATGCATCAGATACAAGATGCTAATCGATTACAGGTAATGAGATAATCGATTAGTGACTCTCTGACTTGAAGCTAATCGATTACAACGCAAGGGTGTAATCGATTACGATAGTGGAAAAACAGATTTAAGTGGGAAACCAGGTCATGTCTCCACCATTCTTCAAATCTCCACTAACTGCAACGGCTATGAGGGACTAGGGCACTCTTCAACAGCAATCTTAGGTCTATAAATTGAAGAGGAAGACAAGCACAAATTGTGAACCAAGTAGCAACAATTCATAGCTCTATTTTGTGCTTTGTAAGCCTATCTCTTGCATTTTTGTACTTTCAATTGTATATCCTCTCATCTTGAGAGATTAGAATTTGGAGAGCTCTTCACCTGTATATCTGCTCTATTAAGAGAGTATATTGATTGTAAACACAAACTCCAAACACACAAAGTTATTCACTCTAGGTTGAGTGGTTGTTCACTCTAGGATTGAGTGGTTACAAAGGTTGTGGACTCAACCTTTGGGATATTGTGAGATTGAGAGATTGGGTGGGTTGCCCTTGTACTTGTGAGGATTGGGTTCTTGAGTGTGGGACACTAGGAAGCCACAATTGCTCAAAGTTGTATCTCTAGTCTACAATAGTGGAAAATCCTCTAAGTGGGTTGCTTAGAGGCGAGACGTACACCGGATTGGGTGGAACTCGTTACATCGGTTTGCAAGCTTCTCTTCCTTACTCTTTTACTTCCATATATTGCATATTTGCTGATTGGTATTGTTTGGTTAAGAAGAACACACTTGAACTTGCTTAATTTGCTTTACTTTAGATATTGCACACCAAGTGTTTGCTAAATTGCCTCAACAATATTTACCTCTTGTAGTGCATTGCATATCATTGTTACTTGCTTTCACTTGCACAATCTCATAAACTTGGTTATAGAAATCAATTTCAAAGGCATTCCAAGCAAAAGTTTTATAACTCAATTCACCCCCCCTCTTGAGTATTGAGGCCACTTGAACAACAGCCACTTCCAGTCTTTATTTCTATCCTCTAAAATCCTCTCTGTTTCCTCTATCTCTTTCAAAAACATGGCCTCCATATCCCAAAGCAGGAAGAAAAGAAGAGGAGATGCTGGTTCCTGATCCTCAAACTTCAATGATCTCTCAAGACTTTTTGAGAATAAACTCCAACTTGACAGGTACCTCAAAAAATTTTCAGAACGACTCCTTATACCTGCTCATTGGCTTGATGTTCCGCTCTTCGACGAACATGATTTTCCGGTACTCAATATCCTTAGGCAACAAAATCTTTTGGAGTTCGTCGCACTTGAAGAAAATCACATTTATCCTGAGTTGATTAGAGCCTTCTACTCAACATTAAGGATCTCTAATGGAAGTTGCCTAGCCAAAATCAAAGGGGTAACCATTACCCTTGATGATAATGTTCTTCATCAAGTCGGGAAGCTTCCACTAAATAATGTTGATTTCTTTGTATAACACCCCTGATTTTCTGTATTCGAATCCCGATGTGATCGTCATAATTAATAAAAATACGGGTAAATTTTTCGCGTTGGAAAACATTTCCAAAACACCACCATGACCACATCAAAACCCAAATCACAGAAAACCAAAGAGTGAGATTATATCACCTAAAACTAGATCGATAAATAAATTGCCCATAACGGTATACAAAAATAATAGAGTTTACAGCGGAAGAATATGTATACCGGGCACACGCCTAGTCCCATATATGACGATATGAGAAAAGGCTCGGTAAAGCATGCGATGGCATATCATAAGCCTAATAGGCAATCATCATCATTTTATGTGATTACATGAGTATACAAAGCCTGAGATATAATTATGTATACATAAATACATTCATATACATTCGGGAATCTTCTCCCAACTATCACAATCATCAATGAACATCACTCAATTTCAATCCTTCTAATATACATCAAATCATCAAATCCGAAGGATTATCCTATTCATATCCAAACTCATTATAATCGTGCATATCATCATAAACAACCTATTCATTATACAAGAATCCATAAATGATGCCGGCCAAGGCACTTCCTCTACCACTATTTACCTTCACCCAAGCTTTAATTAAGATCCGAACTCATCCCATGGCAACCTGCATCACAATGCTAAAAAGGAGACCACATGGGAGAGTGAGTTATACATTCAAAATGACGAATAATATATATTGTGATCATGTGTATATGCATACAACATCATGTGTGCTTTGCTATAAAATCTTTAGATTATCATTCATTCATCATTTCATTATTATAATAGGCATACAAGCCTCATGAACTGCAATTCATATCCTAAACAAGCACAACATATACACAATCACATACACCATCACTTTGCCACTTAACAACAAGGGCATTCACAAATTATCATCATCATTTCATTAATTCATGTCCTTTCTTACTTTTATGTGGTCTTCCGGTATATTAATTTCTCATCTCATCAACACCATACCACCATCTCATTCATCATCAAACATCATCATATTCTGGCATATCACCATGCTATATGCAAATGCTCTTGTGGCTAATGCATATGCACAATGGAATAGACAACAAATGTGGATCCGACTGTGGGAATAAACACCAATTTGTGGGTTCAAGCATGATCACATACCATGCCCCTATTGCAGTAGTAAAATGTGTACACATATATCATAATGCATGCATATTCACCATATTTTTATAGGTACCAAACCGTATCGCCCACCATGCAACACCTGGTCATTTTCACCATGACCGCGGTATACAACATATTTAACATATGGTGTTGCGGGCCAACCATGATTCTCAACATGGCAGCTGTGATCCAAAGGACCACCAGGGACACCTGCTCCTCAAGTGCCATCCCCCACAAGGGTCAACCACATGCAGCTCCCCGTAGCTCAGCATGGGCAGCTTCGTGACTTACACACCGAGTCACAGGGGAAACAACAGAAATGCTCGTGCATTGAGCCGCTCTCCCACTGGGCCAACCGGGGGAATCCCCTAATATTCCAACACCAGCAGCTATGATATGCCATGGATGCAATGCAATGCAAATGCAGTCTCACTCTGTGCATCCTAAATGCCACTCATCACCAACATCATCATCATAATCGCCAACACTACCATACACCTTAGTGGATTTCAACCTTGTTGATTTCATAATTATTATTTTCAAGTTTTAATGTGGCATTTCCATCTCAACATATTTTCACATATATTTCACATCATACACGCAAGTCAATACTTGTAAACAGCCACTATGGCATTTCAACATCACATATTATTCATCAATATTATCACACTTCATTTAGTGGATTTTCATCTCATCATTCTTAACAATCCACACATGGATATCAAAGGGCATAGCAATTATCATAATATTAATCCACACATGTGGTAACAAGGTGTTATGAATTACATATACATATATATAGCAATCATAATTGCCTCACACACTTGCAAGTCAATTACTTGCACCCATCACAAGAGTATCATAATAATTCTCAATAATTATCAAATTACCATTTCAATTAATTCAATACATATACATGGCAAGGCAAGCATGAGCATCCATCACATACAACAATCACTATTAAATTTACTCATGCAATTTGAATGTTAACTCCTCTCCTACCTTGAGGGAAGAGCCGAAAAGGTTCCAATGCTCTGCAAGCTCCATCGTATCACCCAGAATACGATCTCACCCAAAGAAACAACATGAGCTTCCAAAAAGAGAGAGGTCCACACGAAAATAGAGTGGGAAAAGGGGGAGGAGTTCCAGCACAAGCTTCTCCTTCAAGCTTCCATAAAAATGAAAATAGTGGAGGAGGGGAAAGCCACCATTCGGTTTGGGTTGTGAAGGGAAGAAGAAGAAAAAAGAATAATGAAGGTGAGAAAAAGTAGCGTGAAGCGTGAGAGGAGGAAGGGTTTTTGTTTTAATGTTTTGCTTTCTTTTTTTTTCAAATTTCACTGTTATCACATAAATAAGATGGCAGCCCAATAATCCATCATGCCATGTCATATTTACATTAATACCCTTTTTACATCCTCTCGGTATCTAACAGAGTAAGGGAAATAAGCTCAATGCCATCAGAACCGAGTAAAAGAAGGTTTAATATAATTAAACTGAGAGAAAAGAAGGGAGAAAACTATCAGGGGTGTCACTTGCTCAAGCGAGACCCACATTCACTTGAGCGAGACAGCCCAACACGCTTGAGCGCCTCATCTCGCTCGGGCGGAAACGTCCCAGTAAGCATTCCCAAAAGCATTCGCTCGAGCGAGGCTCCCTTTAACTAGCCACTCGCTCGGGCGAGAATTGTCCAGTAAGGAATTCCTCATTAACTCGCTTGAGTGAGGTATCAATTCGCTTAAGCAAAATTCGACCAGAGGTCGTTCTTCCCATCACTCGATTTTACTCAACTTGGGTTTTCAATCAGCAAAGTCCCACCAAAACTGACTCCCATCACTCGGGTTTTAGCTTGACGGAATCCCTTAAAACCGACCCAATATTCATTTGGTTTTTATTCAGCAAAGTTCATCCGGATCCGAGTCATCTCACACTCGGCCTCCCTCTTGACATAACAATCTAGACCGATCCACTTTCTATTCAACCAAGTCATTCAGGGCCGACTCATACTCATATAGTCTCTCACTCGGCAATTTCAATCCAAATCTGAGTCATCTCAATCAATCTTTCACTCGATAGTCATTCTAAAACTGACTCATCACTCATTGGGTCTTCCACTCGGTATTCATACCTCTTTTCACTTGGAGAATACCTTAACCATTCATTCCTCAGGATTAAACTCCTTAATCAAATTCCACTCGAAATTACTTAACACTAGCCACTCAAAATACAATCTTATTCACTCGAAATTTATACATAACATTCACTCGGAATGTATATAACATCACTCAGCATTTCATTCCCAAAACTAACTCAACACCTGATCAGTTCTCACTTGGTGAATTATTTCAAAACCGACTCTTCTCTCTTATGGTCCTTCACTCGGTAAAACAGCCCAAACCGAGTCCTCTCTTACATGAGATTCCACTCGGTAAATATTCCAGAAACCGACTCACCTATGCTTGGTCATTCACTCGGAATTTCATTCCAAGACCGATTCATTACCTGACTAGCTTTCACTCGGCATTTTATCACAATTCCGACTACCCCTCTTTTCTACTCGAGGAGAGTTATTCCAAGGAAAATTCTAGACGAACACACACCGAGTATCACCAATCGGTGTTCTCCCACTCGGAGAATACAAAATCAGGACACACCACTCGGAACAAGTACGTTGGACTCGGAAATTCCCCTTTGGGACTCTACTGCCCAAATCATCACACTCAAGAGCCTTCTCACTCAGATTATGTACACTTCCTCACTCGGAAAGTCATGACTCGGGCTTGGATCACTCAGAAGTTTCACCCTCTCTTAGTTATTTTCAAACTCTCACTTAGGCAGGATACATTCATGAACTCACCCCCTCACCATAATGATCTCGCTTGGGCGAATGCTATTCCTTAGGCCCTTCGCTTGAGCGGATTTCTTCCAGTATCCAATCCCCTGATTCTCCTAGCATTTACACTTGAGCGAATTGGCCATTCGCCTGAGCGAAATCAGGCCAGTAGCTAATTCCCTTTGCCCTCACTCGGGCGAGACTCCATTCGCTGGGCGAAATTCCTCTAGAGAGCAACCATTGATACTGGGGCAAGTTCGCATGAGCGAAGTTCACCTTCGCCTGAGCGAAAATTGCCCAAAAGCCATAATATTGGTGCAGGAGACTCTCGCCTGAGCGAGGTCCCATCTCGCCTAAGCGAGAATACCAGCACAGAAACAATAAACGAAATTCACTCAGCTCAAACATATGAAATTTCACTTTAAGCCAGTTCACTTACTCCCAGCACAGCGTATACAATATGTGGGATATATATATATAACTGGTTCTAAACATCCTCACTCGGAATTTCTCATTACAAGCCAAATTTGAATTTATCCCATAGCTCATACACATCATAAAGGACTTATACAGCCTGATTGAGCATTCCTACTTACAAAATTCTCATTCTAACATACTATCCATGTTAAATTCAAGCTCATCTCCATCTCATATATATATATATATGAACACCTATTTTGGTCCGGTCCAAGTGGAATGAATCTTTTTATACTAAATTCTAATTCAGAATGGTCAAATTTGAATAGAATGGCTTCAGAATAATCAGAACCGAGCAAAATAACTCAGAATGAAGCTTTTCCAAGTGAAATACAGCCCTGTTGAAGACAAATCCGATTGGAATGACTAAAAACTGATCACATCTGAACAAGATGACTCAGGTTAAGGCATTTCCGAGTGAAATACAGCCCTGGTAGAGATAAATCCGAGTGAAAAACTCAAAAAATGGTCAAATCTGAGTCAAAATGAAGCATTTCCGAGTGGAATGACTCAAAAATGATGACATCCGAGTGGAATCACTCAGAATGAGTCATTTCCGAGTGAAATGCTCCCTGTTGAAGTTAAATCCGAGTGGATAGCCTCCCTGCCAAGCCAGTCCGCGTGGATTATGCCCATTTTCAAGAGGAGTCCGAATGAAATGACTCAGGATGAGTCAATTCCGAGTAAAATGCTTCCTTATCAAAGGTGAATCCGAGTGGAAGGCTCTCTGTCAAGCCATTCCGAGTGCAAATGGCCAAAAATCCAATTTCCGAGTACAAAAAAGGAAGGATTCGAGTAAATCCTTCAAGCGTTGAAGTTTCTGTGTCACTTTTGAAGAGATTCCGAGTGAATAATCCCGGCTGAAGGAATTCCGAGTGTTGTTCTTCAGTCAGAACCAACTACAGCATTCTCAGTCAACACCGAGTGAGTACTCCCACTCAAACCCGAGCCAATTTCCAATCGGTTTCCGAGTGAGACTTCAGTCAGTCAGCCACCTTTCCCGAGTCCTTTTGGCCAATCAATTCTTCTCATCTCGAGTCCATTTCCACCAATTTCCGAGCCATGATTAAATCTTTTCCGAGCCATTTCAATCGATTCCGAACTTCACTCATCCGAATCCTCCTTTACCCATTTCCGACCTATTTCAATCGGTTCCGAGTCCTCCTTTACACTCAACCTCCGAGTCCTCCTTCAAACCTTTCCCGAACCCATTTCCATCAATTTCCAGTCGGAACCGACTGGCAATTCAGTCGGTTTGCTTCTTCAAACCTTTCCCGAGCCCATTTCCATCAACTTCCAGTCGAAATCGACTGGCAATTCAGTCAGTTTGCTTCTTCAAACAAGATCCGAGTCAATTTCAAGTTGTTCTCCTCAATTTTCAATCGGCTCTGAGGCTCTTTCACTCGTTTCCGATTGAATGTCTCACAGCAACCACAAACCGAGTAAAACCACTCGGAATGGAGTATTCTCACTCGACCTTCTATGGGGAATGCCTCATTCCACTCGGAATTCACTCCTAGTGTAGATGAATACTGATTGGGAGGTTGATCCGAGCCGTTATCACTCGGATTTCACCATTCTAACTCGGATTTCAATATCCTCACTCGGAATTCCACTATCCTCATTCGGAATTCCACCATTTTCACTCGGATTTCCAACATTTTCACTCGGATTTCCATAATTCTCACTCGGATTCCCACCAGGTCCCCCTGTTAGACCGTGCTGACTTGGATTCCACCACCCAAGTGGATCCAGGAATCCTGGGGGTGGCAGACAAGTGGCAAACAGGGTGGAAGTGGGGGGAATTAAAAATTCCCACCCAGCCGTTGTCCCCCACTTCACTCTGAGTGGAGGCCTGAGCTGGCATTCCACTCGGAAGTGGAAGCCTGAGCTGGCCTTCCACTCAAGCCAGCCTATAAATAGGCAAGGGGGAGGACAGCTGAGGAGGAGGCATTCAGAGGAGGAAAACTCTGCCAAAAAATCCTTCGTGCTCTCTTCTCTCTCACACCAATTCTTCTCTTCTTCTCCTTCCATCACTTCTCACTCTACATACACCCTCTCTCCCACCGTACTCTCCCTTTCCTCTCCCCCTCTAAAGACCAAACCACACACACACACCTCACGGTCACTTCAATCTGTCTCCTCAACCCATACACCGTCCAGCTTCCTCTCTCTTCTCCTTCCAACCCACGCCACACCGTCTAAGCCAGCTCCACACCGTCTAGAATCCCTCTCCTCGGTCAGTCTCACTCAGCAGTCCACTTCTTACTCGGTAATCCTCTTTCCATTCGGTTTCCTTTATTTCCACTCGGATTTGCACCGTTTCACTCGGATTTTTACTGTTTCAGTCAAATTTTCACTGTTTAACTCGGTTTCTGCTATTCCCACTCGATTTTCCTCAATTTCACTCGGTATTTTCTCATTCCACTCGGTTTTTACCATTTTCACTCGGTTTTCCTCAATCTCACTCGGTTTTATGCTTTTCTCACTCGGTATTTCATTTTTTTACTTGGTTTCTTCCATTTCCGCTCGGTTTTTCCCATTTTCACTTGGTTTTTTCCCTCTTTCTCACATGGTTTTCTCTTCTTCCCCTTAGTTTTTGCTCATTTTTCCTCTGTTTTCCGAACTTACTGTGAAAAATAAATGCTTCCTATGTTTCCTTTCAAATCTAAATAAAAATTAAAAAAAAAGGAAACAAATCTTTTTTAAAAACAGTGTCGTACGGGAGCACTCCCGTCTACACAACCTCTTTAGGATTCATACACGTGCGAAGAACTTCGCCTTGTATGAGTTCCCCGTCTCAATGACATCCACCATCATTTCCCAAGTCTTTTCCTAAAAGAACAACACTCAGAACTACGTAACCCTGATTTCTTGATAATTCAAGAATACGTAGGAGCAGGACTTTAACTCCTGTCGGGCCCATCTCTCTTATTCCCTTTTGCTGATTTATTCCCTTACTTTCATGTTTCTTTCATAAATGTTCTTTTTTTGGTTACTTCCGTGAAAATCAATTTAGACGTGACGTCTTGTTGATTTCCCCTTAGTTTTTGTTCAAACCCCGCCACAATTCATAGGGAAGGGATACTTATGACAAGACGTCCCGCTTATCTCTTTCCTATCCCTATCCTTTTCACTCGAGGATGTATAATTTAGGCGTGACGCCTTATTAGCATTCTTTTCCCCTCTCTGTCTCATATCAAAGTCGAGTTTAATTCGGATGAAACGTCCCGTTAACCTCGCTTCGACATTCTATGTTTGTGCAAATTCTCTCACTCCATTCCGTCATTTTTTTTAAATAAAAAAAGATACAATAATAAAAGGGAAGAAATAAAATATCTTTTGTAAGGCTATTTATGTTGCGCGTTTTCAATCTTGGTACTGTTTTTGACAGGCGATGTAGGGTGCTAATACCTTCCCTACTCGTAACCGACTCCCGAACTTGAATCTCAATTTTTAACCAGTGCTTTACTGAACCTAGTTTTTTCCAATGTTTTTCCTATGGATAAAAATGTTGGTGGCGACTCCCTGTTTTATTCCATACCATTCTCTCTCTTTCTCGCCGCGCCGTCGCGATTTAGGTTGCGACAGATGGCGACTCCGCTGGGGAGACTTAAGAGAGTCAGGCCAGTTTGATTGAAAGCGCATGTTCTTTTTATATAGCCTTTGTTAGCTTGGATTTCTTCTCTCTTGTTTTATTTTCTGTTAATTGTTGTGAAAGTTTGTTCTTGTTTTAATCGTATATTGTTATTTGTTTCATTATCTATGTTTGCATGCTTGTTGAACCCTAGGGTAGAGGACCATGTTACTTTCCTGTAATTATTGAACCCTAGGGTAGATGACTTTGTATATTTGTTCTGAGTTTGTTCTTTGTGCAGAATGAAGTAAGGTAAAAAAGGTATTGAATGCCCTTTCACACACTTCACTCACAAATTACTCGCACACACTTATGAGTGGCGCCCTATACCCGGGCCCCAAATGAAGCTTAAGTTAGGAGAGGTTGGTAACGGAATCGTATGGGATGTACTTCCTATCCGGTGTTCGTGAGAACCTCAACCAGAGTTCGACCTCTCATGATATACGCACCTAGTGGTTCCCCACTGTTGCGTCCCTGTCATGGGTAGGATCTTGGCTCTGGTGACCTTCTAGAAGTCTAGAATAAGCCACCTGGTGTGAAGAGCCACTTTTAGACAAACCATAGGGCCTAGAGAAAACTTTCAACAAAACCTGACCTAGGCCACAAAAGGGCAAACCTTACTTTACTTTACGTCATTTTTGCTTTCCCCTTTTATCCAAGAAAATGAATTATCTACCACCCGCAGATTTACTGAGTTATTGAAATAATGACTCGTTTTGAAACACACAGTACTCTTCGGGTGAATAGATAATCCTCTTTTGGTCGTGTACCCTTTGAGTATCTATGGAAATTGACATGGGATTAAACTTAAGAAATAAAGGCTGTAATTGCCCGAAGAAGATGTCTGGGCTAGAGGCTCCCGCCTCAGGATGAAAGATTTCTTCTGTCTTCACAATTATCCCATATTAATTTCTATGATTACCATACCTAGTACTTTTGAATGATAAATTCTAAGGAATGGTCAAAGGATACTCGCCAAAGTCTGTGATGGTTTCCCACAACATTTTTCTTCTTTCTATTTCCACCTAACATTTTTTTTCTTCTTCTTTCTTTTTTTTAAAAAAAAAAGACACCAACGTCACGGGTAGGCATCCTTACCAGACCCGACTCCAAAAGAAACTCATGGCTGAGGCAGAAGCTGTTGAAGGAAACTTTAGAACCGAGTTCGATCAGCTGAAAGAGCGAGTCGCGGAGTTAACTAAACTCTTAGAAAAGAAATTTACCGAAGGAGGCTCCTCTGCAGGTGTTGAGGATGCCCAACAGCAGCCTGCCACTGCGCCACCTCCCCTTGGTTCTGACCCAGCAAGAACCCAACTCCCTAACACAATGACACCCCCTCTCACCATTCATGTCGGGAGACCTAACCCTGCCATTGAGACCCAGCCACCTTACGGCCAGTCTTACGCACAGCATACATTTGTCGGTCTAGACGGCAACCCAGTACCCTTTCCACTTTATGGCCTACCCCCGGGGTACTATCCCCCGCTCGCTAACCAACAAGACGCCCACAACCAGCAAGCGGTAAATCCTCATGCTTCATACCCCACACAACCAAACATGCCACCACTCCACCAAACCCAAAACATGCAAACCCATGACCCACAAGCTCACCAAACCCAAAACACACAGGTCCATGACCCACAAACCCACCAAATCCAAAACACACAAGCCCCGATGGCCCAGCCAACCTACAACGCCCAAGCCCAAAATACACAAGCCCAGATAACCCAGCCGACTTATGCTGTGGCCCATCCTCAAGGTCCCTCACCAAATACAGGCCTAGTAAACCAGTCCCATGTATTGCCTCCGTACAACCAGTCATTCGGCTATCCGTATGGATACGGAACCCCCTATGGGACCAACCTCCAAGATACAACCCGCGCGGTCGCGGCTCCTCGAAGGGAAAGGATAGAGATCTTAGAAGAGCATTTAAGAATGATGGAAGGCGCTGGAGGTTTTGGACTAATAGATGCTTCGGAGCTATGTTTAGTCACAGATGTTGTTCTCCCACCCAAATTCAAGATGCCAGACTTTGACAAGTATCGGGGGATGACTTGTCCTAAGAATCATCTCACGATGTACTGTCGAAAGATGGCATCTTACTCTTCTAATGACCAACTATTGATCCACTGCTTCCAAGATAGTCTAGCAGGAGCTGCTCTTACATGGTATGCTCACCTTGATCGGAACCATATCCGTTGTTGGAAGGACCTGGCAGATGCCTTCCTTAGACAATACAAGTATAACATGGATATGGCACCCAACAGGGTTCATTTACAAAATATGGTGAAGAAGGACAGTGAAATGTTCAAGGAGTATGCTCAACGATGGAGAGAGACAGCGGCGCAAGTGGATCCCCCATTGTCGGAAAAAGAAATAGTCGAGATGTTTATCGACAGGCTCCCATCACCTTTCTACGGCAAGATGATTGGTAGTGTTTCAGCCAACTTCTCCGACATTGTGACTATTGGGGAAAGAGTGGAGAGTGGAATACAAACGGGTAAGCTCACTCAGGGCTCGTCTGGGGCAAGCATGACAAGAAGGCCGGCGCCTGGGAAAAGGGATGGAGAAACTAATTCCATCTCTTCTAATCAAAAGACGCCTTCGCCAAGACCATTCTTTCCTACTATGATTCAAGCTCCCAATCCTTATGTGGCCACAGCCACTGGTGGCCCAACAGCTCATACTTCTCACTTCCGCCCGCCCATGGTAAGAGCGCCAATGCCGCAACCCATGCCATATCATCACCCATAGCAAGTGGCTCGACCACCCAATCATAATCAAAATCCAAGGAATCCCAACAACGAGCGCACCCCTGTGCAGTTCGATCCAATTCCCATAACATATGCCGAACTTCTTCCAGTCCTCGTTGAAAGGGGAATGATAGCTCCATGCCCCATGAGGCCGTTGCAACCTCCTTACCCGAGGGGGTATGACCCGAACGCTCATTGTGATTACCATGCAGGAGCACCAGGGCACTCCACAGAAAATTGCATGGCTTTGAAATATAAAGTGAGAGATTTGATCAAAGCCGAGTGGATTAGTTTTCAAGAAGGAAGCCCTAATGTGACCGTAAATCCCCTGCCTAATCACAAAGGTTCAGGAGTTAATGCCATGGTGACAGATGTTGGAAATGGTTTTTGATGATAATGCTGATTTGGGCGGCCGCTTGCCCGCCAGGACGAGAACTCAGTAACTGGGAAGCTGTCGAACTCCCTACAATTTTAAATGATTCACCAAAGTAATCTGTCACTGCCTTAAAAGTCTTGTTTATCCCTCTGCTATGCCTAAGGCTTTGGGACTTTCCATGTAATAAAGGCGAAAAAAAACTTGTTTTACCAGTCAATCAATAAATGTGTATCAAAATTCTAAAAAGATTTTTCTCATTCCTTTATCCTTGCTTTGATCCATTGTCTTTACTTGTTTGTTCCTTTTTTTCTCTCCATTTTTATTTCTTGCCATAAAGCGCTAAAATTGAAGATCCGAAAATGATCTTCTTGAGACTAATGAAATCACAATCCCATTTTACGACCTCAACTACCCGGTCGATTGTGCTGACAAAGAAGGTAGGAAAGCTTGTGAGTCACCACACAAGTTAACCAGATTGTTAGGACAAGAGGTCAAGGAATACCCCTGAGCCAAGAATGACTGAAGGAATCACGGGGCAATATATATCAGAAGACATTAGTAATATTGTTTCAGGACGTGGAAATAATCTATGTGAATGATAACATTGCCAAGTCCCGAATCGGACAACTGGTAGGCCAGTCAACTAGAAAACCACAACAGTTACCAGCATAAGTAGGGGAAAATTGCTAATGCCTTAAATGCAGATACAGTCAAGGGAGACTTGGCCAAAAACAAAATTAAAAAAAAATAAAAAAATGATGAAAAAATGAAAAGTAGAAGTCAAGCTTGAAGTCCAATGCACATACCAAGCGGAGAAAGCCGGTTACGTCCAGATCCTTGAGCAAGTTGTCATTTTCTGTATAAGGGGAATAAATGTCGTCTGGCCAAGAATTCGCATTCTTGTCATCATCAACATCTCAAAGAGTACGCCATTCCTTATGCCTATATAGCCAAGAAAATAGTCTGTCAGATTGAGTCATTGCGTCATTAAGGGGGTTAAAAAAAAACAAAACAAAAACAAAAAAAAAAGAAAAAAAAGGGGCAAACAAAAAAAAAATCAATCAAAAAATCAAAAAAATATAAAGGCCAAAATGATGACTCGAATTAACCCCCTCTCATCAATGCCAAAAGACTCACCAATGTTCCCTTGGGTACATAGTATAGGGGAAGACTCTCTTATTTGAGGTAACATCAGCTCCTCAAAGGATCAGGCTAAACTCAGAAAAGGTTAAGCAGACTCAACTGGAGTGTGATCAGTTTTAACTTTTTATTGTGAAGGATGCAGCAAAAAAAAAACAAGAACACATTATAAAGAGAATGAAAAGCTCGCTAGGCTGAAAACCTAAAAAGGCGGCCTAGGCAAAAGTTAGAGCAACCTGGTGAGTCGAAAATCTGAAAAGGCGGCTCAGGTAAAATTAGGGTCAAGATTTTGGCAGAGTAGCTAAAGCTCCCAATACAAAACATGCAAACTGAGGCATCAAGAACATGGTCAAACTACCCTCTCAAAGGCAGAATTGAGCGAGGTACTTGAGATTTTGACGTGGGATTAAGATTCTCGCTAGTCTCAGGAATTCACTGGAGGATCTTTGAACCTTTCCTATTTCCCTTGGCCTTGACCTGTCCTACGAGGCTTCACTTCATCCCCTGTATTTTCCCTGTTGTCCATTCTCTGTATTCTGTTTGACCTACATGAATAAAATTTATCCCTTTTTCGATACGTGTTATGAATTGCATTGATCTGATAAAACATTATGTTTTTTTATAAAAATAAATGAAAGAATGGTGAACATTTAAAGTCGTAAGGGACAAGACACTCCCACTACCTGACCTCGCCTTACACAATCATCACAAGGATTCAGCCAGGCATGCGCTTCGAAGCTATGATCGCCCCTTTGAATCTCCTCTGCCCATGAGTTATCCTAAGGGTCGCGGTTTCACAGGACCTACCCAATTTTTTTGAATGTATCTTTGCACTACTTACCTTTTTTTGCAGGTTATTATAACGGACAGTTATGTCAAGCTCTGACGCCTCAATCAAGACCCTTTCCTTAATGGAACCGCAGCTGCCAAAACTAGGATCATTAAAGTCTCCTCCTTAATCGCCAAAGTTGGCACTCCTCAAAGCCCTTCCCCAAATCACCAAAGTTGGCACTTCTTGAAGTCTTCTCCTCAACTGCCAAAGCTGACACTTTTCAAACTCCCTTCTGGGGAATCTACTTGATACGCTCCAGCAGTCAAGCAAGAAGAATTCTCCCCAAAGAGCCCCGACACATTTTTCTCGGTAAATCTACACATACTAGGCGGACCCCAGATTTTACCTTCCTAATCTAAGAGTGATGTTCGAGCCATCAATCCTTCTCCAGTGGAATTACACTTCCCAGACAAATCGAACTGGGGCATCACCCCAGAATCATTTCCTTCTCGCTCAAGGGGCAGCTCCCTGAGATTTCAAAGCAAATAGTTCAAATTGTGGCATCACCCCAGGTTCATTCTCTTTCGCCTAAAGAGGCAGTACCCCGAACCATCAATCCTCCTCTAGAAGAAATACATTTCTTAAACAACTTAAACTGGGGCATCTCCCCAGATTTCTTTTGTTCATTCAAGGGGTAGTTCCCCAACAACCTTCAAATCACCTCCAAACTGGGGCATCTTCCCAGATTCCTTTTGTTCTAGCCAATTTCCAAGAATCCCTCCAATCATGTCAAACTGGGGCATCACCCTATGTTTCTCCTTTCTCAATCGAGGGGACGATTCCCCATGTTCCTCCTCTTACCGTCAAGGGGACGATTCCCCAAGATTCTCTAAAATCATGTCAAACCGGGGCATCACCCCATGTTTCTCCGTTCGTAATCAAGGGGGCGATTCCCCATGTCTCTCCTCCTACAGTCACAGGGGATGATTCCCCGAGATTCTTTCAAGGACTTTCAAACTGGGGCATCTCCCCAGATTTCTTTTATTCTGGCCTTTCCCCAAGATTCCTTCAAACCATCTCAAACTGGGGGGCATCTCCCCAGGTTTCTTCTGTTCCAGTCAAGGGGCAATTCTCCAAGAACCTTCAATTATGTCAAACTGGGGCATCGCCATGAACCTTGAAGTCCAGTAAGTTAAGGTTGGACGAGACGTCCTGTTAGCTCCCCCAACCTTTGCATTTCCTACTAGCAGTGAGTTAATTTGGACGAGACGTCCTGTTAGCTCCCCCAACCTTTGCATTTCATGCCAACAGTGAGTTAATTCGGATGAGACGTCCTGTTAGCTCCCCCTTAATCTTTACTTTCCATTCGCCTATTCAGGCATTCTTTCCCGTCTGATAGCCTATCAAGGCATCCTTTATCTTTCCAGCCGCCTATCGAGGCATCCGTTATTTTCCAGCCGCCTATCAAGGCATCCTTTATCTTCCAGCCGCCTATCAAGGCATCCTTTACCTTTCCAGTCGCCTATCGAGACATCCTTTATCTTCCAGTCGCCTATCAAGGCATCCTTTACCTTTCCAGCCGCCTATCAAGGCATCCTTTACCTTTCCAGTCGCCTATCAAGGCATCCTTTATCTTCCAGCCGCCTATCAAGGCATCCTTTATCTTCCAGTCGCCTATCAAGACATCCTTTATCTTCCAGTCGCCTATCAAGGCATCCTTTACCTTTCCAGCCGCCTATCAAGGCATCCTTTACCTTTCCAGCCGCCTATCAAGGCATCCTTTACCTTTTCAGCCGCCTATCAAGGCATCCTTTATCTTCCAGCCGTCTATCAAGGCATCCTTTATTTTCCAGCCGCCTATCAAGGCATCCTTTATCTTCCAGTCGCCTATCAAGGCATCCTTTACCTTTCCAGCCGCCTATCAAGGCATCCTTTACCTTTCCAGCCGCCTATCAAGGCATCCTTTATCTTACAGCCGCCTATCAAGGCATCCTTTATCTTTCCAGCCGCCTATCGAGGCATCCTTTATCTTCCAGCCGCCTATCAAGGCATCCTTTACCTTTCCAGCCGCCTATCAAGGCATCCTTTATCTTCCAGCCGTCTATCAAGGCATCCTTTATTTTCCAGCCGCCTATCAAGGCATCCTTTATCTTCCAGTCGCCTATCAAGGCATCCTTTACCTTTCCAGCCGCCTATCAAGGCATCCTTTACCTTTCCAGCCGCCTATCAAGGCATCCTTTATCTTACAGCCGCCTATCAAGGCATCCTTTACCTTTCCAGTCGCCTATTAAGGCATCCTTTACCTTTCCAGCCGCCTATCAAGGCATCCTTTACCTTTCCAGCCTCCTATCAAGGCATCCTTTATCTTCCAGCCGCCTATCAAGGCATCCTTTATCTTTCCAGCCGCCTATCGAGGCATCCTTTATTTTCCAGCCGCCTATCAAGGCATCCTTTATCTTTCCAGCCGCCTATCAAGGCATCCTTTATCTTCCAGCCGCCTATCAAGGCATCCTTTATCTTCCAGTCGCCTATCAAGGCATCCGTTATTTTCCAGCCGCCTATCAAGGCATTCTTTATCTTCCAGTCGCCTATCAAGGCATCCTTTACCTTTCCAGCCGCCTATCAAGGCATCCTTTACCTTTCCAGCCGCCTATCAAGGCATCCTTTATCTTCCAGCCGCCTATCAAGGCATCCTTTATTTTCCAGCCGCCTATCAAGGCATCCTTTATCTTCCAGTCGCCTATCAAGGCATCCTTTACCTTTCCAGCCGCCTATCAAGGCATCCTTTACCTTTGCAGCCGCCTATCAAGGCATCCTTTATCTTACAGCCGCCTATCAAGGCATCCTTTATCTTTCCAGCCGCCTATCGAGGCATCCTTTATTTTCCAGCCGCCTATCAAGGCATCCTTTATCTTCCAGTCGCCTATCAAGGCATCCTTTACCTTTCCAGCCGCCTATCAAGGCATCCTTTACCTTTCCAGCCTCCTATCAAGGCATCCTTTATCTTCCAGCCGCGTATCAAGGCATCCTTTATCTTTCCAGCCGCCTATCAAGGCATCCTTTATCTTCCAGCCGCCTATCAAGGCATCCTTTATCTTCCAGTCGCCTATCAAGGCATCCGTTATTTTCCAGCCGCCTATCAAGGCATTCTTTATCTTCCAGTCGCCTATCAAGGCATCCTTTACCTTTCCAGCCGCCTATCAAGGCATCCTTTACCTTTCCAGCCGCCTATCAAGGCATCCTTTATCTTCCAGCCGTCTATCAAGGCATCCTTTACCTTTCCAGTCGCCTATCAAGGCATCCTTTATTTTCCAGCCGCCTATCAAGGCATCCTTTATTTTCCAGCCGCCTATCAAGGCATCCTTTACCTTTCCAGTCGCCTATCAAGGCATCCTTTACCTTTCCAGTCGCCTATCAAGGCATCCTTTATTTTCCAGCCGCCTATCAAGGCATCCTTTACCTTTCCAGTCGCCTATCAAGGCACCCTTTATTTTCCAGCCGCCTATCAAGGCATCCTTTATCTTCCAGTCGCCTATCAAAGCATCCTCTATTTTCCAGCCGCCTATCAAGGCATCCTTTATCTTTCCAGCCGCCTATCAAGGCATCCTTTATCTTTCCAGCCGCCTATCAAGGCATCCTTTATCTTTCCAGTCGCCTATCAAGGCATCCTTTATCTTCCAGCCGCCTATCAAGGCATCCTTTATTTTCCAGCCACCTATCAAGGCATCCTTTATCTTCCAGTCGCCTATCAAGGCATCCTTTATTTTCCAGCCGCCTATCAAGGCATCCTTTATCTTCCAGTCGCCTATCAAGGCATCCTTTATTTTCCAGCCACCTATCGAGGTACCCTTTACTTTTCAATCGCCCACGAGGACAACCTTTACTTTCCAGTCTACTGGGGGTCAATCCTGATCTCATTACCTCCTGTTAACTAAAAGACAATTTTTCCCTGTCCATTCAAAAAAAAAAAGAAGAGAAGAAGAGAAACGGAAGTGGAGAATGCTCGTTTTAAGAAAAAGAAAAGTCACACTGACTCGTGATTGCCCACACCATCAGTTGCTATACCGATCAAGAGGTCCCACTTGGCCCCCTACATCGGTGTTCATATCTTTACTTCCTTTTCACTTCAAAAACACAGAAGCTTCGTGTTTCTTTTGTGAAAAAGAAGTAAAGAGGGGCATCTGTGAACACCTCTTTTGGTCCGGTCCAAGTGGAATGAATCTTTTTATACTGAATTCTAATTCAGAATGGTCAAATTCGAATAGAATGGCTTCAGAATAATCAGAACCGAGCAAAATAACTCAGAATGAAGCTTTTCCAAGTGAAATACAGCCCTGTTGAAGACAAATCCGATTGGAATGACTAAAAAATGATCACATCTGAACAAGATGACTCAGGTTAAGGCATTTCCGAGTGAAATACAGCCCTGGTAGAGATAAATCCGAGTGAAAAACTCAAAAAATGGTCAAATCCGAGTCAAAATGAAGCATTTCCGAGTGGAATGACTCAAAAATGATGAGATCTGAGTGGAATCACTCAGAATGAGTCATTTCCGAGTGAAATGCTCCCTGTTGAAGTTGAATCCGAGTGGATAGCCTCCCTGCCAAGCCAGTCCGAGTGGATTATGCCCATTTTCAAGAGGAGTCCGAATGAAATGACTCAGGATGAGTCAATTCTGAGTAAAATGCTTCCTTATCGAAGGTGAATCCGAGTGGAAGGCTCTCTGTCAAGCCATTCCGAGTGCAAATGGCCAAAAATCCAATTTCCGAGTGCAAAAAAGGAAGGATTCGAGTAAATCCTTCAAGCGTTGAAGTTTCTGTGTCACTTTTGAAGAGATTCCGAGTGAATAATCCCGGCTGAAGGAATTCCGAGTGTTGTTCTTCAGTCAGAACCAACTAAAGCATTCTTAGTCAACACCGAGTGAGTACTCCCACTCAAACCCGAGCCAATTTCCAATCGGTTTCCGAGTGAGACTTCAGTCAGTCAGCCACCTTTCCTGAGTCCTTTTGGCCAATCAATTCTTCTCATCTCGAGTCCATTTCCACCAATTTCCGAGCCATGATTAAATCTTTTCCGAGCCATTTCAATCGGTTCTGAACTTCACTCATCCGAATCCTCCTTTACCCATTTTCGAGCTATTTCAATCGGTTCCGAGTCCTCCTTTACACTCAACCTCCGAGTCCTCCTTCAAACCTTTCCCGAACCCATTTCCATCAATTTCCAGTCGGAACCGACTGGCAATTCAGTCGGTTTGCTTCTTCAAACCTTTCCCGAGCCCATTTCCATCAACTTCCAGTCGGAATCGACTGGCAATTCAGTCAGTTTGCTTCTTCAAACAAGATCCGAGTCAATTTCAAGTTGTTCTCCTCAATTTTCAATCGGCTCCGAGGCTCTTTCACTCGTTTCCGATTGAATGTCTCACAGCAACCACAAACCGAGTAAAACCACTCGGAATGGAGTATTCTCACTCGGCCTTCAATGGGGAATGCCTCATTCCACTCGGAATTCACTCCCAATGTAGATGAATACTGATTGGGAGGTTGATCTGAGCCGTTATCACTCGGATTTCACCATTCTAACTCGGATTTCAATATCCTCACTCGGAATTCCACTATCCTCATTCGGAATTCCACCATTTTCACTCAGATTTCCAACATTTTCACTCGGATTTCCATAATTCTCACTCGGATTCCCACCAAGTCCCCCTGTTAGACCGTGCTGACTTGGATTCCACCACCCAAGTGGATCCAGGAATCCTGGGGGTGGCAGACAAGTGGCAAACAGGGTGGAAGTGGGGGGAATTAAAAATTCCCACCCAGCCGTTGTCCCCCACTTCACTCTGAGTGGAGGCCTGAGCTGGCATTCAACTCGGAAGTGGAAGCCTGAGCTGGCCTTCCACTCAAGCCAGCCTATAAATAGGCAAGGGGGAGGACAGCTGAGGAGGAGGCATTCAGAGGAGGAAAACTCTGCCAAAAAATCCTTCGTGCTCTCTTCTCTCTCACACCAATTCTTCTCTTCTTCTCCTTCCTTCACTTCTCACTCTACATACACCCTCTCTCCCACCGTACTCTCCCTTTCCTCTCCCCCTCTAAAGACCAAACCACACACACACACCTCATGGTCACTTCAATCCATCTCCTCAACCCATACACCGTCCAGCTTCCTCTCTCTTCTCCTTCCAACCCACGCCACACCGTCTAAGCCAGCTCCACACCGTCCAGAATCCCTCTCCTCGGTCAGTCTCACTCGGCAGTCCACTTCTTACTCGGTAATCCTCTTTCCATTCGGTTTCCTTTATTTCCACTCGGATTTGCACCGTTTCACTCAGATTTTTACTGTTTCAGTCAAATTTTCACTGTTTAACTCGGTTTCTGCTATTTCCACTCGATTTTCCTCAATTTCACTTGGTATTTTCTCATTCCACTCGGTTTTTACCATTTTCACTCGGTTTTCCTCAATCTCACTCGGTTTTTACCATTTTTACTCGGTTTTCCTCAATCTCACTCGGTTTTATGCTTTTCTCACTCGGTATTTCATTTTTTTACTTGGTTTCTTCCATTTCCGCTCGGTTTTTCCCATTTTCACTTGGTTTTTTCCCTCTTTCTCATATGGTTTTCTCTTCTTCCCCTTAGTTTTTGCTCATTTTTCCTCTGTTTTCCGAACTTACTGTGAAAAATAAATGCTTCCTATGTTTCCTTTCAAATCTAAATAAAAATTAAAAAAAAAGGAAACAAATCTTTTTTAAAAACAGTGTCGTACGGGAGCACTCCCGTCTACACAACCTCTTTAGGATTCATACACGTGCGAAGAACTTCGCCTTGTATGAGTTCCCCGTCTCAATGACATCCACCATCATTTCCCAAGTCTTTTCCTAAAAGAACAACACTCAGAACTACGTAACCCTGATTTTTTGATAATTCAAGAATACGTAGGGGCAGGACTTTAACTCCTGTCGGGCCCATCTCTCTTATTCCCTTTTGCTGATTTATTCCCTTACTTTCATGTTTCTTTCATAAATGTTCTTTTTTTGGTTACTTCCGTGAAAATCAATTTAGACGTGACGTCTTGTTGATTTCCCCCTAGTTTTTGTTCAAACCCCGCCACAATTCATAGGGAAGGGATACTTATGACAAGACGTCCCACTTATCTCTTTCCTATCCCTATCCTTTTCACTCGAGGATGTATAATTTAGGCGTGACGCCTTATTAGCATTCTTTTCCCCTCTCTATCTCATATCGAAGTCGAGTTTAATTCGGATGAAACGTCCCGTTAACCTCGCTTCGACATTCTATGTTTGTGCAAATTCTTTCACTCCATTCCGTCGTTTTTTTTTAAATAAAAAAAGATACAATAATAAAAGGGAAGAAATAAAATATCTTTTGTAAGGCTATTTATGTTGCGCGTTTTCAATCTTGGTACTGTTTTTAACAGGCGATGTAGGGTGCTAATACCTTCCCTACTCGTAACCGACTCCCGAACTTGAATCTCAATTTTTAACCAGTGCTTTACTGAACCTAGTTTTTTCCAATGTTTTTCCTATGGATAAAAATGTTGGTGGCGACTCCCTGTTTCATTCCATACCATTCTCTCTCTTTCTCGCCGCGCCATCGCGATTTAGGTTGCGACAATATTCATACCTTACAGCAACAAATCCACATATTCTCACACATTTTCCTCAATAATCATCAACTTGCCATTATAACTAATTTTTCATTTTTATAAAATTCGGGATGTTACAATTTACCCCACCTAAAAAGAATTTCATCCTCGAAATTCAGCATCGATACACATGTCACAAGGCCATACCTCAGGCCACACATCAACAAGGTTTAACAACACCATAGAATAACACTGGACTTCCCAAAGTCCATCAAGTCATGTTCACTCTCACATCATCGTTCTTAACAAAATTTCTACATCAAGCGTGTCATATATTATCAATTACAACTCGTCCAACAGAGCTCACATGTTCATACTCAGTATGACCAGATAGGCTCAGTACATTCACCATAAGCAGCTACAATCCCTACACTTGCCCGGCCTATGGGTTGCTGCATCCAACATACAGGAAGGCGTCCCAATCCTGTAGTGGTTACCATAAACACATAAGGTCGGCACATAAGTGCATGTTGCCACAATGCCTATGGCATGTAAGACCATATCAGGACCAGTACTTAGTATTCCCATTGCTCATGTCGGTCATATATATTCAAACGATACCAGTCTATATAAGACTTGGTGATAATCCTCACCAGTCCATAACCAAAATACTCATATTTCATCATCATTATATAGATAATTTGGCATCCATTATGCCATATCAATCATCAAATCTTAGCTAACTTCACCATCAATCGGTGTACCAATCATAAATTTTCAATCATCACAAGGTAAATACCCCATCCATGGGTTTCATCCGTCTAAATCCATGCTCAAAAGCCTAAAATTCTTGTCTCACTTACATATTTGTTGGCTATAAATTAATTCGAGCCTTAAAAGATTCACCAAACTCTCATCGAGTAGGCTACTTAATCTTACAATAAGCCTTCACATTAGGGATTCTCCTCATAAATCATAACTAAAGTCCATAAATTAGACATATAACCCACATCATATCCTATCACTATATGGTTTCTATCATCAATATAGCACCCTTCAAATAAAATAGGGGGGTAATGACATGATCAAATTTTCATTCACCAACTCATAATCATACATGTCATCTCTGAATCACATCATCATCCATGATTACTCCAATGACCATGGTCTCAAAGGCACACAATTTAGCCCACAGCCATGCCACAAAATCATTTACCAATTTCAATATCCCATCATACTCCAAATTCAATCATGATTATTCATCAATCATAAGGGGTTACATCATCATCCACATTCCATTACATATCAGTTCTAGCTTCAACAACACATTTCATAACTAATTTCATTATGGCTCAACCATTCACAAGGTTCGATCAATCAATAGACTTAGGAAGTCTAAGGGTCACCTAATACCCATTGTGGAGTTCTCACATACCACACAACATCATTAGATATGGCTCACAAAACAACATAGAGCCTAGACCGCCATAGGGTCCAATTAAATTAATTCTCTACAACCATCGATCATACAAGATCATACCAAATCCATCTAGGTCATCACACCTAGTGGGTTATAATTAAATAAATCATTCACTCAGTTTTCACACATCAAAACCGAGACACAATCCCAATCTAACATGTATTCGATTTCACATTTAATCATTTATCACTTATTCAAATTCTCAATCTAGGGGAATACAACGAATCACTTATATCATATAACACATAGGGTTCTTGCGCCAAAGGATATAAAATCCATCCTTTAAATGGCACACCTAAACATTTAAATTCGAACATATCCATACTAGGGAATTATTCAATATTATTCATTCCTTCAACTCATCGTGTGAGTTTCATTTCATTTAACATACATTCCTTGGCTAAACGCAACAGGCATAATGCATATAGAGACCTAACCACAATTTATATTCAAAGTGCATATGCACATCAAGGTCTTAATAGGTATGGTCTACTACCATATCAATTTCTTTCTCAATACCTCCTATCCATAATCAACATACGGCATAGGTCCATCATTAACTCAATGCATAACTAATATATCATATCCATGATCAACACATGGCATAAAATCATCTTTAATCCAAGTCATATCTCATATTTCATATTCATAACTCAATATTTCCCTTCCATGATTAATATTCAACATAGATCCATTATCAATGCAATTTGCATTATACATATCAACATCAACGCACAATAAAAATATATTCGTCATTTGAAGGTAATAGGGTAAGGAACTTGGCCGGTCTTACACAATACATACATCCATCATATGACAAGAATTTCATTCATAATTATCAATGAGCAACTAGGCTCCATAAACTCATCATATAATCTCAATGAAAGGGTTACAATCCCAATAGTCAACAACCACACCTTATGAATCACAATCTCACAAAAATCCTCATTGAGCACCAATCCCATCTCAACTCTAATGATTCACAATCATTCTCAATATGTAATTATGCCCTCATAATTCGATTCACAATCCTTAGACAATTAATCATTCTCATTTCTATATAGGGCAATCAAAACATCAACATGTCATCAAGCTCTAGATAATCATCATCCTTAAATCTATACTATCAACCATATGCCAATAATGAGCATCCCGCTCCAAAGATCACTATAAGTATCTCACCATTGAGCAATAATGCTCCAATCATCCATAATATCAAAGCCTCACAGAGCAGCCATGCTCTGGCGGTAACCAATAACTCTTATTCAGAGCAACATATGCTCTGATACCACCTTTATAACACCCCTGATTTTCTGTATTCAAATCCTGATGTGATTGTCATAATTAATAAAAATGTGGGTAAATTTTTCGTGTTGGAAAACATTTCCAAAACACCACCATGACCACATCAAAACCCAAATCACAGAAAACCAAAGAGTGAGATTATATCACCTAAAACTGGATCGATAAATAAATTACCCATAACTGTATACGAAAATAATAGAGTTTACAGCGGAAGAATATGTATACCGGGTACACGCCTAGTCCCATATATGACGATATGAGAAAAGGCTTGGCAAAGCATGCGATGGCATATCATAAGCCTAATAGGCAATCATCATCATTTTATGTGATTACATGAGCATGCAAAGCCTGAGATATAATTATGTATACATAAATACCTTCATATACATTCGGGAATCTTCTCCCAACTATCACAATCATTAATGAACATCACTGAATTTCAATCCTTCTAATATACATCAAATCATCAAATCCGAAGGATTATCCTATTCATATCCAAACTCATTATAATCGTCCATATCATCATAAATAACCTATTCATTATACAAGAATCCATAAATGATGTCGGCCAAGGCACTTCCTCTACCACTATTTACCTTCACCCAAGCTTTAATTAAGATCCAAACTCATCCCATGGCAACCTGCATCACAATGCTAAAAAGGAGACCACATGGGAGAGTGAGTTATACATTCAAAATGATGAATAATATATATTGTGATCATGTGTATATGCATACAACATCATGTGTGCTTTGCTATAAAATCTTTAGATTATCATTCATTCATCATTTCATTATTATAATAGGCATACAAGCCTCATGAATTGCAATTCATATCCTAAACAAGCACAACATATACACAATTACATACACCATCACTTTGCCACTTATCAACAAGGGCATTCACAAATTATCATCATCATTTCATTAATTCATGTCCTTTCTTACTTTTATGTGGTCTTCTGGTATATTAATTTCTCATCTCATCAACACCATACCACCATCTCATTCATCATCAAACATCATCATATTCTGGCATATCACCATGCTATATGCAAATGCTCTTATGGCTAATGCATATGCACAATGGAATAGACAACAAATGCGGATCCGATTGTGGAAATAAACACCAATTTGTGGGTTCAAGCATGATCACATACCATGCCCCTACTACAGTAGTAAAATGTGTACACATATATCATAATGCATGCATATTCACCATATTTTTACTGGTACCAAACCGCATTGCCCACCATGCAACACCTGGTCATTTTCACCATGACCGCGGTATATAACATATTCAACATATGGTGTTGCGGGCCAACCATGATTCTCAACATGGCAGCTGTGATCCAAAGGACCACCGGGGACACCTGCTCCTCAAGAGCCACCCCCCATAAGGGTCAACCATATGCAGCTCCCCGTAGCTCAGCATGGGCAGCTTCGTGACTTACACACTGAGTCACAGGGGAAACAACAGAAATGCTCGTGCACTGAGCCGCCCTCCCACTGGGCCAACCGGGGGAATCCCCTAATATTCTAACACCGGCAGCTATGATATGCCATGGATGCAATGCAATGCAAATGCAGTCTCACTCTGTGCATCCTAAATGCCACTCATCACCAATATCATCATCATAATCGCCAACACCACCATACACCTGAGTGGATTTCAACCTTGTTAGTTTCATAATTATTATTTTCAAGTTTTAATGTGGCATTTCCATCTCAACATATTTTCACATATATTTCACATCATACACGCAAGTCAATACTTGTAAACAGCCACTATGGCATTTCAACATCACATATTATTCATCAATATTATCACACTTCATTTAGTGGATTTTCATCTCATCATTCTTAACAATCCACACATGGATATCAAAGGGCATAGCAATTATCATAATATTAATCCACACATGTGGTAACAAGGTGTTACGAATTACATATACATATATATAGCAATCATAATTGCCTCACACACTTGCAAGTCAATTACTTGCACCCATCACAAGAGTATCATAATAATTCTCAATAATTATCAAATTGCCATTTCAATTAATTCAATACATATACATGTCAAGGCAAGCATGAGCATCCATCACATACAACAATCACTATTAAATTTACTCATGCAATTTGAATGTTAACTCCTCTCCTACCTTGAGGGAAGAGCCGAAATGGTTCCAATGCTTCGGAAACTCCATCGTATCACCCGGAATACAATCTCACCCAAAGAAACAACATGAGCTTCCAAAAAGAGAGAGGTCCACACGGAAATAGAGTGGGAAAAGGGGCAGGAGTTCCAGCACAAGCTTCTCCTTCAAGCTTCCATAAAAATGAAAATAATGGAGGAGGGGAAAGCCACCATGCGGTTTGGGTTGTGAAGGGAAGAAGAAGAAAAGAGAATAATGAAGGTGAGAAAAAGTAGCGTGAAGCATGAGAGGAGGAAGGGTTTTTATTTTAATGTTTTGCTTTCTTTTTTTTTCAAATTTCACTGTTATCACATAAATAAGATGGCAGCCCAATAATCCATCATGCCATGTCATATTTATATTAATACCCTTTTTACATCCTCTCGGTATCTAACAGAGTAAAGGAAATAAGCTCAATGCCATCAGAACCGAGTAAAAGAAGGTTTAATATAATTAAACCGAGAGAAAAGAAGGGAGAAAACTATCAGGGATGTCACTTGCTCAAGCGAGACCCACATTCACTTGAGCGAGACAGCCCAACACGCTTGAGCGTCTCAGCTCGCTCGGGCGGAAACGTCCCAGTAAGCATTCCCAAAAGCATTCGCTCGAGCGAGGCTCCCTTTAACTAGCCACTCACTCGGGCGAGAATTGTCCAGTAAGGAATTCCTCATTAACTCGCTTGAGCGAGGTATCAATTCGCTTAAGCGAAATTTGACAAGAGGTCGTTCTTCCCATCACTCGGTTTTACTCAACTTGGGTTTTCAATTAGCAAAGTCCCACCAAAACTGACTCCCATCACTCAGGTTTTAGCTTGACAGAATCCCTTAAAACCAACCCAATATTCATTCGGGTTTTATTCAGCAAAGTTCATCCGGATCCGAGTCATCTCACACTCGGCCTCCCTCTTGACATAACAATCTAGACCGATCCACTTTCTATTCAACCAAGTTATTCAGGGCCGACTCATACTCATATAGTCTCTCACTCGGTAATTTCAATCCAAATCCGAGTCATCTCAATCAATCTTTCACTCGGTAGTTATTCTAAAACTGACTCATCACTCATTGGGTCTTCCACTCGGTATTCATACCTCTTCTCACTCGGAGAATACCTTAACCATTCATTCCTCAGGATTAAACTCCTTAATCAAATTCCACTCGGAATTACTTAACACTAGCCACTCAAAATACAATCTTATTCACTTAGAATTTATACATAACATTCACTCAGAATGTATATAACATCACTCAGCATTTCATTCCTAAAACTGACTCAACACCTGATCAGTTCTCACTTGGTGAATTATTTCAAAACTGACTCTTCTCTCTTATGGTCCTTCACTCGGTAAAACAGCCCAGACCGAGTCCTCTCTTACATGAGATTCCACTCGGTAAATATTCCAGAAACCGACTCACCTATGCTTGGTCATTCACTCGGAATTTCATTCCAAGACCGATTCATTACCTGACTAGCTTTCACTCGGCATTTTATCATAATTCTGACTACCCCTCTTTTCCACTCGAGGAGAGTTATTCCAAGGAAAATTCTGGACGAACACACACCGAGTATCACCAATCGGTGTTCTCCCACTCGGAGAATACAAAATCGGGACACACCACTCGGAACAAGTACGCTGGACTCGGAAATTCCCCTTCGGGACTCCACTGCCCAAATCATCACACTCAAGAGCCTTCTCACTCGGATTATGTACACTTCCTCACTCGGAAAGTTATGACTCAGGCTTGGATCACTCGGAATTCACTCAGAAGTTTCACCCTTTCTTAGTTATTTTCAAACTCTCACTTGGGTAGGATACATTCATGAACTCACCCCCTCACCATAATGATCTCGCTTGGGTGAATGCCATTCCTTAGGCCCTTCGCTTGAGCGGATTTCTTCCAGTAGCCAATCCCCTGATTCTCCTAGCATTTACGCTTGAGCGAATTGGCCATTCGCCTGAGTGAAATCAGGCCAGTAGCTAATTCCCTTTGCCCTCGCTCGGGTGAGACTCCATTCGCCTGGGCGAAATTCGTCCAGAGAGCAACCCCTGATACTGGGGCAAGTTCGCATGAGCGAAGTTCACCTTCGCCTGAGTGAAAATTGCCCAGAAGCCATAATATTGGTGCAGGAGACTCTCGCCTAAGCGAGGTCCCATCTCGCCTGAGCGAGAATACCAGCACAGAAATAGTAAATGAAATTCACTCAGCTCAAACATATGAAATTTCACTTTAAGCCAGTTCACTTACTCCCAGCACGACATATACAATATGTGGGATATATATATATATATAACTGGTTCTAAACATCCTCACTCGGAATTTCTCATTACAAGACAAATTTGAATTTATCCCATAGCTCATACACATCATAAAGGACTTATACAGCCTGATTGAGCATTCCTACTTACAAAATTCTCATTCCAACATACTATCCATGTTAAATTCAAGCTCATCTCCATCTCATATATATATATATTCATACCTTACAGCAACAAATCCACATATTCTCACACATCGTCCTCAATAATCATCAACTTGCCATTATAACTAATTTTTCATTTTTATAAAATTCGGGATGTTACATTTTGGCTCTGAACCATCTCCCGATTGGGAAGATAATTCTATTGATGCTTGTGCTTTTCTAAATCTATCTTCTACTTCCAAAAGCACCGTTGGGGAGCTAAACATTGATCATCGCCTTCTGCACTACTTTTTGGTTAAAATCATTCTTCCAAAAGGGTCAAACAATGCTAGAGTAAGTGAGAACCAAACTTTTATTCTTTGGGCTATGCTCCATGAAAAAGAGATAAATTGGATCAAACTTATTCGCAATCATATGATTGACTCAAAAAAACTCACAAAACTTCCTTATGCGGTTCTAATCACCAAGCTTCTCAAACATTTCAATGTTGATCTTTCAAATGAAGTAAAAGAAGCAGTTGGGCATAAAGGTAAAATAGGGAGCACTCATCTCTCAAAAATAGGTTGGCACAACCAAGATGGTGCTTCGCAATACTCACCTCCAAATGCACAAAGCAGTGATGACAATGATGATCAACCTCAACAATAGGCATTTCCTCTACCTCCTACAAATCCAAATGATGCTTTCTTTAATAGGTTGACCTCTCATTTCGATACCCGCTTTGATGCAATAATTGCTCGCATTGATGGGATGACTTCTCGCATTGATGGGATGGAAAACAATATGAATGAACATTTTGACCAAATAGAAGACAACATGACTACCCACTATAATGAATTCTCGCAATAATTTTTTGAGTTCTGATTTTTTAATCCTTAAAGTTAGTCTTTGTTGTATCCGTTTTTACATGTATCCTGTTTAATAAAATTTCGTTGTTTGTTTAAATTCTCTTTGATTTTGATGATGCCAAAGGGGGAGATAAAACATCTCTATATATCCTTGTTAAATTGCATGATTAAGGGGGAGCCAATATGTCATCACAAGTGGTACACTAATGCATGAAAATTATAATTAAATTTGATAGAGGAAGTTCCATACCTTGAAAATATAACTGTTATGAAACTAACACCCCAGAGATGAACAATTGTTGTCATCATCAAAAAGGGGGAGAATGTATTTGTATGTTGAAACAGGTTTTGATGAATGACAAACAATTGAAGGATCAAGAAATCTAAAGGATGTTGTACAAGCAATTAATAAAAAATGATGAAAATCAAGAATGATTCAGGTCAAGAAATTAAAATACAAACGAATTGATTCAAGGCATTCTTAGAAGTTTAAAACAAGAGAAGTGCCAAGGAATCAAGAACCATGAGCTATACTGAACCAAAACGCATCAGAATACATCAAAAAATGAAGAAACAGGTGCAGGGGAAGCATAGGAATCGATTCACCCCTATGGGAATCGATTCCCACGTGAAAAAGGAAGCAGGAATCAATTCAAGGCCATTGGGAATCGATTCAAGGGGCTGGGAATTGATTCCCCCTTGTATGAATCGATTCACACATTGTAAAAAGGCCAGGAATCGCTTCAGGAAGAGCAGGAATTGATTCACATGTGTAGGAATCGATTCCCCTTGCTAGGAATCGATTCATTTGATGTTTTTAGTGCAAAAATAAACTAGAAGAATCGATTCATAGCTGTAATCATGCGCTGAATCATGGAAATCATCAGTATACATTTTCAGAAACTCAACTCCGCTGATTCCTCTCTTGAGACTCTCTAATTGAAACGACGTTGCACTTATTGAGGCAGACAATTGCACTTCTCAACTCAGGAAACATGGATCGCTGGCAAATTAAGTCTTCCAATGCATTAATTGAGGAACCAGTGGAATTTAAATTTTGGCAGCATGTCCTTTAGAATTCCTATAAATAGAGAAGAGATGGAAGGCAAAAGTACACCAAGCATAACACAGCAACGAAATTACTTGCTTTCTTTCTCTCTACTTCCTCTCTGATTCTTTTCTTGGCATAATTAATTTCTTGAGAGTTATAGTGTGAGGAAAATATTTTTGAGTGCTAAAACTTACATATTCTTTTAAGAGAAGAAAAATAATTTTCAAGTGATTAAAATTTGTATATCCACTCTATTTAGAGAGTCACACTTGTAAAATCACATTCACAAATTCTGAGAGATTTTGGGTTGGGATTCAACCTTGTAATTGAGAGATTGTGAGATTGGATGGGTTGCCCTTTTGCTTGTGAGGATTAAGTTCTTGAGTGTGGGACACTAAGAAGCTGTAATTGCTCAAAGTGTGTATCTCAAATTCTCAATAGTGGAAATCCACTAAGTGGGTTACTTGGAGGCGAGACGTACACCGGTGTGGTGGAACTCGTATATATCAGTTTGCAAATCTTCTCTTCCCTAATCTCTTTAAATTTATGCATTTAAATTGCTTGCTTAATTTGTTACGTCTAATAACTTTTTTATTTAAACTTCTTTATTATTCTAATTAAGATTAAGTTTATCATCTTCACTAAACATATTTGTTAAAGAACCGATTTCACGAGCATTTCAACAAAAGTTTTTAATACTCAATTCACCACCCTCTTGAGTAATTGAGGCCACTTGGTTAACACGGATTGCCAAGGACGAGGTTCAGATGTGATGGAATCTGGGTGATTATGGATCCTCTAACAAAGAGTGCATATTTTCTACCAATCAATATGTAGAGCTCCTTGCAGGATTTGGCACAGTTATACATCAAAGAAATTATAAGGTTACATGGTGTGCCATCAAGTATTGTTTCTGATCGTGACCCCCGATTCACTTCCCGATTTTGGGGAAGCTTACATGAGGCAATGGGTTCAAAATTGAAGCTAAGTTCGGCGTATCATCCTCAGACTGATGGACAGTCTGAGAGGACTATTCAGAGTCTTGAGGACTTGCTGCGTGCTTGCGTTTTGGAGTACGGCGGTTCGTGGGAGAAATATTTGCCTCAGATCGAATTCACCTACAATAACAGTTTTCATTCTAGTATCGGCATGGCACCATACGAGGCGTTATATGGAAGGAGGTGTCGAACCCCTTTATGTTGGCTTGAAGTTGGTCAGAACTTGGCCTTAGGGCCTGTGATTGTTGAGGAAACCACTGAACAGATTAAGATGATCCGAGAGAAGATAAAAATCGCTCAAGACCGGCAAAAGAGATATTATGATAAAAGGAGGAAGCCACTTGAATTTCAAGTTGGCGATCATGTGTTCTTACGAGTCTCGCGTGATAAGGGTATTGGTAGAGCTTTGAAGAGTAAAAAATTAAGCCCTAAATTCATCGGACCCTATGAGATCTTGGAGCGGATTGGAGATGTCGCTTATCGGATTGCGCTCCCTCCACAGCTTGCAAACCTACATAATGTGTTCCATGTATCACAGTTAAGGAAGTATATTCACGATCCCTTGCATGTGATCTCTATTGATGATGTTGATGTGCGGGATGACTTGTCCGTCCCTCCCGTTTCGGTTCGTATTATCGAGTATTCCGTGAAGAGACTGCGAAATAAAATGGTACCTTTGGTGAAGGTAGCGTGGAAGCATGGAAACATGGAGACACTCACCTGGGAACGTGAGGATGATATTCGTGAGCGGTACCCTCATGCATTCAAATCCGGTATGTCAAATTTCAGGGACGAAATTTCTTTTAAGGTAGGGTGGATTGTAACACCCCGAATTTTTAAAATAGGAAGTTAAATCAAGAAAATAAATATTAAAAAATTAAATATGGACTAATTAATATCCCAAAATGCTAGAAATAATTTAATTAAGATTTCTAGAGACTGTTAGTGAGTTATTGTGACCGGATGAGTTGAAAACTAACCCAGATAGAATATGGGTGTCGGACCAAGTATCTTTGACTAAGATGCTGTTGGTCAGGGCTGTAAATAATATTATTGGGAATCCGAATATGTATTCGGAATAATTTTTAGAATAAGTATTGAGCCCAAACTGAGAGCCTGTTTAATGAAAAACGGAAGAGTTTAGTGATAAAAAAAATAAAACATAAAAACCTTACTCTTTTCACTCTCATTCTCGTGACCCTCTTTTTCTCTTAGGCAAACACTCTCTTCTTCTTCTTCTTCTCCTTCATTCCTTCTTCTCCTTCCAAAAACTAAGCAGGTGGGTGCCATTCTTCTCCTCTATTTTTGTTTTCTTTAAGCTTGAAGGAGGTGACATTGATTTGAAGCTTCTCCCTCTCTTCTCTCTATTTCTGTCACCATCTTTCTCCCTCTTGACTCCCATTTTCATTTTGGAGCAAGGTAAGCTCTTTATAATTTTTCTTGTGCTTGGAACTTAGGGGATAGATGGTTGTGGCTTGGAGGTGTAATAAATGCTTGTGGGTAATGAATGGAGACATTAAATGCATAAGCCCTAGAGTCGGTGTTATAAATGCAAGCTTTAAATGGTATTAATGGGGTAGATGTAATTATAGTTGGAAGGAGATGAGGATGTAAGACTATTTTTGGAATGTTGATGAGTTTGGTGGAAACCCTAACTTATGATTTGGGGAAAATGTGTAATGTAGATGGGATTAATGTAAGGTTGGTAAATGGGGTAACCTAACTAATTAGGTTGTTACTTTGATAATAATGAATGGCAATTTAAGGGAAGGAATTCCCGAAGCCTAAATGGGTAAATAGATAAATATCCATGAATAGCTTCCACATGATGAGAATCATGTGTACATAGATATGTATATGTATATTGAAAATGTTTTTGAATGAATAATTGATGTGGTCCTATAATCGATTGGTGTAGGACTTGATAACGCTTGTGAGGCGAGAACATCGAACCCGAAAGTCTACTTCTCTTGAGGTAGGAGAGGTGTGTATTTTCTAAATGTATGAGAACATGTATGATGATAATGTATATGATGATGTAATGTGGCATGTTTACTTGAATGAATGTGGTATCATATGGTTATGAGATGAAATTAAATTTGGTGCTTAAAATGATTGATTATGGATTGAAGCCTTAATGAGGCTATGAGTAGTATAATATGTGATGAATGTTTAAAATCCTTAGCTAGGATGATTCCTATATATGATGATTAGAACATATATGTTTAATTATGTGGAATAAACCTTATGATTAACTATGAGTTGTACTCTAGATGAGAGGGTGAGAAAATCCTCATAAGATTGAGGTATGCATGAGCATCTATGCATATATATATATATATATATATATATATATATACAGCATGGCATGCATAAGTACATTTATAAAATGAATAACCTTGCGGGGTTCCACGAAGGGTGTATCCCTAAGTGATGAGCATATCATTGTACTTGTGAACTGAATCACCTTGCGGGGTGCCACGAAGGGTGTATCCCAGAGTGATGAAATCGTTATGGTATTTGTTGTTGAATGAATCACCTTGCGGGGTACCACGAAGGGGATATCCCTGAGTGATGAAGATGTCATGGTGATGACAAATATATAACCTTGCGGGGTTCCACGAAGGGAGTAACCGACGTGATGATGAAATGAAATTATAATAAAAGACCTTGCGGGGTCCTATGCATGGAGTACCCCTTGCGGGGCGGGAAATTGACGTGATGATATTTGAGATTATGGTGGTTGCGATCACCCATTGGAATGAAATCGGATCCGTGCATATGCATTCTAAATACTAGCATGTGCATTAGCCATAGGAGCATGGCATAGAGTGACATCCGTTGAGGAGAAGATATGAAGAGTAGATGGAACTCCCTTTAATTACTAACTGTGATTGTGATATGGGTTGATGTGACTTTAAGAATTTTGATGGATATTTGTGTTTCAACGAATTTGTTAAATGATCGATTTGGTGTTGATTGAACTCTTCTTAAGGAAGAGATGCTTATATTACATTTATGCATATATTGTCATAATTATTGGATTTTCATCATTGAGAAAGTATACTTACTCTCCATGTGGTATATCTTTTTAGCTCTTGTGTTGTAGGGCTGCACATGGAGCTCTTGTGTGGAGGAAAGTTATGAAGAAAGCCTGATTTAGGGTAATGAAATGCCTTGGCTGGCAACATTTTGATTTTATGGTTTATGTGGAATGTTTGTAATGTATATAGTATTCTACATATTTTGTATAGCCATGAATTGGCATGGATATTTGTATGGATGATGAACATATATATAATGGTGATTTTGGGAGGTCATGTAGGAAAATGAGATCCTAGAGTTTATGGTTCATTTTCATTAATGACCTTAGCCTAGATTGGATATTTGAAAAATGAAGTTTGGATGTAGTGAAACTTATGAATAGGAAGCTAGTTACATGAAAGATTTCACTTTATAGACTATACTAAGTAGTAAGTTAGATTGAGATGAAACTCATGAATTGGAAGGTAAATTTATGGGTAAGATCGATTGGAACAAGTTTAAATGTTGAATATGATGAATGAAATGTAATGAATTTAAGTGAATTGGATTAAATTGGGTTTTGGCATGTTGTGTTGTTTGATTTCAATGTTTCTGCATTCCTACTGATAATCTCGCTCAAGCGAGAAGGATTCTCACTTAAGCGAGAATTCCCCTTGCACGATATTTGGTTTCTGGCCAATTCTCGCTTAGGCGAGAGTGGGTCTCGCTCAAGCGAGACGGCCCTGGCATTAGGGGCTGGCCATTGGAAGAATTTCGCTTAGGCGAGTGGGGCCTCGCCCAAGCGAGGGGGATGGGTTTTGCCACTGGACCATTTTCGCTTGAGCGAAAGGCCATTGAAGGTGGTTCTCGCCCAAGCAAATGAGTGTAGGTTTGGTTCTGGACAAATTTCGCTTACGCTCGCTGGCTCCGCCCAAACGAATCCTGTGGATCTCGCTCAAGCGAGATGGGGCTCGCTCGAGCGAGGTGGCCCCTGAAACTTCTTTCCTGCTTTTCACTCAGCTCATTCCATGTCTCGCCCAAGCGTCCAATTGGGACTCGCTTAAGCGAGTGTGGTCCTCGCTTGAACGAGGGGCGCCCTGATTCTCCAAATTGTCTTGTTTGAATTATTTTCCCTTTTCTTCCAATAAGTCATGATTTTGCATCATCTTACAAACACCTTGGGCACCATCTGTATTTATTATTTTGCAAGATGGTTGATCTCTTCAAACTCAATCACATATCATTAATTTAAATAAATTTTCTCCGCTGTTTTCGGTTAAGGATTCCTCATTCATAGTTTCTTTATCTACCTTCTCATATCTTCATATATGAGATAGGTCTCTGATAGACCCAGGGTATTAAATGATAGCTTCACCACTTTATTATATCATTAATTAATGCTATCTAAATCGTGAAAATTTTACCCCTATTTTCGGGGTGTCACATAAAACACATACCAGTGTGCATCTGAATGGAGTTTACCATAAAAAACTCTAGGTAAGTATTCTTTATATGCTATTTCCCTTCTTACTGCTAAGGTAGAAGTATTATCTGTTAAATTTGATAAGTTGGGAACAGGTACTTCTAATGTGGTGTGTGAGTTATGTGGTGTTACAAGTCATAGCATATCAAGTTGTTAGGTTAGACTATCCCAAGGTCACAAAGCCGAGATGCAACAAGTGGATGCTATAGGGAGCTATGGTGGAAATTTTGGGAATAACTATAGACAACAAGGACCACCAGGATTCCAATACCGACCTCCACCATTCCAAGGAAATCAAGGTAACTAGAATAATTTTAGGTCACAACAAGGACCCTATGCTCCACAGAAATCAAAATTGAAGTCCTTGATAGAGACATTTATGACCACACAAATTAAGCAACATGATGAATTCTCTAAGACAATCAAGAAATTGACTTCTAAGGTGGACTATCTTGCCACCCATAACAAAATGCTGGAGAACCAAATTGCTCAACAAGCCTCATCTTTAACAAGAATGCTAGGAACCTTTCCTGGAAAGCCCAAGGTGGGACCATCTAATCACACCATGGCTATCACACTTAGGAGTGGTACTAAGTATGATGGCCCGGTTGGCATGACTGAAAAGAAAGCTAAGGAGGACGTGAAAGTGGATGAGTTTCCATCTCATCCGGTGATTATGGAGGAGAAACCATGTGTGAAGAAGGAGAAGGTGAACCCTTGCCAGCCTCCCATTCCATTTCCTCAGCGCTTAGCCAAGGCCAAGTTGGACAAACAGTTTGGTAAGTTCCTTAAGGTTTTAAAAAAATTGTATATTAATATTCCTTTCACTGATGCTTTGCAGTAACTGCCTACTTATACGAAGTTCCTGAAGGATATTTTATCTAATAAGAGGAAGCTGAAGGAAGATGGTACAATAACACTTACTGAGGAGTGCAGTACATTGATCCAAAGAAAGCTACCACCCAAGCTTCAGGATCTAGGTGGTTTCTCTATTCCTTGTATGATTGGTGACATGGCTATTGATAGAGCATTATGTGATATAAGAGCTAGTGTTAGCCTAATGCCATTGTCTATTTTTAAAATATTAGGATTGGGTGAGTTGAAGCCTACTAAGATGTCTTTACAATTAGCTGATAGGTTTGTTAAATATCCTGTAGGCATTTTAGAAGATGTTCCTATTAAGGTAGGAACGTTTTTTCCCTTTCTAATTTTGTTGTTTTAGAAATGGATGAGGATTCCATGATCCCCATAATCCTAGGCAGGCCATTTTTGGCAACCACGGGTGTAGTTATAGATGTTAAAAATGGGAAGTTATCTCTAACTGTTGGAGACCAAAAGGTGGATTTTAATTTGAAAAATGCTTTGAAAAAACCTTTTAATGATGATGTTTATTGTAGTGTAGATTATGTTGACCAAGTGGTGAAGGGAGAAACTCTTCCTAATGACCCACTTGAATTTGTTTTTATGATTGAGCATGTAGGAACATCAAATTGCTTTGAAAGAGAATCCTCACTAAGACATGATACTGAAGTCATGTGTGAAAACATGGTGAGCCCCCAGGTGGAATTGAAGCCTTTACCAGCTTCACTGAGGTATGAATTTCTTGGCCCAAACTTTACATATCCTGTTATTGTGAGTGCTGAGTTGAATCCTATGGAAACTGAAAAACTCAGCTTAGGTTGTATAGGAAGGTTATTGGATATACTATGGATGACATTAAGGGGATTAGCCTTTCCTTTTGCATGCATAGGATAACTATAGAGGATGAGAGTAGGCCCATAGTAGAACCACTTAGGAGACTAAATCTGAAAATACAAGAAGTGGTTAAGAAAGAGATTTTAAAATTACTTGATACTAGAGTTATATACCCTATTGCTAGTAGCAAGTGGGTAAGTCTAGTTCATGTGATGCCTAAAAAAGGAGGGATAACTATTGTTAAAAATGAAAAATAGGAACTAATTTCTACTAGGATAGTTTCTGGGTGGCGCATATGCATTGACTAAAGAAAATTGAATAGCGCCACAAAGAAAGATCATTTCCCTCTTCATTTCATTAATCAGATGCTTGAGAGGCTTCTTAAGCACTCTTATTTCTGTTATTTGGATAGGTACTCAGGTTTTCATTAAATTCCCATCCATTCATCTGATCAAGAGAAAACTACCTTTGTAATGCACCTATGACTTTTCAAAGGTGAATGCAGACCATCTTTTCTGATTTGATTGAGAATGTGATGGAAGTTTTCATGGATGATTTTTCCGTGCATGGTTTGGATTTCAATAATTGCTTAACCAAATTGTGCCAAGTCTTGCAGCGTTGTGAAGAGACCAACTTAGTCTTAAACCGGGAGAAATGCCATTTCATGGTAAGGGAAGGCATAGTTCTTGGACACTTGATGTCTGAGAGAGAAATTGAAGTGGATAAGGCCAACGTGGAGGTTATTGAAAAATTGCCCCCACTTACTAATATGAAAGGCATTCGGAGTTTTCTTAGGCATGCCGGGTTTTACCGGTGGTTCATTAAAGACTTCAGCAAGATCACAAAGCCTTTGACGAATCTTTTGGGTAAGGATATGTCTTTTATTTTTGACTCATCTTATCTTGAGGCTTTTTACAGGATTAAATAGGATTTGATTTCTGCTCCTATTGTACAAGCCCCGAATTTGGAACTCCCATTTGAGTTGATGTGTGATGCTAGTGATCACGTAGTGGGGGTTGTTCTTGGGTAGCGGAAAGACAAGAAGCTCCATGTGATCCACTATGCTAGCTGTACACTTGATAAAGCTCGGGTAAACTATGCTGACCATTTATCCAGGTTATCATCTGAAAAAGATGAGATGGGTGATGTTGTTCCCATTAATGAATCTTTTCTGGATGAACAACTACTGAGTCTTAGTGTCCAACAAGTACCTTGGTATGCGAATTTTGTCAATTTTCTTGCATGTGGTATTTTTTCCCCTGACCTTGGTTTTTAGCAGAAAAAGAAGTTTTTTGCATATGTCAGGTACTATTTTTGGAATGAGTCTCTCCTTTTCAATCAATGTGTAGATGGGTTGATTAGGAGGTGTGTTCTGGAAGATGAAGTCCATGCCATCCTAGACCACTACCATTCTCTTTCTTGTGGAAGCCACATAAGCATATCCAAGACAGCCTCCAAAGTATTATAAGAGGGGTTCTCCTGGCCACACCTTTTTAAGGATGTATGTAAGTATGTCCTGACTTGTGATGCTTGCCAAAGAGCAGGTAATATAGGTAAGAGGCATGAAATGCCACTTAATAGCATTTTAGAGGTTGAGTTGTTTGATGTGTGGGGCATTGATTTTATGGGACCTTTTCCCTCTTCTTTCAGAAATCAGTTTATCTTGGTAGCAGTTGACTACGTGTCTAAATGGGTGGAAGCCATTGCTTCACCTTATTCGGATGCTAAGACTATTATTAAGCTTTCTAAAAAGATGATCTTTCCAAGGTTTGGGGTCCCTAAGTGCATAATTAGTGATGGAGGGTCTCATTTTATTAAGAAAGCTTTTCAGACCCTTTTGAAAAAGTATAAAGTGAGGTATAAGGTTGCTACACCTTATCACCCTTAAACTAGTGGCTAAGTTAAGGTATCTAATAGGGAGATCAAAAATATTCTTCAAAAGGTGGTTAATACGTCACATAAGGATTGGTTTATTAAATTAGACGATTCTTTATTAGCGTATCAAACCGCATATAAAACTTCCATTGGAACCACACCTTTAAACTAGTGTATGGGAAGCCTTGCCATTTACCTGTAGAGCTTGAATATAAGTCTTTTTGGGCAATTAAAATGCTTAATCTTGATCATGAGGCTGCAGGTAAACATAGATTATTAGAGCTGAATGAGCTTGAAGAGCTCTACTTGGATGCATATGAAAATGCTAGAATATATAAGGAGAATACCAAACGATGGCATGATCGTCACATCCTCTGGAGGTCTTTCAATCCAGGTGATATAGTTTTACTCTTCAAGTCTTGCTTGAATCTTTTCCTTAGTAAGCTAAGGTCCCGGTGGCCAGGACTATTTAAGGTAATAAAAGTCTTTCCCTTTGGAGCTGTTAAGTTATGGAGCGAGAAGTCTGGTCGTTTTAAGGTAAATGGACAGAGACTTAACCGTTACTTGACAGGTGAATCGATACAACAAGCTAGTGTTTTGGACTTGTTTGAGGTATTGGATCCTTAACTCCAATCGGTGCAACACGTTCGACTAAAGACGTTAAACTTAGCACTTGTGGAGAGGTAACCCCATAATTGTTTACATCTCTATGTTTTCTTTGAATGTTTCAATTAGTACAAAAGAAAGAAAAAAATCAAATAAAGAGAAAAACAAATAAACAAGAACTTGATGGTTTGCTATGTTGTGGAGTAAGGCATAAATTTGATTACCATGATGCATGTCTTGATTTGAATCATATGAATGTGTGCTAAACTTGGTGTTTCACATTAATTTTATGACATAAAATAGTGGCAACCACAGGCTATGGATTGTCACCATCGACTGTGTTTTGACCTAATAATTTTCATAAAATGTATAAGTGTTTTCTAGGTAAAAAACAGTGTCAACCACTGGCTGTGGTTATCCACCACTGGTAGTGGTTTGGCCCAGGCATTTTCCACTACAAACATAAAACTTTTAGGCATATCAAAGTGACAACCACTGGCAGTGGTTTCCCACCACTGGTCATGGTTAGGTCTAGGAAGTTCCCTTTGATGCATAAACAATTTTTGGCACCAAACAAAGGCAACCACTGGTTGTGGTTTATAACTACTGGCCGTGGTTGCCATCAGGCCTTGGTTCCAGGATGCGTTCAACACTTTTTGGCACAAACACAACTAACCACAGGTCGTGATTTACAGCCAATAGCTATGGTTCAGCCCAGCATAGGGAAATTCAACATTTTAAACCCCCCATGCACTTGTGCCTCCTTTATGTGTTACACTATTTTTTCCTCTTACTTTTCTCTTTTGAAAACACATTTTTGCATGGGTTGGTTATGAATTGAGTCTAGTGCACACCACATTGTATCTATTTGTCCATATATGACTAAATCTTTCTTAATAGATACCTTTGATATGTGACACCATTCTTATATCCCTTGCTATTTGTGATGTATGTAAAACTAAGATATTGGACTATATGCATCCTAACCTCTTTTTGTGTTTTGTTTAGTCCATTTCTTAGTATTTATATTAACATGTCATCTAAGGTGGCAATGAAAGCTCAAAATAAGAAAAGAAAAAAAGGGTCATTTTCCCTCTTCTTCTCCATGACAGGTACCAATTACGCTTTTATGTCTTTCACTCTGAATTAGACATTAAGGACAATGTCCGTCATTAGTTTGGGGTGGTGGGTACACAAAAGCTTAACTTTACTTTGTTCTTGTTGTTGTTTATGCTTTGTTTTTGTTTATGTTCTTGTTCATTTACATGATTGAGTTATGTCTTGTTTGTGTGTCATAGGATAGCATTGATTGCCTGATTGTAATTACTATTGTTTGTATGACGAATCATTTAGATCGGCTAAGTTTTGAACATAACTTGTTGGAATCTTGATAAAAAAATTTAATTAAAAATAAATATGATTGCTAGGTTGCCAGAAAAACCCATACTTCATGATGCTATGTTTTCTCTGATTTGGCTAATTACCATAGTGAGCTTTTGAGCCAAAAAGGTGTTCATATCATAAAAAATTTTAATTGCCCGTGTTTCCTTCTTTGAGTGATTCACACATCTTTAGGCATTCTAAAACTTGGCTCTTGACCAATTCAATATGGTTTGTGAATGCATGCTTTGGATGAAAAAGGCACATTAGGTTTTGTTTCGTTAAGCCTCAGAATTTGTGAAATGCATGATCCTCTAATTACCCCTTTTTGAGCCAGGAAATGTTATGTTATTCTTTCAAAAGCCTAAACACATAATGGTTTCTGATTTATATGTAGAAGAGGCAAAAAGGTAAGGCAAACTAAATGAGGTTTGAGAAATATTTGAAAAACAAAATCATGATAGTTTGGGGTCAGCAATGTAAAGAAAAGAAAGAAAATGATGTTTGTGGGGAAAAATAAGGAGTTGAATTCAAAATAAAAAAGGTATAGTGAATGAAATCAATGGTGAAATTAATTGAATCATACTCATTATAATATGAATATATAAGAGTTATTGAATTGAAGTTTGCCCTATGATATTGCTCTTCTTACAGAATTAAGCCTTTTGCATTTCCCTTTTCTTGGTTTCCATTCCCATGTTATGAATCCCTTGGCCCCGTTACAGCCATTTGAAAGACCTTTTGACCAATGCATGTTTTCATGATAACTGTAGAGTTTGTGGTCAATTGCCAAGCATATGGTAGTGTTTAGGATGCTGTGATCTGAGTTAATTGAAACACAAGCATATACACTGAGTGGAAAGTTAGAAAGACTGCCCTTAGTCAAATCTTAGTGAGCATGGTCTGATTGTTGGTTGGGTTCTATTCTGGAATTCTATGCGACCATTCAAAAACATAAAAAACAAAATAATTAAACATAAGATTCCTCAAGTTTCCTTAGGATTACTATTCTTGATTGTTTGTTTATATGAATACAATGATTGCTTGAGGATAAACAATATTTTTATTTGGGGTATTTTGATAAGTGTGCATGTTATCTTGTTTTTTAGTGTTTTAGATGGTAGTTTTTGTTTATTTTTGCCCTTATTCCTCTCGATTTCTTTGATTTTTAATTTCGTTCCATATGGACTACTCGGTTGTCTCTATTTTTGTAGGACTATTGATGTTGTAGGTTTATTTTGATAAGAAATGGCATCTTGGATGTAAGAAGAAGCCTTTGGGAACCTTAGTAGTGTGATTGGGCAAGGTTGGAACAAACCACTAGCAGTGGTTGCAAACCACTGGCAATGGTTGTCACAAGAATGAAGAAAATCAAGAGGATCAAGTGGAAAAGACAACCATTGGTCGTGGTTTCCCACCACTGGCCGTGGTTTCCCATCACTGGCCATGGTTGGTTTTGTTTACGTAAAGGCTCATCCAGCAGTGGCCACCACTGGCCGTGGTTGGCACTGTGGCAAATTAAATCAAGAGTCAGAGACAACCACTGGCCGTGGTTCCCCACCACTGGCCATGGTTGGTACTGTGGAAAACTCAATCAAGAGTCATAGATAACCACTGGCTGTGGTTGTCATCAGGTGCCATGATACATTGAATTTTGCATGATTTGGATCATCAGACCTTGAGCCACTGCCTGTGGTTTGACATCACTGGCCATGGTTACCCCCATGAAGCCCTGTTTCTTGATTTTTAGGATGCATATTGGGGGCAGTTGAGGAGAGTTCTGGACTGGATAGAGAAAGAAAGAGGACAAAAAAAGAGAATCGTAGAGGGTTTTGGAAGAGAAACACGAAGGATCTTGGCATCTAACATCGGGTTTTAGAAGATCAAAGGGATTTGAGTGAGAACTGGTTTTCTTTTCTTCTTCTACTCTTTCAAAGTTCATCTTGAGAGTTTTTGTATTTCTCTAAAAAAGGAGTTTATTATGGATTGTATCAAATTTAGCATGTGTAACTAATTTCAAATCTTGGGAGTTAGGGATTATGACATGATTATATATTGAATGACCTTTTATCCGTTCTGTTTTTTAATCTTGGTTTCTATTCAAGTTTTGTGCATGCTTAAAGCTTTTGTTGATTGAAAGATTAATCGTTGTTTTGCAACGCCTGAATTTGAACTTAGGGTTATGGATCATGAACACTTTGAGGTGAAATGAGATTTCACTATTCTTAATAAGTTCAAGAAATTAATCAAACGGTGTTCTTTATTAATTGAGCATGTTATCGTTGTTTTGAGAGGAAAACGTTAACGAATTTAGGAAATCTTGCCTTAGAACGTTAACTCATAAACAGGAGGTCTTAGGTAAATCAATATGTAATTCATTCACACACCTAAATCCTAAGAATTTAACGATCGTGCAATCTAACTTAAACCAAAAAGTTTTATTCTCTGTCGCAATTTTGCTGTAGCATTTAGTTTACTGTGTTGTTTTCCATTACTAACAAATTTTCTAAATAATTGAATTACTGTTAAAACCAATACTTGGGCACAATCCTTGTGGGAACGATCTTATTTATTATTTTGATAAACCGTATACTTATGGAATGACTATCATCTGTCAACCCCAAAATCAAAGATTAAGTGTGTTTGCCTCAAAATTCCATTGTTAGGACGTTTTACCCTGCACATGGTTCAGAAAAAATTCATAACTCCCTTATACAATCTTCAATTTGCAAAGCCTTGGTGTCAAATTCTCTGTAACAAACTTATCTATGTTTTTTGTGAAGACATCAAAGGCTAAATCCATCTATATTGGTACAGTTTAATAAATCCTTTGAACCCCTTGGCTGTTTCCTTTTAATGTTGGCTCTCTGTAGTACAATTTTCATATCTCCTTTATCCTGTGCTTAAATCGCTTCGTTCTTTTTGCTATAGATCCGTATAAGAAAATATACAATTGTTATGAGGGACATGAAATCAAATTCACAAAGGAGAGTTAATGGTGAATTTATTACCGAGACCCTATCTGATTTAGGAGCTTCTAGAGTATCCTGTCATAAATTGGGTATATCTCGAGCCACCAATCTCTGATTGTCATGTATGATATATTAATTTAAATAGAAAAAGAAGATCTACAACTTTTGTGTTGGAAGTTTTCCCTAATTCCCACCCCACAAATTAACCCATATTTATTTTTAACGCCCTTATTTTTTCGGTTCATAAAAATCTTGCACGTTTTGGTTTCTTGTCCGACAAGTTAATTTCCCGGCCACCCATTTTTCAACCACCTCACCACCTCTTGCCACCCATCTGGACAGGTGTCGTTGCCCTTCCCTTCCCTTCCACTCAGCTGCCCACCTCTCTTTCCATCCAATCAGATTTCATGCAACAATAGCTCACCATCCTATCACTAAAATTTATCATCATTTAATTCAACCATTCTATTCTAATTCTCTCCTTCCATTCATGACCAGACCAGGCAACTCTTCTCCCTTCCACTTCTCAAACTCCAGCCACAAACCCCTTCTTCCTTGGCCACCTCACGTCACCACCAAGTCCACTACAATCTTCTATTCTTAAGGCCAAAGCTTGCTACCACCATTTCCAACCATTTAAAAATGTCTACTCCCTCCTCGTTCCTCCTTTTTCATGGTTCAACCAACATCAAGATAGCCTTCCTCTTCTAATTTTCTTACATGCAATGGTCTCTAAAGGTTGATCTCTTTCCCTTGTGCAAGGAGTCCCAAAACCGCCAGCCATCCAAGCCAATTCAAGTTGCTTTAGGAACAGGAAGCTTAGGCAACGATTGGAAGGCGTTAAGAGCGTTCGGTGGAATTTTTGGTAAATCCACCATTTTTCTTTCTCTGGACAACGGAGGTATCATGAGTTAAAGGGGGTTTCTTCCTCATTTAGTTGTGTTTGTGGTTACTCTATAATATTACTTGCGTATTCGGGGAACTCCGTTTAAAATCTCATCGCGATCCAATGGTTAGATCTTTAACCACGAGGATTTTCATAACCGACTGTTAAAATTGCTAAGTTTTTAATTTAGTAAACATTTTAGAAATTGATTAAACGTAATTTGATGTCACGTGCTCGGAGGATTTTACCACGACCGGATAAGAAAACGAAAATTTAGAGATTTAGTGTTTTGGCGGGCCCCGCTTTATTTGATATGGTTATAATATTTAATTTTAAACCTCATGACGCTATTATGTAATTTATAATTTATTTTCTCGGTAAGCCTCACTAATAGGAATTTAATAGATCATTTAAGCATCGCTAGAGTTATTTGGAAATATCACGCACTTCGAGAAGATTTATCGATCGGACGACTAAAAGTGTTGTTTTACTAATTTATAAAAAGTGATATTGTCTTTTTTAAAGATAAAAAATAGTAAGTTAACTAAATGAATTGATTTTTTTTGAAGTTTTACTTATAAGAACTTCAAAATTTAATGACCAAGGCCCAAATAAAGTTTCATAAGTTAAGAAAAGAAGGAAAAAATGGAGTTTTAGTATTAGAAGTTATAAGAGAATTTTGTGACAATTTTAGTGACCACTTTTGTGACCACTTGGAGTAAAAAGAAATAATCACTTTAGAAATTTGAGAAAATGAAATAAATTTAGCAAAAGAAACTTGATTAGTAAATAAAATTTTGGAGTTAAATATTTTAATAGACTAAATAGGCTTAGAATAAAAAGAAATGACTAGCTAGAATCTAAATTGGAGTAAGGTTTTTGAGAAGGACTCTAATAAATCAATTAGGAAAAGAATTATTTACTTAAATGAATTAAGTCTAAAATTTGGAATTTCAATAAAAGGAAATGATGCTATGAGTTAGAAATTTAGCTAACCATTAAAAGTAGGAGAAAGAAATTAAAGGAAATTTTATACCTAGGAAAAATTAATTAGTTAACTAAAAAGATTTTGGTACACTAGATTTTAGACTTATACTAAAAAGAAATAGGACCTATCAATTAATTGGTGACTTTTGGGTGACTAAGCAATATTAGACTAAGTTATGACGCCTAAATTAAAGTGGTATCTAGGTCTTTAAATAGCAAATGAGCAACTATAAAGCAAATGAAATTTAATAGTTAAAAGAATACAGTTAAGGAAACAAACTAATTAATTTAGTCACTAAAGGAAGGAGTTACAGAACCTAGTAATTTCACATTCAAGAAAGATATTAGTAAATCATTGTTGGAACATAAAGGATTAATGGCCTATTTAGTGACCAAGAAAATGAATTATTTAATAACTAAGCCCACCTAAGTTGGAAAAATGAATTAACTAATCAGGTCACCTAACAATAAACTAAGAGTTCGTAACTGTACGCTAAGATATTGAATTACAAAACAAATTAATTCTACTCATTTAAATCACTAGGAATATAAGCGACTCTAAAATACCCAAGAAACCAATTACGTCACGAAATGACCAGATTAGAGGTATTCTTCGAAATGCTTAGGGACGACACAATGTATAATTAGCATGTTGATTTTAATACAAATAAGTGTATTTGTTACGTAACACTCATGAATGCTGACTAGAGTTAAATGATCGTTGGGATATTGTGGTATTACTAAATGATTGTTAACATAACATGTTAGTGAATATATGAACTTAAGTGAAATATCATCTTGCGTATGTTTTATTGATAAATATTGTATGTTAGGCTTGGAGGACTGAATTATAAAAGGTTCTGATTGAGATATGTGAATATGGAATGGTGGTATCGGCAGAGGTCCCAAAGTGATTGACTATGAAAGTGCACGAATGTGGATCTTAGTATGTGTGATGGCGTAGCGCCAAAATACCCTATGATTTCTGGAAATTGTGGAACCCCATTTCATTTCTAAAAGTCGGGGAAAGTTATTGAAAACTTTCACTAAGGAGAGGGAGAAATTAAACAACTTTTAGTAAAAGAAAAGTAACTGACATTAGAAATAAAATGGAGTCGTTAAGGGAACCCTGCCAAAAACCATCCAATAATAATTTTATAGTTGAGCCATGCATCATACCTGGAGGATAAGGGTGGATGTTTGAGTAACTCCCTAGAGCATACAGTGATGGGTACACTAAAGAAATAACCACGCCTCAACCCCCTAGGGGTAGTCTAAGGAGTATACCAGAGGCAAACCTCTAATGGCTCGGATTCGCACCTGATGCCGAACAGCCCGTGAGAAACTCTGATATACTTCGATGAGAGGCGACAATTTACTATGGCCGTTGAGTGCCCGTTCTGATAAGATATGTTTTGAATCCTTTATTAATAGGACTGTAAGTCCTTACCTTTTGTTAAAACAGAATGAGGCGAGTTCTAGTCACTCTAGTGGATAGGAGGATAAGGTGGGACTTGACTAATGATGTGTTGTGATTGATGAGGTTTCATGCATCATACCAGTTAATTATATTATAAAGACATGAAATCCATACATTGCATGATTATATTAAAATCATGACTACTTGTTACTTATTTGTGATTACGTAGGGGATAAAGGGAAATTAAGAATGGTCTGGTAGGACCAAGAGTGGTGAAATAACTTAGAGTATACATTAGGGACCCTAAAGAGAGTCAGAAAGGATAGGTTGTAATTGATTGAATTGTATGGGCGAGCGTCATAAATGTCACCTCCTGATTGTTGAGGAGGTAGAGACTCACCTTTACAGCTATTTATTCTAGATCCCCAGCTAGGTACATGTACCGTACGAGGAGAGCACTACGCCAAGATGACCAGGCAAGTCCCAGCTATCTGCCCATGATTCCTGAGGACGCTCGAGTTAATGTACCTTTGCCACCTCAACCAGAGGTAGAGAGACCCTATGACCAGGACGTAGAGGTCATAGAGAGTTTCATTAGATGATATGGCCACCCACCGCGTCCTTTGAGTGTGGAGGAGCTCGAGGAGTTGTCGGGTAGGGAGGTAGCCTTGGAGGCAGACCCCTTTAGCTTCCATCCCCTGCCCGTTCCACCTATGGTTCCACCCCCTATTCAGCAGGCAGAGGTTCCGGCCGTACCAGGACTAGTCAGAGTAGCACCAAGAGAGCCAACTCCGGAGTATATCCCCCTCCCCGTCGAGGAAGAGGAGGATCCAAAGGAGTTTTTGCTTGAAGATATACTGATGTATCTTGTAGATCATACTACACTACCTGCCTTACCTCCACAGCTTCCACCAGCCATTCCCCTTGCAGTTCAGGTAATAGGTGGATTAAAGGACATCCCGATTCGACAGAAGGTATTACTACTAACCTCGATGGAGAGGTATTTGGTTAGATGATAGTTGGATCAGTCTCCGCCATATTTACTAGAGCTACATGTATGGTGAGACAGAGGATTACCTGGAAATACCAGCTACAGACCAGGCTCTTTTGGTAGAGGCCTATGAGGCTTACGCCAGCCGTAGGCATCAGCTGGTCCGTCGGGTCAGCGACCTACCATCCAAGAGTTCCACTCCTTTAGTTCTATCTCAGCTAGCGACTACCTTCGACCCACCTGCATCTGTATGGTCAGACGATGAGTTTATGGGTAGAGATGAGTAGTTGTAGGGTTTACTTTATATGTATATTTTTTCCCCTATATTTTGCATAGGGTGCCTGCGTGCCCTTTTTTTTGCTTCAGTTGTATAGATCTGATAAGACCGCTGGATGTATATATAGTACCTTGTGTATATATGTTATGCTTTATTTCCACCATGTGTTATCATGTACAAAAAAAAACATCCATATTCTTCTTAAAACTTGTAGCCTCTGAGTTAACCGAGATAACTTAGTGGAAAAGGTTATCTTAGTTAACTAAGGGTGTTACAACTCACACGTGTCATTTTATGATTATTTGAGACCGATGTTGATGTAGGAGAATTGGTTATAATTAATGGGTACATGTTTATTTGGGCTGGACCTTTGACATTATGGGCCAAACATGAGAATTATGTTGAGAAACCAATGAAGGATAAAAATGCAAGGAGTGTGTAAAGGAAGGGGAAAGATATTGATGATGTTATTCCTCTTTCTCGTGGTCTCTCATTCTCTTCTCCTTGAAAGTGTATTCTCCCTTTTATGATACTTTTTGTCACACCCAAATTTTCAGGACCCAAATTCCAGTGTAATCCGGTTAATTAATCAATAAAAATGTGAGTAAATTTTTCACGTTTAAGGAAGTCCAAACCCTTCAACATTACATCAAGATTTGAATCCTGGAAAACCGAAGCGTGACATTTAAGCATGTGAAAATGGGATCGATAAATAAATCACCCTAATGTGTATACAAAATAATTGAGTTTGCAACGGAAAATAATATGTATACAGGGCACACACCTAGTCCCATATATGAAGATATGAGAAAAGACTCAAAAATAAGCAAAGAAATTAAGAAAACTGAGTTCTGGTTAACTCGTTTAAGCAGGGCACCTCTCGCTTGAGCGAGATCACTATCACTTGCTTGAGCGAGCCCAAAGTCGCCTGAGCAAGAAAGTATTAAGTATCAGACCCAAGCTCATGGTTGAACGAGCTATGCTCGCTTGAGTGAAAAACTTCCAGAACTATTTCTACATAATCTCGGCTGAGCGAGATGCCTCTCGCCTAATCGAAAAAGAGGAAGAATTGAATCAAACATTCTTGCTCAAGAAACACTAAACTTGGCCGAGCGAGATTTCAATAGAATTGAACCCTTTGGCCCTCACTCGAGTGAGGTTAAGCTCGCTTGAGTGAAAAACGGCCAGAAGCAACACATCTGATACTCGCCATTCTCGCTTGAGCGAGGATCTTCTTACTTGAGTGAGATTAGCAGTAAATGCACAAAAACTTGAAATTTTCAATCTACATGGCATACAAAAATGCATTTATCACCTATTTGGGCCAAGCCATTGATTTACATACATTTAATCATGCAATTAAGACTTGTTTTAATAATCCACACATCAATTTTTGATTTCAAAATCACCCAATGCATAAATGGCAACTTGTGCATATTTTGGCCCAACTAGCCATACTAATTTGCAATGAAGACTAATTTGACCATTACCATTTATTCATACAAGTCTTATACATGCATTATAGGTAATGGGAAACCTCAGCATAAGGTATTAGCCACTCCATAGGAATATGGCCTATCCACTTCCCTATATTCACACTTTTCAATATCTCAATTTTGTATGAATATCCAACAGACAATATAAATACTCATAATCCTTGAATAACATCATTCATTAATCAACATTGCATAAATCAAGGAACTACTCTACCCTAGATCTTCTCATTACGTTCAAAGGAATGCTTAATCCCCGCCTAGAATTCGTGAAAAAATAACTTTATTCGCTTATCCAGTTTGCGTTCTACTCTCTCTACTTTCTAAGTATACGTGGGCTTTCCCTACCCATGCCTCAACCCTTGGTCTGAATCTAAACTATAAAGCAAATTTGAATTCATCCTGAACGTATAAGCTTTGGCAAGTCAATCAGAAAGCTAATGAGAAAGAGGCATTTTTCGCGAAAGAAGCGTAGAATTCTTCAATAGTCAACCATCCATGTCAAGGTCATAACCAAAAATTAGCCTTTCGACAACAGGAAATAATTTTCACACATGACCCATCAAAATACACATTACATCTATTCTAATACATATTGAGCATATATCTACATCATATGCTATAACAAAATTTGTCTACCGGCCAAGACATTCATATACCACTAATTTACCTTCTCCACCAAAACATGTGCACTTTCAAAATATACGTATCACACCCCATATATATCCTACATCATAATGCTAAAAATAAACAACATGGGAGAATAAGTTATACATTCCAAGTGATGAATATGAATACATTTATGATTATGCGCATATGTATATGTATCAACATGTAGGCTTTGCATTAATTTATTCACTACTACAATGAAACTATCATTTCCTCAACACATGTTCATATCATGGTCATCAACCAAACCCTTAGGAAAGCATAATTACACACACACATTTATACCCCGCATCATATTGGGCTATCAAATATAACATCATGATACACAAAGTATTTTCTTTGTATTCATATTTTATATGTTGTCTGTAGGTCTTCTTTCACCCATCTCAACCATCATCATAATTCATCACCTTTTAGGATATCTCCATGTTATATACAAATGATTCTAGGCTAATTAATGTAGGAGTTTCTTCAAGTTCCTTAAGAGAAAGGTGGATCTTGGCTCTTTTCCTTGTTCTTCCTTCAAGCCAAGGTTGAATTCCTTCTTTCAATGTTCAATCAAAACAAAAACAAAGGGAAAACACTAAGGAGTTAGATGAAATTTGGGTGGAAGGAAAGAGAGAAAGTGAAGGGGTTTGGACAAGATGAAAGGAATAGAATGGAGGAATGGAAGGTAAAGGTGGGAGGCCACTTCTAAAGGAAGATAACTCCCTAATTCTCTCCACCAAGAGGGAGAGGATCCTCTTGGATAATAGCTTGCTCTAGAGACTCAATCCTAGAGAGAAGGAAGAGCTTCTCACTCTAGAAAATTTACACTTAAGGGTGAAAAATCTCAAATGATCATTATTGTGTGAAATTACAAAGGAGAGCTCCCTTATATAGCCTCTCTATAATTCAGCCAAGGGATGGAGAAATGGGCTTGGATGATGTATCCAAGGCCCAATAGTACAAAAAGGAGAGAACATGGCCTATACATGGCCCAAAGTGAAAGTACATCGCCCTAAAGTGGCCTGATTTACCTAGCAAGGTCCAAATAAAACCTAAATGTCTAGAGAATCTAATTATGACTTATGTTACAATATGAAAGCAAGTAGATCCTCATGGTGTCTCCCTTGGGCTTGGGCCCACTAAGCAAAGAGAGGAAGGATGACAAGGCTTTGTGGATGCTCTCTTTAGCTTTCTTGGACTTAGCCCTTGTGAAGGGACCCTTGTAAGCCTCTAGCCCTTTGTCTAAGATAGAGTGAGGGTCCTCCCTTAGTGTGTCCTCATTATGCTCCCCCTCTTTGAAAGGATTTGTCCTCAAATCTAAGGCATCATCATCTTCATCTAAGTTAAAAGGAGATAAGTCAGACACATTAAATGAAGCACTCACACCATAATCTCCCTATAAATCAAGGACATAGGCATTATTATTCACTTTCTTTATTATTTAGAAAGGGCCATCTCCTTTAGGGTCGCATTTGGATTTTCTCAAGTTTGGAAATCTTTCTTTTCTAAGATGTAGCCAAACCCAATCTCCAACCTCAAAGGTAACTTCCTTTCTTTTCTTATTAGCACAACGAGCATAGTGTTCATTTTTAGTTTGTATTTGGTTTTTAACCTTCTCATGAAAATCTTTAATAAACTTGGCCTTTGCCTCTCCATCCATGTGAAAGACAAAGTTAGAAACATCAATGGACAAAAGGTCCAAAGGTGTGAAAGGGTTAAAACCATATACAACTTCAAAAGGACTATGCTTAGTTGTTGAGTGTTGTACCCTATTATAGGCAAATTCAATGTGGGGTAAACACTCATTCCAAGATTTAATATTTTTATGCACTAAGACCCTAAGAAGTTGAGAAAGGGTCCTGTTTACTACCTCAGTTTAGCCATCCGTTTGAGGATGACGGGTGGTAGAAAAGAGAAGCTTTGTTCCTAGCCTTGACCAAAGAGTTTTCCAAAAATGGCTTAGGAATTTAGTGTCCCTATCAGAAATGATAGTTTTAGGAATACCATGAAGTCTTACAATTTCTCTAAAGAAGAGTTTAGCAATACGTTATGACAAAGGATGAAGTGAGCTATCTTACTAAACCTATCCACCACTATAAAGATAGAATGCATTCCCCTTTGGGTCTTAGGCAAGCCCAACACAAAACCTATAGATATATCAATCCAAGGTGCACTAGGTGTAGGCAAAGGATTATACAAACCACTAGGTAAAAGTTTAGATTTAGCTTTTCGACATACAATACACCTAGCACAATGTTTTTGAACATCTTTCTTCATTTTTGGCCAATAGAAGTGTTCATGTAGAATAGACAAAGTTTTATCTCTTCCAAAGTGGCCCATTAAGCCTCCCTTATGGCTTTCTCTTAATAAAAGATCTCTTAAAGAGTTCCTAGGAATGCAAAGTCTATTGGCTTTAAAGAGATAGCTATCTAGAATGTAGAAGCCTTTATGAGATGATGAAGTGGAAGATGAGTTAAAAATGTTTGAGAAGTCAAGGTCACTTGGATACAAAGTCTTAATCTCATCTAGTCCAATAACTTTGGCTCCAAGAGAGGCTATTAAAGAGTTCCTCCTTGATAAAGCATCAACCACAGTATTAGATTTTCCATATTTTTACTTGATGACATATGGAAATTGTTCCAAGTACTCAACATACTTAGCATATCTTTTGTTTAACTTATGTTGCCCCTTAATGAATTTTAGTGATTAGTGAACTATGTATAACAAACTTTTTTGGGATCAAGTAGTGTTTCCAAGTTTGACGGGCTCTAATTAATGCATAGAATTCTTTGTCATATGTGGGATAGTTAAGAGTTACCCCATTAAGCTTTTGACTAAAGAAAGCAATGGCGTGACCTTCTACAATAGAACGGCTCCTATTCCCACATTTAAAGCATCACACTTAAGCTCAAAGGTTTTTGAAAATTTTGGAAGTGCCAAAATTAGAGCATGAGTGAGCTTCTCCTTGAGATCTAGAAAGGCTTTCTCTTGCCTTGGCCCCCATACAAAAGGAACATTCTTTTTCACCAACTCATTTAGAGGGGAGGCCAAAGTAGAGAAATCTTTCACAAATCTCCTATAGAAACTTGTTATACCATGAAAACTTCTTACTTCACTTACATTTTTAGGTGTTGGCCAATCTTGGATTGCCTTCACCTTGGAGTGATCTACCTCAACACCCTTAGAACTAACTACAAATCTAAGGAATACAATGCTATCTATTCCAAAAGAACATTTTTCAAAATTTGCATATAGATTATTTGTTCTTAAAGTAAGCATAACTTGTTTGAGATGGTTTAGATGAGAGGTCATGGTCTTTGAGTAAATTAAAATGTCATCAAAGTAGACCACAACAAAATGCCTTATAAATTCCCTTAAAACATGATTCATGAGTCTTAGGAAAGTACTTGGTGCATTAGTCAAGCCAAAAGGCATAACTAACCACTCCTATAGTCCAAGTTTGGTTTTAAAAATGGCTTTCCATTCATCTTCTTCTTTGATTCTTATTTGGTGATAGCCACTTTTAAGATCAATCTTGGAAAATATAGTAGAACCACTAAGCTCATAAAGCATATCATCAAGTCTAAGTATTGGATGCCTATACTTGATGGTTATGTTGTTTATGGCTCTACAATCTGTACACATTCTCCATAAACCATCTTTTTTGGAACTAGTAAAACGGGTAAAGCACAAGGGCTTAAACTCTCTCTAATCCAACCATTAGATAGTAGTTCATTCACTTGGTTCTCTATTTTTAGGCTTTCCCTAGGGTTGCACCTATATGCAGGTCTATTTGGAAGACTAGCACCAGGGATTAAGTCTATTTGGTGCTCAATGCCCCTAATAGGAGGTAAGCCTTTTGGGATATCCTTTAGGAAGAGATCTTTAAATTCACTTAGTATGTTTTGAATCCCTTTGGTCAAAGGAGGAGGGGAAGAGCCCATTGAGAACAAGGAAGTGCTAGGGATGTCTTTTACATCCATGATCAAGAAAATTTTTTGTGAAAACATTGCATGTTTCACATCATGTTTATTGGCCAAGAAGTTGGCTCTAGAGTCATCATAGATGACAACTCCCTTTCCTTTATCCTCTTTTTTGTTTTTCTTATTTTTTCTAGATGATTTGAGGAAGAAGATCCTAACTCTCTATCTCTTTTAAGTTTTATTTGTAGTTGAACTTTAGCTACTTGTTGTGGAGTTAGGGGGTGTAAAACTATCTTCTTACCATCTAATTTGAAGGTGAGGGTGTTAGTGAACCCCTCATGGATGACCTTCCTATCGAATTGCCAAGGTCTTCCTAAAAGGACGTGAGTTACCTCTATAGGTACTATATCACAATTGACTTTATCATTATATGTGCCTATGGTGAAGTTGATTAAGACTTGCGTATTAACTAATATTTCCCCCTTTTCATTAGGCCATTGCAACCTATAAGGTCTACGGTGATCTATTAGCTCTAAGCCCGTCTTATTTACTAATCTTTAGCTCACTATATTCACACAACTCCCACTAGCCACAATGAGAGAACATAGTTTGTCATTTATATAACATCTTGTATAAAAGATGTTCTCTCTTTGTGTAGTGTCATCTAGCTTAACATGACTACCAAGAAATCTTCTAATCATGTAAAGCTCACCATCATCCCCTAAAATATGCTCACTATCATAGGAATCACTACTTGAGTCATCACTTGAAGAGTGGGAATCAGAATTAGACTCTAATTAACTTGAGTAAGTTCTATTAGTTTTCAAAATCATTGTTCTTTTTGTTGGACATTCGGAAGCAATGTGACCTCTACCAGGACATTTAAAACATTTAATGGTAGATGATCTAGAGGATTGTGGTTTAGATGTGGATTCATGCTTATCTTTTTGGTGCCTAAAGACTTTACCATTGTTATGCAACTCACTTTGTAAATTGGAAGAAGAAGTGCCTACTTCTTTCTCCCTAGGGTTTCTCTCAAACCTACCCTTATTCTCTTGACCTACCCACTTAGACTTGTAGGTTTTATTCTCCCTACTATAGGATTCTCTCTCTTTATATTGGTTCTATACCTTAGTGCATTGGTGTAGTAACTCTTCTATATCTACATGAGGAAGGAGTTCTACCCTATTTTTGATGTTCCTATTGAGGCCATGTAAGAACCTATGCATTAGGGTTTCTTCATCTTCTTCTAGATTGGCCCTAATCATGGCTATCTCTAAGGCTTTGTAGTAGTCTTCTACACTTTTTGAGCCTTGGGTGAGTCTATTTAGCTTTACTAATAGCTCCTCTCTATAATAGTTAGGAACATATCTTTTCCTTAAAAGGAATTTTAAGTTTACCTAATCATCTACGGGTGGGAAATCATCTCTTTTCCTCTCCTTACATATTTAAGTCCACCACAATAAGGCATAATTTTGGAATGAAAGAGTTGCAATCCTAACTTTCTTTACTTCTTTTATTTGATGAGAATTAAATAATTGCTCAACTCTCATCTCCCATTCTAGATAAGCTTCAACATCACTCTTGCCATTAAATAGGGTATTTCAAGCTTTACTTCTCTTAAGCCTATGTCTTCTCTTTTATGTTCATGATGTCTTCTATGTCTAGGCTCATCATCACTATCACTATTGTTATGTCTTTGATTTCTTTGATTTCTATGTCTAGTTCTAGGGTTTTCATTATGCTCTAGGTTATTTAACCTATTGTTGATGTTATTCAAACTTTCCATTATATTATGAAGCATAGATTTGTTTTCCCTATCACTAGAAGGCATCTTTTAAGGTTGTCAAAGAAATTTGAGACAATGGAAACAAAGTTGTAAACAATCTAGTCAAGGATGCTTGATGCAATGCAAGTATTAGAAAACACACAACAATCCTAAAATACAAGTACTAGGTTTCTTTCCTAAGGGGAAACAAGGAACCTAAGTTGTCTTGTACTAGGTTGTATTCTAGGATGTAGTACTACGATTAGTTATGCAAGACCTAGGTTGTCTTTACCTATGTTTCTTATGATGCTTTTAGGTTGTAACTAATCAAGCAACTAACCCTAAACAAGGCTAACTAAATTCGGTTACTATGTAGTTATCCTAGCCAAATTAGTTCAACAAACTAACAAACACCTAACAAACCCTAACTAGAATTAGTTATTTAGTTATGGAAGTTGTAACTGAGTCTAACAACCCTAACTAACAACTAACTTCGGTTATAGGTTGGTTATTACAACTAACTAATTCGGTTACAATTAGTTATGATAACTAGAATTAGTTCTAACTACTAACTAATTAACCAACTTAGTTAAGACAAGCAACTAACTAACAAATTTAGTTAAGACCAACAACTAACTAACTACTTCTAGTTTTAACCAACTAACTAATTAATAAACACTCAAATGCATATGCTACTACAAGCTAGCCGAAATTACTTAGAGTAAAAATTAAGTGTCCAAAGTCCAAAGTCCAATGGGTGTCCAAAATACAAGACAAAACCTACTACACAAAACCTAAGAATTCACAAATTTTCCTAAATGTCTAATGTTACAAAGCTTTTGCTTCCTGTACAAGGTCTTCACTTGAATTTGTAGAAGCTTCCCCTCACCTACAAAATAATACCAACACAAAAACTCCAACAAAATTTAGGTTATCAAAAGACAAGACAAAAATTTTAAACCTCTCAAGTGTATCTCTCAAGTGTCCTCTCTCAATCCTTACCCTTGCTCTTTAGTCTCACGTCTACCAAAGCAATTGAACTCTTACCTCAAGTATCCTTAAGCTGCTACCCTCAATGGTATAGAGAAGGGAATTATCAAAGGAATTATGAAAGGAAGACAACTCAAAGACAAAACTTAAGAAGGAATAAAAGACAAACTAAAAATGTTTAAGAAGGAAAAGCTACTCAAATGGAAATATTTTTGGATTTTTGATTATGACAAGACCAAAGCAAGAAAAGCTCAAAAGAGTAAAAGCTACACTAGGATGACTCGGATTTTAACAATTATAGATAAAACAAGACAAGCAAGTAAAATAATATGCAAGAAACAAAGGAAGGACTTAAGCCTAGAACTCTAGAGTTGCACAATTAAGCAAGCAAGTGTAATTGAACAAGTGTAAGGTATCAACTAGCAAATGTCTTTAGGGTTTCAAAATTAAACTTGGTTTGATGCTCAAACTTCACAAATCTTGCTAAAGAGGTCTATTTTCTACATTTTTCTTTTTACACCCTTTTGAATTTGATTTGTAGGGTTTTTGCTTTTCTTTTTCTTTTGTACTTTTTCTCTTTTCTTTTATCTTTTGACTCTTGTTTTTGTAATGTACTTTTCCAAGTTTTAATTCCAAAACTGAAACCCACACTAGTTTTACAAGTTCAATGTTCACTCTTTTGCTTAAGGGAAAATGCAACCTACTTCCACTAAGATGAATGGAAAGCTTATGATTCTTTTGTGACAAAATTTTCTTTTATGCAAGGAATATATGAAAACCGAATTAAAGATGAACCTAATAGTGCATTCAAAATAAAATTAAACCTAGATGTAAAGCTAAGAATAGATTTCTAACACACCTAATGATGAGCTAACTTTGGAGAGCCTAAAATCAAGGTCTCCTAACACAAGGATTTGGAACCTTTAGAAGAGTTCCTAATGATGATTAGGCAACTCCCAACATGGTTTATACTTGCTAAGGTTGGCTCAAAGAAAAATTTACTAGAACAAGGAAAAGGTTCCAAAAATGGCACAACACACCTACTTGGAACTAATAACTTGAAAACCGAATTAACTATGTGCCAAATCTAAATTTTTAGAAATCCTAAACAAGAACAAGATCATACAAGACCGAAAATGAAAGAACAATATGCCAAAATTAAAAGAAAAGAAGAACTAACACAAAAATTCACAACAACACCAACTTTTTATGGGTTTTCTACTATATCATGGCATCAATAAGACAATTATATGAAACAAAATTGCCCAACCAACCAGCAAATAAAACTCAAAACCAAATGCTAAAGGAAGAAGAAGTAAGAAAAGAACCTCCTAGGCTCAAGTGATACCAAATGATGTAGGAGTTTCTTCAAGCTCCTTAAGAGAAAGGTGGATCTTGGCTCCTTTCCTTGTTCTTCCTTTAAGCCAAGGTTGAATTCCTTCTTTCAATGTTGAACTGAAACAAAAACAAAATGAAAACATTAAGGAGTTGGATGAAATTTGGGTGGAAGGGAAGAGAGAAAGTGAAGGGGTTTGGACAAGATGGAAGGAATGGAATAGAGGAATGGAAGGTGAAGGTGGGAGGCCATTTCCAAGAGAAGATAACTCCCTAATTCTTGCCACCAAGAGGGAGAGGATCCTCTTGGATAAGAGCTTGCTCTAGAGACACAATCCTAGAGAGAAGAAGGAGGTTCTCACTCTAGAAAATTTGCACTCAAGGGTGAAAAATCTCAAATGATCATTATTGTTTGAAATTACAAAGGAGAGCTCCCTTATATAGCCTTTCTAGAACTCAGCCAAGGGATGGAGAAATGGGCTTGGATGATGGATGCAAGGCCCAATAGTACAAAAAGGAGAGAACATGGCCCAAAGTGAAAGTACATGGTCCTAAAGTAGCCCAATTTACTTAGCAAGGTCCAAATAAAACCTAAATGTCTAGAGAATCTAATTATGACTTATGTTACAATATGAAAGCAAGTAGATCCTCATGGTGTCTCCCTTGGGCTTGGGCCCACTAAGCAAAGAGAGGAAGGATGACAAGGCTTTGTGGATGCTCTCTTTAGCTATCTTGGACTTAGCCCTTGTGAGGGGACCCTTGTAAGCCTTTAGCCCTTTGTATAAGATAGAGTGAGGGTCCTCCCTTAGTGTGTCCTCATTACTAATGCACATGCATAACGGAATTAATATCAATCATGGATCCGACTATGGGAATATAAACCCCAATTTATGGGTTCAAGCTTGAATATGTAACCATACCCCTACTGCAGTAGTAAAATATGTACACTTATCTCTTAATTTGTATGCATAACACCATATTTTACTGGTACCTAACCACATCGCCCATCTTGCAACATCGGTGATTTTCACCATGACCGCAGTAAACAACATAAACAATATAAAGATGTTACGGGCCAACCATGAATCATAACATGGCAGCTGTAATCCAAAGGACCACCAGGAATACTTGCTCCTCAAAGAGCCACCTCTACAGGGTCAACCACATGCAGCTCCGTAGCAAAGAATGGGCAACTTTGTGACTTACACACTAAGTCACTAGGGTAATATCAATAATGCTTGTGCACAGAGCCACCCTCCCACTGGGCCAACTGGAGGAACCCCTAACATTTCCTTACCGGAAGCTATGCAATTTGCCATAGATGCAATGCAAATGCAAATGCAAATCATATGCATTCTCACACTATGCACCATATCATGCCACTCATAAATCATCACCATTATCAACATTACCATACCATTCATAGTGAATTTAATTAGCATTAGTTATTGCCATTGTTCTAAGTTTATAATGTGGCATTCATATCATTTTCCATCAACACAATTTCATCTCATACATACAAGTATACACATGCATCAACCATAATGGCATCACAATCATCAATAACATTCGTCAATCTTTCATCAATATTTCAAGCTATGCTCAACACTTTTATTTATACTTATTCAACATCAACAATCATCATTTAACATTGGTGGTGGATATAAATACCTTTTTAATATTTCAAGGCACAAGATTGCCAACAATAACATCACCACCAAGCATACCATCAATATCCGAAATGCATACCACACATTCCCAAGCACATATGACATCTTAATGTACAACATCAAATTTATTAACACAAAATAGGCTAGGAAAACATGTGCAATGTCATATATGACAATCAACTATTATCCATTTCATGCATTTAGAATATAAAACTCTTTTCCTACCTCAAGAGAAGTAATCCGAGCGATTACATGTTCCCGCCTCGTCGTTCGGAATAGATCCTACATTACACAATGTACCACACATTACTTTCTACTTTAACCCACCAAGATTTACATATTCTATATTTAATACTCGGTGCTTATATCATTATTGCTACAAAACCATTTTCCTTTTCATTTATTTCACCACAACCACTATGGTTTTTGTGTTCAAGTTTCTTACTAAGCATTTATAGCTTCACCCGTCAATGGGTTCTCATACCAATTGCCATTAATCACCACTAATGGCCATCTACATCATTAATGTTATCTACCATCATCAATATCATCTCTCATTATTAATAAACATTCTTGCAACACATTTAATGACACCTGCACTTTCAATATCATTTATTTCCTTTCAAAATCAATTCTCAAACCAACATTTAATGTTTTCCCTAATTTCTAGGGTTAGGGTTTCACTAAAAACCCCACAACCATCATAAATAATCATTATTTCCTACTATTAACCATTACATTTTCGTGTACCACCGTTAATGTACATAAAAGCTTGCATTTAATACACCCCACCTTAGGGTTCCCATATTTAATGCTCTCCTTCAATACCCACATGCATTTAATCACTCACCCAATATTAATAACCCAAAACCTAGGGCATAAGCTCATTAGAAATAGAGAAGAACTTACCTCAAGCCAAGAAAAGATTGAGCTTCAAGAGAGAGGAAAAACATGAAAATGTAATAGAAGAGGAGATGGGAGTTTCCAATCATAAGCTTTTCCTTCAAGCCCAATGAAAACAAAAATGGAGGAAGGAGAAGAACATACCACCACTTTCTAGGTTTTTAGAGGAAGAAGAATGAAGAAGAAATGAAAGTGAAGAGGAAATGAGAAGAGAGTGAATATTTGCCTTTGGGAATTTAGAAACCAACGTGAATCATAAGGGAGAAAGGAGAGTTTTGTTTTAACCTTAATTCCTTCATTAAAACTTTACCACTTTATAACAAACAGGATCTCCGTTTGGGCCCAATACTTTATCAAAAAATTATTCCAAATATATATTCGGATTCACAATAATATTATTAACAGCCCTAACCAACAGTACCTCAATCAGAGATACTTGGTCTGACACCTATATTTTAACCGGGTACAATTTCAATATATTTAGCTTTAATAAATTATGAATAATCATAATAAATCCCAATTTATTTACTCAACATTTTTGGGACATTAATCAACCATATATAATTATTTAATATTTATTCCTCTCAATTAAGAATTTATATAAAATATTTGATGTTACAATCCACCACACCTAAAAGGAAATTTCATCCTCGAAATTTAACATGCCAGATTCAAACGCTTTCGGATATCGCTTCTAAATATCATCTTCACGTTCCCACGTGAGAGTCTCCATATTACTATGTTTCCATGCTACCTTCACCAAAGATACCAACTTGTTCTGCAACCTCTTCACGGAATGCTCAACAATACAAACAGAAACATGAGGGATAGATAGATCATCTCGCACATCAACTTCATCAACTAGAATCACATGCGAGGGATCAGGAATATACTTCCTCAACTATGACCATGAAATACATTGTGCAGATTCATAAGATGTAGAAGGAGTGCAATCCGATAAGCAACATCACCGATCCTTTTAAGGATTTCATAGGTCCAATAAACTTAGGACTTAATTTTCTACTCTTCAATGCTCTACCAATTCCTTTTTTACACGAGACTTTCAAAAATACATGATCACCCACTTGAAACTCAAGTGGTTTATGCATCTTATCATAATGGCTTTTTTGTCGGTTTTGAGTAATCTTCATATTCTCTTTACCTTTCTAATTTGTTCAGTTGTTTCTTGAACAATCTCTGGCCCTAAAGCCAAATTCTCACCAGTTTCTAACCACCATAGAGGCATTCTACATCTTCTGCCATAAAGTGCCTCATAAAGAGTCATACTACTGTGGTAACTGTTGTTGTACGTAAATTTAATCAATAGAAGAAATCTCTCCCAACAACCACCATACTCAAGAACACAAGCCCATATCAAATCTTTAAGGCTTTGGATAGTCCTCTCGGATTGTCCATCTGATGTAGGATCTTCTTCTAATTTCTTGAAGAAGGGTGGATATAGGGATCTTCTCTTCTTCTAACCTTCTTAAGCCTTGAATGGAAGAATCTTGCCCTTGGAAAACCGAATTAGAAATGAGAAAGAAGACTAAAAACTACACGAAATTGGAAGGTAAAAGAGAAAGGAAAGGGTGGAAATGGAAGGAAGGAAGGAGGAAGGAGGATGGAAGATGGAATGGAGGAGGTGAATGGAAGGCCACTCTTAGAAGGAGATAACTTCTCTAAACCACCACCAAGAGGGAGGAAACCCCTTGGATGAGAGCTTGCTAGAGCTCACTCTAACCTAGAGAGAAGGGAGAGCTTTTCTCACTAAAAACTCACTTTGAAAGTGTGAAATCTCAAATGGCATTAATTGTGTGTAAAATACAAAGGGAGAGCTCTTTGTATAGAGCTTAGAGAATTTGGCCAAGTGACTCCTAAATGGGCCTCTCCATGATGCCTAGGCCCAATAGTGCTAATGGAGAAGGGTATGGCCTATACATGGCCCAAGGTGAGAGTACAAGGCCTAAAAGTGGCCCATTTGACCTTACAAGGCCCAAATAGAATCTATAAGCCTAGAGAACCTAACTAAGAAGTATATTACAAGTAAAGTATGAATAGATCCTCAAGAAGTCTTCATTGGGCTTGGGCTCACTCAAGGAGAGGAAGGAGGATAAGGCCTGATAGATGCTCTCTTTGGCCTTTTTGGTCTTGGCCCATGTGAGAGGACCTTTGTAAGCTTCAAGTCCTTTCTCTAGGGTAGTGTGAGGGTCCTCCCTTTATGTGTCCTCATTATGCTCCCCCTTTTTGAAAGGATTTATCCTCAAATCTAAAGAATCATCCTCTTCATCTAAATCAAATGGAGACAAGTCTGAAATATTGAAGGAAGCACTCACACCATAATCTCCTAGCAAATCAAGGACATAAGCATTATTATTCATTTTCTTTATGATTTGGAAAGGCTCATCACCTCTAGGGTCGAGTTTAGATTTTTGCAAGTTTGGAAATCTTTCTTTTCAAAGGTGTAACCAAACCCAATCTCCAACCTCAAAGGTTGTATCCTTTCGTCTCTTGTTGGCACAACGAGCATAGTGTTCACTTTCAGTTTGAATTTAGTTTTTCACCTTCTCATGAAAAGCTTTGATAAATTTGGCCTTTGACTCTCCATCCATATAAAGAATAGACTCAGAAACCTCAATAGGCAAAAGGTCCAAAGGAGTGAGAGGGTTAAAACCATAGACAACCTCAAATGGACTATTCTTGGTTGTGGAGTATTGTACCCTATTATATGCAAACTCAATGTGGGGCAAACACTCATCCCAAGAATTAACATTTTTAAGCACTAAGACCCTAAGAAGTTGAGAAAGGGTCCTGTTTACTACCTCTGTTTGTCCATCTGTTTGAGGATGACAAGTGGTGGAAAAGAGAAGCTTCGTTCCTAACCTTGACCAAAGAGTTTTCGAAAAATGGCTTAGGAATTTGGTGTCTCTATTAGAAATTATGGTTTTAGGAACACCATGAAATCTTACAATCTCTTTGAAAAAGAGTTTAGCAATATGACTAGCATCATCTACCTTGTGACAAGGGATGTAGTGAGCCATCTTACTAAACCTATCCACAACCACAAAGATAGAATCCATTCCCCTTTAGGTCTTAGGCAATCCCAACACAAAATCCATAGATATATCAATCCAAGTGGGTATTGGTAAAGAAGTATATAAACCACTAGGCGAAAGTTTTGATTTTGCTTTTCTACACATAATACACCTAGCACAATGTTTTTGAACATCTTTTTTCATTTTTGGACAATAGAAGTGTTCATGTAATATGGATAATGTTTTATCTCTTCCATAATGGCCCATTAAGCCTCCCTCATGGCTCTCTTTAAGTAAAAGATCTCTTAAAGAACTTCTAGGAATACAAAGTCTATTGGCTTTAAAGAGATAACCATCTAAAATATAGAAGCATTTATGAGATGAAGAAGTGGAAGATGAGTTAAAGATGTTGGAAAAATCAAGGTCACTCAGATACAAAGACCTAATCTTATCAAGCCCAATAACTTTGGCTCCTAGGGAGGTAAGTAAATAGTGCCTCCTAGATAAAGCATCAGCCATAGTATTGGATTTTCCATTCTTATACTTGATGACATAGGGAAATTGTTCCAAGTACTCAACCCACTTAGCATGCCTTTTATTTAACTTATGTTGCCTTTTAATGAATTTGAGGGATTGGTGATCACTATGTATGACAAACTCTTTGGGAATCAAGTAGTGTTCCCAAGTTTGTAGGGCTCTAATTAAGGCATAAAATTATTTATCATATGTTGGGTAGTTGATGGCTGTCCCATTAATCTTTTCACTGATAAAAGCAATGGGGTGTCCTTCTTGTAATAACACAACTCCTATACCCACATTTGATGCATCACATTCAAGCTCAAATGTTTTGGAAAAATTTGTAAGTGAAAAAATTGGAGCATGAGTGAGGTGATCTTTGAGATCTAGAAAGGATTTTTCTTGCCTTGCCCCCTATACAAAAGGAACGTTTTTTCACCAACTCATTTAAAGAGAAGGCTAAGGTGGAAAAATCTTTCACAAATCTCTTATAAAAGCTTGTGAGACCATGAAAACTTCTTACGTCACTCATATTTTTAGGTGTTGGCCAATCTTGGATGGCCTTAACCTTTGAGTGACCTACCTCTACACCCTTTGAACTTACTACAAATCCAAGAAAGACAATGTTATCCATGCTAAAAGAACATTTTTTAAGGTTTACATAAAGATTGTTTGTTCTTAAGGCAAGCATAACTTGTCTAAGATGGTTTAGATGAGAGGTCATGGTCTTTGAATATATTAAAATATTGTCAAAGTAGACCATAACAAAATGCCCAATGAATTCCCTTAAAACATGATTCATTAATCTCATGAATGTGCTTGGTGCATTAGTCAAGCCGAAGGGCATAACTAACCACTCATATAATCCAAGTTTGGTTTTAAAAGCGGCTTTCCATTCATCTCCCTCTTTGATTCTTATTTAGTGATAGCCACTTTTAAGATCAATCTTGGAAAATATTGTAGAACCACTAAACTCATCAAGCATATCATTAAGTCTAGGTATGGGATGCCTATACTTGATGGTGATGTTATTGATGGCCATACAATCGGTACACATTCTCCATGAACCATTCTTCTTGGGAACAAGTAAAACAGGTAAAGCACATGGGCTTAAGCTCTCTCTAATCCAACCCTTGGATAATAGTTCATTCACTTGATTTTCAATTTCAAGGCTTTCCTTAGGATTACATCCATATGCAGGCCTATTAGGTAAACTAGCACCAGGAATTAAATCTATTTGATGTTCAATGCCCCTAATAGGAGGTAAGCCTTTTGGGATGTCTTTTGGAAAGAGGTCTTTAAATTCATTTAAGATATTTTGGATCCCTTTGGGCAAAGGAGGAGGAGGGTTGCCCATTGAGCATAAGGAAGTGCTAGGGATATCTTTAGCATACATGATCAAGCATTGTTTATGTGAAAACATAGCATGTTTCATATCATGTTTAGTGGCCAAAAGATTGGCACTAGAGTCGTCATAGATAACAACTCTTTTTCCTTTATCTTCTTTTTTATTTTTCTTAATTTTTCCTAGATGAGTTGAAGAAGATCCTAACTCTATCTCTTTTAGGCTTTATTTGTAGTTGATCTTTAGCTACTTATTGTGGAGTTAGGGGGTGTAAAACTATCTTCTTACCATCTATTTGAATGTGAGGGTGTTAGTGAACACCTCATGGATGACCTTCCTATCAAATTGCCGAGGTCTTCTTAGAAGTATATGAGTTGCCTCCATAGGTACTACATCACAATTAACTTCATCTTTATATGTTCCTATGGTGAAATTTATTAAGACTTGCTTATTAACTAACATATCTCCCTCTCCATTTAAGCATTGTAAATTATAAAGTCTACGGTGATCTATTAGTTCTAAGCCCATCTTATTGACTAGCCTTTGGCTCACTACATTAGCACAACTCCCACTATCCACAATGAGAGAATATAATTTGTCATTTATGTAACATCTTGTATAAAAGATGTTCTCTCCTTGTGTAGTATCATCTAGCTTAACATGACTACCAAGCAATCGTCTAATCATGTAAAGCTCACCATCATCCCCTAAGATATGCTCACTGTCATAAGAATCACTACTTGAGACATCAGTTGAATAGTGAGAATCAGAATTAGACTCTGATTGACTTGAGTAGGTTCCATTAGTTTTCAAAACCATGGTTCTTTATTGGACAGTCAGAAGCAATGTGACCTCTACCAAGGCATTTAAAACATTTAATGGTAGATGATCTAGAGGATTGTGGTTTAGATGTAGATTCATGCATTTTTCTTTGATTTCTAAAAACTTTTCCATTTTTATGCAACTCACTTTGTGGTTTAGAAGATGAAGTGCCTACTTCCCTCTCCCTAGGGTTTCTATTAAACCTACCCTTGTTATCTTGTCCTACCCATTTAGATTTATAGGCTTTATTTTCCCCACTATAGGCTTCTCTCTCTTTAAATTGGCTCTACCTTAGTGTATTGGTGAAGTAATTCTTCAATGTCTACATATGGAAGGAGTTCTACTATATTTTTAATGTTCCTATTGAGGCCATGTAAGAACCTATGCATTAGGGTTTCCTCATATTCTTCTAGGTTTGCCCTAATCATAGCTATCTCTAATGATTTGTATTAGTCTTCTACACTCTTTGACCCTTGGGTGAGTCTATTTAGCTTTGCTAATAGCTCCCCTTTATAGTAACTTGGAACAAAACATTTTCTTAATAGAGCTTGATCCAGTCTAGATACCGGTATCCGTTCTACAAGATATATTTCAACGTCTTTATCAGTTATCCAACGTGTTACCAGTGTCATTGGTATACATCCGGACTCTAAATCCGTATCAGGTGTTCTCCCTATACCGGTTGTCCAGGATAACTCCATGCACATCGGATAACACATACGTCACCATCTGAAAGACAAAAGGTATTGCTACAGGGACAAGGACAAAGATTCCATTTTCCACGCTACGAGCCATAATCTGCTCCTGGAAATGATCAACTTGTTCCCTAAGGCTAGTCCTACTATCTCTACGCTCAATATAAAATAGCCACTCGACTCAATCATATTGGCAAGTGTACATTAAATAATAATTTATTTAATAATGGATATGAGCGGTTCCCACTAGCAAGTCCTCGTATATCGAGCCAATCAGGTATAAGAACTCTCTTCATTTTATAGAGAGGGGGACTTCTTTTGGACTTACAATTACTATCAGAAAACATTCCTCACTTGGAATACGATTACTGACTTGAGCATCAGAGAATCTTCGCAGGTGACACCACCTTTCACCCACATCAACGCGTGAGGACGGTGTGAAGGACCTCTAGGACGCCGCTCTCTTCATATAGAGACATCGGATACCTTGACCGAATACTCACATAATCGGTCTTCAGAGACGTAATCTTCTTATTATTTATGACTGGCCCGACACTGGATCTCTTGACCCCGGTTCAGGACAGATTATTGGCACGCCCAGTGGGACGTGATAAAGTTATTCCCATCTCTTGTTTACGAAGTCTTACCTTGCGTCATAGAAGGCAATGGGAGAAACATATCAGATAGGCACGTAGAAGATGTTACGACCCAAGAACAACCAGTGAACAGACGCTTGGCTTTCGAATCACCTGTCGGGAGTTCAAGGAGAATGATGCAAGTATCTTCACCCGATCCAAGAGATAAAATGATACAAAAACTGATGGAGGAGCTAGTGGAGTTGAAATGTGAAAGAAAGAGCATGGAAGAGAAAGCAATATCCCAAACTGATGGGACGCACCATACAACTGAGGGAAGAAAATCTGCTAGTATCCAGTATTCGCAGATCCCCACTTATGAGGAGAAGGAGCAAAGACATGAATCTGGTGAGAAGGCTAGTCGCAGAAGACACGAGCCAGTGATAATCCATGGGACTTATAGACTCAACGTTCCTTTTTCTCAGAGGCTGATGAGTTTAACTATCCCAAAGCATTTGCAGAATACCCAACCACTTTCCATTGGAAAGTACAGTGGGGAAATGGATCCCACTAAACACATGGATGCATATGTGTACGAAACCATGTACTTGGGAGCAGATGAGGATGTCATGTGCAGAATATTCCCTCGCACCCTTGTCGATGATGCCCTCGTTTGGTTCAAAGGGTTACCATTAGATCCATCGATTCATGGGAAGAACTGACAATAGCATTTGTGGATCATTTTGTTATTTCTAAAGACGTCCCTAAGACATCTCATACCCTGGCCCAGATTAGGCAAGACGAACGTGAGTCTCTCAAAGATTTCTTGAAGAGATTTTACAAAGAAGCAGCTGCCGTTCCAAACTTAGCAGAGGCACTACAGCTGCATATTATGGTAGAAGCCTTACTACCAAACTCTGCCTTCGCCTTGTCATTGGCAAAGAGTCCTCCTGTAAATTTTGAGGAGTTCAGAAAGAAAGCATCCAAGTACGTAGGCATTGAGATGCACTTAGAAGCAACAGCTGTGAAGGGAAAGTCCCCAATGCCACAGCAACAGCCACGAAGAGATAAGGATAAGCCAAGGTCAGAACGCATGGAGAGACCATTCCATGGCAACGTCTTTAATGGTCCCGTACCTCGACGTCGAGAAAAATAGGTAAATGTGTTCGGCCATTATGCTCCATTAAATATCCAACATTCACAGATTCTGAGGGAGGTCGGATGGCCAACGCTTAAAGTGTACGGGGTCAGAAAGCCACCCCAGGTCCGTAGACACGGAGACCTGCGGAAATACTGTGAATTCCATGAGCAAAAGGGTCACTTAATAGATGAATGCAAAGCCTTGAAAAACACTGTTGAGACTCTGATCCAAGAGGGCAAGCTAAAGCAGTACCTGTTCAAAGAAAAATCATTTGATGATCCAGATCAGACACAGAAGCGGGAAAGAGATCGTGAGGACGGTGATGACGATGGTCCCACGCTGGCCAAAAGATTTACTGTCGCTGAAAAGCAAAAGGGAATTATGGCTGGTGAACCCACGCAGCAAAATGTCATGCCCCAGCAACAACGTCAGGGTCGTCGAGAGGTCATTGATATGATAGCCGGTGGTTTTGCTGGAGGAGGAGCTTCTATCACTGCCAGGAAGAATCATCATCGCATGGTCCTTTCATTACAAGGTAGACCCAGAGATAACCGTCCTTTCAGAGACAGGGTTGCTGCTCCGATAATCTCTTTCTCTGATGATGACTTCGGTCTAATTATCCCTGGAGGACATGATGCAGTGGTAATTGTGGCAGTTATCGCCAACAAAGATGTGAAAAGGATACTTGTTGATCAGGGGAGCTCTTATGATGTTATCTTTTATAGCTGCTTTAAATGTATGGGCTTTAATGATTCCGACTTGTAACCTTACACGCAGGATTTGACAGCTTTCAATGGAGCTAAGCAGCCAACCAAAGGGTACTTCGATACCCTGATATCTTTCGAAGGGGAGCCAGGGGCTAGAACAGTGAAGTCCAGGATTTTGGTGATTGATGTGGAGTCACCTTACAACAGAATCATAGGCTGACCCACACTAAACGCGATGGAGGCCATCGTCTCAACTCCTCATTTGCTCATTAAATTCATTGACAAAGATAATAATGTGTCTTCTGTCAGAGGGGACCAAGAGATGGCAAGGTATTGTTACAACCTAAGCCTTAATATGGTGAAGCTCCAAACCTTCAACAAAAAAAGAAAGTTAAACGATGGAGGATCAGCGACGGGGTCTGTGAGTCTCGTTGACTTGGACCCTAGGGCGGAGTTGAAGATTGATCCGTCCAACCCATCAAAGCCCACGCCAGATGGAAGTTCCAGGGACATCGTATTGGGAGATTCTCCAAGAAAGGTCACCCATATTAATGACAAGCTAGAAACAGAAATAGAGTAGCGACTGTTGATGCTTCTGCAGGAGTTTAAAGACCTTTTTGCATGGACAGCAGCAGATATGCCTGGTATGGATCCAGACTTCTGTTGTCACAAGCTAGCTGTTTATTCGGAGATGAGGCCGGTTGCCCAGAAAAAGTGAAGACTGGGCCTAGAAAAACAGAAAGCTGCTTGTGAGCAGACAGAAGAATTACTGAAGGCCGGATTTATTAAAGAGGTCCGCTACTCCTCGTGGCTTTCCAACGTCGTCATGGTTTAGAAATCCAATGGAAAATGGAGAATGTGTACTGACTACGTGGATCTCAACTGTTGTTGTCCCAAAGACCCGTATCCTCTCCCTAATATAGATCGGATGGTGGATGATTCATCTGGCTACCAGTATTTGAGTTTCATAGATGTGTACTCAGGGTATAACCAAATTCTGATGTGGGAGGAGGATCAGGAGAAAACAGCTTTCATCAATGATCGTGGTGTCTTTTACTACACCGTTATGCCTTTCGGCCTGAAAAACGCTGGGGCCACATACCAGCGTATGATCAACAAGGTATTCGAAGGCTTACACACCCAGATAGTGGAGGTGTACATTGATGACATTATCGCCAAGACCTCTGCAGGAGGTGACCACATAAAAGACCTGCGCCAAGTGTTCTTACGTCTGAGGCACTACAACATGAGGTTGAACCCTTTGAAATGCACTTTTGCAGTCCCAACTGGGAAATTCTTGGGTTTCATGTTGACACAGCGCGGAATTGAGGCTAATCCAGGAAAGTACCAAGCCATCCTTAACATGCAGAGCCCGAAAAATGTGAGGGAAGTACAGTCCCTAAATGGCAAAGTAGCAGCCTTGGCACGATTCATGCCCAAGATGGCCCACAGGTCACTTCCTCTATATAGGGTCTTGAAGAAAAATAAGAAGTTCGAGTGGGGACAGGAGCAGGAACAAGCTTTTCAGGAGCTTAAAGAAGTGATGTCGAAACCTCCCATATTGGTCAAGCCCGACCCCGGAGAAACACTTATCATGTACTTATCTGTTTCTGATGTAGCATTAAGGGTCGCTCTGGTGAAGGAAACCCCGGATGGTCAAAGGCAAATATATTTCATGAGTAAATCGTTGTAAGGTGCTGAGAATAGGTACTAGAAGATTGAAAAGGCCGCTCTTGCCATCGTTTTCGCTTCGCGACGCTTGCGTCCGTATTTTCATGCCCATCCTATTATTGTGAGAACGGATTTACCACTCTGATCTGTGTTGAGCAAGCCAGACCCGCTGGTAGAATGATCAAATGGTCCATTGAACTCTCAGAGTTCGATATATCTTATGAACCTCGAGGTGCTATCAAGGCTCAAGTCCTAGCTGATTTCATCATGGAAATGACAGGGATAGATCTAGCTACACCTTGTGTTCATTGGACCATCCATGTGAATGGTTCATCAAATCAAAGGGGCTCTGGAGCGGTGTAGTCCTTGAAAGCGATGACGGTATGCTCCTGGAAATCTCCCTTCATTTTAACTTTAAAACTTCAAACAACCAAGCAGAATAGGAAGCTTGTTTAGCTGGGCTTCGAGCTGCGATTGACATCGGAGCATCTGAAGCAACACTATACAGTGATTCACAACTTGTGATTTCACAAATCTTGGGAGATTATCAAGCTCGTGAGCCTCAACTCCAGTTATACTTAAACTGTGTCAAGGAGTTGAAAGAAAAGTTCTTAAAGATGGAATTTAAACATGTTCTGCGTGAAGAAAATATCAGAGCGGATGTACTTTCTAGATTGGAAAGCACTAAACGGCCAGGTAGCACTACAACGTTGGTCTAAAGTACGTTGACATCGCCCAACATTCCTCTATACCCTTCTTTAAATGCTATCATCGTCGATTACGAAGACACATAGATGGCCCCCTACATTCGTTATTTGGCTGATGGGCAGTTGCCTATGAATGAGAATGAAAAGAAAAGGATAAGAAGGGAATTGCCATACTTCACTATGATTGATGGTAACCTTTACAGAAGGGCACTCTCCCTACCTTACTTAATTTGTTTGAGAGAAAATGAGGTACAAGGAGTAATGGAGGAAGTGCATGAAGGACAATGTGGGCATCACGCCGGAGGAAGAAGTTTAATGAGAAAAATCCTCAGGGCAGGGTATTGGTGGCCCACGATGAAGCAGGATTCCATCGACTTTGTCAAGAAATGTGACGCCTGCCAAAAGTTCTCTAATCTTCACCACACACCGGTGGAAGAACTCTTCACATCAGCCGTTCCATGGCCGTTCTACCAATGGGGATTGGATATTTTGGGCCCTTTCCTAACTGCTCCTGGGGGCATCAAATATCTCATTGTAGGGGTTGATTATTTCACCAAGTGGATTGAAGCAGAGCCAGTGGTGCATATTACTTCAGCCCGAACTCGTCGTTTTATGTATGAAAATATTATAACATGATTCGGAGTCCCAGCACGGGTCGTCACAGACAATGGCACCTAATTCACAGACAGGAAATTTACAGATTTACTCGAGGGGTTAGGAATAACACAGATATTTTCCTCCGTCGAACATCCCCAAACCAATGGCCAAGCTGAAGTGGCCAATAGAGAGGTGCTGAAAGGACTGAAGAAACATCTTGGGGAAGCCAAGGGCGGATGGACAGACCAGTTGTGCCACGTCCTTTGGGCATACCGGACAACGCCTCATTAATCCACCAACGAATCTCCGTATCGCCTGACCTATGGGGTGGAAGCAATGATACCTGTGGAATTGCAAATTGCTTCTGCGAGGGTCAAGTACTTCTCTGAAGAAAGCAATGACACTAACTTGGCATCGGAAATAGATGTCGTACAAGAGCTCAGAGAAGAAGCTTTTGTTAGGGATCAAGCCATCAAAGCCAAAGCCGCCCTTCGATACAACAAACGAGTCCAACACAGGACCTTCAATGTTGGCGATTTGGTTTTGAGGAAAGCAAGCGTGGGGAACAAATTTGCACACCAGGGCAAGTTCACTCCGACATGGGAGGGTCCCTACAGAATATCATATGTTTGTGGAAAAGGCTCCTATCACCTGGAGAACCTCGATGGCACCCCAATCCGTAACAAGTGGAATATTCAGAATGTACGTGTTTACTATAGCTAGTTGGTAAGATGCCATGTACTTTTTTACTTGGGTTTTTCCGATTGGTTTTTACGAAGAAGGTTTAACGAAGCATAACTCCGACTTGTTTCTCTTTATCTCTTCTATATTGTAATTCATAATGAAAAAATTCTTTATGATTCATCCATTATCTTTATGATTTTATTCGATGCACAACACTGTTGTGACAAGATACTTTCAGGACGGACGATCCTAACAACGTATCCGTTGTTAGGGATGAACCTCTTCGAAGGTACAACTGGGTGAACTATATTTCGAAGTCCTGGATTGTAAAATCCAAAACCGATTTGGAAGAACGGTGAATGGGTAAAATCCAACACTGATTGAGAAGAACGGTGCATGGGTAAAATCCAACACCGATTCAAGAAGAACGGTGCATGGTTAAAATCCAAAACCGATTGAAGAAGAAGGGTGAATGGGTAAAATCCAACACCGATTGAAGAAGAACGGTGAATGGGTAAAATCCAACACCGATTGAGAATGGTGCATGGGTAAAATCCAACACCAGTAAAGGCTTGGGCGTAATAAGCTGGATTTTCTTAAAGACCACGCTGAACCCCAAGTAGATTGAAGACGAACAGTGAATGGGTAAAATCCAACACCGATTGAAGAACGGTTAGTAGGATTAAACCGAACGCCATTGAAGACACGGGTTGTAGAATCAAACCGAACCCCAATTGAAGGCTTGGATTCCAGGATTGAACCGAATTCCAAGTACGACTAGTAAGTTTTGCCGAACGTTGCAGAAGAATCAATCGTCATTCTTATTATTATTGAAATCGCCCAGAAGTATTTCCCCTGGGATTCTTCACTCGGTAATACTTTCTCTTGGAATTCCTTATTCGAAAACACTTCAACTTCAAAATCAGGCCCGTGAATTCTTTAGTCAGTAATGTCTTACTGAAGTCCGACTCATGAATTCTTTAAATGAAAAATATCACTTTGAGGTTGCAATCAGGAATTATTTACTCGGGAATGTCTCTACTCAAGACGTACTCATTCAAAGTCAAAGTCTTTATCTGTCCAGAAGAATTTTACCCGGAAATTCTCCACTCGGTGCCGTGTGTAACACCCTAATATTATATTTTTTTTTCTTTATTTTTATTTTAATTAGAAATTCCAAAACAATGAGGAAGTTTTTCACAAGAGCAGCCACGAATCATTCAACATAGAAGGGAAGAAGAAGGCAAGGGAATAGGAGAGCATTCACACGCATAAGGCAAGCAACAGAGGAGTTAGGACTGGGACTAATTCATTTGGTTTAGTATGACGCACCAGCGCCTGGGCAGATTCCATGACATCGTTGGCTTGCTCGGGCGAGATCTGATACCGCTTAGGCGGAGTATGGTAATGCCATAGCGGATGGAGAGGGGGTTCACAAAATGAAACCCAGCGCCAGTCCTCACTCGTTTTCTCAAAGAGAATTCTTCCACAAACAATGCTAGTCAGTCAGTAGAAGGGAATGGGCAAGGGGAAAATGACAGGACATTCACGCGCGTAGCAATCGGTGGAAGGCAAGGCTTGGGTCATCCCTCTTTACCAAACGAGGTATGGCTGCGCCTGGGCGAAGTCTAGGACGAATGGTGACTCGCTCAACCGTTGTCTAACACCGCCTGAGCGATGCGTGACAATGCAACAGCGGATGGGAAATTCCTCACGCAAACCTCACATCGGAATTCACTGGCTTCTACGGGACTAACCTTTCCTCAAGGGAACGCTAGGCGTTCAGCATAAGGGCACAGGTAAGGGAAGGAGAAGAAAGACTCCCATGCGTGGTAACCTATGGAAGGAATGGGACTTGAACCAATTACGCCCAGTCCAGTGAAGCATGACAACGCCGGGCGGACTCACCCACAACGCCCATCCGTTCAAGCGGGGTTTAATACCACATGATAATGCAACAACGGAAGAGGGAGGTACTTGGGCGGAGTTCCACGTTGATATCTGCTCGCTTCAGCACGATTCCACGCGCTTGGGCGAACCGCCCTAGTCGCTTGGGCGAGGTATGACACCGCCTAAGCGAGGTCAACACAAATCTTCCTAACCCGCACTCGCTGGAGTGAGTATATTGCTCGCTGGGGCGAGGAACTTCACTCGGGAATACGGACTCTCCCCCACTCGGGTTTTACTTATATTTCTCACTCGGTGGTGATCTCTCCCATGACCACTCGGGGATTTCACTCGTTTCTTACTTGAAGTACGTTTAGGCTCTACTCGGAGTACCAACAGCTTGATACTTGGGAAAGTCTCCCACGTCAATCCCCACTCAGGGTTGCATACTCTCATTCACTCAGAACGTCTAGGACTCCCTTCCCTAGTGACATTTCACAATCTCACTCTGCCTTGGCTTTCTTCATGCTAAGTCATGCTATCCCTGTGTACCCAACAGAGCATGATTATGTTTATTCATGGAACAAGGTATCATGCAGCATGGCACACACGTAGATATATATATATATACATAAGAGTGTGTATTACGTTTACAAACACATCATCATACTTCTTCTAGCCCCTAAGAGTTCTATTTATCCAAAACACGAACATCAGGCTTGAGCCGGTCAGAGCTCAATCTAGAACATTATGTGTGACATGTACGCAGTCATTAGGCCTCCCTAGTGCATCAGCACTTCACTCATCGTTCCAGCGCTTCTTCTGATCCTCATCCCGAGAGACATTCACTGAAAAATGGCCACTGCAGGGGTGAGCATCTTAGATTTTAAATGATAGATACCGACTCAGGTTATCTCCTAATTATACAACAATATATATACATACAGGCACGATTATAGACAGAGCAACATCAGTTAACCAGGGCACATATAAAACTCTTACCGATCGATCTTCACCATTCATCACTCGGCGGTACACATGACATTTTTAATGACACCGATACACTTGCATATATATATATTCATGAAGCAGATTTCATTTAGCATCCAAGGCATATACACACGGAATGGTTCACTCGGGCATACACATTCATTATCCTCATACACACTATCAGATGCATGATCAAATTCTAGTCAATATCAACAACACATACACGGAGTATTCACTCTGTTATACACGTTCATCCTTTCACTTACAACTTCGCATGCATAGCCAGTCTCAAACAATATTAACTGTAATAAGTACATAGTGTTTCACTCGATTCCGCATTCGTGTGTATCGGTTAGACGTTGCAACATAGGCTTTCAGCCTTTTTATATATAGCTCTCAGCTATCAAATCAGCTCCCAGCTGCTTGGCCATTTTACAGGTACCCAACCGTTTGCCACAGGTGACACCAACGCTCTCAGCGCCAACGGAGGTGTTCACAGGCAGCCCGAGTCCCACTCAAGGATTTGGCAGTGTCCCATGCTGAATAACCGAGGGTAGTGTCCCACACTATGTGCTCTCAGCACAACGCATCTCATGTGCCACACGCGGATTCAACACACAGCATTCATTTCATACATACATCCTCACACACACATATTTCGCATGCAATCGGTAATATATTATCAGGACTCAGCATGTTAGTTCAACACGTGCAGTTCTCATGCAATCATCATCATCATTAACAATGTGTGAGTTCCATGCAACCGGTATCGACCCATACTAAGCATCCATGACCATTTTCATCCACTCAAGTATAACATGCAATCAGTTTACAACACTATCAACTTTAAACAACTTGCGCATTTATCGAAAGATCCGTAAGTTCACACAAGCATTCAAATCAATATGACACAACATGCAATCAGTAAATGGCAGTATCGGAACTAAATCAACGCATGCATTCCTATGACATGGATAGATTCAATCAAACATTCATATCGACACAACACAACATGCAGTCAGGTTCACACGCATTTTTAAGGAAGATGCTAACATGCAATCACTCACTCTTACTTAACCTGCATTCGGAGGTTCTACATGCAAACACACCACACAACAGGATACAATACTATAACTATCAGTGTCTCCAACCCATTCGTAACCCATGCATTTAACATGTAAGATACTCCCCCTACCAACTGCGAAACTCCGAGAGATTCTTCTGCTTGAGTGATGGTTCTCCTCCTTGCTGCTTCACTCGGTACCTTCTCTGGAGTGCTACAGTCTCCTGCGAGTGGTGCAGGGGTGTTTCTGCTCTTACCTTGACGCTTGTCCCTTCCCGTGTGGGGGAAGTTCCACTCCACTGCAGCACTGTCACCTTGGCTCTCAGAGCAGGGAATGAACTGGAGGGCAGAGAAGGGGAGAGAAGGGCAAGATAGAAGAGAAAGGAAGAAGGGAGTTCGCAGAGGAGGAATCTCGAGCATGAAGAGCAGGGGCCATCACCCATTATAAGTGCTTCGCACAAAAAGCAGAACGGTGGGATGGGGGAATGTGGAGTGGTAGTCCTGCCCATGCCACCTTGTCTCCACCAGTATCTTTCAACGTTAACCCCTTACTCTTTCTAGTTAATTAAGTTAAGGGGGATGTTATTTTATTGGCTTTTTATTTTATCCGATTACTTCTCATAGGGATGTTACACATATGAAGATAATTAATCATAGTTTGAATGGGGATGTTACAGTTCTCCCCCACTCAAAAGAATTTCGTCCTCGAAATTCAGTCGGTAATTCATGCAAAATTCAGTCGGTAACTCACCTAAGTGAACAACTCGGGGTACTGTTGTCTCATGGCGTCTTCGCGCTCCCAGGTACAGGAGGTAGTCTTGCCTTGCTGCCACTCTACCTTAACCAGCCTCACGTTTTTGTTCCTCAAGCGCTTTACCGATCGGCCCACTATTCCAATCGGTGTAGTCATAGTGGTCAGGTCTTCTTTGATCTCTACTTCATCATTAGGCATTGTGTGGCTGGGGTCATGTAGATACTTCCTTAGTTGAGACACGTGAAACACGTTGTGCAATCAGGATAAGTGGGTCGGTAATACTATCTGGTATGCTACGGAGTCGACTCATTCCAACACCTCATACGGTCCAATGTATCGAGGACTTAACTTTCCACTTTTTAAGGCTCGTCCGACTCCTTTACTCGGAGAAGTCCTCAAAAACACTCTGTCTCCGACTGAAAACTCCAATGGTTTGGTGCGTTTGTCATGGTAACTCTTTTGCCTATCTTGAGACGCTTTTATCCTTCCCTGTATCACTCAGATCTACTCTGTGGTTTGTTTCACAATGTCTGGTCCCAATAGTAGACTTTCACCCGTTTCCGACCAGCAGAGTGGGGTTCGACATCTTCGTCCATACAGTGCTTCGTAGGGTGCCATGCCAATGCTGTGATGATGGCTGTTATTGTATGTAAACTCGATCAAGGGAAGGTACTGCTCCCAATCCCCACCGTGCTCTAACACACACGCCCTTAATAAGTCTTCTAAACTTTGAATCGTCCGCTCGGATTGTCCATCCGATTGGGGGTGGTAGGCAGAACTAAGCCAAAGCTTCGTCCCCAATTCCTGATGCATGCTGGTCCAAAACCGGGACGTGAACCTAGGATCCCTATCTGATACGATAGAAGTGGGTATACCATGCAGTCGGATAATCTCATGAATGTAAATCCGAGCCAATTTATGTAACGGGTACTTCGTGTTTACAGGTAGGAAGTGTGCACTCTTTGTCAGTCGGTCAACAACGACCCAAATCGCATCATGGCCCGCTCGGTTCTTGGGTAGTCCCATGATAAAATCCATAGCAATTGAGTCCCACTTCCACACGGGAATCTCTAGGGGCTGCATTGCACCATACAGTTTTTGGTGCTCCACCTTTGATTTCTGACAAGTAATACACCGAGCCACGTATTCTGCCACATCCCTCTTTAGTCCGGGCCACCAGAACTGTTTCTTCAGGTCATGGTACATCTTCGTGGTTCCCAGGTGAATACTGAGTAGGCTTTTGTGGGCTTCATCAAGAACCATTCTTCTTAATTCTCCTCCACTCGGTATGTATATTCTGTTTCTCACCCGGAAGATCCCATCTGACCCCTCGGTCAAGGATAAATTCTTTCCTTTGGCCTGAGTTTCCTTCATTTCGGTTAAGTAGGAGTCTAACTGCTGCTGCCCGTACACGGACTTCAAGAATTCATTGGCGATCCTCAATGTACCGATTGTCATTTTCCGAGAGGAGGGGGTGTCAACATGTAAGTTCATGTCTCGGAACCGCTCCAACAATTCTACTTCTTTTGCCATCATTGCTGCCATGTGGAGGGATTTCCGACTCAACGCGTCAGCCACGACATTTGCCTTACCCGGATGGTATTTTAGCTCAAAATCGTAATCTTTCAAAAACTCAATCCATCTTCTCTGCCTCATGTTCAGCTCTTTTTGGTCGAATAGGTATTTGAGGCTCTTGTGGTCACTGTATACTTCAAATCGGGACCCGTACAAGTAGTGCCTCCAAATTTTCAATGCAAAAACCACTGCTGCCAGCTCCAAGTCATGGGTCGGGTAATGCTGCTCGTGAGGCCTCAATTGCCGAGAGGCATATGCTATCACTCGGTCTCTCTGCATGAGTACACACCCTAATCCGAGTCCTGACGCGTCACAGTAGACCACAAAGCTCTCTTGTAAATCGGGTAATGCCAGCACTGGAGCAGTCGTCAACTTGTTCTTCAGCTCTCGGAAGCTGCTCTCGCACTCGGAACTCCACACGAAGGGGATGTTTTTCCGAGTCAATTTAGTTAGTGGCAGCGCCAGTTTAGAAAAACCTTCAATGAACCTTCTATAATAACCTGCCAAGCCCATAAAACTCCTTATCTCCGAGACCGACCTGGGCTTCTCCCATGCCATTACAGCTGTTACCTTCGAAGGGTCCACCGAGACACCTTGCTCGGAAATCACATGTCCGAGGAAGTGGATCTCATCCATCCAGAATTCGCACTTCGAAAGCTTCGCAAACAATTGTTTCTCCTTCAACACTTGGAGTACCGCTCGGAGATGTCTTTCATGCTCCTCGGAAGTCTTAGAATAGACTAGGATGTCATCGATGAAAACAACTACGAACCAGTCTAAATAGGAGTGGAATATTCTGTTCATGTAATTCATGAAAACAGCAGGGGCGTTTGTCACACCGAACGGCATCACTACATACTCGTAGTGACCATACCGAGTCCTAAAGGCAGTTTTAGGAATGTCCGAGTCCTTCACTCGGATTTGGTGATATCCCGATCGTAGATCGATTTTTGAGAAGACTGAGGCTCCACGTAGTTGGTCAATTAAATCATCAATTCTGGGTAGTGGATACCGATTCTTGATTGTGAGTTTGTTTAGCTGTCGGTAATCTATGCAAAGTCTCATGTTGCCGTCCTTCTTCTTAACAAGCAGTACAGGTGCGCCCCATGGTGATACACTCGGCCTAATGAACTGTTTTCCGAGTAACTCATCCACTTGCTTCTTCAACTCGGCTAATTCAGTTGAGGACATTCTATAGGGTGCACTGGAGACTGGCTCGGCTCCAGGGATCAAGTCTATAGAGAATTCGATTTCTCTATTGGGAGGGACACTCGGTACGTCTTCAGGGAACACTTCTAGGAATTCACAGACAATCGGAATTTCGTTCACTCAGATTTTACTCTCACCCTCGGTTAGACAAAGCATCACGAGCAGTTGGGTTATACCTGGTGCCGTGTCGTTCTCAGAAAAACTATCCCTCGGTTTCTACAATCTACTAACACTTTATTGGCTGAAAGCCAATCTATTCCGAGCACGATGTCAAGACCCTTTAAAGGCATGCAAACTAGATCGAAGGTGAAACTCCGATCATACAATACAAATGTTACATCTTTGCACATTGACAATGTGAACACGTTAGTGCCAGTCGGGCTGGCCACCTCCAAAGTCCGATTCATAGACACAGTCGGTAACTTCAAACGCTTTACACACTCATCAGCTATAAAAGAATGAGTGGCTCCTGAATCGAAAACAACATTAAGCGTATTCATACCGAGTGAGCACTTACATTGTACTAGGTCGTTTGCTGGTGCAACATCCTCTGCGTTGATGGTGTAGATTCTTCCTGCCGCTGTTTGGTCGGTATTCCTTTCTCGGTTGTTTGGAGCACGAATCATGTTCCCTCTGGCTCCGTTGCCTCTGCCACCAGGGCGTTGGTTGTCATTCACTCGGTTTCTTTCTTGGAATCCCCCCTGACGCACATTAGTGTTTGCTTGATGGAGTTGGGGGCAATCGGGGCGAATGTGTCCTCTCTTGTTGTAGTGAAAGCACACTACCTCACCATCATCCTTGCAGTCTCTGGCATAGTGACTCCCCCCACATTTGAAACACCTTCCGTCTCTTACCACCGGTCGTCTCTCAGGTTGGTTTTGACCCCCAAATCTGGAAAAAGACTTGTTCCTGCCAACGTTGCTTGGTCTTTTGAAACGAGATCGTTGGGGCCTCAGGGAATGGTGGTTTCTGCTGCTCTGGTTCGAATGGGCCTTGTCATCCTCCTCAAATATTCTACATTTGTTCACTAATGCAGGGAAACTCCGTATCTCTTGGTATCTGCAGGCTCTCTTAATGTCCGATCTCAATCCATTCTCAAACTTAAGGCACTTGGAGCTCTCCGTCCTAGGTTGCTGGAAGGGTGGATAGAATAGGCACAATTCCTTGAATCTTGTCGCGTATTCTTCCACAGTCATGGAGCCCTGTTTTAACTCCATAAACTCTAGCTCCTTCCGACTCCTCACTGTGTCGGGAAAGTACTTCTCTAAGAAGCATGTCTTGAAATCGTTCCACGTCAGCTGATTGTCATCTTCAGGGAATCGGCTTCTGGCTGTCTTCCACCAGTTCTCCGCCTCGTCTCACAGCATATACACTGCACACTCCACCTTTTGGGCCTCGGTACAGCGAAGACCCCCAAAAATCCTCTCTAATTCCTGAGTCCACTTAAACGCTGCCTCAGGGTTCCGTCCTCCTAGGAATTCACTCGGCTTCCTCTTCAAGAAGCGGTCCAGCACTTGGCCCTCCTCAGCTCGAGGCTGGCCCTGCCTCTCAAACACGTCTGCAAAGCGTTGGAATGCTGTGGCTATAGCCTCCATGCTTTGGCGATGCGTCATCCCTTATCCTGAAATCAACATTCAAGGATAAGTATACCTAGCCACTTACTATCAATCGGACTTCAGTCTTATATTCATTAGCTTAGCACATTATGTATTCTCGTATATCACACAATCAGTCGGATCAGGAGGAACAATCTCCTATCCATAATTCAGTGTGAAAGTATCAATCAGGTTCAATTCACATCACAACAATTACGACCATTCAGTCAGGAACACACAACCGTTTACACTCGGTAAGCTTACCTTGGCCTTGGACCTTTCGGTCCGCTCTGATACCAAAATGTAACACCCTAATATTATTTTTTTTCTTTATTTTTATTTTAATTAGAAATTCCAAAACAATGAGGAAGTTTTTCACAAGAGCAGCCACGAATCATTCAACATAGAAGGGAAGAAGAAGGCAAGGGAATAGGAGAGCATTCACACGCATAAGGCAAGCAACAGAGGAGTTAGGACTGGGACTGATTCATTCGGTTTAGTATGACGCCCCAGCGCCTGGGCGGATTCCATGACATCGTTGGCTTGCTCGGGCGAGATCTGATACCGCTTAGGCAGAGTATGGTAATGCCACAGCGGATGGAGAGGGGGTTCACAAAATGAAACCCAGCGCCAGTCCTCACTCATTTTCTCAAAGAGAATTCTTCCACAAACAATGCTAGTCAGTCAGTAGAAGGGAATGGGCAAGGGGAAAATGACAGGACATTCACGCGCGTAGCAATCGGTGGAAGGCGAGGCTTGGGTCATCCCTCTTTACCAAACGAGGTATGGCTGCGCCTGGGCGAAGTCCAGGATGAATGGTGACTCGCTCAACCGTTGTCTAACACCGCCTGAGCGATGCGTGACAATGCAACAGCGGATGGGAAATTCCTCACGCAAACCTCACATCGGCATTCACTGGCTTCTACGGGACTAACCTTTCCTCAAGGGAACGCTAGGCGTTCAGCATAAGGGCACAGGTAAGGGAAGGAGAAGAAAGACGCCCATGCGTGGTAACCTATGGAAGGAATGGGACTTGAACCAATTACGCCCAGTCCAGTGAAGCATGACAACGCCGGGCGGACTCACCCACAATGCCTATCCGTTCAAGCGGGGTTTAATACCACATGATAATGCAACAACGGAAGAGGGAGGTACTTGGGCGGAGTTCCACGTTGATATCTGCTCGCTTCAGCACGATTCCACGCGCTTGGGCGAACCGCCCTAGTCGCTTGGGCGAGGTATGACACCGCCTAAGCGAGGTCAACACAAATCTTCCTAACCCGCACTCGCTGGAGCGAGTATATTGCTCGCTGGGGCGAGGAACTTCACTCGGGAATACGGACTCTCCCCCACTCTGGTTTTACTTATATTTCTCACTCGGTGGTGATCTCTCCCATGACCACTCGGGGATTTCACTCGTTTCTTACTTGAAGTACGTTTAGGCTCTACTCGGAGTACCAACAGCTTGATACTTGGGAAAGTCTCCCACATCAATCCCCACTCAGGGTTGCATACTCTCATTCACTCAGAACGTCTAGGACTCCCTTCCCTAGTGACATTTCACAATCTCACTCTGCCTTGGCTTTCTTCATGCTAAGTCATGCTATCCCTGTGTACCCAACAGAGCATGATTATGTTTATTCATGGAACAAGGTATCATGCAGCATGGCACACACGTAGATATATATATATATACATAAGAGTGTGTATTACGTTTACAAACACATCATCATACTTCTTCTAGCCCCTAAGAGTTCTATTTATCCAAAACACGAACATCAGGCTTGAGCCGGTCAGAGCTCAATCTAGAACATTATGTGTGACATGTACGCAGTCATTAGGCCTCCCTAGTGCATCAGCACTTCACTCATCGTTCCAGCGCTTCTTCTGATCCTCATCCCGAGAGACATTCACTGAAAAATGGCCACTGCAGGGGTGAGCATCTTAGATTTTAAATGATAGATACCGACTCAGGTTATCTCCTAATTATACAACAATATATATACATACAGGCACGATTATAGACAGAGCAACATCAGTTAACCAGGGCATATATAAAACTCTTACCGATCGATCTTCACCATTCATCACTCGGCAGTACACATGACATTTTTAATGACACTGATACACTTACATATATATATATATTCATGAAACAGATTTCATTTAGCATCCAAGGCATATGCACACGGAATGGTTCACTCGGGCATACACATTCATTATCCTCATACACACTATCAGATGCATGATCAAATTCCAGTCAGTATCAACAACACATACACGGAGTATTCACTCTGTTATACACGTTCATCCTTTCACTTACAACTTCGCATGCATAGCCAGTCTCAAACAATATTAACTGTAATAAGTACATAGTGTTTCACTCGATTCCGCATTCGTGTGTATCAGTTAGACGTTGCAACATAGGCTTTCAGCCTTTTTATACATAGCTCTCAGCTATCAAATCAGCTCCCAGCTGCTTGGCCGTTTTACAGGTACCCAACCGTTTGCCACAGGTGACACCAACGCTCTTAGCGCCAACGGAGGTGTTCACAGGCAGCCCGAGTCCCACTCAGGGCTACCTTGAGTCCCACTCAAGGATTTGGCAGCGTCCCACGCTGAATAACCGAGGGTAGTGTCCCACACTACGTGCTCTCAGCACAACGCATCTCATGCGCCACACGCGGATTCAACACACAACATTCATTTCATACATACATCCTCACACACACATACTTCGCTTGCAATCGGTAATATATTATCAGGACTCAGCATGTTAGTTCAACACGTGCAGTTCTCATGCAATCATCATCATCATTAACAATGTGTGAGTTCCATGCAACCGGTATCGACCCATACTAAGCATCCATGACCATTTTCATCCACTCAAGTATAACATGCAATCAGTTTACAGCACTATCAACTTTAAACAACTTGCGCATTTATCAAAAGATCCGTAAGTTCACACAAGCATTCAAATCAATATGACACAACATGCAATCAGTAAATGGCAGTATCGGAACTAAATCAACGCATGCATTCCTATGACATGGATAGATTCAATCAAACATTCATATCGACACAACACAACATGCAGTCAGGTTCACACGCATTTTTAAGGAAGATGCTAACATGCAATCACTCACTCTTACTTAACCTACATTCGGAGGTTCTACATGCAAACACACCACACAACAGGATACAATACTATAACTATCAGTGTCTCCAACCCATTCGTAACCCATGCATTTAACATGTAAGATACTCCCCCTACCAACTGCGAAACTCCGAGAGATTCTTCTGCTTGAGTGATGGTTCTCCTCCTTACTGCTTCACTCGGTACCTTCTCTGGAGTGCTACAGTCTCCTGCGAGTGGTGCAGGGGTGTTTCAGCTATTGCCTTGACGCTTGTCCCTTCCCGTGTGGGGGAAGTTCCACTCCACTGCAGCATCGTCACCTTGGCTCTCGGAGCAGGGAATGAACTGGAGGGCAGAGAAGGGGAGAGAAGGGCAAGAGAGAAGAGAAAGGAAGAAGGGAATTCACAGAGGAGGAATCTCGAGCGTGAAGAGCAGGGGCCATCACCCATTATAAGTGCTTCGCACGAAAAACAGAACGGTGAGATGGGGGAATGTGGAGTGGTAGTCCTGCCCATGCCACCTTGTCTCCACCAGTATCTTTCAACGTTAACCCCTTACTCTTTCTAGTTAATTAAGTTAAGGGGGATGTTATTTTATTGGCTTTTTATTTTATCCGATTACTTCTCATGGGGATGTTACACATATGAAGATAATTAATCATAGTTTGAATGGGGATGTTACACCGTGCCACGTGAAAATCGGAGATATTTCACTCGGTGATATCCCATTATAAATGCTTCACTCGGGGCTATCCTATTCAGACATGTTTCACTCAGTGCAATCCCATGCGGAAGTGTCACATTCGGGGACACCCTACTTAGGAAAGTTGTACTCAGAAACTTTGAACCCGAATGAAGACTCAGATTGTAGGACTAAATTAAACTCCGAGTGTGGTTCGTACAGTTAAACCAAGCGCTATTAAAGGATCATTCGGAACCTTCCACCTAGGAAGGATCAATCAGAACCTTCCACCCAGAAAGAATTAATCTAAGAGATTCCACTCGGAGTTATCTCTCGGAAGAGCTTCCACTCGGAAGTATCATTCGGAATTTGTTCAAGACAAAGCACCTGTCCTCGACATAAAAATAAGACTCGGATAAAACGTACATACTTTTACCGAGCAGCACGAGGAGATTACAAGTAATGGAATTTTACAGGTGACACGGCCAGAACCAACCTCACTCAGAGTCACTCACTTAGAGTCGAATATTTGCTCAGAATTACTCATTTAGAGTCAAATGTTCACTCGAAATCGATCACTCAATAATGCTTGGGGACAATATCCAACGGTTAATGAGTATTGCGAAGGAAAAAGGTACTTATAATGGAAAGCTTAATCATCAAAGATTAGGTACTCTTCTTACTAAGCTTGTGTATGCCAAATGTTGTGATTTAAGTAAACGACTTCGTCACACTACAATTTCGATACAACATAAGATGGATAAGTTCTATCTTTTTTACCAAACCAAGCCTTTATTATTAAAGTACCCACACATGGGGACAGTAATTGTTTGTTATTATCCGATTTAGATTCTACGTATCTAAATCCGGACTGATTCATTAAGCATACAAAGATCCTACTCAAATTACTTTTAATAAACAGACGTATAAAGGAAGTTGTCATTTCATTGATAAAATCCTGAGGCACATAAGTGATTGACTAAAATCCAGAGCTGATCCCGGAACACAGCGGGATTAATTCAATAAAAGCAATAAGACAAAGAAGCCACTACTTTTGGCTTGTCTCTCCGCCCTCTTCTTTGCCTTTACCACCGACCTCGCTCCCCCCATCACCAGCAGCTTTACTTGAAACATCAGTAACACCTGTTCCTTCATTTCTGGGCCATTTGGAGATAGGGACCAGGAGAGAAGGCCCCATTGATTGGCCTTTGGGGAGAGGAGGCAGCTCGTACTGAGTGTTAGGCGGATCCTCCTAACGATCATCAACAACGGCCACGAGTTTCCCTCCATGAAACTCATAAAATGGATTAATACCGCTCAAATTAAGTTCCACTTTGGGATTACGGTGGAGAATCTGACGTACCGCCAACCTGAAAGATTCCTCGACTGCTTGGACACAAATATCCACAGCCTCTTCCACTCTGGCGTTAGCAGCAGCCAGATCCGCTTTCAGAGCTGTGACATCGTCATTCGGACTCGCCAACTTTAAGTTTTCAATCTCCAAAAGCAGCTCCTTTTCCCTACGAGCCCAGTCTTCAGCCCCTTGGGAGTATATGTACTTGTTTACCTTCAACTCCTCTCCCAGCTTGGCAGAATGCTCCCTCTCCGTACAGAGGTTGGCATGGAGGTTGGAATTGACCTTTTTCTGATCAAGCAACTAGGCCTGCAGCTCTTTAATAAGAAATCTTAGCCTAGAGATCTCTTCATCCTTTTGATCCCCTTCCTCCTTGGAAGCCTTTAACCGATTTTCGAAGCATAGAATATTCACTCTGTCCTTGGCTGAGGCAACGGTAAGGTCATTAACCTTGCCCGTCAATTTGCTAAGTTCTTCACCATTTTCTGCCAGCCTGCGAACCGATCTCAGGAGACCAGATAGTTCTGCCAATTGCCACTGTCCGGAGGTAACCACATTGCTTTGAGGCATTCGGTGTGGGCCCTTCAACTTTGTTTCCTTTAGAAGCCCCAGAATCAGCTACTCCTTTAGAAGTTTTTGGTTTTTTAGGGGGAGGTTGTGACTCCGCTTTCTTGGAGGAGTCATTTTTGCTTTTTTCCTCTTCTCTCTGGCCTTTTTATCCATAACACTGGAGGTCGGTTTTTCAGATCCGCCCTCTAGTAAGGGAATATCGTCACCAGCAGATGAAGTAAGGATTATGGACTCAACAGTAGCCTTCTTGGAATTCCGTTTTGGCTGAATACTATTCTCAGCCGCAACAAATTTCCCTCCAGCTTTGAGCGCCTTCAACTTCTCCATATCCGGTGACTCAGCCTCGATTTCAACTGCACAATCAAATAAGAAGACTATTAATAATAAAATATTTCAAGAAATAAAAACAAATACAACAACGAGAAATGACAGGAAATTACGTAAATATTCCTCGCAGGTAGTTTTCGACCCTAACAAACGCCTGCAGGAGAAGAATTTGTGCGAGGCGGTGTACGCCTCAAGAGCAAAGAGAACAGAGACAGAAGTAGGGGATAACTCAGCCTCATCAGTATAATAAGCCTGGGAGGTCAATAAAAAATGCTCGTGGGTCCAGGCCACGGGAAATTCATTTATTCCTTCTTTATTTAGTGAAAAAATTAGATCGTCGGGCTTAATACGGATCTTGGTGAAGTAGGATTTGAAAGAACGCCCATCAACTTTGGCGGAGTCAGTATAGGACTCAAAGTTGACAATCTTGGATTAAGTACGGAGGGTTACCAAGCTTACTCCTCCGCTCTGCTTATTTGCACGACGAACTACTTGCATGAAATAAAAGAGCATAGCGACCGTCGGCGTGAAGTTGAAGTGCTCCCCAAGTACTTCTAGAGAACGGATCAACCCCCATCCATTGGGGTGAAGCTGAGAAGGGGCGCAGTCCAAGAATCTCAAGACCCCTATTTGGAACTTTGTCAGAGGAAAGCGTACACCTAAGTTCAAGAAGAGGAAGTCATACATATAGATTGACCTCTCATCTGGTGTGTGACATATCCGTTCTGAGGGAAGGGGAGCCAACACCATAAAACGCTCCTTGTGTTGTTCCTTTTTGAAGACTGTGAAGTGAGGCTCCAACCTTGCTCCGTCCTCCCTGGCGTGGATAGACGGTGTGGCGCGAAATTCATCCGCTACCCAGCAATATGGACGTATTTTTTAGAACTTTACCCAGTCAATCTGGTGTGCAACTACATTACACAGTCTAGAAGCTGTCTTCAGGATATACTGTTGAGATGGTGCTCCGCTACTAGAGGTGCTTTCTCCAGTCATCTTCAGTAGAGTTAATTTAAAAGCCTTCACACTATGGTAAAAACTCATATCATTAGAGAGGTATAAATCAGCGCTCTCCTCACTCTCACTAGAAGAGGATTCTAAAGAGGGTATTATCACCCTTCACCTGGTGTAGGGCGACGCATCCCTCTCTGAATGAAGTGGCTTTGAGTAGGAGATCACAGGGATCCTCCCACCACGACTTGTAGGAGTTCGAGACAAGGCTCTTCCTCCTCTTACCCTAGGGCCAACATGGCTCGAGCCAGTATAACCTATCCCAGACATTTAGAAAACTTAAGGAAAATACGAGGAGACGAAGGAAAAGGTTACCTAACAAAGAAGAGGATGGTGAATCAGATTTCACAGAAGCAAACAAAAATGTCTTCTCAAAAATCAGATTTCACAGAGGCAAACAAAAATGTCTTCTCAAAATTTTTACAGAGTTTCGTCAGGGAAGCAAGATTGAGTGATTTCTGAATTCACTAAGTATTCCTTTTATAAGGGGTCAAGAGACTCAATTACCGGTTCAAGGGTTATGTCGTTTACCACCAAACGACCCCTTTTCTTAAATACAAGGCTGTCGTTTCAAACCATAAGGCACAAAAGCAGCGTTGATTCGTCAAAAAGCCTTTCAAATGGGCCTAAAAATTTGAATTTCAGGCCCATAAAGCTCCTGAGTGACGGTTACAAAGACATGCACATTCAAAGCAATAATGGCTCGCCCACGTGCTTAAAGGCATTAAATGTCCAATCATGACAAACGTTGCAACTGTTACTCGAATTCCAAGAGTTGCAAGTTTCAAGAACTTTTAGGATTCTCGCACAAAGAACCTTTGTCCGGATCCGTCATAAGGAGCGCCATGACAACGAAACCTTCATACCAAGGACGGATATTTACATGACAACGTAATGCCGAAACCCAACATACATTAAATAAATATTTTACCGATGTATATGAACCGGTATCCAGACCTACTGCAAACGATATAGCTCACATGAGCAACTTTACTAGTCCCTCACACAAGCTAGGGGATAAGTAGAGTTATGATCTTGTCTTGATACTGGATTTGATGATGAAATTGAAGACTCAATCCGTACTCTTACGATTGAGATGTATTCCCCAGGACAGATGATCTCAATCACCCATTCTGTGATTTGATGATGTAACTCCTGGCATGGACAATTCCCATCATCATTCTTATGATGGAAGTTTTTGAAGACTCAATCCGTACTCTTACGATTGAGATGTATTTCCCCAGGACGGATGATCTCAGTCACCTATTCTGTGATTTGATGATGTAACTCCTGGCGTGAACAATTCCCATCATCATCCTTATGTATTTTTGCAGTTTCCTAAGCTCAGAACAATACTCTCAAAATGGACGACGTTTTTCCCTCCAGTGAGAACAACATGAATTAATACTAGTCATCCGTCCTGTGACACCGCTGTTGTGAACAACGGATCGACTTTTTCTCTTCCCAAAAGAATTAAGGGTAATGCCCTATGGCAGGTAGTTATTCCTTAACATACTTATACTTGGGGACAGTATTCAGGTATATAATTCTCCGTTCTAAAACTTATCTATTTCGAATGAATTGATTAATTTTCTGAGGCAATTATTTCCATCCGACCTCAAGATTAATCGCACTAACAGATTATTGAATACTGAAACGATAAAAGTATAACAAATACATCTAAGTTATACTATTCTATATAAAGTATTGAAAACAATGCCTGAGAGGAATTTTATTCTTTCATTAAAGGCAAATTACATGTGTATTATTCAAAATTAATCAAAATCGGAGCTGATCCCAGAACACAGCTCTATACATGCTAAACAAGACTATGGAACGGGAATCTACTCTTGGGGCTTTTTCTGTCCCTCTCCTTCTCCGAAGTCTTGTGACCCTTCTTTAGGGATTTCTTCCGAAGCTTTCTCTTCAGGTGCCTTCGCACCTTCTTCAGATGAGACGCCCTCCGGCGCTGGAACAGCGGAATCCGACTCCATGCTCTGACCCTCGGGAAGAGGGGGCAAGCCATACAAGGACTCTGGAGGATCTTCATGACGATCTTTAACCATTGCGACTAGCTTCCCTCCATGAAATTCATAGAACGGATTTATACCATAAAGGTTTAGCTTCATAGTGGGGTTGCGGTAGAAAATTTGGCATATAGCCAGGCCGAAGAATTCTTCATCAACTTGGTTGCATATATCGATAGCTTCTTTCGCCTCAGCTTTGGCTATAGCCAATTCTTCCCACAACCTCAAAAGTTCTTCCTCTGTTCCTTGGGATTCCGTACTCCCAGCTTTCAGACCCTCAATCTCAAGGAGGAACTTCTTCTCCTTTTGGGACCACTCCTTCACTTGTTTAAAATAATCTTCCGCAGGGCTAATAGTGGTGTGGTAGTAAGTCTCACTTTCAACCCATGAAAACTATTCTCGCAATCAAGATTCCATACAAATGGTTGATTCTTACGAGTCAGCTTCATCAATGGCAAAGCCAGATGATAAAATCTGTAACATCCTGATTTTTAATTAAGTACCAATTAAGGTTAAATCCAGGATTAAGTTTATGGATCAGTTAAGTTAAGGTTGATTAGGGATTAATTGCCAAATTAGGTTAATTGTGGAATGATGATAATAATAGTAGGAAAATGGCATTCGTGCCCTTGGTGTGTTAGTTGAGTTCGGTTCCCTCTCTCATTGGCATGCTGATGGAATTAAGCCACTAATTAGGGGGTTAATTACAGATTAAGAACTAATGGGAAAATTAAAGTTAGTGGCCAGGTTGAATTTACGCATGTGCCCTGGGTGTATAAAGAGGTTCAACTTCCTCTACCCATTCATTTTTGCATGACATGTTAGGAACGATTGAGAGAGTGAGAGTTGGAAGTTCTCCTCGTGGAAGACAAAAACGTTGTTCTGTTCCTTCGTCTCTTCTTCTTCTTCCTTCGTCGAGCGTCTGAGTGAAGAAGTTGAGTTGAGAGCTTCCCCTTCGACGACTCAGGGATGACACTCTGTTCCTTCCCTGTTCTTTTATTCCCCTTCATCGACTTCTCTCTTTCTCCCTCTCCTTTGCTTGAAGCTGCCTGAGTCTCAGTGGAGATCTGCACCACGAAGTGCTTCGGGGAGGTTGGAGCATTCACCAGCGTTGTGATGGAGCTGCTCAAGAGAGTGAGCGGAGAGCTGGGTGTCTTGGAGGCTCGAATGGCCTCCCCTGTCCTTGCATGCAGATGTACTAAGTGTCTCGGTGGCTAAACTGCTCGAGAGTATGAATCAGCCTCTGATTCCTAAAAGCTGTGTAGAATACGTCGACGGGAGCGTTCCGTGAAGGAAGGTGACTGAAGGATCGATCGGAGAGCAGCCGATCGGAGCTGTGAGTCAAAGGAGCTCCTGGAATCTTCATTCCAGGTAGGGGGTATCTTATATCTTAAATGCATGGGTTATGGATGGATTCCGGGTGTTGATGATCGTTATTTCTGTGTTCTGATTGATGTGTTATGCTTGCATAAAGAGTGCGTGATGCTCGGATGTATGATGAATAAGATTTGAGTGATGCATGTCTAGTTCTGTCCATGAATTGCATGTTAATAGCTTGAGAAGTGTTGAATGGTTGCATGAAAGGAATGTGCTAAAGTACTGTTGATGATTACCGAGTGACTTGTGTGTCATGCATGCTATTTTGATTCTAAATGCTGACTGTATGTGAGGAAAGGTTGATTTATTAAGTTCTGATACTGTCTAATACTGATTGCATAAGATGCTTGTGTTGTTGGATTAATTTTTGAGTTCTGATACTGTCTAAATACTGAATGCATGAGATGCTTGTGTTGTTGGATTAATTTTTGAGTTCTGATACTGTCTAATACTGAATGCATGAGATGCTTGTGTTGTTGGATTAATTTATTGAGTTCTGATACTGTATAACGCTGATTGCATGGGATGCATGTGTTATTGTATTAATATATTAAGTTATGATACCGATTGCATGAGATGCATGTGTGTTGGATTAATTTATTGAGTTCTGAGAATGTCTAATACCGATTGCATGTGATGCATGTATTGCTGAGTGAAATGTTGTGTATATGCACTCTATGTTCCGTGATGAATCCGCGTGTGGCGCATGGGATGCATTAATGCTGAGAGCATGTAGTGTGGGACACTACCATCGGTTATTAAAGCGTGAGACGCTGTGAAATCCTTTTGAGTGAGACTCAAGGTAAGCCTTTGAGTGGGACTCAGGCTGCTCGTGAACACCGCCGTTGGCGTTGAGAGCGTTGGTGTCACATGTGTGGGGAAACGGTTTGGTACCTGTAAAATGGCCAAGTCAGCTGAAAGCTGAATAGAAGGCTGGGAGCCTACGTTACAATGATAAAAACCGATTACACACGAATGCGGAACCGAGTGAAATAATCTGTGTACATGTACTATTGATGTTGATTGAAATTTGATTACGCTAATGTGTGATAATGCTGTTGAAATGATAGGTGCATATAGCCGAGTGATAGATGGTGGATTCTGACCGGTAAATGTTTTATGTGTGTCATGATTCATTGGCATTATTATGTTACTGGTTGTTGCTATGTTAATGTTAATGAAATGATATGTGTATATGGCCGAGTGATAACTGGTGGATTCTGATCGATAAATGTCTTATGTGTGTCCTGATTGATTGGTATTGTTCTGACCTTAATTGTTGCTATGTATAATTATATATATATATATATATTGTTGCATAACTGAGGAATAATCTGAGTCAGTATCTATCATTTAATATTTAAGATGCTCACCCCTAAACCATTTTTCAGCATGTGCAGGTCGGACTCGAAATGGTGTGAAGGCCTCAAGTCTGAGTAATGTGCACTCCGACTGTTGAGTGTTTATAATGTATTTATTATGTTTAGTCAGTTGTAGCCTTGGTCGGCTCATAATAACAGTGTTGTATAACGAATATAAATATATATATATATAAGGAATCCGAGTTATTAGGAAACCGAGTGCATGTTTATATATATATATATATATGGATTACATTGATATCACGTACTTGTATCGAATGATAGGTGTTGGTGAATGAATAATGTTAGGATGATGAGTATCCGAATGTATGTTTATATATATATACATATATATATATATATATATGTGTGTGGTTATATTGGTAACGTACGCTGTATTGGTTGTGAAGTGTTGTTGAATTATTTGAGAAGTATTGATGGATGAGATAGTGTTAGGTTGATGATTCCGGGTGAGGCTATCGTGTTTGGGCTTCTTTTCCGAGTAAAGAACACTTAGATGGATTCTGAGAGAAATTCCCTTTGATGAACCCATTCTGTGTAGGCTTTGATGGGAGAACTTCCCGAGTGATTATGGGCCTAAGTATTACCGAGTGAAAAATAAGAGTAAACCCGAGTGGGGTAGAGTTTGAATATTCCCGAGTGGTAAATCTGAGTGATCCTCTTCCGAGGGAAGAATTGTTGAAATGGTTGAGATTGGAATATATTCTAAATGTGTGATATAAGTATAATCCGAGTGAATGAGGTTCCATATCCCGAGTGGGTGAGTCTTAGAGCAAGTCCGAGTAGGACTTACTTAATGTTTCCCCGAGTGAGTAAGATATCATATGCCGAGTGAATCTGGAATGAATATTCTGAGTGGAGTAGGATTATGGAGACCCCTTCTGGGTGAAGGAAGGTCTGTGTGTTCTCTGAGTGAGAAATGTGAAAATATACCGAGTGATGGGTGTACGGTACATTCCCGATTGTGTTGAAGTTAAATACACCGAGTGGTGTTTGATTAGGAAATATTCCGAGTAAGAAAGAGTTCTGGATCCCGAGTGATAGAATTAAGGGAGTCATTTCCCGAGTGGTTTATACTTGTGACCTATATGAATGAAATAAGGAGCTGTGTAAATTCCCGAGTGAAGTATGAGCATGATGATTTACCGGGTGAACCTATGTCCCAAATCCGAGTGAGGAATTACCTTGTGCCTGTGTTCGCCCCAGCGAATTAGACTTAGCTCCTGCGAATGTGAGTGGATGGAAGGCCCTTGTGCTGGCTTCGCTTATGCGAAGGGCTATTCGCCCGAGCGAGTTGGATCGCCTCGCTCGAGCGTGTTGGATCTCGCTTGAGCGAGTGAGCGTTGTTTTGAGGGATTCGCCTAGGCGCTGTTGTGTTTTTCGCTGGACTGAATGGATTGGTTGAAGCCTTGTCCCTTCCGCTGATTGCTATATGTATGAATGGCTTTTATTTTCCCTTGCCTTCCTTTAATTTATTTTGGGAAAAATTTTCCTTGTTCTGGTTTTGGTTTTAAAAATTTATAGGATGTTTCATTTTGGTATCAGAGCAGACCTAAAAGGTCCAAGGCCAAGGTTTGCCTACTGTTAGTGGGTGGTTGTGTGTAATATGACCGGTTGTCATCATTGCTTGTGGCATTCTGTTGGATTTGATGCATGTTTAACCATGAATTGTGTGATTGTATGCATGAGTTTTGTGGAGGACAATAGTGAGAGGTATCATTGTGAAAATGTCGATTTGGGGATAGCGGATTGTCACTATCCTGGTTCGGTTGTTCATTGAATAAGAGGTTGTTCTAGGTGTGGGGTTGAATGAGAGAAAATAGAATGAAAGGTGTTGAAACCTTTAGGTATATTGAAACTGATTAACTGATTTGATCTCTTGGTAGGCCCTATTAGTGGCTCGTGGTTGAGATGTACTGATCGAAAGGACTAGAACTCATATGTTGAGTTAGCGGAGTGAATAATAATAAAGGAATTCCTGAGTGGTGTCTCTTACTTAATTGTTTAGTTGTGTCGTTTGTAAAGAATGAATTTTACACCCTTGGGCATAAGAATCCAGTACGATATATATGATATGTGTGATTGTTACAGTTTCCTAGGTTGAGGATTTGAACTTGTGAGGAGTAAATAAATGTGAAATTAGGTATATGTTAAATTGGGATTGCGTCACGGTGGTTGGTGAGGAAACCGAGTGACTGATGGATTAGATGCTAGACCACTAGGTGTGGTGACCCAGTTGATTGGGCATGATCATGAATGAATGAATGTGAAATTGAATACCTGTTTGAGTTGGATACTGTCTCGGTTTTGGTGTGTGAAAACCGAGTGGATGGTATTAGGCTTTATAATATTGGGATGTTGGGGTGTGACCCACGATGGATAAATAGTGACCCCTTATGAATTCTAAGTCTGATAATTTATTAATCTTATGAGTTGTTGAACCCGAGTAAAGCAATTACATAGTAACTCATTGAGGCTTGAATTATTATTGTGTGATGATTTTTATTGTGTGATGATTTGGGTTGGACTCGGTCTTATGGTTGATAACCGAGTGAATTATTGGTTTAATTATGACCCATAAGGTGTAGAAAACCGATTGGATTTAATGTGATCTTATGTAGTCAGACCTTGTGGAATTAGACACTATAGTGATCTAGGCTCGGTGATAATTGGATGTTGTGGGCCTACTAGGTGACCACTGCAAATTCTGAGTCAGATAATCTGATTGACCTTATGGATTATTGAGCCAAGCATGTAATGGTATAATGAATTGTTGAGGCTTGAATTGTTTTGGGGTGAAATGTAAATAATAAATGGGGCACCTGATTGATAGTGACTGGTAAGGTAGAAATCTGAGTACGCCTGGGTATTGATTATGGTGGTATTAGAAATCATACTATAATGATAATTGCATGACCGATTAGTGGATTATGTCTATGCTTGGTAAATCATTGGGCTTAAAATTGATTAGTGGTCTGTGAAGTACGCTGAAATGAAGGATTAATAGGCTATCGGATTATGGTATTAAGGTGGATGGGATCCAATAATGTACTATTTACTCGGTAATGATTGGAGGCCGATTGTTGATATGTCATTTTGTAACTAGGTGAGTACCTTGTGGGGGCTGCCATTATACTGTTTTACAGTAATGGTAAATAATATTTTATGATTGTTGTTGCGTGATGTGCCCTGGGTGGTGCATACTAATGATGTTGATGTAATGTATTACTTATATATGTATGTGTGTGAATTGCCATAATTTTTATGAATTAGTATTGGCTGAGTGAATTCAATCAGTGTGAGTGAAAGGAGTGTAATGTATCTTGTTCCGGTACGACTCTTCATACCATAGGTATTGTGGCAGCGTACACGTTGTAGTGACTCTATGTAATTGTTGTAACCCTATAGGAATGAGACGTCATCCTATAAGTTGGATGCAGCAATTCATAAGTCGGGCAGGTGAGGTTGTAGCTGCTTATGGTGATGGTGAGTCTACCGGATTGTTCCAAGTGAAAATAAGAGCTGTATTGAGGGAACAATAAGGGGTAGTGTATCCAAACGAGGATAGAAGGTGTTTGATCTTGATGTGTTTACCTCCAAGAGGATCAAAAGTTATTGGGTATGAGCTGGCTATTTAAGTAACGATTGGTCGTTGAAATAAATGGGTGATGCAGTCTATCACTGGAATTAGAAGTCTTGTAGATCTAACCGAGTGATACTGTAAGTTTAATAAGGAAACTTGGACCTTGAGCCAAGGTGGTCGGTAAGGTGAGGATTTGATCGGAAAAGATTAGTATGTTCCGCGTGTGAGAGAATAGAGATGATTCCGAATAAAAACTTTCTGGGAGAAAGAATTCCTAAGTAAAGTTATGGTGTTCCGAGTAAATCTCATAGAGAGGATCATTAATAAGTTAAGGGAATTGTGTCCAAGCGTAACACTTTTGAGTAGGGTAAGATTCGAGTGATGTGACTCAGAGCGTGGCGTTTTTGAGTGGAATGGTGCCAAGTAGACGATTCATCGTGTGAAATTTCTAAGTCTGTAGGATGTGCCCCTGACTAATCTTTACCAGAGGAACTTCTGGTCGGAATATGGGGCTATGAGTAGGTAAGTCTCCGAGTGAATTATCCCGAGGAAGAGTAAATATCCGAGAGGTAAATTTATCCATAGATGTGTACGGATTGATGTTGGAGCTGCTGAGTTTGAACTCAGATTTGTATTTGAAGTAGGCTTGAATTCTGAGTGAAAATTTGGGTAAATGGAAAGTTTTCCGGGTAAGAATTACCTTCAAACCCCGAATAACCCTTTTGATCGAGAGTTCCGAGTGACCTTTCCAGGGTGAAGGCATGGAATCAGCCGAAGGAATGGTTAGAAATCTGGGATTTTAGAAACGAGTGTGACGCCTGTAAAGGATGAATCCAGGCAGTCTGTGCTGATTAAAGCACCATGAAACTCTGTTGGGTGTTGGTTTCGGTTTTGCCAAGATATATTATGGGTTAGAGGAGAGATTTTGTGGTCGGATATTGAATACCCGAGGGATTAAGCCGAGATAAGTCAGATAATAGTGTGTATTGGGAGGAAACGGTAATGTTTCTTACCGATTGGACTTTCCCAACTCTATAATTGACACAACCTTGTGTTTATACCTTGTGTAGATATATGATTATTCTGAGTGGCTCCATTGGAATTGGAAGAACGGATGGTGGATGTACGCCGATTGGCGTTGAGAGTATAAGGTTGAGCGGCCAAGGAATTAGGAAGTGCCAATGGCTATGGTGAACTGGCAGAGTCGAATGGAAGTAACTTTATATGGAAAATTGAATCCCAAATGTATTGAAGACTATGAGGAGTTGTTTTATTTATACCGATTGGAAATTGCGAAGCAGTCGGAAACGTTGAGAAGCGAAACTAGGCCGATTGAAATTAACTGGTCGGTGAATGTTGGAGAAGCATAGGTATGTAATTATTTAGAGTGGCATTACAGTGATATGCTGAGCGGTTGACTGGGGCAGGTATATATTGGAATTTCAAGGACGAAATTCTTTGAAGGAGGGGGAACTGTAACATCCTGATTTTTAATTAAGTACCAATTAAGGTTAAATCCAGGATTAAGGTTACGGATCAGTTAAGTTAAGGTTGATTAGGGATTAATTGCCAAATTAGGCTAATTATGGAATGATGATAATAATAGTAGGAAAATGGCATTGGTGCCCTTGGTGTATTAGGTGAGTTCGGTTCCCTCTCTCATTGGCATGCTGATGGGATTAAGCCACTAATTAGGGGGTTAATTACAGATTAAGAACTAATGGGAAAATTAAAGTTAGTGGCCAGGTTGAATTTACGCATGTGCCCCGGGTGTATAAAGAGGTTCAGCTTCCTCTACCCATTCATTTTTGCATGACATATTAGGAACGATTGAGAGAGTGAGAGTTGGAAATTCTCCTCGTGGAAGACAAAAACGTTGTTCTGTTCCTTCGTCTTTTCTTCTTCTTCCTTCGTCGAGCGTCTGAGTGAAGAAGTTGAGTTGAGAGCTTCTCCTTCGACGACTCAGGGATGACACTCTATTCCTTCCCTGTTCTTTCATTCCCCTTCGTCGACTTCTCTCTTTCTCCCTCTCCTTTGCTCGAAGCTGCCTGAGTCTCAGTGGAGATCTGCACCACGAAGTGCTTCGGGGAGGTTGGAACGTTCACCAGCGTTGTGATGGAGCTGCTCAAGAGAGCGAGTGGAGAGCTGGGTGTCTTGGAGGCTCGAATGGCCTCCCCTGTCCTTGCATGCAGATGTACTAAGTGTCTCGGTGGCTGAACTGCTCGAGAGTATGAGTCAGCCTCCGATTCCTTCAAGCTGTGCAAAATACGTTGACGGGAGCGTTCCGTGAAGGAAGGTGACTGAAGGATCGATCGGAGAAGAGCCGATCGGAGCTGTGAGTCAAAGGAGCTCATGGAATCTTCATTCCAGGTAGGGGGTATCTTATATCTTAAATGCATGGGTTATGGACGGGTTCCGGGTGTTGATGATCACTGTTTCTGTGTTCTGATTGATGTGTTATGCTTGCATGAAGAGTGCGTGACACCCATCGCTGTTTCTGTGTTCTGATTGATGTGTTATGCTTGCATGAAGAGTGCGTGATACCCGGATGTATGATGAATAAGAGTTGAGTGATGCATGTCAAGTTCCGTCCATGAATTGCATGTTAATAGCTTGAGAAGTGTTGAATGGTTGCATGAAAGGAATGTTCTAAAGTACTGTTGATGATTACCGAGTGACTTGTGTGTCATGCATGCTATTTTGATTCTAAATGCTGACTGTATGTGAGGAAAGGTTGATTTATTAAGTTCTGATACTGTCTAATACCGATTGCATGAGATGCTTGTGTTGTTGGATTGATACTGTCTAAATACTGAATGCATGAGATGCTTATGTTGTTGGATTAATTTTTGAGTTCTGATACTGTCTAATACTGAATGCATGAGATGCTTGTGTTGTTGGATTAATTTATTGAGTTCTGATACTGTATAAAGCCGATTGCATGGGATGCATGTGTTATTGTATTAATATATTGAGTTATGATACCGATTACATGAGATGCATATGTGTTGGATTAATTTATTGAGTTCTGAGAATGTCTAATACCGATTGCATGTGATGCATGTATTGCTGAGTGAAATGTTGTGTATATGCACTCTATGTTCTGTGATGAATACGCGTGTGGCGCATGGGATGCGTTAATGCTGAGAGCATGTAGTGTGGACACTACCATCGGTTATTAAAGCGTGAGACGCTGTGAAATCCTTTTGAGTGAGACTCAAGGTAAGCCTTTGAGTGGGACTCTGGCTGCCCGTGAACACCGTCGTTGGAGCTGAGAGCGTTGGTGTCATATGTGTGGGGAAACGGTTTGGTACCTGTAAAATGGCCAAGTCAGCTGAGAGCTGAATAGAAGGCTGGGAGCCTACATTGCAACGATAAAAACCGATTACACATGAATGCGGAACTGAGTGAAATAATCTGTGTACATGTACTATTGATGTTGATTGAAATTTGATTACGCTAATGTGTGATAATGCTGTTGAAATGATAGGTGCATATAGCCGAGTGATAGATGGTGGATTCTGACCGATAAATGTTTTATGTGTGTCATGATTCATTGGCATTATTATGTTACTAGTTGTTGCTATATTAATGTTAATGAAATGATATGTGCATATAGCCGAGTGATAACTGGTGGATTCTGATTGGTAAACGTCTTATGTGTGTCCTGATTGATTGGTATTGTTCTGACCTTAATTGTTGCTATGTATAATTATATATATATATATATATTGTTGCATAACTGAGGAACAATCCGAGTCAGTATCTATCATTTAATATTTAAGATGCTCACCCCTACACCATTTTTCAGCATGTGCAGGTCAGACTCGAAATGGTGTGAAGGCCTCAAGTCCGAGTGATGTGCACTCCGACTGTTGAGTGTTTATAATGTATTTATTATGTTTAGTCAGTTGTAGCCTTGGCCGGCTCATAATAACAGTGTTGTATAACGAATATAAATATATATATATATATATAAGGAATCCAAATTATTAGGAAACCGAGTGCATGTTTATATATATATATGGATTACATTGATATCATGTACTTGTATCGAATGATGGGTGTTGGTGAATGAATAATGTTAGGATGATGAGTATCCGAATGTATGTTTATATATATATACATATATATATATATGTGTGTGGTTATATTGGTAACGTACGCTGTATTGGTTGTGAAGTGTTGTTGAATTATTTGAGAAGTATTGATGGATGAGATAGTGTTAGGTTGATGATTCCGGGTGAGGCTATCGTGTTTGGGCTTCTTTTCCGAGTGAAGAACACTTAGATGGATTCTGAGAGAAATTCCCTTTGATGAACCCATTCTGTGTAGGCTTTGATGGGAGAACTTCCCGAGTGATTATGGGCCTAAGTATTACCGAGTGAAAAATAAGAGTAAACCCGAGTGGGGTAGAGTTTGAATATTCCCGAGTGGTAAATCTGAGTGATCCTCTTCTGATAATATTTTACCCATCTTCTATAATAGGTTTCCAAGGTCTCAAAACACATTGTACCAATTTATTCATGCCAACACCACCAAAATATAACTTCTATCAATTTTAATAACTTAAGACTCCAATACCCTCCTTGATTCCTTAAGTTTCCAACACCAATAACTTAATACCAAACCAATCAAAACTCATTTCATACACTTAAATCATTCCTATGGCAAATAAATCCCTAATTTCACCAATTTTTCAAAAGCCCTAAATTCCAAATTTTAGGGTTTCAACCAAAACACCCAAACAACAATTCCAATTATTTTCTTACACCATTTTAAGTATCTATCATGCCCAAAATTCACATAGCACATAGCCACCACCAAAAACCACATGTTCAAGCCTTCTAACCTAAGGTTCCATTGTTCCACATGCATCTCTTGTTTTACTAACACCTAAACCTTCATTATCAAGCTTCAATAACATCAAAACACAATATCAAAACACCCATTAAAAGCCATAAATGACAATGAGTCTTACCTAGACTCCAAGATCCAAGCTAAAAAATGAAAATGATGGAGAATAAAAAGAGACACCTAAAGATCTGCTCCAAAATGCCTTCTTTAATTTTAAGAGAAAATGGCTATAGAAGAGGTAGGTTTGGTTTTTAGTGCAAGGAGAAAGAAGGAGGATGTAAAATAAAGAGGAATGGTGATGGAGAAGTGGAATCACTAAATATAAGAAACAAAAAGAGGAAAATGTGATAAAAATTGGGTATTACCCAATGGTCCAAGCATCACCTTTTTGCTTTTTCTTTTTGGTCCATAAAACCCCATTGTCCAAGGGTTAAAAGGGTGTAAAAAGGGAAAATATGCACAGTCAAATGGAAGAGAGGAAAACAGAATTGACATTTTCTTTATTTCCATTCTATTTGTCATTTCACTGATTGCCAACATACGCAGTGTCTGTATAATTACCTCCTCAATTCCAAAAATTATTTTTATCATACCACCATAACCACAATATTTACCTTATCATTCTAGATCTTTCAAATATCCAATTTAGGTAATGGGTCCCATATCTTTGGTTTAACCATCCAGTTTCAATAAATTTTAATTTACCGATAAATCATAATTAATACTTAATAAATTTTCCTATATGTTTTAGACATCAAATAATTAATTATCATCTAATAATTTATTTTTTAAAATTTGGGATGTTACAATCCACCCCACCTAAAAAGAAATTTCGTCCTTAAAATTTAATATACCTGATTCGAACACATTTAGATACCATTTTCGTATATCTTCTTCACATTCCAACGAGAGAGTCTCCACATTTCCATGTTTCCACCTTCACTAAAGGTATTAGTTTGTTCCGCAACTTCTTAATGGAATGCTCAACGTACAAATAGAAATAGGGGAAACAGACAAGTCTTACCACACATCAACATCATCAGCAAGAATCACATTCGAGGGATCAGGAATATATTTCCTCAACTATACGTATGAAACACATTGTGCAAATTCACAAGATGTGGAGGAAGTGAAATTCGATAAGCCACCTCACCAATTCAATCTAGAATCACATACGGTTCAATGAATTTAAGACTTAATTTTCTGCTATTCAAAGCTCTACTAATTCCTTTATTGTGTGAGACCTTCAAAAACACATGATTACCAACTTGAAATTCAAGTGGTTTTCGCCTTGTGTCATAGTAAATTTTCTATCTCTTCTTGAGGAATTTTCATATTCCACTGTATCTTTCTAATCTAATTAGTACTCTCTTGAATAATTTCTAGCCCTAAAGCCAATATCTCACTAGTTCCCATGCTGTGTTTATATATTGTAACAGGTTTTGATAATGACAAACAAGAATCAAGAACAAACATAATAATTACGGACAAATTAATTATGTTTGATGATGCAAAAATGATGAACTCCAAAAGAATGATTCAAGGAATTTATAGAGGCTTAAAACTAGTGAAATATATTCATCAAAGTGCCTAAGGACCAAAACAACAAGGCCAAATGCAATAACATGTCAAAAGGAATACCAAGTACATGAAAAATAGAGCATCAGCATGATGAATCGATTCAAGCATATGCTGAATTAATTCATGCAGAAGTGAAAGGCCCAGGATGTGATTTTGTCAAGCTTGAATCGATTCACCAACCTCCTGAATCGATTCACACGATTAAAATTGCCTAGTAACTTTAAAATTCCAACAATGAATCGATTCATATGCAATACAAATCAATTCATACACTGATTAAAGTCCAAAAATACTAGATGAATTGATTCTTGAATAGATTCATCCGGTGTAAATTTGAAATTCGAATTTTGAATGCTGACAGAATTATAGAATTTACGGGAACGTCTCACTGTTTCAAGTTCCAATCAATCAAGCTGCCAATTTACAAATTCAAGGTCAGGAAACTTATGCAATGAAACAAGGAACTTAAATCGTGGAATGTTTTAAGGAAATTTTCCTGAGAAGAAATTAAACATTGGGGAAATTGCATGAATCCTTGCCTATAAATAGAAGAGAAGCTGAAGGCCAAACATACAATAAGCAAGCAACGAAAATATTAAGCTTCCTTCTCTGTTCTTATTTCTTGGCTATTTATACTCTATTTCATTTCCTTCGCAATTAATTTTTGAGGGTTATATTGTGAGAAAATTATTTTCTTGAGTGCTAAATTTATATATCCTTTTCTAAGAGAGGAAAATATTTTTCAAGTGATTAAAATTTATATATCCACTTTATTGAGAGATTCACACTTGTAAAATCACCTACATAAATTCTGAGAGTTTTTGGGTTGGGTTTCAACCTTATAATTGAGAGATTATGAGATTGAGTAGGTTGCCTTCTTTGCTTATGAGGATTAAGTTCTTGAGTGTGGGGCACTAAGAAGCTGTAATTACTCAAAGCCTGTATCTCAAATTCTCAATAGTGGAATCCTTCAAGTGGGTTGCTTGAAGGCGAGACGTACACCGGTGTGGTGGAACTCGTTATATCAGTTTGTAAATCTTTGTTCCTTAAACTCCTTTATTATTGTGATTTAATTTGCTTGGTAATTTAAAGCACACTAGTAACTTGATATAAATTGCTTAATTAATTATTTAGATTAATTTGTTTGAATTAATTTTGTTAAAATTAATTATTATTTTCTAAGTGCTAAAATAGATCCATAATTACTTTGATATTATTACTTGCTCTTTTGTGTAATATTCTTATTTATCAAATTGATTACAAAAGAATTAATTTCAAAAGCATTCAAACGAAAATTTTTAATAATCAATTCACCCCCTCTCTTGAGTAATTGAGGCCACTTGGTTAACAAGTGGTATTAGAGCTTGACTCTTGGTTGATAAAGCTTAACAGCTTTAAGAGATAAAGATGGCCTCTACCTCATGTAACATGTTTCCCGAGGGTAGTGCTACAAATAGACCTCCTACTTTCAATGGGGAAGGTTATGCTTTTTGGAAAGAGAGTATGAAAGTTTTTGTTCAATCAATTAATTTAAAAGTTTGGAATGCTATTGAAAATGGTCCTTTTACACCTATGCATATTGCTGATGGTAGACAAATTGAAAAACCCATGGATGATTGGACTAGTGATGAGGAAAAAAAAGTACAGTATAATTATAAGGCTAAAAATCTTATTACTCTTGCATTAGGTCCTAATGAATTCTTTAGAGTAGTAACATGTAAATCTGCCAAAGAAATATGGGATACTCTTCAAATAACTCATGAAGGGACAAGTGATGTAAAGGATTCAAAGATTAGCACACTCACTAGCCAATATGAAAGTTTTAGGATGAACTCTGGTGAAACTGTTTTAGAACTTCAAAAACGTTTTACCTTGATTATTAATCATCTTATCACTCTTGGAAAATCCTACTCTAATAAAGAACTTATTCACAAAGTCTTGAAAAGTCTTACTAGGGAATGGCAACCTTTTGTCACCGCGATCAAGCAATCTCCAAACATCAATGACATGTCTCTTGCCACATTGTTTGGAAAACTTCAAGAACAAGAGCAAGAATTAAAGGACTTAAAAAATATAGAGGAAGAAGAAAAGTCTTCCAAGAAGAAGGGGCTAGCTCTTAAGGCCACTTCAATTAAAGAAGACAAATCTGAAAGTGACCAAGAAGATAATGATGAGTTAGGCTTATTTGTGAAGTGGTTCAGAAAGTTCATGATAAACAAAAGATCCCAAAAGAGCTTCACCTATAAAGGTAAGAAAACTATCCCTAAAGATAATAATCTTTCACCGACTTTTTTGAATGTGAAAAGGAAGGACATTTCAAGGCAGACTGTCCAAATCTTAAAAAAACAAAGATTAGAAAGGAAAAAGGAGAGCATACAGCATGGGATGACAACGAGGTGAGTAGTTTAGATGAATCTGAAAATGAGGAAACAAACCTCTGCCTCATGGCCAACCATCAAGACGAAGATAATGAGGTAATCCTCCATGAATTAGATAGAGATGAATTGCTTGATGTCTTTGAGGAATTGTATAATAAGTTTGTTAAAATTTCTAGTAAGTACAAATTATCTAGAAAAACCATAGAGACTCTTGAGATGCATCTTATTAAACAAGTAAAAGAAAATGAGATCTTGAAAAAGAAAGTAATAGATACTCAAGAATGCTCTAAAACCAAACCATGTGAATTTGCCAAGAAATGTGATGCATTAGAAAAGAAAGTTTTAGACTTAAGCAAAACTCTTGAAAGATTCACAAATGGTAGAGATAATCTTGATGCATTACTTGGTAACCAAAGATGCATGTTTAACAAATCCGGTTTAGGATTTAATCCCACTAAGAAAGAAAAACATTACAAGAATTTCTTTATACCTCCTAGAGCATCATCATCACCTTTTATGAAATCCAACCATTATGGTGTTAAAGGTCATAGTGCTTTAAATTATAATGTTAGGAAGTTTAGACCAAAGGTTGTAAGAGTGTGGGTTCCTAAAGGAACATTACCACAAACTAACCAAAAAGGACCCAACATAAAATGGGTACCAAGTTCTCTAACTTGACTTGGTTTGTAGGTAGGCTTCAAGGTGAGCAACACCCATTGGTACTTGGATAGTAGGTGTTCCAATCATATGACGGGAGATAAAAGTAAGTTTATATCACTTACTCCACGAAATAAAGGATATGTTACATACGGAGACAACACGAAGGGAAGAATACTAGGAATCAGAAATGTTCGTTCTTCCACTTCTATAAATGATGTATTATATGTTAAGGGACTTAAAATTAACTTGCTTAGTATTAGTCAATTATGTGATAAAGGCTATAAAATTATTTTTGAATCAAATTGTTACATAATTAAAAATAAACTAAACAAGGAAATAAAATTCAAAAGAATCGATAACATCTATATGATTAATCTTGATTGTTTGTCTTCAAATGATGCACAATGTTTTTTGACTAAAGAGGATGGATCATGGTTATGGCATAGAAGAATAGCTGACATTCACATAGATCACTTAAATAAACTTGTTTGTAAAGATCTAGTAATTGGATTACCAAAGCTTAAATTTGAAAACAAATTTTGTGATGCATGCCAAAAAGGAAAACAAGTAAAGGTCTCTTTTCAAGCTAAAAATGTTGTTTCAACTAATAGACCTTTACAACTTTTACATATGGACTTGTTTGGACCTTCTAGGCTCAAAAGCTTTGGTGGCAATTATTATGGACTTGTGATTATTTTATTGATGACTATTCTAGATATGCATGGACATTGTTTCTTACCTATAAAAATGAAGCATATCAAGCATTTAAGAAACTTGCCAAGATTATCCAAAATGAACGAAATTTAAAAATTGCATCCATACGAACCGATCATGGGGGAGAATTTGAAAATGAACCTTTTGAAAAATTTGGCATTGAACATAATTTTTTGGCTCCAAGAACTCCATAACAAAATGGAGTTGTTGAAAGGAAAAATCAATCTTTAACGAAGCTCTCAAGAACTATGTTGAATAAAAATAATATTGCGAAATATTTTTTGGCCGATGCGGTAAATACCATTTGTCATGTAATGATAGATGTTTGATTAGGCCTATTTTAAAGAAAACCCCCTATGAGCTTTATAAAGGAAGAAAATCAAATATTTCTTATTTTCATGTGTTTGGATGCAAGTGCTTTGTTTTAAATAATGGAAAAGATAATCTCGGCAAATTTGATGCAAAGTCTGATGAAGCAATTTTTCTAGGTTATTCATCAACTACTAAAGCTTATCGACTCTTTAACAAACGAACTTGTACAATTGAAGAGTCCATACATGTCAAATTTGATGAACTTAACCAAAATTCTCTAAGGAAGAAAGTTGATGATCTTGTAGGTACTTTCTAAGAGATGACCTTAGAAAATAAAAAAGAGGTCAAAGAAGAACCAATCCAAGGCAAGAAGCCTCAACAAAAGGATTGGATCACATCAAAAGACCATCCCTTGGAAAACATCATAGGTGAATTAACCAAAGGTGTAAGTACTCGTAACGCCATTAGAAATGCATGTAATCATCTAGCATTCGTATCACAAATTGAACCCAAAAATATTGATGAAGCTATTATTGATGAATATTGGATGTTGGCTATGCAAGAGGAATTAAATCAATTTGAAAGAAACCAAGTTTGGGAACTTGTGCCAAGACCCAATGATCATCAAATAATAGGTACCAAATGGGTTTTTAGAAATAAGCTTGATGAAAATGGAACAATAACTAGAAATAAAGCTAGGTTAGTGGGTAAGGGATATAACCAAGAAGAAGGCATAGATTATGAGGAAACATATGCACCCGTAGCTAGATTAGAAGTTATTATATTATTATTAGCCTATGCATGTTGTAAAGATTTCAAATTGTATCAAATGGATGTCAAAAGTGCATTTTTGAATGGATACATTCAGAAGAAGTGTATGTTGATCAACCTTGCGGTTTTGAAAACTACCAACTTCCAAATCATGTTTTCAAACTAAGAAAAGCATTATATGGTTTAAAACAAGCTCCAAGAGTTTGGTATGAAAGATTGAGCAAGTGTTTTTTAGAAAATAATTTTGAAAGAGGAAAAGTTGATACTATACTATTTATCAAGCACAAAAGAAATGACATACTTTTGATACAAGTATATGTGGATGATATTATATTTGTTGCTACTAATGAATCACTCTACAAAGAGTTTGCTAAGATAATGTAGGATGAATTCGAGATGTCTATGATGGGAGAACTCACATTCTTCCTTGGATTACAAATCAAGCATAATAGAGAAGGAACATTCATTAGCCAATCTAAATATTGCAAGGAATTACTTAGAAAATTCAACATGGACAAGGCAAATGAAATTGCCACACCTATGAGCACATCATGCTACTTGGACAAGGATAAGAAAGGTAAAGATGTGGAACTAACTAAGTATCGAGGTATGATTGGATCTTTACTCTATCTAACCGCAAGTAGACTAGACATAATGTTTGTTGTATATATGTGTGCAAGATATCAGGCATGTCCTAAAGAATCACATCTCACAGCTGTAAAAAGAATTTTAAAATATCTTGTGGGTACTCAAAATGTTGGTTTATGGTATCCCAAAGGCGCTGAATGTATTCTTATAGGATATTCTGATTCTGATTTTGCTGGTTGCAAATTAGATAGAAAAAGTACCAGCAGTACTTCTAATTTGCTTGGAAGTTCTCTTGTTTCTTGGCATAACAAGAAATAAGTAAGTGTCGTATTATCCACAGCTGAAGCAGAATATATTGCAACTGGGAGTTGTTGTGCTCAAATCCTATGGATGAGACAATAACTTCTTGATTTTGGTGTTGTCTTAGATCAAATACCCATTAAATGTGACAACACTAGCGCCATAAATATCTCTAAAAATTCTGTTATGCATTCATGAACAAAGCACATAGAAATCCGTTGTAACATCCCAAATTTTAAAATAAAGGATTAATTAAGGAAATTAATATTAAATAATTGTATGTGGAATAATTAATGTCCCAAAATATTAGAATTAATTAAATTAAGATTTTTGAGGATTGTTGGTAATTTATTGGGACCGGATAAGCTAAAAACTGGCCCGATTAAAATATAGGTGTCAGACCAAGTATCTCCGATTGGGATGATATTAGTCAAGGCTGTTAAGAATAATATTGGGAGTCTAAATATATACCCGGAATAATTTTCAGATAAAGTATTGACCCCAAACAGAGATCTTGTTTGCCATAAAATGATGAAATATTAATGAGGAGAATAAAATTAAAAGACAAAAACCTAATTGCCCTTCTCATTTTTGTTGGATTCCTGTGACCACTTTGGCAAAACATTTTATTTTTTCTTCTCCTCTTATCTTCTTTCTCTACTTCTTCTTCTTTCCATCCAAAACCCTAAGCAAAGGTGTTGGCCATTCTCCCTCTCTCACTTTCATTTCAAGGGAGCTTGGAAGGAGGCCATTGGAGCTTGAATCCCCTTCCTATTATCTCCAAATTTTACAGCCCATCTTCCCCCCTTCTTGAACCCATTTCATTTTTGGGTGTGAGGTAAGTTATACTCACCATTTTGTTGAGTTTTTGCCATGGATATGTGTTATTATGATTTGGGGGGAGCAATGCATGTGAATGGGTGTTGAGGAGAGCATTTAATGTATGAACCCTAGAGTGGGGTGTTATAAATGCAAGGGTTAAATGGAATAAATATGGTAGATGCATTTATGGTTGGAAGGTGATAAAGGTTAATAATGCATTTATGAATATCGTTAGGTTTTGGGTGAAACCCTAACTTTTAAGATTTGGGGAAAATGGCAAATGTGAAGTGGATAATGCATTTTGAGAGGAAATAAATAATTTTGAGGATGTGAATGTTGGTAAATAAACTAATTTTTTGGAATGTTGGGCTATGGTTGTTTGTGACCTTTGATCTAATGAATGAGGCTTGCTAGGAAGGAATTCTTGAAGCCTAACAAATGATAGAAATGATGTCTATAACATGTTCTAAACATGTTATGAAATTATAGATATGGTTATGATTAAATAGAATTGAATTGGTATCTTGAATAGTTGATTGATTGGGATTCTATATATATGTTAATGTAGGATCCATTCCGAACGACGAGGCGGGAACGTCGTATCAGTCGGAATTCTTCTCTTGAGGTAGGAGATGAGTCTTTATATTCTAAATGCATGAGTAGAATAGTGTTGATTGTCATATGTGACAATATGCATGTTTGCCTTGCTTGAAATGTTATGAATAATTGTAATGTTGTGTATGGTATTGGTGATGTGTTTTGGGCAACATGCTTTGATGCATTTAGAATATTCATGGTGTGCTCTATGGTGGTGTGGAATGATCAATAATATGATGTTATGCTTATATCCACCATAAATACGAGATGAATGTTGTTGATGTTTGATTGAGAATGGGATGTGATGTATAGCATACCTTGAATGATAGTGAAAGATTGATGACATTGGGTTGATGATAAAAAAATTTGAATGAAGTGAATAAGAACTATTGAAATGCCACACAAAAGTCTAAACTAATGATAATAACCAACAATAATAAATCCACTAAAATCCTTATGGTGATGATGGTGATGATGATAATGATGAATGATGAGTAGCAAGAATAGGATGCATAGAGTGAGAAATGCATATGATTGGTATTTGCATCCATGGCATACTGCATAGCCGCCGATGTTAGAACGTTAGGGGAGTTCCCTCGGCTGACCCAGTGGGAGGGTGGCTCGGTGCACGAGCAATTTCATTTTCCCCTGTGACTCGGTGTGTAAGTCACGAAGCCGCCCATGTATTGCTACTGGGAGCTACATGTGGCCGACCTATGTGGGGGTGGCTCTTGATGAGCAGGTAACCACGGTGGTCTTTGAGATCATAGCCGCCATGATTTGAGATCTGGCCGGCCCGTAACACCATATGTCGAATATGTTGTTTACCGCAGTCATGGTGAAATGACCAGGTGTTGCAAAAATAGGCGATGTGGTTTGGTACCAGTAAAAGAATTGGTGAAATGCATGCAATTTAAAGATAAGTGTACACAGTTTACTACTATAGTAGGGGTATAGTTAGATGATTATACTTGAATCCCACATTTGGTATTTATATTCCCATAGTCAGATCTGCAATTGTTGAAATATTCCATTGTGCATATGTATTAGCTTAAGAGCATTTGCATATAGCAAGGAAGTATGCTAAAGGTGAGGATATATGGTGATGGTTGTGTTATGGATGAAGAAATGTAATAAGACAATATAAAAGATGTGAATACCAAATAATAATGTGAGTAAGATGATGAAATATGTATTAGTCTAATCATTGAAGGGCTAGATCATATGTATGATTTTATGCTTGCTTGATTTACATAAATGATTGTGTTTATGATGATAGTTGATGATGAGTTGTGTGTAAATGCAAGTATACATGTTGTGATACATATGAACATGATCACATGGTATTCATATTCATTCTTTTGGAATGTATGACTCACTCTCCCATGTTGTCCACTTTTTATATTTGTGATGCAGGTCACTCATGGGAGGAGTGAAACTCTTTTGAAGTACATTTTGTGGAAGGAGGTAAATAGATGTATAGGAAGTGCCTTGGCCAGCAAATCTAGACTTTTGTATAGCATATAGTGTACCTGTATGCTTATTTTGCCATCTAGATTGTAGCTGATGATTTTTGAGGGTCATGTAGGAAAATTGGACCTTGGTGTGTATGGCCAATTTTCATTAATAACCCAAATGATGTAAGATGACGAATTATGATGTTTGTTGATGTTAAATTTTTATGAATGGATGGTGTGTTTTTGTAACTTGTAGTATGTTATGAAGTTTATGAGAAAATGATTTCAAATGTTATGCATTGAATGAATGATAATTGATTTTGAAATGTATAGACAATTTGATGAGAATATAAATGTATGGTTGACTGGATATAATGCATTAGAGTAGGCCAAAATGGCATGAATTAGTGTTTGGTACATTAATTTATATGAAATTCACATTTCTGCATATGTTCTGCAGAACTCGCTCAAGCGAGTGGAAATCTCGCTCAAGCGAGATCCTTAGGGGAACAGGGAAGTGGCCACTGGCCAATATTCACCCAAGCGAAGGCCATTTTCGCTCAAGCGAAACCCCCTTGAATCAGGGTGTGGCCACTGTCCAAAATTCGCTCAGGCAGGGATAGGTCTTGCCCAAGCGAGATCGAGTGGGAGAGCTACTAGACCATTTTTGCTTAAGCGAAATGGTCAGTGGATGGCAATTCGCTCAAGTGAGCGGGGGAAGAATTTGATTCTAGACGATTTTCGCCCAGGCGAGCCTAGCCTCGCTCGAGCGAAAATCAGATAGTGTGGTACCTGATGTTCCTAGAGCGATCTCGCTCAAGTGAGGTGGAGCTTGCTCAAGTGAGATCAGCCCCTAATGCTAATTCTTCCCTCTCGCTCAAGCGTTCTCACCGGCCTCGCCCAAGCGTTACCACACGAACTCGCTTAAGCGAGTGTGGTACTCGCTTGAGCGAGTTGCACTCTGATGCTTCCATTTGCTTTGTTATAATTATTTTCATTTATTTTGCATCAAACCTTTTTCTTGCATCATCTTAAAGGTACTTTGGACATGTTATGAATCATTAAACCTCATGAAATCCTTTCTCTACAAATCTAATCATGTAACATCAATCTAATTAATTCTTTCACTGTTTATAATTGGAATTTTCTCATGAAATCTTTTTTAATTTACCCTCTCATATCTCCATATATGAGAGAGGTTTTTCATAGATTCGGGGTGTTGAATTAAAGCTTCACCACTTTATTTCTTTGTCTAATAATGATTTATCAAACGTGAAAAATTTACCCTTATTTTTCTGGGTCGTCTCATCCGTCACCATTTCATATGTGACCATCTTTTAAAAGGAGATTGTATTCTTGAGCATGTCGATACATCCAAATAATTGGTGGATATCTTTACTAAACCCTTTTCCAAAAGAGCAATTTATAAACATTAGAAGGGAGTTAGGCATTTTAGAAATTCTTTAATTGTATTTAAAAAATTAATTTTTAAAGGATCTTAACCTTTCTTAAAGGATCTCTTATTAATCTTATTATTTTTCAATCTCATTTCAATAATATTGTAAATTAGAGAAAATCTTTTTAATCATGTCTCGTGTGCCTCATTATGGATTTTTTAATTATTCAAAATTTTGAATGATTCAAGAACAAGATTCCATATCATGAGAAATCTCAATTTCCTAAGCTAAGCATTTGATTATCTCTTGGATAAATTTTTAACACTTTGGAAATACTTAAAATCCTAAATCATTTCAAGAGATTTGATTTAGTCTTATCCTTAATAAAATTTTGCAAAAATCAGAAAAGGATTTGCCATGCATATCTCGTGTACTTCTCCTTGAAAAACATGATCAGTTTGAATTCAACTCTTGTATGATTCCGTATCTTGTGATCTCTACCTTCCCTATGCAAACATATGATAAACCTTTGTCACTTTGTACCTTGTCTCATTGAAAGCTCTCTGCACAAAGCTTAAAAGAAGCCTTCACGTGATCTTCCTATATCCAAAAGATTCCACACATTTTCGTACCTAAAAACCTTCCAATTTACGTAAAATATAGAGCGTGAATTAATTCATCCTAGTAGTGAATCAATTCACACGTGGTTTAGTGGGCAAATTTCATGATTCCAGCAAAATGAATCGATTCATATGGCAAAGAATCGATTCACACAAGTTGTTTTGGCCTATTCCATGCGTTTTCTTATAAATATAGGGGCTCTCTCACATTTTCTTCACCCACTCTTCATCTTTTTCTTGGTATTCTCTTACATCTTCTCTAAATACTCTTCTTCCACTTCTTATAAACCTCCATGGCTTCCTCTTCAAATCCAAGAAGAAAAAAAAGAACTGACATTGCTGGATCCGCTGTTTCACAAACCACTGATATATCTAGATTGTTTGATACACAAAAACAACTCTCTAAATATCTTGAACACTTTTCTGAGAAGTCTCTTATTACCCCTTATTGGCTTGATTATCAACTCTTCCATGATAACTTCACCTTCTTTGAGATTCTCCAATAACAAAATCTTGATGGATTTGCTACCCTTCAAGAAAATTTTATTTATCCATAATTAATTAGAGCCTTCTACTATACTCTGCAAGTCACAAATACATAGCCAAGGTAAAAAGAGTCACCATCCATCTTGATGACCACATTCTTCATCTCGTAGGATGGCTTCCATTAAGCAACAGTGATTTTAATGGAAAGAGGCCCGTTCCAGAATGGAACTATAACTCTCTAGAGGCAAGAACTTTTCTAAGCCTTTCCTCTTCCTCAACAAGCACGGTGGGTCAAATGGATATAGAGCACCATCTTCTTCATTATTGCTTAGTGAAGATACTACTTCCCAAAGGAAGCAATAATGCGAGGGTAAGTGAGGTACAAATTCTTATACTTTGGGCTATGTTGCATCAAAAAGAGATAAATTGGATTGCACTAATAAAGCAACACATGCTTGATGCAAACTCACTCGCCTTCCATATGCTGTCTTGATCACTAAACTCCTTCATCACTTCAATGTTGATCTCTCAAATAAATTCAAGGAGTTAGTTGGTTCGAAAGGTTTAATTGGTGGCTAACACCTCACCAAAATGGGATGGAACTTTCGTAATGAAGAATGGCATTACTCTCCTCCAAATGCACAAAGTGAAGATGAAGCACATCTTGAGCCTGAAACTCAACCTCAAGAAAATGAACCTCCTCCACCTATAAATCTTAATGATGCGTTCTTCAATAGGTTGACTTCACACTTTGATAATCGTTTTGATGTGATGAATGCTCGCTTTAACACTATAGAGAATAATATGAATGCCCGCTTTAACCAAATAGAGGACACTATGACTACTCAATACAATGAACTCAATCAACAATTTTTTGAGTTTAAATTTTTTAATCCATAAGCTATAAATTGTTGTACCTCCTTGTTTAAATTGGTTGTTGAATCCTTCATTATGTTTCTACTTTTTCATTCAATAAAAATGCTCTTATGTTTTAAATCCTTTAGTTTTTGATGATGCCAAAGGGGGAGAGAAATATATCACTTAAAATATCACTTTATCATTTCTCTTGATATCTTGAATGATTATCATTACCTTAATTATATGAATCATTTTTGTGGCATCCATTGCATAATTAAGGGGGAGCATTATATGAAAATTGTAACACCCTGAATTTTTAAAATAGGAAGATAAATTAGGAAAATAAATGTTAGATAATTAAGTATGGGCTAATAAATATCCCAAAATTCTTGAAATGATCTAAATAAGACTTTTCGAAACTGTTGGTGAATTATAGTGGTCGAATGAGTTAAAAACTGACCGGATAAAATATAGGTGTCGGACCAAGTATCTCCGATTGAGATGCCGTTGGTCAGGGCCATAGATAATGATATTGGGATTCCGAATTTATATTCGGAATAATTTTTAGAATATGTATTGATCCCGAACGGCGAACCTGTTTGTTTAAAAATGGAAGAATTAATGAAGGGTTAATGAATTAAATGTTAAATTCTCATTCTTTTCATTCAAAAGTCAGTTACACTCTTTCTCTCACGTTGACACTCTTCTTCTTATCTTCTTCATATCTTCTTCTTCTTCTTCTTCATAATTCTCCTTTCTCTTGCCTTTGAACTCTAAATTAAGGAGAGATATCTCTTCCTTCCCCATTGATAACTTTTAAGGACTTCAAGAAAGCTTGGAAACTAAATTATTTTCTTCTCCTTCCTCCTCAATTTCGTGTGAACTCCCTCATCTCTTGCAAACTTACTCTTTTCTTCTCTTGAGGTAAGATTATGATCATTTTTCATGTATATAAGCATATAGTTGAAGTTTAATGGTAGTTTTAAGGTTAGAACACATCAAATGTATGAGAATTGTTGAGGAGGGTTCCAAAAGTGAGAACTCTAAGGAGGATTGACATAAATACAAGTTTATGAGTGATAAGTGAGGTAGTTGTAATTATAGTAGGAAAAGAAGGAGGTATATGAGCATTTATGAAGGTTGGTGGGTTGGTGAAAACCTAAAACTTGAATTTTAGGAGAAAGAGTAAAATATTGAAGATAATAACATTTATTGAAGAAGTTGGCAATTGTTGATAGGAAGAGTATTATAAATGATGTGGTGGACACATTAAATAAGGATAAAGTTAATTTGAAGTCATTATGGGTAGGAAACTCACCAAGGTGTTGGTGGGGACTTAATAGATGGAATAACTTATCCATTAGGTTGTAACTTTTAATGCTAATGGATTGTAATTTAAGGGAAGGAATTCCCGAAGCCTAAGTAAGCAAATGAATGAAATTGATAAATAATTTCCACATGATAAGAATCATGTGTACACCTATGTATATGTATATTAAATTGGTGTTTGAATGAAAAATTGATGTGGCCCTATAATTGATTGGTGTAGGGCTTGGCAATACTGGTGAAGCGGGAACATCAACCCCAGAGGTCTACTTCTCCTGAGGTAGGAGAGGGGTGTATTTTCTAAATGCATGAGAATTATGATGATAATGTATGTATTAATGTAGTATGACATGTTTGCTTAGATAAAGGTGATATTATATGTAAGTGAAGTGAATTGTGTATGATAATGTGAATTTAGTGTTTATATGATGAAGCCTAAGTGAGGCTATGAATGATTTATTATGTGTTATATTTGATTGAGTACATATGAAGATTGATTCTTGTGTATGATTTGGTGGGAAATTATGTGGTTGAGAATGAATGTACCCTAGATGAGAGGGTAAGATAAGTTAATGAGCTTGAGGCATGTATGAGCATTGTTGTATATATGGCATGACATGCATATCATGATGATGTTGATAAGTGGTTGCGATCACTTGATGATGGAAATGAAAAAGGGCTTGCGAGTTCCTATGATTATTAGACCGGTGGTTGCGATCACCTGGTATTGAAATGAAAGGCCCTGCGGGACCAATGAGATGAAATGCCCATGGTTGCGATCATGAGGCAGGAGTACCCCTTGCGAGGCGGGAAACCATTGAGAATGAGTATATGTTATGGTGGTTGCGATCACCCGAGGAAATGAAATCGGATCCGTGCATATGCATTCCATGACATTAGCATGAGCATTAATTTGAAAGCATGGTATAGTATGATACTTTGCTGTTGAGATATGAATGGAAATTCTCTTTCAATTACTAAATTGTAATGGTGAAATTGATAGACATGATTCTAAGAGAATTAAGGGATAAGTGTGTTAGAATAAGACTTATTGATTGTATGTTTGATATTAAATGAACTCTTCTTGAGAAGGAGATAGTTGTATTGCATTCATGCATATATTATTATATTTGTTGGATTTTCGTCATTGAGAAAGTATACTCACTCTCCCTGTGGTATATCTTTTTTTAGCTCCTGTGTTGTAGGTATGGCTTTGGAGCTGTTGGAGGAGGAGAAGTGTGAAGAAAGTTCCATTTTGGTAAAAGAATGCCTTGGCCGGCAATGTTTTGATATTGTGATTATGTAGAATGGATGTAAGGTGTATAACACCATCTACGTTTTGCATAATCTGGATTTAGAATAGATAATGGTATGATTGACGAATATGTATATGTATAAATGATAGTGATTTTGGGAGGTCATGGAGGAAAATGAGATCATTTGTTTATGACCCATTTTTAATTATGACCCTATGAATGAATGACTGATAAAACCCTCCAAAATATGATGAATGAATGAAGTTGGTATTTGGAATATTAGTTTTGAGAAGTATAATGATGATTGGGTTGATCTTTGTAACCTAAATTAGTGGTAATGGAGATTTACAGCTATGATTGATTCGAACAAGTTTTAAACATGTAATAGGATATGTATTAAGTATTAAATTTGAATAGAATTGATTAGAATGAGTTTTGGCATAGTAAGTTGTATGATTTCTGCATTTCCTCTGTTTTTCTGTCAAACTCGCTCAAGCGAGAGGTCTTTTCGCTCAAGCGAGAATGCCCTGTGTTGAATTTTTGGTCTCTGGATGATTCTCGCTTAGGCGAGAATGGGACTCGCTCAAGCGAGATTGTCCCAGCATCAGAGTTGGGCCATTATTCCATTTTCGCTCGAGCGGGTGTGTAATTCGCCCAAGCGAAATCGCATTAGAATCAGAGTTTGGACCTTGGTTGGTGTTCGCTCAGGCGAGCTGAGGATTCGCCCAAGCGAGAGGGTCTTGGTCTCAGGTTTTGCTCTCGGGTTTATCAGGAAATTGCTCTCGGGAGTAATTTCGCTCAGGCGGAATTGGTTCCGCTCAAGCGAGTGAGCGTGGAAGGGGTTCTGGGCGTTTTTCGCCTTACGCTCGCTGGCTTCGCCCAAGCGAGGATTGCAATTCTCGCTCAAGCGAGTTGGGATTCGCTTGAGTGAAGTGACCCCTGAATCTTTATTTTCTTCTTTCGCTCAGCATGTTATGTTTCGCCTAGGCGTACTATGCGAAGCTCGCTCAAGCGAATTGGGATTTCGCATGAGCGAGGGGGACCTGATTTTCCCAAAATGCTTAAAACATGTTAATTTCCTTTTTCTTATTAACAATCCATGATTCTATCCTACTTTATGAACACTTTGGAATAACCTTGGTTTATTAATTTCAAAATAAGTGATCTCTTAAGAATTTAATTCCATAATACTATTCTACTAAATATACTTCCGCTATTATTAAATATGGAATTCTTGAAAGTTAATCCTTTAGTTACCTTCTCATATCTTCATATATGAGATAGGTCTCTGATAGATCCAGGGTAATTGATAAATGGTTTCACCACTCATATGTTTTATAGATTAATAAATATAAAATCGTGAAAAATTTACCCCTATTTTTGGGGTGTCACAAAAATATCTTGTATAATAAAATGGTATCAAATTGCATTAGATAAGGGGAGTTTTATTGTTTGTCAAAAACTTGAATTATATACTATTATAAAACTAACACCCCAAAAGATGAACATTTGTTATCATCATCAAAAACGGGGAGAATGTGTTTATATGTTGCAACAGGTTTTGATAATGACAAACAAGAATCAAGAACAAACATAATAATTACAGACAAATTAATTATGTTTGATGATGCAAAAATGATAAACTTCAAAAGAATGATTCAAGGCATTTATAGAGACTTAAAACTAGTGAAATATATTCATCAAAGTGCCTAAGGACCAAAAGAACAAGGCCATATGCAATAACATGTCAAAAGGAATACCAAGTACATGAAAACTAGAGCATCAGCATGATGAATCGATTCAAGCCTATGCTGAATCAATTCATGTGTAAATGAAAGGCCCAGGATATGATTTTGTCAAGCTTGAATTGATTCACCAACCTCCTGAATTGATTCACACAATTAAAATTGCCCAGTAACTTTAAAATTCCATCAATGAATCGATTCATATGCAATGCAAATCGATTCATACGTTGATTGAAGTTCAAAAACACTAAATGAATCGATTCTTAAATAGATTCATCTAGTATAGATTTGAAATTTGAATTTTGAATGCTGACAGAATTGCAGAATTTACGGGAACCTCTCGCTGCTTCAAATTCCAATCAATCAAGCTGCCACTTTACAAATTCAAGGTCTGGAAACATATGCAAGGAAACAAGGAACTTAAATCATGGAATATTTTGAGAAAATTTTCCTGAGAAGGAATTAAACATTGGGGAAATTGCATGAATCCTTGCCTATAAATAGAAGAGAAGCTGAAGGCCAAACATACAATAAGCAAGCAACGAAAATATTAAGCTTCCTTCTCTGTTCTTATTTCTTGTCTATTTACTCTCTGTTTCATTTCCTTTGTAATTAATTTTTGAGGGTTATATTGTGAGAAAATTATTTTCTTGAGTGCTAAATTTGTATATCCTTTTCGAAGAGAGGAAAATATTTTTCAAGTGATTAAAATTTGTATATCCACTCTATTGAGAGAGTCACACTTGTAAAATCACCTACACAAATTCTGAGAGTTTTGGGTTGGGTTTCAACCTTGTAAATGAGAGATTGTGAGATTAGGTAGGTTGCCCTCTTTGCTTGTGAGGATTAAGTTCTTGAGTGTGGGACAGTAAGAAGCTGTAATTGCTCAAAGCTTGTATCTCAAATTCTCAATAGTGGAATCCTTCAAGTGGGTTACTTGAAGGCGAGACGTACACCGGTATGGTGGAACTCGTTATATCGGTTTGCAAATCTTTGTTCCTTAAACTCCTTTATTATTGTAATTTAATTTGCTTGGTAATTTAAAGTGCAGTTGATATAAATTGCTTAATTAATTATTTAGATTAATTTGTTTGAATTAATTGTGTTAAAATCAATTATTATTTTTTAAGTGCTAAAATAGCTCCGTAATTAATTTGATATTATTACTTTCTCTTTTGTGTAATATTCTTATTTACAAATTGATTGCAAAAGAATTAATTTCAAAAGCATTCAAACGAAAATTTTTAATACTCAATGCACCCCCCCTCTTGAGTAATTGAGGCCACTTGGTTAACACATGCAACATAGAGGTGTTTTACATTTTTTACCATAAAGTTCCTCATAAGGAGCCATACAGATACTACTGTGGTAACTGTTATTGTAGGTAAATTCAATCAATGGAAGAAATCTCTCCTAACAACCACCATAGTCAAGCACACAAGCCCTAAACAAATCTTCAAGGCTTTGAATAGTCTTTTCAGATTGTCCATTGGTTTGAGGATGATAAGCAAATTAAGCTTAAGCTTAGAGCCTAATTCCTGATGTAAACATCCCCAAAATAAGGAAGTAAACTAAGGATCACGATTAGATACAATGCTAGATGGCCACCATAAAATCTAACAATCTTCTTTATATATAATTAGGCCAATTTCTAAAATGAACTCTTCATACTCATGCGTAAAAAGTGAGCACATTTGGTCAATCGATCGATAATTACCCATATAGCATCATTTCCAGAACGGGTTATGGGTAAACTAGAAACAAAATCCATAGTAATATTATCCTACTTCCAAACAGGGATCTCCTTAGGTCTCAACAAACTAGAAGGTTTCTGTTGTTCAACATTAGCCTTCTAATAAACAAGGCAAGATGAAACAAGATTCACCATATCACGCTTTATACCAAGCCACCATAAATTCTTCTTCAAGTCTCGATACATTTAAGTAGAATTAGGATGAATACTCAACACACTTTTGTGAGCTTCCTCAAGCATAAATTTTCTCAAATCACCATTAGATGGAATATAAATTTGACCCTTAACACACCAAATACCGTTAGGACCTTCCAACAACATCAAATTCTTTCCACCAGCTTGAGTTCTTTCAACTCAATCAAATACACATCAATCATCTATTTTTCTTTCATCACCTCACAGAACTCATTGCAAATTTTCAAAACAGCCAAAGAAATCTTATTCAAGGTATGTACCTCTACACCAACATTTAAATTTTGAAATTGCTCAATCAATTCTGTTTCCTTCACCATTATGGCCGAAACATGCAAAGATTTTCGACTCAAGACATCATCCATAACATTTGCCTTTCTAGGATGGTACTTCAATTTGAAATCATAATATTTCAAGAACTCTATCTATCGTCTTTGATGCATATTTAATTCTTTTTTTATCAAACAAATATTTAAGGCTCTTATGGTCACTATAGACCATAAATTTAGAACCATACAAATAATATCCTCATAATCTCAAAGCAAAAATCGTCACCGCCAATTCAAGGTCATGAGTCGAATAATTAGCTTCATATGGTCATAACTGTCTTGACGCATAAACTATCACACATTTATTCTGCATCAACACACATTCAAGTCCAAGCTTGGAAGCATCACAATAGACAATGAAGTCTTCCTGTGAATTAGGCAAAGCCAATACAGGTGCAAAAGTAAGTCGTAACTTCAACTCTTGAAAACTTTTCTCACATTTAGGTGTCAAAACAAAATGTTGGTGTTATTCAAGTGGCCTCAATACTCAAGAGGGGGGTGAATTGAGTGTTTTAAAAGTTTGACTTGGAATGCCTTTGAACTTGGTTCTTTATGTAACTTTGATGGGTAAATCGAAATGAACAAGCAACAATAGAGTATCACACACAAATTGCTTTGATTAGAGAAGATGAACTTTTAGAACAAAAGATACTTAACTAAGAAATAAGAATTAACAAAGAGTAAGGGCTCAGTAATTTTATCAAATAGTTGGCGTGTAAAGATCAAGAAACTACTAGAAAGCACAATCAACACAAGCAATTAACCAAGGCAATATAACAAACAGTTTGCATGCACAATTAAGAGAAGAGTTCAAGGTTAGAGAGAATGCAAACCAAATTTAACGAGTTCCACCAACCCGGTGTACGTCTCGCCTTCAAGCAACCCACTTGAAGGATTCTACTATTGAAGATTTAAGATACAAACTTTGAGCAATTGTCTCCTAGTGTCCCACACTCAAGAACCTAATTCTCACAAGTAAAGGGTAACCCACCCAATCTCACAATCTCTTAATATCCCAAAGGTTGAACCCCAACCTTCGTAACCACTCAACCTAGAGTGAACTTTGGTGTTTGGTGTTTGTGTTTACAAGCAATATACTCTCTCAATAGAGTGGATAAGCTAATCAAGAGCTCACACTAATTCTAACTCTCAAGAAGAGAGGATATACAAATTCTAAGCTCAAATATTTAGAATTTACAAGAAAAATAAACTCACTAAGCACAAATGTAAGTAAGGATTGATTGCCTCTTGTGTTGTGTGTTGTGTTTAAGTTGGAGAGCCATTTATAGAGCCTTGAGGGAGTGCCAAAGTCTTCCTAGCCGTTGCAAGTTATGGGCACTGAGTTGGAATGGAGAAAGGAGCTGGTTTTCCACTTAAAAACACTTTCCCCAAGTTCTGGCACAATGGTAATCGATTACGCCTCGAGCTGTAATCGATTACATTTTGAAATCTTCAGTGTAGTTTAGTTGGTAATCGATTAGGTATTGTTGTGTAATCGATTAGATTGGAAACAGAGACTTGCTAATCGATTATTTTATGCCTTGTAATTGATTAGAAGTGGCACCTGATGCATTTAATTGTGTCTCATAGTATTGTAATCGATTATTCTTTCATGCAATTGATTAGAGTGCAAAACAGAACTTGTGTAATCGATTATTCCTGTCTTGGTAATCGATTAGTGATCTTCCAGAGTCTTGGTAATCGATTGTTACACGCTTGCAATCGATTAGGGAGTGTACCTGATGCTCTTAATTCAAACTTTCAACTTGGTAATCGATTATCTCCAAGGGTGCAATCGATTAGGTTATAAACAGGGCTTAGGTAATCGATTAGATCTATAGGTGTAATCGATTAGTTTACAAACAGAACTTGTGTAATCGATTATTTGAAGTCCTGTAATCCATTATCTTGTGCGTTTTTGCTTATCTGATTCTGTTTTCCCTGTTTTCATGGGAACTTGAACTTTTTGCTTTTATCCTTTAATGTCCTTTGTCAGTATCAAAATAATTCAACCTGAAATATATATTCAAACACAGTTGGTTCTTATGAGTCAATTTGGTCATAGACAAAGTGATACGAGAAAATCCCTCAACAAATCTCCTATAATACCCAACCAGACCAAGAAAGCTTCGAACTTCAAAAATAGATTTCGGCTTTTCCCATGCCATAACAGCTTCAACCTTTGATGGATCGACAACAACGCCATCACAAGAAATCACATGACCAAGAAATAAAATCTAATTCAGCCAGAATTCGTATATAGAGAGCTTAGCATATAATTGCTTATCTCAAAGAATAGTTAACATAAGGCAAAGATGGCTTTCATGCTCTTCATGGCTCTTAGATTACACTAGAAAATCATCAATGAACACCATGACAAATTGATCAAGATAATCATAAAAAATATGATTCATGTAATCCATGAAATTCGTAGGGAGTATTTGTCACACTGAATGGCATCACCACATACTCACAGTGGCCATATTACATTTGAAAAGTTCTTTTAGGAATGTCATTGGTCTTCACCTTGATTTGGTGATATCCCGAATGCAAATCAATTCTGGAAATTACAACAACACCCTTCAACTAATCCAATAAATCATCAATGCGAGGAAAATGATACTTGTTCTTTATAGTCAATTTGTTGAGTTGGCGATAATCGACGCATAACCTCATGCTCATATCCTTCTTTTTCACCAATAATACAAGTTCGCCCCAAGGAGAAATACTTAGGTGGATAAACTCTCTTTCGAGTAATTCCTCGACTTGCTTTTTAAGTTCAGACAACTCCATAGGAGACATCCTATAAGAAGCTCTAGAAACAGGCTCAGTGCTAGGAACAAGATCAATAGAAAATCCCACCTCTCGTGTAGAAGGAAAACCAGGCACATCATCGGGGAAGACATCCAAAAATTCAGAAATAATAAGAATTTTATAAGACTAGGAGGTACCACTCCCATCAGCCATACAGAACATAATAAGAAGCTGTGAAGTACCTTGCAAGTCAAAGCATTCAATATTTGGAGTCAAAAAAATCACCGCTTTACTATGACAGTCCACCAAAGCATTATTGACAGATAACCAATCCATGCCTAGGATAATCTATAGGTCTTTCATAGGTAAATACATGGGGGAAACAACGAATTTTCTACCCTTAAGAGTTATTTTGACATTTTTACATTGAGTTACCGATCTCAAATAAGCATCGATCAGTGTAGTCATCATTATTCAACCTTTCATCATACAAACAGGAACTTTTAAGCGCCTAACATTATCTTCAAAAATGAAAAAGTGGGTAGCATCAGAATCAAAGACAACATAAATAGAGATGCCAAGAACTTCACACTTACCTTGGATAGGGTTTTCTACTTGTACGGCTTCTTCACTGGTGACGGCAAAGACTCTACCAGCAGCTAGTGGTTGATTACCACCATTGTGGTTACCATTACGCCCACCATTACCATTACCTCGGCCATTGCCATTACGGCCACCATTATGGTTACTACACACCATTACGGCCACCATTATGACCATTTCCACGACCACAACCTCCAAAACCACCATGGCCTCCATGGTTAGCATTGTGTTCCACATGGACAATAGCATCAACATTCATATTTCTTGTATTCAAGGAATAATTGGGACGAATATGCCCCGGTTGGTTACATTAGTAGCACACCACATCATCTTACGGACAATCTCTCGCTAAGTGATTAGTTCCACATTTATAGCATGTAAGGCCTTGGGCATTGCCCCAACCTTGATTACCATTTCCATTATTGTGTTCACCACGTCCTCTTGCATTGAAAGATCCATCATGAAAAAATTTCTTCTTCTTAAAATGAACATGCTTTTTAAAGTTAGAAGATTGACCCTTCAACTTGGGTTCATGTTTTTTATAACTAGAAGAAGCCATATCATTTTCTTCAAAGATATGGCACTTATTCATAAGTGTTGGAAAACTTCTAATCTTTTCATGTCGTATAGCCCGCTTGATCTCGGGCGTCAAGCCACTCTAAAACTTAACACATTTTGAAGCCTCAGCTCCCTCTTATTGATAAAGGGGATAAAATGTACATAGCTCCTCAAACTTGGAGGCATACTCTTCCACAGTCATGTCACCTTGCTTAAGCTCCATGAACTTAAACTCCTTCTTACTCTTATAATTCTCTAGAAAATACTTCTTCCAGAATTCAATTTTGAAGTTCTCCTACATCAATGGGATATTAACAGCTAGTGTACGCCCTCCAGTAAGACGCCACCAAGATTCAGCTTCATCGCGGAGCATAAAGACTACATATTCAACATTTTAAGCTTTAGAATACTCAAAGCTTGCAAAGATTCTCTGTAGATCATTAATCCATATATGAGCTTCTTCAGGCTTATACCCTCCATGGAACTTGGAAGGTTTCCTCTTGAGAAAATGATCAAGACCTTGGGTACCATGCTCACATGTTAGCCTTGCCCTTCTAAGAGATACGCAAAGCGATTCAAAGCACTAGCCATAGCGACCGCATCATGATCATGCCTACCAACCATGTTTCACGCCTATAGATTAAGACATGGCTCACACATAAGTAAACTAGACCATATAATTAATTTTAATCCATAACTAAGGTTTCAACGCCATATGGTCTACCATTAGGTCAATTTATAATCAACGTATCCATTATCAATACATAATCATAAGGTATTTAACATTGAAGGTAAATAGTGTAAGGAATTTGGTTGGACTTAGTTCAAACAAGTATATCAATCTCACTAAAAGAATTCATTCACATATATTCAACCACATCATTTGAGTAATGAACAACAAGGCTCTAGTAATAAGCAACTATGCTTTAGTAACGTGTAACAAAACCTCAACAATGAATAACACATTTCAATGAAAAATAATCATAATTTAATAAAGAGCAATCACACTTTAATAATAATTCATAAAGATTTAATTAATTAGACACCAAAGCTTTGATAATGAACATCAAGGTTTTTAACAATGAGCAACCAACACTCTGATAATATGCCAATAATAATCAACCATGAACAATCAGTTATGTATGAAAAACTATTGGAAAAATACCCTAAGAGCCTATAAAGGGCACATCATTTTGAATAAGGCATTTTTGTTAAATAGTTTAATAACCTTTATTTATCCTTGGAGTAATAGGTTATATGAGACTTATTCCTAAAATGTCCCTAGTCAAGTATTTACGTGGGGACATGTAAATACATTAAGACTAGTGTGTGAGTGTACTGATCATCTAATCTCATAGATCATGGATATAGATGATATCAAGTCTTCACACGGGTACACATTAAAAGTAATAATGTACTAGACAGACCCACCATGAGAATGTTGCATGGATCGTTACATGAATGTCATAAATGATTCTCAATGTGATAATGGTATATGTAGTCCTTCGACTTGAAGTCACTACGATTCCTACATAAAGAGTTTATTGTATTAATACAATCAAACATCTTCAGTAACAAGAGGACTATAAAGGTTATGATTAGGCAATGAACAAATTATGTAGAGGGATATGAGTGATGTAGATAGGATTTGTCTATCCTATATGACAGGAGTGATATCTATAGGCCACTTGATGGAGTGAGACTAAGGAAATGCATGGCCATGCTAGAAACAATAAATATTGGATATTTATTTAGATAAAGTCTACTCCGGTATCAAGTAAAATAAATTGGACCGTACAAGGATGACGCGACCATGCCTTAGGCCCAATTAGGATATCGTGAAAAAAAGAACAAACATATAAAATAATTATCACTTATAGGTTATGTTGATAATAAATAATATTCAGACATAATGATGCATTGCTAGATGCCGCTCTTATTTTATATTAATAATAAAATAGTTTATTATTAATATGACCGAGTATTTTACCTATAGGGTCACACACATAGAGTAAGCCCATCAGAAAATAGCTTTTATTTTAGTTAGAGTAAAATAAAGCTATTGGGCCTAACTCATTTAGAATGAGTAAGGAGCCCACTCTTTAGAGAGAGCAAATTAGGTTAAACCTAAGCCTATAAATAGAGCATAAGATGCTCATAGGAGGCTAACCTTAAAAGAAAAATACGCAAAAGTTGCAAGAACTACACCTCGTCAAACTAGCATTTGGAAGGTGTAGCATTTCTGGTGAGAGTACTCATGTGGACTCCTAAAGGAGGAGGCTAATATTGCTTTGATAAGTGTGTATTGTGTATTGTTCTTGGTTATTTTTAGGTCAAGTTTTTAGGGTTTTTTCTTATTATTTCTACCTGATTCCCTTGATTTTGATTCCTTTCCACACACACTACTTAGTTGTTCCTATTTTTGCAAGATTGATGATATTCTAGGTCTATTTTAATGAAAAATGGCAAAGTAGATGAAAGACGAGACCTTTGAGACCCTTGGGAGTACATTTTGGCAAGGTTGGAAGAAACCACTACCAGTGGTGGCCAACCCCTGGCCGTGGTTAGCACTAGAAAAGAGGAAATTAATGGCAGAACCCACCACTGGCCATGGTTGGCTGTGTTTAAGGGGAAAACATCATCAGCATCACCACCACTGGCCGTGGTTGCCACCACCGCCAGTGGTTGGCACTATGCAGCAAAGCAGAGCAAGTCAGAACCCACCACTGGCCGTGGTTATCCACTACTAGCCGTGGTTGGCTCTGTGTGTTTTAGAAAAAATGAATTTATGGAACAGAACCCGAACCACTGGCCATGGTTGCCACCACTGCCAGTGGTTGGCACTATAGAGCAAAACAGAGCAAGTCAGAACCCACCACTAGCTGTGGTTGGCTCTGTGTGTTTTAGAAAAAATAAATTTATGGAACAGAACCCGAACTACTGGCCGTGGTTATCCACCACTGGCAGTGGTTGTCCCCTACGAGGCCCAAATCTTTTAATTTTTTAGGGTTTTTAATGGGCACTTTAGGGGATTTGAAACCAGATCCCTGGATAGACAGATTTTGACACACTTTTGGGGAGATCTTGAAGAACTCTTTGGGAAGATTTCATTGGGAATCAAGAGTCAAATTCATCAAGGGCAATCAAGTCTGTAGATTTGGGAGGAAGAATTAGTAATCCTAGTGAGAACTAAGTTGTAATTTCTGAATCCCTAGTTTACACTTTTGATATCTTTTATGTTTGGCATTGATTTTATGATGTGTGACATGATAACAACAATCCTTATGGCACACTAAAATCTGTTCCTGGGGATAAGGATGTAGTATGCCTATGTGTTACAATTAATTGTTCCTCATATTCCAATTCATATGATTCCAATCTCTATTCAACTTATGTATGCCTAATGCTTCTGTAAGACTTAGAGATAAGTATAGATGATCACAAATTATATGCGTAATCGAGAGATTGGCATGTAATTTGGAAATACCTAAATTGAACCTATGATTTTGATTTACGACGGTAAGCAAAATTGTTTGAGGGTTTAATCAGATTTCCATAGAACATAAAGGTCCTAATTAACAAATTGAACGTGGTTCTTTGGGAATTAGGCACGTTAATAGGCTTTCGAGAGGAAGGTATTAATTAACTTAGGGGAATCTGCCTTAGGAACAAGATCGTATAATTGGATAGGTGGGTAACCTTTAATTTTCATATTGGCATATGAACCCTTAATACCCCAAGATTTACCTTTGATTCAATTTCCTAAACTTGCTCTGATTTTCTTTTACAAAAGACGTTGAATTTTCTATTCGTAATCATTTAGGTGATTCATTTTAATCCAATTCCACTAGATAATTAAATCACCATTATAACTAGTACTTAGGCACAATCCCTGTGGGAGCGATATCTTTTTATTACTTTGATACCCTGTACACTTGCAGTTGGCTATCAAGCTTTTGGTGTCGTTGCCTGGGATTGTGTTTTCCCCCAATATTGGCTAAGCGGTGTTTGATTACACTAGTTTGTATTTTCTATTTTTTTTTCATTTTTCTATATTTTTATTTTTATTTCAATGTTTCTACAAAATTACACTTGTTTTTCTTTGTTGTTTATAAATTTGTGTAGCCCCTTTATGCGAAAAACCGACAGCTTTGAGCTTATATTTGATCCTGAGATTGAAAGAACTCTTTGAAGGATCAGACTTCTTAGGACACGCATTGAACAAAACAGGCACCAACCTTCAAGTTCAACAAGCCAAACACAAATGGAAAATCAATACAATAGAGCACTCTGTGATTTTGCAGCGCCTAATACGATGGGTCGAAGTTCTAGCATCACTAGACCAAACATTGAGGCGAATAATTTTGAGTCGAAGCCATCCTTGCTCTCGATGGTTCAACAAAGTCAGTTTGGAGGATTTCCATCTGAGGATCCCAACTTGCATCTCCAGATTTTTCTTAAGTATTGTGACACGCTCAAAGGTAAATGGGGTCTCAAACGATATAATCCGGCTAAGGCTTTTCCTATTTTCTTTAAGGGACAAGGCCAGAGCTTGGTTATATGCACTTCTGGAGGGGTCAATCACTATATAGGAGCACCTGTCTCATGCCTTCCTTAACAAATATTATTCAAGGAGTAAAACAGACCAGTTGAGGAAGCAAATCATCACTTTCACTTAGAAAGATGATGAAACTCTATATGATGCCTGGGAGAGGTATAAAGAAATGCTCCGGGAATGTCCACACCACAGTATTGAACACTGGTTGATAGTGCATATATTCTATAATGGGCTTACTCTGAACCAGAAGGTAACCTTGGATGCCGTAGCTGGCGGTGCCTTCATGAGTAAGAACATGGAACAAGGTTACAATCTCATTGAGGAGGTTACCCAAAATATATACGAGTGGTCTTTAGAAAGGAGTTTACCAAGAACTCCAGGTAAGTACTCTATTGATATTCTCTCTTTATTAACTGCTAAAGTAGAAGCATTATCTGTTAAATTTGATAAATTAGGAACAGGTACTTCTAATCTTGTTTGTAAGCTGTGTGGTGTTTCAGGTCATAATATTTCAGGATGTCAGCTTGGAGTGACTCAATGTCGAGCCAGAGATACAACAGGTGGATGCTATTAGGAACTACGGTGGAAATTATGGCAATAATTTCCAATAGCCACAAGGACCACCCGGTTTCCAAAATAGACCACCTCCCTATCAACGCAACCCGAGTAATTTCTGACAACCACAAGGACCCTACATTTCGCACAAATCTAAGCTGGAGTCCTTGATGGAGACCTTTGTGACCACCCAGTTAAAACAAAATGATGAGTTCTCCGATGCTATTAAGAAGCTAACCTCCAAGGTGGACACTCTTGCCACCCATAATAAAATATTAGAGAAACAGATTGCTCAATAGGCCTTATCCTCTTAGAGAATGCCAGGAACCTTTCTTGGAAAGCCTGAGATGGGATTATCTGATCACACAATGGCTATCACTCTTAGGAGTGGTATACAGTACGGTGGTCCGGTCAATTTGACTGAAGAGAAGGCTAAGAAAGAGAAGAAGGGGAAAGAGCCTCACTCTCATCCCAAAATTGAAGAAGAAAAACAAAGTGAAAAGAAGGAGGATGTGAAACCATATCAGCCTCCAGTTCCATATCCTCAGCGCTTGGCCAAGGCCAAGCTTGATAAACAATTTGGTAAGTTTCTAGAAGTTCTTAAGAAATTTTATGTTAGTGTTCCTTTTATAGATGCCTTGTAGCAAATACCGACATATGCAAAGTTCCTGAAGGACATCTTATCCAATAAAAAGAAATTAGAGAAGGATGGTACGGTAGCACCCACTGAGGAATGCAGTGCTTTGATCCAAAAGAAGTTACCACCCAAGCTTCAGGATCCAGGTAGATTTTCTATCCCTTATGTGAATGGTGACATGGCTATTGATAGAGCACTATGTGATTTAGGTGCTAGTGTCAGTTTAATGCCATTGTCTATTGTTAAGAAATTGGGATTGGGTGAACTGAAACCTACTAGGATGTCATTGTAATTAGCGGATAGGTCTGTTAAGTATCCTGTAGGTATTTTAGAAGATGTACCTATTAAAGTAGGTAAATTTTTCATTCCTGTTAACTTTGTTGTTTTGGAAATAGATGAGGATTCTATGGTTCCTATTATTCTAGGCAGGCCATTTTTGGCAATCGTAGGTGTAGTAATAGATGTTAAAAATAGAAAATTATACCTGACTATTAGAGAGTAAAAGGTAGATTTTAGTTTGAAAGATGCTTTAAAGAAACCTTTTGATGATGTTTTCTCTATGGATTTTATTAACCAGATGGTGAAGGAAGAAACTCTTCCTAAGGATCCACTTGAATTTGCTTTATTAATTCAGCCTGCATGAACATCAGATTGTTTGGAAGAAAATTCCCCACTTAAACATGATACTGAAGTCATGTGTAAGAAAATGGTAAGCTCAACTATTGAATTGAAGCCTTTACTAGCTTCACTGAGGTATGAATTTCTTGGACCCAACTCTATATATCCTATCATTGTATATACTGATTTGAATCCATGTGAAACTGAGAAGCTTTTGAAATAACTTAGGTTGTATAGTAAGGTAATTGGTTATACAATGGATGAGGAATTGAGGTGGATAAGGCTAAGGTGGAGGCGATTGAAAAATTTCCCCCACCAACCAATGTGAAAGGCATTCGAAGCTTTCTTAGGCATGCCGGGTTTTACCGACGATTCATTAAAGATTTCAGCAAGATCACCAAGCCTCTGACTAATCTTTTGGGTAAGGACGTGCCTTTTGTTTTTGACTCATCTTGTCTTGAGGCTTTTTGCAGGATTAAACAAGCTTGGATTTCTGCTACTGTGGTACAACCCCCTGATTGGGAACTCCCATTCAAGTTGATGTGTGATGCTAGTGATCATGCAGTAGGGGCTATGCTTGGGCAGCGGAAGGATAAGAAGCTACATGTGATCTATTATGTTAGCCGTACACTTGATGAAGCGCAGGTAAATTATGCTACCACTAAAAAGGAATTATTGGCTATTGTCTTTGCTTTTGATAAGTTTAGATCATACTTGGTAGGCTCACATGTTACTATATATGCTGACCATTCTGCCATCAAGTATTTTTTACATAAAAAAAAAGCAAAGCCTAGGCTAATTAGGTATATTTTGATTTTGCAAGAATTTGACTTAGAGATAAAAGATATAAAAGATACTGAGAACCTTCTTGTTGACCATCTATCTAGGTTGTCATCTAAAAAAGATGAGTTGGGCAATGTTATTCCCATCAACGAGTCTTTTTCAGATGAGCAACTACTGAGACTTAGTGTCCAACAAGTGTCTTGGTATGCAGATTTTGTTAATTTTCTTACATGTGGCATTTTACTCCCTGACCTTGGTTTCCAGCATAAAAAGAAGTTTCTTGCAGATGTTAAGAATTATTACTGGGATGAGCCCCTCTTTTTCAAATAATGTGGAGACGGTTTGATTAAGAGGTGTATTCCAGAGGATGAAGTCCATGCCATCCTGGACCATTGCCACTCTTTTTCTTGTGGAGGCCATATGAGTACATCCAAGACTGCCTCAAAAGTGTTGCAAGCTAGGTTCTACTGGCCACACCTTTTTAAGGATGTGCGTAAGTATATCCTGACTTGTGATGCATGCCAACGAACAGGTAATATAGGTAAGAGGCATGAAATGCCACTTAATAGCATTTTAGAGGTTAAGTTGTTTGATGTATGGGGTGTTGATTTCATGGGACCCTTTCCTTCTTCTTTCAGAAATCATTTTATTTTAGTAGCAGTAAATTACGTGTCTAAATGGGTGGAAGCCATTGCTTCATCTCATTCGGATGCCAAAACTGTTGTGAAGCTTTTCAAAAAGATAATTTTTCTGAGGTTTGGGGTCCCTAAATGCATAATTAGTGATGGAGGGTCTCATTTTATTAAGAAAACTTTTCAGACCCTTTTAAAGAAATATGGAGTAAGGCATAAGGTTGCCACACTTTATCATCCTCAAACTAGTGGGCAGGTTGAGGTTTCCAATAGGGAGATAAAAAATATTCTCCAAAAGGTGGTTAATACGTCACGTAAGGATTAATCTATTAAATTAGACGATTCCTTATGGGCGTATCGTACCGCATATAAATCCCCTATTAGAACCACACCTTTTAAACTAGTATATGGGAAACCTTGTCATTTGCCTATTGAATTTGAGTATAAATCATTTTGGGTGATTAAAATGCTTAATCTTGATCATAAGGTTACAGGTGAGCGCAGGTTGTTGGAGCTAAATGAACTAGAGGAACTCCGTTTGGATGCGTACAAGAATGCTAGAATTTATAAGGAAAAAACAAAACGTTGGCATGATCAACATATCCTTTAGAGGATATTCAGTCCAGGTGATATGGTCTTATTATTTAACTCCGGATTGAGGTTATTTCCAGGTAAACTGAGGTCCTGATGGTCGGGACCATTTAGAGTCTTGAAAGTATTTCCCTTTGGCACTATTGAGTTTTGGAGTGAAAAGTCTAGACCATTTAATGTAAATGGGCAAAGACTTAAGCACTACTTGATAGGCGAGCCCATTCATCAAGCAAGGGCTTTAGATTTGCTTGATGCATCAGATTCGTAAATCTAAATGGGTAAGGCGTCCGGCTGAAGATGTTAAACTTAGCACTTGTGGGGAGGTAACCCAATAATTGTTTATATCTCTGTGTTTTCTTTGAATTTTTTTAGTTGGTAAGAATACATAAAAAAGATGAAAAAAAATAAAGAAAAAAACAAATAAACAAGAACTTGATGGTTTATTAGGTTGTGGAGTAAGGCATATTTTTGATTACCATGATGCATATCCTAATTTAAATTAGATGAATGTGTGCCAAACTTGGTGTGTTGCATTTTGTTTTATGACACATAACAATGGCAACCACTGGCTGTGCATTCCAACCACTGGCAGTGTTTTGAGCCCAGGCAATTTTTTGCTGAATATGAGATTTTTGGGCACCATACAGTGAAAACCACTAGCCATGGTTGGCTCTGGAAGTCCCCTCTGCATTTTAAGTTTTTCTGGGCACGAAACAGAGGCAACCACTGGCCGTGGTTTCCCACCACTGGCCGTGGTTGCTAACAGGGGCATGATTTCAATTACATTTCAAAATATGGGCCAAAACAACACTAACCATGGGCCGTGGTTTGGCCCAGCGTGGGGGTTTTCAAGTTTTTAAATACCTCATGCCCTGGTACCCCTCTTTTACGCATTGCCTTATTGGTTCCTTCACCTATATCTTTTGAAAACACCAAGCAAGCTACTTGAGAAACTCAAACCCCTTTCAATATCCTTGCATATCATCATCATCTTGCTACTTGAATAATCTCTTTTCATATCTAAATCAAATAAGGATTCTATTCTTTCTTATTAGTTTAGGGTTTCTCATTTGGTTATTGGGGGTTTCTAAAATTTTTTTTGGGATTTAGCATGAAAATCTTAAAATTGACTCATTTAAGTTTTCCCTAATTGCCTTGTGATGAATTGGAATGTTGTAAAACCAAATGGGTAACACTAAAATCTTCATGAGCTTATCTAGTGTTCATATTTTTTCATGTACCCCATTTGTGTTCATATGAAAATTTTGGTCTTTGGTAAGGATTAAATAGTTGATTGGTGGTAAAATTCTGAATTTCGTTATTTATTTTGGGTATTGAGCTTAATGAAGGGTAGCATTGCTCTTGAATGTGGCATTCGGCACTCATTTATTTAGTGCACACCAAGTGTTTGATGAAATGCCCAAGAGACAAAATTCTTGAATTGTTGCATGGTTTCAATGTGCATGTGGTCTAGTTCACCTTTCATGGTATTTAATTGTTCATATATGTACATTTCTCTCATAGGTACAATGAAGACATTATATAGGTGTTATCTCTTGTCATGATGCAAAACTTTAGAGCTTTGAATTAGAATGCATTTTAACCCTTTTTGTATGGTTTTATTAGGTCATCTCCAAGTTTATATTCAGCTCTATGGCACTAAAGATTCCCCCCAAGAAAAGGAATATCAAAGGTAAGTCTTCTAACTACTCTGACCTGAATGATATTGAATACCCATCGGAGGGGCAAAAGATTAGGTTGGAATCTTTATTGAGTAGAGAGATTATTCCCTCTAGATTTTCTACAAAGATACTTTAATGGAATTAGGAATTTTTGAACCCATGTATAAGCGTACTTCTTTAGAATTCCTAAGTTTCGTAGAGGTCAATAGGTGCCAATCGGGACCTGGGTGGGAGCTCACTTTTCGGCTTAATAATACCAACTATAAGTTGCCTTTGGATGAAGTAGCTACTATTTATAATTTTCCTCCAGTAGGTGTTGATAGCATCCTAAAGGAGTTTAATTTTAGGTACTTTTGGAATCTTATCTCCCATAAAGGTCGTTATAATGCTTCCACTTCCAAGGCTTCCACCATCCATCACCCAGTTTTGCGTTACCTGCAGCGTTTCATGGCCCGATCCATCTTTAGGCGGTATAATAGTGTAGGTACTATAGGTTAGCTAGAGGTATTTTTTCTTCACTCTATGCTTCATAATACTCACATCGATTCTACCAAGTGGTTATGTAGCTAGTTATCTCGGGTCGACAATGCCACCACTAGTAAGATTGTTATGGCTGCTTACATAAACCCCATTGCTAGGTATATAGGCATAGATCTGGACCAAGATAATCTTCTTCATCAACCCAAGAGGGTTGACATGGCTGAATTAATTAATATAGGGATGATTGTTAAGGAACATGATATATACTGTTTGGTAATAGCTGAATTTTCTATTCCTCACCCCTTGCCTGATCCTACTTTTACTAGTTTGGAAGGCAAGACATGTTTTCTTTTTGTAGATAAGGATGATCATACTCCACTTTCTACCGAGATGCCACTACCCATTAGGCCTCCAGAACAGGGTGAGCCTTCTTATTTTCGTGAGAAGCCATTTTTTTTCATACAGCAAATGTATACTTTGCTTCAGCAGATGTCCCCTGAGCAAACTCGTCAGGGGCCCTGCGTTGATCAGATTTCTGATCGGGTAGATGCCATGTATGATTGGCACACCCAACAGGGTCACTTCTACCCCCCTTCTCTATGACAGGTATCAGTTGAACTTTTGTGTCCTTTCACCACTGATTCCTCAATTACGGACCTTTTTGGTCCCCTTAATATGGACATTGGGGACAATGTCTAGTTTTAGTGTGGGGTGATGGGTACATAAAAGTTCAGCTTGTTCTTACTAGTTCATTTGCATAATTGTATGCTTATTTTCTGGTTCATTTGCATGATTGTATTTCTGCTCATATGCCTTGGGCTAACATTGATTGTTGATTGTAGTTATTGTTATTTGTATGACATGTGATGTAGATTGGTTGGATCCTAAGCATTACTTGGGTGAATCTAAATTAAATTAAATTAAATAAAATAATAATAATAATAATAATAATTTTGATTGCTATTCTTGCCAGAATAATCACTCTGCATGATGACTGTGTTTCTTTGATTAGGCCAATTACCAATGTGAGCTTTTGAGCCAATAGGGTATTCAGTGTATTAAATTGTAAATGACCCATGATTCTTTGACTGAGTGATTAGCACATTTGATGGCACTCTAGAACTTAGATTTTGACCAATTCAAAACGGTTTGTGAATGCATGCTTGGAATGAAAAAGGCACTTTAGGTTTTGTTTTCTTTAACCTTAGAATTTGTTAAAAGTGTAATCCTTTAGTTGTCCCTTTTGATCCATGAAATAATATGATTATTTTCTTTCAAAACCTTTTAACATAATGGTTTCTGATTCATATGTAGAAAAGGTAAAAAGGGTAAGCTAACTAAAAATGGTTGAATTGAAAAACAAAAACCATGATAGTTTGGGGTGTGTGATGCAGAGAAAAGGAAAGATAGGGAGTTTGATCTTAAAATAAAAATAAAAGAAAAAGAAAAATGAATTATACCCTTTATGGTTTGAAGGTATAAAGAGTTATTGAATTGTGGTTTGCTTGCCTTCTTGTGATATTGCTCTTCTTACAGAATTAAGCCATTTGTATTTCCCTTTTCTTGATTTCTATTCTTATGTTATGAATCCCCTGGCCCCATTACAACCCTTTAAAAGACCTTTTGACCAATGCATGTTTTCTTGATAACTGTGGAGTTTATGGTCAATTACCAAGCCTATGGTAGTGTTTAGAATGTTATGGTCTGAGTGGATTAAAGTACAAGCACATACACTGAGTGGAAAGTGAGAAAGAGTACCCTAAGTCTAATCTTAGTAAATATGGTTTGACTGTTGGTTGTCGTATATTCTGGTAATTTATGCAATCACTTAAAAATACAAAAACCAAAAAATAAATAAACACAAGATTCCTTAAGTTTGTTTGGGTCTGCTCGTTTTTCATTATATGCTTGTATGGATTCAGTGATTGCTTGAGGACAAGCAATGTTTTAGTTTGGGGTATTTTGACAAGTGTGGATTGTGTATTGTTCTTGGTTATTTTTAGGTCTAGTTTTTAGGGTTTTTACATATTATTTCTGCCCGATTCCCTTAATTTTGATTCCTTTCCACACATACTGCTTGGTTGTTCCTATTTTTGCAGGATTAATGATATTCTAGGTCTATTTTAAGGGAAAATGGCAAAGTGGATGAAAGAAGAGACCCTCGGGAGTGTATTTTGGCAAGGTTGGAGGAAACCACTACCAGTGGTGGCCAACCACTGGATGTGGTTAGCATTAAAAATGAGGAAACTGGTGGCAGAACCCATCACTCGCTGTGGTTGGCTCTATTTAAGGGTAAAACATCATCAGCATCACCACCACTGGCCGTGGTTGCCACGACTACCAATGGTTGGCATTGTGGAGCAAAGCAGAGCAAGTCAGAACCCACCAATGGCCGTGGTTGGCTCTGTGTGTTTAAGAAAAAGCGAATTTATGGAATAGAACCTGAACCACTGGCCGTGGTTGTCCCTACGAGGCCCAAATCTTTCAATTGTTTAGGGTTTTTAATCGGCACTCTAGGGGATTTGAAACCAGATCTCTGGATAGATAGATTTTAACACACTTTTGGGGAGATTTTGAAGAACTCTTTAGGAAGATTTCATTGGGAATCAAGAGTCAAATTCATCAAGGGCAATCGATTCTGCAGATTTGGGAGGAAGAATTAGCAATCATAGTGAGAACTAAGTTGTAATTTCTGAATCCCTAGTTTACACTTTGATATCTTTTATGTTTGGCATTGATTTTGTTATGTGTGACGTGGTGACAACAATCCTTATGGCACACTAAACTCTTTTCTTAGGGCTAAGGATGTAGTATGCCTATGTGTTACAATTAATTGTTCCTCGCATTCCAATTCATATGATTTCAATCTTTATTCAATTTATGTATGCCTAATGCTTCTGCAAGACTTAGAGATAAGCGTAAATGATCACAAATTATATGGGTAATCGGGAGATTGGCATGTAATTCGAAAATACTTAAATTGAACCTATGATTTTGATTTACGATGGTAAGCGAAATTGTTTAGGGGTTTAATCAGATTTCCATAGAACGTAAAGGGCCTAATTAACAAATTGAGTGTGGTTCTTTGGGAATTAGGCACGTTAATAGGCTTTCGAGAGGAAGGTATTAATTAATTTAAGGGAATCTACCTTAGGAATGAAATCGTATAATTGGATATGCAGGTAACCTTTAATTTTGATACTGGCATATGAACCCTTAATACCCCAAGATTTACCTTTAATTTAATTTCCTAAACTTGCTCCGATTTTCTTTTACAAAAGATTTTGAATTTTCTTTTACAAAAAACGTTGAATTTTCTGTTCTCTGATTTACTGTTCGTAATCGTTTTGGTAATTCATTTTAATCCAATTCCACTAGATAATTAAATCACTGTTATAACTAGTACTTGGGCACAATCCCTATGGGAACGATATCTTTTTATTACTTTGATACCCCATGCGCTTGCGGTTGGCTATCATTGCTTCAAAGTTTCTACAAGAGGTAACCCTAAAATGCATAAATTTTTTTTGTCTTATGCTTTGAAATACAACGTTTTGCAAATCCTCTGGGAATCCTTATTTTTCCGCTGCGTATCCGACTGAGATTCCCTAACAATGGTATCAAAGCCAGGTTGCAAAATCGTGTTTTGGGCAAATGTTTGTTTAAAGGAACATGTAAAAAAAATTTCTTTTACAGAAAGAATTGTAAAGGTTGAAACTTTTTGCAAAGGTTGCATCTTTCATTAGATATGATGCAAATGTTGCATTTTTAATGAGATATTATGCAAAGGTTGTATTTTTTTATGAGATATATTGTAAAGGTTGCACCTTTTTTGAAAGTTATTATCAATTTAATTTTGTTTTGTTTATATTGATTGTTTTTCTCAACATTTTAATTAAAGAACATGTTTTTATGTGCTTTATTATATGAACATGTTGTTGTTGCAATTGTGATTGTTTTGTATGTGTTTTAATTATAAAGCATAATTTTATGTTCATTTAATTAAATTGAAACCAAAGGTTGTATGCAATGCATGTCTGTATGCTTTCTTTTTCTAATATGAATTGTTCATGTGAGATTGCGTTTAGAAAGTTTAAGAGTTAAACCCTAGCCGTAATAGAAACTGGGGTTCAAAAGTTGAAACCTAGCCATCATGGTATTTTATTTATTTATAAATGTTACAAATAAAATATTTAATTTTAATATTATATTTTAAATTAGATTTGTAAAAGTTACAAATTAAGTTTTAAATGTTTGTTAAATTTAAAGTTTATAAGAGTTACAAATTTAAATAATTTATTATTATTAATTTTAATGGGATTTGTATCGTATGTGATCTTTTTAAAATTAATGTGATTTGTAGGAGTTACAAATTGATTCATAGTTGTTAAATTTAATATGATTTATAATTGTTACAAATAGAAGATAAGATCTTTATTAAATTTAATAATTTTTAAAATAAAATATTTAATCATTTATAAATTTGATACGATTTGCAAAAGTGACAAATTAAAGATAAGATCTTTGTCAAATTTAATAGAATTCAAAATAAAATATCTTGAACTCTAGAGATAAGGTTTAAAATTTAAACCTTGATTGTTCCTAAAAATAGGATGATTGTGTAGACTCTAGAAATAAGGTTTAAAAGTTAAACCTTAACTATTTTTATTTTAGGATAATTATTGGGGTCAAAAGATAAGGTTTAAAAATTAAACCTTGGCCGTTCCAAAATTTAGGATTTCAAATTGTTTGAAATCATAACCGAATATTTTGACTTGTTAATGGTCAGTGGGATGTTCTGGCTAGGAAAGACTTGGTACTTAAGCGGTCACATCGGACCCACCTTTCTCTACTAGGAACTAACCTGATTACATTACTAAATTTTTAGGTTGGAACGCCACTTGGGACCCTATAAAGGGTAGCCTCCCCTTGACCCTGTCTGTTGAACGGTCAACGGAACCACCAAACCTCTTTGCGTAGTTTTCCTTTTATGACCTCGCGTGTTTAATTATATGTTTTAAAATTTATTTTATTTTAAATAGAATTGATCACTCTATTAATTGATTAATTAACACGTCCAACGGTGAATGGTTATGGTCTTACATTTTTTAATTTAATTTTAAATACAGCCTACGTGTTGTGCCTTTCTCTATTCTTAAATTTCTTCTCTCAACCTTTCACTCGTATGTAAAATGAGTTTCTTTATTACATTGTAATCTTAAAGAAGCCAACAAGGTAGAGACCTAGAAGAAACCTAGCATGGTGACTCTTGATGGATATGACCTTGAAAGGAACAAATGAGTGGTGACTCCAAGAGGATGGTGGTTTCAAGAAGTAGGACTTCATGAAGTCAAGGCACCATAGTTCCTTTAGGTTTATTTTATTTTCTAGGAAGACTATAACCATACATGTTTTGGGGATTTATTTTGCATTAAAGCGTTTAATGAAACTCGGTAATGAACAATCCCAACAATCATACCTTCCAATAAGTAATAACGTCTAACTTGATATAAATAAAGTGCAGGTCATGCCATAGTTGGGTGCCTTTATTTATGTTTTGTAGGACGTGATTAGATAATTGGATTATCCAAGTATAACTTATTAAGTTTTATTCAAATAGACATTTTTTAATTGGATTGGAAAAGCCTAAAGGTATGAATAGTCTAAAATGCATTCCAATAAGCCACACTCATAAATGCTAGTTTCAATAAAACGTAGGTTCTGCCAAAACAAGGTGTTTTTATTGATATTAGTAAAGGATGATGGATAATTGGATTATCCAACCATTTGTTATTGGACTTATCTAGGTAACTTTAATCATGTTGAAAAACCTAGAAGCGTAAATATTAAGTTTAAACGCCTTCTAATAAGTAACACTAGTCAAGACTAATGTCAATAAATATTAGTCCTATCAAAGCAGGGTGCTATCATTTATATTAGTAAGGCGCGATGGGATAATTGTAATATCCAAATTGTTTTTATTGGGCCTTAACTTAACTAAGTTTTTCAATTGAATTGAAAATAACTTAGAGGAGTAAGGATTGAGCCAAAATTCATAAGATGAATAAGGGTAAAACGTTACCCACTCAATCATCCAAGACTTACATGAGATGCAATTGGAAATGTGTTTCCTACCTAAATAACCAAGGGTTGGCGATCGGCCAAAGTTGACTCAGCACTAGGCCAAATATAGATCTTGGCCCACTAGAAAAATCTTCCAATGGGATTTTTCTGATTCAGTGAGGCTATTTGTTTTGAATCAAAATAGTGACAACATATTTATTTAATGACCAAAAGTTAAATATGTTTTAAATGATAGACTTGCATGTAATTTATTTTAGAATAACCATGGCAAACCAAATATTATTCTATTGCAATCTATCCTTTGGAAGGACACTCTATCTAGAAAAATGCCCAGATAGGTATCAATACTTGAGAATTATCTTCAATAAAGAGGGAGCAGTGGTGTGTCATGTTTGGCTTATTTCAATATCATCTATCGTTGGGTATTGAATACCCTATGGAGTCTACATGAACTCTAAGCTGTAAAAGGCAATATGAATATATAGAGATATATGATATGATTGTATACAGACTCTAAAAGGGGATCAAGAAAGGAAATTGTTTCTAGTTTTATCCAAATAAGACATTGGAATAATTTGTGTAAAGAACATGAAGGAGTTCAAAAGAAATGGAAGTAAGACTTCTGCTACAAGTCTTGTTATAGAAGTCAAGTTATTTTACTTCATTGACATTAGTATCAGATACTAGTAACAGATCTCATATTTTGAAAAATCAAGAAAGTAGATCACTTGCTAAGGGTGGAGAAATTTGTATAAAATTGAGCAAAAGTTGCTACAATAAAGATAAGATCTTCACTTATTGGGCTAGCTAGTGAACTAGAAATTGTGCATATTATTTCTTGTTGGACAAGAAAAGTTTTTTTTATATATAAAATAACTTCATTTCTTCATAACGATGTTGATGCATAATTGAGTAATGGATTCCACATCCTAAATCTCAAAACACCCATATATAACATAACTATCAAAGTAGGATAAAGTAAGCGATTTTGAACCTTACTTACATGTTATTGTCTCCTAAGGCAAATGAATGAGAAACACAATTCTAAATACCATTAATGTGGTTATTTGGACTTTTTTGATTTTGGAATCAATTGAGACATGTAAATCTTATTTATTGGAAAGATAGTTGAGACCTCATTCATTGAAAAGTGAAAGATGGGTAATCTATTATCTAATACATGACGATGTATATGGGCCTATTGGAACAATAACTAGATATGATTTTCAATACTTTGATATACTAATCGAAAAGTCAATGAGTATGGATTTATGTAACATAAGTTAAAAAGTCTTTGAAAAGTTCAAAGAATTCATAATCAAGTGAAAAACCAAATTGGCAAGACAATTAAAGCTCTTGATTAGATCAAGATAGCAAATAATTTAAGCTACAAGTTTGATAACTATCTAATAAAGTGAGACATTACCTCTTAACTCATTCCTCATGAAATGTCATAATAGCATCTTTACGGGGAAAAGTCAAACCTTGTTGGACATAGTTTGATTATTGATTATTATCAAACATCTCTAACTCCTTCAATGTTCCTTTATTGACAAAATTTCCATACTTAACCATGTTCCATCTTAGACTTTCTTAAAGAAACCATATATGATATGGTCTAGGAAGAAACCTAGTATGTCTTTACTAATAATTTGGAACTATGACGTTTCTATAGAGCATCCTACTCTGACAAGGTCAGATCCAAATTAGATAAATGTCTTCTGTGAGATACTGAAAGAAAGCTAAGGGTTATCATTTCTACAATCCATCTAAGAACAAAAGGCTTGTTGCTTAGAATGTTGTATTCTTGAATAAGAGTACATATCTTAAAGAATCAGTGAAGGATAGTAGAACTTGAGGAAATTCAAGTATCACAAAGCATTCAAAAGTTAAGGATAGACTTGGAGCAGAAATCACAAAGTGTTGTGACATCATTAGCTTCGGTAGCATAAAACTTGTATAAGATCAAATAGGATATGTCACAAAATCTGAATGATATGGATATCTTATAAATTAGGAAGGGGGCATATTGTTAATTGACCAAGCTCCTTATGAAGAGGACAACGCAAGTTTAGATTCTAAGACATGGCATAAGACCATGGGATTTGAAATGGGCTCCATGTATTTTAACAAGGTATGAACCTTGGTTGACACACCTAAAGGGTAAAACCTATAGGATGCAAGTTGGTTTTCAAAAGGAAAACTAAACATGGATGATAATAAGAGTACCTTTAAAAGCAAGATTGACAAAATTCAATTAGCTTCAAAACCATTTAGATCCTGCTTATTGTAGTAGTATATCATCATAATGAGATATGGTAGATAGATGTCAAGATTGAAATCATTTTGAAGATGTGTATATGACACGACCTAAAGGCCTTTTATGCCTGAAACATCTAGAAAGATATGTGAACTGCAAATGTTCCATTTATGGACTAAAACAAGCTTTTAGAAGCTAGAATCTTCATTAAAGAATGAAGATAAATCTTGTGACCATAAAACATTGCATAATTATAGTTTTAGTATTACATGTAGAAGACATGCTTCTTCTAGAACTAATATTCTCATTCTATAGTCAAGATTATCCTTAAACACATAAGAAGGACTAAGGATTTGATCTTGATAAATGGAAGATGTGCTCGTTGTAAAGGTTGCATCAATCCCAACCTTCTAGGTAATTTGAATGACTGAGATTATAATCAAAATATATATGTGTTGTCAAGATAGTTGCAATGTATGCTTGAAAGGTTCAAAGCAAGAAACAGTCGTTGATTCTACTAACAAATGCTACTAGAAAAAACTGAATTAGCCACCAAAAATTTTTGTGGCTAAAAAATAAAATTCTGTAGCTAAAAATATTAGCCACGGAATTAGCCACTGAATCATCCACGTGACAAAAACCCAGAATTTGTTAGCCATGAATTTTGAAAATTTTGTGTCTAATTAGCCACTAAAGATATTCGTGGCAAACTCTTAATTTATCCGTGGCTAAAATCGGTCATTTTAACTTAAAATACTATTCTTTGTGACCTAAATATTTCGTGTCTAATTCCATGGCTAATAATGTTTTAAATTCAGTGGCTAATCCATGGATTATCATTTGTTATATTCAGTGGCTAATTCCGTGCCTAATTTTTTTGAAACTGAGTGGCTAATTATTTGTAACTTCAGTGGCTAATTTCATGGCTAATTATTTTTTAACTTCAGTGGCTAATTTTGTGGCTAATTATTTTTAACTTCAGTGGCTAATTCTGTGGCTAATTATTTGTTATATTTAGTAGCTAAATTCCGTGGCTAAATTTTTAACGACTCAATCGCTAATGTTTTTAAGTTTCTTCGTTAATTATTTACTAATTCCGTAGCTAAATCCATGGCTAATTTTCTAAACTTCAATAGCTAATTCTGTGGCTAATTATCTTAAATTCAATGGCTAAATTAATGGCTAATTTGCCAGTGTGCAGTTTTGCATTTTATTTAAGGGCTTTTTTATATTTCACCTGATAACAACATTTCAAATTATAGTATATGCAAATAAACCAGCCAGCAAAACAAAATAACAATAATATTGTAAAGCCTTATGGAGTAAAAGCATAGTCATATTTATAGATACAAAAAATATCCTCCAAAAAATAACTATGACATATATAATTATGCATGTACAAAACACTAATAAAGTCTCCAAAATATCAACTAAACAACAGGCTGAGGGTGATCATTGAACTTCATCATCTTGGTGCTATGGTGAGTCATCTTGTTGTTGATGTTGTGTTGATGCATGATGACATTAAGGTATATCTGCTTGGTGGGTAGAGGTAGGGATAGGCATAGTGGGTTGGAATCCCATATGGCTCATGAACTACTAGAGAATATCTTGAGTCACCATCAATGAAGTCTGTGTCTGAGAGAGCTCAGCTGCCTGTGTCTTCACAGTCTCTGCCATAGTTTGGATCTGAGAGTCCTTCTATGCTATCTCTTTTTGAAGGCTAGAAATGATTTGGGCGTAATCCAAGGTTGAAGTGGTGGCCCCACGATGAGATGAAATATTGGCAAACTCCTTTCCCAATTTTCCTAAACCATAAACATTACCCTTCTTATTGATTCCTCCAACAAAGTCTATATATAGGGCATTGTCAGAGATAGAAGAATGGTTATTCTCTCCAACCTCACCATCCAAATCAGCATCAATGTCGAGGTCATCATGAGATGAAATTTTTACTCTCTGATGAAGATACTCATCCTATATGTTATCCAGTTAAGGTTAAATACTTAGTATTTAAAAATAAAAAGGAAAGTTAAACACATTTTATTTCATGTTACTTACAGCAATTGCCTTCGCCTTCTCATTTACCCAATCTCCAGCTTTGGTCTTTTTGGTCCGCTGCATAAGGTCAAAGGCTGTAGGGGGCCTATTGAGCTTAATAGCCTACATTTGTGAGCCAAAAGTTAATGTCAAATATGCTTTACATATGAATATAAAAGTCTTGTAGGGTCTAGCAAAGTTTACCATCAAATCCCGGTGTGCTACAATGGAAACTGAGCCTCCAGTGTATATGGATGCCCTACCGTCCTTGGCATGATTTTGCTTTGTAATATTGGACTTGATTTTAAACTCTTCCTCCTCCCAATATGCATCTAATCCTGCTCTAACCATTGGACTCAACCAATCCCCATCATTAAGTCCATGACGTATCTTATTGAATGCATTCTTTAGCATTTCTGATCGTTTATGTGCAAATACCCGTTTAACACATATTTTATCCTCGGGCAACTATTTATAGCTTTTCTGTCAAGAATTTTTAAAAGTTAATAAAGTTGAAATTCATAAAAATGATCAAAACAACAAAAATATTAATAACTGGGGAGATTCATATTTTCTCACCTTAAACTCTACAAACCACATCGTTTGAGTGTCGCCATCAACCTTTCTCTAAGTAGGCCACACATCCTCAAACTTTAACTTTATGATCCTTGTAATGGCCCGTGTGATACCATAACTAGGCTCAAAGCTATGAAGTACACAAATATGCACATGAATCAAATTTAACTTACACAATAAATATTGATAACAATTTTAATAAATGCATAAACACTTACTCAAGCTTATCTCAAGATGGATAGATCCAGATCCTGTTGTTGTCTGTCAGATCATGAGAAGGGCCCCTAGTACAAGGAATGGAGCTGCAGGCTCCTGAAATGGTTGTTGAACTGATGATGGAGTGATAGGTGTATGGGGGTAGGTGGTGTAGTAGGTTGTGCTTGGGAAGAAATGGTGGGTAATCCAGTCGAGGGGGGTAGAGGGGATGGGGATGGGAAAGCTCTGAAGACCTGTGGTCTAGTTTGTTGGCCTATTTAGCCAACACGTCCACCACCACGAGCTTTGGAAGTATGCCTACTCCTAAGTCCACGTCCCCTATGATGTGTGTCATGTGCCATCTGTCAAAATAAACATTCAAATATCAACATATCATTTTACTACATGAAAAAATAAGAATCATAAACATGAAATAAAACTAGTTACCTAACTAGAGTCAGTTTCAGTAAATTCACTTGTAGACTCAGTATCAATTTCAAACTCCGACTCAGACAATTCATTGATGTTTTCTTCTTGTTGTACAAGACTTTGTTGATTTAAAATGAACTTATCAAATTATTCACCACCAATATCCGTTAGTGTGTCATTGTAAACCTCTCCCTCTATTTGTGATATGACATGAATGCCATTTACTTCTTGTACATCTTGGAAAGCCTCATCAATTTGTTCAATCACATTGTCTATAATTGTACCACGGGCTTTGGTTTTCAACATTGCTAGTCAGTCACGATGTCCCTCTGGATAAGTTATGTAATAAACTTGTTCAACTTGTTGTACAAGGATAAAAGGATCATAGACTTTGTAGCGCCTTGACTTTTTCACCATAACTAGATTGTAACGTTTATCAACCTTTGTCCCAGTATTTGCAGTGTTGTCAAACCAGTCACACTTGAACAAAACCAACCTTTTGGAAGGAGATCCTATGTATTCCAACTCAATAATGTCAGTGAGACATCCATAGAAATCATCCTCAAGTTAACCATTTGTCCCTCTTACCCATACACCATAGTTGGAAGTTCGCATTCCTTCATTCCATCCTATAGTATTAAACTTATAACCGTTGATGATATAAATTGGCCATTTGGTAACCCTTCGTGAAATCCCTCGTGATAGTGATATCAATAGGGGGTTAGCAATTTCATTGGTTGGATCACAAACCTATGTCCATTTAAAATGATTGTCAGATGTTATTTTTCATAAATTAGAATAAATTATCACATTACATAAGGACAATAATTCTTACATGTTTGAACCAAGCAGAAAAATAAGTTGAAATCTCATGATTGATTTCATTGTCAGAAATATTGGGATTGAATTCTCTTAAAAAATCACTATATATCCTATACAACAATAACTAATATGCATTATTAGTTAGTTTGATAAAACAAAAATGAACAAATCACGTACAAATTGAATTAAAGTTACTTACTCTAAATATGGCTCAACTTCTTCACAGTTTTGAAGAACATACAAGTGAGCCACTTGAAGGTCACGATCCTTAAGGAAGCATTATGTTTCTTTGCCCTTAGCATGACTCAGATAGTTAAAAATGGAAAGTTGAGGATAAGTAGATGAACTTTCACCTACATCAAAATTTTGTTGAACACGTATTCTCCTTGTATCTATTTAATCAGGAAAATAAAATGAAGCAAAAGTGGATGTTTCTTCAACGAAATAGGCTTCACAAATAGAACCCTCAACCCTAGCCTTGTTCTTGACTTTCTCTTTTTATGAACGTAAAAACCTATGAAATTTGGAAATAAGAACATGTTAATTTGAATGCAAAATATGTAACATGCATAAGCATTTTAGATATGCAAATTACTAAATACCTTTCAAATGGATACATCCACCGATACTGCACTGGGCCACCAAGTCGGGCTTCATAAGGCAAGTGAATGGGAAGATGCTGCATAGAATTGAAGAAGCTAGAAGGAAATATTTGTTCTAATTTACACAATAATATTGAGATGGAATCTTCCATCACTCGAAGTATATCCTAATGTAATGTTGTGCAAGTTAGTTCTCTAAAGAAGTTGCTTAGCTCAACAAGGGGCTTCAAGATGGGTTTAGGTAACACATCGAACGCAACAGGGAGTAGACATTGCATAAACATATGACAATCATGACTTTTTATTCCATGTAATTTGGATTCTTTATTGTCAACTCATCTTGACAAATTAGAAGCATAACCATCAGGCAACGTCAATTGTTTAACCCATTCACAGGCAACGTCAACAGGAATTTCATTTGTATCTGGGTCTAATTTTGATTCAAGTACTGCACCCTCTTCTTTAGCAAGAGAACTATGAAGATAATAAGAAAAGGAAACAAAGATAATTTTTGTTTCTCTTAAGGGTGCTTCACGATTGAAACTAATAGGAACTCAAAAAATTCAATTAGATTGAACTAGAAAAGGTGACTTTACAAGAAGCTAATAGAAACTAAAAAAAATCAATTAGATTGTTAATGTTTCATCTATAATTCATAGTCATATGCATATATTGAAAGAAACTCAAACTGTACATAGAAGTTAATATCTTACAATTGTCCAGATTCAGGAAGTACATAAAACAAATGAAGAATCAAATCAATCTTTATGTAAATCTTCTAAATGAAAAGTTCTATGAATACAAGCACATTAAACTATGTTTTCTCCTATTTTGTATTAGACTTGGTTAAAAATTAGTAAAACTAGTATGCATTAATAAAATTACAAGAAATATGATAAACATCCTCCTAAGATTATTTGTCCTATTAAATGTCTATATTTAATAAAATCTAGTTTCATTGTCAGAATTATTTTTGTAAGAGATTAAAAAATAAAATAGAATATCTGTTATTGAATAAAGTACAAAAGACAAGCAATTATGGATGATAGTGCAAATGAAAAGTTGCTTTACCAAGCTATATTGCAAAAGGAGACTAAAGTCCAGGTGACATCAATTTTGGCATGAAAATCTTGAAATGACTAATATAAAAAATCAATAAACACAGAACATGTTTCAAATCAAAGGCATAATAGAGAAACAAAAGCTTAAAACTTGTTGAACTAAGAGACATTTAAAGCAACACACATTTAAATCAAAGGTGTACCTTCTCCCCCTCCCTCTAAAGAGAAGTCTGAACTTGAGAATGTGCTATCTCAGTTCATTCAGGCCACTCAGGCCAGCTTTAAAAATCAAGAAGCGTCCATCTGAAATCTGAAAAACTAGGTTGGACAGCTCTCAAAACAGTAAGCTGAGAGACAGTCTGGCAATTTTCTTGGAGATACTGAGGTAAATCCTAGAGAACATTGCAAGGAAATAATCACAAGGAGTGGAAAAGTTTTTCTCTCTACTCCAAGTCAGGAAAATAATTCAGAAAAAGAAGTAGAAAAAGAAAAAGAGCAGGAAAGTGAGCAAGTTAATGATAAAATTGAAAAGAAGGTAGAAACAGAGAAAGAGAAAGAAAACCAAGTTCATCAAAAGAAAAAGAAAAAGATTGATTTGATCTTGGAGGAAGCTGTTAAGCTAACTCCTGAGAAATTAAAGAATGCTCCATTTCCACATAGATTCAAGAAACAGATAGAGGAGCAAAAGTTTGGTAAGTTCTTAGATGTGTTTAAAAAGCTTCACATAAATATTCCCTTTGTTGAGGCATTGCAAGAGATGCCTTCCTATGCTAAATTATTAAAAGAGCTCTTGTCTAAGAAGAGAAAGCTAAAGGGAAATGAGATGATTGCTCTCACTCAAGAGTGCAGTGCAATTATTCAAAAGAAACTTCCTCAAAAGCTAGAAGATCCTGGATCATTTACAATACCTTGTGCAATAGGGGATGTTCATGTAGGAAGTGCTTTATATGATCTAGGGGCTAGCATTAACCTCATGCCTTTGTCCTTAATGAGGAAGTTATGAATTAATGGCTTACAACCAACTCGCATGTCTTTGCAGTTGGATGATAGGTCTATCAAATATCCTCATGGGATGCTGGAAATTCTGTTAGTTAAGGTAGATAAGTTCATCTTTCGAGCAGATTTTATAGTTTTGGATATAGAAGTTGATTGAGAGATTCCTTTAATCTTAGGAAGACCCTTCTTAGCTATAGGTAGAGCTTTAATTGATGTAGAGAAGGGAGAACTCATGCTGAGAGTTCAGGAGGAGCAAGTAACTTTTAATGTCTTTAATGTTATGAAACATCCAACTAATAAGATGGATTGTTTTATGCTTGAAGAAGTTAAAAGCTATTAGACTCCTATGCTGTTAAGAACTTAAGAAGAGGCTTTACAAGCCTTTCTTGAGGATGATTTTGACTCCAAGACTGAGGAGTTAGATGACTCACATAATAAGTTGTTGAACCTACTAGAAGTATGTGAAGTAGGTGAATTAGAAAATGAAAAGAGAGAAAAATTAAATAATACTAAACTTGAGAAAGGTAAGGAAGTGTTTGAAGAAAATCATGATTTGAAACCTTTGCCTTCTCATTTGAAATATGTTTTCTTAGGAGATAATGAATCACATCCTGTAATCATTAATGCTGATTTAAAAGATGAGGATGTAGAAAAATTGATAGGGGTTTTAAGAAAACATGAATCTGCCATTGGTTAGAACATTTCTGATTTAAAGGGAATTAGTCCATCATTTTGTATGCATAAAATTTTGATGGAGGATGACTATTCCCCTATTGTTCAGCCACAAAAAAGGTTAAACCCCATAATGAAAGAAGCTGTAAGGAAAGAAGTGGTTAAACTCCTTGATACAGGGATTATCTATCCTATCTCGGATAGCGCTTGGATCAGTCCAGTCCAAGTAGTGCCTAAAAAAGGAGGGATGACCATTGTTAAAAATGAAAAAGGTGAAGTCATTGCTACGAAACCAACTACAGGTTGGAGAATGTGCATAGACTATAGAAGGTTAAATGACTCCACTAGAAAAGACCACTTTCCTTTACCATTTGTAGACCAAATGCTTGAGAGGCTGTCAGGTCATGAGTATTACTGCTTCCTTGGTGGATATTTTGGTTACAACCAAATTGTAGTTGATCCAAAAGTTCAAGAGAAGACAGCCTTTACCTGTCCTTATGGAATCTTTGCATATAGGCGCATGTCATTTGGTTTGTGCAATGCACCAGTAACTTTTCAAAGGTGTATGCTTGGGGACATGGTAAAGAAGTTCATTGAGGTGTTTATGGATGACTTCTCTATGTTTGGAAACAGCTTTGATATATGCCTCAGTAACCTATCCAAGGTGCTGATGAGATGTCAAGAGATTAATCTTGTCCTTAATTAGGAAAAGTGTCATTTTATGGTTAGAGGAGGGATAGTCCTTGGCCATAAAATCTCTACTGAGGGCATTCAAGTAGATAGAGCCAAGATTGATATCATTGAAAAGCTTCCTCCTCCAATCAATGTGAAAGGAGTGAGGAGTTTCTTAGGATGTGTTGGCTTCTATAGGAAATTTATAAAAAAAATTTCAAAAATAGCAAAGCCTTTGACTGATTTACTTGTGAAAGATCATGCTTTTGTTTTTGATGAAAACTGTGTCAAGGCTTTTGAAAATTTGAAACAAAGATTAATTTCAGCTCTGATCCTTGCAGCACTTGATTGGTCCTTACCATTTGAACTCATGTGTGATGCAAGTGATTTTGCTATAGGAGCTGTGTTAAGACAGAAAAAAGAAAAATTAACACATGTCATTTATTATGCTAGTAAGGTGCTGAATGAGAATCAAATAGACTACACTACTACTGAAAAAGAAATGCTTGTTGTGGTGTATGCATTTGATAAATTCAGAGCTTACTTAATTGGTGCTAAGGTCATTGTGTATACAGATCATTCAACAATCAAGTACTTGCTAGCTAAAAAAGAATCAAAGCCAAGGTTGATCAGGTGGGTTCTTTTACTCCAAGAGTTTGATTTAGAAATAAGAGATAAAAAGGGAGTAGAGAACTTAGTGGCTGATCAACTCTCTCGTCTGGAGGGAGAATCAGATTCTATCTTAACTAAAGAGGAATTCCCAGATGAGAGGTTGATGGCAATTATCACAGGGCCATGGTATACTGATATGGCCAACTTTAAAAGTGCCTCTGTGGTACCTGAAGAGTAGACATCCCAAATGAAGAAGAAATTCTTCCATGACAGTAAAACCTTTCTTTGGGATGATCCATTTCTGTATAAGATAGGAGTAGATGGAATTATTAGGAGATGTGTGCCTGAATCAGAGCAAGAAAGACTCTTATGGCACTGCCATGACTCCTATTATGGAGGACACCATGGTGCCTCTAGAACTGCAGCAAAAGTGTTACAATGTGGCTTTTATTGGCCAATAAGTTTTCAGGATGCTAAAGTATATGTGCAAAGGTATGATAAGTGCCAAAGAAGTGGAGGCCTATCTGCTAAAGCTGAAACATCCCGACTTAAATAAAAGCAAGTAAAAGACAGGGGAAATTTTTCACATTCACAAAGCAGTCGGGATAAAAATAAACAAACCCGAAGCCGAGGGAACAGAGAACCGATCAGAGAAAGAGAAGACCGAGTCAGGATGCCACACACTGGCAAGACCCAGCTTTGGTTAAACGAAAGCCAGTGGATAACGCTTGAGCGAGTTATACTCGCTGGAGTGAATCCTTATTCGCTGAAGCGAGCCCACGCACTCGGGTAATTCCATCACTCACAATCAGGACCTACGTTCCCTTGGGAACGGTCCCCTTCGGGTCATGCTTCACTCGGTAAACTCTTAGCCAGATCCTCATTTTTAATTCTGGAAGTCACAGTCGTGTTTCATTCGGAAGCATTTTAATCTCCACTCGAGAAATGATTCCCTCGGTTATTCAACTCGGAATCTATCAACCTTCCCTCACCCAGAATATTTCCCCAGTCATACATCACTCGGAGGCGCTTCAACCTCAATTTACTCGGAAGTGTCTTACACATTCTTCACTCGGGAATATTTTACTAGGTGGAGTCTCACTCAGAAACACTTTATCTTTTCTTCTCTCAAAAGGAGTTCTATCGGTTGTGTTTCACTCGGAAAACACCCTGACCATCTTCACTCGGAATATAAAACCTTATTCACTCAGAGTATATAACCTTATTCACTCGGAATATACAACCTTATTCACTTGGAGTATACATCCTTATTCACTCAGAGTATACAACCTTATTCACTCAAAAAAGGCTCACGTGCTAAGGCCTCACTCGGAATGGCTCTCTCAACTATAACCCATTTAGAAACTTATTATCTTGACATTATTCTTTCGACACCACTTCCCAGTCGAGTTCAAGTAACCTCATATCAATGTAAAATGTATGTATATATATATATATGTGTGTGTGTACTTGTTCACAACTCCAACAGTTGATCCATATAAATAAATACGTTCAAACAAACGGATTACATGAGAGCCGGCCAAGGCTACATCGACTATATACAATCTGTACACTATGTACCCTACAGCAGTATAGATACCCATCACTCGGACATGAGGACCTCTCGTCATTCACCATTCTAACCTACATTTACTGAAATATAGCCACAGTAGGGGTAAGCATTTTACATATTAAATGACAGTTATTGACTCGGATTAATCCTCAAATTCTCAATTATGCAATGACATATCTCAATCAACAATAACATACACTGCCATTCAATATGAATATTCACACAACATCATCCACTCGGGATTATTCAATTCATTCAGTCGGAATTCACTCAAATCATTCAGACTATATTAATCATGTTATTCTCAATAACATATACACATAAACATTCAAGACATATTGCACTCGGCAACAGTTTTAGTGTGAACACATTTATCCAGTCGGATCCGATTATTTATTATTAAGTTTTATGTTGCAACATTGGCTCTCAGCCTTTTATTCAGCTCTCAGCTGATCTGGCCATTTTACTAGTACCAAACCGTTTGCCCTCACATGTAACACAGTCACTCTCAACGACAACGGAAGTGTTATGGGCAGCCCCGAGTCCCACTCGGTAGGCTTCCCTTGAGTCCCACTCAAGGTCTTTCATTGTATCTCACACATATTCATCTGATTGTCGTTTCTATATTAAGCATCCCACGCTATATGCTCTCAGCATTTTCAATGGCAAATCAGATGCATATGGTCTTATTCATCAAGCGTCCCACGCTGTATGCACTCGGCATTCACATCTTCATATCTCATACATATTCATTTGATTACCATTTCTATATTAAGCGTCCCACGCTGTATGCACTCGGCATTCTTATTAACAGCAACATGCATCTTATGCAATTCAATTTAAATCCCAAACGGGAATAAGCACAATAGTTCCATATCTTATGCACTCGACATTCACATCATCATCAACATGCATCTCATGCAAGCACTAGGCATTTTCATTATCATCATGCATCTCATGCAATCACTCGGCATTCTCAATAATGTCAGTAACATGCATCTCATGCATTTAAATATAAAATCACACACTGGAATCAGTATAGCAGACTCATACATATACACTCGGCTTTCTCATTAACAGCCACAAGCATCTCATGCATTTTAATATAAAACAACAAACAGATATTTATCCTCTGTCTCACAGTACAATGCACTCGGCAATCATAATAACATTCACATTTACATGCATCTCATGCATTCACTTAGCATTCTCAGAAATATCGACATGCACTCATGGACGGAATCACCACAACACTACACAGATCACAGCTATCACAAATCCGGGAGTTTCATAAACTGTTACTCAACCACAACACATCAATCAACACATTTCAAGTATAACACAACACAGCAAAGCAATTTCACCTAGAACCCGTCCATAAACCATGCATTTGAGATGTAAATCAGCCTCCCCCTACCTGGAATGAAGATTCCAGAAGCTCCTCGAACCTCCAGCTCCGATCGGTTGCTCTCCGATCGCTCCTTCTTAATTAACGTCCCAGATTCTAGTTGTCCAACACAGTACTCTACTTTGGAGGAACTCCAAGCCGCTCACTCTCTCGAACAGCTCTGCCTCCATGACACTCCACGCTCTACATGCAGGACAGCAGAGGATTCCAAGCCTCCAAGACACTCAGCGCTCTACTCACTCTCTTGAACAGCTCCGTCTCACCATCAGTAGAATATTTCTACAACTCTGAGGCACTTTAACGCTGCACACTTCCACTCAAGATTCCAACAGCCTTTGAGTGGAAGAAGAAGGCGAAGTAGAAGGAGCTTGGGTTGATCACAAACAGCCCTCTGCATGCACAAAGAGAAGTGGCTCACTCTCTCAGCCTTGTCCAACTCAGCATGAATAATGAGTGAGAGAGAGACCGAAGCCCTTTATACCGTTCGGCCTTACATTCTCAACGCCGATTGGTGTACTTCCACCATCGGGTCCTCCAATTCAAAGGAGTCACTCGGCCCAACCATGGACTCACACAGAGTATAGGCTCAAAGTTGTGTCACATGAGACACATTATGGATGTTAATTAACCAGCTGGGAAGATCCAGTCGGTAAGCAACATTACCGATTCTCCCCAATATTCAATATTGTCCGATATATTTTGGATTAAGCCCTTGGCTCTTTAATATTCGACCACTAAAATTTCTTCTTCAAGCCGTGTTACCTCCTGGCAATACCGGGATGAATACTCAAAAGAGTTCCCATGTGCTTCAGTTAGCACGGTTTGCCTGGATTCACTTCTTGTAGGCACCACACTCGGTCTTGAAATCTCAGATTTCTATCCATGCCTTCGGCTAATTCCATGTCTACCCCTTGAGAATGTCACTCAGATTTTGCCTTACCCAAAAGTGTCACATTCAGACACGGTTTTCTTAACTCAGTAATGACTCTTAATGATGTTTCACTCGGAACATCATAACTTTACTTCACTCAGTAGTTCTTTCTCCCAGAAGATGTTACTCGGAATTATATTCCTTTTCTTCACTCAGAACTATCTCCACATTCTCACATAAGGTAATGTGTTAATCTTCTCTGAGCGAATTCTCGCCTCCTCGATTATCTCAGCTCAAAGTCATGATCCTTCACTAAATCTTCGGCAATAACCGGCTAGACCCATAAAACTTCTAATTTCAGTGATAGGTTTGGGTCTCACTTATGCCATAACTACTTCCACTTTAGATGGGCCGACAGCAATGCCATCTTTGGACATAACGTGTCCCAGAAACTGGATCCCGTCCAACCAAAAGTCATACGTTGATAACATGGCAAATAACTGCTTCTCTTTCAGTACCACAGTACTATGTGGAGATGTTCTTCATGCTCCAGGTATGACTCGGAATACCTCTGAATATCATCAATGAATACTTTCATGAACTGATACAAGTAAGGCTGGAGGTATTGTTCATACAGTCATGAACACCGACTGAACATTTATCACACCAAACGTCATTACCACATTTCCAAAGTGGCTATAACAAGTCCTAAATGCCGTTTTAGGATATCAGAAGCCTTGACCCAACTTGATAGCATCCAGACTGCAAATCGATCTTAGAAAAGACCCAAGCACCCTATAATTGCTCACTTAGATCATCAACCCTCGGTAGTGGATATTTATTCTCTATAGTTAGCTTACCCAATCGGCGGCAATCAATGCATAACCGCGTACCACCATCTCTCTTCTTGACCAGTAACATCGAGGCACCCTTGTCGAAAAGATCACCTTTCTATGTGACAATCTACCGTCACCTTAATAGCCAATTTATACCAAAAATAACCTCTAATTCTTCAGAGGTAAGCACACAGGGGTTAAAATAAATCTTCTATCCTCATTTTGATACGCTATCACTTACTAACCATTCAACATAACTCTCATCTTTATCCAGAACAACCAGATAGACTCAGATCATCACCATAAGTAGCTACAGCCTCACCTGCTCGACCTATGAATCGCTGCATCCGACATACAGGATGATGTCTCTTTCCCATAGGGTTACAACAAATACATAAAGTCAATGCAAAAGTGTACGCCGCCACGATACCTATGGTGTGTAGAGTCATATCAGAACAAAACACCTTATATTCTTATCACTCACATCGACCTTACTTACTCAAATAACACTAGCCCACATGAAAATTAGTGGTAATTCACACAGGTCTATAACCGATCACCCTTATATCAACATCGTCGTCATGCATAATCTAGGGTACATCACGTAGTAACAATCATCCATCATCAGTTACCATCACCATAAAATGGTATAACAACAATTGGCTTCCAGCCCTCACCAAGTAAATATCTCTTCTTTGGACCTTATTCATCACAAAACCATGGCCCTACAGCCTAACAATCCTTCATTTCATCACTCATCACCGGTCATCAATCAACTTAAGCCTAGATAATTCACTAGGCTCACTTAGGTATACAACTCAAGGTTACGATATGACTTTTAATCACATAACAGGTTTCTGCATTGGTGAATCTTTTTACTAATCACAAGCACAATCCACTAGTTGGACGTACAATCATCATCCTATTATTTCTATCATCACCATACTCAATACCAAAGCGTACCCGGAATCCGACATTACCATTCACTATCTATCCGGTATCACATTTATTATTCGCATTTCATCTTATGACGGTTCAAGCCTCAACGATTTATTACGCAATTACTTTATTGGGCTCAACTATCCATAAGGTTTAACAGATCATCCGACTCAAAAAATCTTAGGGTTCACCTAATACCCATCGTGGAGCACTCCCACAACATCCAAATATCACCCAGCCTAGACCACCATAGGGTCTAGTTCCACAAGGTCTAATAGCATAAGATTATACTAAATCCAATCGGGGTTACCACACCTTATGGGTCACCACTAAATTAATTATTCACTCGACTTTCACATACAAAACTAAGTCTAACCCAAATTCTCAGGTATCCATCTCAACAGCTCTAGCACGCGAACCCCTTTCGCTCGGTAAGTATACCTTGGCCATGAGCCACTAGCACGGATTATACATGAGACCGAACCAATTAATCCGATTTCAATATATATGAAGGTCTCAACATCTATCACGTTATTTCCCTCTAGTCAACCCATGCTTAAACAACCTCTAAGCATTTCATGAACACTCAGACCAGGGTAGTAACAAATCTCTATCCCCAATTCAACATTTCAACAGTAGTACCTATCACCACTGTCCCCACACAATAGCTCGTAGGCATGTAGCCCACAAATCATGCTTAGGCATGTATCAAATCCGACCGGATATCATAAGCAATTATGACAAGCGGTCATATCGCACACAACCGCTTACTCACAGTAAGCATACCTTGGCCTTGGACCTTTTAAGTCCGCTCTGATACCAAAATGAAACATCCCGACTTAAATAAAAGCAAGTCCAAGACAGGGGAAATTTTTCACGTTCACAAAGTAGTCGGGACAAAAATAAACAAACCCGAAGCCGGAGGAATAGAGAACCGATCAGAGAAAGAGAAGACCGAGTCAGGATGCCACACACTGGCAAGACCCGGCTTCGGTTAAATGATAACGCTTGAGCGAGTTATACTCGCTGGAGCGAACCCTTATTCGCTGAAGCGAGCCCACACACTCGGGTAATTCCATCACTCAGAATCGGGACCTACGTTCACTCGGGAACGGTCCCCTTCGGGTCATGCTTCACTCGGTAAACTCTTAGCCAGATCCTTATTTTTAATTCTGGAAGTCACAGTCGTGTTTCATTCAGAAGCGTTTTAATCTCTACTCGGGAAATAATTCCCTCGGTTATTCCACTCGGAATCTATCAACCTTCCCTCACCCGGAATATTTCCCCAGTCATACATCACTCGGAGGCGCTTCAACCTCAATTCACTCGGAAGTGTCTTACACATTCTTCACTCGGGAATATTTTACTAGTGGAGTCTCACTCAGAAACACTTTATCTTTTCTTCTCTCAAAAGGAGTTCTATCGGTTGTGTTTCACTCGAAAAATACCCTGACCATCTTCACTCGGAATATATAACCTTATTCACTCGGAGTATACAACCTTATTCACTCGGAATATACAACCTTATTCACTCGGAGTATACATCCTTATTCACTCGGAGTATACAACCTTATTCACTCGGAAAAGGCTCACATGCTAAGGCCTCACTCGGAAAGGCTCTCTCAACTATAACCCATTTGGAAACTTATTATCTTGACATTATTCATTCGACACCACTTCCCAGTCGAGTTCAAGTAACCTCATATCAATGTAAAATGTATATATATGTGTGTGTGTACTTGTTCACAACTCTGACAGTTGATCCATATAAATAAATACGTTCAAACAAACGGATTACATAAGAGCCGGCCAAGGCTACATCGACTATATACAATCTGTACACTATGTACCCTACAGCAGTATAGATACCCATCACTCAGACATGAGGACCTCTCGTCATTCACCATTCCGACCTACATTTACTAAAATATAGCCACAGTAAGGGTGAGCATTTTACATATTAAATAACAGTTATTGACTCGGATTAATCCTCAAATTCTCAATTATGCAATGACATATCTCAATCAACAATAACATACACTGCCATTCAATATGAATATTCACACAACATCATCCACTCGGGATTATTCAATTCATTCAGTCGGAATTCACTCAAATCATTCAGACTATATTAATCATGTTATTCTCAATAACATATACACATAAACATTCAAGACACATTGCACTCGGCAACAGTTTCAGTGTGAACACATTTATCCAGTCGGATCCGATTATTTATTATTAAGTTTTATGTTGCAACATTGGCTCTCAGCCTTTTATTCAGCTCTCAGCTGATCCGGCCATTTTACTAGTACCAAACCGTTTGCCCTCACATGTAACACAGTCACTCTCAGCGACAACGAAAGTGTTATGGGCAGCCCCGAGTCCCACTCGGTAGGCTTGCCTTGAGTCCCACTCAAGTTCTTTCATTATATCTCACACATATTCATCTGATTTCCGTTTCTATATTAAGCGTCCCACGCTATATGCTCTCAGCATTTTCAATGGTGAATCAGATGCATATGGTCTTATTCATCAAGCGTCCCACACTGGATGCACTCGGCATTCACATCTTCATATCTCATACATATTCATTTGATTACCATTTCTATATTAAGCATCCCACGCTGTATACACTCGGCATTTCAATAGTGAATCAAATGCATATGATTTTAATCATCAAGCGTCCCACGTTGTATGCACTCGGTATTCTTATTAACAGCAACATGCATCTCATGCAACTCATATTAAATCCCAAACGGGAATCAGCACAACAGTTCCACATCTTATGCACTCGGCATTCACATCATCATCAACATGTATCTCATGCAAGCACTAGGCATTTTCATTATCATCATGCATCTCATGCAATCACTCGGTATTCTCAATAATGTCAGTAACATGCATCTCATGCATTTAAATATAAAATTACACACTGGAATCAGTATAGCAGACTCATACATATACACTCGGCTTTCTCATTAACAGCCACAAGCATCTCATGCATTTTAATATAAAACAACAAACAGATATTTATCCTCTGTCTCACAGTACAATGCACTCGGCAATCATAATAACATTCATATTTACATGTATCGCATGCATTCACTCAGCATTCTCAGAAATATCGACATGCACTCATGGACGGAATCACCACAACACTACACAGATCACAGCTGTCATAAATCTGGGCGTTTCTTAAACTGTTACTCAACCACAACACATTAATCAACACATTTCAAGTATAACACAACACAGCAAAGCAATTTCACCTAGAACCCGTCCATAAACCATGCATTTGAGATGTAAATCACCCTCCCCTACCTGGAATGAAGATTCCAGAAGCTCCTCGAGCCTCCAGCTCCGATCGGTTGCTCTCCGATCGCTCCTTCTCAATTAACGTCCCTAATTCTAGTCGTCTAACACAGTACTCTACTTTGGAGGAACTCCGAGCCACTCACTCTCTCGAACAGATCTGCCTCCATGACACTCCACGCTCTGCATGCAGGACAGCGGAGGATTCCAAGCCTCCAAGACACTCAGCGCTCTACTCACTCTCTTGAGCAGCTCCGTCTCACCATCAGTAGAATATTTCTATAACTCCGAGGCACTTTAACGCTGCACACTTCCACTCAAGATTCCAACAGCCTTTGAGTGGAAGAAAAAGGCAAAGTAGAAGGAGCTTGGTTTGATTACAAACAGCCCTTTACGTGCACGAAGAGAAGTGGCTCACTCTCTCAACCTTGTCCAACTCAGCGTGAATAATGAGTAAGAAAGAGATCGAAGCCCTTTATACCATCAAGGGGCACATGCATCATTTTCCTGGCCACTTTTATCCAATCAGCAATGACTCTAATTGGCCCACTGACTCTCTTGGTCAGGATGTTACAAAAGCTGGCATGCCTTTGACAAATATTTTAGTTGTAGAGCTATTTGATGTTTGGGGCATTAACTTCATGGGACCATTCAGGAAGTCATTCTTCAATGAATATATCCTTGTTGCTACGGATTATGTCTCTAAGTGGGTGGAGGCAATCCCTACCAGAACCAATGATGCGCATGTAGTGGTTAGGTTAATAAAGAAGAATATTTTCTCTAGATTTGGAGTCCCTAGAGTCCTTATTAGTGATGGAGGGTCACATTTCTACAATAAAATCATGGAAAAAGCTCTGAGATACTATAAGGTACTGCATAAGGTGTCTACTCTATATAATCCATAAACTTGTGGACAAGTTGAGCTTTCTAATAGAGAAACTAAGAGAATTTTAGAGAAAGTGGTAGGGAAGTCTAGGAAAGATTGGTCTGTGAAATTGGATGATGCATTATAGGCCTATAGGACAATATTTAAGACTCTAATTGGCATGTCACCTTATCAGTTGGTATATGGTAAGGCTTGCCGTCTCCCTGTGGAGTTAGAACGTAAGGCATGGTGGGCCATAAAGCTGTTAAATATGGATTTTGACCAATCTCAAGAGGAAAGAATCCTAAAACTCCATGAACTTGAGGAGTTCAGACTCAATGCTTATCAGAGTGCCTCAATCTATAAAGAGAAAACTAAGAGGTGGCATGATATGTGGATAAATAGAAAAGAGTTTCAAAAGGACGATAAGGTCCTGTTATTCAATTCTAGAATGAAACTCTTTCCAGGAAAACTAAGATCAAAGTGGTCTGGACCTTTTATTGTGAATGAGGTTTTCCCTCATGGTGCAATTGAGTTGAAAGAACCAGCCACTGGAAGAACATTTAAGATGAATGGCCAAAGACTCAAACTCTACTTTGGAGGAGAGTTTGATAGGCAAAAATTCTCCATGCTTTTACAGGCATCTTCTTAGGTGTCAAAGGTCAAGCTAGTGACCTTAAAGAAGCACTTGAGGGAGGAAACCCTATATTTTAATTGTTGCATTTTGTGTTTTGTTCTTTGAAACAATAAAAGAAAACTAAAAAGTATGAATAAAGTGTGAATAAACTTGAAAAATTTTTGAATAAGGTTTGAGCGTTTATACACTCAAATCCTAGTGTACCTACGTGTAATTCCATTAGCTAGAATTAGGATCAAGTACCCCTGGCGCTTGAGCGAGCTTCTATTCGCTCAAGCGTGATCTTAAGCTAACTTTCTGGCCGCCTGAGTGTGACTTTGTGTAAGCCTGGCGCTTGAGCAAGCTCGGGTCCTCGCTTGAGCGTGACCCTTCATGCTGATCCTGACGCTTTAGCATACTTTTTTCACACTTTAAGTGTGTTATCCTTAAGCACCTGACGCTTGAGCGTGACTCTCTCACGCTTAAGCGTGATTCAATATGAAGTGCTCCTGGTTTTAGCCATCTTGTCATGCTTGAGCGTGACCATTTCACGCTTGGAACATGATCACATCGATGTCCTGCGCTTGAGCGTATCCACTTCACACTTGAGTGTGACCGTCCCTGTATATTATGCGCTTGAGCGAAACAATATCAAGCTTAAGCGTGATTGAGTCTGTACCAGACCTGTCACATGTTTTACATACGCGCTTGAGCGTGCATTTACTCTTGCCTGAGCGTGATTCCTGGCATGCCACTGATATTGAAAAAAGTTTCAACGCTTGAGTGCCCCATCCCACGCTTGAGCATGCTTAGGGTTGAGAAAGTTGAAAGCTAGTCATTCCAAGTTTGTCGCCTGAGCGTGGTCTCTCAGGGCTTGAGTGAACCCCATGGTATTTCCTCTTCGCTTAAGCAAAGAATGGTACGCTTGGAGCGTGATTCACACCTGTTGCCACCTACTATGATTTAATATGGGCGTTTATACGCCAACATTTTAATGTACCTACGTGTACCTCATGTATTGGGTCCAATAGTATAAAACCCTCTCAGCGTACAAACCCTAACCCTGTACGTTGAAAACTTGGGTTTTGAAGAGGAAAAGGCACAATTTATGGATTCCTTTGAAAGGTAACATCTTTTCATTCTCTAACTTCAGTTGATAACTAGAATTGTTGTAGTTCATTGTTTCAATTTCAAATTTCTTTCATTCATTATATCTTTTTGTCTCACCTTTTCAATTTAATGTAATTGTGTTATTTGTGCATTTGTATCCATTTAGGCTTTATAAATACCATCTTTAACACTCACAATGTTCAGAAGATCACAAAGACTTTTTAGAAAACCAGAAAGAATTGTTGAAATGGAAAGTATGAAGAAAACCCCAAAAGATAAAGGAAAAGGGGTGGCTACTGTCAGTATCCCTGATTCTCCACCACCCAAAAAGAGTAAAAGCCTTGAGGAGGAAAAGAAGTCTCAGATAGTTGAGAATTTTGATGGGCATAGGTTTAGAGATTTTAAGGTTACTCAAGAATATGAAAAAAAATTCAAAAATAGAGGAGTAATAAGGGAAAAGGCTCTGGTCCTTGATGAAGATAATTGCTCGGATATTGATGTAAAGGCTGCTATGTTTGAAAGGGGATGACAGTATTTTAATGAGAACTTAGGCAATGGTTATCAAGAACTCACTAGGGAATTTTATGCCAATCTAAGGGCGAATTCTATTGAGGATAAGTTTCCTTTTTCTTCCTTCTTGAGAGGAGTCACCATTCCTCTATCTGGTCACATATTGAATAAGTTGTTGAAAGTACCTATATTGGATGAGGAAGCATGTCACTACACTTGGAAAGTAGATATCTTTCATATGGCTAAAAATAAAAATCTTAGGAAAGAAATTTTAGAGGAGTGTTGTGAACAAGGAGCTGCATATATAACAAAAGTAAATGGTGCACCAAAAAGTGTCAGGAAGAGTTATTTGAATCATCTCCCCCTTTTATGGTGCCACTATGTTTTTTCATCCCTGCAACCTGTGGCTCATGCTACTGAGATTGCCATTAAGAGGTTGGTATTGATTTACTGTTTAATGAGAGGCTTGTATGTTAACTTGGGAGAGTTAATACTAGAGGAGATGATGAAAATCATTAAAAAACATCTCCAACTGCCATATTGCTCTGTTATCACTTTGTTGGCCTAAAAGAATCAAGCTAGGTTGAACTATGAAGAATTGACAAAGGTGAAGCCTGAAAGGATTATGGACAAGTATAGGGTAATAGACCATATTGACCATTTTATGCCTCAACAGTCAAAGCGTCCCAGACAACCTAAACCAACATCTTTTGCACCACTACCCCCAACAGGAGCAGGTACTTCTTTTGACCTCTCCATAGTAATGCAAGAACTTCAGGTTATGAAGAAGATGCAGCTAGGAACCTATGATCTGGTCATGAAGCATGATCTGATGCTGAGGAAGATTGCCACTGCACTGAATATGGACCACACTGAAGAAATAAGAGTTCCACCTGATAGAGATTTATGGTTGGCTTCCATTGGGTTCATCATTCCCCCTGATGACACACCTTTAGCAACTAAATTTCCACCCCATCCTGAGCAAAACAATGATGAGCCTATGGATGAAGAAAGTGAAGGAGAGGATGATTGATATTTTACTTTGCTTAGATTTCTATAAAGTTAATTCCGGGTTGTAATAACTTTCTTTTAATGTTTTTTTCCTAAACAATGTATGTCCTTTCTGCTGTAATGAAATTTTACTTCCATGTTAAGTGTTTGTTGTTATTTCTTTTCTGATTTGTATTGATTCATGCACGCCATCACTCACCAAATCGCTACCATATAGGTAAAAAGGGAAGTAATTTATCCTCTCATCTCATTACTTTGAGGAAATGTGTTAACTATGTTTAATTTAGAATCCATCTTAAGTATTTAAATCTTGCTGATTCTCAGTCATCAATTGGATAAATTAATTGATTCATATTGCTTGATTCATGATCCCTGTCTATAACTATTTTCAATCCTGTATTATTTGTATATTCACCATGCTAGTTAGCAATATGAATTTATGATCTTGCATTAAGTTTGAGGACATGATTGGCTGATTACCTGAAATTTATTAGCTTTTAAGCCTTTATTATTTCCTTTCCGAGTATGCCTACATTATTGTTTAGTGAGATAGAATTTGCTTCAGTGCTTGCTAAATGATGATATGTTTGCCAATTGGAAATGATGAAGGCCTTCTTTGTTAAATTAGCCAAGGCCAAATTTAGCCATCCTTACTACTATTAATTATCCTTTGACCTAATAATTATGTTTGAGCCTGAGACCCTTTCATTCTGATCATGTACCTAACTCTACAAGCCTATGTATCTAAGAAAAACCTAGTGAATTATCCCTGGATGTTCCACTGATGAACTGTTGAGTCTTATCTTATTGCTAGGGACTAGCAAGTTCTAAGTTTGGGGATGAAGAGTGTGCCTAATAGCAATTAAAGGACACACCCTGACCTTAATTATAGATGAGGATTTTGAGAAATGAAAGGAAAAACAGCAAAAGTAAAAGAAAAGTGAAAAATCAGTAAAGCAAATCCTATATAGAAGAAAAAGGGTATTGAAAAAAATGAAATGAAAGAGAAGAAAGAAAGAAAGAAAAAGTCCAAAGGACTGAAAGAGAAGAAGGTGCAAAGCACCACAAGTAGTTGAGTTATCTTTTATCTGAGAAAAATAAAAGCAAAAGAGCTGGTTAGTAGAGGCATTTAAGTTAAGATTGAGGCAAGGCATCAGTGGGTACATCTTTTAACCCAACATTGACCAGAAAAACAAAAATGGAGCCTGTAGCCTAACCCAATTACAAGTTTAAAAAGTCCTTACTGATCCAATTGTGTTAGCATATGTCATGATGTTAGAACTGTTGCAAACCTATGTTGATCTGACAATGATGTAGGTGATGAGTGCATGCAATTAAACCTATACACTGAGAGAAGAGTAAAACACTAATCCTTGTGAGGAAACAGCTTATTCCCAAAGGATGTGTGAGTAATTATATTTTTAGAATTTGCAAAAAGAAAGCATGAATGATATTCAATAATTATGGTATGAATTAAGTTAAGGAAAGGTTGATTGTCTTGAGTAAGTACAATTGATTTAATTAATCTGAGTCCTTGCTTGAGGACAAGCAAGCTTTAAGTTCGGGGATGTGATAAGTCTTGAAAAAACTTAATAATTTCACCTTTAATTTAACTTAATCTATTTAATTTTGTTTAGTTTGGCATTATTATTTAATAAATTGTCATTAACTCTAGTTTTATTTATTTAATTCAAAAGTGTTTGAATTATGCAAGAAAATGATTAAAAAGATAAAGTAGTTAAGGAAATTTGTTTATTTGTAAATTCATTAACCTAGCATACATACGCTAGACAGCCAGCGTATATACGCTAGGCATTTATTTGTTTGCATGTGCAGGAACAGGTGCAATAAGGAATTAAAACTTCATGCTTAAGCTTGGAAGTTCCACGCTCAAGTTAAAGGTCACCATGCAATCCACGTAAATGTCACAGCATGCAGCCTTCGATCACGCTCAAGCTCACTCATTTCACGCCCAAGCGTGAATCCACTATAGCCATCAATTCAAGTTCACGCTTAAGCTCATTTCAATTGTGCTCAAGCATGAAGTCACAAAATTCATAAAATAAAGCTCACGCTTAAGCGCCCTGCAGTCACGCTTAAGCGTGAGGTTGTTTATTCAATTCACTATTTTTCCCTCCAAGTGAAGTGCTGTAGTGATCCCATTAATTATTGTTTAAGTTGTTAGTTACTGATGTACCCTAATAATTTAAGTAATTTCTTGTAATTAATTATTTCTCTGTAATCATGTAATTAGTTAGTTAGTTAGCTAGCTGTAAGTTATCTATATATACTTGTAAATACTCTGGAGAGACACAGAAGCAATAAGACGATTCATTTTTCACATTTCTAATCTCTCTTTAATTCTTTTCTCTCTCTAAATTCTCTCGTCCATGTCTCTCCACGTTCCTTCATCTGAATCCATTTCCATGGGTTTCTAAACCCCTAGGGTTGGGATTGCTGAAGCTTCCAATGGAATCTTGAAGCTGCATTGAGGAAATTATCTTCTAAAGTAAGAGGAGAACAAGTTGAGCAGTGGATCTACTCTGCTGAATTGACAAATTTAGATCTAAATGAAGAAACTCACCAGTGAGGAATCATGGTTGAGGCTTAGGTAACTTCTGGCTTCCTAACTAATTCAGGCCTAGTAATTTGGTGAATAGTTAGGGTTCAACCCCTAATTTCGCATTAGATTTCTCTGTCACTGAACACCTAAGGGATTAGGGTTTAATGCTTAGGAATTAGTGTTAATTACCTAAGGAATTAGGGTTTAACCATCTGTGAATTGTCCTTTTGCATCTGAAGCTTAATTGAACCTCGATTGCATGTTCCTTGATAAAGTTGTACGCTGAAGTAATCCTAACCTATCTTCCATTAATCACATTTCATCTCCTATATTGTTTCTGAAAATATAAAAACATAGAAAGTATAAAACAACAAAAACATAATGAATTCCTCACTGCATTGTTTTGGTTCAGCTTGTGCTAGTCCAAGATTGCAGTAATTACCTCAATCCCTGTGGGACGATCAAATATATTACAAATTTAACGATTGGTGCGCTTGCTAAAAGAATATAAATCCTTCGAGAGTTACACACTAGAGATTAATGGAATGGAAAATGATTTAATGATGATGATTTTATAAACACCAAGTATTAGATTTAAAATGTGTAAGTCTTGGTGGCTTTGAGTGGAAAATAATGATGTGGTACCTTATGAAATATAGGACCCATTTCGAACGACGAGGCGGGAACGTCGAATTGCTCGGACTACTTCTCTTGAGGTAGGAGAGGAGTTATTCTAAATGCATGAATTGATTATTAGTGATTGATGTATGCCATATTACATATGTTGCCTTGCCTATGTGATATTGATAAATCTTTGATGTTGGATATTGTGATGTTGTTGTGCTTGGCTAACGTGTGTTGTGCATTTAGAATATTGGTGGTGCTTTATGGTGTTTAATCCTTAACTTTATATTTTGAGGCAATTATGATGCCTTGTGTTAATTGAGAACATATGTAAGATTCACCATAATTATTGAATAATGGGTATTGTTGTTGAATGAGAATGAATATGGTTGTGAGCATACCCTTGGAATCTTGATGATTGATTTATGAATATTGATGATGATGATTGTTAAGGTCATTGTGATCGATATAAGATGAACTTGTATTTATGAGTTATAAATGTGTTGATGAAAGTGTTGTGATACCACATTGAAAATTTATAACAATGGCAATAATCAACGAAGTTAAAATCCACTAAGGGTTGAGTGGTGATGTTGTTGATGTGTATGATTAATAAGTGGAATAATAGGATGCATAGTGTGAGAATACATTTGAATTGCATTGCATTGCATCCATGGCATGTTATACGCTGCCGGTAAGGAATGTTAAGGGATTCCCCCGATTGGCCCAATGGGAGGGCGGTTTTGTGCACGAGCATTCTTGTTGTTCCCTGTGACTCAGTGTAAGTCACGAATCTGCCCATGCTTAGCTATGGGAGCTGCATGTGGTTGACCATGTGGGAGTGGCTCTTTAGGAGCAGGTGTCCCCGGTGGTCCTTTGGATCATAACTGTCATGATATGATTCATGTTTGGCCCGCAACACCTCATGTTGATGATTATGTTGTTTACCGCGGTCATGGTTAAAATGACCGGTGTTGTAAAATGGGTGATGCGGTTTGGTACCAGTAAAATATGGTGTTATGCATGAAAATTTATGATAAGTGTACATATTTTACTACTGTAGTAGGGGTATAGTTATGAATCCATGCTTGAACCCACATTTGGTGTTTTTCCCCATAGTCGGATCCGTATTTAATGTTAATTCCATTATCCATATGCATTAGCCTAAGAGCATTTGTATATAGTAAGAAGATATGCTAAAGGTGATAAATTATGATGGTGGTTAAGATGGGTGAAATAATACCTAAAAGACAACAATTGGAAATATAAATACAAAGAGTTGTATTGATGTATGATGATGTTGTATGTGATGGCCCGATATGATTAAGGGCATGAATATGTATATGCGTTGGTGCTTTGTTAGGGATTGTGGTATATGGTTATAATATGTATATGTGTGTGTAATTGAGGTATCCATGACGATCATTGATATTTTTTGTGAAGTACACATGATGTTGTATGCATATGCATATAATCACAAACGTATTCATATTCATCATTTCGAATGTAAACTCACTCTCCCATATTATCTATTTTTAGCCTTGTGATGCAGGGTATTCCTGGGGTGAGATTTTACGCCAATAAGGTCATGGTTGATTGTCGACAAAGAACTATCATCTTTCCTTCTTTAAGTGTTGGAAAGTTTGATGTACAAGGTGATCTAGTCTCGATACGGCATATGGACATGAGGGTAATTTCATCCATTCTCACACTCACTATCGGTGTCACAAGTAAACCTCTGGACTGTAAACCCATATCAGACGTCCTTCTATACCGGTATGTCTAGGCCAACATCTCATATACCGAAAAGCATCCATGTCACCCGACAAAAAGTACAAGGTACAGGTGCAGGGGAACGTTCGCAAGAGACACGGAGCCACCCGTGTCATGTGTCAGAATCGTACACAGTACAATGAACGATTGGTCCCCTAGCCCAAACAGACTCTTCATTCTCCGTATGCACGTATATAAATACCAACATTTCCGCTACTCTGGTACGTTAGACTCATTCTCAAACTTACTCTTCAGAAACCTTGAATTCCTTTTCTGGTTACTAACTTGAACGTCGGAGAATCTTCGCAGGTGACACCATATTTCATCCCTCATCAACATGAAAGCTTGGTATGAAGGATCTCCAAGACTACAAGACCTTTATTCTCCCATTGAGATAAAGGGTACAATACCAGATACCCACTGTACCGGTGCATAAATTACTCCCATCTCAACCCTCAAAGGATTCATAGGAATCCTTCCTCCCTGATAACCTGAGGGCCTTGTAGGGACTCTTCCTCTTCTATAAATGAGACCAGCGTAATCTCGTCTAGAGCACATGGTGATTACACTAAATGTAGAGGAATTTAATCAAAGAAGGGAAGGAGGTTGGTTACCTAAGAAGTTTTTGAAGGTAGGAAGTATGGGAGAACACGGGAGCAGCAACTTTTTCTTTAGAGGGAAATTCAAGTAGAGTTTTCCTTAGGGTTGAAGCAATGTGATTTCTAGAAAGTGCCTGAGCCCCCTTTTATAGCTATGGAGGGGCACATGTTATTCAAGTGGCCTCAATATTCAAGAGGGGGGTGAATTGAGTTTTTAAAACTTTTAGTTGGAATGCCTTTGAACTTGATTCTTATGTTCAAATTTACAAGATTATGCAAGTGAAATCAAGTTTAATGAAATGTGCAAGGCAAAACAAGGTAAATATAGCTAAGACAATTTGACAAATACTTGGTGTGCAGTATTCAAAGTTTACCAAATTAAACAAGTTTAAGTGTACAAGCCACAATCAATTAACACAAGCCAATTAAACACAGTATATAAAAGTAAAAGAGTAGGGAAGAAGAGCTTGCAAACCGATTTAACGAGTTCCACCAATCCGGTGTACGTCTCGCCTCTAAGCAACCCACTTAGAGGATTTCCACTATTGTAGACTAGAGATACAACTTTGAGCAATTGCGGCTTCCTAGTGTCCCACACTCAAGAACCCAATCCTTACAAGTATAAGGGCAACCCACCCAATCTCTCAATCTCACAATATCCCAAAGGTTGAACCCCAACCTTTGTAACCACTCAACCTAGAGTGAACTTTGGTGTTTTGTGTAGTGTTTACAAACATGTGGCTCTCTCAAAAGAGTAGATGTACAAGTGAAAGTTCTCTCAAATCTATAACTCTCAAGAAGAGAGAATACACAAGTGAAATTCAGAATATACAAGAGTAAGGGCTTACTAAGCATAAAAGTAAGTAAAGATTGATAGCTTGTTGTTGTGTGTTGTTGTGCTTGAGTTCCTCTTACATTTATAGAGTCATTAGAGAGCTTGGTGAGTGCCTTGGTCTTCCTAGCCGTTGCACATAGTGGGGGTCTGAAGGAGTGATGGAGAAATGTGCTGGTTTCCCACTAATATGTGTTTTCCCACTATCGTAATCGATTATTCCTTAAGCTGTAATCGATTACACTTTGAATTTTTCATCTCTGTTCCATATGTAATCGATTAGTTTCCTTTGCCTAATCGATTAGCTTCAAGTCAGAAGCTTGGTAATCGATTGAGCTTTGGCTTGTAGTCGATTAGCAGTGATACCTGATGCATTTAATTTGGCTTCGCAGCTTCGTAATCGATTATATAGTCATAGTAATCGATTAGCTTAATTCCAGTAACCTTCTATTCGATTGTCTGAATTCTCTTAATCGATTAGTTGTTATACCTGATACTTTTAATGCCATTTTTGGTTTTGGTAATCGATTAAACGATTCATGTAATCGATTATCTTAATTCCAGTAGCTCTGTAATCGATTATTTGAAATGTTGTAATCGATTAGCTTAATGTCCTGATGCAATTATTCCAAAACAGAAGCTGCCTAATCGATTAGATGAGGCTGCCTAATCGATTAGATGCGTGTCTGATTCCATATCTTTGTTTTTGCAAGGATTTCTTCAAGAGTGCTTTGTCATTATCAAAATCCTTGAACCTGTAATCACATTCAAAACATATTCTCTCCCTTTTTGATGATGACAACAATGTTCATCTCTTGAGGGTTGTTAGTTGAAACAGCAATCTTTATCTCTAATTTTGTTTATGCAACAACATTTGAATTCTGCATAAAATCCTTATCTCTTAATCAAATTTACAGAGTCTGCCTTATCTTTTAAATGAAATATTTAGATTACAAGTTATCTCTTAAAAGCATTATCTCTTTAAACAACTAAGGCTCCCCCTATCTTTAAGAATATATGCTTTTTGGAGATTATGCCAGATAATTAAGCATTTTTAGCAGTCAAAAACTCAGATGAACACAAACACACTTATTGCTTCTCCCCTTTTGTAATCATCAAAAACAAATAAAGCATTGATAGTCATATGAAGAAAGACAAATTTTATTCATGAAGTACTGAAGGGAAATTACATTAAGGAAAAAAAATACTGAAGCAGAAAAAAAATAGAAAGCACAATGATCAAAACATAAAAATGGATCTAGTTATCCGGGTTAAAAAATCTAAGTTTAGAGATTTGATGCGACAGCTCCTCATAACATTGTTGCATCAGCTCAAAATGTTTCTGCTCAGTCATGGAGAACTCTTGAAGAGAGTTTTCAAGACGGTCGAAGCGGCGATCAAGGTGAGCATAGAGAGACGCAAATTGGTCAGCAGGGGCAGAAGATGAAGCTTGAGTTATAGGAGGAGGAGGGGCTGGTTCATCAGCAGGAGCTTCAAAGGGAATGTTGGCATTAATGCCTTCCATTCGTGAGTACCATGCTCCATTTAGAAAAACAAGACCCATCTTGGTTAGGTGGTGAGTGCCAATGCAGGCTTTTGGAGGCACTTTTTCTGACAATTCTCCAGCCAAGTCTACTCCGCAATGTTTGAAGATTTTCGTGAGTAGAATGGCGTATGGAAGCTTTTGTTGGTCTTTTGCATGGCGCATGTGGAACTTGACCAGTTGAACCCAGTTTATCTCTTTGGGGTTCAGCATAGCCCACATTAAGAGGACATCATCCTCTTCCACCAAAGCATAGTTCCCACCACGGGGCACCAACGTCTTGACCAGAAAAAAGTGTAGGAGTCAGTTATTCATGGTCAGATGTCCCACTAGCTTGTGATTGCTCCTTGGGCGATCAGTCTTCCACAAGGATTGTCGAGCAGTTAGAGCATTGAAGCCCCATTCATCTTCAGGTTCTCCTCCGTCAAAATCTGCATTGTTAAGCGGTAGCATAGAGATTTCTGCAAACTGGGCGTTGGTGAGCTTGATGGTCATATTTTTGACCTTTGATTCGACCATCCCATTTACAAGTTTGAGATTGCAGTAGAAAACTCGAATGAGTTCAGGATAATATTGCTCTTCCTTAAGGGTGAGGAAGGGAAAAAGGTTGTAGTGGTGGAGGCATTAGGAAAAGGTGAGGCTATGGTTATCGAATGTTTCAGCAACGGTGTAGTGGGGGGTCATGATATCTTTTTCCGAGAAATTATTAACGAAGTGTTGAAGGTCTCTAGGAGATGAGAAGAACCTAGAGAAGTCAAGGGGGTTGTTGGCTTGGGCCATGGAGGACCTAGCTCTCTTGACTGTGCGGGAGGAAGCCATTAACAAGGAATGTAGAGAAAAAGATGAAGAGAGGAAGAGAGTTCTTGAGAACTTTGAGAGATAGGAAGAGGAAGGAGGTAGTATGAGATGAGAGGGTGAAGAGAGGGGTATTTATAAAGAAGGATTAGGTTTAGAAAGGAGGGAGATGAGTTAAAAGAGGGGGGAAGTCGAGCAGTCCTCGGGAACCTGCGTTTGACTGTTGGAGTTCCGATGCTAATCGATTACGAGGATGGGGTAATCGATTAGCTCACTGTTTCTGGGGAATTTGAATCGTTTCGCACAGAGGATAATCGATTATGGCAGTTGAGTAATCGATTAGTGAAGAAACAAATGTGTCCTAATCGATTGAGATAGTCTGGTAATCGATTAGTGGAAAGATGAAACGTTTTGTACCTGAAATAGAGGCTTTGTAATCGATTATGCATAAAACAGAAGCTTTATAATCGATTAGATATCAATGAGTAATCGATTATCAACGAAACAGAGGCGTATTAATCAATTAAGAGGTGCTATGTAATCGATTATATGGTCCAAAAATTCATAATTTATGTAGTTTTCACACAGGAAGGTTGCAGTTTCAATGAATCGTACCACAGATAGTAAACAACTCATATAAACATGCTATTCAACAATGTTTTTATCAAAATACTTCATCATTCAAACACAATTGATCATGTCAAGAATTCCCAATTCTCTTCTAATATGGATGAATTGCTCTTTCGCTAATGGTTTGGTGAATATGTCTACCAATTGTTTAGAGGTATCAACATGTTCAAGCACACAATCACCCTTTAAAACATAGTCTCTAATAAAATGATGCCTTATTTCAATATGTTTAGTCCTAGAATGCATAACAGGATTCTTTGAGATATTGATACCACTAGTATTATCACACTTAAGAGGCACATGGTCTAATACAACTCCAAAGTCTAGAAGTTGTTTTCTCATCCAAAGGATTTGAGCACAACAACTACCAGCTGCAACATATTCTGCCTCAGCTGTGGATAAAGCAACACTTACTTGTTTCTTGCTATGCCAAGAAACAAGGGAACTACCAAGTAAATGACATGTGCCACTCGTACTCTTTCTATCGAGTTTACAACCAGCAAAGTCAGAATCAGAATATCCTATGAGAATACATTCAACGCCTTTGGGATACCATAAACCAACATTTTGAGTACCCACAAGATATTTCAAAATTCTTTTCACAGCAGTGAGATGTGATTCTTTAGGACATGCTTGATATCTAGCACACATGCACACAACAAACATAATATCAGGTCTACTAGCTGTTAAGTAAAGTAAGGAGCCAATCATACCTCGATATTTAGTTATTTCAACATCCTTACCCTTCTCATCTTTATCTAGGTAGCAAGATGTACTCATGGGTGTGGCCATTTCATTTGCTTTATCCATTTCAAACCTTTTGAGCAGTTCTTTGCAATATTTTGTTTGACTAATGAATGTTTCCTTATTAGTTTGTTTGATTTGTAATCCAAGGAAGAATGTGAGTTCTCCCATCATGGACATTTCAAATTCATCTTGCATGATTTTGGCAAACTCTTGACAAAGAATTTCATTAGTAGCACCAAATATTATGTCATCAACATAAACTTGTACCAAAAGAATATCATTATTTTTGCGCTTTATAAAAAGTGTAGTATCAACCTTACCTCTTTCGAAATTATTTTCTAAAAGAAATTTGCTTAGTCTTTCATACCAAGCTCTTGGAGCTTGTTTCAAACCATATAAAGCTTTTCTCAATTTAAAGACATGGTTTGGAAATTTGTGATTTTCAAAACCGAGAGGTTGATCTACATAGACTTCTTCTTGAATATAACCATTTAGAAAAGCGCGTTTGACATCCATTTGATAAAGCTTAAAATCCATACAACAAGCAAAAGCTAATAGTAATCTTATGGCTTCTAATCTAGCTACGGGAGCATACGTTTCTTCATAGTCTATCCCTTCTTCTTAATTATATCCTTTAGCAACTAATCTAGCTTTGTTTCTTGTTATTATGCCATTCTCATCTAGCTTATTTCTAAAAACCCATCTTGTTCCTATTATTTGGTGATCATTGGGTCTTGGCACTAATTTCCAAACTTCATTTCTTTCAAATTGATTTAACTCTTCTTGTATTGCCAACATCCAATGTTCATCAATAATAGATTCATCAATGTTTTCGGGTTCTATTTGAGATACAAACGCTAGGTGATTACAAGTATTTCTAATAGCATTTCGAGTACTTACGCCTTGAGTCATTTCTCTTATGACTTTGTCTAATGGGTGATCCTTCAATGTGATCCATTGATGTGGTTCTTCATTTTGTGTTGTTTCTTCTTTCTTGTTGATTTCCTCCTCTTCATTCAAGTGCATTTCTTGAAGTGCACTTGCAAGATCATCAACATCTTCCTTTCTCAGAGGGTTATGGCTATTTTCATCAAATTTAACATGAATAGATTCTTCAATGGTATTTGTGCGTTTATTGAAGATTCGATAAGATTTACTAGATTGAGAGTATCCTAGGAAGATTGCTTCATCAGCTTTAGCATCAAACTTACCTAGATTATCTTTCCCATTATTGAGCACAAAACATTTACATCCAAATATATGAAAGTATGAAATGTTAGGTTTTCTGCCCTTGTAGAGTTCATAGGGGGTTTTCTTTAAGATAGGCCTTATTAAACATCTGTTCATAACATGACAAGCGGTGTTTACTGCATCGGCCCAAAAATGTTTTGCAATATTGTTTTCATTTAACATGGTTCTAGCAAGCTCCACTAATGATCTGTTTTTCCTTTCTACTACTCCATTTTGTTGTGGAGTTCTAGGAGCTGAAAAATTATGATTTATACCATGTTTTTTGCAAAACTTTTCAAAAGATTGATTTTCGAATTCTCCCCCATGATCAGTTCTAATGGATGTAATTTTTGAATTTTGCTCATTTTGGATAATCTTAACAAGTTTCTTGAATGCATGATATGCTTCATTCTTATGAGCAAGAAACAAGGTCCATGTATATCTAGAGTAGTCATCTACAATTACTAGACCATAGTAATTACCACCAAAGCTTTTGATTTTGGAAGGTCCAAAGAGATCCATGTGCAAAAGTTGTAAAGGCTTTTGGGTGGAAACAATATTTTTTGATTGAAAGGATGCCTTTACTTGTTTTCCCTTTTGACATGCATCATAAAATTTGTTTTCAAATTTAAGCTTTGGTAAACCAATTACTAATTCTTTAGAAACAAGTTTATTTAAGTGGTCTACATGTATATGAGCTATTCTTCTATGCCATAGTCAAGTTTCATCCTCTCTAGTCATGAAGCATTGTACATCATTTGAAGACAAACTATCCATATCAATCATATAAATATTATCAATTCTTTGGCCTACAAACTTAACTTCCTTATTAGTCTTATGCTCAATTATGCAACAATTTGATTCAAACAAGACTCTATATCCTTTGTCACATAATTGACTAATGCTAAGTAAGTTGTGTTTAAGACCTTCAACATACAGCATATCACTAATAGAGGTAGAAGAATTCTTACCAATATTTCCAATGCCTAGAATCCTTCCTTTAGTGTTGTCTCCATAGGTGACACTTCCTTTTCTTTTGGGAGTCAATGATGTAAACTTGCTTATGTCTCCCGTCATATGCTTTGAACACCCACTATCCAAATACCAATGGGTGTTGCTTGCCTTGAAGCATACCTACAAAATAAAATCAGTTTAGAGAACTAGGTACCCATTTTATGTTGGGTCCTTTAAGGTTAGCTTGTGGTAATGTCCCTTTGGGAACCCACACCTTTCTTATAACTTTTGGCCCTAATTTTCTAATATTGCAGTTTGAGGAGTTATGACCTTTGAATCCACAATGGTTGCATTTTATAAAGGGCGAGGATGATCTCATAGGAGGTATAAAGAAGTTTTTGTAATGCTTTTCCTTTTTAACAGAATTGTACCCTAAACCAGTTTTGTCAAACATGCATCTTTGATTTCCAAGTAGTACATTCAGATTATCTCTACCATTTGTAAACCTCTCTACGGTTTTGTTTAGATCTAGGACTTTGTTTTCTAGATCAACATATTTCTTAGCAAAATCACACGGTTTATTCTTGGAGCATGTTTGAGCATTTTCCAATTCTTCTTTTAAGCATTCATTCTCTTTACAAACTTCCATAAGGTGCATCCCCAGAGTGTCACTAGTTTTTCTAGACATCTTAAGTCTATTGGATACTTTTACAAATTTATCATACAATTCCTCTAGAGAATCTAGTAATTCATCCTTATCTAAGTCATGGAAGTTTACCTCATCATTTTCTTCTTGGTGGTTGGCCACGAGGCAAAGGTTTGTTTCTTCATTTTTCGAGTCATCCGAGCTACTTATCTCATTTTCATCCCAGGCTATATATGCTCTCCTTCTTCCTCTTTTCTTTTTTCCCTTTTTCTTGAGATTTGGGCAGTCTGCTTTGAAGTGCCCCTCCTTGCCACATTCAAAACAATTGGGTAAAGAAGAATTTTCTTTAGTGATAGGTTTCTTACTTGGGTTTTTGAAGCTTCTTTGGAAGCATTTGCCTTTCATGAATTTCCCAAAGCGTTTCACAAATAGTCCAAACTCATCTTCTTTATCAAGTTCACTTCCGGATTCTTCTTCATTTGTGGACGTGGCCTTGAGAGTGAGTCCCTTTTTCTTGGAAGATTTTTCTTCCTCTTCCGCCATTTTTAATTCTTTTAGTTCTTGTTCCTGTTCCTGCAACTTACCAAATAATGTGGCAAGGGACATCTCGTTTATGTTGGGAGATTGTTTGATGGCGGTAACTAGCGGTTGCCATTCTCTGTTAAGACTTTTTAACACTTTATGAATGAGCTCTTTGTTAGTGTAAGTCTTTCCAAGTGTAATAAGTTGATTAATGATGAGAGTGAACCGTTTTTGCATATCAACAATTGATTCATGAGAGTTTAATCTAAAGCACTCATATTGACTAGTTAGTGTACTAATCTTAGAGTCTTTAACATCATTTGTACCTTCATGGGTTACTTGAAGAGTATCCCACATTTCCTTGGCGGATTTACAATTCATTATTCTAAAAAATTCATCTGGACCTAATGCCATAGTGATGAGATTTTTAGCCTTATAGCCATATTGTACTTTCTTTTCTTCATCACTAGACCATTCCTCCATAGGTTTTTCAACACTTTTATCATTGACAATATGCATGGGTGTATAAGGACCATTTTCAATGGCATTCCAAACTTTAAGATCAATAGATTGAATAAATATTTTAATTCTTTCTTTCCAAAAGGTATAGCCTTCTCCATTGAAAGCGGGAGGTCTGTTTACAGCACCACCCTCAGGAAAGAGGTTTTGAGAACTTGAGGCCATTTGTTCTCTTGAAGCTGTTAAGCTTGTTCTACCAAGAGTCAAGCTTTGATACCACTTGTTATTCAAGTGGCCTCAATACTCAAGAGGGGGGTGAATTGAGTTTTTAAAACTTTTAGTTGGAATGCCTTTGAACTTGATTCTTATGTTCAAATTTACAAGATTATGCAAGTGAAATCAAGTTTAATGAAATGTGCAAGGCAAAACAAGGTAAATATAGCTAAGACAATTTGACAAACACTTGGTGTGCAGTATTCAAAGTTTACCAAATTAAACAAGTTTAAGTGTGCAAGCCACAATCAATCAACACAAGCCAATTAAACACAGTATATAAAAGTAAAAGAGTAGGGAAGAAGAGCTTGCAAACCGATTTAACGAGTTCCACTAATCCGGTGTACGTCTCGCCTCTAAGCAACCCACTTAGAGGATTTCCACTATTGTAGACTAGAGATACAACTTTGAGCAATTACGGCTTCCTAGTGTCCCACACTCAAGAACCCAATCCTCACAAGTATAAGGGCAACCCACCCAATCTCTCAATCTCACAATATCCCAAAGGTTAAACCCCAACCTTTGTAACCACTCAACCTAGAGGGAACTTTGGTGTTTTGTGTAGTGTTTACAAACAAGTGGCTCTCTCAAAAGATTATATGTACAAGTGAAAGTTCTCTCAAATCTATAACTCTCAAGAAGAGAGAATACACAAGTGAAATTCAGAATATACAAGAGTAAGGGCTTACTAAGCATAAGAGTAAGTAAAGATTGATAGCTTGTTGTTGTGTGTTGTTGTGCTTGAGTTCCTCTTGCATTTATAGAGTCATTAAAGAGCTTGGTGAGTGCCTTAGTCTTCCTAGCCGTTGCACATAGTGGGGGTCTGAAGGAGTGGTGGAGAAATGTGTTGGTTTCCCACTAATATGTGTTTTCCCACTATCGTAATCGATTATACCTTAAGCTGTAATCGATTACACTTTGAATTTTTCATCTCTGTTCCATATGTAATCGATTAGTTTCCTTTTCCTAATCGATTAGCTTCAAGTCAGAAGCTTGGTAATCGATTGAGCTTTGGCTTGTAGTCGATTAGCAGTGATACCTGATGCATTTAATTTGGCTTCGCAGCTTCGTAATCGATTATATAGTCATAGTAATCGATTAGCTTAATTCCAGTAACCTTCTAATCGATTGTCTGAATTCTCATAATCGATTAGCTGTTATACCTGATACTTTTAATGTCATTTTTGGTTTTGGTAATCGATTAAATGATTCATGTAATCGATTATCTTAATTCCAGTAGCTCTGTAATCGATTATTTGAAATATTATAATCGATTAGCTTAATGTCCTGATGCAATTATTCCAAAACAGAAGCTGCCTAATCGATTAGATGAGGCTGCCTAATCGATTAGATGCGTGTATGATTCCATATCTTTGTTTTTGCAAGGAGTTCTTCAAGAGTGCTTTGTCATTATCAAAATCCTTGAACCTGTAATCACATTCAAAACACAGCACAACCACCGGTCAGAAGGCATATCGTGTGTCAGAAAACACAACTCCCCAAGGGCTAACGACGGTGTTGTTTCAACCTAAGGCGTGTGAAAATGGCGTCATTTCATGAAAAGTTGAAATCTAATGGGCTAAAATTATTGAATTCTGAGCCTAATACCCATGACCCGTGATGATTGACAATCCTCGTAAGTAGCGTTCATGTGTTAATAGCAATAACTACTCATCATTAGGGGCATCTCAAGGTTTTGGAGTTACAAATCTTAAATACGAGGAGTTACGAAATTCAAAATCTCTTGGATTTCACACACAAGAACAAGACGTTGTTTGAAGCCGGTGTCTATAACCATAAAAGGAGGACTCCAGAGAGAAATTACCAGGGCTGGTATCCACATCCACAAGGTTGACATCAGCAAGGCAGTATAACTTATATGAGTAATTTACTCAATGCCTCAAATAAGCTAGGGGGTAGATGATCTGGTCTCGATACTGGCATATGGACATGAGGGTAATTTCATCAGTTCTCATGCTCACTACCGATGTCACAGGTAAACCTACAGACTATAAACCCGTATCAGACGTCCTTCTATACCGGTATGTCTAGGTCAGCACCTCACACACTAGAAAGCATCCATGTTACCTGACAAAAAGTATAAGGTACAGGTACAGGGAAACGTTCGCAAGAGACACAGAGCCACCCGCGTCGTGTGTCAAAATCGTACATAGTACAATGTACGATTGGTCACCTAGCCCTAACAAACTCTTTATTCTCCATATGTACATATATAAATACCAATATTTTCACTACTCTGGTGTGTTAGACTTATTCTCAAACTTACGCTTCAAAAACCTTGAATTCCTTTTCTGGTTACTGACTTGAGCGTTGGAGAATCTTCACATATGACACCACCTTTCACCCCTTATCAACGTGAAAGCTTGGTGTGAAGGATCTCCAGGACTGCAAGACTTTATTCTCTCACTGAGATAAAGGGTACAATACCAGATACCCACTATACCGCTGTATAGATTACTCTCATTAGTTGACATTTGTGGCTAGTTCCACACCGGATTGTTGACCCTGGTTCAGACCAGTTCATAAGGTATAACTCAACTTTGCTTGTTACTATCTCTTGCCGATGGGACTAATGGTCCCAATCCCTTTAGCATTCTGGTGGTATCTGAATATTTAGATGTATTTCCCAAAGAGGTTCCCAGTTTGCCACCTCCTCGAGAGGTTAAATTTGTTATTGATCTTGTTCCTGATGCAGAACTTGTTTCTATAGAGTTAGTTGAATTGAAAAAGCAAGTTAAGGAATTACTTGAAAAAGAATTTGTTAGACCCAGTGTATCACCTTAGGGAGCTTAAATGTTATTGGTGAAGAAAAAGAATGGAACGATACAGTTGTGTGTTGATTACTGCCAACTAAATAAGATGACGATCAAGAATAAATATCCTTTGCCTCGCATGGATGATCTATTAGATCAATTGAAATATGTTGTGTTCTCAAAAATTGATTTGCGTTCCGGTTATCATAAAATCCGGGTGAAGACCGAAGATATCCCAAAAACCACTTTTAGAACGTGATATAGCCATTATGAATATGTTGTGATGCCATTCGGAGTGACTAATACTCCAACTGTATTCATGATTACATGAATCCTATTTTTCATGATTATCTTGACCAATTTGCAGTGGTGTTCATTGATGACATCTTGGTGTATTCCAAGAGCCACAAGGAACATAAAGAACATTTGAGACTAGTGTTGAACATTCTTAGGGAGAAGCAGTTATATGCCAAGCTCTCTAAATGTGAATTCTGGTTAGAGAATGTCCAATTTCTTGGACATGTGATACCTTAAAAAGGTGTTTTTGTTGATTATTCTAAGGTTGAGACAGTTATGGCATGGTCTAGACCTACGTTTGTTATAGAGATCAGAAGTTTTCTTGGTCTTGTCAGTTATTACCAGAGATTTATTGAAGGGTCTTCTCATCTTGCTAGGCCTTTGATGAAATTAACTAGAAAGAATCAACCCTTTGTTTGGAATGTTGAATATGAGAAAAGTTTTAAAGAATTAAAGATGAGACTCACTTTCACACCTATTTTGGCATTGCTTGATTTGTAGGAAGATTTTATGGTGTATTGTGATGTTTCCAAGCATGGTCTTAGATGTGTTTTAATGTAGAAGGAACATGTTATTGCTTATGCTTCACGCTAATTGAGACCTCATGAAGTTAATTATCCCACTCATAACTTAGAGTTGGTAGTGGTTGTATTTGCCTTGAAAATTTGGCGTCATTACCTCTATGTCTTGAGGTTTGTGGTCTTTAGTGATCACAAAAACTTAAAATACCTCTTTGATCATAAGAAATTAAATACGCATCAAAGGAGGTGGATGGAATTCTTAAGGGACTATGATTTTAAGTTGAAGTATCATCCGAGAAAGGCTAATATGGTTGCAGATGTTCTTAACAGGAAATCCTTGCATATGTCAGCCATGATGGTCAAAGAATTTGAATTGATTGAAGAGTTTCATAATTTGAATGTTGGGACCGAAATTCAATCTTCAAAGAAATTGTGTTTTGCTACTTCGAAGATATGCAATGAATTTCTGGACCTTGTGAAGGGGAAATAAGTAGATGATGATTATCTAAATGAGATGAAGAAATCCCAGGAAAATGGGAAGAATCTATTTCTTGTTGAGGATGTTGATGGCATATGGTGGGTGAAAAGTCATGTATATGTACCTTCCTTTGGGGATTTGAGGAGCACAGTACTGTAAGAGGCTCACAAAAGCATCTTTAGTATTCATCCTGGTTCGACCAAGATGTGAAAAAGAACTTCTAGTGGCCAAGATTGAAGCGGGATATTGCTAACTATATGGCTTCATGCCTTGTATGTTAGAAGGCGAAGGTAAACCATCAGAGACCTTCTGGTACCTTGAGACCTCTTGATATTTCAGTTTGGAAGTGGGATGCTATTGTTACAGACTTTATGTCCGTTTTACCAAAGACAAGGTCTAACTGTGATGGAATCTGGGTTATTATGGATCATTTGACAAAGAGTGCGTATTTCCTACCGATTAGCATGAAGAGTTCCTTGTAGAATCTAGCACAACTATATATCAAGGAGATAGTGAGACTCCATGGAGTGTCATCTAATGTTGTTTTTTATAGAGACCCATGTTTTACCTCCTGATTTTGGGGAAGCTTGCATAAGGCAATAGGTTCTAATTGAAGTTAAGTTCGGCGTATCACCTTTAGACGGATGGGCAATCTGAGAGGACTATTCAGAGTCTTGAGTACTTGTTGCATGTGTATGTCTTGGAGCACGGTGGTTCATGGGAGAAATATTTACCTCTGATCGAATTCACTTATAATAACAACTTTCATTCCAGTATTGGTATGGCACCATATGAGGCATTGTATGGAAGAAAGTATAGAACTCCTTTATGTTAGCTTGATGTTGGTGAGAATTTGACTTTAGAGCCTGATATTATTGAGGACACCACTAAACAAATCAAAATGATCCAAGAGAAAATGAAGATTGCTTAAGACCGATAAAAGACTTATTATGATAAGAGGATGAAGCCACTTGAATTTTAAGTTGGCGACCATGTATTTCAGTGGGTCTCTCGTGATAAAGGTGTTGGTAGGGCTATAAAGAGTAGAAAGTTGAGTCCTAGATTTATTGACCCCTATGAGATCCTTGGGTGGATTGGTGAAGTTGCTTATCGCATTGCTTTACCTCCTTACTTGGCGAATCTTCACAACGTGTTGCATGTTTCTCAGTTGAGAAAATATGTACCTAACCCCTCACGTGTACTCAATGTTGATGACATAGAAGTCAGGGATAGCGTGACTGTCCATCCTGTCTCAGCTAAGATTGTTGGATGTTCTATCAAGAGATTGTGGAACAAGTTGGTTTCACTTGTGCAAGTGGCTTGGAGACATGGAAATGAAAGTGTTATTACCATGGGAGCAAGAGGATGATATACAGAAACAGTATCCAAATATATTTGAATCAAGTATGTTAAATTTCGAGGATGAAATTTTTTTTTAGGTGTGGTGGATTGTAACATCCCAAATTTAAGATAAAATAATTATACTAGATGATGATAATTAATTATTTGAGGCCCAATATATATGGTAAGATTAATTAGGAATTAATTATGATTATCGATAAACTAAAAATTGCTTAGGCATTTGATGGGTCTAGAATAATGAGGAATTTATTGTGGTTATGGTGGTATGATTAAAATAATTTTTGGTGTTGAGGAGATACTTATATAGACGCGACGCATGCTAATAAACAGCAAAAATACAAGCGGAATACAAATTAAAAAAAGGTAAAATACCATTTATTCTCTTCTCATCATTGTAGCATTTTCCCTCTCTTTCTTTAGTCTCTATTAACCAAAGGATAAATGGGCTCTATGGACCAAAGGTAAAAGCAAAATGAGGCAATACATTAACCATTAGGTAATAACCCAAATTTTTTACTTTTCCTCTCTCCTCCCTTCTCATTTTCGATGGGTTTCTCCTTCCTCTCTACTCTCTTCATTTTCTTCACCTTCTTCTTCCTCTCCATGAAGCAAAAACCGTCTACCCCTCTCTTGTGCCATTTTCTTGTAAAATCAATACTTGAGCTTGGATTTGTGAAATATATATTGGACATTAGAGCCAAGCCTGAGTCATCTTCCTCTTCCTCCCTCTCAATTTCATTTTTCTATTGGGGCTTGGAGAAGAGGTATGTGGTTTTGACTTTTAATGGGTTTTCTTGGTGGTTTTGGGGTTATTGAAGCTTAATACTGAATGATTGGGGATTGTTTTGTTGAGAAAATGCATGTGGAGCCCAAACCCAAGGCTAGATGACCATTGGATTTGTTGATTGGTTGTTGATGATTGAGATTTGATATTGTTGGTTTAAGAATTCTTAAAATGATGCAAGAAAAATTATTGGAATTGATGTTGGGCAATTTAAGTAAAAACTCTAAAGTGTGGAGTTTGGGGCCTTTGGTAAAATCTTGAAGAGAATGTGATTAATTGCCATTTAAGTGATTTTTTATATGAAAATAAAATTTTGGAATGATTGGTATTAATTATTAACGTTGAGAATTTGAGAAATCAAGAATATATGATAAGACACTAAGTTGGTAAAATTGGTAAGAGTGATATTTGGGGGTGTTAGTATGAATGGGATTGGTATAATGTGTTTGAGATGATAAAACCCATTAAGGATGATGGATAAGTAGTTTGGTGTATGTTAGTGATGGCTTAGGTGTTGTATCATATCCCTTTAATTATAATGGATTTTGGCTACTGGGAATGAATTCTCGAAACCTAATAAAATAAGGAAATAAAACTTATAAATATTTACAATTGATGAGAATCATGTATATACAATTATTTGTATAACAAGAATTGAGAATGATGTTTGAATGGGTGATTGATTTGGTCCTACATTTATTTATTATAAGGTTTGATAGTTCTAGTGAGACCATCTAACCCGATGGAATACTTCTTTTGAGGTAGGAAGGGAGTATATTTTCTAAATACATGATCAATTGTGTGTTGATAATGTATATATATTGGTGCATACTTGCATTTTTTCCTTGAATGGATATGCTAACTCCTATTGAGAAGTGTATGAGATTGAACCTTGTTGATGGTTTATTTTAGATTAGCAAATGCGTTGATGTTATATGCATATTTAGAGTATGCTTGTTGATATACCTCTTGACTCCCATGTGTAGATTGATATTAATAAGACTCCTTGGCTAACATATTGTGAACAATGTGAATTGATGCCTTAGATGATTTTGCGAAAAATTATATGCCTTGGAGAGTAATGTGATTTGTTGCATGCCACTAACCAAAATGTTAAGTGTAAAATGTACCCTAAGTGAGAGGGTGAGAAATCCTTATGAAGCCGAGGCTAGCATATGCATTCTTGCATTCATGGCATGCATGGAAATTTATATGAAATATGACATTGTTGTTGGATTGAAACTCCTGGATAGGCATGTTGGGTTACATTCACATATTTATATTATCATAATTTTATTTGATTGATTATCATTGAGAAAGTATGCTCACTCTCCATGTTGTCTATTTAACTCTTGACTTGTAGGGCATAACCATGGAGTGATGCTTTTGGGAAGAGATGAGGTATAGTGTGAAGGAATAGTTAACTTGATGCCTTGGTCGGCATGCTTATAGATTGAATGACTTGGACATATTTCTTTTGAACTTGTTGTATATGGCATTTGTTTTGTATAGTTATACTATTGTTTAATGCCTTATAAGTATGATGGTGATTGGATATTGATTTTGAGGGTCATGTGTGAAAATTAGACCTTAAGTGTTTTGAAGGCTAATTTTTGGTTATGACTTTAACAATGGTTGATATTAATTATAATGCAATGCTATGTATGTAATAATGATATAGATGATGATGATGATGATGATGATGATATTTTATCGTGGTGACCATGGATGGTCCTATGTTGTGCATGAGATGCATTATGTCTAGGAAATATGGTTAAGTACCTATGATGCATTGCATAAATCATATGGGCAAGGACTATGGTGCATTGCATATAATTGAAATGTGCATTGGGCTATGAATTGATGAAGTATAGTTAGAAAGAAATAGTTTTGAGTGAATTTCGTGCATAAATGAGGAACTGGATAGGCCATATAGCGTTTGGTGATGTTTGGATACAATGGGATGTTTCCAATAGGCCAAATGGGTGATTTAGAGTTTGTGTGATTTGGAATGGACCAAATTCATTGAGAATTAAGGTGTAAGTTGCATGTTTATGACCTAGAATGGTCAATTTTTCCTTTTTGTGCATAAGTCATTTAATTTTAGGAATTTTTGAGTGTGGCCAGTTGCCATGCATCACCAATGATGTATTGTAGGTGATGTCAAAGTTTGGTGGTGTTTAGAGGTCATTTGGATAAGTTATGGCATACAGAAGTTGGTTGGAATATCAAATTCTGCATAATTTCTACATTCTGGTATGGCTAATCGATTAGGACCATTCTGGATGAGCATAATTGATTAGTGTAATCGATTAGGGTCATTCTGGAATATGGAAATTGGTTAGCTGGTCAGCGTAATCAATTAGCACCTTGGTAACATATTAGCGTAATCGATTAGGTTAGTTCTGAAATTGCGTTTTCACTATTTTTGGGTACTTACCTTGCGCTTTTCTTGTGATTCTTTCCAAGGTCTTGTATCCCTTGATTCTCTATGCCTTGTTCTTCAATCCTTTATCCTTGAATACTTGTTGTACACCTCTTTAACATGTTTTTCCTTAATCAAATGCATATACTTCCGATCATGGAATGTTTACATAAATGAATGTACACGTTTTTATCAAATTTTGGCTATCACCTTGTGCTTACTTGAATTATTTCTCATATCCACTTTTGCTCTTCAATTAACTTACATGTTTCGCAAACATTTGTATGGTGTTTATGTAATTGATTACCCTAAGTAGACGTTTGCTTAAACTATTTACCTTCTTATATCGTCATATATGAGATAGGTCTTTAAAAAGGTTTGGGGTTACTGTTAAAGTTTTTATTTGTGGTATTCTTCTTCCAATGATTGTTTAAAATTGTAAAAAAAATATCCTTATTTTTAATATCTAAATAATAATATCATGAATATCATTTACCAGATTAAGGATGCCACAACGTTAGTCATCCATTTAAATTGTTACTTATAATATCACTATCTCTCTCTTCTACTTTATGGGGTTAGGGCTTGCCAAGAATTGTCCTAGGTTTCTTATGATATTATCCTTATATTACCGAGTCAGAACTAATTAATTAGGTTAAGGTATTCTTATTTATTAAGGTGTAGATTGTCTTATTTTTAGGGATTATAATTTATTTATGAGTGTTCATAGTTATTGACTAGTTACTAAATCATCACTCTGTTTACTTCATTCACTCTTACCTACCTAACAGAGGATTGGTTATGCATGGAGGTAAGTGTAATGTAATCTAGTCGAGATTGGTCACTTAGCCTTTATTAAATTGAATAGGTTCCTTCCTAGCACGGTTAATTAAATGACATTTTCTTATCTTGGTTCGCATCCCTATTATAACTACTAGTATTCATTTAATTTATCTTGAGTTACTAGTTGACGATTAAGGACAAAGTGGTCGTAGATCATTATTCATCATATTTCACATTACTTTCTTGTATCTTGGTGCATCACCATCTTATCACTTCATTTTAGGGTACATCTCACCGTTTCATTCCACATCATCATGTTATCATTCACTACCATCATATCAAACCAGGACCCCTCTAAGACTTATTTTTGTTTCACATTTCGCAATGTGATTCATTACAACATGCTTATACAGTTCTCATACCACAATTACATGCATTCATATTACATCCATATATTGGCACGTAATTCCATCCAATATATTCATCAATACAAAACCATACATGCATATGTAATTTATCTCATAGAATCACAATCATTGAGAACACAATACATGTATGTATAAGTTATCACACAGGTTCGCAACCATTTAAAACACAATGACATATTTAAAACAGATCTATGTTATCATCTTGGGTATGTAGTATGTCTATCTAGGTCAATGATTAAAGAGTACTATTTTCCTTAATTGAGTCATATTACTTCCTTTAGTTATTAGGAATTATTTACTTTCATCACTACTTACATACTATCTTCTAGTGACTCTCTAGAAATTTAGTTGATTTTAACATTGTATATATATTTCCATAACCTTATAGTTACTCATTTATCGTCATAAATCCCTATCCTGTGACCTATTGTTATAATGCATCTTACTTGTATAAATTTTAGTACAAGAGTTTAGTGATACACACACATATATATGTTCTATATATGTATATACCCTATTAATATTATCTATATATATGCACTTACTTATGTAGTTAGTAGATACTTTATTGTTATACATATATACATACATACATATATACATATATATATATATATACCTTATTAACATAACCCTTTTCATTATACCTTAATTTAGTACTAGGTGAGTAGTACTTGTTTACGTATAACCTGTTTTATGGTTTATTATTCATCTTATATTTAGTCCCTAGGACTTAATTTGTAAGGTCTAACATGACTGATTAAATTTTATCCTAATGTCTTGTAAGTACATTTTTATTTGTTACCAACATACTATATGTAACATGTACCAAGAAGGTATAATTTTAACTGCCATTATGTGTAACTATTCTTCCTTATGTTAAGTAGTGATAATACTAATTATTTTTAGAACTATTTTTATTACTAAAAATCCTTTTTCCATTAAATTTATTTATAAAAGTTATTTTTTTATTAAGACTATAATTCATTTAGTGATAGCAGGTTTTTATATAAATATTATTAATCCCTTATAACCCTAATTTAATTCCAATCACCTACCAAGTTTAAATAAACCTTTAATTACTCCTTTTTTTATTGATAAGACCACATTATTAATTTTCTAGGGTTTACATTATTACTATTTATTTATAAAAATAGTATATCCTTTCTTTTGTCAATTAATTTAATATTTCTCCCCCCCCCCCCCACACACACATACACACACACACACACACATATATATATATATATTCATAACACTTAGAAAAATATAAATTTTACCTTAGCCATGTCGAAATGCATATTATTTATGTTATCACCATTTATTATTTTTACTATTTTTATTCTGATCCTTTATAACCTTTTAATTATTACCAGCCGTATATTTATTTTAATATCATTAGGTGTCACGTGGTTATTATTTTCTGTCATCGGCTTAATAAAATAAATAAATTATAATTAAGTAGAAAAATTGGCGGGAATCCCATAACACGTGGTTTTTCCAGCAGATCCTCAACAAGACCTCCGAAAATAGAGGCAAAACTCTCATAACTCTGATGGATATCGCTATCAAAGGTACCAAACTCACTGGTGATGGTAAAACTTTACAAAAACACCAACGGGGCTTGCCGGTAATTGCAAAAATTCCTAAAACTACCGGCAGAAGACTCCAAAATTCTTGAAACTTCATAGGAAGGTTAGACAAACGTACAAGCACAATTAGAAACTGACAGAATTGAGTTTAAGTGAAAGAATCCCCTTTACCTCATAAAATTATGGTAGTCTGGAGAGGGAGGAGGTTTCGGCACTCTAATCGTTGCTTGCTTTGTCCCGATCGCTCCAGATTGTGCTGATCATGCCCAGAACTCACCGAATCCTACATGCAAGCCAAGAAAAAGGAGGGAGAAGGTCAGACAACTCTAAAAAAGGAAATGGGGAGAAGTTACACTCAAAATTGAAGCCCGATCAAGAAACCAAAAAGAAAAAGTCAACAATCGCTTACCGTTTCATAAATAAAGGTCACAGCCAAAGGGAAATTGGTGGCGTGGTGGTCATAGAAAGTGGTGGTAGCCTCCAATAGAGCTTCACGATGGAGGGGGAGTCACCAAGGTAGCTGTTTAGAGTGGTGGCAGCTACAGGTTGCTAGGAGAAACAAGGAAAAATGATGGTGGTTGAGAGGGATAATGGTATCGTGGTGGAGTAGTAATGCGAGGTGGTGTTGTGATGGCTCCTTGGTGGCTCAGTGGTGGCTGGAAGAAGGGAGGAAGGTGGCTGGAATATGGTGTGCTGATTACTGAAACAAAGGAAGAGAAAATAAGAAGCATTGCCGAGAATAAGAAAAATGAAACAATGTAGTGAATGGTGATGAATTTATAAGGTGGATGGAGAGATTGAAGGGTGACACGTGGGGAGGAAAGTAAAGGTGTCATGATGATGGAGAGTGGAGGGGGACTGGTGTCAGGTGATGATGGTGTCAGAAAACGGTGGCCAGAAACATAATTTAGGGTGCTGAGAATTGAATACCCGATGAGGGACTAGTTATCTTATCTAGAACCTAATTTAGAAAATTCCTAATTAATTCAAGGATGAGAATTAGGAAAAATGCTCATCATGAAAGTTGTAGGTCTCCATTTTCTCCTTGGAACAATATATGGTACGTAAAAATCTAGCAATTAGGGTGAAAGTTATGACTGAGCCAAGGAAAAGTGCTCTCAGAGCTCCCGGATTCTTTAGGGCTGAAAAGATTAATTTACTAGGATCAGGCCTTTGGGAATTGGGCTTCAAGCCCTTCATAAAAGTTGTAGGATTTTTTGATACGAAATCATAAAAATGGAATAAAGTGATTTTAGTGCCGCATGGGGGAGATACACACATTTTACTAAAACTAGGCAATGTTATTATGAATTTAGGACCATTTTAAAGAGATTTATTAAACTACACCTATGGGGTGGGAGTTGGCTTTTAAGGTCTTCATGAAAGTCATAAAGAATTTTTTTATAATAATTATGAAATTGGAACATGAATCAGACATCGCATGAGAGATATATATGATTTTTCGAGTGAATCATGTGCAGATTAAAGGGGTTAACAAGCGGGGTTTCAGAGTACAAATACTTGGTTCTCAATTTGGGAATGATTAACTTGCGAATTAGCTCTTGGGGCTAGAAATAAAGGTTGTTAGGTTTTTCATAACAAAGAAACCAAGACAAAAATTGCTTGATTTTGACTTCGTATGTGAAAGTTATGCCTAAAACAGTGAAAGTGCTTGGGTCAAATCCGGGGGTTCCAATTTAATTACGTGTTTTCTCAAGAAATAGAGTCGATAGGCCCTGATTAGGATTAGGTTCCTTAAGGAGAAATGTTTAGATTGTCGAAACAGATCATTAGAGACTGACCATGCTGGAATCAGATATCCAAAAGTACTTGCACGACCAAACATGGGAGGTACATAGGGTACAGGTCAGGCCTATGGGTCTAAAGCTGATTTCCTCTATTTACATTAGGGTTGCTCTAACAGGTCTAGTCTCCCTATGGAATTATTAATCTAGGCCAGATTGTTTATACCTAACCATCCACTGAGTCCTGAAGTTATATTCGAGAACACGACATTATTTTATTATTAAATATTTTTATCAAATAATTAAATAAGTAATATTAATTAAATATTATTAAATCATATATTATATATATATATATTCAAAATTAACTAAATATTATTAAATATTATCATTTATTATTATTATATAATTAAGTATTATTAACAGGTAAATATCATTAATTAATATCAACTAAACAGGATTATAAAATATTATTACTGAACGTTAATTATCACTTAAACAGACATATTATGAAACAACTGTTACTACCAAATAAATATTACTATCAACTACTTTTACAGAAAACCAATCAATTACTACTAAGCAAGCAGCATTAAATATCATCATAATTTAATATTATCAAGTCGTGTACTATATCTATCACTACCAGGTATTCATCTACATTCACTCTTTCTCATCTTAGTACTTCCTTTATGATCCTTACACATCTTCATCCTCTTTCACAACTTCTATATTTCCTAGACTCAGTTTCTCATTATTTGAATTCTCTCAGGGTCCCTACATCTCATTCTATCGCCCCGTTTGGACTCACTTTCACCATTGCCTTGTAATGTAGTCACTCCACAGGGAAGGTCAAAGCCTTATAATTTCCTTAGAAAGCTCAACAGGTCATCCTCAGGAGTCCCTGAGGGTCTAGGGTCTAGCCCTAAAAACTCAGGCTGTTACAACTTAAGCCTATCTCTAGGTCATAAAGCGCATTAAGCAAAATGTAAATTAAATGAAAAACACAGAATTTATTCATAAGAACAGAGTAATGGAATATCAATACATCATAGTCCACCCCTTAAATCCCAAGAAAAGAAGTTTAGCTACTCATGAATAAGGAAATGTAGCTACACATATTAAGTTTCAAAATTTTACACAAAAAAATCCTAGAAGAATCTAAGACCAACCAATGGGAATTCAACATTTTTGACGAATTCTTCGTTGACAAGCCTTCGTTCCTCCTCGATTCCTTGCGTGAATCCCTCTCAAAAACGCCTTCATTGCCTTACAATGGTGTCTTTGCCTTTTAGAATGCATGCCCCGTTGTTTTGGAACCAAGTTTTCCTTAAATACCCGTGTAGAATGTGAAAATTAGGGTTTCTAAAGTGGCCACGAACCACGACTGTGGTTTAAACCACGGCCTGGCCGTGGAATGCACTGTATTAAGCCATAATTTCCTGCTGATAGAACCACAACCAATGATTCAAACCACGACCTGGTCGTAGTTATGGAGGTACTTTTCTTCATTTTCTTCCTCTTTAAGGAACAAAAGGCACTGCTATGGGTTCTACTCTTTTGTTGTTGCACACAAAAAGACCTTAGATCCGTATGTTTTCTTGCAAAACTAGTAAACCAGTAGCAATTATAAGAAGGACCAAAATAACCAAGGAATTTAGGAGAAAAATATGCATGGATACATAAAAACTCTAAGAAAACAAGTCTTAAAATGATGTGTTTTAGAGACATATTACTTAACCACCATTTTGGCACTCCACTTACTAATTTCACGAGTTACAGAAGGCTCATTGGCAAACTTGTTTACTTAACAAACATTCAACCCGACATTTTTCTCTATTTTAACAAACTAAGCCAATACTTAGTTGCTCTAACTTTTACTCACTATGAAGCTACCACCTGTGTCCCTAAATATATCAAACTTGCTTCTGCTCAAGACTCATTCTTTCCTTCCTTATCTAAACTTAACCTTATAGGCTTCACATACTTTGATTAGGCCTTTTGTCTTGATAGTTGCACAACTAAAAAAACACCTGTTAGCGACGGACACATTTGGTCGCTAATCCATACCAAGGCCGTCGCTAACAAACCTAGCGACAGTATTTCAGACGGCCAAATGCCCGTCGCTAAAACCTTCGTCGAAGATAGATCAGCGACCACAGAAACACTGTCGCTAACATGCCGACGGCATAATGCCGTCGCTAATATGGTCTCTGCTTCACTGACTTCAGCCGTCGCTAACTGACCACGTTCAGCGACCGCCAGAGCCCTGTCGCTACTAGTAGCCATACAGCGACGGAGTTACGACGTCGCTATTAGTAACCATACAGCGACCTCACACCTCTGTTGCTATTGACAGCCATACTGCAACCACTTTTGGTCGTCGCTATTGGTAGCCACACAGCGACCACCCTGGTCCGTCGCTATAGGTAGTAATACAGCGACCACTATCTTTCATCGCTATAGGTAGTAATACAGCGACCACTAGCTTCCGTCACTGTTTCTGGCCAAACAGCGACCACTCCTATCCGTCGCGATTGGTAGTCATATAGCGACCATCTCTGTCCGTCGCTAATGAGAATTCTTATTTTTTAAAATTGGTTAAATATTTATAGGTTTTGTTAATTTAACTTTAAAAATATTGATTAATATTTTGTATTGGTTGATAAAATTTTGTAATTAAATTTGAATAATTTTTTAAAATATTAAATTATTATTAAAAACAAAATAATGGATTAAATTTATTTATCAAATAGGTTGAATTATTAATGATAATCACAATAAGGCGTTTTTCTTTGAATTTAATTACCATTAAATATTGACATAATAAATGAAGAATGACAAAATAAATACTCAATGGAATATAATATAAAAACTGTAAATCAAATATACAATGTGTATACATAATAAAAATACAATCATGGTGGTGGGGGCGCCTGGGAAGTGGGGGGAGGTAGCCTCGCCATCAACTGCATCAGTAGCTCCTGCTGCTGAGCAAGTTATCGATGAGTCTCGGCGTGCTGCTCCTCGGCCCAAAAGCTGCCTCTGACGATACTCCTCCTGTAGCTCGTCGTTTAGGTTTTGAACTACCTGAACAACCTCAGTCGGAAGACCAGACGAAGAGGAAGAGGAAGGGGTCTTCCCTTTTTTCGCCAGCTGCGTGCTGACGCCACCCAATCCAAAGACCCTCCCTTTCTTGTTCACACCGCCAACAGCCTCCATATAGATGGCGTTGTCGTCGGAACAAGACAGGGTAGGAGGAACCTCCCCTTCAGGAGTCGAAGCCACCAGGTCCGCCTCCTTCTCGGCCCTCCTGGCCTGATACGCCTCCTGTAAATTCAAAAACACTGATAGGATTAGTAAGTTGATTTGTAAATTATAAGCATGTGTAAGTTAAAAGTAAATACCGCTAGATCTATAGTCTTCTGGTTTACCCATACACCGGCTTTGTTCTTCTTGGTCATTTGCATGACCTCAAACAAAGAAGGCTCCCGATGCTCCCTCAGCTCCTGTGGTGGACAAAAAACATTGACATTATTATTTGTAAACATGTCAGACGAATCATAATAGAAATGTTTAACATAAATATACTTATAAATCTTTTCTTGTGCTCGAGGGTTGAAATGCTACCCCCATGGTAAACTGAGGCTGCAGCATCGGCGGCTCTGTTTGCCCTGTTCCGAGCAATCGCCTACTGGAACGGGACACCGCCCCACTTCTGGACCATCCCATCCCAATGGTCCTCTAGGATCCAACGAGGGCGCTCACCCTTGTCCCTCACCTTCCAAAGGGTACTCTTGATGATTTTGGAGGTCTTTGTGGCAAAGACCTTCCTAATCTAATCAATCATACCCTCTGCCCACTGATAATCACGTTGTAAAATGAAATGAGAATTCAAAATTAATAAGAGGTCTATTTTACAAATCAAATCACAACAAATTAATGTGGTATATGACCGAAAAGGTGTCAAACCACCTATCTTGGACAACCTTCCCAACATCTGTCCAAGATATATATGGACCATCCCACTAGGCCTTCAAAACCTTAGTAATCGCTTTGGTAGTGTGACTACTATCAACAAAGTTGTAATGACAACAATTATATTAGGAGTATAACAACATACAATCTAGGGAGACTCCCAAAATTCTGACAGAGTCTCCCCTGTAAATGTAACATTTCCAAGTTTAAATAGTTACCCTATTACAAACAGAAGAGTTCACGGTACAATTCAATCTATACAAGTACTAATTAAAGTAACATACAATAAACCAATAAGTCTTTCCACTAAAGTTTAAAATAAAGTACCATACAAATAACATAAAAGTATTTAAGTTTTAGTGACTTACTCGTCTCCGGCCAGCACGGGTACTAACATGGACAGAGGGGATGCTGGAGGTGGGGTGGCCTGATGGCCAGGGTCCTCCAAGCCACCAACTCCAGGAGTCTGCTCTGGGGTGGTCAGTTGTGGTGGTGATGGGGTGGTCAGCTATGGTTGTGACACCCAAGTAATTTTTCCCGAATAAACGTTTAAAGAATCATTTTGAAATTCATGATTTAAATCTTGAAGTCATGTAAAAGTTGATAAAATGCGAAATATTATCATGCATACTAGTTGGGAATAATTAAAACATAAAACATTTATATAGCGGAAACGATATAAAATAACAGTACAGAGTACAATGTACTATTACAACCCATTAAATTAAAAATGAAACCAAAGTCCTAACAATATTTCATTAAAGCTTCATTGATGGCATCACTCATCATTCTGTGTAGCATGCACTGTAAAAATTAATGTAAGAGTGAGACAGAATATAGAATAAGTATAAAATAAGTAAAATTGCACAAACACAATCAACAAGACATAATGATATGATGAATATGCCAAACAAGTTCATTTATAATTATTAAGTCTTTAATTAGTCAAATGATGTCATGCTGGATCCATTTGGTTTGGTGGGAATACTGCAGTAAAAAGTCTCATAGAGACATCCGTAGGAATTTGCATAGCCATGAATCCCTACACCCTCATGGCTCTCGCAAAATTAAGTATATAAGTAGGAATTTTGCATAACCATGGATCCCTACACTCCCATGGTCCTCGCGAAAATAAGTATACCAGTAGGAATTTGCACAACCATGGATCCCTACACCCCCATGGTTCTCGCGAAAATAAGTATACCAGTAGGAATTTGCACATCCATGGATCCCTACACCCCTATGGTTCTCGTGAAAATAAGTATACCAGTAGGAATTTTCACAACCATGGATCCCTACACCCCCATGGGTCCTGTGTAAATAGGGCTTTAACTCATCGTAGAGTAACCCCCCACCAGGGTAGGAAATCATGGAACCCCTAAATTCCATGGTGCGTCCAAATGCTTATGATGCATGAATGCCTTTAATTCTCTTTATCATTTAACATAACATGATATCAATATTTCTAAAACCACTTGGAAAACCACAAGTCCTCAAAGGACACATCACATATAATAATTTTCAGAATCATGGATTTACTGTTTCAACAACATATCTCAATAAACCACAAGGCATTCATGTATACAATAATTTAGTCATTCATAATCATTCATGACAAAGATATACATACTGTATGTCATGTATAGGACACTCAATAACATCCATAATAATCCATAGTCTCTCAATAATTCAATAATAAATCATTACTCATATGGAAAATATCATTTTCATCCATAAAAGCCATTATGAGTAAATTTCAGAATTTTTTCAACAGCAACATATGTTACTAGAACAGCCATAAAATGAGCAACTAAAATCCTTTTTAAGTGATTCCACTTTCTTTAGTTCCATGATAGAAGTATCTACAACTTTCATGAAAACCATCATTTCAAATTCCAAGCAGAAACACCACTTATCCACAGAATACAAAACTACCTCAAAGAGAGTTTTCAAAACGTACATATGTTAGTATTTTCAACGTTTCTGGAGCTAAAAAAATAATTTTGGCATGGTACCAGTTCTAAATTACTCATGACACAAATATCTAAAACTTTCATGAAGACACCGATCACTAATTCTCACCACAAAATTCTCAGTTTTTAAAAATAAAATTCGTATTTCATGTTAACAGATTTTCAGCTTGAACATACTTCAGTAGTTTAGGCATAACTAGAGCTACAATTATCCTTTTAACTTGAAACCACTTTCTAAGGATCCATAACATAAATATCTGCAACTTTTGTGCAGACATCAAAGGCTAATTATGCATGTATAATTCCCAGAATATTAATATAATCACAAAACATAAGTTATGTATTTCAAACGGACATGCTGTAGTATTTTGGCTATAACTCATGCTATACACATTCAAATCAATCGGTTCAGGTCTCAAAATTCACATAAACAAAAAGTTATACAACATTGATGAAGAAGTCAGAATCAAATTCATACTCAGCTTCAAAACTGAGCAACAAGATATGAAAATAATACTGGAATCCTAGATCTGTAACATCCCGAATTTTATAAATATGAATAATTAAAGAGAATGAATAACAAATAATTGTATATGAGAGGATTTGTGCCCCAAAAATATTAGAATGATTAAATTGGGATTTACTATGGATAATTATAATTTATTGAAAACTAAAGGAGTTAAAATTATACCCGGTGGAGATATGGGTGTCAGACCAAGTATCTTCGATTGAGATGCCGTTGGTCAGGGCTGTTAAGAATATTATTAGGAATCCGAATATATCTTCGGAATAATTTTTGGATATAGTATTGAGCCCGAACTGTGAGCCTGTTTGAGATAAAACGTTAAAATCTTAATGAGGAGTATAAGCTAAAAAAATAATAAAAAAATAAAAATAATAAAACTCTCTTCCTCCTCTCATCTTCACGCCACTTTTCTTCTTCATCCTTCTTCATTCTTTTCTTCTTTTCTTCTTCTTCTTCTTTCTAAAAACCTAGAGGAGGCTTATGCCCTTTTCATTCCATTTTCATTCTCATGGAAGCTTGAAGGAAACCATTGGGTGTTGATCTTCGTTCCCTCTTCTCCAATTTCGTTGGGTCTTTCTCCCTCCCTTGGCTCCATTTTCGTTTCCATGGTGAGGTAAGCTTTTCTCACCATCTTTGATGAAGTTAATGTTATGTTTTTAGGTTTTAAGGCTTGGGGGAGTAATATAGGTAGATGGGGAATTTAATGGAAGCTTTAAATGTAGAACCCTAACTTCAATAGATTATGGAAGTTATAGAATATGAATTGAATGTATGTTTAATGAATATTGAGAGTGATGTTGATGAAAGAGAATGGTCATAAGTGATGATTGATGAATATTGAAAATGATCATTTAGTTTTGGTGAAACTCTATGTGTATGTGATTTGGCTCTTAACATAGAGAGTGAAATTAATGATGTGGTTGGCATAAAAATAGTATTGTGGATAGAAATAATGCTTGGAAATGTTTGGTAGGATGATTGAATTGAGTAGATTTTAATGGGGACCCAATCTTGAGGTTTGGAAGGTGTGAGCAAGTGAGTACACATGTATATGATTGAGTAAAGGATAGGATTTTGAAAATGAATATGAGATGTTCAAAGTGAAGGGTTAGTGAGATTATGTTGGGTCATGATGAACCTTGAGTGGTAAAGAGGACAAATTGGATGAGTTAAAAAGAAAATGGATGTTCTTTGATGAGGAATATGATTTGTTGTTGTTGAGGGTAGTGGCCCTTTTAGATCTAGAGGATCTTGGCTTTGGGAAAGGAATTCCCGAAGCCTAACACAATTGCATAAGTTGGTGTTCTTCAAGTCTAGGACTTGGGGTTAAGCTATATGATAAGCTAGCAAGTATTTGAATTATGATGGTTATTAATTATGTGAATATACTTGCGTATGGTATGTAGATTGTATCTCGGGTGATGCAATGGAGCGTTCGGAGCTTTGGAATCATTTCGGCTTTTCCCTCGAGGTAGGAGAGGAGTTTACATTCAAATTGCATGAGTTGTATAATTGATGATTATTGTATGGCTTGATACTCATGCTTGCCTTGCCATGTTTATAGTGAAATTATATGAATGGCAAATTGTTGGCTATTGATGATAATGTATGTGTATATATGATGATGAATAACCCATGAGGGGTTGAAATATATACATGTTAATGAACCATCCTTGAGGGGATGAGGTATATGTTTTGTGAACTGAGAATTCATGTGGATGATTGGCATTAAATGTGATAGCCATTGTGATGGTATTGGTGATAAGTTTGAGGTTTATGCATAATTGAGGAACTCATAGAGTCAAATAGAGATTTATGTGATTTTGATGGCTTGGGTTAGTCCCAATAGCTTCTATGTGTAGTTTATGACTTGTAGAAATTAGAATGGGCCAATTTCATTGAGAATTGACCCTTGAGGTCCCCAAAAACATTTTAAATCGGGTAAAACACAATTATGTGCATAAGTCTCTCAATTTTGAGAATTTTTTAGTGAGGTCGGTGGCCACACGTCTCAAATAATATATTTTAGCTTGTGACAAATTTTGATGGCCATTGGATTTGAATTGAATGAGATTGGGTGATTGGAAGTTAAAATTTTGGTGTTGTTCTACATAAAAACAGCAGCAGGGCTGTCTTGAATCGATTCAAGACCCTTTGAATCGATTCAAGAGGTGCTGTTTTCATTGTTTTGGGCTCCAGGGGTGTTTGAATCGATTCATGCGAGTTTGAATCGATTCAAGGCCCTCTGTTTGTCAATTTTTGAGATTGTAGGACGCTTGAATCGATTCACACGAGTCTGAATCGATTCAGAGCCCTGTTATGGCCGCTGTTGTGCTGTTTTTCCAACTGGTCTGTTTTCTTTGCTGTTTTTGGCCCATTTGGGCACCTTAATTACATTTTTAGCCTCCGACTTCTTCATTAAAGTTGTAGATAATTATGTTGCGGAGGTGTGGGAATTGGTCTCACATCAATTAAAGTTTTCTAACTCTCATTAGACATAAAACACCGGACCTACTACGTCATAAAATTCAAATTTAAGAGGGTTTTGAACCCAACTTCTTATGGTGGCCAAATTGGGACCAATAGGTGATATTTGTGACATGTCCCACTATTTTTAAGACTAAAAGTAAGATTTCCTCATGCCTTAGTACTGAAATTTATCATGGGCTCATGGTTGCCCAAAACCCCTTTTATTATGTAACAACAAGTGATTTCATTCGGGGTCCATGTGTGGTGTGTCTTAGTGGTGATTGAGGAATGGCTTAAGGCCTTGGAAAGGTATGTGTATGCCTATACTATGTTATGAATACATGTGTGCCTCACCACTATTGATGTATTATGAATCATAATAAAAAGTAAATGATGTGGTTATATGACACACCTTGTGTGATAATAAAACCAATGAGGGGAAAATTGAATGGCCACGAGTGTATAAATCAATGGATTTGAAATGGTGGCAATGATGATTTGCTAAACATATACTTTTGAAATACCTTGTTGTTTTCCATGCGTGGATAAATGCTATGATGCTTGATATGATTTTAATTACCATGCGTGGTTTGATGTGGTTATGAATGTTGTGCCTTGAGGGGCCTTATGATTTCTTATGTGCCAATGATAATAAGATTAAATATACGATTTATCCCTAATTGAGAGGGTGAGATATCCTTGCGAGGTTGTTGGGCACATGCATTATTGCATTGTTGCATTCATGGCATAGCATGGCACTGATATGCATTATTATTGGATAAATCACCTTGCGGGGTGCCACGAAGGGTAAATCCCTGAGTGAAGAGGACGTGGTCCTATTGTTATCGAATAATATGGAATATAAATCACCTTGCGGGGTGCCACGACGGGTATGACCCGGAGTGATGACGACAGTTTGATTGATATATATATAAATCACCTTGCGGGGTGCCACGACGGGTACGACCCTGAGTGATGATGATGATTTGATTGGTAAATATAACACCTTACGGGGTGCCACGAAGGGCAAGTCCCGGAGTGATGATAATGATACGATTGGTGAGTATAACACCTTGCGGGGTGCCACGAAGGGTCTATCCCGGAGTGATGATAATGACATGAATGATGAATTTAACACCTTGCGGGGTGCCACGAATGGTATGTCCCGGAGTGATGACAATGATGTGATGGATGAATATATCACCTTACGGGGTGCCACGAAGGGCAAGTCCCAGAGTGATGATGATGATATGGTTATTGAATATATCACCTTGCGGGGTGCCACAAGGGGTGTATCCCCGAGTGATGATGGTATTATGATTATTATTGTGAAAAGAATCACCTTGCGGGGTGCCACGAAGGGTATATCCCTGAGTGATGATGGTATTATGTTATTTATTATGAAATGAAACACCTTGCGGGGTGCCACGAAGGGCGTAGCCCTGAGTGATGATGACATGGATATATATATGGAAATAATTCACCTTGCGGGGTGCCACAACGGGTATGACCCGAAGTGATGATGATGGTTTGATTGATAAATAATTCACCTTGCGGGGTGCCACGAAGGGTGAATCCCTGAGTGATGATATTATTATTAGGATTATTGTAAAATGAATAGTATGGTGGTTGTGATCACCCGTTGATATAGAATTGGATTAATTGTATATTTGAGATAGGATGACCACGAATGATGAGAAACCCCTTACGAGGAGGTGTATAAGTAAAACCTTAATGAATTGATGAAGGTAAAGATTATGAATGCCCTTGTTGATAAGTGGTAAAATGATGGTATTTATGCCCGTGAATATGTTGTGGTTATTTATGATATGAATTACGATTCATGAGGCTTGTATGCCTATTATTATAATGGAATGATAATTAAATGATAATTTGATGTTTTGCTAGCAAAGCACTCATGATGTTTGTATACATGTACACATGATCATAATATATATGTTATTCGTCATTTTGAATGTATATCTTACTCTCCCATGTGGTCTCCTTTTTAGCCTTGTGATGCAGGTTACCAAGGGATGAGTTTGGATTTAAAGATCAAGATTTGGCGAAGGTAAATAGTGGTAGAGGAAGTGCCTTGGCCAACATCATTTATGATTTCTCGTGTAATGAGTAATTCGTACATAGTGATCTTGATGATTTAGAAATTTTGAGTATTTATAAAATATTTCCTTCGCGTTGATGAATGATGCATATATATATGTGTAAAATGTAAAGGATGATTTGAGGTGTATTAGAATAATTAAGGATTGAAATTGAATGACGATCATTGATGATTAAGATAGTGGGGAGTATATCCCCGGCTGTATATAAAATTAAATATACCTTAGGCATTGCGTGCGTATGTAGTTATTTAAAAGGATGATAGCTATCTATTAGGCATATGATAAGCTATGCTTTGCCTAGCCTTTTCTTATATCTTCATATATGGGACTAGTCGTGTGCCCGGTATACATATTCTTCCACTGTAAACTCTATTATTTTTGTATACCATTATGGGCCATTATTCTATCGATCTAGGTTTAGTTTATTTAATTGTACGCTTCGGTTTTCTGTGATTCGAGTTTCGGTGTGACACTGGTATTATTATTTTGAAACGCAAAAAATTTACTCATATTTTCATTAATTATGACGATCACATCAGGATTCGAGTACAGTAAATCGGGGTGTTACAAAGGTGGTATCAGAGCATATTTTGCTCTGAATTAGAGTTATTGGTTATTACCAGAGCATGGCTGCTCTGTGAGGAATTGATATTATGGATGATTAGAGCATAATTGCTCAATAGTGAGATATTTATGGTAATCCTTGGAGCGGGATGCTCATTATTGGAATATGGTTGTTTTGTGTAGAGTAAGGATGATAATTATCTAGAGGATAATGGCTTGTTGAGGTGTTGATTGCCCTATACGGATTTATGAATGACTAATTGTCTAAGAATTATGAATTGATCTTAAGGGCATATTTGCATATTGAGGGTTATTGTGAATCATTAATATTGAGTTGGGATTTATGCATATTAAGGACTCTTTATGAGATTATGGATTCAGAAGATATAATTGATGTTTATTGGGAGTATACTCTCTTCATTGATGGTTATATGATGAACATATGGAGCATAGTTGCTCATTGATAATCATGGATGAATCATGAGATTGAATGCGAGTGAATGAATTTCCTCAATATGTGTTTGATGTATTTTTTTGTGTAAGTCCGGCCAAGTTCCTTACCCTATTACCTTCAAATGACGAATATATATATTGTTATTGTGCATTGATGTTGATGTATATGAAATGCAAATTGATTTGATGATGGATCCATGATTGAATGTGATCATGGAAATGAAAGATAAGTTGATGAATATGAAATATGAGATATGACTTGGATTGATGATGATTTTATACCATGTGTTGATCATGGATATGATATATTAGTTATGCATTGATTTAATGATGGACCTATGCCGTATGTTGATTATGGAGAGGAAGTATTGAGAAAGAAATTGATATGGTAGTAGACCATACCTATTGAGACCTTGATGTGCATATGCACTTTGAATATGAATTGTTGGTTAGGTCTCTTATATGAATTTTGCCTGTGGTGTTTAGCCAAGGAATGCTTGTTAAATGAAATGTAACTCACAAGGTTGATTTGGTTGAATGAATGATATTGAAGAAATTCCCTAGTGTGGGTATCTTCGAATTTAAATGTTTGGTGGTGCCATTATGTGGGATGGATTTTATATCCTTTGGCACAAGAACCCTATGTGTTATATGATATAAGTGATTTGTTGTATTTCCCTAGATTGGGAATTTGAATATGTGATAAGTGATTAAATATGAAATCGAATATGTGTTGAAATGAAGTTGTGTCTCGGTTTTTGGTGTGTGAAAACTGAGTGGATAATTAAGTTGATTATAACCCACTAGATGTGGTGACCTCATTGATTGATATGATCTTTTTATGATCAAATGTTGTAAAGAATTAATTAAATTGGACCCTATGGCGATCTAGGTTCTATGTTGTTTTGTGAACCATATCTAATGATGTTGTGTGGTGTGTGAGAACTCCACAATGGGTGCTAGGTAACTATTGATGATTGATGAATAATAATGTTGAATTTGGGGTATAATTGGAATTGATTATGGTGTATGATTTTACGAAGTGATTTTGGGCTAAATTGTGTGCCCTAGAGACTATGATCATTGGAGTAATTATGGATTACATGTGTAAATGTGAATGAGTGAATAGAAATTTGATCAGGTCATTACCCCTTATTTTATTTGAAGGGTGCTATGTTGATGATAGAGACCACATAGTGATGTGATATGATGTGAGTTATATGTTTAATTGATGGACCTTAGTTATGATTTATGAGAAGAATGCCTAATATGAAAGCTCATTATTAGAATATGTAGCCCACTTGATAAGAATTTGATGAATCTTTTAAGGCTCAAATTGATTTATGGCCAGCAAATATGTAAGTGAGACAAGAACTTTAAATTGTTTAGGCATGGATTTGGATGGAAGTTAATTAAGGTTCGATGATTGAAATGGCATAATGGATGCCAAATTAATTGTAAAACGACAATGATGTATGAATATGTTAGCTGTGGACGGGTGAGGATTGTCACCTAGTCCTATATAGTTTGGTATTGTTTGAATAGGTGTGACCAATATGAGCAATGGGAGTATGAAGTACTGGTCACGATAAGGCCTTACGTGCCATAGGCATTGTGGCGACATGAACTTATGCGCCGACCTTATGTGTTTATGGTAACCACTACGGGATTGGGACGCCTTCCTGTATATTAGATGCAGCAACACATAGGCCGGGCAGGTGTAGAGATTGTAACTGCTTATGGTGAATGTACTGTGCCTATCTGGTCATACTGCGTATGAACATGTGAGCTCTGTTGGATGAGTTGTGATCGATGATATATGACACACTTGATATGGAAATTTTGTGTTAGAAATGGTGATGTGATGATAAACATGTCTTGATGGACTTTGGAAAGTCCAACGTTATTCTATGGTGTTGTTAAACCTCGATGGTGTGGCCTGAGGTATGGCCTTGTGGCATGTATATCGATGCTGAATTTCGAGGACGAAATTCTTTATAGGTGGGGTGAATTGTAACATCCCGAATTTTATAAATATGAATAATTAAAGAGAATGAATAACAAATAATTGTATATGAGAGGATTTGTGTCCCAAAAATATTAGAATGATTAAATTGGGATTTACTATGGATAATTATAATTTATTGAAAACTAAAGGAGTTAAAATTATACCCGGTGGAGATATGGGTGTCAGACCAAGTATCTCCGATTAAGATACCGTTGGTCAGGGCTGTTAAGAATATTATTGGGAATCCGAATATATCTTCGGAATAATTTTTGGATATAGTATTGAGCCCGAACTGTGAGCCTGTTTGAGATAAAACGGTAAAATCTTAATGAGGAGTATAAGCTAAAAAAAATAATAAAAATAATAAAAATAATAAAACTCTCTTCCTCCTCTCATCTTCACGCCACTTTTCTTCTTCATCCTTCTTCATTCTTTTCTTCTTTTCTTCTTCTTCTTCTTTCTAAAAACCTAGAGGAGGCTTATGCCCTTTTCATTCCATTTTCATTCTCATGGAAGCTTGAAGGAAACCATTGGGTGTTGATCTTCGTTCCCTCTTCTCCAATTTTGTTGGGTCTTTCTCCCTTCCTTGGCTCCATTTTCGTTTCCATGGTGAGGTAAGCTTTTCTCACCATCTTTGATGAAGTTAATGTTATGTTTTTAGGTTTTAAGGCTTGGGGGAGTAATATAGGTAGATGGGGTATTTAATGGAAGCTTTAAATGTGGAACCCTAACTTCAATAGATTGTGGAAGTTATAGAATATGAATTGAATGTATGTTTAATGAATATTGAGAGTGATGTTGATGAAAGAGAATGGTCATAAGTGATGATTGATGAATATTAAAAATGATCATTTAGTTTTGGTGAAACTCTATGTGTATGTGATTTGGCTCTTAACATAGAGAGTGAAATTAATGATGTGGTTGGCATGAAAATAGTATTGTGGATAGAAATAATGCTTGGAAAAGTTTGGTAGGATGATTGAATTGAGTAGATTTTAATGGGGACCCAATCTTGAGGTTTGGAAGGTGTAAGCAAGTGAGTACACATGTATATGATTGAGTAAAGGATAGGATTTTGAAAATGAATATGAGATGTTCAAAGTGAAGGGTTAGTGAGATTATGTTGGGTCATGATGAACCTTGAGTGGTAAAGAGGACAAATTGGATGAGTTAAAAAGAAAATGGATGTTCTTTGATGAGGAATATGATTTGTTGTTGTTGAGGGTAGTGGCCCTTTTAGATCTAGAGGATCTTGGCTTTGGGAAAGGAATTCCCGAAGCCTAACACAATTGCATAAGTTGGTGTTCTTCAAGTCTAGGACTTGGGGTTAAGCTATATGATAAGCTAGCAAGTATTTGAATTATGATGGTTATTAATTATGTGAATATACTTGCGTATGGTATGTAGATTGTATCTCGGGTGATGCAATGGAGCGTTCGGAGCTTTGGAATCATTTCGGCTTTTCCCTCGAGGTAGGAGAGGAATTTACATTCAAATTGCATGAGTTGTATAATTGATGATTATTGTATGGCTTGATACTCATGCTTGCCTTGCCATGTTTATAGTGAAATTATATGAATGGCAAATTGTTGGCTATTGATGATAATGTATGTGTATATATGATGATGAATAACCCATGAGGGGTTAAAATATGTACATGTTAATGAACCATCCTTGAGGGGATGAGGTATATGTTTTGTGAACTGAGAATTCATGTGGATGATTGGCATTAAATGTGATAGCCATTGTGATGGTATTGGTGATAAGTTTGAGGTTTATGCATAATTGAGGAACTCATAGAGTCAAATAGAGATTTATGTGATTTTGATGGCTTGGGTTAGTCCCAATAGCTTCTATGTGTAGTTTATGACTTGTAGAAATTGGAATGGGCCAATTCCATTGAGAATTGACCCTTGAGGTCCCCAAAAACATTTTAAATCGGTAAAACACAATTATGTGCATAAGTCTCTCAATTTTGAGAATTTTTGAGTGAGGTCGGTGGCCACACGTCTCAAATAATATATTTTAGCTTGTGACAAATTTTGATGGCCATTGGATATGAATTGAATGAGATTGGGTGATTGGAAGTTGAAATTTTGGTGTTGTTCTGCATAAAAACAGCAGCAGGGCTGTCTTGAATCGATTCAAGACCCTTTGAATCGATTCAAGAGGTGCTGTTTTCATTGTTTTGGGCTCCAGGGGTGTTTGAATCGATTCATGCGAGTTTGAATCGATTCAAGGCCCTCTGTTTGTCAAATTTTGAGATTGTAGGACGCTTGAATCGATTCACACGAGTCTGAATCGATTCAGAGCCCTGTTATGGCCGCTGTTGTGCTGTTTTTCCAACTGGTCTGTTTTCTTTGTTGTTTTTGGCCCGTTTGGGCACCTTAATTACATTTTTAGCCTCTGACTTCTTCATGAAAGTTGTAGATAATTATGTTACGGAGGTGTGGGAATGGGTCTCACATTAATTAGAGTTTTCTAACTCTCATTAGACATAAAACACCGGACCAACTACGTCATAAAATTCAAATTTAAGAGGGTTTTGAACCCAACTTCTTATGGTGGCCAAATTGGGACCAATAGGTGATATTTGTGACATGTCCCACTATTTTTAAGACTAAAAGTAAGATTTCCTCATGCCTTAGTACTGAAATTTATCATGGGCTCATGGTTGCCCAAAACCCCTTTTATTATGTAACAACAAGTGATTTCATTCGGGGTCCATGTGTGGTGTGTCTTAGTGGTGATTGAGGAATGGCTTAAGGCCTTGGAAAGGTATGTGTATGCCTATACTATGTTATGAATACATGTGTGCCTCACCACTATTGATGTATTATGAATCATAATAAAAAGTAAATGATGTGGTTATATGACACACCTTGTGTGATAATAAAACCAATGAGGGGAAAATTGAATGGCCACGAGTGTATAAATCAATGGATTTGAAATGGTGGCAATGATGATTTGCTAAACATATACTTTTGAAATACCTTGTTGTTTTCCATGCGTGGATAAATGCCATGATGCTTGATATGATTTTAATTACCATGCGTGGTTTGATGTGGTTATGAATGTTGTGCCTTGAGGGGCCTTATGATTTCTTATGTGCCAATGATAATAAGATTAAATATACGATTTATCCCTAATTGAGAGGGTGAGATATCCTTGCGAGGTTGTTGGGCACATGCATTATTGCATTGTTGCATTCATTGCATAGCATGGCACTAATATGCATTATTATTGGATAAATCACCTTGCGGGGTGCCACGAAAGGTAAATCCCTGAGTGAAGAGGACGTGGTCCTATTGTTATCGAATAATATGGAATATAAATCACCTTGCGGGGTGCCACGACGGGTATGACCCGGAGTGATGACGACGGTTTGATTGATATATATATAAATCACCTTGCGGGGTGCCACGACGGGTACGACCCTGAGTGATGATGATGATTTGATTGGTAAATATAACACCTTATGGGGTGCCACGAAGGGCAAGTCCCGGAGTGATGATAATGATACGATTGGTGAGTATAACACCTTGCAGGGTGCCACGAAGGGTCTATCCAGGAGTGATGATAATGACATGAATGATGAATTTAACACCTTACGGGGTGCCACGAATGGTATGTACCGGAGTGATGACAATGATGTGATGGATGAATATATCACCTTGCGGGGTGCCACGAAGGGCAAGTCCTGGAGTGATGATGATGACATGGTTATTGAATATATCACCTTGCGGGGTGCCACAAGGGGTGTATCCCCGAGTGATGATGGTATTATGATTATTATTGTGAAGAGAATCACCTTGCGGGGTGCCACGAAGGGTATATCCCTGAGTGATGACGGTATTATGTTATTTATTATGAAATGAAACACCTTGCGGGGTGCCACGAAGGGCGTAGCCCTGAGTGATGATGACATGGATATATATATATGGAAATAATTCACCTTGCGGGGTGCCACAACGGGTATGACCCGAAGTGATGATGATGGTTTGATTGATAAATAATTCACCTTGCGGGATGCCACGAAGGGTGAATCCCTGAGTAATGATATTATTATTAGGATTATTGTGAAATGAATAGTATGGTGGTTGTGATCATCCTTTGATATAGAATTGGATTAATTGTATATTTGAGATAGGATGACCACGAATGATGAGAAACCCCTTACGAGGAGGTGTATAAGTAAAACCTTAATGAATTGATGAAGGTAAAGATTATGAATGCCCTTGTTGATAAGTGGTAAAATGATGGTATTTATGCCCGTGAATATGTTGTGGTTATTTATGATATGAATTACGATTCATGAGGCTTGTATGCCTATTATTATAATGGAATGATAATTAAATGATAATTTGATGTTTTGATAGCAAAGCACTCATGATGTTTGTATACATGTACACATGATCATAATATATATGTTATTCGTCATTTTGAATGTATATCTTACTCTCCCATGTGGTCTCCTTTTTAGCCTTGTGATGCAGGTTACCAAGGGATGAGTTTGGATTTAAAGATCAAGATTTGGCGAAGGTAAATAGTGGTAGAGGAAGTGCCTTGGCCGGCATCATTTATGATTTCTCGTGTAATGAGTAATTCGTACATAGTGATCTTGATGATTTAGAAATTTTGAGTATTTATAAAATATTTCCTTCGCATTGATGAATGATGCATATATATGTGTAAAATGTAAGGGATGATTTGAGGTGTATTAGAATAATTAAGGATTGAAATTGAATAACGATCATTGATGATTAAGATAGTGGGGAGTATATCCCCGGCTGTATATAAAATTAAATATACCTTAGGCATTGCGTGCGTATGTAGTTATTTAAAAGGATGATAGCTATCTATTAGGCATATGATAAGCTATGCTTTGCCTAGCCTTTTCTCATATCTTCATATATGGGACTAGTCGTGTGCCCGGTATACATATTCTTCCGCTGTAAACTCTATTATTTTTGTATACCATTATGGGCCATTATTCTATCGATCCAGGTTTAGTTTATTTAATTGTACGCTTCAGTTTTCTGTGATTTGAGTTTCGGTGTGACACTGGTATTATTATTTTGAAACGTGAAAAATTTACTCATATTTTCATTAATTATGACGATCACATCAGGATTCGAGTACAGTAAATCGGGGTGTTACAAGATCAGCATACAGTTCTACCCATTTCATAATTATTCACAACCCTATCCCCTCTTACTTGGATTGAAGATCTTTGGCTGATTGGAAAATTCCTCCTTACTGTCCTAGCTTCAGCTCGAAGGTGTCTTGATGGAGAATAGGAATTGAAAGGGAGAAAATTCACTAACTTACTTGTTCTAAGAGTACCAGTCTTAACAAGAGGCGGTGTTAATAATGCAAAGACAAGTGGGGAATAACTTTCTCGTGAGTGGATTTTTAGTGGGCTGTTAGTGGGTTGATTGTGGAAATAATGAAGGTTTAGATAAGAAAGTAAGCTATATTATTGTCCATTTCTGGCCGCCTATATGCTAGAGTGTGCATGATTGAAGTAGATATATTAAAATATGCATAAGAGGAAAAAATTAGTGTCAAAACTTTAATTCTGTCGCTGTATGCCGACTGAAATTCTACTCGGTCAGCATCTAAACCAACTAGAAACTTCCAGTAGTGTGAAGAAAAGGAAATCTGAGTCCCTCTCGCTTAAGCGAAATCCTCACTCGCTTGAGCGAGTGTCATACACTACACTGTCAGGGGGAGTTTCGCTCAAGCGAATACCGACTCGCTTGAGCGAGACACACAAGCCTCGCTTGGTAGTTGCCTTTACTCAAAGTTCCAGTGTTTTTCAATCAGTCAGAAAGGAAAAGACTGGGCAGTAGTGATTGAACCTTCATCCTATCACTCGGTTTCCGATCCAAGACCGACCCGTCATCCATTCGGTTTTCACTCAGCAGAATTAATCCAAACCGACTCCTCTTACTCGGTTTTCATGTGGCACAATTTATTCCAAACTGAGTCATTCTTCACTCAATTTTTCACTCGGTAATATATTCCAAAACTGAGTCAACTCTCAATCAGTCTACTCGGCAACATCACTCAAGTCTGAGTCATCTCAATCAATTTTTCACTCAGTTAAATCATTCCAGAACTGACTTATCACTTGATAGGTCTTTCTCTCAGCGAATTATTTCAAATCCGACTCTTCTCTTGTGTGATCTCTTACTCAGCAAATTAATACCAAAACTGACCATCACTCACTCAGGTTTTTACTCGGCAAAATAATCCAGACCGAGTCCTTTCTCACTCAGTTTTTCACTCGGTAATTTATGTTATTCAAGTGGCCTCAATACTCAAGAGGGGAGTGAATTGAGTTTTTAAAACTTTTAGTTGGAATGCCTTTGAACTTGATTCTTATGTTCAAATATATAAGATTATGCAAGTGAAATCAAGATTAATGAGATGTGCAAGGAAAAACAAGGTAAATATAGCTAAGACAATTTGACAAACACTTGGTGTGCAGTATTCAAGGTTTACCAAATTAAACAAGTTTAAGTATGCAAGCCACAATCAATCAACACAAGCCAATTAAACACAGTATATAAAAGTAAAAGAGTAGGGAAGAGGAGCTTGCAAACCGATTTAACGAGTTCCACCAATCCGGTGTACGTCTCGCCTCTAAGAAACCCACTTAGAGGATTTCCACTATTGTAGAATAGAGATACAACTTTGAGCAATTGCAGCTTCCTAGTGTCCCACACTCAAGAACCCAATCCTCACAAGTATAAGGGCAACCCACCCAATCTCTCAATCTCACAATATCCCAAAGGTTGAACCCCAACCTTTGTAACCATTTAACCTAGAGTGAACTTTGGTGTTTTGTGTAGTGTTTACAAACAAGTGGCTCTCTCAAAAGAGTAGATGTACAAGTGAAAGTTCTCTCAATTCTATAACTCTCAAGAAGAGAGGATACACAAATGAAATTCAGAATATACAAGAGTAAGGGCTTACTAAGCACAAGAGTAAGTAAAGATTGATAGCTTGATGTTGTATTTAGTGCTTGAAGTTGGAGAGCAATTTATAGAGTCTTGTAGCAGCTTCAAAGTCCTCCTAGCCATTGCAAGATAGTGGTTCCAGCTTGTCTTTGCGTATACTGAGATTGGGTTGTTGGTTCCCACTTAAATCTATCTTTTTAGTGGTGTTTCCCACTTCTTGAATCGATTCGTAGTTCCTTGAATTGATTCAGAGCATTCTGACTTGTGCAATTTAGAGTTCCAGATTTGTATGAATCGATTCGAGCTTTGTTTAAATCGATTCAGAGTATTCTATTTGGGTTTCCTGGGTTGACAGCTTCGAATGAATCGATTCAGGGTCATGGTGAATCGATTCAAAGCATTCTGTTTTCAATTCTAGTGACTTCCAGGTGTTTGAATCGATTCAGGGTTATGGTGAATCGGTTCAACCCATTCTGTTTCTTATTTTTGATGACTTCCAGGGCTGTGAATCAATTCATTCGTGGTTGAATTGATTCAGGCTTTATAGTTTGATGTTTTTTCATGCCTGTAGGTCTTCCATTGCTATTTTGTGATCCATGGTTGCTTTCCTTTGTCTTGGTTTATTGGTTTCTTGATTTCTTGAACTTGTGAAACCGTTTTCTTCCTGATTCTTGATTTTATATGACACCTTTGATTTGTTTCATTTGTTTTTGATTCATAAAGAGTTTGTGATGCTTGTTCCCTTGTCATTATCAAAAAACCTGTTATCAACATGCAAATACATTCTCCCCCTTTTTGATGATGACAACCAATGGCCATCTCTTGGGGTGTTAATAACTAATAATCTTTAAAACAGTGATAACAAGTCATTTTAAAATTTCAAAATATGTCTCCCCCTTTGTTTTTCAATGTCTCCCCCTTTGTTTTTCAATCAACCACGTGTTGTCGTTTTAGTATCTTTCAAATACCTAATATCTCTCCCCCTTTGTCATTATCAAAAATAAATTTAGAGAGTATGTAATCAAGCGAGTAATAATCACATGTCGCACAATATGATATAATCATCCAAGCTTCTAACAAAATAGCCATTTATTTAACCAAAGTAAGTAAGGTAAATGTTTCAAAAAGATAACTAAGTCTGAACATAAAATTAAAAGATTGCTGGACATAGAAAGCATAAAGTGCAAAAAGTCAATCAAGGCTGAGGAAAATGGATGCTGGAAATTTGAGTAGCAAGCTCTGTGTATCGCTCTTCCATATTTGCCTCAAACTTGTCCAGGCGAGCATTGAGGTTGGCTTCCATAATGTCTAAGCGTCGATCCATGTAGGTAGTGAGTCTGGCAAACAAATCATCAGTAGGAGCGGGTGGAGGAGGAGGAGGAGCATCGTCTTCAGCATCATTACGAGGGCGTCGAAGAAATTACCATAGTCCATGATATTCGACGATATTCATCTTTGTGAGATGAGTTTTTCTGATTGGTGCTTTGGGGCCTATAATTTCTTTGACTTCATTCTTCAAGTCCACTTTGTAGTGGCGGAGGAGTTTAGTGATGAGGATGGCATAAGGAAGATGAGCAAGATTTTGAGCTTCGATCATATAGTGCCTTACCAAATCGATCCAATTAATGTCCTTCTGATTAATAATGGCCCAGAGCAACAAGATTTGTGCTTCATTTAGTCTTGCATAATTTCCACCGGTAGGGAGGAGAATTTTTACCAGGACATAATGCAGAAGGCGGTGGTCAAGGCTTAGTGTCCCAACGGTGCTAGAGGGACCGGCAAGATTGAAGAAGGTTCTTGCTTCTAAAGGGTTGTAGTTCCATGCAAGAGGTGGTTCCTTGCCATGGAAGGAAGCATTGCTGAGAGGAAGCAATCCTACTTGGTTCATAACTTCATTGTCAAGAATGATGGTCTTGCCCTTCACTTTGGCAATATATCGAGCATCTTGGAGGCGCAAGGTTGAATAGAAGACTCAAATCAACTCTGGGTAGATGGCTACTTCCTCAAGAGCCATAAATCCTACTAGCTCTTGTTAATGAAGAGTATTCAGAAGAGGAAGCCCAGAAATTTCAAAGAAGGGGACATCAATCCAATGAGGGGAAATTAGGTGTTTTTCAGAAAAAGAGGATTGGTACCTTTCCAACTCCTTTTGGGTGGAGAAGAACCTGGAGAGATCTGAATGTTGAGGGATTGAAGCAGCGGCAATGTTTGCTCTTTGCTTCTTGCGAGGTTGGGAAGAGGATGCCATTGAAGGTGGAGAAGTTGAGGGGTACTTTTTAGAGAGGAAGTTGGATAGTTTTGGGAAGGAGAGTGGGAGAGAAATGAGGAAAAGAATGAAAGAGAGCCTTAAAACAGTGTAGCCAAGTGTGTAACTGTCGCATGAATCGATTCGAGGGAGTGGGTGAATCGATTCGAGCGTCTCTGTTTTAAGAGGGATTTGGCAAACAGGTCGGTGAATCGATTCGAAGGTATCCTGAATCGATCCGAACGTCTTTGTTCTGAAAAATTTGGGCAATCAGGTGCTTGAATCGATTCGAATGGATGGGGAATCGATTCGAAGGGCCTGTTTCACTCCAAATTACATTTTTCTCTACTTTAATTAATTCAATGCATAAAATGGTTCTTTTTGGATCATCAAGGCTTTATTTTTATGAAGATCTTTTGCCTTCTTATTCTTACCAACATCAGTTGTCAATCAATTATTGAGTAGCAATACATTAAAGAAAAATTAAGAACAGACACAATTGGATATATCTAAAATTCCTAATTCTCTTCTAATATGAATGAATTATTCCCTAGTTAAAGGTTTGGTGAAAATATCTGTTAGTTGCCTAGAAGTTTCAACATGCTTAAGTATACAATCACCCTTTAATACATGGTCTCTAATGAAATGATGTCTAATCTCAATATGTTTGGTTCTAGAATGCATTACAGGATTCTTTGAGATATTGATAGCACTAGATATTGATATCACATTTAAGGGGCACATGGTCCAATACAACTCCAAAGTCTAGAAGTTGTTGTCTCATCCACAGGATTTGAGCACAACAACTACCAGCTACAACATATTCTGCCTCAGCTGTTGATAGCGCAACACTTACTTGTTTCTTGCTATGCCAAGAAACAAGGGAACTACCAAGCAAGTGACATGTTCCGCTAGTGCTTTTTCTGTCAAGTTTACATCCTGCAAAGTCTGAATTAGAGTAGCCAACTAAAGTGCATTCAGCCCCTTTGGGGTACCATAAACCAACATTTTGAGTCCCAACTAAGTATTTCATTATCCTTTTTACTGCAGTGAGATGTGATTCTTTAGGACAAGCCTGGTATCTAGCACATATACACACAGCAAACATGATATCCGTTCTGCTAGTGGTTAAGTAAAGTAATGATCCTATCATACCTCTATATTTTATGAGTTCAACATCCTTACCTTTCTCATCCTTGTCCAAATAGCATGAAGTGCCCATGGGTGTGGCAGTATCATTTGCTTTGTCCATGTTGAATTTTCTAAGTATTTCTTTGCAGTACTTGGATTTGGATTGATTAATGAATGTGCCTTCATTGGTTTGCTTGATCTGAAGTCCAAGGAAGAAAGTGAGTTCCCCCATCATGGACATTTCAAATTCTTCCTGCATTAACTTAGCAAACTCCTTGCACATTGACTCATTAGTGGCACCAAATATTATATCATCAACATAGACTTGTACCAATAGTATGTTATTCTTTTTGTGCTTTATGAATAAAGTTGTATCAACCTTTCCTCTTTCAAAATGATTTTCCAAAAGAAATTTGCTTAATCTTTCATACCAAGCTCTTGGAGCTTGTTTCAAACCATATAAAGCTTTCTTTAATTTGAAAACATGATTTGGAAATTGATGGTTTTCAAAACCTGGAGGTTGATTAACATACACTTCCTCTTGAATGTATCCATTCAAGAAAGCACTTTTAACATCCATTTGGTACAATTTGAAGTCCCAACAGCATGCGAAGGCTAATAGTAGTCTTATTGCTTCTAATCTAGCTACGGGTGCATACGTCTCTTCATAATTAATGCCTTCTTCTTGATTATAGCCTTTAGCTACTAGCCTAGCTTTGTTCCTAGTAATAATATCATTTTCATCCAGTTTATTCCTAAATACCCATTTGGTTCCTATTATTGGGTGATCATTGGGTCTTGGCACAAGCTCCCAAACTTCATTTCTTTCAAATTGATTTAACTCTTCTTGCATGGCCAACATCCAATGTTCATCAATAATCGCTTCATCAATGTTTTTGGGTTCTATTTGTGACACAAATGCTAGGTGATTACAAGTATTTCTAATAGCATTTCGAGTACTTACACCTTGAGTTATTTCTCCTATGACTTTGTCTAATGGGTGATCCTTTAATGTGATCCATTTATGTGGTTTCTCATTTTGTATTGTTTCTTCTTTCTTGTTGATTTCCTCCTCTTTATTTAAGTGCATTTCTTGAAGTGTACCTGCAAGATCATCAACATCTTCCTTTCTCGGAGGGTTATGGCTATTTTCATCAAATTTAACATGAATAGATTCTTCAATGGTACTTGTGCATTTGTTGAAGATTCGATAAGATTTACTGGTTTGAGAGTATCCTAGGAAGATTGCTTCATCAGCTTTAGCATCAAACTTACCTAGATTATCTTTCCCATTATTGAGCACAAAACATTTACATCCAAATATATGAAAGTATGAAATATTGGGTTTTCTGCCCTTGTAAAGTTCATAGGGGGTTTTCTTTAAGATAGGCCTTATTAAACATCTATTCATAACATGACAAGGCATGTTTACCGCATCGGCCCAAAAATGTTTTGCAATATTGTTTTCATTTAACATGGTTCTAGCAAGCTCCACTAATGATCTGTTTTTCCTTTCTACTACTCCATTTTGTTGTGGAGTTCTAGGAGCTGAAAAATTATGATTTATACCATGTTTTTCACAAAACTTTTCAAAAGATTGATTTTTGAATTCTCCCCTATGATCAGTTCTAATGGATGTAATTTTTGAATTTTGCTCATTTTGGATAATCTTAACAAGTTTCTTAAATGCATGATATGCTTCATTCTTTTGAGTAAGAAACAAGGTCCATGTATATCTAGAGTAGTCATCTACAATTACAAGACCATAGTAATTACCACCAAAGCTTTTTATTTTGGAAGGTCCAAAGAGATCCATGTGCAAAAGTTGTAAAGGCTTTTGGGTGGAAACAATATTTTTCAATTGAAAGGATGCCTTTACTTGTTTTCCCTTTTGACATGCATCACAAAATTTGTTTTCAAATTTAAGCTTTGGTAAACCAATTACTAATTCTTTGGAAACAAGTTTATTCAAGTGGTCTACATGTATATGAGCTATTCTTCTATGCCATAGCCAAGTTTCATCCTCTCTAGCCATGAAGCATTGTACATCATTTGAAGACAAACTATCCATATCAATCATATAAATATTATCAATTCTTTGGCCTACAAACTTAACTTCCTTATTAGTCTTATGCTCAATTATGCAACAATTTGATTCAAACAAAACTCTATATCCTTTGTCACATAATTGACTAATGCTAAGTAAGTTGTGTTTAAGACCTTCAACATACAGCACATCACTAATAGAGGTGGAAGAATTCTTACCAATATTTCCAATGCCTAGAATCCTTCCTTTGGTGTTATCTCTATAGGTGACACTTCCTTTTCTTTTGGGAGTGAATGATGTAAACTTGCTTATGTCTCCGGTCATATGTTTTGAACACCCACTATCCAAATACCAATGGGTGTTGCTTGCCTTGAAGCATACCTACAAAACAAAATCAGTTTAGAGAACTAGGTACCCATTTTATGTTGGGTCCTTTAAGGTTAGCTTGTGGTAATGTCCCTTTGGGAACCCACACCTTTCTTATAACTTTTGGCCCTAATTTTCTAACATTGCAGTTTAAGGAGTTATGACCCTTGAATCCACAATGGTTGCATTTCATAAAGGGCAAGGATGATCTCATAGGAGGTACAAAGAAGTTCTTGTAATGCTTTTCCTTTTTAACAGAATTGTACCCTAAACCAGTTTTGTCAAACATGCATCTTTGATTTCCAAGTAGTATATTCAGATTATCTCTCCCATTTGTAAACCTCTCTAAGGTTTTGTTTAGATTTAGGACTTTGTTTTCTAGATCAACACATTTCTTCGCAAAATCACACGGTTTATTCTTGGAGCATGTTTGAGCATTTTCCAATTCTTCTTTTAAGAATTCATTCTCTTTACAAACTTCCATAAGGTGCATCTCTAGAGTGTCACTAGTTTTTCTAGACATCTTAAGTCTATTGGATACTTTTACAAATTTATCATACAATTCCTCTAGAGCATCTAGTAATTCATCCTTATCTAAGTCATGGAAGTTTACCTCATCATTTTCTTCTTGGTGGTTGGCCATGAGGCAAAGGTTTGCTTCTTCATTTTCCGAGTCATCCGAGCTGCTCATCTCATTTTCATCCCAGGCTATATATGCTCTCCTTCTTCCTCTTTTCTCTTTGCCCTTTTTCTTGAGATTTGGGCAGTCTGCTTTGAAGTGCCCCTCCTTGCCACATTCAAAACAATTGGGTGAGGAAGAATTTTCTTTAGTGATAGGTTTCTTACTTGGGTTTTTGAAGCTTCTTTGGAAGCGTTTGCCTTTCATAAATTTCCCAAAGCGTTTCACAAATAGTCCAAACTCATCTTCTTCATCAAATTCACTTGCAGATTCTTCTTCATTTATGGACGTGGCCTTGAGAGCGAGTCCCTTTTTCTTAGAAGACTTTTCTTCTTCTCCTGCTATCTTTAATTCTTTCAGTTCTTGTTCCTGTTCCTGCAACTTACCAAATAATGTGGCAAGGGACATCTCGTTTATGTTGGGAGATTGTTTGATGGCGGTAACTAGCGGTTGCCATTCTCTGTTAAGACTTTTCAACACTTTATGAATGAGCTCTTTGTTAGTGTAAGTCTTTCCAAGTGTAATAAGTTGATTAATGATGAGAGTGAACCGTTTTTGTATATCAACAATTGATTCATGAGAGTTTAATCTAAAGCATTCATACTGACTAGTTAGTGTACTAATCTTAGAGTCTTTAACATCATTTGTACCTTCATGAGTTACTTGAAGAGTATCCCACATTTCCTTGGCGGATTTGTAATTCATTATTCTAAAAAATTCATCTGGACCTAATGCCATAGTGATGAGATTTTTAGCCTCATAGCCATATTGTACTTTCTTTTCTTCATCACTAGACCATTCATCCATAAGTTTTTCAACACTATGCATAGGTGTATAAGGACCATTTTCAATGGCATTCCAAACTTTAAGATCAATAGATTGAATAAATATTTTCATTCTTTCTTTCCAAAAGGTATAGCCTTCTCCATTGAAAGCGGGAGGTCTATTTATAGCACCACCCTCAGGAAAGAGGTTTTGAGAACTTGAGGCCATTTGTTCTCTTGAAGCTGTTAAGCTTATTTTACCAAGAGTCAAGCTCTGATACCACTTGTTATTCAAGTGGCCTCAATACTCAAGAGGGGGGGTGAATTGAGTTTTTAAAACTCTTAGTTGGAATGCCTTTGAACTTGATTCCTATGTTCAAATACACAAGGTTATGCAAGTGAAATCAAGATTAATGAGATGTGCAAGGCAAAACAAGGTAAATATAGCTAAGTCAATTTGACAAACACTTGGTGTGCAGTATTCAAGGTTTACCAAATTAAACAAGTTTAAGTATGCAAGCCACAATCAATCAACATAAGCCAATTAAACACAGTATATAAAAGTAAAAGAGTAGGGAAGAGGAGCTTGCAAACCAATTTAACGAGTTCCACCAATCCGGTGTACGTCTCGCCTCTAAGCAACCCACTTAGAGGATTTCCACTATTGTAGAATAGAGATACAACTTTGAGCAGTTGCAGCTTCCTAGTGTCCCACACTCAAGAACCCAATCCTCACAAGTATAAGGGCAACCCACCCAATCTCTCAATCTCACAATATCCCAAAGGTTGAACCCCAACCTTTGTAACCACTCAACCTAGAGTGAACTTTAGTGTTTTGTGTAGTGTTTACAAACAAGTGGCTCTCTCAAAAGAGTAGATGTACAAGTGAAAGTTCTCTCAATTTTATAACTCTCAAGAAGAGAGGATACACAAATGAAATTCAGAATATACAAGAGTAAGGGCTTACTAAGCACAAGAGTAAGTAAAGATTGATAGCTTGATGTTGTATTTAGTGCTTGAAGTTGGAGAGCAATTTATAGAGTCTTGTAGCAGCTTCAAAGTCCTCCTAGCCATTGCAAGATAGTGGTTCCAGCTTGTCTTTGCGTATACTGAGATTGGGTTGTTGGTTCCCACTTAAATCTATCTTTTTAGTGGTGTTTCCCACTTCTTGAATCGATTCGTAGTTCCTTGAATTGATTCAGAGCATTCTGACTTGTGCAATTTAGAGTTCCAGATTTGTATGAATCGATTCGAGCTTTGTTTAAATCGATTCAGAGTATTCTATTTGGGTTTCCTGGGTTGACAGCTTCGAATGAATCGATTCAGGGTCATGGTGAATCGATTCAAAGCATTCTGTTTTCAATTCTAGTGACTTCCAGGTGTTTGAATCGATTCAGGGTTATGGTGAATCGGTTCAAGCCATTCTGTTTCTTATTTTTGATGACTTCCAGGGCTGTGAATCAATTCATTCGTGGTTGAATTGATTCAGGCTTTATAGTTTGATGTTTTTTCATGCCTGTAGGTCTTCCATTGCTATTTTGTGATCCATGGTTGCTTTCCTTTGTCTTGGTTTATTGGTTTCTTGATTTCTTGAACTTGTGAAACCGTTTTCTTCCTGATTCTTGATTTTATATGACACCTTTGATTTGTTTCATTTGTTTTTGATTCATAAAGAGTTTGTGATGCTTGTTCCCTTGTCATTATCAAAAAACCTGTTATCAACATGCAAATACAATTTATTCCAAAAACCGACTTCCTTTCATTTTCACACGAGTGAAGTTATTCCAGAATACTTCTGGACAAACACACCATGTATCCCCTATCGGTGCCATCCCCATTCGAAATTACACACACAGAGGCACTCCACTCTCAAGTTCCACTCGGAATTACTCTGACCTCCCATCACTCGGAGGAATTCACTAAGTTGTCTCACTCGGACTTATTTAAATCTTATCCACTCGGATTATATAACTTATTCACTCGGAAGAGGACTCCTAGAACACTTCAATCAGAACCATCACAATCACTCTCCCCTCGAGAGAGGTTCATTCAGGATTTTCGACTCGGGAATAATTAGACCTATCACTACTCAGGGAATTCTCTCGCTAAGATCCCACTCGGAATAGGTTTATTAAAATGGATTTCTCTCCAAACACATTTCTCTCAGAATCCTTTTAAGCCTTCACCACTCGGAAAAAGGCCCAATGGCTATAGCCTCACTCGGAACGGCTCACAACAATATTCCACTCGGGGGGTCCCATCTCAAAGATAGCTCGCTCGGGATTTCACTCGGAAATTCACCACCTCATGAAGTTATTAAGACTCCAGCTCGGACAAAATTTATCCAGTACACCACTCACTCGTCTCGCTTGAGCGGAAGGCTAGCTCGCTTGGGCGAGATTTCGTCCAGTAGCTAAATCCCTGATCTACTAACATTCTCGCTTGAGCGAACTGGCCATTCGCTTGAGCGAAATCAGACCAGTGGCTAATTCCTTCGCCCTCGCTCGGGCGAAGCTCAATTCGCCTGGGGGAATTTCTCGAGAAACTAATTCTCTGGAGCACGGGGCTCTCGCTTGGGCAGAATCTCGTCTAGCTTGAGCGAGCCCACTCGGACATAAGCAGAATCAGTAATTCTTTACAACTTAACACCTGAAATCTCACTCTAGGCCAACTAATTCCCTACTAATACATCATACTCATCACATGAGGCATATAAAACTTGCTCTGAGCATTCTCACTCGGAATTCACAACCTTCACTCAGAAACAGGTCTTTTATTCACTCAGAAAGTCTTATTTCTGACCTTTTTCACTCGGAATTTGGATAATATTAATAATGACCTAGATTAAAAATAATTACACATGAGATTGAAATTTTTGGGATGTTACAATTCTTTCACCCTAATAAAAATTTCGTCCTCGAAATTTAAAGTTGAAATCGTTCCGCGTCATCGTTCGGAACACAAACCTATTACAAACATACATATACATGCTATTAATATACCATCATAGGGCATTATTCCCCAACTCATTGTTAAGTCCTAAACTTGTCTAATCCAATTTACACGCTCATGTTAGGCTTCGGGAATTCTTCTCCCAAGACCAAGATTCTTTAAATCTTAAAGGGTTAACTATACCTAACGATAATAATACTATGGCCCTTAGCCTTAAGACCTTTAAATCATCACAAGAATCATTCAATCATCACCAATTCAACCATTTTAAAGTGGCATACCCACTCATCAACTCAAGTATTTATTCCCTTAATCCAATATCAATGGCTTGCAACTATTTTTAACATCATCATAAACATCAACAATCTAAATTAATTCCTCCAATCACATATATACTCATATACTCTCTTCTCTCATCCTCAATACTCAACACCAATGCTTCAAATATTCATTTCCTCATATATATATATTCATCCTAGACTATTCATCAAAATCATCAATTTAGCCTCATATATATTCATCCTAGAGTATTCATCAAAATCATCAATTTAGCCAAAATCCCCAACTCATTACACTTTTCATCAAAACTTAATAACCATTTTTAATAACCTCCAATCTCCATCATTAACAACACCCACACACATTATCATGGGTTTTCACAAAAAAAAATCATTTTTCATGACATTATTACTCATTTCCCCCAAATCCTAGAGTTAGGGTTCCACTAAAATCAAATAATCACCATTAACAGCCATTATCTTCTATCTCAAATCTTAAAATTTTCGTATACCATTTCACACCTATCCAAAAATACATAAGACACATCCCACCTTTTGGGTTTTACATGAAAATGGTTCCTATTCTTAAACCCATTCATATGGCACTCTCCTAACCCCATAAAAACCAAAACCTAGAGCCAAAAACAACAAAAAAGTATAGAAATTTTACCTTAAGCTCCAAGCTATCCCAAGTCCTAGCATGTACACGAAAATAAAAGGAGAATAGAGAGTTTCCAAGCATTTGAATCATCTCCAAGATGAAGAATAAGAAAGCATGGTTGGTTGGGTATGGAAGGAGACTCACAAAATAGTAAGCTTTGTAGAAAAGAGCAGAAAAGAGAGGGTTTGTGTAGATGAGAAAAGAAGTGACGAAAATGAGGGAGAGAAAGAGGAAAATAAGTTATATCCTGGTCCATCATTAAAATGTTTCCTGTTTTATAACAAACAGGATCTCCGTTCGGGCTTAATACTAAATCCAAAAATTATTCTGAATACAGATTCGGATTCCCAATAATATTCTTAATAGCCCTGACCAATGGCATCTTAATTGCTTTAGATTCACTATCTCCTTTGGAAAGAGTAAACAAGATAAACAATTGAATTTCACCTTTTAAGGCAAACATCTTGAGGTTGTCAGAAATAGGATTTCCTTCTGATGGAAATATCACGGTCTGGTTATGACAGTCCACCAAGACTCGATTCGCCGATAACCAGTTCATCCCTAGAATTACTTCCAGATCCTTCAAAGGTGAACAAACAAGATTGACAAGAAAGTTTCTACCTTCTTATGAGCACAGAATATTCGTTACACACCTTAGTAGTCCTAAGTTGTGTACCGGTGGGAGTGGAAACAATCAGGTGATATATCATAGACTTCACAGGTAATTGAAGACGTCTAACACACTCCTCAGAAATAAAAGAATGTGTAGCACCAGAATCAAATAACACAGATAAAATGGTACCATTGATCTCACACTTACTTTGCACAAGGTTGTGTGCTTGGTCTGTCTCTAAACCTCTGATGGCAAAAACTCTTCCTGTTGCTGGTTGTAATCTCTTGTCTGTTGACTCCCCATACTATCTTAGAGGTTGAACAGCACGAGCGTTTCCTCTACGGACTCCTTGATAACTAGAACCTCTTTAATTATTCATGGTGTTATTGTTGTTGTTGATTTGACAGTTCTGTTGACAACTTAGGCTGATGTGACCCTTTTGATTACATCGATAGCAAGTGACATTTTCTAAGCGTCTATTACAATCACGTATATGGTGATTACCTCCGCAGTTATGACACTTTATATTCACATGATTGTTACGTTTTTCAGAAGAAGATGATAATGATCCTCCCTTGAAACGATTTGGATAAAACAATCCTCTCCTTTTGAAGGCAACTGACTGAGGTCTCAGTTGTCTATTAATCTTCTCTTGTGCCAATCTGGCTTGGTGACTTTCTTCAAAAATTTGGCATTTATTGATCAAGATGGGGAAACTTTGAATTTCTTGATAACCGATAGCCTCTTTGCTTTCAAGATTTAACCCGTTCTCGAACTTGACACATTTTGAGGCTTCAGCATTAGCCTGTTGGAAAGGAGGATAAAAGAGAGATAATTCTTCAAATTTTGCAGCATACTCACCAACAGACATTGAGCCTTGTTTCAGCTCCATGAATTCCAGCTCTTTTCGGCTCTTCACACTCGTTGGAAAATATTTCTCTAGAAAACAATCTCTGAAGTTGATCCAGTCCAAAGGTCTGTCAGTCTCAATCATACGAGTTCTGGCATGTATCCACCAGTTTTCTACTTCCTCAACCATCATGTAGGTGGCATACTCCACCTTTTCGAATTCTGTGCAGGGCAAGGCTCGGAAAATGTGTTCCATTTCCTTAACCCATAGGTATGCTACCTCTAGATCATAGCCTCCTTTGAATTGTGATGGCTTCCTTTTTAGGAAGTGATCTAATCCGTGAAGTCCTTCAGCGCTTCTTGGTTGATTTTGCCTCTCTATGGCTTCAGCCAAGCGGTTGAAAGCAGCTGTCATATCGTTGTTATTGTTTCTTGCCATCCTACATTCGTAGTTTGGTTTATACTAATTCTAAGGGAAAATATATCGTATTATAACATAACTATAAGTATTCTACAGTTTATCAGTTAAGCAATAAATTGTATAACACATTTATCATATTATCAAGCAATAATCAAACAAATCATTTTGTAATTTATCAGTTAGGCACAAGTCATATAGCACACACTTAACACATTTTCAAACAAATCAAACAATTCATATAGTATATCAAGAATCAATGCATGTCATAACAATTGGCCCTGAATTTTTGAAAATGCTTTGATACCACCAATGTGACACCCAAGTAATTTTTCCGAATAAATTTTTCGCGTTTAAAGAATCATTTTGAAATTCGTGATTTAAATCTTGAAGTCACGTAAAAGTTGATAAATGCGGAATATTATCATGCATACTAGTCGGGAATAATTAAAACATAAAACATTTATATAGCGGAAACGATAACAGTACAGAGTACAATGTACTATTACAACCCATTAAATTAAAAATGAAACCAAAGTCCTAACAATATTTCATTAAAGCTTCATTGATGGCATCACTCGTCATTCTGTGTAGCATGCACTGTAAAAATTAATGTAAGAGTGAGACAGAATATAGAATAAGTATAAATAAGTAAAATTGCACAAACACAATCAACAAGACATAATGATATGATGAATATGCCAAACAAGTTCATTTATAATTATTAAGTCTTTAATTAGTCAAATGATGTCATGCTGGATCCATTTGGTTTGGTGGGAATACTGCAGTAAAAAGTCTCATAGAGACATCCGTAGGAATTTACATAGCCATGAATCCCTACACCCTCATGGCTCTCGCGAAATTAAGTATATAAGTAGGAATTTTGCATAACCATGGATCCCTACACTCTCATGGTCCTCGCAAAAATAAGTATACCAGTAGGAATTTGCACAACCATGGATCCCTACACCCCCATGGTTCTCGCGAAAATAAGTATACCAGTAGGAATTTGCACAACCATGGATCCCTACACCCCCATGGTTCTCGCGAAAATAAGTATACCAGTAGGAATTTACACAACCATGGATCCCTACACCCCCATGGGTCCTGTGTAAGTAGGGCTTTAACTTATCGTAGAGTAACCCCCCACCAGGGTAGGCAATCATGGAACCCCTAAATTCCATGGTGCGTCCAAATGCTTATGATGCATGAATGCCTTTAATTCTCTTTATCATTTAACATACCATGATATCAATATTTCCAAAACCACATGGAAAACCACAAGTCCTCAAAGGACACATCACATATAATAATTTTTAGAATCATGGATTTACTCTTTCAACAACATATCTCAATAAACCACAAGGCATTCATGTATACAATAATTTAGTCATTCATAATCATTCATGACAAAGATATACATACTGTATGTCATGTATAGGACACTCAATAACATCCATAATAATCCATAGTCTCTCAATAATTCAATAATAAATCATTACTCATATGGAAAATATCATTTTCATCCATAAAAGCCATTATGAGTAAATTTCAGAATTTTTTCAACAGCAACATCTGTTAGTAGAACAGCCATAACATGAGCAAATAAATCCTTTTTAAGTGATTCCACTTTCTGTAGTTCCATAATAGAATTATCTACAATTTTCATGAAGACCATAATTTCAAATTTCAAACAGAACCACCACTTATCCACAGAATACAAAACTACCTCAAAGAGAGTTTTCAAAACGTACATATGTTAGTATTTTCAACGTTTCTGGAGCTAAAAAAATAATTTTGGCATGGGACTAGTTCTAAATTACTCATAACACAAATATCTAAAACTTGTATAAAGACACCGATCACTAATTCTCACCACAAAATTCTCAGTTTTTAAAAATAAAATTTGTATTTCATGTTAACAGATTTTCAGCTTGAACATACTTCAGTGTTTTAGGCATAACTAGAGCTACAATTATCCTTTTAACTTGAAACCACTTTCGATGGATCCATAACATAAATATCTACAACTTTTTTAAAGACATCAAAGGCTAATAATGCATGTATAATTCCCAGAATATTAATATATTCACAAAACATAAGTTATGTATTTCAAACGGACATGCTGTAGTATTTTGGCTATAACTCATGCTATACACATTCAAATCAATCGGTTCAGGTCTCAAAATTCATATAACAAAAAGTTCTACAACTTTAATGAAGAAGTCAGAATCAAATTCATACGTTTTTGGCTTCAAAACTGAGCAATAAGATACGAAAATAATACTGGAATCCTAGATCAGCATACAATTCTACCCATTTCATAATTATTCACAACCCTATCCCCTCTTACTTGAATTGAAGATCTTTGGCTGATTGGAAAAGTCCTCTTTACTATCCTAGCTTCAGCTCGAAGGTGTCTTGGTGGAGAAGAGGAATTGAAAAGGAGAAAATTCACTAACTTACTTGTTCTAAGAGTACCGGTCTTAACAAGAGGTGGTGTTAATAATGCAAAGACAAGTGGGGAACAACTTTCTCGTGAGTGGATTTTTAGTGGGCTGTTAGTGGGTTGATTGTGAAAATAATGGAGGTTTAGATAAGAAAGTAAGCTATATTATTGTCCATTTCTGGCCGCCAATATGCTAGAGTGTGCATGATTGAAGTAGATATTTTAAAATATACATAAGAGGAAAAAATTGGTCTCAAAACTTTAATTCTGTCACTGTATGCCGACTGAAATTCTACTCGGTCAGCATTTAAACCGACTGGAAACTGCCAGTAGTGTGAAGAAAAGGAAATCTGAGTCCCTCTCGCTTAAGCGAAATCCTCACTCGCTTAAGCGAGTGTCATATACTGCACTATCAGGGGGAGTTTCGCTCAAGCGAATACCGACTCGCTTGAGCGAGACACACAAGCCTCGCTTGGTAGTTGCCTTTACTTAGAGTTCCAGCATTGTTCAATCAGTCAAAAAGGAAAAGACTGGGCAGTAGTGATTGAACCTTCATCCCATCACTCGGTTTCCGATCCAAGACCGACCCGTCATCCATTCAGTTTCCACTCAGCAGAATTAATCCAAACCGACTCCTCTTACTCGGTTTTCACGTGGCACAATTTATTCCAAACCGAGTCATTCTTCACTCAGTTTTTTACTTAGCAATATATTCCAAAATCGAGTAAACTCTCAATCAGTCTACTCGGCAACATCACTCAAGTCTGAGTCATCTCAATCAGTTTTTCACTCGGTTAAATCATTCCAGAACCGACTTATCACTTGATAGGTCTTTCTCTCGGTGAATTATTTCAAATCCGACTCTTCTCTTGTGTGATCTCTTACTCGACGAATTAATACCAAAACCGACCATCACTCACTCAGGTTTTTACTCGGAAAAATAATCCAGACCGAGTCCTTTCTCACTTAGTTTTTCACTCGGTAATTTATTCCAAAAACCAACTTCCTTTCATTTTCACACGAGTAAAGTTATTCCAGAATACTTCTGGACAAACACACCATGTATCCCCTATCGGTGCCATCCCCATTCGAAATTACACACACAGAGGCACTCCACTCTCAAGTTCCACTCGGAATTACTCTGACCTCCCATCACTCAGAGGAATTCACTAAGCTGTCTCACTCAGACTTATTTAAATCTTATCCACTCGGATTATATAACTTATTCACTCGAAAGAGGACTCCTAGAACACCTCAATCAGAACCATCACAATCACCCTCCCCTCGGGAGAGGTTCATTCGGGATTTTCCACTCGGGAATAATTAGACCTATCACTACTCGGGGAATTCTCTCGCTAAGATCCCACTCGGAATAGGTTTATTAAAATGGATTTCTCTCCAAACACATTTCTCTCGGAATCCTTTTAAGCCTTTGACACGCTGTCGTTGTCGGGTCAAATAAAAAGTTAAATTAATATAGTATAAGGTGAACAACCTTAGTCGTCTCTCGAGGACCTTAGTTCAATTAGTTACACTCAATTTAGTTATAATAAAGGGGGGGTTTGTGTTGAGCTTGAAAGGAAAATTAAGTGATTATATGATAGTGCAAAAAGTAAATTTATGAGTAGGAATAATCAAATTTAGAAACAACCAACCCAAGGAATTAATAAATCTTTAGTTAACTAATCATTGTTCACAAATATGATTAAATATAATTAATTTCTCAATCTTGAATCATTTGGAATCCCTAAATGATTATATTCTAGAAAATCTTCTAGAATTGAATTAATGAACTAATAAGAATAATCAATCGATATATTCTTATTAATTACTAAAATAACTTTAAGACCATAATTTGATTGAGTTAAGAAACTAAATAGAAATCTCTTATTTAGTAACTTAATCTTTATTCTCAAATTGATTATTGATTAACCAACCAACATCAGTTTAGATTATAGATTGTTTAATTATATACCAATCGGTTATACACTTAAGTAATCTACCATTATAAGTGCTTGAGAAAAAAAGAAAAGTAATTATCTTTAATCAAAATATTAAGAGCAAGAACTCAAAGTTAACATAAAGAAAAATTAAATTCCTTGAGTTGATTTTAAAAGATTAAGCTTCCATGATAATTTTTAACAATGAAAGCTAATATTAAATTTACTAAAACTTTGATTATAAAAGTAAATAACAAATAATAAAATTAACTTACTTGATATTGAGGAAGGGAAATGAAAACCATAACTTGAAGGATGGAATATAGAACAAGGAGATAAAGCAAAAGAAAGAACTAAAACTTAAGAAGCTAAAACAAAGATATAGAATTATAATGGAAACTAAAGCATGTATTTCTTATGTATTTCTTGTGTATCTTCCTTACAACTTCAAGCATCTATTTATAGGCAAGATATGATGATACTATACATTCATTTTCTGATTATTAATGCATTTTTTCAACATTGGTGGGCTTGAAATTACAATAATTCAAAAGAAGATAATGGTAGGTGTTGAAATGCATTCTCCTCTTTATCTTCTCCACCTTGCGAGTCCAATATGACCTTCTAGATGGCCGAATTTTGAAAAACCTTCAACATGAAAGTTATAGATCTCTGTCTTATTGAGAATTTGGCGCAAGAATGAGGTCATTTGGACACCTAGAGCTCCAGATATGTGTATTTTGGTGAACTATGTCAATGCTGGTGGGACATATGAGGGCTGATTGATTCAAGCTCCATTTCTTTATTTTTTCCAGATGTAAAATACCCAAATTTGATCATCATGATGTAGCCCTCTGTCTTAGCTTTCCATGGGCTCCAAGATTAGCCCATTTGGATTATAAAAGCCCAAGTTATGGCCAAAATAAGGCAAGATACTCAAGATACATACAAAAAACGAAAATTGAAACATATATACATAATACTTCAATTTAACTAAACAACATAAAACTTAATTAAAATACTATTATTAAACATAGTAATTATATAATAAACCCCAAGTGTAAAACTATAATAAGTGTATTAAAATTGATTTATCAAATTCCCCCACACTTAAGCTTTTGCACTCCAGGGCAAAACCAAACCAAAAACTAAAATGAGAAACAACAGAAAAAAGTTTTTTTTTTTCAAATTGATTTTTTTTTGAAGTCTAAAATAATAAGTAATGCACATCATCCCTTATATCAAGAGGTCATGATAAGTGTGAATAAGAAGCATTACATACTAGTTTCACAAATTGAGTGATCAAATCAAAGAGTGGATGAAAATGTGATAGATGTTCTCTTTATGCTCTCTATATCTCAATTGCCTGGGTTTGTGTATACTCTCAGAAATCACCCAAATAAATTAGCACTACCATAGGCTTGACAAATTTCTAATTTCCATAGTTGAACACATATGCATGCAGAGATCAAAAGGACTTTATTAAGGTTGTAATGGGGCCAAGGTGATATAGGGTGGATAAAATGAAATAGTATGGCTAAACTTAGGGTTGAAAAAGAGCAATGGAGTAAGTGATTTAGTGATTGTGGAAGTACATTTTGAAACTCAATACTTAGCAAAATGAAACATGATGGAGGATAAAACATGAGAATAAATCCTCCTGATTATTTTCATACATATATTCACCACTTCTTCTTTTTCTTCTTTTTCTCTTTTTCTTTATTATTATTATTTTTTTTTTACTTTCTTTTTGAACAATGAAACAACAACATATATATCTTGGGTACATTTCCACAATCATCAAAAATCTTTATTCATAGTAATTCCAAAACTCCTAATCAATTCCTAAGCAAAGGTGATCATGTTTTTTTTTTTTTGGGGGCTATTGGCAAATTATGTGGCTGAATCAAGAAATGGATATAGGCTCAACGTGGGTAACAATGGAAAGTATGTAAGGTAAGGCATATGGCTAGTGGCTAGTTAAAAAAAATGGCCTTAATCACATCAAAGCATGCACATGGAACATAATACATCAAAAAGAAACAAGTCAAGTTCTAGAGTACTAATAAATAAGAGTTAATCAAGAAAAAGGAAAGATGGCATAATATGATCCATCCAATTAAGCTCAAAATCTCACCGAGGGTGGTCAATCTATCACAATTCATATACAATTTGATCTTCACAAACAACTTATTAAATTAATATGCAAGGAAATTATTCATAACATGTCATGAAATATTGGACAAGGGTGATGCAATTACTCATTACTTAGACAAATTTAAAAAACAAATTTAGTGAAAAGCATGTAGAATTTAAAATAAAAAACTGGAAATGATGATTTTTTTTTGTGAACAAGAAACAAAAAAGGAAAAATAAATCATAACCAAATATTGGTGTCAAGATCCGGTTCCTTATGCTTCTTGCTCTGTACTTTTTTTTTAAGGGCGCTTATTAACAAAGATACCTACAACAAATTGGTCAATTCAATTACATGTGAAATGATTAGTATAACTGAACAATTTGATTGTGTCATACAACCAAGTTTCATAGGCCTTGTGTTAGAACCCATAAGAGAAATATCATCAACACAACCATGAGTAGCATCAAGAGCAATAACATACATCTTAATTCATTCGTATGCCTATAGAAAGACTCTGCTATATCATCCATTAAGAGAAAATAAAGAACCTGATGATTGACTAGTGGTGAGGCATGGCTCCGATCTGAAAGAAAAGGATGAAGGCAAAGTGTGGCGGCTGAAGAATGATGAAGATGATGTTTATGGTTGCAGAATGGTTGATGTCGAATAGAAATGATTCGGGTGAAGGTAAAGGCAAAGGTGCGGCACTAAAGTAAATATAGTGGCTATGTGTGTGTGTGTGTGTTTTTATTTTTTTTATTTTTATTTTTTATTTTTTATTTTTTATTTTTTTATGAAAAATGGTTTTGATAAGGAAGGTGAAACGATTGTGGTAATCCGAGTGAGATTTGTTATGAGGATGCGTCTCAAGAGTTTGGACTCTTTACTCAGCCCATCCCAACAAAAGTACTCATGAAAGAAAAGAAAAAAAAAATTATTTATTTTTTTATTTTAAAAAAAAAATTAAACAAAAGTGATACTGACACTATATAGTGAAGGATACGTCTCAAGACTTTGGTTCTCAAAGATGCATCTTTATGACTTTAGATACAACTTTCCCAAATTAATCTTTACTCTGTCTATCCCTCACAAAAAAAATAATAAAATATATATATATATATAACTTAGACCATATATATAACTCAGACCCCCCTACACTTATTCAAGACATTGTCCTCAGTGTCTTATATGATTTCCACAGTCTATTTTTTTTTTCTTTTTCTTTTTTTTATGATTTTTTTTAAAATATAGATAAAGGTGAGAAAGAAGTTATAACCGAAGGGTGGTGTCTGGTTCTGGATTCTTTCGCTTGTGTGTGTGATCCTTATCTTGCTTCAAGAGGGGTTGAGGTTGGGGTAAAAAGCTCTACAAAATATCAATCAATTCATCTGCATCTGATGAAGCATGAATGAATGATCGATCATCTTGAGTTATAAGGCCCTGTTCCACAGCTTTATCTAAAAACATTAACAAACTGTCATAAAAACCATTAATATTTAATAATCCTAATGGCTTTTTATGAAAGTTCATGCTACACCATGATAAAATGAAAATATTTCCTCAAAAGTACCAAAACCTCCAGGAAGTGCGATAAAGGCTTCAGCACCTATAACCATACGAGCCATTCGTTGATAGAGGCTTGTAACTTTTACCTCAGTTCCTACAACAATATCTGGTGTAATACCAACATGATGTAGGATGATACTAGAAACGTTGCTTCCTTCAACTAGTGCAGATAGTGCCATGGAGCCTCTCAAACCCTGTACTCCTCCTCTATACAAGACCTTTATTTCTTTCGTAGCCAATAGTTTTCCCAACTTAGTAGCTGCTATTAGGTACTCCTTACAATTACCATTGTTGGATCCACCAAGCACACAAATGGATTTGATTTTTTTCATCTCTTTTTTTTTTATGTTTTCCATATAGAGTTATGCGCCCTTATATAGATAAAAACTGAGATGAAATAATTGATGAAAGATAAAAAGTTTACATAATTATTATTATATAAAAATAAATGACGGTAATAAAGAACTTTGAAAAGACATGATTGAAGAAAATAAAAATAGGTAATTTTAAAAGTCAAAGTGAATTCAGAAAAGTAAAACATTGAAAACAACAGTAAATATGTACAGTAGTTGTGATTATGGCTCACATCTTCCTCTGGTTTTACGTCCAGTAATGGCTTAAACGCCTTCTATGAGTCGAGGTTTTTGCTACCCATCCAGTTTTCTTATAAACTGGCAAACAGGGTCGTTTAACGCCAGATTCCCAAGGCTATAGTTTTCTTTTTGTTGAATGAATAGATCATATAATTTCAGAAGGACTCCTTGAACCGTTCCACATGGATGCGTCTCAAGAGTTTGGATTAAGTTATCCAAGTTCTCTTTACTCAGTCCATCCTTTATAAATTTAATTTTGTCCTCCCGATTTATAGATACCATTCCAGGGTTCCTACAATGTGTATCACAATTCCATCTTGCACACTTATGGCAAACTCCCATCCTTTTAGCTCTTCGTTTTTTAGAATAAGAACTACGTCCCATACCTGGCAAATGTTTTATATAGGACTTATGTAATTCACCAGAGAGACGTACCTTTGCTTCAATAAGCCAACGAACATCCTCTGGAATGCCAAAATATATGAGTAGTTTTAACCTTTGAACTCGAGCTTTGTAAATTTTTACAATCACATCGCGTGGAAGTGTAGGGAATCTTTCCTTAAGTTTTGCAAGGGTTTGTTCCATTGTCAGATTACTTTGAAGTTGTGGCTGTTTAGAAAAGAGAGAATAGAAAACGAGGTTATAGAGAATAGTAGAGATGAAGAAGGTGAAAAGGTGATAGGTTGCCTTCTATCAAGCGCTTGTTTAACGTCATGAGCCTGACGATGACCTTTTAACTACTGCAAGAAAATGTTAATAATGCCAAAACAATAATAGTAATAATGATTAAGACAAGTGTTACCACCGAAAAGAATGACGATGTAATTAATTGATATCTATTTTTTATTTATTTATTTATTTATTATTTTTTTATTTTTTATTTTTTTTTATAAATATTGTTATTAGGAAAAATTAGTCAAAATATTTGGCATCACACAAATACACCTCCGTATCTATGTGCTCTTGGAACCCTTGAAAGAAAGGTTTAAGTCGGTGCCCATTTACCTTGAAAACCTTGTTTGTCGCTTTATCTGAAATTTCAATCACACCATAAGGAAAGATATTAGTTATTTCAAATGGGCCAGCCCATTTAGAGCGAAGCTTACCAGATATGAGCTTTAGACGTGAATTGTACAACAAAACTTTTTGTCCAATGAAAAAGTTTTTTCTCAAGATCTGTTTGTCATGAAAGGATTTGGCTTTTTCTTTATAGGTTTTAGAACTTTCATAAGCTTCCAAACGAATTTCTTCCAGTTCCTGTAGTTGGAGTTTCCTTTCTTTACCGGCCTCATTTAAGTCCAGGTTACATTGTTTTACTGCCCAATAAGCTTTGTGCTCAATTTCTACAGGTAAGTGACATGATTTTCCAAAAACAATCCTATAGGGGGACATTCCAATAGGTGTTTTATAAGCTGTTCTATAAGCCCAAAGAGCATCTTCTAACCTTTTGCTCCAATCTTTCCTATTTGGTTGTACTGTTTTTTGAATGATCATTTTTAATTCTCGATTAGACACTTCAGCCTGCCCATTTGTTTGGGGGTGATAAGGTGTTGAAACCTTATGCATAACTCCATATTTTTTAAGAAGGGACTCCATTTTACGGTTGCAAAAATGTGATCCTTGATCACTAATGATGGCTTTAGGAACACCAAACCTGCAAAATATGTGTGATTTAACAAAATCTGCAACAACTTTAGAATCATCAGTTCGAGTAGCTTTAGCTTCAACCCATTTAGACACATAATCGACCGCAAGTAGTATATAAACAAAACTAAAAGATACAGGAAAAGGTCCCATGAAATCTATGCCCCAAACATCAAAAATTTCACAAAATAACATGGGTTGTTGAGGCATCTCATTTCTACGAGATATGTTTCCCATTCTTTGACATCGTTCGCAAGATTTACAAAACGTATATGCATCACGAAAAATTGTTGGCCAATACAAACCAGATTCTAATACTTTCCTTGCTGTACGTTGAGGTCCAAAATGTCCTCCACATGCATATGTATGACAAAATGTAAGAATGGAATGAATTTCATTTTCAGGTACACACCTTCTAATGATTTGATCACTACAAAGTTTCCATAAGTAAGGATCATCCCAAACATAGTATTTAGAATCACTTTTTAGTTTTATTATTTGTTGTTTAGATGCATGTATGGGAGTAACAGAAGCAACTAAGTAGTTTACCAAATCAGCAAACCATGGAGTGGAATCATGTATTCCCATAAGTTGTTCATCAGGAAAATCATCTTTAATGGAAATTGGGTCAAGTTCTTTTTCAATTCTGCTTAAGTGATCAGCCACCAAATTTTTTGCTCCAATTTTATCCCTAATTTCAATGTCAAATTCTTGGAGCAACAACATCCACCTGATCAATCTTGGTTTTGCATCTGGTTTCTTTAAAAGGAACTTTAATGCTGCATGATCTGAAAATACAACTACTTTTGAACCGAGCAAATAAGATCTAAATTTGTCAAGTGCAAACACAATAGCAAGTAGTTCTTTTTCTGTGGTAGTATAGTTTATTTGTGCAGTATCCAAAGTTCGTGAGGCATAGTAAATAACATGTTGTACTTTACCTACTCTTTGAGCAAGAACAGCTCCTAATGCATAATTTGCTGCATCACACATAAGTTCAAATGGAAGTGACTAATCTGGTGCCTGAATGATAGGAGTGGTGGTTAAAGCTTTCTTTAAGCAATCAAAAGCCTCTTTACATTTGTCATTAAAGTCAAATGTTATATTTTTTTGTAGTAAGTTAGACAACGGAAGGGCTATCTTACTGAAGTTTTTTATAAACCTTCTATAAAAACCTGCATGACCAAGAAAAGAACGAATATCTCGCACACAAGAGGGATAAGGTAATTGAGAAATTACAGTAATTTTTGCAGGATCTACTTCTATGCCTTTTTTAGATATCACATGGCCTAAAACTATTCCTTCTTCTACCATGAAGTGACATTTCTCATAATTAAGAACAAGGTTAGTTTCAATGCATCTATGTAATACTTTATCTAGACTATTTAAGCAAGCATCAAATGATGAACCATATACTGTGAAATCATCCATAAATACTTCCATGCAATTTTCAAGAAAATCAGCAAAGATACTAATCATGCATCGTTGAAAGGTACCAGGGGCATTGCATAAGCCAAAAGGCATCCTCCTATAAGCAAAAGTGCCAAAAGGACATGTAAATGTTATTTTTTCTTGATCTTCTGGTGCAATATAAATTTGGAAGTAACCTGAAAATCCATCTAGAAAGCAGTAATGTGACTTACCTGCCAGTCGTTCCAACATTTGATCAATGAAAGGTAAAGGAAAGTGATCCTTTCGAGTTGCTTTGTTAAGTTTCCTGTAATCAATGCATACTCGCCAACTATTTTGGATTCTGGTAGGAATTAGTTCATCATTTTCATTTTTAACCACTGTGATTCCAGACTTCTTGGGAACCACTTGTACAGGGCTGACCCAAGTGCTATCTGATATAGGGTAAATAATGCCAGCTTGTAATAATTTTGTTACCTCTTTTTTAACTACATCAAGGATCTGAGGATTAAGTCTTCTTTGTGGTTGCCTTACTGGTTTAACTTCTTCCTCTAATAGAATTCTATGCATACACATGGAAGGGCTAATACCTGGGATATCTGCCAAAGTCCAACCAATTGCTTTCTTATGCTTCTTAATAATCTGCAACAACCTTGTTTCTTGATCAACATTTAATTTGTTAGAAATAATCACTGGAAGATTCTTATCTTCCTCTAAATATGCATACTTTAAATGTTCAGGAAGAGGTTTTAACTCTAACATCGGAGGCTGCATTATTGAAGGAATCAACTTGGTTGAATTTGTCTCAGCAACTTGTACTTCAACATAATCAGACGTATTTGTAACTACTTTAATTAAATTATCACACTCTGATTCTTTTGAAACAACATCTAGAACTATATTTTCTGTTTTAAGGAAGTTTGGATCATTATTATCATTAAGTAAATATTTCTCAATTTCAGCACACACATTGCATTGATGAGAATCCATGCATGAATCACAAACAAATGAATCATAAAAATCAGACAATACAGGAAAATTAACATCATCAGACAACTTAATAATATTATCCTCAACTAAATCAGTTATTAAGTCAATTTGAAAAACAGAATGATCCTCAGTAGGATGCTTCATAGCATCTAAAATGTTGAATCTAACCACACTATCTCCAAATTCCATAGAAAGTGTTCCTGCATGCACATCTATCTTTGTTCTAGCTGTTTTTAAGAATGGTCTACCTAAAATTATTGGAGCTTTAATGGTGGAATTCTCACTTTCCATATCTAGAACATAAAAATCTGCAGGAAAAATTAAATCATTAACTTTAACAAGGACATCTTCAATAATTCTTGCAGGATGTGCAGAGCTTCGATTTGCTAATTGTATAACCACACCTGTAGTTTGCAAAGGTCCAAGGGAAAGTGAAGTAAATACAGTCATAGGCATAACATTAATAGATGCACCTAAGTCTAGCATGGCATTTTCAAATTTGTTATTGCCTATTATGCATGGAATGGTAAACGTCCCAGGGTCTTTACATTTTTCTGGTATATGTGACAAAGGTTTTTCAATTAATGCAGACACATTTCTACTTATATTAATCCTTTCATTGCCTTTTAGTCTTCTTTTATTAGTGCATAGTTCTTTAAGGAATTTGGCATATCTTGGGATTTGCTTGATGGCTTCTAATAAAGGTATATTTACCTCTACTTTTCTAAATGTTTCCAAGATCTCCTCATCTATTTTCTTATTTTGTATAGATTTTTGTCTTTGTGGAAATGGAAGAGGGATATGTTGCTTATCAGGACCAGCTGTAGAAGGAGGATTTGTAAGAGATATATTATTACTATTATTACTTGAACTATCTAAAACTTCTTCTGCATGTTTTTCTGTGACAATAGTATTTTCAGTTTGTTGTTGTTTTTCTGGTCCATGGATAGCTTTACCAGATCTTAAAGTAATTGCACTTACATTTTTAGGATTGACAATTGTCTGAGCGGGTAACTTATCTGAACCTTGAGACTGCAAATGGTTTAAAGATGTAGCCAATTGACCAATCTGATTTTCAAGAGTCTGAATTGTAGCCTCAGTTCTTTTTTGGAAGTTCAGATTATCTACTGACATTTGCTTTATCAATTCCTCCAAATTTGATTTCTCAGTGGAAGGTGCAGCTATTTGTGTAGCTTGTTGTTGTACATGAGGAGGTTGATATGGTCTGCTTGGTCCAGTATTTGCCTGAAAAGGTGCATGAGGTTGTTGTGAGGAATTACCCCATCTTAAATTAGGGTGATTCCTCCAACCAAGATTATATCTGTTAGAAGAAAGATCATAATTATTTTGTTGTTGTGGCGGTCTGTTATTGTATAAGTTGGCAGCACATACTTGAGGATTTTCATCTGGAATTTTAGCTTCCTGCAGTGAAGGACAACAATCGGTATAATGATCTGACGAAGTACAGATAGAACATACCTTAGCAGGGGTTACAGGTTGTTGTTTTTGAGACACAATAATATTTTTCATAAGTGTTGCTAGTTCAGCAAATTTACTTTCCCATTTTTTATCTCCATCATTAGTAGTTTCAATTTCATGGACTCCTCTAATTACTACAGAATTATTTCAAGTGGCATGTTGTTGAGCATTAGCAGCCATGTTCTCAATTAAAGTTTTTGCTGCATTTGTAGTTTTATTTTGCAAAGCACCACCACTAGCTGCATCAACCAAAGTTCTATCCATTGGATTAAGACCTTCATAGAAATATTGTATGAGAAGTTGATCCGTAATTTGGTGATGGGGACAACTAGCACACAATCTTTTAAATCTTTCCCAGTATTCATAAAGATTTTCCCGGTCATGTTGCCGGATGCCACATATTTCTTTTCTAATTGAGGAAGTTCTTGAAGCGGGGAAAAATTTTTCAAGAAACATTTTTTTTAAGTCATCCCAACTTGTAATAGAGCCAGGAGGAAGGTAAAATAACCAATCCTCAGCGATATCTGCTAGGGAGAAAGGAAAAGCTTTAAGTTTTACATGTTCTTCTGAAACCCCTTCAGGTTTCATGGTAGAGCAAAGGATATGAAATGCTTTTAAGTGTTTATGAGGATATTCACCTGCACGACCATGAAACTTTGGTAACAAATGAACTAAACCAGTTTTAAGCACAAAAGGAACATCTTCCTCAGGATATAAGATGCATGATGTTTGATTAGTGACATCTGGTGTAGCTAGTTCTTTTAATGTCTTTTCAGCCATGTTATGCAAATATTCAGAAGTTGAAGGTTTAGTTTCACTATTTATGCTATTAGCTAGAATATTATTATTATTATTATTATTATTATTATTATTATTATTATTATTATTATTATTATTATTATTATTATTGTCTAATACTTTTTTAGATGATCTAACTAATTGATGAAATGTTCTATCTATTTCAGGATCAAAAGAATATAGTGTCTCGGGATTAGATCTAGTCATGCACAATACATCTACATATATTGTAACAAAATACTGTAACTATGTAATAAAAGGAAAAAGTTATCATTTTAATTATGAAATGCTTAGAACATATATTTAAAAATTTAAAGATTTTTTTTATATTTATATTTTTTTTCAATGGTTGAAAATGAGATTACTAGAAAATGAATACGAATATAATAAAGTGGATTTTTTTTTATTTTTTATATGCTCACATTCAACCAAACCTTAATATCTTCGATATACCTACAAAAAAAAAAGTAAAATAGATTAGATAATTGAATGTAAATAATTAGGACCAAAGGTCCCCGGCAACGGCGCCAAATTTGACACGCTGTCGTTGTCGGGTCAAATAAAAAGTTAAATTAATATAGTATAAGGTGAACAACCTTAGTCGTCTCTCGAGGACCTTAGTTCAATTAGTTACACTCAATTTAGTTATAATAAAGGGGGGGTTTGTGTTGAGCTTGAAAGGAAAATTAAGTGATTATATGATAGTGCAAAAAGTAAATTTATGAGTAGGAATAATCAAATTTAGAAACAACCAACCCAAGGAATTAATAAATCTTTAGTTAACTAATCATTGTTCACAAATATGATTAAATATAATTAATTTCTCAATCTTGAATCATTTGGAATCCCTAAATGATTATATTCTAGAAAATCTTCTAGAATTGAATTAATGAACTAATAAGAATAATCAATCGATATATTCTTATTAATTACTAAAATAACTTTAAGACCATAATTTGATTGAGTTAAGAAACTAAATAGAAATCTCTTATTTAGTAACTTAATCTTTGTTCTCAAATTGATTATTGATTAACCAACCAACATCAGTTTAGATTATAGATTGTTTAATTATATACCAATCGGTTATACACTTAAGTAATCTACCATTATAAGTGCTTGAGAAACAAAGAAAAGTAATTATATTTAATTAAAATATTAAGAGCAAGAACTCAAAGTTAACATAAAGAAAAATTAAATTCCTTGAGTTGATTTTAAAAGATTAAGCTTCCATGATAATTTTTAACAATGAAAGCTAATATTAAATTTACTAAAACTTTGATTATAAAAGTAAATAACAAATAATAAAATTAACTTACTTGATATTGAGGAAGGGAAATGAAAACCATAACTTGAAGGATGGAATATAGAACAAGGAGATAAAGCAAAAGAAAGAACTAAAACTTAAGAAGCTAAAACAAAGATATAGAATTATAATGGAAACTAAAGCATGTATTTCTTATGTATTTCTTGTGTATCTTCCTTACAACTTCAAGCATCTATTTATAGGCAACATATGATGATACTATACATTCATTTTCTGATTATTAATGCATTTTTTCAACATTGGTGGGCTTGAAATTACAATAATTCAAAAGAAGATAATGGTAGATGTTGAAATGCATTCTCCTCTTTATCTTCTCCACCTTGCGAGTCCAATATGACCTTCTAGATGGCCGAATTTTGAAAAACCTTCAGCCTGAAAGTTGTAGATATCTGTCTTATTGAGAATTTGGCGCAAGAATGAGGTCATTTGGACACCTAGAGCTCCAGATATGTGTATTTTGGTGAACTATGTCAATGCTGGTGGGACATATGAGGGCTGATTGATTCAAGCTCCATTTCTTTATTTTTTCCAGATGTAAAATAACCAAATTTGATCATCATGATGTAGCCCTCTGTCTTAGCTTTCCATGGGCTCCAAGATTAGCCCATTTGGATTATAAAAGCCCAAGTTATGGCCAAAATAAGGCAAGATACTCAAGATACATACAAAAAACGAAAATTGAAACATATATACATAATACTTCAATTTAACTAAACAACATAAAACTTAATTAAAATACTATTATTAAACATAGTAATTATATAATAAACCCCAAGTGTAAAACTATAATAAGTGTATTAAAATTGATTTATCAGCCTTCACCACTCGAAAAAAGGCCCAATGGCTATAGCCTCACTTGGAACGGCTCACAACAATATTCCACTCGGGAGGTCCCATCTCAAACATAGCTCGCTCGGGATTTCACTCGGAAATTCACCACCTCATGAAGTTATTAAGACTCCAGCTCGGAGAAAATTCGTCCAGTACACCACTCACTCGTCTCGCTTTAGCGGAAGACTAGCTCGCTTGGGCGAGATTTCGTCCAGTAGCTAAATCCCTGATCTACTAACATTCTCGCTTGAGCGAACTGGCCATTCGCTTGAGCGAAATCAGACCAGTGGCTAATTCCTTCACCCTCGCTCGAGCAAAGCTCAATTCGCCTGGGCAAATTTCCTCCAGAAACTAATTCTCTAGAGCAGGGGGCTCTCGCTTGGGTGGAATCCCGTCTAGCTTGAGTGAGACCACTCGGACATAAGCAGAATCAACAATTCTTTATAACTTAACACCTGAAATCTCACTCTAGGCCAACTGATTCCCCACTAATACATCATACTCATCACATGAGGCATATAAAACTTGCTCTAAGCATTCTCACTCAGAATTCACAACCTTCACTCGGAAATAGGTCTTTTATTCATTCAGAAAGTCTTATTTCTGACCTTTTTCACTCGGAATTTGGATAATATTAATAATGACCTAGATTAAAAATAATTACACATGAGATTGAAATTTTTGGGATGTTACAGTGATGGTGATGGAGTGGTCCACTGTGGTGGTGATGGAGTTGTCTGCAGTGGTGATGGAGTGGTACCCTGCTCTGGGGTGGGAGTCCCCAAACGGGATGCCGGGGTCCTGGACCCACCACCCCTACTGAAGGGCAGTCGATGTCCCGTCATCTGTGGATAAAATCATGAAAAGAAAGGTTAGTATCAGGATATATATAAACCTATGTATATATCTTTAACAACTACATACTCTGTGTCTGATTCAGTTTCAAATTCCCCCTCAGTTTCAGTGTCACTGGGGTTATCTGTTTGAATAAGTTTATCAGTATCCAAATCAGCCCTAGACCGTTTTGATCGAGAGACAAGGTCTTTGTCAATGTGTTCACCCCTCGTAGTGGCGAGTGTCTCATCCATTATGACTGGATCAATGTTGAACAATAAATTACCATCGTTAAGCTCGTGTGGTGCAAGCTGATAAGTGTCATCGACCTCCTCAGAGACATTATCAGTGATCTGACTTTGGGCCTTGGCCTAGATGACTGCATACCAGTCCCGATGTCCTCCCGGGAAGTCGGTGTAATAAACCTGCTCAGCTTGTTGGGCAAAAATGAAGGGATCAAACCCTTTATATCTACCATTCTTCTTGACCTGAACTAAGCCGCAGTTGTTGTCAACCTTTGTTCTAACACCGATTATGTTGTCGAACCAATCACATTTGAATAGAATAATATCTCTTCTTAGTCATCCAGAGAACAAAACTTCAACAATCTCTGTCAGCACTCTATAAAAGTCTTCTTCTAACTGTCCGGCGGTGCCTCTAACACAAACCCCATAGTTATGGGTACACATCCCTTCACTCCATTGAAAAATATTAAACTTGTAGCCATTTACGTAGTAAATAGGCCATTTTTTAACAGTTTTCACCAGCCCCCAAGAAAGGGCTTGGAGTAAAGAATCTTTAATATGGTTGTTAGGGTCTTGTATCTATGTACAACATAACAAATAGGTCATCGTTAGATACCGGGAGTTAGAAGCACAGATAAAAAACACTCGGTATACGGGTCTTACGTGTTGTGCGAACCAACCAACGAACTTAGATGACACCTCACTATGAATTTGGTCATCAGTTAAATCATTTTGCTCAAGTTTTAGCATATTTGTATATAAGTTATTTAAAGGAAACAAATTTAGATACTATAAAAGCTAGGTTTAGAATGTAACATATAACTTTTATGACTTACTCAAGAAAGGGTTCCACTTCTGGGCAATTTAGAAGAATGTACAAGTGAGCCGCCTTTCGATCTTTCTCATCAATGTAACATTTTGTGAGCTTGCCCCCCGGATGACCAGGATAGTTAAAAATTGATATTTGTTCATCAAACCCTGTGCGGGTGGCTACCCCAAGATTGCGGAGAATTCTACTCATTCTAGTTTCTATCTCCGTCGAAAAATAAAAAGAAGCAAAAGTTGTCATTTCTTCGACTAAGTATGCCTCACAAATTGATGCTTCAACGCAGGCTTTGTTTGACACTTTGTCTTTTAAAGAGCGTAAGAATCTTCAACATCATAAACAAATGTTTAGTTAGAAAATACTATTATAAGAAGCGTTTGCAAGGAAATTAAAGAGTTTTGGCGTTCACTTTTCGAATGGATACATCCAACGATACTGCACCGAAAATTAAAGAGTTTCTTCCATCTTCACAAGTTTCTCCACTGTCAACAAAGTTGCCGTCAACTCCTTAAAGAAGTGACTCAACTCAACCAACGGTTTCCAAATAGGCTTTGGTAAGGCATGAAATGCGTACGGGATTAGTTGTTGCATAAACACATGGCAATCTTGACTTTTCATGCCAAACACCCTGCCCTCCTTCACGTCGACACATCTACTCAAGTTAGAAACGAATCCGTCAGGCAGGGTCAACCCATTCATCCAAATACACACAGCAATCTGTTGCGGTCTAGTTAAAACATATTTTGCATGGGGTTTAAACCTTCTTCTACATCCCGCATCCCTCAATTCCAACTCCTTACTAGAACACCAAATCGGAAGGTCTAGACGACTCTTCTCGTTGTCCTTTATTCTCCCTTTGATGTCCATAACAATGTCAAAAACATTCATGAAAACATTACGTTCGGTGTGCATGACATCAATGTTTTGTCTTAACAACAAGTCTTTCCAATATGGCAAATCCCATAAGATGCTCTGCTTCACCCAGTGGTGTTCCTTACCATAACCCGCAAACTCCTCAACACTCTTGTCCCAGATGTAGGGATACTCTTCGACCCTCTGCCAAACCCATGCACCGGATAACCTATGGGGTGGAGGTTCATTAACAACCTTGTTCTTCTTAAAAGCGGTTTTGTTTCCCCTAAACGGGTGATCCAACGATAGAAACTTTCTATGATAGTCAAAGAAACTTGTCTTGCCACTAACAGGGAGTGATTTCCCCTGGTATGTTCCATGCATACAGGGCAAGCAAGCTTCCCAGACGTTGACCATCCAGAAAGCATACCGTAGGCCGGGAAGTCGTTAATAGTCCACATCAAAACAGCACGCATCATGAAATTGTTCTCCAAAGACGCATCGTATGTCATTACCCCGACATCCCATAATTATGATAACTCTTTAACCAACGGTTGCAAAAACACGTCTATGTTCGCCTTTGGATTTTTGGGTCCTGGAACCAGTATAGATAGAAACATGACCTCCCTCTTCATACACATATCAGGAGGCAGATTGTATGGGGTTAGTATGACTGGCCAACAAGAGTACGCTCTAATGTATTGACCGAACGGGTTAAACCCATCAGTACATAAGCCAAGTCTTACATTGCGCGGCTCGCCAGAAAAGTCCGGATATAGCTCATCCAAACACTTCCATGCTTTCCCGTTGGAAGGATGGCAAAGAAACCCCTCTTGTGTTTAGTTCAGAGTATGCTAACGTATGTGTTTTACCGTGGACAATGAGGCATACAGGCGTTGAAGACGCGGTGTTATAGGGAAGTACCATATTTTCTTCCTGGCCGTCCGGGTTACCTTCCCTCTCCTTTTAATGGTTTTGTAGCGTTCCTCATTACAATGTAGACATTTTGTGACACTCTTATCTGCAAACTCATTTCTGAACAGCATACATCCGCCAACACAACACTCTATCTTCACATAACCCAACCCCAAGTTTGCCACTTATTTCTTAGCATGGTATAGGTTTGTTGGCATTCGATGATTATGAGGCATGGTGGAACCCATCAGATTGACCATCCTATTAAAACAACCTCTAGAAAGATTATAATCTACCTTTACGCTCAAAGCAGCTAGGGAGGCGGATAACTTAGTGTGACTCTTGCACCCATCCCACAATGGAGTCTGAGCCGCCGCTAACAAATCATAAAATCTCTTCACCTCTGGATTAGGATCCTCTTTTACATTGTCATCCTCATTCCCTGCTTGGTCATCATGTTCTAGCATACGCCCTGTGGAGGGTCCAACATGATCCATCACCATTTGTTCTATGTTGTTGTACGTATCCCTGTTTCCTTCAACCTCGTAGTAAGACTGTTGCACGGTTACGCCTGATGGTCTAGGCGGTAACTACTCACCGTGGTTATACCAGCAGTGGTATGTTTCCATGAACCCTTTCTCAGTTAGATGGCACATGACATCATCTGCGTATTCAAAACTCATGCATTTTCATCTTGAGAAAGGACAACGAATCTTCTGAGTCGCTTCAAATCCAGGCGTGTTTGCTATAGCGAACGGAATGAACTCCAATAGACTCATCATAAACTCCTCAGTCACTCGCCAATTGCGATCTAGTCAGTTGTACATCTATCGCCGATTTGTCGGTACCTCCATTTACAATATCTAACAAGCACGATACCTCTTACTTTAAATTATTTAAATTTTATTTGACTATCGGTTGTGAATCACTCTTTATCTCTTTGATGTTGCAAATTGGTGGGGCCCTATCCCATTCGAGATGAATATACAACCATCCATAACCCATCGATGTTGTATGTGGTCTATCTTGTATTGTTGATGTTCATTTGAAATTTTGGCAGCATTTCACATTGGTCCCTAAGTACACAGAGATACGTACGGTATGAAACACCGCACGCAGACATGCACCTTGGGGACAATACGAAACACCATAATCGAAATTTGAAATGAACATTCAACGTCTCAAGATAGACCACATACAACATTGATGGGTTACGCCCTACTGGTTATAAATTCATACCAAACTGTCCAACCGGGACAATTCAAGATCCAACACATGGTACATCAGCCGGTTGTTTTGAAACTTGAACGGGAATCTAATGGGTACACACACGACTAAGCCCTACATTTTTAAAGTTGAGTTTTATTTTTTAAGTTCCCTAAGAAAGGGACCCTGCCAAAATTTTGGCAGAGTCTCCCCTGTAAACTAGACATTTCCCAAATTTAGAAACGGCCTGTTACATACAAAAAACTTTCCAGTATAGATAAATATATATGCTACATATTGTATATGATATTGAGAGTTATGAACACCAAATCATGTTATCAGTACATAAAACCAATGCCTAATGAGCTCTGCTCTCCACTAACAAACAACATTACACATGCATGTAGAATCATGTTATCAGCACACAAAACCAATGCCTAATGAGCTCTGCTCTCCACTAACAAACAACATTACACATGCATAAAAAATCATGTTATCAGCACATAAAACCAATGCCTAATGAGCTCTGCTCTCCACTAACAAACAACAATCGACATGCATACAAATAATGAGAAAGTCAGTGTTAGGGGATTACCTGGGGAAAAAAGTCAGGGAAGAATATGAAGCTATTGACAGACGATCAGAGACCACGCGTAACGTGTGCTAGTCTGCATGACAAACCAATAAGTGGTTGGACAGTTACAAGTAGCAAGGGAACTAAACAAAAAGAGACACGTAAAGCAAATTATAGATTAAGTTCATCATCAAAACCCAGAACAGGCTCAAAGTTTAGCGTACTAACAATATACCAAAATTAAACTTTTTAATAGTATAATAATTCTTGGTAGGTTTTCTATCAATGTCAGAAGCGTAGTGTGTACTCAAACTTGTCAAAGCATAAGGGGTGAATGGAAATGTAGTTGAGGCAAGGGGACATAATGGTGTTTACTGTTAAGGAGGTAGATTGGAAGCAAGATGGGAAGAGGTTGAGGGATAAGGTAAACTAAACAGGTGTTTACTGGGAAGAAGCAATCATAATAAAATGTTTTAATCTGAGTGACAGCAATAGATCATATAGGCTTCTTAGCAAGAATAATGTAAACTAAACAAGTGTCATAAAATTAATTTCTCCTGTTGTTCCAATGTTCTATCAATTATGAATATCTCACAATACCATCTCAGAATGGATGTTTGATAGTGATGGACAGGTTTGATAGTGATGGACAGGTTTTGTATATTAGAATGGATGTTTCATAATTTGGTAAGGCTTATATATTTTATTATGCGGGAAAGATTAGTATGTGGACAAGAAATTTATTGTGAAGAGGCTTTCAAGAAGCTTAGGAGAAGGAATGATTGAGTTCAAGAATGAAGTAAAGCTGATAGAACAATTGATGACTGCAGATCGCCGAAAAGCTATTTGGGCAAGTGTGGTGTAGAAGAACTGATAACGACACATACCCTTTCGAACCCAGCAACTGAACCACGCAGTTCCAATTAACAGCGCCATTCCTCGAATCATTAAACGACGTCAAATCAGAAGAAGAATGGAAACGACAAGTGGGTGAACGAATGAAATCCCAATCCTGACGCAAGGGAGAAAACAGTGTGAGAACACCATGAATGGTGAGTTGTTCGTCAACGAAAAGATCAAGGTATGAAATCAACACGTGATTGATTTCGAGGGATTTATGGAGAGGGTCAATGTTGGTGAGTACTAGATTCTTTTGAGGGAACAAGGTTGTGAGGCAAGTTCCTGAGGACATGCTAAGGAGGTCGTGGAAGGTGGTTTTGGAGGGGGTGGTGTGGTAGAGGAGGAGGTGGAGAGGGAGGGTGGTGGTGTTTTTAATGGCGAAGACGGTGGAGTTTTGTGGGGGTTGGTGGAGGTGGAGAAGATCGGCGAAGAGTGTGAAATCGGCTTGTCGGAGAGCGTTGGAAGCGTTGATGGAAAGGTGGTGGGTTATGCGTGGTAGTGGGTTTGTGTTATTGTCGTTGGAAATGTAATGGAGCGCTGAGGAAATGGCTGTGATTGCGAGGGTTATTGAGGCAACGAAGTAGAATGGCAACCAACACCAATGAGTTGAATTGACCATTGATGGAAGAAGAATCACAAGAAGAAGAAGAAGAAGAAGAAAGAATTGTGTTGTGTTTCTTTTGGAGGGAGAAGTGGTTAATTTGTTTGAAACCATTAATGGTGAACTTAAATAAAACATCTTAAAATTATATTTAATGTGTTATATTTGATTGGATAATTATTAGTTTTATATTAATGCATTATAAGATAATTTATGGTTTAAGACCTTTTAGTTGTTAATATTATTACTTAAAATTTAATTTTTTCATTTTATAAGTTTTTTAAATAGTTTTCTTTAACTTCTAACTAATCCCCTCGAGTTAAAAATCTTTTGACTTGTGGCCAATGTTATTAACTTGTTTTTTCTAAATACCATTCCACACTCATTCACAAATCACAACCTACCCTTCTATTCATTCATTCATTTCCTCTTCCTTACTTGTTTATTTTCCTTTTCTCTCTCTCTCACCATATAACATACACACAATTTATTCTTTTACCATAACTTTTCTATCCTTTTTTATTCTATTCCAAGTAGACTGAAAGTGTTATATTGCCAAACAGAACAAGGCGACAGGATTTGTTTCTCTCCTCTCTCTTTTTCACTTGTCTTTTTTTCTTATAAAAAAGCTGTTATTATTCTTATTTTTCTTGTGCATGGTTTAATTAGTGTTTTTAGCCTTCATTAATTGTTTTAAGCAGAATTATAATTAATCAACAAAGATATATATGTTTTAGAGATGATGGGTTTGGGAAGGCTTGTGGTGACTCTAAAATCCAAAATAAAGTGTTTGAAAGTGAAGCAAGCAAATTATGACAAGATAGAGAAGAATGAGAGTGTGAGAGTCGAGATAAGGAGTACATGTTATAAATTTGTTGTTTTGAAAAGCAAAAATCAAAAGGCAACTGATCCTGACATAACCTTAGAGGAGAGAAATGAAACTTTTTTAATAGATTTTGTTTTCAAAATAAGGTGGCGAGGTTGATATGAAACTTTTTTAATAGATTTTGTTTTCAAAATACAGGTTTTGAAAATAAAAAAATTAAAAACTCCCAACCATCTCAAACGGGTCCTTAACTTTATAATTTCTTTTTTAATGAACAACTCCAACGAGGCCCCTAAACCCCTAACATGATGTTTGGTGGCTATGTTTACTATCTTGGCTTCCTTCAACACTTAGATCACATTCCAAAGCTTCTCTCACCATTGTTGGTAGTTATGTTGGCTCCAAACAGCCCCTCCATCACTCCGGCGGCCCTATCGCCACTCCCCCAACACTTCAACAGCCTTATCGATACTCCCTAAACTCCTTCGACGCACCAACAATTGTTTGGTCATTTTGCTATTTGTTTTTCTCTATTTTGGTCGAAGTATATAAATAGTAGGGTGAGAAAGAAGTTTGCTTCTTCCTATTGTCACCATCATCAGAAGTTTGTTTCTTCTGATTATTTGTGTCATTATCGTCAACTTTATTAGCCATGGCAAAAATAAAAATATCAGAGTAGTATTAGGAAGGATCTATTTTCTTGCTCTAATACCATAAAGAAAGAATATGAAATCAACTCTACAATTTATGTCAATATTCAAAGGATTATATACAACGTATTTTCCTAATCATTTGTCTAAAGATCAGCCACTAATTATGTATTTGATATGCTAAATATATGTAGAATATGATATGTTAAATATATACAAGAGATATTATAGGAGCTAAATATGCTATCCCAAATAACATGAATATATAGCTGAGATATACAAACATACAACTCTTAATTTTCCCAATAGTATTTAGTGTTTTTGGTTTGTTTTTTTTATAAATGTTTTTTGCAGCATTATTTCAGTTAGTGCATGAAGTGTGCATTGAGAAGAGCAAGAAAAGCCCCTTGGAGAACTGATGACACTTTCTGTGAATTTTGTACATGTTTTTCCATGCCCTAAACCCTAACTCTCAAGGTTTGTCCGTAACCTCTGTTGGCACAATGGCACCAAGTCTTTTTTCATCACCATCTGACTCACTACCCTTCATCTAAAAAATAGTGTGATCCTTCTATGACAGAATCCAGTCACTGTCAGTCAGTTTTCAAAGAATAACTATCTATTTTGAATTTCACTCCTCATATTGTGTTATTAAATCTCTGGCATTTCTTAAGCTCTTTGTGGCACACAGGACAAGGATGGTCTCTATAGTTTTGACCACGTGCCATCTTTCCTCAAATTATACTCTCGATTTTAATTCTGTTATACTTTCTATTGTTTGTTCATAGTATAATTCATCCTATTTCTCAGACCTGGGCATTCTCTGGAGTCATTTGCTCACATACTCACCATCAGAATGCCATTGTTGAAGCGGGTCTTACATTGTGGAAACAGCCAAACAGGTTCTACATTATCCTGATTTCCTGTTTCACTTTTGGGATCATGCATTTCACATGACTGCCTACAACATCACTCATCTTCCAATTCTAACTCATGTACTACAGCTTCAGCCATCCTGACTGTTAATTCCTCAAAAGTGTTTGACTGCACTTGCTTTCCTTTCATTTGACCATACAATTCTCACAAAAAATATGCCTGATGCCTCACACTTCCACTATCCCTACAACTATCTCACTTTTTGTTCCTTCCTTTATACAATCCTAGACTAGTAGCCAAGGGTTTCACTAGTAGCCAGATTTTAACTACTCTGGAACTTTCTTGCCTGTTATAAAGCCTATTAGTGTGAGAACCCTCATCAATAATTCTGTGTTTTATGGTTGGCCTTTACAGAAGATTGATGGAAGCAATGCCTTGTTCAATGGATTTCTAGTGTAGACATGGCAATCAAACCTCAGCCTATGGGTACCAACCCCACTTTGACTAACTGGGTTTAGGGAAATCCCAACTCTGACCTTGACCCGACATCGGTGGGGATAGGGGCAGAATAGTTAACTAATAAAATAAGTTCATATGTTTTTCTTAAAACATAGTATAATTCTTAAGGGGCACAATAGTTAAATAATAAAGTAAGTTTGAATGTTTTCATTAAAATATAATAAAACTCTCAAGTTTATTATTTTTTAAGATTTACAAGATCTATTTTTATATATTATTTTTATTAGAAATGCCCTAGATATATATGAGTTATTTGAAAATATATATATTTCAGCTATTAAAATTAAAGAAAAATTAAAAATATATAGTAAGGTGTGATCCTTGTGGGTTTTCCTAAATTCAATTTCTTTTTATCATTTGTACTGATAGCTTCCTCTAGACTACTACATGAGCACACTGTAAATTCAGAGTGTATTATCATATTTATAATTTGAATTAAGAAATGAAATGTTGCAGAACTCAATTTTTTTTACTCCCAAATTCATTCTCTAATATGTATGCTTGGTTATGTAGGCAACTAATGAGAGTGTTCATTGTGAAGCATACAAGACTTTAAGCAAAATTTTGGAGGTCTGCATTTGTGACTGGTTTTTTTCTATTTCATTTTCTTTTATCATTTATGTCGATACTGTTGTTGAACAATGCAGGAACACCCATGTTTTTCTTCTCCTCGATGTATTGAGCTAATTGATTTACTACTTGGTTTAAAACCTCCAACTGCTATACCATCTCTTCCGAGTCGGTATGCTTGTTTGCACACGCTGATGGTACATGCAGTGAAGGTCAAAATTCTTAGTTGGGATCATGATACTGTAGTATTTTGTTTCTTTATAAATTAAGCTAATTGATTTATTTCCTTGCCTAGGTAGTTTCCACCTTTTATGCAGTACAGTAGGTTTTCTTCCCATAAAAGTTTGTATAAATTATGGGGTTTTAGGTATACGGGGAGAGAAAGAAATGAAAGACAAATTGTTGATATGTATGTAAAACCCTAAACCCTAAGTATTACAATATGTTGATGTGTTCACAAACAGAACATCACAAAAACCAATAGCCAACAAATCATAACCTTCTACCACAATAGCCAACAAAAACCAATAGCCAACAAAACATAACAAATAGAACACAATAGGAAACTTTTACCATCCTAAGCTTGAAAAAAACTAATGTCAGGGAGTAAGGGAACGGATTTGAACCTGACCACTGCAAAACCATGAGGGAGACAACCGTGAGTGTGTGTGTCAGCTGTGAGGGAGCCGGGAGCCAGGAGGGAGTGAGCCACTGACGGAGAGGAGAAGGAGAAGGGAGGAATGGGGAGGGAACCGACAATGTGGTCAGCGGAGGGGGAGAGGGAAGTGAGGAGACGGCGAGATTAAGACCTTGAGAGGGAAGAACAGAGTGGAGAAGGACACACGGGGTAGAGAAGAAGAGGAATGGGGTAGAGAAGAAGACGAGTAGACTGGAGCAGAGCAGAAAAACTGATTAGGGCTCGAGAAATGGGTGATTAAGTTATAACCCTTAGCGACGAAAAGTAATGTCGTCGCTAATAAAAACACACTAACTAGCGACGGCCAACCCGTTGCTAACTTCTGAATTCCCTAAGTTTTTAGCGACGGCAGAAGAACTGCTCGCTTCCTTTGTAAATGGGAGGGGAGACATTAGCGATGGGTAGATGGTCGTCGCTGAATTTTGCAAAGGTAGTGACGAATGAAATCCGTCGCTATGGTTAGTACATCAATCATCGCTAACTGGCAGTGGCTATTAAGGGTTTTTCTAGTAGTGCATGTAGCGACGGTAACCCAATTCCGTCACTAATCCCCTGAATATTGGCGACGGCAAAACAATTCCGTCACTACGCCCCTGAATATTAGCGACGGTGTAACCCCACCATCACTACCTTCCCTTCTTAAAAGTAAAATAATGGAGGGAAGACCGAAAATAATAGCGACGGCCACACAATTCCGTCACTAATCCACAGAATATTATCGACGGTGTCACCCCACCGTCACTACCTTCCCTTCTTAAAAGTAAAAAGTATGGAGGGAAGACTGAAAATCATAGCGACGGCCAATCAACCGTCACTAGTGCAAAACATAGCGACACGGTCTCAACGTCGCTAATGTTTAGAGGGAAACTCAGCGACGGTCATTACCGTCGCTGTGGTTTGGCGCCAATAAAAAACCATGGAGGGAAACAAAAAAAAAGGAGGGAGGTGAAATCTAGCGACCGCACCAACGACAAAGGTGGATTTAGCGACGGTTATAGTGACGGAGTGTTGCAATTGTTAGCGACCACTATTTCTATGGTCGCTAAAGGAGTCGCTAACCTCTTTTTTTGTCCCTTTTCTCCTAGCGGTCGCTAACTCGGTCGCTATTTAGCGACGGGTTTCCGGTGGTCGCTAAATCGAGGTAGCTATTTAAGGTTTTTTTAGTGGTGTTGAAGATTGACTTACGAGTTTTACTTTTTCCTTGGTTAGTCTCTTATCTCCTGGAAGAGTAAAAAATAATCAGTGGTGTATTTTTCCTCTTTTAAGGTTGGGTATCGTGCACTAGCTCTAGCTACTTGTGAGTCTCAATGGCTCATTCCCTTACTCAAAGGTCTCAACATTCCTCATACTTCTTTTATTACAATCTTTTGTGATAACTAATCTACCCACAACATTGCCTCAAATCCAAATTTCCACAAAAGAACAAAGCCCATAGAGGTAGATTGTTATACTATACAAGTTTAACTCCAATCTAGTTTCCACCTTTTTCCCATCTCCTCCAAGGAGCAATTGCTAACATTCACAAAGCCTGTGGCCTTAGGTCCTTTCAACTTTCTCATGTCCAGGCTTGGAATGTTTGATCTACACATTCCAGCTTGAGGGAGGTTATTACCACTTGTAATTAATCTATCTAATTAATTAATTAGCTCCCTAGTTAGTTAATTAGTTAGAGGTTAGTTTTTGTTAATGTTTGTTAGGCTTTGTTCTCTTTTCCTACATAGTCTTCCCTTTGCATTCTAAACATTAGATGAATGAATCATTTTTCATAGAATTGTTTTTCTTTCCTATAACTTTTTGTCTTCATGTTCTAGGGTTTGAGTTCTTCATGTGGTTTATTCATGAAGCGTGTTGGGTTTGGCATAAAGTGTTTAGAGAAACAAAATCTTGAAAACTGATGACAAAATTACATTTTATTTTACTAGAAGATACAAAAAATAACAACAAAATGCCATGCTAAAAAAATCATAATAAGAAGATTAAAGTGGAGGTATTAATCATATAAAATTACAGGAAATGAATGCACCTAGAGCTAGTATTGTTGATTTGATGGCAAGAGAGATTGGTAATTTTCCATTATCCTTCCTTATGAAAAGTGCTTGGTATATAGGCAAATTGATAAAAAGCAAAAAGCCACACAATAAAACTTGCAACGCCATTTTCTCATATGCTTCAAGGCCACCTTCCTCTAATAAGATTGCATCCTTCAACACATTAAGGAAACAAAACAAGTTGAGCAATGCAAGTGTTGTTAATATAGTGAGCATTGGTGAAGAGGTTCCAAACTCCATTATTTCTTTCTCATGCCTTTTGGAAACATCTTCTTCAGTAACCTTAGCTGTGATTTCAAATGTTAAGTCTGAGAACCCAAGAAGCTTCAAGACAGTGTCAATGCAAGCAAATAGGTAAGAGCTTGTCCTTTTATATAGCCATATTCGTTGGTCATTCCACCAACCTTGAAATGTGCCTCCACAGAACAAAAACTCCAACAAATTATAGGTAGTTTCTCCAATTATTACGTATGCAAAAGGTATGAACCATGGACATGACATCTGAGAAATGATAAATTCACCAATAACCAATTAAACATATGTATGCTCAGTGTGTGTTTGAGAAGAAAGATCACCATATAGTACATAACACTTACACATACTAACAGTGCCTTAACATGCTTGTTTTTCATTCACAAAGACTAAAGTGAACGTCTCATAAAAAAACCATATCATCTTGAAATCTAAAAGTGTGAGAAAAATTAACAAGAGTAAAATAAAGTAGCACAAAAACAAAAAGAATTGTAGTTGGACTTTTTATAATTATGAGAAAAAAAACTTATTTAATTAAAATTAGAGTTTTTCTAACATCAATCCTTAAGATTGAGTTTAAACTACAAAAAGTTGCCATTTTTTTTTATTAAGAATGAACATATTTATTTCACTTTATAGTTTTGTGATGTAATGATTATATATATTTCCAATAAAAAATTACTCTATCTTCGTATTATTTATAAGACAATTCAGACGAAAATAATATTAAGAAAACATGTTAATATACTAAATTTTATAAAAAATATTGTAATATTTCAATTTTATCCCTAGTTAATTCAAACTTTATTTTAATGTTAATTGTAATATTTTTCAAAAGTAAGGGTAAATATGGATAAAAAAATTAAATGTTTCTAAATTAGTAAACTTTGTTAAATGAATAAAACCATTAAAATACTTTTTTTCTTTGTCTTGTAAATAGAACTGAAGGAAGTATTTTTTTTTAGTAACTTAAGCTTGGTAAGATTCAGATAAACAAAGCCTTAAAACTAAGTCATTGTGAGAAGGAAATATTTTGTTACCTTTGGAAATAAAGGGATGCCTTTAATGAGATAGAGTGAAGGGATGATGGAATAATATAGTGTTGCCAAACAGTTAGGTGCCCACAAGCAATAAACACAATAACACATTTGGAGTCCCAAACTAATCCTTCCAAAACCATACCGTGCAGGACTGTATTTAGAAAGCAAAATTTGTAAGTCTCCTTCAGACCATCTCTTATGCTGAACTAGTGTTTGAGGCAAGTTGGTTGGAGCCAATCCAAAAAAAGCTTTCCTTGATGGGTTGCAATACACTGATTTCCATCCTTGGCACTGTATAGACAACCCTGTTATCACATCCTCCACTGGACATCCATATTTTAAACCAATCTACAAGTCAAAAATCAAAACATTATGCAGCAAAATTCACTCATTTACACTTATAAAAAATAAATTGTGTGGTGTATGTGTATGTTTGTGCTTTTGAGTAAAAAGCACCTCTTTTCCCCATAGTGTGTTTTTCTCATAGGTGCAACTTGCTAGAGCCTTTGATTTTTCTTCTAGTTCTTGCAAGCTTGCTTTTATGATGTGATTATCTTCACTATTCCAATCATTTCTGTATTGATCACTATACTTCATCCCACAAAGAGTGTCTCTCCTATGAAAACCAGCACTTCCTATATACAAAGGGCCACCACAACCATCCGCACCAGGAAATTCCACCTTTATTTAAATAAAAATATATACATATATAACTATCAACAAAAATAGCAAAATTATGAGTTTAATTGTGATATATTATCGGTTGGAAGATTTTTATACCAACAACTACTTATAAGTCAAATAATGATAAAGTGGTCTAGTGAGAAAGAACTTGTGAAGGAGGAAGAAGGTTATGGGTTTAACTAACTTTAAAACTATTTAAAAAAGACTGCGTATAAATTAATATAGATACAATTCATGTTTTGATTACAGTGTAAAAACCCTTCCAATTAATTTCAATTGGTATATATACACCTTCCGATCTTATTTATATGTCACATTTTAGAATGATTTTTTAGTCCAAAATATAAGTTATCAACTGTAGTATTAATTACATTTTTTCAATCCTACCATTTCTACATTTCTCAATAACTTTATTAATTATTGAGTGTTTCCCATGTACTAACCACTCTATAACCAAGATGGTTCATTTATGAAATTTTTTTACTCATTCTTTTCCCTACATACTTAAATGAGAGAAACTCTTTAGTTTCCTTCAAGCTTATTAAAGTATTAGTGAGGAAAATAACAAGAGAGAGTGTGTATAGAAAGAGAAAAGAGACAATACATTTATTAAGATATTAGTGGAGTTTGTTGGATATAAAGGTATAATTGAAAATCAATTATACTTTTATATAGATTTTATTAGTTAATTATCATTCCTTGATTTTTAAAATTTGGTTAAAAGTGATTTATAAATAAGATTAAAGGGTGTATTATATAAGAAGTAACAAAGAAAATTTTGCACCAAACCATACCTTGGGCACTTGAATGTTGAAAGTTGTCAAAGATGTTATGCATTGATATAATTAGCCTATTTTTGCTAGGAGGTGGAACATTTTATTCCAGAAATTACTCACCTCCACAATTGATATTAGACCACACCCGTATAAATCATTCTTAGTGGCATTCTCAAAAAGCTGAGGAAATTGGACATAAGCAATTTCATGGCCTTTCTCTTCATCCATGAAAAAACAGAGAGCATCTCTTACAGATTGTGAATTGTTTGAGTACATGTCACAGTCTACATTTAGAATTATTTTCCCATTGCTGATATTTGAAGACACCCTTAACTGGATTTAGACCAAAGAAAGTAGTGTATGTTATTATTGCAATTTACATATCAACGAAGCAAATATTTTCATACTTGTCAGTTCTCACCTGCTGTAATTAATCATGACCAGGATTGAAGCATTCATAATGTCCAATGTCAAATCATACAAACATACATGCGTTTTCAAAACCAGTTTAGGCCATACATTTGGCATCGGTTCGACATAACACACTCGTTTAATTAAATGACAACTTTAGTCTTTAGAAAATAAATAATTATACTTTATAATAAAAAAACTACACGTTTCATCATAACTGTGGCTTAGATTATTTTAAACATATAACTCAATTACAATTGACAGTAGAAAATTAATTCAATTAAACTTAGTTTAGACATTTTATTTGATGCTCAGATCAAATATCTGATGCGTTCATTAGATTCCGTTATTCTTTCACAACACTAATTTGTAATAATCCTATATACATAATGTGTACAAATAACATTAATAGTAGATTCTTAAATTACACACATAGTAGACAGTAGTAGTAGAACACAAACAAAACTACTAAATAAGTAAATCGGTTATTAAGAGTTATCGGTTATTAAGGATTATTCTATGGTCTTAAGTTTGAATATTAAGAAATAAGGTATCATTAAATTGAATCTTATAAAGAGAGCTTTATCATTTATTATGGGTCTTATTCGACTCCAGTCTATGTAAAATATTTCAAACAAAAAATGTAGACAAGATGAAAAGAACAAGAATAACTCTTGCACATGTTCTCATGAAAGATTTAAAAAGCGAAGATATTACTTATAACACCTTTTTCTTAAAAAAATACCCACAATTTAAGGGAAGATAAAATAGTACAGACTAAGAGAGATACAGAGAAAAAAATCATATGGGGCCTTGACCCTCACCATTTCCAAAAAATAAAATAAAATAAAACTGAATCATATAAAAAGTGTTGCAAAAAGTTTTATTGTTGTAAGTGTAATATGATTCTCACCAAGTTGACACATGTCATATAGCACATAACAGTTAACCAAACAAAATACACACAAGCACATATATATGAAAATAAATAAATAAAAATTTTATGCTATAAAATATATACCAATGAATTCATAGCTCCAGCCTTGAAGTTATGGAAATAGTTTGGCCTCTTCTCGCGAGCCAAATACACCAAAGTAGGCAAAACGAAACCATCCACATCTTTTGAATTATTAGGGTCCTTTACATGAAGCAGTATCTAGTACGACAATTTATATATAAGAAAAATGGGGTAAACATGCATGTGAAATTATGATGATTGATAAAATATTTAATTGTGGTAAGATAAGAATTCACATGAAGAATAGTGTCGTGGTCCCGTCGAGAAGAATCTGAATCCCACCGAGAAAATCCCCTATGCTTTAAACGCTCCTCTTTGGGTACTCCACCCAACTTAGTTGCATTTTCAACGCGTCCTCCCATTTCGTCGTACAATTTCTACGGCATCAAACAAAAACAAGCTATGTATTGTAAAGGATAATATAATGATTTTAAAATTCTATACGATTCAATTAAACTAATAATTATAATTATCTCACCTATTTACAATCTAACTAGTTAGACCGATTAATTTAATTAAATTTTAATAACAATACTATAATCTGTAATTCTTCATAATTATGAGAAGAAAATATATACTATATATGTTTCACTTTTTTTTCAGTTACCTGTTTTCTTTCCAAAGTTTTCTTTTTTGGTTTTTTCAATCGTGATGCAAATAATCAATCAAAATGTAATAATCAATCAAAATATTGTGTCATAGGGTTATGAAAAGAGAGGGAAAACAAATAAAAGTCATCGTACAATCCATAGCCTAATCAACATGACTTTTTGGCATTTTTTTTTCTTTTCAACTACTCTACCCACTAGGATTCACCAAGTTGCATTGTTATATTGACATTATAAGTTTGAAATTTAAGTTTAACAATTCTTTTTTAAAACAAAAAAAAATCTTTTCACCCACACTATTCTTTCCCATCAAGAGAGAAAAAGATATAAAATACAAAATATAATAGGTGTCCTGGTAAAAAAAATAAGGATTAGATATTATTTTTTTTATTTAATATGTTAAAATTGATCTTTCATATTTAATATAGTTAATACAATTGTTAACTCAATAAATAAAAATGCCTTTACAATTTATTTTACATTTTTAACTCGGATCTTATCTTTTTCTTTATTAATGTTTTTGGGGACTATTTATTCTAAACGTGTAAATATCAAATCCTAAAGAATTACTCTAGAAAAATAAGATTTATTAAATGTTAAGTACAAAGGGTTCTTAAGGCTATATTTATACAACGGTAAAGTAAGAAGGGAGCTTAAATTAGGACAATTTAGAAAGAGATAACAATTATTATCTGCTAAAATCAAGAAAAAAATAAAATATCTAAGGACTGTTTTATGAGAATAGTGGGAGAGGGGGGTTCCATGGGACTCCTTTCATTCCTGAGGGAAACGGAGACTAATTTTAATATATTAAATAACATAATGATTGAAATTAATAAAGGAATTGAGAAATCAAAACCAAAAATTAATTAAAAATAAAAAATAAAAAACATATATATAAAATGAAAAGGTAAATATAAATTAGATTTGATACTATATAATGGGTGTGAAAAAAGGATTTGATGCTATATAATGGGTGTGAAAAAAGTTAATCAAGATTGCTTCTAAATTAAATTCAATATTCATAAACATTTTTTTTCATATACATCTATCTCATTTGTTATTTCTCTTTCTCTTATCCAACATCCCATTTACATTTTAAAAAAATGAGGTGTCTATGTGATATTTTCTTCTTAGCTCTAATTCATTTGTAACAACTTCTGTACCATAGTCTTAGCAACAGTATGGTTTTAAAAGATAATTGTTTTAAAAGATAATTGTGTTCTCTAGTGTAAGGAAAAAAGGAAAAAGTTGTCAAACGCTTCATAGTTAAGAAAAAAAATTCATACACTAGTCTGTCCCGGACTTTATTTATAAGAAAAGAAATTGTTTTTGAAGTTGTATAAAGAAAAGGTTTACTCATCTAAAAATATTTAATGTTTCTTCTGATGTTTACCCATAATTTAAAAAATATTATTATAGGATTAGAATTTAAATAAGGATAAAATTAAAATAATATAATATTTTAGATAAATAAACATGTTACAAACTTACAGGCCATTGAAGACATGGAAATTTAATTAATACTATTTTTTAAAAATATTTCTTTCTTTACTTTTAATCTTATCCATTTGGGACCCTCTTTCTTTTATATTCATTCAAATGATCACTAATTAAAAAAATCATATTAACCAACACCCTTTCAAAATCATATACCAGTAATCAATGACTATTGGCTACAATAAATGGAATAATTGACTACTTTTTACCTTAACAGCTGCTAATTCTTTAGCTTGACAAGGATCAGTTGTGCAATTATCAGCGGATGGGACTACGCTTTTAAAATATGCAGAAGGTGACCTAGGCTCCACCTTGAACCTCTTGCAGAATGGAAGCCAATGCTTTGCAAAGTTAGAGGCCTCTAATAGTGCATAGAACGTGATTTCTGACCCACCATCATCAGATAGATACACACTCAGCTTCTCAGTTGGATAGTCATAAGCCATAACAGATAGCACTGTATTGATCACCATCATTGGTGGCTCAATATCTGGATCTGCTGTGCACACAAATATGTCCACTCTTGGCAATTTATTCTCATATCTGCTCCAAAACACATACACACACATCAGCTTCCAATTTTCAATGTGAAATTTTTCTCGGTCATAAATTCAATGCAAATAAGACTACGTATAATATTAATATACGGTTTATAAGAAGAGTGTGAATAGAAAGAGTTGGTATACTAACACTATCAGGGCTCTTTAGTTTCTGTTTCGTTTTGTGTTTTCATTTTTTATTTTCATCAGTCCTTATCTTTCCATAGCTTTCTTCCTTTTTTATGATGAAAAAAATATTAAGCCGTTTTATGATGAATAGAAGTATAATTAGTACCTTTGAGAAAGTCTGTTTTTGAAGGGTTGCCTGAAGATAAGGTTCCATCGGAGGGCTTGAGTCAGGACCCAATAAAAGCCAAACCAAAGCTCAGCACCAAGCATACCAATCCATGCCCATTTTCCATCTTCACCCTTTATGTGGCTAAATCTATACACCCATATGAAGCAAATGGCCACAAATAATGACATAGCAAAGGACCTATAAATGAATCTTCCTCTGCCCCTTGTTGTCTCAAACAAAGGAGAGTACTCACCACTGCCCATAGTTACAAATGATTTCTCTCTTAGCTCAATGTCCAACTTGCTATGCCAATTAATTTCTAAGTTGATTAGGCTTCGATATTTATATCAAATATTTATACTTTTTGTTTGTTTCTTTTTATTTGTCTAATGTTAAGTTATAAAATTAAGATAATACTACCTCCGGTTTTAAATATAAGCAAAAATACCTAATTTCACACATATTAAAAATAGTAGTTGGAGATAGTTATTTGTATTAATGTTACCACTTATTTGATTTAATTTTCTAAAATACCCTTAGTATCATTTATTACATGAAGAATTAGTGGCCTTGAAAATATTTGTAATGGGGACATATTTGGTAAACAAACATTTAATGACATTGAGAAAGTCTAATTTTACTTATATTAAGGGACCAAAAAATTCTACTAAAATTTACTTATATTTGGAACCGGAGGTAGTATTTAATACTACTTATTTTTCAGTTATATTCTTATTGTTTTAATTATTATATTTATTTTATGAAAATATTAATTACAGAAAAAATGACATTTTAATAAAAATAAAAATCATTTAATACATGCATTTCTTAAAATCACCAAAGAGACTATCGTATCAGAGTGCTATATACTTTGACATTTGAAAGTTAGTTTAATATTGACTTCTTGAATAGCGTGCCATTTTTTTCAAGGGTCATTAGCGGTGGGCTGGCTGCTGCTAAAAAGTGTCTACATAATCAATGAGAAACAGATATATCTGACGAATTCATCGGGAAAGACCTTAGTCATTTAAACTTTTGTGCTTACATGTGTTTGTGTTCGTGTTCTTTTAATTTGATTATTTTATTAAGTTTTGATTTAATTTAGTTTGATTGAAATAAATGTATTAATTGGTTTTCATCAAATGCGGTTTGAATTTAATTAGATTGAATTAAATGAAAATAATAATAGAATCATTAATAAATAAAACATGTTAAGCTTTTAACAATTTAAATCTAAACATAAAATAAATAAAGTACTACTTAAATTAAGTTCAATATAAAATACAATATAAATATTAAAAAGTAAGGGGTGTGACCAAAGTGCTCGCACAGTATTTCGAACGCTCGGACAAACGCCTAGCCATTCGGATAAAGTTGAGTAGGGGCAATGTTCAACGTGCAAAAAACCCCAATTTGAAACTTGGAGAAGGGAAAAGAAAGATGAAGTCGGGAGAAGAAGGTCTCGTACACGAAAGTAAAGTCTAACTCACTAGGGTCACTACGCTCGTGGCAAACCCCATCAGAGGCGGAACAACAAACGCACTCCACGTTGCGACCCAAGGTAGAGTGATTGAAGGTCCCTAATTCCCACAAATGGGCCACTGACTCCTCACTCTGAAGAGAAGAAGAAATGAGCAACACTTCGTCCCTAACCCAGTCATAAGCCCCCGCCATGGATACACTCACAATATTCCCCAACATTAAGTAAAAAAGAGTTGAGAAATGAAGAAAGCCTAGAGCAGGGAGAAGCACTAACCTGACAAGAAGAAATGTTAAATGGGAAGGGAAGCAAGGGATGAAACAAAGACAGCAGCAGAAGTCACTGAGAAGCACAGGGCTACTTAGAGATGGAAGTGGAAGAATGTCGAAGGCTTGAAACTTTTGAAATGAAAAAGGAGGATGAATTTATAAGGGGGAACACCTTTTGGTTATACCTCTTATCCAACGGTGAGAATACAAAAGGCCAGGGGTAAGCGAGAGGTGTGATGTATCTAAGAGTTGACACCCACAAAGGAGGCCACGTAATCCAAGATCCAACGATTGGGATACAAGAGCCTTAGATCAACGGACGTAACACTTTAAGACAACTTTGGGCGAAACGACGCACCCTTAAATGACCTTGGGATACAGAAACGGCGCAATCATGACAAGCACGTGCCCCCACTGCCTCGTAATAACAAATGACGGTTATCATATTCCTGCCACGTGGCCAAGACTCATCTCACTCGGAAACCCCCACTCGAAAACCCCCACTCGGAAATAAATCTCACTCGGAAGTCCTTACTCGGAACCCAAACTTGTCTCGCCCGGAAATCCCCGCTCGGAAACAAAGCTTTACCCACTCAAATTTTTTTACCCAAGCAACAACTTTTCCCTCTCGACAATCAAGGAAATCTTTATGGGAAGAATTTTGACTTGCATTCAAGCCACTTCGCTCGACTCTACACCCAATGCTCATGGCTAGGGGGCTTCTGTTCCCCCCGAGTTTAGGGTGGTGGTCCCCATAAACCCCCCTAAAACCTCTCCACATCATTTAGTGGTAGGTTGACTAAGATCATAACCTAATGGGCCAAGGCCCACTTGGTAACCTAGGTATAAAAGTACTCGCGGTACGTATGTTGTAACTAAGTGACACATTATAGAGATTAACATACCTAAGTCCTATGAAGATTTACCTAGGGTTTTATGCTCTAAGCTGTACGTGTGAATCTTGGGTTAATATCTATAATGTGTCACTTAGTTATAATATACGTACCACAGGTACTTTTATACCTAGGTTACCAAGTGGGCCTTGGCCCATTAGGTTATGATCTCAATCAACCTACCACTAAATGATGTGGAGAGGTTTTAGGGGGTTTATGAGTGTTATTCAAGTGGCCTCAATACTCAAGAGGGGGGGTGAATTGAGTTTTTAAAACTTTGCTTGGAATGCCTTTGAACTTGATTCTTTTATTACAAGTATAGAGATTAGGCAAGTGAGATCAAGTAAGATACGAAAGACAATGCAGAACAAGAGGTAAATATGGATGAGGCAATTTGTCAAACACTTGGTGTGCAATATTCAAAGTTGCTTAATTCAAGCAAGCTTAAGTATGTAAATCACAATCAACCAACACAAATCAATAAAATGCAGTATATGAATGTAAAAGAGTAAGGGAGAAGAGCTTGCAAACCAATTTAACGAGTTCCACCAACCCCGATGTACGTCTCGCCTTCAAGCAACCCTCTTGAAGGATTTCCACTATTGAAGTTTAGAGATTACAAGCTATGAGCAATTGCAGCTTCCTAGTGTCCCACACTCAAGAACTCAATCTTCACTAGCACAAGGGCAACCCACCCAATCTCTCAAACTCTCAATACCCAAAGGTTGAACCCCAACCTTTGTGACCACTCAACCTAGAGTGAAAACCTTTGTGTTTGGTGTAGTGTTTACAAGCAAGTAACTCTCTTAATAGAGTAGATATACAAGTGAATGCTCTCTCAAATTCTAACTCTCAACAAGAGAGGATATACAAGTTGAAGTTCTAAGTTTCAGAAAAATGAAACTATACAAGGATAAAACTCACAAGATTCAAGAATTGATTTCCTTTGATGGATGTAATTGATGCTTGAGTAGCTTGAAGGAGTCTTGCATTTATAGGGCTTGGAGATGAGCATAAGGGAGTTCCTAACCGTTGCAAGTTATGGGTGCCTGAGATCTGTGGAGAAATGAGTTGGTTTCCACTTAAAAAGCACTTTCCCCAATTTCTGGCACTACCGTAATCGATTACGCCTCGAGCTGTAATCGATTACACTTTGAATTCTTCAATGTAATTCGTGCTGTAATCGATTAGACTATACCCAGTAATCGATTAGCTTCAACTCAGAACCTTGGTAATCGATTAAGTCTTGTCTCGTAATCGATTAGAACTGGCACCTGATGCATTTAATTTGATTACGCAGCTTCGTAATCGATTGTCCTTGTATATAATCAATTAGTGGTTATTCCAGTAGCTTTATAATCGATTATATGATGTCTTGTAATCAATTAGCTCAAATACCCGATGCATTTAACTCAAACAGAGGTTCAATAATCGATTAGCCTTGTTGGTGTAATCGATTAGTGTACAAACAGAAGCTTCCTAATCGATTATTCTCATGTGTTTAATCGATTAGTGTACAAACAGAGGCTTTCTAATCGATTATTCTTGTCGTTGTAATCGATTAGCCTGCATGTTTTTGCAGGTCTGATGTTGTTTCTTGTTTCTCCAAGAGTTTCTTCAATATTCCTTTGTCATTATCAAAATCTGTGAACCTGAAAGCATATTCAAACACAATGAGGACCACCCCCTAAACTCGGGGGGGAACAGGAACCCCCTAGCCACGAGCATTGGGTGTGGAGCCGAGCGAAGTGGCTTGAATGCAAGTCGAAATTCTTCCTATAAAGATTTCCCTGATTGTCGAGAGGGAAAAGTTGTTGCTTGGGTAAAAAAATTTAAGTGGGTAAAGCTTTGTTTCCGAGCGGGGATTTCTGGGCGAGACGAGTCTTGGCCACATGGCAGGAATACGATAACTGTCATTTGTTATTATGAGGCAGTGGGGGCACGTGCTTGTCATTTAAGAGTGCGTTGTTTCGCCCAAAGTTGTCTTGAAGTGTTACGTCCGTTGATCTAAGGCTTTTGTATCCTAATTGTTGGATCTTGGGTTACATGGCCTCCTTTGGGGGTGTGAACTCTTAGATACATCACAACCCTCGCTTCCCCCTGGCCTTTTGTATTCTCACCGTTGGATTAAAGGGTATAATCAAAAGGTGTTCCCTCCTTATAAATTCATCCTCCTTTTTCATTTCAAAAGTTTCAGGCCTTCGACATTCTTCCACTTCCCTTTCTAAGTAGCCCTGTTCTTCTCAGTGACTTCTGCTGCTGTCTTTGTTTCATCCCTTGCTTCCCTTCCCATTTAACATTTCTTCTTGTCAGGTTAGTGCTTCTCCCTGCTCTAAGCTTTCTTTATTTCTAAACTCTTTTTAATTTAATTTTGGGGAATATTGTGAGTGTATCCATGGCGGGGGCTTATGAATGGGTTAGGGACGAAGTGTTGCTTATTTCTTCTTCTCTTCAGAGTGAGGAGTCAGTGACCCATTTATGGGAATTAGGGACCTTCAATCACTCTACCTTGGGTCACAACGTGGAGTGCGTTTATTGTTTCGCCTCTGATAGGGTTTGCCACAAGCGTAGTGACCCTAGTGAGTTAGACTTTACTTTCGTGTACGAGACCTTCTTCTCCCGACTTCATTTTTCTTTCCCTTCCCCGAGTTTCAGATTGGGGTTTTGTGCGTGTTGAACATTGCCTCTACTCAACTTCATTCGAATGGCTGGGCGTTTGTCCGAGCGTTTGACATACTGTGTGAGCACTTTGGTCGCACCCCTTCCGTACCTTTATTCTTCTACTTTTTTAATGCTAAGATCCCCAAGTTTGGGACACCCGCAGGGTGGTTTTCCCTTCATGGTGTTGCTCGTTGTAACCTTATCAGAGCTTTTAACCAATCCTATAAAAATTTTAAAATGGGCTTCTTCAAGATCCGAGTTGGACTGGATCCGCCGGGGGAGGATTTCTTGCATTATCCTGACTCCCAACCTCGTTACCCGCTGTACTGGACTCGCAACCCGGTTCAATTCCGAGTCTCGTTTGATGACTTGAGCTTGTTCGAGAAAATGGACGCCATGTTTCTATCGGACGACTTGGGGATTTTCTTTAGTTCCCAGGCCTTGATCGCCCTGTCCCCTCACCCAGATTCTCTTGATGCTTGGATAGGTGAGAGTAGTTCTTATTCCCGTTGTGCTTTTTAGTTTTTTGACTTGCTTTGTTTAACTGAGTGTACACTACTTGTGCAGCTGACATGGCCCCTGAGAAGCTATCCATGAAAGATTTGAAGAAACATTACCCTGGGAAAGGTTCCCGAGCAGGGGGGAGTAAGAAGGTGACACAAAAGGGCGAGAGCTGTGTTTATATGTTGAAACAGGTTTTGATAATGACAAACATAGACTCAAGCACGAAGAATGCATTAGCAATGCATATGTAACATTAGCTGTCATCATCAAAAGGGGGAGAATGTAATTGGGTAAGGTTTTGTAATGACAAACATGATGACAAAGGCAAAGCACAAGCATAAAGAATGCACATGTACAAGAAATGAATGTGTTTGATGAACAACAAAGGGAAAATGTGGTTATAAAGACATGACATAAACAATGATCAAGAATAAGGACTGGATGCAAAACACTTGATGAACGACTAGGGGAAAATATGATTAGTAAAAATTATGACATGGATCAGATTTATGCGTTTGAATTATTTGAAGGTACAGTGCAATGAATCAATTCATGGAAATGGCGAATCTATTCATGTGCTCTTATGAATCAATTCATGGAAATAGCGAATCTATTCATGCGCTCATGTGAATCAATTCACGGAAATGGTGAATCTATTCATGCACCTTTGGGAATCGATTCATGTATTCAAAAAGGAGCAAAATGTAGTGGAACAGCCATGGGAATCGATTCAAGCTTAAAGGAATTGATTCATGCCCTTTAAAGCGTATGGGAATCGATTCATCATGTCCAGGAATCGATTCATGCACCTAGGAATCGATTCATGTACTCTAGGAATCGATTCATGTGATATTTTACACCTGGGATCGATTCAAAAAGCCCAGGAATCGATTCATATGCTTTAAAACACCTAGTAATCGATTCATCTACTTAGGAATCAATTTATATGCCTCTGGAAATCAATTCCCCACTTCAGGAATCCATTCACGCGTAGTTTATGAGTCAAAAAACAACTAAATGAATGGATTCACGCAGAAAATCATGGAACAAATCATGAAATGTTTTCTGGAGTGTTGTCAGGCATTACTTAATTTCAAGAAACATGTTACGCATTTTATGCCGAAGAGAATTATTTTAATGAGGCAGAGCATCCCTGGCTTCCTATAAATAGAGAAGAAGTGAAGAAGCAGAACATACCATCACAGCAAGCATTTCATTCTCTTCTCTTCCTCCGTTGCTCTTAGTTTCTTTTATTTGCAAATTATTTCTTAGAGAGTTAGTAAGAGGGGAAATAGTTTAAGTGCTCTTAAATTTGCATATCCTCTCTGTGAGAGTAATTATTTTATGAGAGCTCAATTTGTATATCCACTCTATTGGAGAGTTATCTTTGTACCCTTAAACACCAAAATTCCTAGAGATTAAGGTTGGGGTTTAACCTTGGGTTATTGAGAGATTGTGAGATTGGGTGGGTTGCCCTTTTCTTATGAGGATTAAGTTCTTGAGTGTGGGACACTAGGAAGCTGCAATTGTTCAAAGCTTGTAATATCAAATTCTCAATAGTGGAATCCTTCAAGTGGGTTGCTTGAAGGCGAGACGTACACCGGGGTGGTGGAACTCGTTATATCAGTTTGTAAATTCTCTTTTCCCTAAACTTCTTTATTATTGTGAATTTAAATTGCTTGCTAAAATTTTTATATCTAATTGATTTGTTAAATTTGCTTAAATTAAATCCTTGGATTAATTGACTTAAATTTGTATTAGAATTAATTATTGCATACCAAGTGTTTCAAGAATTGCCTAAACTAATAACTTGCCTTGTTTATCAAAATCAATTCTTGAATATTGTCTCTTCACCTCAAAGTATTTTAGTATGATATGTGCTTAATAATTATTATCTCTTCTACATTGTATCATTTGTGTACTAAGAACTGTTTTCAAAGGGATTCCGCATAAAAATTTAAAATACTCAATTCACCCCCCTCTTGAGTATTGAGGCCTTGGCTAACAACTGGTATCAGAGCTTGACTCTTGCCACAAGACTTAACAGCTGAAGGAGATCAAGATGGCCTCTATCTCATATGACGTATTTATGGAAAGTGATACAATACATAGACCTCCAATCTTCAATGGTAAAGGATATGCTATTTGGAAAGAAAGGATGAAAATCTTTATTCAATCCTACGATCTCAAGGTATGGAATGTCATTCAATTTGGTCTTTCATTCCCAAATATATTGTTGATAATATAGAATGTATAAAGCCCATGAACTTATGGACTAGTGAAGAGAAAAGAAAGGTACAATTTAATCTTAAAGCAAAAATTCTTATCACTTTAGCATTAGATCCTAATGAATTGTCTACAGTTATTACTTGTAACAATGCTAAAGAAATATAGGAAACTCTTGAAATAATTCATGATGCTAAAGATGGAAACATCTGTACACTTTCTAGTCAATATGATAACTTCAAAATGAGTTTGGAAAAAATGTTATAGATATGCAAAAATGGTTTGCTATTATTGTAAATCACTTACTCACCTTGGGCAAAACTTTCAGCAACAAAGAATTAATTCAAAAGGTGTTAAAAAGTTTAAATAGGAAATGGCAACAAATGGTGACCGTATTGATGCAAACGATGGATCTCCACACCATGACTCTTGACACACTATTTAGTAAACTTCAAGAGCATGAACAAGTGATCAAAAGCTTGAAAGAAGTCAATGAAGAAGAGTCCGAAGAAGAAATTGCAAACCTCTGCCTTATGACAAATCATTCCAAAAATGAAGAGGTAAGTTCTCTAAATGAATCTAGTGATGATGAAAGTGAAATTGATAAAGATGAGTTATTAGAAGCTTTTGATGAATTGCATGAAAAATTTGTGTCAATATCAAATAGGTATGCATGCTCAAAATGAACCATTTTGAAACTTGAAAATGAATTGCATGATGTTCATATAGAAAAAGAAAATCTTAGAGTTCAAAAGGGTGAATTAATAGCTTCAAATGTCACTCTTAGGAGTTGTGATAAAAATAAGGAATGTATGCTAGTTGATAAATGTATCCTTCTTGAAAAGGAAAAAGAACTAAAAGAAACACTTAAGAAGCTTAAAAATAGTCAAAAGAATCTAAGTGCACCTCTTGAAAATCAAAAGTATACCCTTGATAGAACGGGAATAGGACATGGAAAATTTGAAAAGGAAAAGAAATACAAGAACTCCTTTGTACCCCTTAAGGAAAAACCTAAACCTATTCTAAAATATGCAAACTATGAAAGAAAGGGTCATACAATATCCATTTGTTTTAAAAGAAGGCACATAGAATATAATAGGAACCATTACAATTCTACTATGACTTATTTTAGATGTAACATGTTTTTATTATGGAATGCATGGTCATATATCACCTAATTGCTTTATAAAGAAATCCTAAAAAAATGCATAAGAAAGGTATGGATTCCAAAAGCAATTTTGAAATCCTAAACTAACAAGAAAGGACCCAACTTTTAAAGGGTACCTTAAAACTTGAAAATTTGTAGGCATACTTTAAATCAGCAATTTCTCATTGATGAATGACCAAAGAATCAAGATTCACAATCTCTACTCCAAAGAACAAAGAATGAGAAAGATAAGGATGTAGGAACTACAAAGTTCCAAGGTATGATCGGATCCTTATCATGTTGGCTATATGATTGTATGCTTAATTATGTTGAAATATCTATGCACTTGGCTAATAGTTTATTGAGAATTTTTAGAAATATCTAAATAATTTTATAAAGCCAAATTCCATACTTATTCATAATAAATTCTTGATGATATATGAATTCTTAATAATGTATGAATTCTTAATGATGCATGAACTCTTAATGATGTATGAATTCTTGATGATGTATGAATTCTTGATGATGCATGAATTCTTGATGAAATATGAATTCTTGATGATGTATCAATTATTGACAAGAGGTATTTTTGTTTAACTAGTGGTATCTAAATGACAAGCATCTTCCTTTAACTATTGGTATCTAAATGGCAAGTGACTTCTTTTAAACAAAATGGTATCAATTGAATTAGTAAGAGGGAGAGATCATGGGGACATAATCTTGATTTTTCTTATACTTGTTATTGTTGCCATTATGCTCTGATAATAAATACATATATTTCTTGTACAAGTAGTATCCATGCTCTGATAATTTATACATAAATTCTGGCAAGTAATGTCTATGCATGATTATATGTAAGTTGACAATGCATGATGTCGCAACCTGGATCGCGACGGCGCAGCGAGAGAGAAAGAATGGGTGGAATGAAACAGGGAGTCGCCACCAACATTTTTATCCATAGGAAAAACATTGGAAAAAAACTAGGTTCAGTAAAGCACTGGTTAAAAATTGAGATTCAAGTTCGGGAGTCGGTTACGAGTAGGGAAGGTATTAGCACCCTACATCGCCTGTCAAAAACAGCACCAAGATGGAAAATGTGCAACATAAATAGCCTTACAAAAGATGGTTTATTTCTTCCCTTTTATTGTTGTATTTTTTTATTTTAAAAACGACAGAATGGGGTGAGAGAACTGTACAAACATAGAATGTCGAAGCGAGGTCAATGGGACATTTTATCCGAATTAAACTCGACTTCGATATGAGACAGAGAGGGGAAAAGAATGCTAATAAGGCGTCACGCCTAAATTATACATCCTCGAATAAAAAAAATAGGGATAGGAAAGAGATAAGCGGGACGTCTCGTCCTAAGTATCCCTCCCCTATGAATTATGGCGAGGCTTAAGCAAAAACTAGGGGGAAACCAACAAGACGTCATGTCTAAATTGATTTTCACGGAAGTAACCAAAAAAAGACCATTTATGAAAGAAACGTGGAAGTAAGGAAATAAATCAGCAAAAAGAAATAAGAAAGATGGGCCCGACAGGAGTTAAAGTCCTGCTCCTACGTATTCTTGAATTATCAAGAAATCAGGGTTACGTAGTTCTGAGTGTTGTTCTTTTAGGAAAAGACTTGGGAGATGATGATGGATGTCACTGAGGTGGGGAACTCGTACAAGGCGAAGTTCTTCGCACGTGTACGAATCCTAAAGAGGTTGTGTAGACGGGAGTGTTCCCGTACGACACATTGTTTAAAAAATGATTTGTTTCTTTTTATTGATTTTTATTTAGATTTGAAAGAAAACATAGGAAGCATTTATTTCCCTTTATTATATTTTACTATGAAACGAAAGGAAAAAGGTAGTAGAAGCTACAAAAGAGAAAGGGAAACAATAAATTCTGAAAACAGAGGAAAAATAAGTGAAAACCGAGTGGGAGAAGAGAAAAACCGAGTGAAAATGGCAAAAACCGAGTGAAAATTACAAAAAATGAGTGGAAATAGCAGAAACCGAGTGAGAAAGAGGAAAAACCGAGTAAAAATGGTAAAACCGAGTGATGAAAGCAGAAAATCGAGTGAGGACAAGGAAAAACCGAGTGAAAATGAGGAAACCGAGTGGAAATAGCATAAACCGAGTGAGACAGTGAGCTTACCGAGTGAGAAGTGATTTACCGAGTGAGACAGTGAGAAGAGGGACGGTATTGGAGTTGAGTGGAGTGAGGAGATTGGATTTGGTGTACTTGAGGGGAGAGGACGGTGTTGTGAAAGGAATTGGGACGGTGTATAGGTGAAGGGATGAGGAGGTCGGTTGGCTGGGCGGTGTTGGCTGAGAGGAATGAAGTATTGGGCGGTGTTGTGTTGAGGGGAGAGGACGGTGTGGCTGAGGGAGACAGGAAGGAGGTACAGGGCTGGCTGATGAAAAGAGGAAGGAGGGTGCTGGATGCGTATCTGTGTATGTAAGTATGCGTGATGTGTGTATAAGTCTGTAAGGGCTGAAAGCTTCAGCCCCTTGCCTATTTATAGGCTGGTTTGAGTGGAAGGCCAGCTCAGGCTTCCACTTCCGAGTGGAATGCCAGCTAAGGCCTCCACTCAGAGTGAAGTGGGGGACAACGGCTGGGTGGGAATTTTTAATTCCCCCAACTTCCGCCCCTGTTGGCCACTTGTCTGTCACCCCCAGGATTCCTGGGTCCACTTGGGTGGTGGAATCCAAGTCAGCACGGTTTAACAGGGGGACCTAGTGGGAATCCGAGTGAGAATGGAAGAATTCCGAGTGAAATTGTTGAAATCCGAGTGAGAATATTGGAAATCCGAGTGTAAATCACTCGGATCACCCTCTCAGTCAACATTCATCCACATTGCCACCTAAATCCGAGTGTAAAAGGGGGTTGGTCTTCACTTTACCACCTAAATCCGAGTGGAAAAGGCCCCTTTGATGCTAAAGACCGAATGAAATCATGTTGGTGTCAATTGGATTGAGTGGGAATTAAAGAAATTGAATCAGAACCGAGTGAAAATGACTCGGACTTTATCTCCTCTCCACAATCCGAGTGACAAATGACTCGGATCCGACTGGAACATGTGAAGTGTGACTCGGAATTGGGAGAAAGATGACTCGGGAACGGGTAAAAAGTGGCTCGGAAATCGAGTGAAAAAGGGGCTCGGAACTGGGAAAAGGATGGTTCACTCGGGAATGGGGGAAAGTCACTCGGAACTCGAGTGAGAAAGGGGCTCGGAACTGGGAAAAGGATGGCTCACTCGGTGCTGACTGAAATGGCTCGGTATTGTATGAAATATGACTCGGATGTGCTCACACATCAATTCACTCGGATACATTCGCTCGGGAATCCTCTTCACAATGGTTTCACTCGAAAACTGGTGGAAACTTTACTCAGAATTGATTGAATAGTATTTTACTAAGGAACCAATTAACAGGTGATTCAGAAATGATTGAATCAGTGTTTCAGTCGGAATTACTTCAATCGGAGGTGTGCTACTCGGATCTTGTCTTTACTTGGAATGTTCACTCGGAATGTCTTTAATAGTGACCCGAAAGTTAACTGCTTGAAGGTTTCACTCGGAACTGACCTTGTGAGCTCTTAATTCGAATGGAACTTGGTCACTTTCACTCGGATTTTCTTCAATCAGCATTCCTTTCACTCGGAATTGACATTTTTTGCAATCAGGGCTTGCAAACTGGCATAATCCACTCGGAATGCATCTGAAAGGGAATTATCCACTCGGATTTACATCTAATCTGAGTCATTTCACTCAGATTTGAATTCAACAGGTCATACTCCACTCGGATTGGTCCATTGTTGAGTCATTATTCAGATTTCCCACCCAGCAGGTCATACTCCACTCGGATTGGTCCATTGTTGAGTCATTATTCGGATTTCCCACCCAACAGGTCATACTCCACTCGGACATGCCCAAAACTGAGTAGTTTCACTCAGATTTTCTCCATTCAGAGTAATGTCACTCGGATTTAACTCATTCTGAGTGATTTCACTCGGATTTGATCTAACAGGAGCATATTCCACTCGGATTTGACTTCAGCAGGGAGCATTTCATTCGGAAATGACTCATTCTGAGTGATTCCACTAGGATTTCATCATTTTTGAGTCATTCCATTCGGACTTCTCTTGAAAATGGGCATAATCTACTCGGATTGGCTTGGCAGGGAAGCTATCCACTCGGATTCAACTTTAACAGGGGAGCATTTCACTCGGAAATAACTCATTCTGAGTTATTTCACTCGGATTTCATCAATTTTGAGTCATTCCACTCGGAAATGCTTCATTTTGACTAGGATTTGACCATTTTTTGAGTTTTTTCACTCGGATTTATCTCCATCAGGGCTGTATTTCACTCGGAAATGCTTTAACCTGAGTCATCCTGTTCAGATGTGATCATTTTTTAGTCATTCCAATCGGATTTGCCTCCCACAGGGCTGTATTTCTCTTGGAAAAGCTTCATTCTGAGTTATTTCGCTCGGTTCTGATTATTTCAGAGCCATTCTGACCATTCTGAATTAGAATTCAGCATAAAAAGATTCATTCCACTTGAACCGGACCAAAAGAGGTGTTCACAGATGCCCCTCTTTACTTCTTTTTCACAAAAGAAACATGAAGCTTCTGTGTTTTTGAAGTAAAAAGGAAGTAAAGATATGAACACCGATGCAGGGGGCCAAGTGGGACCTCTTGATCGGTATAGCGACTGATGGTGCGGGCAATCACGAGTCAGTGTGACCTTTCTTCTTTAAAGACGAGCATTTTCCTCTTCCGTTTCACTTTTCTCTCTCTTTTTTTTTTGTCCTAAATCTGGAAAAAAGAAGTGAAGCAGTGCTCTAATTTTTAGCAAGAAGCAGTTAACTGGGAATTATCCTTTGAATGACATGAAGCAGAAGGGTGCCTCATTCGACGACCGGGAGAAAAAAGGATGCCTTCTTTGGTGACTGAAAGGTAAAAGGATGCCATTTGTTCGACGACAGGAAAATAAAGGTGCCATTTGATCAGCGACACGAAAGTAAAGGGGTGCCATTTGATCAACGACAGGAAAGTAAAGGGGTGCCATTTGATCGGCGACAGGAAAGTAAAGGCGTGCCATTTGATCGGCGACAGGAAAGTAAAGGGGTGCCATTTGATCGGCGACAGGAAAGTAAAGGTGTGCCATTTGATCGGCGACAGGAAAGTAAAGGTGTGCCATTTGATCGGCGACAGGAAAGTAAAGGTGTGCCATTTGATCGGCGACAGGAAAGTAAAGGTGTGCCATTTGATCGGCAACGGGAAAGTAAAGGTGTCATTTGATCGGCGACAGGAAAGTAAAAGGGTGCCATTTGATTGGCGACAGGAAAGTAAAGGTGCCATTTGATCGGCGACAGGAAAGTAAAGGTGCCATTTGATCGGCGGCAGGAAAGTAAAGGTGCCATTTGATCGGTGACAAGAAAGTAAAGGGGTGCCATTTGATTGGCGACAGGAAAGTAAAGGTGCCATTTGATCGGCGACAGGAAAGTAAAGGTGCCATTTGATCGGCGACAGGAAAGTAAAGGTGCCATTTGATTGGCGGCAGGAAAGTAAAGGTGCCATTTGATCGGCGAGAAGAAGGTAAAGGGTGCCATTTGATCGGCGACAGGAAGATAAAGGGTGCCATTTGATCGGCGACAGGAAGATAAAGGGTGCCATTTGATCGGCGACAGGAAAATAAAGGGTGCCATTTGATCGGCGACTAGAAGATAAAGGGTGCCATTTGATCGGCGACAGGAAGATAAAGAGTGCCATTTGATCGGCGACTGGAAGATAAAGGGTGCCATTTGATCGGCGACAGGAAGGTAAAGGGTTCCATTTGATCGGCGATAGGAAGATAAAGAGTGCCATTTGATCGGCGACAGGAAGATAAAGAGTGCCATTTGATCGGCGACAGGAAGGTAAAGGGTGCCATTTGATCGACGACTGGAAGGTAAAGGGTGCCATTTGATCGGCGACTGGAAGGTAAAGGGTGCCATTTGATCGGCGAGAAGAAGGTAAAGGGTGCCATTTGATCGGCGACAGGAAGATAAAGGGTGCCATTTGATCGGTGACAGGAAAATAAAGGGTGCCATTTGATCGGCGACTGGAAGATAAACTGTGCCATTTGATCGGCGACAGGAAGGTAAAGGGTGCCATTTGATCGGCGACAGGAAGATAAAGAGTGCCATTTGATCGGCGACAAGAAGGTAAAGGGTGCCATTTGATCGGCGACAGGAAAATAAAGGGTGCCATTTGATCGGCGACAAGAAGATAAAGGGTGCCATTTGATCGGCAACAGGAAGGTAAAGGGTGCCATTTGATCGGCGACAGGAAGGTAAAGGGTGCCATTTGATCGGCGACAGGAAGATAAAGAGTGCCATTTGATCGGCGACAAGAAGGTAAAGGGTGCCATTTGATCGGTGATAGGAAGATAAAGGGTGCCATTTGATCGGCGACAGGAAGGTAAAGGGTGCCATTTGATCGGTGACAGGAAGGTAAAGGGTGGGGAAGTTAACAGGACGTCTCATCCGAATTAACTCACTGTTGGCAAGAAATGTAAAGGTTGGGAAAGTTAACAGGACGTCTCGTCCGAATTAACTCACTGTTGGTAGGAAATGTAAAGGTTGGGGAAGTTAACAGGACGTCTCGTCCGAATTAACTCACTGTTGGCAGGAAATATAAAGGTTGGGGAAGTTAACAGGACGTCTCGTCCAAATTAACTCACTATTGGCAGGAAATGTAAAGGTTGGGGAAGTTAACAGGACGGCTCGTCCAAATTAACTCACTATTGGCAGGAAATGTAAAGGTTGGGTTTGACCCTCGGTTGTCATGACTGCGAGTCTTTGGGAAACTGCCTTTTGAATGCAAGAGAATGAATTTTGGGGAATGGCCCATTTTGACATGACTGTGGGTTGTTGGGGAACTACCCCTTGATTGAGAGGATATACCTGGGGTGATGCCCCAGTTTGGCAATTTGAAGGAATCTTGGGGAACTGCCCTTTGATTGAAAGACAATAACCCTGGGGTAATGCCCTAGTTTGACAACATTTGATGGAATCTCGGGTAACTGTTCCTTGAATGAATAAGAATCTAGGGGGATGCCCCAGTTTGACATGATTGGATGAAATCTTGGGGAACTTCCCCTTGAATGAATGAGAACGAACCTGGGGGAGATGCCCCAGTTTGATATGATTGGATGAGGCTTGGAGGATGCTCCTTGAATGAACCTGAGGGAGATGCCCCAGTTTGACATGATTGGATGAAATCTTGGAGAATGCTCCTTTTTGACGAAGAGAGGTCCTGGTGATGTTCTAGTTCGGATACTCTGGGAGCGCGGGGTACGGTCCTGGGGCCGATAAGAGATGACGACTTAGGGAAGATGCCTTGGTTTGACATGATCGAAAGAGTCTTCAGGGAAAACTGTCCCTTGACCAAAAGAAGAATCTGGGGAAATGCCCCAGTTTTGGATTGACTGGGAAGTGTAGTCCCACTGGGGAAGGATTTGGGAATTTATGGCTCCACTAGGGAAGAAAATTTGGGCAGTGCCAGCTTTGGCATTTATGGTTCCACTGGGAAGGATTTGGGAATTTATGGCTCTATTGGGGAAGAAGATTTGGGCAGTAAGGATTTTATGGAACTGCCCGTTGATTGAAAGAAGAGACATTTGGGGTGATGCCCCAGTTTGAGGAGGTTGATGGATTACCTCTTACCTGAAAGAGAAACGAACCTGGGGTGATGCCCCAGTTTGTCGTGATCGAAGGTTGTTGGGAAACTGCTCCTTGATTTGAAAGACAATGATCCTGGGGTGATTCCCCGGCTTGCCATGAATGAATTTTGGGATACTGTCCCTAAACTCGAGGAGAAATCCGAGGAGATGCCCCAGTATGGAAAGACTGAAAGTCTTAAGAGTACTTCCCTTTGACTGAAAAAGAAATCTGGGGAGATGCCCCAGTTTGAGCTATTTTGAAATTCAGGGAACTGTCCCTTGATTGGAAAAGAAATCTAGGAAGATGCCTCAGTTAGAATATGATTGAAAGAAACTTGAGGTACCACCCCTTGATCGAGAGAGCAGATCTGGAGTCTATCAGGGATGTATGGCGGGCTTACCGAAAGAGAGAAATATGGGTGGGGTGCCCTAGTTTGAATTGCCCGAGAAGGATTTAGTGATTTGGGGTACTGTCCTTTAGGGTGAAAGAGAATGAACCTGGAGTGATGTCCCATTTTGAGTTGTTTTGGAAGTGTAATTCCACTGGGGAAGGATTTGGTTGGCATCTGTCTAGGTTCCACCCAGGGAAGCATTTGGTGGTTTGGGATGCCATCCTTTGATTGGAAAGAGAAGCCTGGGGAGATGTCCTAGTTTGAACAAGATCAAAAGATTTTACAGGTATTACCTTGACTGGGAGAAAAACTTGGGATGATGCCCCAATTATGAAGATTGAAAGGATTTTGGGGAAACTCCCTTTTGACTAGGAAGATTTGGGGTGATGCCTCAATTAGAGTTGTTTGGCGATTCATGATACCGTCCCTTGACAGAAAGATCTCATAGAAGGGAAATATCAGGAGGATGCCCCAGTTCTTTGGAAAGATTGAAAGATTTAGGAGCACTGCCCTTTGACTGAGAGAGGAAAGATATCTCAGACTGAAGGAGTTAGGGGTATCATCCCTTGAACAGAAAGATCTGGGGAGATACCCCAGTTATTGGAAATGATTGGAAGATTTAGGGGTATTACCCCTAAGCTGGGATGAGGATCTGGGGTGATCCCCCAGTTATTGGAAATGATTCAGGATACCGTTCCTTTGACAGAAAGATCTCATAGAGGAGAAAAATCAGGAGGATGCCCTAGTTCTTTGGAAAAATTGAAAGATTTAGGAGCACCGTCCTTTGGCTGAGAGAGGGATCTGGGGTAATGCCCCAGTTTAAGCTGTTTTGGACGATTCAGGGTATTGCCACTTGACTGGGAGAGAAAGAGAACGGGGGGAACTATCCCAGTTTCGGAAAATCTGGCTGAAGGGGTTAGGGGTATCACGGAGGAAGGATTTGGGGTGACGCCCCAGTTTGGAGAGGAATGATAGATTTGGGGTAAAATCCCAGGCTTAAAAGATTTTAGGGTTAACAGGACATCCCGTCCAAATTAACCCGTGCTTAACATCGTTGCCAGGGAACGGGGTATCCTTGACTGCTGTTGGGATATACCAAGTTGATCTTTGTAAATGTGACCCCTAACATGCCTCATGAGCAAGACAGAAATCTTTAGAAGATATCGGCTCCAACTACGAGGCCTTGATGGAAATCTCAAAGCACAACGAAAACTTAGAAAGGCATCGTATTCGGCCACAGCAAGGTGTTTTGTCCAATGATTTGGGTGGGTTATGAGAAGGAAATTCGAGGAGAGCTGGTTTCAATGAGGGTGAGCCTTAGTGACTAACGGATAAACCTCAGAAAGTGCTAGTCTTGACAGTTGAGACTCGACACTTCTACTTGTCATGACGTCCTACAAGAAAGGTTAGTGGTGCAAAACAAATTGGAACTTAAAGAGACCTTCTGCAAAGCCACAATCCTTAGAGATTCGAAGTGACCCATGACTGAAACAGAGCAGATGAAGCAACCCCAGCTTTTGGAAACGTGTCAGACCCAGTCTTCATAATGATCGCTTGAGGCGAGATCAAGTAACTAGAACATCTTGTCTTTACGACTTTAAATTTCGTTACCTTCTCACTTTATACATTAAGGGAAAACATATGTTTTATCAAATCAGGGGAAATCTCAATATGAACACGTATCAAAAGAGGTGAGATTGTATTTACAAGTTGAGCGGGGATTGGGAAAAGGTAGGCCAAAGAAGCAAGTGGGGTTGCATGGAAAATATTGATAATTGGGTGGAATAGGAATGATTTCACAAATCCTCCAATGAACTACTGAGAACAACGTGTATCTTAATCCACATCACGACTTTGAATTCACCATTTGATCTTGCCTCTGGAAAAGGGTAGTTGGGCTACGGTCCTTATGCCTTAACTTAAAAGCGAACCATTCCCATAAGAAAATTACTCTGCCAAAATCTTGATCCAATTTATTGCCTGAGCTGCCTATTCAGGTTTTCAGCTTACCATGTTGCTCTAACTTTTGCCTAGGCTGCCTTCCCAGGTTTTCAGCCTAGCGAGCATGTTTCGCTTTGTTTTTGTTCTTTTTTTTTTGTTTTTTTTGTTTTTTTTTTATTTTTTTTTATTTTTTTTTTCAAGGTTGCGTCCTTCACGACAAAGGTTTAAGCTGATTGATAATGAGCTTATTTGATCTCTCTTGTTTCGTCCTGTGGGGGAATATATGTTAATAGGAAAGTTCTCCAACACCATGTATCCAAGGAAACAGGGGTGAGCCCTTTTCAGCACCAATGAGGGAGCTCATTCCGAGTCTGTATCTTTTGTTCATTCTTTCATCTTTCTTTTTCATCGTTTTTCTTCTTCTTCATTTTTTTGTTTTTTTTTCTTTTTTATATGCCCCCTCTTGGTACCTTCATTATGGTCTAGCTGCTTTATTCACCCTTAGCCAATGTGGCAGATAACTATGATATTAACGGTATCACAGTAGACTATTCTCTTAGATACACTGGTAGGGGAACAATTATACCTCCTTTGTGTTGGGGTGTTGATTGCGACACAGATGACACATCGTTTTTGTCGCGTTCTTAGCTTGATAACTTTTATGTCCCCATGTGGAAGAGCGATAATTTGATCTATGAATCAGCTCGCCCCAATTGGTATAGGCGTAGGGCACCAACCTTGACTCCTTTCTTTTTTGTTTTCTTTTGTTGTTTTAGTTTTTTTTTTTTTTGGCAGAGTATTTCTTGACCATGTTCACGTTCATGAGCTCTAGCAAGTCTTTGCCATTCATATTGATCAATACTAACATTTCCTTGAAAGGTAGATATGCCATTATTCATTGTGGAGTTCGTTTTCCGAGTCGATTGGATCAATTTTTAGTCATTCATGGACCCTCTTTACTTCGTGTACTGACCTTGTTGAACGCTCCTGGATAAAGCTAGATGCCCCTTATTCAAACATCCTGGTTAATTCGGTCAAAGAACTTTTGCCCTTGTTACCCTTTTCGTCAGCGTGATCAAGTAAGCGGTCAAAGTTATGAAATAGGATTGTGATCTCGTTGTTCTCATAAGGATCATTTTTAGATGGATATTTTTTTTGTTTTTGTTTTGTTTTTTTGTTTTTTTTTTGTTTTTTTAATGTATAACGGCAAAGAGAAGGAGGGAAAATAAAAGAGAGCCAATGGACAAAGGGAGTGTTAAAACAAATAAGGGAAGCAAACGGAAACATTTTGAAATTTGATACGCATTCATTGAGAAAAACCTGAAATGATAAAAATATACTTTTGCCCTTATTACATAAAATATCCCAACGCCTTAGGCATAGCATTTGGGTTGAAAAGCCATAAAAGCAGAAGTTTAAAGTCGTAAAGAGCTAGATGGTCTCTTGGTCATGAACCTCTTCACTTGGCGTGCAAATCACAAAGCTTTCATCCTCTCCATGCCTCCAGCCTCTCCTTATCATTCTGATCCAGGACTCTCATAGTCAGACCTGGGATTTATGATTGTATTGGGAATCCCTTCCTGGAAATCCAGCCACTTGGCTTTAATCAGATCCCTCACTTTGAATTTCAAAGCCTGACAATCTTCAGTAGAGTGTCCTGGGGCCCCAGCATGGTAATCACATCAGGTATTAGGATTATAACCTTTGGGGTAAGGAGGAACTAATGGTCTTAACGGACAGGGTACCGCAAGGGAACTACGAATAAGGTAAGGTAAAAGTTCTGTGTAGGTTATGGGAATGGGGTCGAACCGGACCGGTTTTCGACTATCAGTAGATCTTATTGTCTTTCGGTCTGGATTGGGTGGCTGAGTCTGCCTTAGTGAGGGACAATAGGGCTGTGGCAAGTGAGAATGGGAAGGTGTTTGAGGGATATATGGACGAAAGCAGAGTGGAAAAGGGAAAAAAGTGGAAGCCTGGTTAGGGGTGGTGGCGGCCATGTAAGGTGTAGGGAGATTGGTAGGTTGAAAGGGATTATGAGTCATTAGTCCAGGTTGGGCCCTTTTTTGGTCACAGGAAGTGGAATTAGCATCTCCTTTTCTTTTTCCCTTATTTCCCGAAGCAGACATTCTCGTGATAGGTGCCCCCGGCGACTGGGAGGATTGTGAAATATGAGAGTTCATTGCTTGCCAATCATGATCCTCTTGTTGATTATGGAACGGAGGAGAGTATCCTGAGGGTATTTCATAGTGCAGGTTGTTGTTTGAGCCCATGAAGGCGTGTTGGGGTGCATAAGACATGCCATAGGTCGGTTGAGGGTCAATGATGAGGTCGGTCCTGTTGTTAGTAATGGAAGAGGGAATTTCTGCTTTTGTCAATCCAGGATGATGGAGTGGCATGGTTAGTAAATGTTGGTCATTCTTGACACCCGCGGAGAGTTCCCCTTCTATGATCTTCTTTTCTAAAAGTCTGGTCATATCTGCCACTTGCTCCTTTAGCTGGTTAACTTCACTCCTGAGGTTTTCAATTTCTTGCTCTCTTTCAGCCATGGGTCTCTTTTGAAAGTCGAGTAAGGGCGGCTTTTGGTGTCAGAGAAGAAAAACAAAAAGTGTCAGGTGGAAACAAGGGGGAGGAGAATGTCGTGGGAAGCAATCACAGGTCTTGACGAGTATCCTTTAACCGTTCCTTAGAACGTATCGTTCAAAAGTACTAAGTTCGGTAAACATGGAAATTAATACGGGATAGTTGTGAAGACAAAAGAAATCCTTTATTCTAAGGCGGGAGCCTTAAGCTCAAACATTTTATTCGGGCGATTACAGCCATCATTTCTTAAGTTCAATCCCATGTTAACTCCCATAGATACTCAAAAGGTATTTATTAAGTTCTGAATAGCCTCCCACGAAAATGAGGATAAGGAAAAGAAATTAGTCATGTTTTGGAACCAGTACTTTCCCATTGATAAGCAATTTTTCTTGGGGAAACAGCGATTACCAAGGATCCAAGTCGTAATAGTCATAAATTTCCTAAGCGTCATCGACGCCCCTGTTGGAGCGGAAATAAGGTTATATTTTTTTCTGATTTTTTTTTGACGATTAGGAAAATCTATGACTCAGGACTCAGAGGTACACGACCAAAAGAGGATTATTTATTCACCCGAAGTATACGGTGCGAGTCATTATTTCAAAAACTAAGCAAATCCGCGGGTGGTAAATAATTCATTCCTTTTGGATAGAAGGGAAAACAAAAGATGACGTAAGGTAAAGTAAAGTTTGCCCTTGCGCGGCCTAGGTCGGGTTTTGTTGAAAGTCTTTTCTAGGCTCTATGGCTTTTCTAAAAGTGACTCTCCACACCGGGTGGCTTATACTAGACTTCTAGAAGGTCACTAGAGCCAAGATCCTACTCATGACAGGGACGCAACAGTGGGGAACCACTAGGTGCGTATGTCACAAGAGGTCGAACTCTAGTTGGGGTTCTCACGATCACCGGATAGGAAGTACATCCTATACGATTCTGTATACCAACCCCTCCTAACTTAAGTTTCATTTGGGGCCCGGGTATAGGGCGCCACTCATAAGTGTGTGCTAGTAATTTGTGAGTGTAGTGTGTGAAAGGGCATTCGATACCTTTTTACCTTACCCCATCCGGCACAAAGAACAAACACAGAACAAAATATACAAAGTCATCTACCCTAGGGTTCAATAATTACAGGAAAGTAATATGGTCCTCTACCCTAGGGTTCAACAATCATACAGGACATGGACAATAAAACGAATAACAAGATGCAAATAATAACGAACATTCACAACAATTAATGGAAAATAAAAAACAAGGGGAAGAAATCCAAGCTAACAAAGGCTATATAAAAAAATGCGCTTTCAACCAAACTGGCCTGACTCTCTTAAGCGTCCCCAGTGGAGTTGCCATCTGTCGCAACCTGGATCGCGACGGCGCGGCGAGAGAGAAAGAATGGGTGGAATGAAACAGGGAGTCGCCACCAACATTTTTATCCATAGGAAAAACATTGGAAAAAAACTAGGTTCAGTAAAGCACTGGTTAAAAATTGAGATTCAAGTTCGGGAGTCGGTTACGAGTAGGGAAGGTATTAGCACCCTACATCGCCTGTCAAAAACAGTACCAAGATTGAAAATGCGCAACATAAATAGCCTTACAAAAGATGGTTTATTTCTTCCCTTTTATTGTTGTATTTTTTTATTTTAAAAACGACAGAATGGGGTGAGAGAACTGTACAAACATAGAATGTCGAAGCGAGGTCAATGGGACATTTCATCCAAATTAAACTCGACTTCGATATGAGACAGAGAGGGGAAAAGAATGCTAATAAGGCGTCACGCCTAAATTATACATCCTCGAATAAAAAAATAGGGATAGGAAAGAGATAAGCGGGACGTCTCGTCCTAAGTATCCCTCCCCTATGAATTATGGCGAGGCTTAAGCAAAAACTAGGGGGAAACCAACAAGACGTCATGTCTAAATTGATTTTCACGGAAGTAACCAAAAAAAGACCATTTATGAAAGAAACGTGGAAGTAAGGAAATAAATCAGCAAAAAGAAATAAGAAAGATGGGCCCGACAGGAGTTAAAGTCCTGCTCCTACGTATTCTTGAATTATCAAGAAATCAGGGTTACGTAGTTCTGAGTGTTGTTCTTTTAGGAAAAGACTTAGGAGATGATGATGGATGTCACTGAGGTGGGGAACTCGTACAAGGCGAAGTTCTTCGCACGTGTACGAATCCTAAAGAGGTTGTGTAGACGGGAGTGTTCCCGTACGACACATTGTTTAAAAAATGATTTGTTTCTTTTTATTGATTTTTATTTAGATTTGAAAGAAAACATAGGAAGCATTTATTTCCCTTTATTATATTTTACTATGAAACGAAAGGAAAAAGGTAGTAGAAGCTACAAAAGAGAAAGGGAAACAATAAATTCTGAAAACAGAGGAAAAATGAGTGAAAACCGAGTGGGAGAAGAGAAAAACCGAGTGAAAATGGCAAAAACCGAGTGAAAATTACAAAAAACGAGTGGAAATAGCAGAAACCGAGTGAGAAAGAGAAAAACCGAGTAAAAATGGTAAAACCGAGTGATGAAAGCAGAAAACCGAGTGAGGACAAGGAAAAACTGAGTGAAAATGAGGAAACCGAGTGGAAATAGCATAAACCGAGTGAGACAGTGAGCTTACCGAGTGAGAAGTGATTTACCGAGTGAGACAGTGAGAAGAGGGACGGTATTGGAGTTGAGTGGAGTGAGGAGATTGGATTTGGTGTACTTGAGGGGAGAGGACGGTGTTGTGAGAGGAATTGGGACGGTGTGTAGGTGAAGGGATGAGGAGGTCGGTTGGTTGGGCGGTGTTGGCTGAGAGGAATGAAGTATTGGGCGGTGTTGTGTTGAGGGGAGAGGACGGTGTGGCTGAGGGAGACAGGAAGGAGGTACAGGGCTGGCTGATGAAGAGAGGAAGGAGGGTGCTGGATGCGTATCTGTGTATGTAAGTATGCGTGATGTGTGTGTAAGTCTGTAAGGGCTGAAAGCTTCAGCCCCTTGCCTATTTATAGGCTGGTTTGAGTGGAAGGCCAGCTCAGGCTTCCACTTCCGAGTGGAATGCCAGCTAAGGCCTCCACTCAGAGTGAAGTGGGGGACAACGGCTGGGTGGGAATTTTTAATTCCCACCACTTCCGCCCCTGTTGGCCACTTGTCTGCCACCCCCAGGATTCCTGGGTCCACTTGGGTGGTGGAATCCAAGTCAGCACGGTTTAACAGGGGGACCTGGTAGGAATCCGAGTGAGAATGGAAGAATTCCGAGTGAAAATGTTGGAAATCCGAGTGAAATTGTTGAAATCCGAGTGAGAATGTTGGAAATCCGAGTGTAAATCACTCGGATCACCCTCTCAGTCAACATTCATCCACATTGCCACCTAAATCCGAGTGTAAAAGGGGGTCGGTCTTCACTTTACCACCTAAATCCGAGTGGAAAAGGCCCCTTTGATGCTAAAGACCGAATGAAATCATGTTGGTGTCAATTGGATTGAGTGGGAATTAAAGAAATTGAATCAGAACCGAGTGAAAATGACTCGAACTTTATCTCCTCTCCACAATCCGAGTGACAAATGACTCGGATCTGACTGGAACATGTGAAGTGTGACTCAGAATTGGGAGAAAGATGACTCGGGAACGGGTAAAAAGTGGCTCGGAAATCGAGTGAAAAAGAGGCTCAGAACTGGGAAAAGGATGGTTCACTCGGGAATGGGGGAAAGTCACTCGGAACTCGAGTGAGAAAGGGGCTCGGAACTGGGAAAAGGATGGCTCACTCGGTGCTGACTGAAATGGCTCGGTATTGTGTGAAATGTGACTTGGATGTGCTCACACATCAATTCACTCGGATACATTCGCTCTGGAATCCTCTTCACAATGGTTTCACTCGGAAACTGGTGGAAACTTTACTCAGAATTGATTGAATAGTATTTTACTAAGGAACCAATTAACAGGTGATTCAAAAATGATTGAATCAGTGTTTCGGTCGGAATCACTTCAATCAGAGGTGTGCTACTCGGATCTTGTCTTTGCTTGGAATGTTCACTCGGAATGTCTTCAATAGTGACCCGAAAGTTAACTGCTTGAAGGTTTCACTCGGAACTGACCTTGTGAGCTCTTAATTCGAATGGAACTTGGTCACTTTCACTCGGATTTTCTTCAATCAGCATTCCTTTCACTCGGAATTGACATTTTTTGCAATCAGGGCTTGTAAACTGGCATACTCCACTCGGAATGCATCTGAAAGGGAATTATCCACTCGGATTTACATCTAATCTGAGTCATTTCACTCAGATTTGAATTCAACAGGTCATACTCCACTCGGATTGGTCCATTGTTGAGTCATTATTTAGATTTCCCACCCAACAGGTCATACTCCACTCGGATTGGTCCATTGTTGAGTCATTATTCGGATTTCCCACCCAACAGGTCATACTCCACTCGGACATGCCCAAAACTGAGTAGTTTCACTCGGATTTTCTCCATTCAGAGTAATGTCACTCGGATTTAACTCATTCTGAGTGATTTCACTCGGATTTGATCTAACAGGAGCATATTCCACTCGGATTTGACTTCAGCAGGGAGCATTTCATTCGGAAATGACTCATTCTGAGTGATTCCACTCAGATTTCATCATTTTTAAGTCATTCCATTCGGACTTCTCTTGAAAATGGGCATAATCCACTCGGATTGGCTTGGCAGGGAAGCTATCCACTCGGATTCAACTTCAACAGGGGAGCATTTCACTCGGAAATAACTCATTCTGAGTTATTTCACTCGGATTTCATCAATTTTGAGTCATTCCACTCGAAAATGCTTCATTTTGACTCGGATTTGACCATTTTTTGAGTTTTTTCACTCGGATTTATCTCCATCAGGGCTGTATTTCACTCGGAAATGCTTTAACCTGAGTCATCCTGTTCAGATGTGATCATTTTTTAGTCATTCCAATCGGATTTGCCTCCCACAGGGCTGTATTTCTCTTGGAAAAGCTTCATTCTGAGTTATTTCGCTCGGTTCTGATTATTTCAGAGCCATTCTGACCATTCTGAATTAGAATTCAGCATAAAAAGATTCATTCCACTTGGACCGGACCAAAAGAGGTGTTCACACATGATATGTGACAATACATGATATATTAAGAGACAATGCATTATATGCTAAGAAACAATGCATGATAGTTAAGTGATAATGCATGACATGATCTTCCTTAATACATCATGCTTGAGCAATTAGTATCTATCTTGATTGACATTATAATTCTTATCTGCGTCATGTGTTTGATGATGCATGATCTTGATCGTGAAAAGAAATTTGAAAATATGCATCATTCAGCTTGAAATGTATTATTGAACAAAAGTATCAAGAATGATGTATGATTGAATGCTAATAATCTTGTGCTAAATGCTTAAATGTTATTATTGATATCAAGAGCTTAAATTAGCAAATCCATCAAGTGGTATCATACATAACATCAAGATAACAAGTGATATGACATATATGTTATGGCAAATTGATTACAATGAGTGTATGACTTGCATTACACATTTATAGCCGCACTATGACCATGATATGCTTCTATGACTTATCTCTATATGTTGCTAATTATCTATGCAAAATGCTTTCTCTCATATAATTGTATATTTTTGATAAATGTCATATGTGCTCTATGTAAGTGTTTGACTAGACTTAAGTCATAAAAGAAAACAAGATGTACATATCACTTCATCCCTGCTCTGATACCTAGATATAAGTATACATTGTTGAAAAATCTTCTCTGTTATTACTCTGATACCTAGAAATGTATCATTATAATAAATCAATAAAACAAGCAGTATTAATTAAATGATTAACAAGTGGTATTTATTAAGGAGGAGAAATGCTTAAAAGGTAAATTTTTTTTAACAAATAGTGTCAGACTTGAACATTTGGTATCAACTAGTTTAACAATTGGTATATTAATATAACAACTTGTATCAATTTCAGTAATAAGGAGGAGCATACACATGAATGATTATCCTTGATTTCTGTGATTATGTTTATGGCAATTATGTTTATAATTTTGTTTCTACTCTCCTATATGCTTTCTTGGAAGAATATCCTTGTGTGTTTGATAATGCCAAAAAGGGAGAAGATTATGTGCTTATTTGAAATAATTATGTGCCTACCATAATTGAGAAAATTACTTGCTTACTTATATTTTGACTTATTAACAAATATGCTAGTAATGATAACAATCAAGAGAACTATATTGAAAAGAATCATGTGATGCTTACCATACTTGAAAAGTGATATTAATTACATGATTAAAAATTAGTTAGAAATCATCTGTATGATTAAGAAAGATATATTATCTTGCATGATATAATATGATCTTTTTAATAAGTGGTATTTCCTTTAAATTATGACTATGCATGACCCTACATTAACAAGTGGTATCAATTGGCATTTATTACATTGATTAATGGGAGAATGCATATAAGAGATGATTGACATTGATTTATCTTTTTGTGATTATGATTAATATTAGTTTATAGCACTTACCTTTACTCTGGATTCTACTCTCTTATGCTTATTTTTGTTTTTGATGATGTCAAAGGGGGAGAGAATTAAGTGCTTACTTGATTGAGAAAATTATGTACTTGATTATTTACTCTAGATATTAACATATGGTATGCAACAAAATGGTATAACATTAATCAAATCCATAATTGGTATCTGTTGCATGAGTAAAGAGGAGAATAACTCTAAAGATAAAAAAAGGCTAGATAACTCTGGAATAATAGTAATTGGTATCTAAATGCATCAGTAAGGGGGAGTTTTTATTTTGTTTGTCAAAACTGTGAGCTATAACTATTATAAAACTAACACCCCAAGAGATGAACATCTGTTGTCATCATCAAAAAGGGGGAGAATGTGTTTATATGTTGAAACAAGTTTTGATAATGACAAACATGGATTCAAGCATGAAGAATGCATTAGCAATGCATATGTAACATTAGTTGTCATCATTAAAAAGGGGGAGAGTGTAATTGGGTAAGGTTTTGATAATGAAAAACATGATGACAAAGGCAAAGCACAAGAATAAAGAATGCACATGAACAAGAAATGAATGTGTTTGATGAACAACAAAGGGAAAATATAGTGATAAAGACATGATATGAACAATGATCAAGAATAAGAACTAGATGCAAAACACTTGATGAACGACTAGGGGAAAATATAATTAGCAAAAATTATGACATGGATCAGATTTATGCGTTTGAATTATTTGAAGGTACAGTGCAATGAATCAATTCATGGAAATGGCGAATCTATTCATGTGCTCTTATGAATCAATTCATGGAAATGGCAAATCTATTCATGCACTCTTGTGAATCAATTCATGGAAACGGCGAATCTATTCATGCACCTTTGGGAATTGATTCATGCATTCAAAAAGGACCAAAATAAAGTGGAACAACCATGGGAATCGATTCAAGCTTAAAAGAATCAATTCATGCCCTTTAAAGCACATGGGAATCGATTCATCATGTCCAAGAATCGATTCATGCACCTGGTAATCGATTCATGTACTCTAGGAAACAATTCATGTGATATTTTACACCTAGGATCGATTCAAACAGCCCAGGAATCGATTCATATGCTTTAAAACACCCAATAATCGATTAATCTACTTAGGAATCAATTCATATGCCTCTGGGAATCAATTCCCCACTTCAGGAATCCATTCACGCGCAGTTTATGAGTCAGAAAACAACTAAATGAATGGATTCACACAGGAAATCATGGAACAAATCATGGAATGTTTTCTGGAGTGTTGTCAGGCATTACTTAATTTCAAGAAACATGTTACGCATTTTATGCCGAAGAGAATTATTTTAATGAGACAGAGCGTCCCTGGCTTCCTATAAATAGAGAAGTGAAGAGGTAGAACACACCATCACAGCAAGCATTTCATTCTCTTCTCTTCCTCTGTTGCTCTCAGTTTCTTTTATTTGCAAATTATTTCTTAGAGAGTTAGTAAGAAGGAAAATAGTTTGAGTGCTCTTAAGTTTGCATATCCTCTCTGTGAGAGTAATTATTTTATGAGAGCTTAATTTGTATATCCACTCTATTGGAGAGTTATCTTTGTACCCTTAAACACTAAAATTCCTAGAGATTAAGGTTGGGGTTTAACCTTGGGTTATTGAGAGATTGTGAGATTGGGTGGGTTGCCCTTTTCTTGTGAGAATTGAGTTCTTGAGTATGGGACACTAGGAAGCTACAATTGCTTAAAGCTTGTAATATCAAATTCTCAATAGTGGAATCCTTCAAGTGGGTTGCTTGAAGGCGAGACGTACACCGGGGTGGTGGAACTCATTATATCAGTTTGTAAATTCTCTTTTCCCTAAACTCCTTTATTATTGTGAATTTAAATTGCTTGCTAAAATTTTTATATCTAATTGATTTGTTAAATTTGCTTAAATTAAATCCTTGGATTAATTGACTTAAATTTGTATTAGATATAATTATTGCATACCAAGTGTTTCAAGAATTGAATAAACTAATAACTTGCCTTGTTTATCAAAATCAATTCTTGAATATTGTCTCTTCACCTCAAAGTATTTTAGTATGATATGTGCTTCATAATTATTATCTCTTCTACATTGTATCATTTGTGTACTAAGAACTGTTTTCAAAGGGATTCCGCGTAAAAATTTGAAATACTCAATTCACCCCCTCTTGAGTATTGAGGCCTTGGCTAACAAGAGCTCTGCTGTACCCGAGAGTTCTCCTCAAGTTATCACCAACACCTTCCCCATTTCCGTGGTTCTTACCACTTCATAGCTGGAGAGGGAGGCGGGACAATTGTCTAAGAGACCACGCTCGGGTCAACTTGATCGGGAAGGTAGAGCGGGATTAGAGGCCTTTGGGGTGAGTTACCCTGACTTTCCTAGATACATCGAACATCAACTTGGGGTGGGGCCTCTCAGATTGTGATATCTGATAGCCCTAAATAGGAGGAAGAGATTCCCGAGCTTCGGAGCCAGGTGAGCCGAAGACTGGACAGGGCCAGTTCTATAGGGGAGGTGTCAACGAAACGGATTGTCGTGACCCTTTGCAGTGTGACGGAGCTTAAAGACAGAAGGTATGAGAGCTTCGCTAACGGGTCTTTGTTTGGCACACACAATTCTGTTTAGTTGTTGTGCAATGTTTGATTTCCGGTTCCCAGATTTATAGATCAGACAGTGGTTTTCAAGGAGGATGAGAGGAAGTTTGAAGGTTCGAATACGCCATCCATGTGTCGGGCGATTGAGATGTTCAACCTCCGAGCGACCTCAATGACTTGGCTCTTGGAGAAAAAGTTCATGGAGCAGGAAAAAGAGTTAGTGATGTTGAGAGCGGAGAAGACTAGCCTTCTTCAGGAGAAGGACCGGTTGCAGCAATCTCATGACTTTTCCAACCTGCAACTTGATAGCGTCTGGAAGGAGATCGGGGGAATGGCCGATGAGCTCAGGCAGGCTAAAGCTGAGTTGTCTAATGCCCAGAAGGGGCAAGAGCTGGCCAAGACGAAGCTGATTACTGCCACAGAGCAATATGCCAATCTTGGTAGGAAGCTGAGCTCGGTCGAGGAGACTTATGGCCTAGTTTGTGTAGGCAGGGAGGAGGCAGAGAAGAAGCTGAAGGAGGCAGAGTCTGCTCTTGAGAAGGAGAAGGAAGAGAAGAAGGAGTACAAGCTTTTTGTGGTGAAGGAAGTATTGGAGAAGTATGTATCGGCCTTTGAGCTCTGCCAGCAATATATATAGCTACTGAATCCCACCGGAGTTAAATCTGGATGGTGTTGATCCATTCCGCATCATTGTGGATGGTAAGAAAGTAGACCTTTCAGACTCTGAGGGAGAGGAAGAGGTAACTGCTGAAGCTACTGTCGGGATCGAATTGGAGGATCATACAGACTCGGCTGTGAATGCTTCCATTCTTAATGCTCCCGAGACCGAGACTCGTGCCGTTGATGCCCCTACTACTGATTTCAATGTTTAGCTATGCCTCTTGTTTGTTTTTATGTTTTCTTACCCAATGTAATTTTGATTTTAATGAATAAAATTGAATATTTTTGGAATCTGCCTCTTTTTTCACACTTTTACTGTTGTGTCGTTGACTGTGTCGTATACGCATATGTTTGGGAGATTTGCTTCATGTTACGCTTAACTTTGTGTGTATTTAGGCTATCAGTGTACGCACTGAGGGGTGTATCTATCACTCAGAATTTAAATCAAGAGCGAAAGCCTATACTTGTGCTGATTGAATTGCTTATTTTTCTTTTGTCCCTGACCGTGTGTTGTATATTTGTGGGAAGGCGATATGGCTCCACGCAAATTGACGCTTAAGGATCTGATGAAAAGTTTCTAGGAAGTACATCCGTAAGGGGTTGAGACAAGGGTTACTAAGAAAACGAGACTCTCCCTGGTAGTGACAGGGGGCGACGGAGCATCCAAGCCTTGTCCAACTCTGATGATCACTCCTGTTGGGGTTGTTATCGCTTCCGATGGTGAAAGGGAGAAGGAGATGGAGGCTACTACCTTGGCAGCTCGTGGGGAGACTTTAGGTCCAATCGGGAATGTGGTCTCTAACCCTGATCGACTTACCTCCGCAGAGTCAATTGCTAGGGCCATCCCTAGTGTAGTGGACACGGCCGATTGTCCTGGGGAAGAATTTTTAAATGGGTTGTTAGGAACGGACAAGAGTCTAGCTCTTTCTCTTTGGGACACATACTTCCCTATTTCACATTTCGTGGATCGTACAATCCTTTTCAAGAAGGACAAGGAAACATATTCCTCTTCTGTCCCGATCACCATGTGTAAAGCTATAGAGGTGTTTGGGCTTTGGGTAACTTTGATATCTCGGGCTCTTGAGAAGCGGGTGGTTGATCAGGATAAGGTAGTGGAGCCACTGACCCAAGAACATGATTCCATGAGAAAGGAGAATGAGCTGCTGTGAGGATACAAGAGAATTGATCGCCTCTTTGAAGTCGGTCATACAGCGGTCGAAGCAAGACCTAAAGACCACGCGGGTGGAGCGAGATTCGGCAGAGTCATGGTTGGCCATAGCTGAAGAAGACCTAAAGATTACGAGGGTGGGGCGAGATTGGGCGGAGTCACAATTATCGATTGTAGCGGATAGGTTCTCCTACTGGGACCGAAACGTTACGGAGGTCGAGGAGTCATATAACGTCTTGTCTCTCAAGAAGCACATGTTAGAAAAGGACCTTCAGTCAGCTTGATCAGATTTGGAGACTTTAAAAAAGGAGGCAAAGGAAAATCTCATAGCAGTGGAGCTGGATATCATGGTGAAATATTTCAACGCATTCCAACTTTGTCAAGAGCAAATTTCTGTTCTAAACCCTCTGCTGTACTAAATTTTAAAGGTCTCGATCCCTTTAAAGTGGTTATGGATGGCCAGATTGTCCCCTTATCCAACTCTGAGGGTGAGTGGAAGGAAGGTGATGGAGGCAAGAAGTGAGGTGTGCTTGGGCTAACATCTGAAGTTCTAACTGTTGGGCCTTCCTAGGTGACTCTTCATGTAGCGTCTTTTTTCTTTTTATCTTCTGAATGTACTTGTATGACTATTTAATGGTATTAATGAAGTTTTATTGGTTGCACAATGTTATGATGTGTGATCATTTTCACGCTCGAGTTTTTCGTAAACTTGAACAAATTCAAGCCTTTAGATCGAGTGCCGAGGGATTGATTCCGCGCTTGGACTTTTCGTATACTTGAACGAATTCAAGCCTTCAAACGTATGCCGAGGGATTGATTCCGTACTTGGGCTTTTCGTATGCCGAGGGATCAATTCTGCGCTTATACTTTTCGTGTGCCGAGGTATCGATTTCGTGCTCGGGCTTTACTTGAACAAATTCAAGCCTTTAAATGTATGCCGAGGGATTGATTCGCGCTCGGGCTTTACTTGAACGAATTCAAGCCTTCAAAAACGTGTGCCGAGGGACCGATTCCGCCGCTCGGACTTTTTGTAATGTTAATTCTGTCTTTACTGAAAAACATGAAAGTTTGAAAAACATGAAAGTCTTTATTAAAAGATAAGAAGGGGCCTCGTTAAAACCTCCCGAGGGAAAAACCCAGTGGGGAAAACCCCTCAGGTAGGAAAAAGAGTGCCCAAGTGTACAAAATGATTAACTAAAATAAAACTTTAAATGAGTCACATTCCAAGTTCTAGGCAGTTCCTTCCCTGACAATTCTTTTAAACAGTGCGTGCCTTTTCAGAGTACTTCCTTGACCCGGTATAGGCCTTCCTAGGAGGGTGCGAGCTTTCCATCTTCACGTGTTTTTCTGTTATCGTCTGTAGTGCGTAGGACGAGGTCACCTTTTCTGAAAGGTCTGGGTTGGAGGAGGGAGTTCCATTTCTGAGCAGATTTATGTTTGGCCACTTGAATCTTAACATAGGCCATATCTCATTCTTCTAAACTGAGATCTAAGTCTTTCTCCTTTTTGCATCGTTCATATCTTTATCATAAGCAAGGCGCCAGAGAGTGGGCTCTCCCAACTCGACGGGTATCATGGCATCAGCTCCATACATGAGTCAAAACAGAGTCTTGTGGGTGAAAGAGTACGGAGTAGTGTGATAGGCCCAGAGAACTCCATACAGTTCCTCTGTCCATCGGCCTTTAGCCTGTCCGAGTCGTTTCTTGAGTTGCCGAAGGATGACTTTGTTTACTGCCTCTACCTGACCGTTGGTCTGCAGGTGTTCCACGGAAGAGAATTTTCTTTTGATGCCTAAGTTCTCACAGAACTCCACAAAGCTCTTGTCTGCAAACTGCCGGCCGTTGTCAAAAATGATGGCATGGGGGAGGCCGTGTCGGCAAATGATGCTCTTCCACGTGAAAGTTTGCACTTTAGCTGCCGTGATAGTGGCCAGGGCTTCAGCTTCAATCCACTTGGTAAAGAAATCAATAGCTACGAGTAGGAATTTGAGCTGTTCTTTTCCTGGGGGAAAGGACCTAGGATGTCCACTCCCCAAGTATTAAAAGGCCAAGGAGATAAGATTCCATGCAGTGGTTCCGGGTGGTTGTGGATCCGATTGGCGTTGCGCTGACAGGGATCATATTTCTTCACCAGGTCATAGCAGTTAGAACGTAGAGTGGGCTAGAAATATCCCGCTCGGAGAACACGAGCGGCCAAGGGTCGGACTCCCCCAAGAAGACCGCAAATCCATGAATGTAACTCCCTTATGACGTAGTCGGCCTGTTCTTCATTCAAGCATTTTAAGAAAGGCATTGTGAAACCCCTTTTGTATAGATGTCCATCCATCAGAGTGTAGTTGGCCACTTGGACTTGCAATTTCTTGGCTTGTTGCCGCTCTTTTGGTAGAGTTCCCTGCTTCAAAAAATCAACTATAGGGGTCATCCATGTATTTCCAATTTGGATCTCACTCACCTGAAGAATCTGTTGTGCTTCTTGGATTATAGGATCTTCTAAGATGACCTGGATGATCGTCTTAAGGTTCCCTGCTTTGACCATGTTGGCGAGCTTGGCCAGGATGTCTGCCCGCTCATTTGCTGCTCGCGGGACATGAACGACTTGAAAATGTTTAAGGTGTATTTGTATGTTGAAACAGATTTTGATGAATGACAAACAATTGAAAGATCAAGAGATCAAAAAGATGTTGTACAAGCAATTAATCAAAAATCATCGAGAATGATTCGGAACAAGAAATAACTTTTCAAAGTGTCAAGGAAAGATTAGTTCAAAAGAACCATGCATGAAAGTATCAAGAATGGACCCAAAAGAAGCAGAACGCATCAAAACTGGAAGGGAACAGACCTAGGAATCGATTCAGCCCTATGGGAATCGATTCCCACATGAAAAATGAAAGAGGAATCGATTCAAGGCACATAGGAATCGATTCATGCTACAAATTAAGTGAAGGAATCGATTCAAGGCACATAGGAATCGATTCATGCTACAAATTAAATGAAGGAATCGATTCAAGGCACATAGGAATCGATTCATGGTGGAAATTAGCTCAAGGAATCGATTCATCAAGCTTGGGAATCGATTCATGGTGGAAATTAGCTCAAGGAATCGATTCATATGCTGAAGGAATCGATTCATGCTACTAGGAATCGATTCTCTCTGTCAGGAATCGATTCATGGGTTGTTTTTTATGCAAAAATACACTGGAAAATTATTCAAACTTGCGCCGAATCATGAAAACTATCAATACGCGTTTTCAGAAACTCAAGACAGCTAATTCCTCTCTCGAAGATACAAACTGAATGGCAATTCCATTAATTGAGGCGGACAATTGGGAGACTAACACTCTCGATGCATGAAATCAGGAATCGGTGGAATTCAAATTTTTTTGGCAGCACATACTCTGGAACTCCTATAAATAGAGAAGAAGTGAAGCAGCAGAAACACACCTTCGCAGCATCAAATACTTGCCTTCATTCTTTCTTCTTACTTACTCTCTGTTTCTCTTAAATTCTGAAGTATTAATTTTTGAGAGTTATATTGTGAGAAAAATATTTTTGAGTGCTAAAAATTGCATATTCTCCTTGAGAGAAGAAAAACATTTTTCAAAGTACTTAAAATTTGTATATCCACTCTACTGAGAGAGTTGCACTTGTAAAATCACATACACAAAATCTGAGATAGTTGTTGGGTTGGGATTCAACCTTGTAATTGAGAGATTGTGAGATTGGGTGGGTTGCCCTTTAGCTTGTGAGGATTAAGTTCTTGAGTGTGAAACACTAAGAGACTGTAATTGCTCAAGGCGTGTATCTCAAATTCTCAATAGTGGAAATCCTCTAAGTGGGTTACTTGGAGGCGAGACGTACACCAGTGGGTGGAACTCGTATATATCGGTTTGCAAATCTTCTCTTCCCTAATCTATTTAAATTTGTGCATTTAATTGCTTGCTTAATTTGTTACGCTTAATAACTTTGTTATTCAAACTTTATTATTATTCTCACTTAAGATTAAGTTTATCATCTTCTCTTCATATATTTGTCAAAGAACCAATTTCACAAGCATTTCAACAAAAAATTTTTAATACTCAATTCACCCCCCCTCTTGAGTAATTGAGGCCACTTGGTTAACAAGTGGTATCAGAGCTTGACTCTTGGTAAATTAAGCTTAACAGCTTCAAGAGAACGAATGGCCTCAAATTCTTTAAACCTTTTTCCTGAGGGTGGAGCCACAAACCGACCTCCTGCTTTTAATGGGGAAGGATATGCTTTTTGGAAAGAAAGAATGAAAATTTTTGTTCAATCAATTGATCTAAGAATTTGGAATGCTATTGAAAATGGTCCTTTCATACCTATGCATATTGTTGATGATAAACAAATAGAAAAGCCCATGGATGACTGGACTAGTGATGAAGAAAAGAAAGTACAATATAATTATAAAGCCAAGAATCTAATCACTTTAGCCTTAGGTCCCGATGAATTTTTTAGAATAGTAACCTGCAAATCTGCCAAAGAAATGTGGGATACTCTTCAAATTACTCATGAAGGAACTAGTGATGTTAAGGATTCTAAAATTAGTACTTTAACTAGCCAATATGAAAGTTTTAGAATGAATTCTGGTGAAACAATCTTAGAACTTCAAAAAAGGTTTACCTTGATTATTAATCATCTTATTACTCTTGGAAAATCTTACACTAACAAAGAGCTTATCCATAAAGTTCTAAAAAGTCTTACCAGGGAATGGCAACCTCTTGTCACCGCTATCAAACAATCGCCAAACATAAATGATATGTCTCTTGCCACATTATTCGGTAAGCTTCAAGAACAAGAACAAGAATTAAAAGAGTTAAAAATAGCGGAAGAAGGAGAAAAGTCTTCCAAGAAGAAAGGGCTAGCTCTTAAGGCCACCTCTATTGAAGAAGACAAATTTGAAAGTGATCAAGAAGATGATGATGATGAGTTAGGCCTATTTGTGAGACGATTTGGAAGGCTCATGAGAAACAAAAGATTCCAAAAGGGCTTCACCTCTAAAGGTAAGAAATTCGTTCCCAAAGATAATAATAATTCCTTACCAACTTGTTTTGAATGTGGAAAGGAAGGACATTTCAAGGCGGACTGTCCAAATCTCAAAAAGAAAAATAAGGATCAGAAAGGAAAAAGGAGAGCATACATAGCATGGGATGACAACGAGGTGAGTAGCTCGGATGAATCAGAGAATGAAGAAGCAAACCTTTGTCTCATGGCTAATCACCAAGATGAAGAAGATGAGGTATGCTTTAAAGCAAATAGCACCCATTGGTATTTGGATAGTGGGTGTTCAAAACACATGACAGGAGACAAAAGTAAGTTCATATCATTTACTCCACGAAATAAAGGATTCGTTACTTATGGAGATAACACGAAGGGAAGAATACTAGGAATTGGAAATGTTGGTAAAAATTCCTCCACCTCTATAAATGATGTCTTATATGTTGAAGGACTTAAACATAACCTACTTAGCATAAGTCAATTATGTGATAAAGGCTATAAAATTGTTTTTGAATCAAATGGTTGCATAATTGAAAATAAGCTAAACAAGGAAACAAAATTCGTTGGTCAAAGAGTAGATAACATTTATATGATTAATCTAGATTGTCTTGCTTCAAATGATGTGCAATGCTTCATAACTAAAGAAGATGAATCATGGCTATGGCATAGAAGAATTGCTCACATTCATATAGACCATTTAAACAAACTTGTTTCAAAAAATTTAGTTATCGGTTTGCCAAAATTAAAATTTGAAAATAAATTTTGTGACGCTTGTCAAAAGGGAAAACAAGTAAAGGCTTCTTTTCAAGCTAAAAATATTGTTTCAACAACTAGACCTTTACAACTTTTACATATGGATTTATTTGGACCTTCAAAAATCAAAAGTTTTGGTGGAAACTATTATGGTCTCGTGATTGTGGATGATTACTCTAGATATACATGGACATTATTTCTTACTCACAAAAATGAAGCATATCAAGCATTTAAGAAACTTGCCAAGATCATTCAAAATGAACAAAATTTGAAAATAGCATCCATTCGAACTGACCATGGAGGAGAATTTGAAAATCAATCCTTTGAAAAATTTTGTGAAAAATTTGGCATTGAACATAATTTTTCGGCTCCAAGAACTCCACAACAAAATGGAGTAGTTGAAAGGAAAAATAGATCTTTAGCGGAGCTCGCAAGAACTATGTTAAATGAAAGTAATATTGCGAAACATTTTTGGGCCGATGCAGTAAATACTGCTTGCCATGTCATGAATCGATGTTTGATAAGGCCTATATTAAAGAAAACCCCTTATGAGCTTTATAAAGGAAGAAAACCTAACATTTCTTATTTCCACGTATTTGGATGCAAATGTTTTGTTTTAAACAATGGAAAGGATAATCTTGGCAAATTCGATGCAAAATCTGATGAAGCAACATTTTTAGGTTACTCATCTACAAGCAAAGCATATCGACTCTTTAACAAACGAACTTGTACAATTGAAGAATCTATACATGTTAAATTCGATGAACTTAACCAAAATCTTCCGAGAGAGGAAATTGATGATCTTGTAGGTACCTTCCAAGAAATAAACTTGGAAGACAAAGAAGAAAACAAAAATGAAGGAAATACATCACAAAATGGCGAACCTCAACAAAAGGAGTGGATCACCGTAAAGAATCACCCATTGGACAATATCATAGGCGAAATAACAAAAGGTGTAAGTACTCGAAATGCTTTTAGAAATGCATGCAATCACTTAGCTTTCGTATCACAAATAGAACCCAAAAATATTGATGAAGCTATTATTGATGAACATTGGATATTGGCAATGCAAGAAGAATTAAATCAGTTTGAAAGAAATGAAGTTTGGGAACTTGTGCCAAAACCCAATAATCATCAAATAATAGGCACGAAATGGGTTTTTAGAAACAAGTTAGATGAAAATGGAATAATAACAAGAAATAAAGCTAGATTAGTTGCTAAAGGATATAATCAAGAAGAGGGAATAGACTATGAAGAAACATATGCTCCCGTAGCTAGATTAGAAGCCATAAGATTATTGTTAGCTTTTGCTTGTTGTATAGATTTTAAACTTTATCAAATGGATGTCAAAAGCGCTTTTCTAAACGGTTATATTCAAGAAGAAGTTTATGTTAATCAACCTCCTGGTTTCGAAAATCATAAATTTCCAAACCATGTCTTTAAATTAAGAAAAGCTTTATATGGTTTAAAACAAGCTCCAAGAGCTTGGTATGAACGACTCAGTAAGTTTCTTCTTGAAAATAATTTTGAAAGAGGAAAGGTTGATACAACATTGTTTATAAAACGTAAAAATCGTGACATCCTTTTGGTACAAGTTTATGTTGATGACATAATATTTGGTGCTACTAACGAAATCCTTTGTCAAGAGTTTGCCAAGATCATGCAAGATGAATTCGAAATGTCAATGATGGGAGAACTCACATTCTTCCTTGGGCTACAAATTAAGCAAACAAAAGAAGGAACATTTATCAGTCAAACAAAATACTGCAAAGAATTACTTAAAAGGTTTGAAATGGATAAAGCAAATGAAATTGCCACACCAATGAGTACTTCTTGCTACCTAGACAAGGACGAGAAGGGTAAGGACGTTGAAATAACCAAATACCGAGGTATGATTGGATCCTTACTTTATTTAACAGCTAGTAGACCTGATATTATGTTTGCGGTATGTATGTGCGCTAGATATCAAGCATGTCCTAAAGAATCACATCTCATAGCCGTAAAAAGAATTTTAAAATATCTTGTGGGTACTCAAAATGTTGGTTTATGGTATCCCAAAGGTGCTGAATGTATTCTTGTAGGATATTCTGACTCTGATTTTGCTGGGTGTAAATTAGATAGAAAAAGTACCAGTGGTACTTGTCATATGCTTGGAAGCTCTCTTGTTTCTTGGCATAGCAAGAAGCAAGTAAGTGTCGCGTTATCCACAGCTGAAGCAGAATATGTTGCAGCTGGAAGTTGCTGTGCTCAAATCCTATGGATGAGACAACAACTTCTTGATTTCGGTGTTGTTTTAAATCAAACACCCATTAAATGCGACAACACCAGCGCCATAAATATCTCCAAAAATCCAGTGATGCACTCACGGACAAAACATATAGAAATCCGTCACCATTTCATACGAGATCATGTTTTAAAAGGAGATTGTGTTCTTGAATATGTTGAAACTTCTAAACAATTGGCGGATATTTTTACTAAACCCCTTCCAAAGGAACAATTTATAAATATTAGAAGGGAATTAGGCATTTTAGAAATTGCTTAAAATCACAAATTTCATTCTCTTAAATATTTTCACAAATCTTTAACTTAAAGATTTATCTTTTTCATACAAATTCTATTTTTAAGAAATATTAATATACACCATTTTTTTAAATATTCATCATAACCCGATTTGTTGTTTAAAATCTTAATTAAACATATTTGTGAGACAAGTTAATCTCTTTAAATGATCTCAAAATTAAATGCAAAAAATGGCAATTGATTTTATTGAATTTGTGATGAAATAAAATCAAATGGCACTTGCAAAATTTTTAAAATGTACTCTTGTATGAATCATGAGAACAAGTCAAGAAAAACCACTCCTGAGTCACTTGACCAATTCACGTGCACAATAAAACCAAAGGGAAAAGCATTGATTCCTTACAATCAGATGCCTCCATGTGAAGAATAAAACAAAATCTTCCATTTCCAAATGCATTCACGTGAACCACTATGAACTTGTAGCGTGTTTGACCAAAACTAGCTAGGGAAATCGATTCCCCCTCTCATAACTTGGTATATGAATCGATTCCCACTTCACTCCAAGCGTCCAGAATTACAAAAATCACTCACATGAATCGATTCCCTCTAGGATGAATCGATTCACGCATTATTTCCTGTATAAAAATGCTTTTCTCACGCTGTTTCTTCAAAGCCTCTCCCAGTGCCTCATTTCGCTTCATATCTCCTTTTCTTTTCTTCTCTAAAAATTCTCTCTACCTTCTCTGTTTCATTCAAAATCATGGCATCATCATCTCACTCTAGAAAGAAGAAACGAGGAGATGCTAGTTCCTCATCCTCAAACACCAATGATCTCTCAAGACTCTTTGAGAATAAACTCCAACTTGACAGGTATCTCGAAAAATTTTCAGAAAGACTCCTTATACCTGCTCATTGGCTTGACGTTCCGCTCTTCGACGAACATGATTTTCCGGTACTCAACATACTTAGGCAACAAAATCTCTTGGAGTTTGTTGCACTCGAAGAAAATCACATTTATCCTGAGTTGATTAGAGCCTTCTACTCAACATTGAGGATCTCTAATGGACGTTACATAGCCAAAATTAAAGGAGTAACCATTATCATTGATGATAATGTTCTTCATCAAGTATGGAAGCTTCCACTAAACAATGTTGATTTCTTTGGCCTTGAACCATCTCCTGATTGGGAATACAATTCCATTGATGCTCGTGCTTTTTTAAATCTATCCTCTACTTCCAAAAGCACCATTGGAGAGCTCAACATTGATCATCGCCTTCTGCACTACCTTTTGGTCAAAATCATTCTTCCAAAAGGGTCCAACAATGCTAGAGTAAGTGAAAACCAAACTCTTATTCTTTGGGCTATGCTCCATGAAAAAGAGATAAATTGGACCAAACTTGTTCGGACTCATATTCTTGACTCTAAAAGATTCACAAAACTTCCTTATGCGGTTTTGATCACAAAGCTTCTCAAACACTTTAATGTGGATCTTTCAAATGAAGTAAAAGAAGTAGTAGGGCGTAAAGGTAAAATAGGAAGCACTCATCTCGCAAAAATGGGTTGGCACAACCACGATGGTGCTTGGCAATACTCTCCTCCAAATGCACAAAGCAGTGACGACAATGATGAGCAACCCCATCAACAACCATTTCCTCCACCTCCTCCAAATCCAAATAATGAGTTCTTTAATAGATTGACCTCTCATTTCGATACCCGCTTTGATGCAATAAATGCTCGCTTTGATGAAATGACTTCTCGCATTGATGGAATGGAGAACAATATGAATGCCCGTTTTAACCAAATAGATGACAACATGACTACCCACTACAATGAACTCTCACAACAGTTCTCAGAGTTTCGATTTTTCAATCCTTAATATTAGTCACTGTTGTATTCATCTTTACATATATAATATTTCAATAAAGTTAATATCTGTTTGTTAAATTCTATCTGATTTTCTTTTGATGATGCCAAAGGGGGAGAAGTTTAATATAACATCTCTATATAATTGCATGATTAAGGGGGAGCCAATATAACATCTTTTTTGCATGAAATTTATAATTACATTTGATAGGGGGAGTTCCATATCTTGAATATATAACTGTTATGAAACTAACACCCTAGAGATGAACAATTGTTGTCATCATCAAAAAGGGGGAGAATGTATTTGTATGTTGAAACAGATTTTGATGAATGACAAACAATTGAAAGATCAAGAGATAAAAAGATATTGTACAAGCAATTAATCAAAAATCATCGAGAATGATTCGGAACAAGAAATAACTTTTCAAAGTGTCAAGGAAAGATTAGTTCAAAAGAACCATGCATGAAAGTATCAAGAATGGACCCAAAAGAAGCAGAACGCATCAAAACTGGAAGGGAACAGACCTAGGAATCGATTCAGCCCTATGGGAATCGATTCCCACATGAAAAATGAAAGAGGAATCGATTCAAGGCACATAGGAATCGATTCATGCTACAAATTAAGTGAAGGAATCGATTCAAGGCACATAGGAATCGATTCATGCTACAAATTAAATGAAGGAATCGATTCAAGGCACATAGGAATCGATTCATGGTGGAAATTAGCTCAAGGAATCGATTCATCAAGCTTGGGAATCGATTCATGGTGGAAATTAGCTCAAGGAATCGATTCATATGCTGAAGGAATCGATTCATGCTACTAGGAATCGATTCTCTCTGTCAGGAATCGATTCATGGGTTGTTTTTTATGCAAAAATACACTGGAAAATTATTCAAACTTGCGCCGAATCATGAAAACTATCAATACGCGTTTTCAGAAACTCAAGACAGCTAATTCCTCTCTCGAAGATACAAACTGAATGGCAATTCCATTAATTGAGGCGGACAATTGGGAGACTAACACTCTCGATGCATGAAATCAGGAATCGGTGGAATTCAAATTTTTTTGGCAGCACATACTCTGGAACTCCTATAAATAGAGAAGAAGTGAAGCAGCAGAAACACACCTTCGCAGCATCAAATACTTGCCTTCATTCTTTCTTCTTACTTACTCTCTGTTTCTCTTAAATTCTGAAGTATTAATTTTTGAGAGTTATATTGTGAGAAAAATATTTTTGAGTGCTAAAAATTGCATATTCTCCTTGAGAGAAGAAAAACATTTTTCAAAGTACTTAAAATTTGTATATCCACTCTACTGAGAGAGTTGCACTTGTAAAATCACATACACAAAATCTGAGATAGTTGTTGGGTTGGGATTCAACCTTGTAATTGAGAGATTGTGAGATTGGGTGGGTTGCCCTTTAGCTTGTGAGGATTAAGTTCTTGAGTGTGAAACACTAAGAGACTGTAATTGCTCAAGGCGTGTATCTCAAATTCTCAATAGTGGAAATCCTCTAAGTGGGTTACTTAGAGGCGAGACGTACACCAGTGGGTGGAACTCGTATATATCGGTTTGCAAATCTTCTCTTCCCTAATCTATTTAAATTTGTGCATTTAATTGCTTGCTTAATTTGTTACGCTTAATAACTTTGTTATTCAAACTTTATTATTATTCTCACTTAAGATTAAGTTTATCATCTTCTCTTCATATATTTGTCAAAGAACCAATTTCACAAGCATTTCAACAAAAAATTTTTAATACTCAATTCACCCCCCCTCTTGAGTAATTGAGGCCACTTGGTTAACATAAGGTTTTGGGTTATTTCATTTACTCGGGCCAAGTACTTCACTAGGGTCGAGTCTTTGGTTTGGTATGACCCTTCAATCTATTGAGCTACTAGTTGGGAGTCCGTCTTTGCCTGAACGCATCAGGCGCCCAGATCGATGGCTGTTTGTAGCCTAGTAATGAGCGCTTCATACTCTGCTTGGTTGTTGCTGGCTTTGAATCGGAATTGTAGTGATTCCTCAATAACTAGTCCGGTTGGGGATTCTAAGACTATGCCTACTCCACTGCCTTTAGCGTTGGAGGAGCCATCTACTGAGAGGGTCCATTAACCATGTTCTGCATCGTACTCATCCTTGGTTTTCCCCCAATTCTACTAAAAAGTCTGCGAGTACTTGGGCTTTTATAGGTCCTCAAGATTCATACCAAATGTCGTATTCGGATTACTCCACGGCCCAGTGCAACACCCCAGTTTTCTGGACTCAGATCCCGATGTAATCAAGATAATAATTAATAAAAATGCGTGTAAATTTTTCACGTTCGAAATAGTTTCTACACACCATCTCGACTATATCAAGACCTGAACCACGGAAAACCAAAGAGTGAGATTTATCAACATATGATTGGATCAATAACTAATTCGCCTATAACGGTATACAAAAATAGTAGAGTTTACAGCGGAAGAAGAATGTGTACATCTACGCCTAGTCCCATATATGGTGATATGAGAAGAGGCTCGACAAAGCATGCAATCACCTAGCATGAACCTACTAGATCATAACCCATGCACGCACTTACAACAGACACATGGATTGCCTAAGATATAAATATAAATATGCATATACCTCTGGGGTCATGCCTCAACTATCACCACTGCCTATATCTCATAATTGGCCTATTTATTCACCTATTGACATTAATCCAAACACCACCATCATTAATGTATATTGTTCAAGTTTAATTCCTCAAGTACTCATCAAATCATCACTTTTGTACTATTATATAGGTCCACCATTTATGCATCCACGATTATCTTATACATGACCAAAATCACTAAATCATCAATATCATCATATACAATTTATTCATTACATTACAATTCACAAATGATGCCGGCCAAGGCATTTCCACTACCACTATTTACCTTCCCAAAACTTCAATTTAAAATCCGAACTCATCCCATGGCAACCTGCATCACAATGCTAAAAAGGAGACCACATGGGAGAGTGAGTTATACATTCAAAATAACGAATATACATATATTGTGATTAAGTGTACATGCATTCTTTCATCATGTGTGCTTTGCTATAAAATCATCAATTCATCATTCAATCATCATCATATTGATATAATAGGCATACAAGCCTCATGAAACACAATTCACAACATAAGCAAACACAAGCACATACACAATCACATTGCCACTTATCAACAAGGGCATTCACAAATTATCATCATCAATTCATTAAATCTTTACTCAATTCCTCCTCGCAAGGGGTTTCTCATTTCTCGTGGTCATCCCATCTCAAATGCCATGCACCTATGGCTAATGCATATGTCAACCGTTTAATGCACATGCAATGGATCCATTTCATTTCATTAGGTGATCGCAACCACCATATCATTCATTCACATGGGTTTCCCGCCTCGCAACGGGTACTCCCTCTAGCAGCCTCGCAAGGTGCCTTCTCATGATCACAACCACGTTCAACAATTCATAATGGTTTCCCGCCTCGCAAGGGGTACTCCCGCCTCGTGATCGCAACCACGGGCATTATAGGAACTCACAAGCCCTTTTTCATTTCAATAACGAGGTGATCGCAACCACCGGCTCAATATCATATCATCATCAAGTTGGTTTCCCGCCTCGCAAGGGGTACTCCCTTCATAGAATCCCGCAGGATTTTTCATCATTGTGATCGTAACCATATTTCAATGTTATGTCATGCCATGAATGGAAAATGCAATGATGCATATGCCAAACAACCTCGCAAGGATATCTCACCCTCTCACATAGGGATATATTTTAATTTGACATTTTTAATCAATAACATACAATTATGTACAAGCCCCTCAAGGCATTTTATTCCCATACTTAGCATCTCAATGGCTACAATCTTATTGCATAACAATCTACGTGTGGAAGTAAAAATAATGACAATCATCGTAACATTCAAGGCATATCAATTGTTCCATAAATAAATGTATGTTTTCATCTCAATATATTTCACATGTATGTCATATCATATATGTAAGTCGATACTTGCGATTAACCGCAATGGTGTTATAACATCTCATAATATTCATCAACACTGTTACACATTCATTTAGTGGTTTTCATCTCATTGTTCATCACTGTTGTCTCATATCTAGTATGGCAATACAACAATCTATCATCACAATCTTAGACCATACATACAGGATCATACATGTATACAATACAATGGCAATTCGCAATTTCATCAATAATAACATTCTTCCTTTTATTCAAGGAATGGTCATAACATCATTTATTGTCACACAATACCGATATCATCTCCGATTCATCGGTTTATAACCAGTACTACGTCATTTAACCATTCTCTCCTTAATCTCATAATCACTCTAGGGTGTGTCTCATAACCCCATCATCAAATACTATTTGTCATTCTTTTGTATTCCATCTTGGAGGTCAACATTTATGTTTCTCATTATATATTACGGGTATAAATAAGTTATCCCAATGTTTTAATCACTATTCAACACCACCATATTATGTCCTAATTATATATCCCTATACATTCCCTCAACCATCTTACAATATAAAGGAGAAGGGCCTAACACCATCAAAATCAAGGAAATAGAGTACAACTCCATTCAGGGCATCTCGCTTGAGCGAAACCCTCACTCGCTTGAGCGAGATTAACATAGCTCGCTTGGGCGAGTGCTTCACGCGGGCAAAAAGCATCCAGCAGCATTTCCACGCTCGCTCGATTGAGCGAGACTCTTCCATACTTGGCCACTCGCTCAGGCGAAATTGTTCCAGTAACCATTTCCACATGCATTCGCTCAAGCGAGGTTCCCATCAACTAGCCACTTACTCGAGCGAGAAATGTCCAGTACCTCATTAAGGTTGGCTTGCTCGAGCGGGGTCCAGTTCGCCTCATCATTCGCTTAAGCGAAAAACCTCCAGAACCAATTCCTCTCTCGCTCGCTCAAGCGCGGTCACACCCGCTTGAGCGAGATTTGTCCAGTAACTCTTCCACTCACCCACACACGTGCCGCTTGAGCGAGACACTCACTCGCTCGAGCGAGATTGGGCCAGGGGCCATAATATTGGTACAAGGGATCCTCGCTTGAGCGAGAGTACCAGTTCAAGTGTAGAAATGTAAGAATTTAATAACCTCACACACCAAAACTCATACAAATCCAAATTGGACAAATTCAACACATCATACACCTCTTATTAGGTATTTAAAACTTGCCTCAAACATTCATACTCAATAATTTCCATTCCAATTCATTAACCATATCAAAATTAACTTAACATCATCACACATATATATATATATATATATTTTCATAACACTCAATACCTATTCTCATACACCATTTCTCAAATATCATCAAATAACCATTCACATTATTTCAATATCTACATGGCAAGGCAAGCATGAGTATTCATCACATACAATAATCACTATCGTTCTACTCATGCAATTTGAATGTAAACTCCTTTCCTACCTTGAGGGAAGAGCCGAAACCAAACGCACGGTCCGAATGCTCCGCCACATAATCCGGAACACAATCTACACCAACATACATACATATGCATACATACCATCATCAAACCATCTCAAGACATCATCATAATTCTAAACAATGCTAGCTTATCATAAAGCTCAATATCAAGTCTTAGACTTGTTAAAACACCTATTCTCATACTCGTGTTAGGCTTCGAGAATTCCTTTCCCAAAACCATGATTTTCTAAATCTCAAAGGGCTAATCATACCAAACAACAACCACATCTTTTTCACCATCACTTAAACTATCCATTTTCCATTTAAATTCATCATGAGCCTTCTAGCTCCTTTCAAACCATTGTCAATCAACAATTTCAAGTGGCTCACATCATGACCTAACAACTCATCAAATCAAACATCCATTTCATTAATCCATCACTCTTGGTCATCTACCATTATCATTATTACCACAATAACAACATCACACATTGAACATCATATATTCATTTTCAAAATCAATTCCTCTACTCAACCATATACATGTATACTCACATGCTTACATCTACCAAACCTCAAGATAGGGACCTCATTAAAATCCACTCATCTCAATAATCATACCAAACATTTCCAAACATTATCTCTATCCACAAAACTATTCTCATGACAACCACATCATTAATTTTACCCTCTATGCCAAAAGCCCTAATCACCAACACTTAGGGTTTTCATCAAAACTCAATAACCATTTCTAATAACCATCAATCTTCATCATTAACAACACCCACACACATTATCATGGGTTTTCACTAACAATCATTTTTTATGGCATCATTACCCATTTCCCCTAATTCTAAAGTTAGGGTTCTTTTAAAAATCCAACAATACCATAGATCATCATTTTCTACCATTTAAATCACTAATTTTGTGTTCCCCATTAAAGGCTCATAAAACTTGCATTTAAAACCACCCCACCTTAGGGTTTTCCATAATAATGGCTTCTACCAATAACCCACATACATAAACTACTCTCCCAACACCTAAAACTTATAACCAAAGGTTCAAGCACTTGAAAAATGGCAAGAAGCTTACCTCATGAGAAGAAAAGAGATAGCTCCTAAGAGAGGGGGAGAGCCACATCAAATTCCAAGGAGAGGGAGGAGAGCTCCAAGTCATCACCATTTCTTTCTTGCCAAATGAAAGAAACGAAAATATGGGAGGAAGATGAACACCCACAACTTAGGGTTTTTAGAGAAGAAAAGATGAAGAAGAAATGAGTGTGAGGAGGAAGAAGAATGAATGCCAAAAGAGAAAGAGAAAGTGGCATGAAACATAAGAGAGAAAGGGAAGTTTGTTTTTAAGTTTTTACCTCTCATTAAAATTTTACCGTTTTATAATGTACAGGACCACCGTTTGGGCTCAATACTTTATCCAAAAATTATTCCGAATATAGATTTGGATTCCCAGTAATATCCTTAACAGCCCTGACCAACGGCATCTCAATCGGAGATACTTGGTCCGACACCCATATTTTAACCGGGTGAAATTTTATCTCATTTAGTCTCAATAAATTATAATTTTTTATAATAAATCCCAATTTAATCACTCCAATATTTTGGGACACTCATTAACTCATTCATAATTATTTACTATTTATTCCTTCTATTTAATTATTTCTATAGAAATTCGGGATGTTACACCCAGGACACCACGCGTCCTGTAATTTCGGGCTTCTGAAGAATTTTTCCTAGTGGTTGATCGGTTCGTACCACTATTTGATGATTGTGGAAATAGGGGCGAAGCCACCGGGCGGCTATGACAAGGCTGTAGGTGAACTTTTCCACCCGCTAGTATCGTATCTCAACCCCCTGTAGAGTTTTGCTAATGAAGTATACCAACCTCTGGATTTGGCCATCCCCTTGGACCAAGACCGAACGTACCGCCTCAGCCCCTGCAGAAAGGTAAAGAATCAAATTCGACCCAGCCTAAGGCTGTGTCAAAATTGGGGGGATGCAAGATAAGCTTTGAGATCTTAGAAAGCTTGTTCACACTCAGGGGTCCATTCAAATGCGTCTGTTTTCTTTAACACCTTGTAGAATGGCATGGATTTCTCGGTAAACTTTGAAAGGAATCAGGAGAGGGCCGCAATCCACCCGGTTAGGCGTTGAACCTCCTTGATGTTCTGGGGACTTCGCATCCCAAGATGGCTCGGCATTGGTCGGGGTTGGCCTCGATGCCTCTGTAACTAAGCATGTACCCCATGAATTTTCCTCCTTGGACCCCGAAAAAGCACTTTTTAGGATTTAGTCATATGTTATGCTTGTGTAGCTTGGCAAACGTCTCTTCTAAATCCTGCACATGCGACTCAGCCTGTTTGGTCTTTACGACCATGTCATCCACACACACTTCCAAGTTCCTCCCAATCTGCTTGGCGAATATCTTGCCCACCAGTCTTTGATAAGTTGCCCCTATATTTTTCAGGCCGAAAGGCATCACTCAATAGAAATAGTTGCCCCCCAGTGATGAAGGCCATTTTCTCCTCATCTTTCAGGTCCATTCGGATTTGGTTATAACCTGAGTAGTCGTCTATGAAGCTCAGCATCCTGTAACCTAAAGTACCATCCACCAAACTATCAATGCTAGGTAAAGGTATGGATCTTTAGGACATACCTTATTTAGATTGGTGAAGTCAACACATATCCGCCACTTGCCATTTAATTTCTTTACCATGACCACGTTCGATAGCCAAGTCGGGTACTTGACTACCCGAATGAATTTTGCAGACAGGAGCTTCTCCGTTTCCTCTTTAACTATATTCTTCCGATCGGGGCCCATTTTCTTGGGCCTTTGGGACACGGGTTTAGCATCCTGCTCAAGATTGAGCAAGTGGCTGATTGTGTTGGGGTCGATGCCTGGCATATCGGCAGGGTTCTAGGCGAACAGATCGGTGTTTTCCTTCAGCAGTCTGATGTGGGCTTCTTCCAAATGTGGATCAAGAATCACACTGATTCGTGTAAACTGGCCAGGAGAAGTTCTGACTTGGACAAGTTTGAGTGAGTCTACTGGTTGGGGCCTCTTGTATTCCTGATCATCATAGGGTCAAAACCTGTCTCCATATCTTCCTCGATTATAAAGGTTAATTTGGGGCGGAGGCTTTCAAGGTAACACGCCTGCGCTACCTCAGGGTTGGCTCTGACAACTCCCACCTTTCCATCTCCAAGGGGGAACTTTATAGTCAGGTGTATGGTTGAGACGACAACACCTAAGGCATTGAGCGAGTCGACCTAATAGAGCATTGTAGGAACTGGGGAAGCCTACAACCAGGAACTTAACCCATATCGCACGGCTATCTTTTCCGCTTCTAAAGTTGGTCCTCAAGTCAATACATCCCAAAACCTACACAGAATCACCTGAAAAACTAAGAAGTGCACCATCATACCTTTGGAGTTGTTGGAGAGGGAGACCCATATTTCGGTACGCCTTCCAATGAAGTATGTTCGCAGAACTGCCCTGGTCTATGAGTACTCGTTCGATCATGAAGTTTTCAACTTCCATGGTTACCACTATGGGTTCGTCTCGGTTTGGTCCACCCTGGGGAAATCTGGCCTATCAAATGTGATAGCGGTGGAGTTGGGGTGTTCCTGCAGCAAATTTACCTGATCCGATTGGCGCAATCGACATGCGTGGGTTCCTGGAAATCCACCCAAAATTGTATGTATAACTCGTCGTGCGCCTTCTCTTTCTTCTGTGGGCCTGGGAGAGCGGGAGCGAGGGGCCCGTGAGTAGTTCCGAATCTGGAGTTCCACCTGATCAGGGCAGTCCCTTTCTCTTCTCTAAAAACCTTCTCGAGGATTGTCACCCCTCCATGCAACAAACCACGCAAGGTGTCCCTGCCGAATTAAATGCTCTATCTGATTGTAAAGGGATTGGTAGTTCTCAGTAGCATGGTCGAAGGCTCTATGGAATTCACAAAACTTGGATGTATCCGACCCCTTAGGGCCCTCTCTTGGGGGCGACAGAGCTAGGAGCCCCGTGTTGTAAACCTCATGGAAAATTCAGTTACGGTGGTTCTTCAGTAGTGTGAAGTTTGTGTAGTGGGGGGCAGTGTAAGCCTCGACATCTTGGTTTCTTCTAGGGCTTTTCTTTTTTGCTTGGGATGAGGATTTCTCTGCTCTATAGGGTTGGACCGATCAGTCACTTTGGTTCGATCGACTTCACGCTCGTCAATAACAATGTACCTTGAGGCTATCGTATGGAAGTTGTCCATGTCTAGTGGTGGCTTCTTCGCCAGGGAGTCAGCGAATTTGCCTGGGCGTAAACCTGTTTGAATAGCATGTAAAGCCACCTCTAGGTTAAGATCTCAGATCTGGATGGCTTGTTCGAAGAAACACGCCATATATTGCTTTAGGGACTCCCCCGGTAGCTGGCGCAGATTTACTAGGTTGTGTGATGTCTGTTGCACGGTGTGACGACCCGCGTCAATTTACCTTTATTTACACCCGGTTAATCATTTTCGCAATAGATTTTTCACATTTTAATAAAAATTTAGGTCTTAATATAAAATAATATTTACTTTTCTTAAACCTACTGAAAATAATAACCGATCGAAAATTATTCAACTCGGTCTTAGTATAAAATAGTATTTACTTAAGAACATTCAAAATAATAAAAGCGTATGCAAAATAATATCCGATTGGAAATACATCCATTAATAAATTGGAGTTAGAAACAGCGGAAGAAGAAGAAGACAGGGGGTCATTCGCCTGAGCGAGACCCTGAAGCGCTTAATCGAATTTCGACTCGCTTAAGCGAGTTCCGACTCGCTTGAGCGGAGGCTACCTGGGCAAACCCGACTTACCAGGAAAACTCACAAGTCGGAGTTTCACTCGGCAAAAGGGTCCACTCAGTCTTCTCTCCCTCGGTAACAGCTTGACCTCACATCACTCCAAAAAGGTTCACTTGGAAAACTCTTAACTTTCATTCACTCGGGTATACCACACTTGACTCATTCCTAACCTTTACTCAGGAATAGTTCGCTCGGTCATAGCTCACTCGGGAACAATCTAACCTTCCTTCACTCGGAAAGGGTTCCCTCGGGCATCCTCACTCGGAAAATACTCTAACTTTACTTTACTCGGAAGAGGCTCTCTCGGGCATAAGTCACTGGGAAACATTCTCACCTTTACTCGGAAGCACTTTAATCTTCACTCGGAAACATTCTACTCTTTCTTCACTCGGAAATATTCTACTCTTCCTTCACTCAGAAGTATTCTACTCTTTCCTCTCTCGGAAATAGACGAGGGATACACAGGAATGAACCGACACCAAACCAACTGACCCTCGCTCGGACAAGAATGAATTCGCTCGGGAAATATTCGCCCGATAATTGACTCTGCTACAGTAAACACTCGAAAATTTAATACCAATCATCATACAACATAAATTCACATCCGAATCAAACTTAGTTCATCACACAACATGTAGTATCTCACATACGGAAAACTCTGTATATATATATATATTACACAAAATTCATTCAAAATCACTCGGGCCGTGGCATCGATTCTCCGCTTGGCGCACCTCCAGGGCTCCGACCTCCTCCCTGTCACTGGTTACTAAATTGAAAACCACAGCAAGGGTGAGTGTTTGGCATCATAATTAATCTAGAACGGAAATTAACAATTTACATGTATATAAACTCCGTTCGATTACTATATTATCAATTGAAGATCACACTCGGCAAGTATAATAATTCATTCGGTAAATATAACAAATAGCACTCGGCAAATTATCAAGTCATACTCAGCAAATATAACAAATTGAACTTAGCAAATATATCAACTCATTCAGCAAATATAACAAACTGCACTCGGTAAATACATCAAGTCATACTCAGCAAATATAACAAATTGAACTTGGCAAATATAGCAACTCATTCAGCAAATATAACAAACTGCACTCGGCAAATACGTCAAGTTGCACTCGGCAAATATAATTAATCACACAACTAATAATTCAATTGTCACCACTGACTCTCATACAAAATTGACGCCTAGTATCCAGATACTAAAGGATCGGCCTTCAGGTGGGGGTCCTACTTGACACCCCGTGAACCCTGCTTGGTTCACCGAGTCCTGCTTGACTCTCCACCTCGACCACTGGGTCCTACTTGACCACTGGGTAGCTCAACTGGGCACAAAAACCATGAGAGCCAGAAATGAGGGGCTATACATACCGTCGGTCAACCCATACCACATAATCACATACTCACATTTCTCAAGCATCACAAGTGGCCATTAATAACATCACATACTCATCACACGGGCGACCTGCTTGTCAAGCCCGGCTTCACATTGCCACAGCATCAAGTATTTCAAAATCATCTTAAGTCACACACACACACACGATCCTCAACCGATCGGTGTCCAAACTCACATGCATACACATACACATACAATTTTCATTCAGTAATATCTTCTTACCATTTTTCACAACTAATTTAATGACCCAGACTCATAGCATGTCCTATTCTAATTAATTATCACCCGAACACCCCCCTTACCTCGGTTCCAAGCTTCGATAATCTACTCCTGGTACCAATTATGTCCTCTGAGTACCGGGTTCGCTGTTTCACTTCTAAATCCAACACCAGCTCCGTCAATCAGCCTTTCGTTGTTCGATCTACTACGTACGGGGTCGGAATGCAAAACCCGTTAGCTTTACACCATCCTCAGCTCTAAGGACCACTTTCGAGCTTACACTCACTAGAGGAGTGGAGAACAGACCCGTACACAGCCATGCATGGCCACTCGGTTAACAGAGGATACGAAAGGGGCAAGGTAACACAAATATAAATGGGTCAATGGACTCACCTTGAGACCACAGTCACGGAAATGGGCTTATCACACGGTTTTAATGCGAACAGGACCTCCCCTCAGAACATGCAAGTCTCAGCGACGGAGGAAGAAGAAGAAGAACAGAAACTAAAGCAGGAAGAAGAAGAAGAAGTGGTTCATGTGAATGTGAGTGAATGAGGGAAGAGTGAGAAAAACCACTTTTATTCAAGGCTCAGGGGCAACCAGTAACCTCCCCAGCCGGTTACCTCCCCATTCCCATTACCGTTTCATTTAAACGGTTTAATCAAACTCTTCTCTCCTTCTAATCGCTCCTCATTTATTATTAAACAATCAAATAATTTTATTTACATTCACAATATTTAACTATTTATAATTTCCTAATAATTCATAAAAATATCAAATAAATTCCTAAAAAAATTTTTAATATTTTCCACTACACATAATTTCTCTAAAATATCCGGGATGTTACATCCACCCCCCCTAAAAAGGGATTTCGTCCCCGAAATCAATGAACCGATTGAAAAAGATTAGGGAATACCTGTCTCATGTCCGACTCAAATTCCCAAGTGTAGGTTACCCCATTCAAATTCTGCCACTTCACCATCACTAATGCCACCTCCTTATTCCTTAGCCGTTTGGTTTGATATTCCTCAATACTGATCGGTGTAGCTTCCACCGTCAGGTCCTCCTTCAATTCAATAGAGTCACTCGGCACAATCATCGAGTCACACGGAATATACGCTCAGAGTTATGATACGTGAAACACATTGTGGATGATAGTCAACGACTGGGGAAGATCCAGTCGGTAAGCAATATCACCGATCCTCTCAAATATTTGGTACGGTCTGATGTATCTCGGATTAAGCTTTTGGCTCTTCAATACCCGACCTACACCTTTGGTCGGTGAAACCTTCAGGAATACCCAGTCGCCCACCTGAAACTTAAGCGGTCTATGCCGATTGTCATAATAACTCTTCTATCGGTCTTGGGCAATCTTCATCTTCCCTCGGATCAGAGTAACTTGTTCATTCATCTCTTGGACTAACTCGGGCCCCAGATGAATGGCATCGCCATTCTCATTCCAGCACAATGGTGTACGACACCTTCGACCATATAAAGCTTCATACGGAGCCATTCTAATGCTACTATGATAGCTGTTGTTGTATGCAAACTCCACCAAGGGTAAATATTTTTCCCATGAGCCTCCCTGCTCCAACACACATGCCCTCAACATATCCTCAAGAGTCTGTATAGTCTGTTTCGACTGACCATCAGTCTGCGGATAATAAGCTGAGCTCAGTCTTAGCTCAGTACCCAATTCTTGCTGTAGACTTCCCCAAAATCTGGAGGTAAAACGAGGATCCCGATCGGAAATAATACTCAAGGGTACACCATGCAGTCGTACAATCTCAGCAACGTACAGCCTAGCCAGTCGGTCCAACGACCATTTCATGTTCATCGCCAAGAAGTGAGCACTCTTAGTTAGTCGGTCAACAATCACCCAGATTGTATTACACCCGGATTGGGTACGAGGTAGCCCAGATACGAAGTCCATGGTAATACTCTCCCACTTCCAAATCGGAATTTCTGGAGGTTGAAGCAAACCTGGGGGTCTCTGGTGTTCAACCTTGCATTTCTGGCATATCACACATGACTTCACATACTTGGTTATTGCCTTCTTCATTCCCGGCCACCAGAATTCCTCCTTCAAATCGTGGTACATCTTGGTCACAACGGGATGAATACTCAGAGAACTCCTATGTGCTTCAGCCAGCACGGCTTGCCTGAAATCACCGTTTGCAGGCACCACCACTAGGTCTCAGAATCTCCAAATTCCATCGTTACCCCAAGTTAACTCCATATCCTTGCCTCCTGCTTGAGTGTCAAGCAGTTTCAGCAACTCCTCATCGTCTTTTTGGCAACAGCTATAGATTCCAGAAATTTGTTGGAGATCTTCAGCATTCCGACTGTCATCCAGTTTGGAGCGTTCATAACAACTCCAATGTTCATATCCCGAAAGCTCTCCAACAGTTCTTACTCTTTGCCCATCAAGAAAGCCGCGTGCAATAGCTTTCTACTTAACGCATCGGCAACAACATTTGCTTTTCCCGGGTGGTACCTCAAATCGAAGTCATAGTCCTTCAGGTACTCCACGCATCTCCTTTGCCTCATGTTGAGTTCCTTCTGGTCGAATAAGTACTTCAAGCTCTTGTGGTCACTAAACACCACAAAGCGAGACCCATAGAGATAATGGCGCCAAATCTTCAATGCATATACCACTGCTGCCAGCTTAAGGTCATTAGTCAGATAGTTCAGTTCATGTGGCCTCAATTGCCTTGAAGCATAGGCAATCACCCGGTCGGATTGCATCAGCACACATCCCAAACCAAACTTGGATGCATCGCAATACCCTACAAATTCCTTTGTTACATCAGGCAGTGCAAGCACAGGGGCAGTCGTCAAACACCGTTTAAGAGTCTAGAAACTCAATTCATACTTTTTCGACCATACAAAGGGACTCTCTTTTCTTGTCAACCGAGTCAGAGGAAGCGCTATCCGAGAAAATCCCTCAACAAAATACTGATAATACCCAGCTAATCCGAGGAAACTCCTGATTTTAGTTACCGACCTTGGCCTTTCCCAAGCCATAACCGCCTCAATCTTGGACGGATCAACCGAGACGCCCTCTCGGGAAATCACATGCCCCAAGAATTGTACACTACCCTCCCAGAAATCATATTTGGATAATTTAGCATACAAATTCTTTTCTCGTAGTATCTGCAGGATGACTTAAAGATATTGAGCATGTTCCTCAACCGACTTCGAGTACACCAATATGTCATCAATGAATACCACCATAAACTGGTCCAAGTACGGTTAAAAAATCCGATTCATGTAGTCCATGAAGATAGCAGGAGCATTCGTCACTCCAAAGGGCATTACAATATACTCGAAGTGCCCATACCAAGTCCAAAAAGCTGTCTTCGGAATATCTTCCGACTTCACCCGTATTTGGTGATATCCCGACCTCAAGTCGATATTAGAAAATACAACAGCGCCTCACAACTGGTCCAACAGATCGTTGATCCGTGGTAACAGATATTTATTCTTAACTGTCAATTTATTCAGCTGTCGGTAATCGATGCACATTCACATACTACCGCCCTTCTTCTTTACCAATAGTACCAGAGCGCCCCATGGTGAAGCACTCGGTCGGATAAAGCCCTTTTCAAGCATCTCATTCACTTGTTTCTTTACTTCGGTCAGTTCCACCGAAGACATCCTATATGGCGCACGGGACACAGGTTCGGCCCTAGGAATCAAGTCAATGGAAAAATCAATCTCCCGACTGGGAGGCAGCTCCGGAATTTCTTCCGGAAATACATCAGGGAATTCGCATACAACCGAAATATCACTCGGCATAAGATTATACCGACCCTCCGAAGTAAATAAAATAACATAGGTGGTGGAGACATCACTCACCACATTCTTCGTGTCGAGTTCCTGGGAGAAAATGATACTCTTCCGATAGCAGTCTACCATCACATGGTTAGCAGCTAACCAATCGAGACCTAAGATAACATCTATGTTCCTCAATGGCATACAAATAAGATTCACTCGGAAGGTACGATCTTCAACTTGCATCAGCAATTCCCCACACATGGTGGTTGCACGGAAGTGGAGCCGGTAGGAGTGGAGACAATAAGAGCATTCTCCATTAACATAATCAGCAAACCAAGCCGTCGTACATAAATCTCGGAAATAAATGAATGGGTCGCGCCCGAATCATAAATTACATCAACAAGATAGCCACGGATGAGGCACTTACCCTGTACCAAGTTGTCATTCCTTGTAGCTTTCAAGGCATCAAAAGCAAATACCCGCCCGGTCATGACATTCTGGGCGCTGCTGGATTGGGCATTTGATCTTCCCGAGTGTTGGCCTCCACGACCAGCACCGTGTCTATCTCCCCTCAGAAAATTGGCACCCCGAGTCCCAGAAGTGTTGGCTCGGTTGCCATGCCAGCTCGGTTGTTGCCTCTGGGCAATCGGGCCTAAGGTGTCCCGGTTGTCCACATTTGAAACAAACGATCTGATTAGCCTGACAGTATCTTGCAATATGGCCCTCCTGGCCACAATTGTAGCACGCACGGCTACTAGACTGGCTACCTGAACGGCCAGTAGAACCCCGACCAGAAGAGGATGAAGATGTAGTGGAAGACTTGCCGCCACGAAAGAATTGACCCATCCTCTTGAAGCTGAATCCCTTTGCCTTCAGTGGCTTCTTATCTCTCGGCTGAGATGTCCTCTGTAACTGCACCTCTTCCATCAGCCTAGCCTTGTTTACTAGAGTCGGATAATCCCGAATCTCTATTAGCACTATTACACTACGGAGTTCAATCCGTAATCCCACCTCATACTTGGCGCACTTGCTACCCTTAGTTCCTTCCAATGAGAAAGGGTGGTAGAATTCACACAGCTCGTCAAATTTGGTGGTGTACTCGGCCACTAACATTCGGCCCTGTTCCAACTTCAGAAACTCCATTTCCTTCCGGATTTTGTAGTTATCCGGAAGTACTTAACAAGAAACCTCCTTCAAAAATTTTCTCATACTAGCGGTTCACTCGCCGCGTTCATCTGTACCTTGGTCCGAGACCACCATACTCTAGCCTCGTCCTTTAATTGGTAAGTGGAGAACTGAACCATCTGCTCCTCTGAGCACTTGAAATACTTGAACGCTTGTTTAATTTCTCTGATCCAAACATACGCCCCGTCATAATCGTGCCCTCCTTTATAGGCCGGGGGATTCCTTTTCAGGAATTTATCAAGAGTGGGACCAGATTCGGTCCTACTCATCAACTGGGTAAACTTTGAGAAGAAATCATCTCCTCCACCAGAACTGGTTCCTTCCGCCATTATGTAATTCTACAATGAACAAACACATCACCATTAATAACCAATGCTCAACCAGGGAGTCGGATATTTACCTCACACATATAAAATACAATGCCGCTAGAGTGCCAAGGGAATGATGCCAAGCTGCACAAACAACCACAAACACAATACAATAGAATGCAAACAGCCCAGTATGGGACTCACATAAGCACTGGGTTGACCCATGCACCCGGCTCTAGAAAGAACCGCTCTGATACCAACTGTGACGACCAGCGTCAATTTACCTTTATTTACACCCGGTTAATCATTTTCGCAATAGATTTTTCACGTTTTAATAAAAATTTAGGTCTTAATATAAAATAATATTTACTTTTCTTAAACCTACTGAAAATAATAACCGATCGGAAATTATTCAACTCAGTCTTAGTATAAAATAGTATTTACTTAAGTACATTCAAAATAATAAAAGTGTACGCGAAATAATATTCGATCGGAAATACATCCATTAATAAAGTGGAGTTAGAAACAGCGGAAGAAGAAGAAGAAAGGGGGTCATTCGCCTGAGCGAGACCCTGAAGCGCTTAATCGAAATCCGAGGAAGTCGCTTAAGCGAGTTCCGACTCGCTTGAGTGGAGGTTACCTGGGCGAACCAGACTTACCAGGAAAACTCACAAGTCGGAGTTTCACTCGGCAAAAGGGTCCACTCGGTCTTCTCTCCCTCGGTAACAGCTTGACCTCACATCACTCTGAAAAGGTTCACTCAGAAAACTCTTAACTTTCATTCACTCAGGTATACCACACTTGACTCATTCCTAACCTTTACTCAGGAATAGTTCGCTCGGTCATAGCTCACTCAGGAACAATCTAACCTTCCTTCACTCGGAAAGGGTTCCCTCGGGCATCCTCACTCAAAAAATACTCTAACTTTACTTTACTCGGAAGAGGGTCTCTCGGGCATAAGTCACTCGGAAACATTCTCACCTTTACTCGGAAGCACTCTAATCTTAACTCGGAAACATTCTACTCTTTCTTCACTCAGAAATATTCTACTCTTCCTTCACACGGAAATATTCTACTCTTTCCTTTCTCGGAAATAGACGAGGGATGCACAGGAACGAACCGACACCAAACCAACTGACCCTCACTCGGACAAGAATGAATTCGCTCGGGAAATATTCGCCCGGTAATCGACTCTGCTACAGCAAACACTCCAAAATTTAATACCAATCATCATACAACATAAATTCATATCTGATTCAAACTTAGTTTAGCACACAACATGTAGTATCTCACATACAGAAAACTCTGTATATATATATATTACACAAAATTCATTCAAAATCACACAGGCCGTGGCATCGATTCTCCGCTTGGCGCACCTCCAGGGCTCCGACCTCCTCCCTGTCACTGGTTACTAAATTGAAAACCACAGCAAGGGTGAGTGTTTGGCATCATAATTAATCTAGAACGGAAATTAACAATTTACATGTATATAAACTCCGTTCGATTACTATATTATCAATTGAAGATCACACTCGGCAAGTATAATAATTTATTCGGTAAATATAACAAATAGCACTCGGCAAATTATCAAGTCATACTCAGCAAATATAACAAATTGAACTTAGCAAATATGTCAACTCATTCAGCAAATATAACAAACTGCACTCGGTAAATACATCAAGTCATACTCAGCAAATATAACAAATTAAACTTGGCAAATATAGCAACTCATTCAGCAAATATAACAAACTGCACTCGGCAAATACGTCAAGTTGCACTCGACAAATATAATTAATCACACAACTAATAATTCAATTGTCACCACTAACTCTCATACAAAATTGACGCCTAGTATCCGGATACTAAAGGATCGGCCTTCAGCTGGGGGTCCTACTTGACACCCCGTGAACCCTGCTTGGTTCACCGAGTTCTGCTTGACTCTCCACCTCGACCACTGGGTCCTACTTGACCACTAGGTAGCTCAACTGGGCACAAAAACCACGAGAGCCAGAAATGAGGGGCTATACATACCGTCGGTTGTCCCATACCACATAATCACATATTCACATTTCTCATGCATCACAAGTGGCCATTAATAACATCACATACTCATCACACGGGCGACCTGCTTGTCAAGCCCGGCTTCACATTGCCACAGCATCAAGTATTTCAAAATCATCTTAAGTCACACACACATACACGATCCTCAACCGATCGGTGTCCAAACTCACATGCATACACATACACATACACATACAATTTTCATTCAGTAATATCTTCTTACCATTTTTCACAACCAATTTAATGACCCAGACTCACAGCATGTCCTATTCTAATTAATTATCACCCGAACACCCCCCTTACCTCGGTTCCAAGCTTCGATAATCTACTCCTAGTGCCGATTACGTCCTTTGAGTACCGGGTTCGCTGTTTCACTTCCAAATCCAACACCAACTCCGTCAATCAGCCTTTCATTGTTCGATCTGCTACCTACGGGGTCGGAATGCAAAACCCATTAGCTTTACACCATCCTCAGCTCTAAGGACCACTTTCGAGCTTACACTCACCAGAGGAGTGGAGAACAGACCTGTACACAGCCATGCATGGCCACTCGGTTAACAGAGGATATGAAAGGGGCAAGGTAACACAAATATAAATGGGTCAATAGACTCACCTTAAGACCACGGTCACGGAAATGGGCTTATCACATGGTTTTAATGCGAACAGGACCTCCCCTCAGAACATGCAAGTCTCAGCAACGGAGGAAGAAGAAGAAGAATAGAAACTAAAGCAGGAAGAAGAAGAAGAAGTGGTTCGCGTGAATGTGAGTGAATGAGGTAAGAGTGAGAAAAACCACTTTTATTCAAGGCTCAGGGCAACCGGTAACCTCCCCAGCCGGTTACCTCCCCATTCCCATTACCGTTTCATTTAAACAGTTTAATCAAACTCTTCTCTCCTTCTAATCGCTCCTTTTTTATTATTAACCAATCAAATAATTTTATTTACATTCACAATATTTAACTATTTATAATTTCCCAATAATTCATAAAAATATCAAATAAATTCCTAAAACAATTTTTAATATTTTCCACTACACATAATTTCTCTAAAATATCCAGATGTTACATCCACCCCCCCTAAAAAGGGATTTCGTCCCCGAAATCAATGAACCGATTGAAAAAGATTAGGGTATACCTGTCTCATGTCCGACTCCAATTCCCAAGTGTAGGTTACCCCATTCAAATTCTGCCACTTCACCATCACTAATGGCACCTCCTTGTTCCTTAGCCGTTTGGTTTGATATTCTTCAATACTGATCGGTGTAGCTTCCACCGTCAGGTCCTCCTTCAATTCAATAGAGTCACTCGGCACAATCATCAAGTCACACGGAATATACGCTCAGAGTTGTGATACGTGAAACACATTGTGTATGATAGTCAACGATGATGCTGAAATCCTGAGCCATTAATTTGGTGTAAAAATCTTAGTAAAATAAAATGTGACTCTCGGATTTACACTTTGGCAAGCGCACCAGTCGTTAAAATTGTAGTGTATTTGATCGTCCCACAGGGATTGTGGTAAGTACCTCAATCTAGGACTAGTACAAGCTGAACCAATAGAAAATACATGAAGTTCATTCGGTTTTTATGGTTTTAGTGTTTTATAGTTGTTTTTGTATTTTCAGAAATAGAGTTAAAGTGAAATGAGGAAAGTGATTAATAGAAAACAGGTCAGGATTGCTTCGGCTCACAATCTCCTCAAGAAACATGCAATTAAGTATAATCGAACTTCACAATCTAGAGGACAATCCGCTTGTGGTTATTCCCTAATTCCTTAGGTGAAAAACACTAATCCTTAAGCAATGAACCTTAATTCCTTAAGTGCTCGATTAACCTAAGAATCTAATACAAAATTGGAGGTTGAACTCTAACTATTCACCTAAATTGATTAAGCCTGAACTAGTTAGAAAGCTGGAAGTTACCTAAGCTTCAACCATGATTCCTCACTGGCGAAGTTCTTCATCAGTTCTGGATTTGTCAATCCAGCGATTCTGCTCCACTCCTCAGCTTGTTCGCCTCAAGATCTAGAAGTCGATCTACTTGCTCACAGCTTCAAGACTCCATTGCTCACCTTCGCAATCCCAACCTTAGGGATTTAGAACTCCATTGACTTCAGTTCCATCGAAGGATTGTGGAACGTCATAGAGGAGAGGAATTAGAGAGAGAAAATGAAGAAGTAAGATGTTCGAAGTTTAAAATGAAAAAGAATGTGTTCTATGTATTCTCTGTCTCCACACACTTTTACAGAGTATGTACATGAATATATATAGGCATCTAACTAAACTAACTAACTTAACTGATAACTTAGAGAACTTAAGTTAACAAATAAAACTAATTAATTACAGAGTTTACAGAGTAATCAACTAATTACAGCTCAACGCTTAACAGGATCCAGCTTAACCTTAGCTAATTTACAGCTCAGCACCAGCTAATTGACAGCTCACTTCTTATGTTACTTAAGGTTGCAGTAGTGGAGAAGAAGGCAATGGAAGCGGAAACAGTATTGCACCAGGTGTGTGTTGTTGGAGGGAAGAAACAAGGTTTAAGTTACTGCTTTTTCGCTTCAGCTGCTGGGTTTTCGCTTGAGCGGATTAACTCTCGCTTGGGCAAACTTGGTAATTGTACTGCAGTGTTGCTTTGTCGCTTAAGCGTTATGGTGAAACTTGGGCGAATTGGAAATATGTAATACAGAATGGCTTTCTCGCTCAAGCGTGATTGCTTCGCTTGAGCTAATTTTTGACCTTCGCTTGAGCAAATTTAACTCTCGTTTGAGCGAGTTGATTATTTAATCGGTATTCTGCAGTTGGCGTTCGGGTTCTTCATGCAATATTCCGAGTCCTTGTTCTCTTTTGGAGTCAGTGTCTTTGGAGTCTTCTTAAGTTAGCTTACTTGAAGTCTCGCTTGGTCAGTATTTGGGCTCTTTTCAGTTGGATTCAGGAAGTCTCACTCGGATTTATCAATTTCTGCTCGGATTTGTAAGATTTCACTCGGAATTTTCTTCTTATCTTGAGTCCGCCCTGTTCCTGCACCAATAAACAGCTACTTGCCTAGCAATTATACGCTGGCTGCTTAGTGAATACTTCAAAATTCCTTATCTAATCAATATTTTCAATCGGGTTCTTACATAAATAGCATACTTTTGAAATAATTAACTAAAACATGAATTATTAACAAATTATTAAATAATAATATCAAAACTAGACAATACTTAGTAATTTATGTTAAATAAACAGTGGAATAATTAAGTCTTTTCAAGACTTATCAAACGACTGGGGAAGATCCAGTCGGTAAGCAATATCACCGATCCTCTCCAATATTTGGTACGGTCTGATATATCTCGGATTAAGCTTTTGGCTCTTCAATACCCGACCTACACCTTTGGTCGGTAAAACCTTCAGGAATACCCAGTCGCCCACCTGAAACTTAAGCGGTCTATGCCGATTGTCATAATAACTCTTCTATCGGTCTTGGGCAATCTTCATCTTCCCTCGGATTAGAGTAACTTGTTCATTCATCTCTTGGACTAACTCGGGCCCCAGATGAATGGCATTGCCATTCTCATTCCAGCACAATGGTGTACGACACCTTCGACCATATAAAGCTTCATACAGAGCCATTCCAATGCTACTATGATAGCTGTTGTTGTATGCAAACTCCACCAAGGGTAAATATTTTTCCCATGAGCCTCCCTGCTCCAACACACATGCCCTCAGTATATCCTCAAGAGTCTGTATAGTTCGTTCCGACTGACCATCAGTCTGCGGATGATAAGCTGAGCTCAGTCTTAGCTCAGTACCCAATTCTTGCTGTAGACTTCCCCAAAATTTGAAGGAAAAACGAGGATCCAGATCGGAAATAATACTCGAGGGTACACCGTGCAATTGTATAATCTCAGCAACGTACAGCCTGGCCAGTCGGTCCAATGACCATTTCATGTTCATCGCCAAGAAGTGAGCACTCTTGGTTAGTCGGTCAACAATCACCCAGATTGTATTACACCCGGATTGGGTACGAGGTAGCCCGGATACGAAGTCCATGGTAATACTCTCCCACTTCCAAATCGGAATTTCTGGAGGTTGAAGCAAACCTGGGGGTCTCTGGTGTTCAACCTTGCATTTCTGGCATATCATACACGACTTCACATACTCGGTTATTGCCTTCTTCATTCCCGACCACCAGAATTCCTCCTTCAAATCGTGGTACATCTTGGTCACAACGGGATGAATACTCAGAGAACTCCTGTGTGCTTCAGCCAGCACGGCTTGCCTGAAATCACCGTTTGCAGACACCACCACTCGGTCTCAGAATCTCCAAATTCCATCGTTACCCCAAGTTAACTCCATATCCTTGCCTCGTGCTTGAGTGTCAAGCAGTTTCAGCAACTCCTCATCGTCTTTTTGGGCAACAGCTATAGATTCCAGAAATTCGTTGGAGATCTTCAGCATTCCGACTGTCATCCGGTTTGGAGCGTTCATAACAACTCCAATGTTCATATCCCGAAAGCTCTCCAACAGTTCTTACTCTTTGCCCATTAAGAAAGCCGCGTGCAATAGCTTTCTACTCAACGCATCGGCAACAACATTTGCTTTTCCCGGGTGGTACCTCAAATCGAAGTCATAGTCCTTCAGGTACTCCACGCATCTCCTTTGCCTCATGTTGAGTTCCTTCTGGTCGAATAAGTACTTCAAGCTCTTGTGGTCACTAAACACCACAAAGTGAGACACATAGAGATAATGGCGCCAAATCTTCAATGCATATACCACTGCTGCCAGCTTAAGGTCATTAGTCAGATAGTTCAGTTCATGTGGCCTCAATTGCCTTGAAGCATAGGCAATCACCCGGTCGGATTGCATCAGCACACATCCCAAACCAAACTTGGATGCATCGCAATACACTACAAATTCCTTTGTTATATCAGGCAGTGCAAGCACAGGGGCAGTCGTCAAACACCGTTTAAGAGTCTAGAAACTCAATTCATACTTTTTCGACCATACAAAGGGACTCTCTTTTCTTGTCAACCGAGTCAGAGGAAGCGCTATCCGAGAAAATCCCTCAATAAAATACCGATAATACCCAGCTAATCCGAGGAAACTCCTGATTTCAGTTACCGACCTTGGCCTTTCCCAAGCCATAACCGCCTCAATCTTGGACGGATCAACCGAGACGCCCTCTCGGGAAATCACATGCCCCAAGAATTGTACACTACCCTCCTAGAAATCACATTTGGATAATTTAGCATACAACTTCTTTTCTCGTAGTATCTGCAGGACGACTTAAAGATATTGAGCATGTTCCTCAACCGACTTCGAGTACACCAATATATCATCAATGAATACCACCACAAACTGGTCTAAGTACGGTTAAAAAATCTGATTCATGTAGTCCATGAAGATAGCAGGAGCATTCGTCACTCCAAAGGGCATTACAATATACTCGAAGTGCCCATACCGAGTCCAAAACGCCGTCTTCGGAATATCTTCCGACTTCACCCGTATTTGGTGATATCCCGACCTCAAGTCGATCTTAGAAAATACAACAGCGCCTCGTAACTGGTCCAACAGATCGTTGATCTGTGGTAACAGATATTTATTCTTAACCGTCAATTTATTCAGCTGTTGGTAATCGATGCACATTCGCATACTACTGTCCTTCTTCTTTACCAATAGTACCGGAGTGCCCCATGGTGAAGCACTCGGTCGGGTAAAGCCCTTTTCAAGCATCTCATTCACTTGTTTCTTTACTTCGGTCAGTTCCACCGAAGACATCCTATATGGCGCACGGGACACAGGTTCGGCCCCGGGAATCAAGTCAATGGAAAAATCAATCTCCCGACTGGGAGGCAGCTCTGGAATTTCTTTCGGAAATACATCAGGGAATTCACATACAACCGGAATATCACTCGGCATAAGATTATACCGACCCTCCGAAGTAAATAAAATAACATAGGTGGTGGAGACATCACTCACCATATTCTTCGTGTCGAGTTCCTGGGAGAAAATGATACTCTTCCGATAGCAGTCTACCATCATATGGTTAGCAGCTAACCAATCGAGACCTAAGATAACATCTAGGTTCCTCAACGGCATACAAATAAGATTCACTCGGAAGGTACGATCTTCAACTTGCATCAGCAATTCCCCACACATGGTGGTTGCACGGAAGTGGAGCCGGTAGGAGTGGAGACAATAAGAGCATTCTCCATTAACATAATCGGCAAACCAAGCCGTCGTACATAACTCTCGGAAATAAATGAATGGGTCGCGCCCGAATCATAAATTACATCAACAAGATAGCCACGGATGAGGCACTTACCCTGTACCAAGTTGTCATTCCTTGTAGCTTCTGAGGCATCAAAAGCAAATACCCGCCTGGTCATGACATTCTGGGCGCCACTGGATTGGGCATTTGATCTTCCCGAGTGTTGGCCTCCACGACCAGCACCGTGTCTATCTCCCCTCAGAAAATTGGCACCCCGAGTCCCAGAAGTGTTGGCTCGGTTGCCATGCCCGCTCGGTTGTTGCCTCTGTGGGCAATCGGGCCTAAGGTGTCCCAGTTGTCCACATTGGAGATAAACGATCTGATTAGCCTGACAGTATTTTGCAATATGGCCCTCCTGGCCATAATTGTAGCACACACGGCTACTAGACTGGCTACCCGAACGGCCAGTAGAACCCCAACCAGAAGAGGATGAAGATGTAGTGGAAGACTTACCGCCACGAAAGAATTAACCCATCGTCTTGAAGCTGAATCCCTTTGCCTTCAGTGGCTTCTTATCTCTCGGCTGAGATATCCTCTGTAACTGCACCTCTTCCATCAGCCTAGCCTTGTTTACTAGAGTCGGATAATCCCGAATCTCCATCGGCACTATTACACTACGGAGTTCAATCCGTAATCCCACCTCATACTTGGCGCACTTTCTACCCTTAGTTCCTTCCAATGAGAAAGGGTGGTAGAATTCACACAGCTCATCAAATTTGGTGTACTCGGCCACTGACATTCGGCCCTGTTTCAACTTCAGAAACTCCATTTCCTTCCAGATTTTGTAGTTATCCGGGAAGTACTTAACAAGAAACCTCCTTTGAAAATTTTCCCATACTAGCAGTTCACTCAGGCGAAAGTGGTGGGGAAAGTTCGGCAAAAGAGGGAATCAGATGCCCCTGTTACCAATATGGTGTTGGTGTTGATGGTAAGGTGGTTCTCAGGATCACCTCTTCCGTCGTACTTTTCGATCATCGGGGGTTTGTAGTTAAGGGGGATAGATGCCTCCATAATTGGGTCGGTCCAAGGATGTGCGACAAAAGGTAGTTCAGGGTTATATTTGGCAGTCTCTGTCTGGTATGAGGCTTGACCAGTGGTCTTTTGGTGAGCGGATCGCTCAGCATTGTGACTGGAGGCTTCGTCCTCCCCTCTCTTTTGTCCTCGGAGTTCTGCATTCTCCCGATGCAGGTTGGCAACCGTCCTTTGTAAGGTTTCAACAATGTTGGTAAGGTGTTATATCTGATCATCGTGATTGAATGAGGCTTGGTGCCCGTTGTCTTCTTCTCGCCGCGTGTTACGAGTGTTCACCATGGTCAGGGATTGTCTGGCTTCAAAATTAGGATTAGGGTTATGGCGGTGTAGGATCTGTTTTACCGGGCCCCACGGTGGGCGCCAAAATATTCACACGTAGGGCTTAGAGCATAAAACCCTAGGCAAATCTTCTTAGGACTTAGGTATGTTAATCTCTATAATATATCACTTAGTTACAACATACGTACCGTAGGTACTTTTATACCTAGGTTACTAAGTGGGCCTTAGCCCATTAGGTTATGATCTCAATCAACCTACCACTAAATGACGTGGAGAGGTTTTAGGGGGGTTTGTGGGGACCACCCCCTAAACTCGGGGGGAACACTAACTGTTACCTGGATAAATTTTAAAAAATAAGTGTTATTATTTAGTTTAGACAAAATTACAAAATAATAAGAACAACATGTAAAAAGTGCAGTTCAGTTTGGTTCGTTTTCCATAGGTAGAACCGAAATCGAACCAAACCGATCATGAAAAGCATTTTTTGCGGTTTTGATCTTTTCGGTTTCTAATTTGATAAGTTTCGGTTATTTTCGGATCGGTTGAATGTTTTTTAGTGGTCTGTATCAGTTGATGAACACCCCTACCACTAATGATTCATCGTCATTTGGAATCTTTTAAAGTCAGATTTTAAATAAATATTAATTTGTTTTAGTTAATTATTTAAATATATTTTTATTTTCTATTATTCATCAAGCTTAATTAACTGTACCTGTTATAATTAATATTAAATTAGATTCATTAGAAAGTTAATAAATTATCATTGAATTAACTTTTTGCTAGTTATTCTATTTTTTTGAAATTTTTAAATTTTACGAATCTTAAATACTTATTTTATATATCATTAAATTAATTCTTCATCAAATATTTTAAATTGATTTTTCATTTTATTTTTATGAACTAGGAAGCTGTGTGTAACATCCCGAATTTTATAAAAATGAAAAATTAGTTATAATGGCAAGTTAATGATTATTGAGGACGATGTGTGAGAATATGTGGATTTGTTGCTGTAAGGTATGAATATATATATATATATATATGAGATGGAGATGAGCTTGAATTTAACATGGATAGTATGTTGGAATGAGAATTTTGTAAGTAGGAATGCTCAATCAGGCTGTATAAGTCCTTTATGATGTGTATGAGCTATGGGATAAATTCAAATTTGGCTTGTAATGAGAAATTCCGAGTGAGGATGTTTAGAACCAGTTATATATATATATATATCCCACATATTGTATATGCTGTGCTTGGAGTAAGTGAACTGGCTTAAAGTGAAATTTCATATGTTTGAGCTGAGTGAATTTCGTTTACTGTTTTTGTGCTGGTATTCTCGCTCAGGCGAGATGGAACCTCGCTCAGGCGAGAGTCTCCTGCACCAATATTATGGCTTCTGGGCAATTTTCGCTCAGGCGAAGGTGAACTTCGCTCATGCGAACTTGCGCCAGTATCAGTGGTTGCTCTCTGGAGGAATTTCACCCAGGCGAATGGAGTCTCGCCCGAGCGAGGGCAAAGGGAATTAGCTACTGGCCTGATTTTGCTCAGGTGAATGGCCAATTCGCTCAAGCGTAAATGCTAGGAGATTCAGGGGATTGGCTACTGGAAGAAATCCGCTCAAGCGAAGGGCCTAAGGAATGGCATTCGCCCAAGCGAGATCATTATGGTGAGGGGGTGAGTTCATGAATGTATCCTGCCCAAGTAAGAGTTTGAAAATAACTAAGAGAGGGTGAAACTTTTGAGTGAATTCCGAGTGATCCAAGCCCGAGTCATGACTTTCCAAGTGAGGAAGTGTACATAATCCGAGTGAGAAGGCTCTTGAGTGTGATGATTTGGGCAGTGGAGTCCTGAAGGGGAATTTCCGAGTCTAGCGTACTTGTTCCGAGTGGTGTGTCCCGATTTTGTATTCTCCGAGTGGGAGAACACCGATTGGTGATACTCGGTGTGTGTTCGTCCAGAATTTTCCTTGGAATAACTCTCCTTAAGTGGAAAAGAGGGGTAGTCAGAATTATGATAAAATGCCGAGTGAAAGCTAGTCAGGTAAGGAATCGGTCTTGGAATGAAATTCCGAGTGAATGACCAAGCATAGGTGAGTCAGTTTCTGGAATATTTATCGAGTGGAATCTCATATAAGAGAGGACTCGGTCTGGGCTGTTTTTCCGAATGAAGGACCATAAGAGAGAAGAGTCGGTTTTGAAATAATTCACCAAGTGAGAACTGATCAGGTGTTGAGTCAGTTTTGGGAATGAAATGCTGAGTGATGTTATATACATTCCGAGTGAATGTTATGTATAAATTCTGAGTGAATAAGATTGTATTTTAAGTGGCTAGTGTTAAGTAATTCCGAGTGAAATTTGATTAAGGAGTTTAATCCTGAGGAATGAATGGTTCAGGTATTCTCCGAGTGAGAAGAGGTATGAATACCGAGTGGAAGACCCAATGAGTGATGAGTCAGTTTTAGAATGACTACCGAGTGAAAGATTGATTGAGATGACTCAGATTTGGATTGAAATTGCCGAGTGAGAGACTATATGAGTATGAGTCGGCCCTGAATGACTTGGTTGAATAGAAAGTGGATCGGTCTAGATTGTTATGTCAAGAGGGAGGCCGAGTGTGAGATGACTCGGATCCGGATGGACTTTGCTGAATAAAAACCGAATGAATATTGGGTCGGTTTTAAGGGATTTTGTCAAGCTAAAACCCGAGTGATGGGAGTCAGTTTTGGTGGGACTTTGCTGATTGAAAACCCAAGTTGAGTAAAACCGAGTGATGGAAAGAACGACCTCTGGTCGAATTTCGCTTAAGCGAATTGATACCTCGCTCAAGCGAGTTAATGAGGAATTCCTTACTGGACAATTCTCGCCCAAGCGAGTGGCTAGTTAAAGGGAGCCTCACTCGAGCGAATGCTTTTGGGAATGCTTGCTGGGACGTTTCCGCCCGAGCGAGCTGAGGCGCTCAAGCGTGTTAGGCTGTCTCGCTCAAGCGAATGTGGGTCTCGCTTGAGCAAGTGACACCCCTGATAGTTTTCTCCCTTCTTTTCTCTCGGTTTAATTATATTAAACCTTCTTTTACTCGGTTCTGATGGCATTGAGCTTATTTCCCTTACTCTGTTAGATACCGAGAGGATGTAAAAAGAGTATTAATGTAAATATGACATGGCATGATGGATTATTGGGCTGCCATCTTATTTATGTGATAACAGTGAAATTTGAAGGAAAAAGAAAGCAAAACATTAAAACAAAAACCCTTCCTCCTCTCACGCTTCACGCTACTTTTTCTCACCTTCATTATTCTCTTTTCTTCTTCTTCCCTTCACAACCCAAACCGCATAGTGGCTTTCCCCTCCTCCACTATTTTCATTTTTATGGAAGCTTGAAGGAGAAGCTTGTGCTGGAACTCCTCCCCCTTTTCCCACTCTATTTCTATGTGGACCTCTCTCTTTTTGGAAGCTCATGTTGTTTCTTTGGGTGAGGTAAGTTCCTCACCATTCTTTATGAGTTTTTATGCCTAGACTTTGGATTCTGTGTATATGGGGGGAGTATTTATGGCAAATGGGTTTCGACTCATCCCAATCTTTAAGGAAGAGATCGACGATCCCAAGTTCTTTTACTCCATTCATAAAGTCTTTTCCGCCGGACGACTCGTAGGAGGTGAGAAGGGCCCTTACTCCGTCCCACACAGTGTACTACTATCGGCCCTACCAGGCAACATCTACCTACACAAGCTCGATCAGGAGATAGGAAGGATCCGACAAAAGTACGAAATTTCGAGAATAAGATCGGTTCTATTAAGGACAGGTCGTATTGATGACCAAGAAAACTCTGGAGAAGAAGCAAGCTTCAACGCTCCCCAAGACAACAGAGCCATCATTGTGGGCAGGGTCAAGAGCATTCAACGCAAAGCGGCCTTTCATTCCCTTGTTTCGTCGTGGCACACCCCCCCACAAGCACCCTAAGGTGGAGTGTTGTTATTATGGCTTTAATAGTGGGTTATTATAGATTCCTGAATTAATACTTGGATGGGTGGTACATAAATGAGCAATTATGATGTTGATGGGTTTTAGTGAAACCCTAACTTTAATAAATTGGGGAAAGTGTGAAATATGAATAGAATGTGGGTTTAATGACATTGGAGAATGATATTAATGATGAGAGATGGCCATTGGTGGTGATTCATGAACATGGGCAAATGTTGTTTGGATTTTGGTGAAAACCCTGGATAATATGTGTGTGGGTGTTGTTAATAATAGAGATTGGTGGTTACTTGAAATGATTATTGAGTTTTGATGAAAAACCCTAAGTGGAGTGAATTGGAGGTCTTGATTAAATAAGTGATTTTGGTGATTTTGATGTCTTAGAAGGAATTGTAAGAAGGGAATGAACCTTTAGAATCATTGGGATTGATTAATGAGGTTAATAATGTTTTGAACTATGTTCATAAGGTTGTGTAAGATAATAAATGCTATAAGGACTTGTTAATTGATGATGGTCTTGATTGGGGCCAAGAGGCTTATAATAAATTTGAGGAAATTTTATAATGAGGATATTTGGAGAGTTGAGGTGAATTGAAAATACATCATGTAATGGATGAGATAATGATGATATGGGATTTAGTTGGCCTTTTAAGATCTAGAGGATCTTGGCTTTGGGAAAGGAATTCCCGAAGCCTAATACAATTGCATAAGTTGGTGTTCATCAAGTCTAGGACTTGATGTTGGGCTTTATGATAAGCTAGCAAATGTTTAAGAATTATGAGGAATGCCTGAAGATGGCTTATTAATTGTATGAATGCATATGTATATTATGTAGATCGTATTCCGGGTGATACGATGGAGCTTCTGGAGCATTGGAACCGTTTCGGCTCTTCCCTCAAGGTAGGAGAGGAGTTAACATTCAAATTGCATGAGTAAATTTAATAGTGATTGTTGTATGTGATGGATGCTCATGCTTGCTCTGCCATGTATATGTATTGAATTAATTGAAATGGCAATTTGATAATTATTGAGAATTATTATGATACTCTTGTGATGGGTACAAGTAATTGACTTGTAAGTGTGTGAGGCAATTATGATTGCTATATATATGTATATGTAATTCGTAACACCTTGTTACTACATGTGTGGATTAATATTATGATAATTGCTATGCCCTTTGATATCCATGTGTGGATTGTTAAGAATGATGAGATGAAAATCCACTAAATGAAGTGTGATAATATTGATGAATAATATGTGATGTTGAAATGTCATAGTGGCTGTTTACAAGTATTGACTTGCGTGTATGATGTGAAATATATGTGAAAATATGTTGAGATGGAAATGCCATATTAAAACTTGAAAATAATAATTATGAAACCAACAAGGTTGAAATCCACTAAGGTGTATGGTGGTGTTGGCGATTATGATGATGATGTTGGTGATGAGTGGCATTTAGGATGCACAGAGTGAGACTGCATTTGCATTGCATTGCATCCATGGCATATCATAGCTGCCGGTGTTGGAATATTAGGGGATTCCCCCGGTTGGCCCAGTGGGAGGGCGGCTCAGTGCACGAGCATTTCTGTTGTTTCCCCTGTGACTCGGTGTGTAAGTCACGAAGCTGCCCATGCTGAGCTACGGGGAGCTGCATGTGGTTGACCCTTGTGGGGGGTGGCTCTTGAGAAGCAGGTGTCCCCGGTGGTCCTTTGGATCACAGCTGCCATGTTGAGAATCATGGTTGGCCCGCAACACCATATGTTGAATATGTTGTATACCGCGGTCATGGTGAAAATGACCAGGTGTTGCATGGTTGTTAACCCTCGGTTTAAACGGGTTTTGTCAATTGGCAAGCGCACCAATTGTTTGTAGTTTTCGAAATTTAGATATCGTTCCACTGGGATTGAAAGTCCAATAACAACAGTAATTTTCTACTTACTATGGTAAATGTGAAGGAAATTATAAACAAAAGAATGATTTATATACAGTTTATACAATATTCACAAGATAGCATGGTTGAGTGATTCATGAGATAAAAAGAAAATAAAATCTATCTAAAAAGTTGAGTTGCAATCTAGAATAGGTAAGATACTTGAGATAAACACAGATAAACAAATTATGTTGGAAATTGGATCCCTAATCTAGAATAACAATGAGGAACTCAAGACATGCATATTTAATCATCAAGTTTCATATCATTGCAGCTTAAAATCATTATAACCGATCCCTCGTGATATAAATTCTAAGAATTCACCGTAAAGTCCGATCCCTCGTGAGCTTTCTCAGTAAAAACTTGCATTAAGACCTGGCCTTATGGCAACAATGGTTAACAACCCCTATAGAATTGAGATACCAAGGGTATTCCAACTTTTTACTTTCGTCAAAACTAGTTTCAATACGGCATAAATAATCATTCTCCCGTTTGACATTTACACTAATAAAACCAGTTTCGATACACATGAAAATCATTCTCCCGTTTGACGTTCATATTAATAAAAGGTTGAAATACTAACATGGACTTGAATCATAAACATGCAGAGGTCGAATTCACAACATTATACTCAATAGATTAGTTCACCAATTCCAACATAAACAAATTAGTTACACATGGTAAAAGTAAAAACAACACTTACAGAGTTTGACATTACGAAGAAGACGATGGAAACTTCACGATACAACGATCACAATACACCGAAACACACTCAAGTATCTAGAAAACTATTCTAGAACTACAACTCACAAAAGAAAGTACTCAGAGTCGAGTACAAGAGAGAAGAGAAGAGAAGTGTATGGAATGGGATGCTATGAATGGTGTTGGATGGCCCTATTTATAGGGCTGAGCAAGGGTGCTGACGCTACGCGTCCCTGTGACACTACGCGTCAGACTCCTGACTCAGCCTCCATTAAACACTTGATAATGGCCACTTTCAATAATTAATCTTGATCATGCCTGGCCACTTGGACATGTTTCCACGAGTTTTTGGTCATTTATGCTGATTGGGGTGGCCCTTGGGCTGAGTGGGGTGCCCATTATTGAGTCCAAGTGGAGTGGTTGGCCAAAGTGGGAGTGGAGAACACGCAGCACTGACGCTACGCGTGGCTTTGATGCGTAGCGTCAGCATCAAAAGTAGCTCTTGATGCTACGCGTGGGGTGAGGCTACGCGTCAGCTCCTCCAGTGTAATTTTCTCTTGATTTCTTAACTTTTTCGCTGCAAAACTAGAGAAAATTGATCAAGGGCAGATTTATTTCCAACAACATCCATTTATTGAATTTAAATCCTAATTTTCTAACAAATTAAACTTATTTTTATAATTTTTATGAAATTTTTATTTAAGCTTTTATTGAAAATTTGAGGACTAACAAATACCCCAACTTGAGACATTGCTCGTCCTCGAGCAAGAGAGAAAAATAAAAATAAAAATTTGAAATCAAATTTTTAAGTTAGTCCGAAAATTTACCACAAAAAATAATTACACAATTTTAACTATTTTGTAATAATCAAAAACTGATTCAAATATAACAAAGGTTTAATGATAAAATTATTTACAATATTCTATTAACAATCAAGCAGAATTTCAGGCTTACCTCACAAGTGTTTATCTCTATGCAATTGGTAACCTGTTTCACTCAATCAATCATAAAATCAAACGAATTTAACTTTGTTTGTCATCTAATCAATGGTTATTTATACAGAGTTAATTCGGAAATCACGAGGTCTTTTTACAGGTTGTAATGAGGCTTGGTTTACAAGAATCAATGGTTTTTCTTGGAATTCAAAAACCTGAAATCATAAAAGAGCATTTTCATAATTTTTAGGCTTTTCTCTTGATCCAAACTCTCATTTTCTTTTATTGATGAAAAATAAATACCCCCAACTTGATTCTTTTTACTATTTTTTTTTTTGACTTTTCTTTTCCATATTTTTTTTTTGAAAAGAATCAAGTTGCTTATTTTCACTCCCTATTTTTGTGAGAACACTCAAAATATTTTTCATTTATTTCAGCTGCTCTTTTAATCAATCAAGTATAGGGATTGGTAAAAACAAATTTAGGCTTTAAGGGTACCAAAGAATTTTATTTTAGGCTCAAATTGGCTTGCAAAGGATAAAAGACTTTTTACCAAGGTAAGCTGTTTGGCCCAAGGTTTCGTTTCACCAATAAATGTGCCTTGATCATTTTCCCGAATTCTCTGTACAACAACACACATCAGAGATTAAAGCAAAATCAATTCGAATTGAAAATATGCCGATTAAACCCTCAAGTGTTTTAAAAGGATCTCTCAACTCATCGGGTTTTTGAAATTTGCTTGATGGTTAATAAACTTATTGTAATTAAATTTATCAAAATTCCTAAGTTATAAAGAATCAAATAATTAATTTTACAAAATTGGTTTTATTGTGTAAAAACTCTAAGTGTATAAACTAACTTACTAACAAAAATTTGATTTTTTTTTTTTGGTGTATATCGAATAAAAATAAGAAAAGAATGGGTTGCCTCCCATTGAGCGCTAGATTTAATGTCTCCAGCCAGACATTCCTGCATTTCAAGGGTCAGTTAAAAGATAACTGGTGGTAATTTTGTTAATTTCACCACCCAAATATAGTTTCAACCTTTGGCCATTTACCATCCAACTTCTTTTGGAAGTTGGATCTTCAATTTCCACTGCTCCATATGGTTTGACTTCTTTAATCAAAAACGGGCCTGACCATTTTGATTTTAATTTTCCAGGAAACAATTTTAATCTTGAATTGAACAATAAAACTTGCTGACCTGGTGTGAAGTGTCTTTTCTTTAACTTTTTATCATGGTAAACTTTCACCTTACTTTTGTAGCATCTGGATAATTCATAGGCATTGTTCCTCGTTTCTTCTAACTCAAGAAGCTGTAGCTTTCTTTTATCTGCTGCTGCATTTTGATCAAAATTGAGGAATTTTAAAGCCCAATATGCTTTATGTTCCATTTCAACTGGAAGGTGACATGATTTTCCATAAACCATCTGAAAAGGAGAAAGGCCAATTGGTGTCTTAAATGCAGTTCTGTATGCCCAGAGTGCATCATGAAGTTTTTGTGACCAATCCTTTCTGGAAGATGACACAGTTTTTTCCAGAATCCTTTTCACTTCCCGATTTAAAATCTCTGCTTGCCCATTGGTTTGTGGATGATATGCTGTGGCTACCTTATGCTTTACTCCATAATGTTGTAATACTTTCTGAAGAACTTTATTACAAAAGTGTGAACCACCATCACTGATTAAAGTTCTTGGTGTCCCAAATCTACAAAAAATATTTTTCTTCAAGAAATTCACAACAGTTTTAGTATCAGCATTAGGAGTAGATATCGCTTCCACCCACTTTGAAACATAATCTACTGCCAAAAGAATGTATTGATTTGAGTATGAGTTAGGAAAAGGTCCCATGAAGTCAATTCCCCAACAATCAAATACCTCAACTTCTTGTATATTTGTGAGAGGCATTTCTTGCCTTTTTCCAACATTACCTGTTCTTTGGCAGTTATCACAAGATTGAACAAATAAGTGAGCATCTTTAAAAAGAGAGGGCCAGTACAAACCTGATTGGAGAACTTTTGCAGATGTTCTTTCATCATTAAAATGTCCTCCGTATGGTGATTTATGACAATGCCACAACACATCTTTTACTTCCCAGTCAGGCACACAACGTCGTAACAAATTATCCGCTCCAATTTTGAATAAATGAGGGTCATCCCAAACAAAATATCTTGCATCTCTAAAAAAATTTTTTCTTTGTTGCCAAGTCAAATCATTTGGAAGAACTCCTGCTGCTTTGAAATTGGCCATGTCAGCAAACCATGGCCGTTGTGTTATTTTGAAAAGTTTTTCATCTGGGAATTCTTCCAAAATTTCTTTTTCTTTAACAGTAACCTCATTATTCACTAATCTAGAAAGATGGTCAGCTACCATATTTTCACTACCCTTTTTATCTTTGATTTCAAGATCATATTCTTGAAGGAGCAAAATCCATCTGATTAACCGAGGTTTTGAATCAGGTTTAGTCAAAAGATACTTGATTGCAGCATGATCAGTAAAAATGATTATTTTTGAGCCAATCAAGTAAGATCGAAATTTTTCTAAAGCATACACTATGGCTAGTAATTCTTTTTCAGTAGTTGCATAATTTATTTGATTTTCATTCAAGACTTTACTAGCATAATGTATGACTTTAAAAACTTTCTCGTATCTTTGACCTAAAACTGCTCCAACAGCATAATCACTTGCATCACACATTAGTTCAAAGGGTAGATTCCAATTAGGAGCAACAATTACAGGAGCAGTAACCAATTTTTCTTTCAAGGAATTAAAAGCTTTAAGACATACTTCATCAAATTTGAATTCAACATCTTTATTTAGAAGGTTTGATAAGGGTTTTGCAATTTTTGAAAAATCTTGAATAAACCTTCTATAAAATCCAGCATGTCCTAAAAAACTTCTAATACCTTTTACATTCACAGGAGGAGGGAGTTTAGAAATTACCTCTATTTTGGCCTGGTCAACTTCAATGCCTCTAGAAGAAATTTTATGACCAAGTACAATTCCTTCTTTCACCATGAAGTGACATTTCTCCCAATTAAGCACTAAATTTGTCTCAATACACCACTTCAGTATGGTGTCCAGGTTGGATAGACATGTTTCAAATGAATTTCCAAAAACTGAGAAGTCATCCATGAAAATTTCAATGCTCTTTTCAATTAAATCTGTAAAAATAGCAAACATACATCTTTGAAAAGTAGCAGGTGCATTACATAATCCAAATGGTATTTTTCTGTAAGCAAATATGCCAAAAGGACATGTAAAGGCAGTTTTTTCCTGATCAAGAGGGTCAACAACAATTTGATTATATCCAGAATAACCATCAAGAAAGCAGTAATATTCTTGTCTAGATAGTCTTTCAAGCATTTGATCCATAAAAGGTAATGGAAAATGATCTTTTCTTGTTGCTTGATTTAATTTTCTATAATCAATACACATTCTCCAACTGGTGACAGTTCTTGTAGGAATTAGTTCATTTTTTTCATTAACAATTACTGTCATACCACCTTTTTTTGGAACAACTTGAAGAGGACTTACCCATGTGCTATCAGAAATAGGATAGATAATACCTGGTTTCAATAATTTCAGAACCTCCTTTTTGGTTACCTCTTTCAAAGTTGGATTGAGGCGTCTTTGAGGTTGAGCAATAGGCTTGAAATTATCTTCCAACAAGATTTTGTGCATGCAGTATGATGGACTTATACCTTTCAAATCCTCAAGTGTCCACCCAATTGCTTCTTGATTGTTCTTTAATACTTCCACCAGTTTTTCTTCCTCTGTTTCATTCAACAAATTACTAATGATAACTGGTTTCAATTTACCTTCTTTCAAAAAGATGTATTTCAGATTGGAAGGTAACACTTTTAATTCAGGTTTCTGGACTTCTTCAGCAGGTGATTCTTGAATTTCTTCAATCTTTCTTGATTCAAAGGAAATTTCTTTCCCGTGATCAAATTCTTCAAGATATATTTCAATCTGTTTTTCCTCTTCTCCATCCAAAAATTCAACTGAATTAGTCAATAACTTATTTAATGGATCAGAAATAATCATACCTTTTGATAAGGAGAGATAAGTTTCATCAAGGATGTCCACTTTGAAACAATCTTGCTTTGGGTTGGGATGTTTCATTGCCTTGAAGACATCAAAATTTACTTCCTCATCATGCACTCTTACTGCTAACTTTCCATTGTCCACATCAATCAGTACTCTAGCAGTTTTCATGAATGGTCTTCCAAGAATTAGAGGAACATCAGTATCTTCTTCCATGTCTAGGATCACAAAATCCACAGGGAAGTAGAATTTGTCAACCTTTACAAGCACATCTTCTACAATCCCATAAGGTCTCTTGATGGATTTATCAGCTAACTGCAGAGTCATCCTTGTCTGCTGTGGATCAAGATCACCAATACGCTTCATCATACTTAGGGGCATTAGATTGATGCTAGCCCCTAAATCTAATAAAGCCTTACCGATATTTACTCCCCCAATAGAGACAGGAATAGTAAATTTACCAGGATCTTTGGATTTTTCTGGCATCTTGTATTGTAGAATAGCGCTACAGCTTGCTTCAAGTTCTACAATCTCTTCATCAAACTTCCTTTTCTTTGTAAGCAGTTCTTTCATAAATTTAGCATATGTAGGCATTTGTTCTAATGCCTCAGAAAAAGGAATGTTTATGTGTAACTGCTTAAAGATTTCAAGGAATCTTTTGTATTCCTTCTCTTTATCTTTTCTTGATGGTGGATGAGGATATGGTAAATCTTGGACAGGGGGTGTCTGTCCAAGATACTGATTTTTTTGATTTTTTTCATTTTTTTCTTTCTTTTCTTCACTCTCTTTTTCTTCTTCCTTTTCTTTCTCTTTTTCTTTTTCATTCTCTTCTTCTTTTTCTTTTTCTTGATTCATACCTACGGCCTTACCACTTCTTGTAAAAATAGCCTTACATTGTTCTTTCGCTTTGAATTCTTTGATATCGGCTACTTCTTTTACTAGCTGGCTTAACTGTTGATCTGATGCTTTACGTGCGACATTGATTGTCTCCATGTATTGCATCAATTGTTGAATACTTTCTTCAGCCTTTGTCAACCTAGCATTGTAATCTCCTTGATTGTTGAAGGGTCTAACATTTTGTTTCCAGCCATAGTTTTGCCTTTCCTGTAAGTAATTGTTAGAAAAAGAATTTACAAGAGGATTTAGGGAATTACCTATAGGTAATCTCTGATGAATCAAGGAATTAACTTGTTCTTGCTCATTTCCACAGTAACCACATGGTTGTTCGCCCATACAATACTCACATTGTTTTAATTGAGCAGGGAGTTGTGGTGGTATATGGGTAACTTGCAATTTTCCAAGTTGTTTACTCATGGTCTCAATTTGTTGCATCAACAATTTTTGCTGAGTTAACACTGTATCATTTACTCCTTGTTCAACGATAACTTGTTTATTACCTCTTTCTGGTTTATCTTGATGGTCACTAATAGCCATTGATTCCAATATTTCTATGGCTTCCTCCACAGTCTTGTTCATTAAAGAACCACCTACACAAGCATCTAACATCATCTTGAACTGAGGCAATAAACCATGGTAAACGATTCTTACCTTCTCGGCATCATTAAGGTTGTGGTTTGGGCATTTTCTCAAGAGTGCCTTGAATCGTTCCCATGTCTCTCCTAATGATTCATCATTATTTTGAGAAAAAGAGTGTATGGCTGTCATTGCTTCAAAATATTTTGAAGGAGAATAAAATCTTTCCAAAAATTTTCTTTCAACATCGGACCAGTTTGCAAAACTACCCGATGGACAAGATTTAAACCATTCTTTTGTTTTCCCAATCAATGAAAAAGGAAAGAGTCTCATGTAAACAGACTCTTCTTGATTGGGTTCAAAACCAATTGTGCTGCATAATTCATAAAAAACAGTTAAATGTTCATATGGTTCTTCATGATTTAAACCAGCAAATTGGTTGTTTTGAATAATATTTAAAGTGGCAGGTTTAATTTCCACTGGTAAAACTGGTCCTTGAAACATTCCCGAAACTCGGGGTGGACCATTTATAGCAGCAAACTGTCCCAATGTTCTCCTTTCAGCAGCCATATTTGAATTTTCAAAAATTTTTGAAGTAGAAGAAGAATTAGTTTGTGTTTTAGATTTCAAAAACTTGATTTTCTTTACAAACTTTTCTATCTCAGGATCAAAATAAATTTTACCTGCGGTAGATCGAGTTTGCATACACAAACTAGACAAAGAAAGTTAGTGTAATAATGATAAGCAATAAAAAAAATTATCTAAGGTAAAAAAAAATATTTATCATGGTAATTAAAATTTTACTGTTTTACTAAAACAATTCAATCCCCGGCGACGGCGCCAGAAAACTTGTTAACCCTCGGTTTAAACGGGTTTTGTCAATTGGCAAGCGCACCAATCGTTTGTAGTTTTCGAAATTTAGATATCGTTCCACTGGGATTGAAAGTCCAATAACAATAGTAATTTTCTACTTACTATGGTAAATGTGAAGGAAATTATAAACAAAAGAATGATTTATATACAGTTTATACAATATTCACAAGATAGCATGGTTGAGTGATTCATGAGATAAAAAGAAAATAAAATCTATCTAAAAAGTTGAGTTGCAATCTAGAATAGGTAAGATACTTGAGATAAACACAGATAAACAAATTATGTTGGAAATTGGATCCCTAATCTAGAATAACAATGAGGAACTCAAGACATGCATATTTAATCATCAAGTTTCATATCATTGCAGCTTAAAATCATTATAACCGATCCCTCGTGATATAAATTCTAAGAATTCACCGTAAAGTCCGATCCCTCGTGAGCTTTCTCAGTAAAAACTTGCATTAAGACCTGGCCTTATGGCAACAATGGTTAACAACCCCTATAGAATTGAGATACCAAGGGTATTCCAACTTTTTACTTTCGTCAAAACTAGTTTCAATACGACATAAATAATCATTCTCCCGTTTGACATTTACACTAATAAAACCAGTTTCGATACACATGAAAATCATTCTCGCGTTTGACGTTTATATTAATAAAAGGTTGAAATACTAACATGGACTTGAATCATAAACATGCAGAGGTCGAATTCACAACATTATACTCAATAGATTAGTTCACCAATTCCAACATAAACAAATTAGTTACACATCGTAAAAGTAAAAACAACACTTACAGAGTTTGACATTACGAAGAAGACGATGGAAACTTCACGATACAACGATCACAATACACCGAAACACACTCAAGTATCTAGAAAACTATTCTAGAACTACAACTCACAAAAGAAAGTACTCAGAGTCGAGTACAAGAGAGAAGATAAGAGAAGTGTATGGAATGGGATGCTATGAATGGTGTTGGATGGCCCTATTTATAGGGCTGAGCAAGGGTGCTGACGCTACGCGTCCCTGTGACGCTACGCGTCAGACTCCTGACTCAGCCTCCATTAAACACTTGATAATGGCCACTTTCAATAATTAATCTTGATCATGCCTGGCTACTTGGACATGTTTCCACGAGTTTTTGGCCATTTATGCTGATTGGGGTGGCCCTTGGGCTGAGTGGGGTGCCCATTATTGAGTCCAAGTGGAGTGGTTGGCCAAAGTGGGAGTGGAGAACACGCAGCACTGACGCTACGCGTGGCTTTGATGCGTAGCGTCAGCATCAAAAGTAGCTCTTGATGCTACGCGTGGGGTGAGGCTACGCGTCAGCTCCTCCAGTGTAATTTTCTCTTGATTTCTTAACTTTTTCGCTGTAAAACTAGAGAAAATTGATCAAGGGCAGATTTATTTCCAACAACATCCATTTATTGAATTTAAATCCTAATTTTCTAACAAATTAAACTTATTTTTATAATTTTTATGAAATTTTTATTTAAGCTTTTATTGAAAATTTGAGGACTAACAATGGTGGGCGATGCGGTTTGGTACCAGTAAAAATATGGTGAATATGCATGCATTATGATATATGTGTACACATTTTACTACTGCTGTAGGGGCATGGTATGTGATCATGCTTAAACCCATAAATTAGTGTTTACTCCCATAGTCGGATCCGCATTTGTTATCTATTCCATTGTGCATATGCATTAGCCATAAGAGCATTTGCATATAGCATGGTGATATGCCACAATATGATGATGTTTGATGATGAATGAGATGGTGGTATGGTGTTGAAGATGAGAAATTAATATACCAGAAGACCACATAAAAGTAAGAAAGGACATGAATTAATGAAATGATGATGATAATTTGTGAATGCCCTTGTTGATAAGTGGCAAAGTGATGGTGTGTGTGATTGTGTATATGTTGTGCTTGTTTAGGATATGAATTGCAGTTCATGAGGCTTGTATGCCTATTATAATAATGAAATGATGAATGAATGATAATCTAAAGATTTTATAGCAAAGCACACATGATGTTGTATGCATATACACATGATCACAATATATATTATTCGTCATTTTGAATGTATAACTCACTCTCCCATGTGGTCTCCTTTTTAGCATTGTGATGCAGGTTGCCATGGGATGAGTTCGGATCTTAATTAAAGCTTGGGTGAAGGTAAATAGTGGTAGAGGAAGTGCCTTGGCTGGCATCATTTATGGATTCTTGTATAATGAATAGGTTGTTTATGATGATATGGACGATTATAATGAGTTTGGATATGAATAGGATAATCCTTCGGATTTGATGATTTGATGTATATTAGAAGGATTGAAATTGAGTGATGTTCATTGATGATTGTGATAGTTGGGAGAAGATTCCCGAATGTATATGAATGTATTTATGTATACATAATTATATCTCAGGCTTTGCATGCTCATGTAATCACATAAAATGATGATGATTGCCTATTAGGCTTATGATATGCCATCGCATGCTTTGCCGAGCCTTTTCTCATATCGTCATATATGGGACTAGGCGTGTGCCCGGTATACATATTCTTCCGCTGTAAACTCTATTATTTTCATATACTGTTATGGGCAATTTATTTATCGATCCAGTTTTAGGTGATATAATCTCACTCTTTGGTTTTCTGTGATTTGGGTTTTGATGTGGTCATGGTGGTGTTTTGGAAATGTTTTCCAACGTGAAAAATTTACCCGCATTTTTATTAATTATGACGATCACATCAGGATTCGAATACAGAAAATCAGGGGTGTTATAAGGGTGGTATCAGAGCATATGTTGCTCTGAATAAGAGTTATTGGTTACCGCCAGAGCATGGCTGCTCTGTGAGGCTTTGATATTATGGATGATTGGAGCATTATTGCTCAATGGTGAGATACTTATAGTGATCTTTGGAGCGGGATGCTCATTATTGGCATATGGTTGATAGTATAGATTTAAGGATGATGATTATCTAGAGCTTGATGACATATTGATGTATTGATTGCCCTATATAGAAATGAGAATGATTAATTGTCTAAGGATTGTGAATCGAATTATGAAGGCATAATTACATATTGAGAATGATTGTGAATCATTAGAGTTGAGATGGGATTGGTGCTCAATGAGGATTTTTGTGAGATTGTGATTCATAAGGTGTGTTATTGACTATTGGGATTGTAACCCTTTCATTGAGATTATATGATGAGTTTAAGGAGCCTAGTTGCTCATTGATAATTATGAATGAAATTCTTGTCATATGATGGATGTATGTATTGTGTAAGACCGGCCAAGTTCCTTACCCTATTACCTTCAAATGACGAATATATTTTTATTGTGCGTTGATGTTGATATGTATAATGCAAATTGCATTGATAATGGATCTATGTTGAATATTAATCATGGAAGGGAAATATTGAGTTATGAATATGAAATATGAGATATGACTTGGATTGAAGATGATTTTATGCCATGTGTTGATCATGGATATGATATATTAGTTATGCATTGAGTTAATGATGGACTTATACCGTATGTTGATTATGGATAGGAGGTATTGAGAAAGAAATTGATATGGTAGTAGACCATACCTATTGAGACCTTGATATGCATATGCACTTTGAATATAAATTATGGTTAGGTCTCTATATGCATTATGCTTGTGGCGTTTAGCCAAGGAATGTACGTTAAATGAAATGAAACTCACATGATGAGTTGAAGGAATGAATAATATTGAATAATTCCCTAGTATGGATATGTTCGAATTTAAATGTTTAGGTGTGCCATTTGTAAAGGATGGATTTTATATCCTTTGGCGCAAGAACCCTATGTGTTATATGATATAAGTGATTCGTTGTATTCCCCTAGATTAAGAATTTGAATAAGTGATAAATGATTAAATGTGAAATCGAATACATGTTAGATTGGGATTATGTCTCGGTTTTGATGTGTGAAAACTGAGTGAATAATTTATTTAATTATAACCCACTAGGTGTGATGACCTAGATGGATTTGGTATGATCTTGTATGATCGATGGTTGTAGAGAATTAATTTAATTGGACCCTATGGCGGTCTAGGCTCTATGTTGTTTTGTGAGCCATATCTAATGATGTTGTGTGGTATATGAGAACTCCACAATGGGTATTAGGTGACCCTTAGACTTCCTAAGTCTATTGATTGATCGAACCTTGCGAATGGTTGAGCCATAACGAAATTAGTTGTGAAATGCGTTGTTAAAGCTAGAACTGATATGTAATGGAATATGGATGATGATGTAACCCCTTATGATTGATGAATAATCATGATTGAATTTGGAGTATGATGGGATATTGAAATTGGTAAATGATTTTGTGGCATGGCTGTGGGCTAAATTGTGTGCCTTTGAGACCATGGTCATTGGAGTAATCATGGATGATGATGTGATTCAGAGATGACATGTATGATTATGAGTTGGTGAATGAAAATTTGATCATGTCATTACCCCCTATTTTATTTGAAGGGTGCTATATTGATGATAGAAACCATATAGTGATAGGATATGATGTGGGTTATATGTCTAATTTATGGACTTCAGTTATGATTTATGAGGAGAATCCCTAATGTGAAGGCTTATTGTAAGATTAAGTAGCCTACTCGATGAGAGTTTGGTGAATCTTTTAAGGCTCAAATTAATTTATAGCCAACAAATATGTAAGTGAGACAAGAATTTTAGGCTTTTGAGCATGGATTGGGACGGATGAAACCCAAGGATGGGGTATTTACCTTGTGATGATTGAAAATTTATGATTGGTACACTGATTGATGGTGAAGTTAGCTAAGATTTGATGATTGATATGGCATAATGGATGCCAAATTATCTATATAATGATGATGAAATATGAGTATTTTGGTTATGGACTGGTGAGGATTGTCACCAAGTCTTATATAGACTGGTATCGTTTGAATATATATGACCGACATGAGCAATGGGAATACTAAGTACTTGTCCTGATATGGTCTTACATGCCATAGGCATTGTGGCAACATGCACTTATGTGCCGACCTTATGTGTTTGTGGTAACCACTACAGGATTGGGACGCCTTCCTGTATGTTGGATGCAGCAACCCATAGGCCGGGCAAGTGTAGGGATTGTAGCTGTTTATGGTGAATGTACTGAGCCTATCTGGTCATACTGAGTATGAACATGTGAGCTCTATTGGACGAGTTGTAATTGATAATATATGACACGCTTGATGTAGAAATTTTGTTAAGAACGATGATGTGAGAGTGAACATGACTTGATGGACTTTAGGAAGTCCAGTGTTATTCTATGGTGTTGTTGAACCTTGTTGATGTGTGGCCTGAGGTATTGCCTTGTGACATGTGTTTCGATGCTGAATTTCGAGGATGAAATTCTTTTTAGGTGGGGTGAATTGTAACATCCTGAATTTTATAAAAATGAAAAATTAGTTATAATGGCAAGTTGATGATTATTGAGGACGATGTGTGAGAATATGTGGATTTATTGCTGTAAGGTATGAATATATATATATATGAGATGGAGATGAGCTTGAATTTAACATGGATAGTATGTTGGAATGAGAATTTTGTAAGTAGGAATGCTCAATCAGGCTGTATAAGTCCTTTATGATGTGTATGAGCTATGGGATAAATTCAAATTTGGCTTGTAATGAGAAATTCCGAGTGAGGATGTTTAGAACCAGTTATATATATATATATCCCACATATTGTATATGCTGTGCTGGGAGTAAGTGAACTGGCTTAAAGTGAAATTTCATATGTTTGAGCTGAGTGAATTTCGTTTACTGTTTCTGTGCTGGTATTCTCGCTCAGGCGAGAGTCTCCTGCACCAATATTATGGCTTCTGGGCAATTTTCACTCAGGCGAAGGTGAACTTCACTCATGCGAACTTGCCCCAGTATCAGTGGTTGCTCTCTGGAGGAATTTCGCCCAGGCGAATGGAGTCTCGCCCGAGCGAGGGCAAAGGGAATTAGCTAGTGGCCTGATTTCGCTCAGGCGAATGGCCAATTCGCTTAAGCGTAAATGCTAGGAGAATCAGGGGATTGGCTACTGGAAGAAATCCGCTCAAGCGAAGGGCCTAAGGAATGGCATTCGCCCAAGCGAGATCATTATGGTGAGGGGGTGAGTTCATGAATGTATCCTGCCCAAGTGAGAGTTTGAAAATAACTAAGAGAGGGTGAAACTTCTGAGTGAATTCCGAGTGATCCAAGCCCGAGTCATGACTTTCCGAGTGAGGAAGTATACATAATCCAAGTGAGAAGGCTCTTGAGTGTGATGATTTGGGCAGTGGAGTCCCAAAGGGGAATTTCTGAGTCCAGCGTACTTGTTCCGAGTGGTGTGTCCCAATTTTGTATTCTCTGAGTGGGAGAACACCGATTGGTGATACTCGGTGTGTGTTCATCTAGAATTTTCCCTGGAATAACTCTCCTCGAGTGGAAAAGAGGGGTAGTCGGAATTGTGATAAAATGCTGAGTGAAAGCTAGTCAGGTAATGAATCGGTCTTGGAATGAAATTCCGAGTGAATGACCAAGCATAGGTGAGTCGGTTTCTGGAATATTTACCGAGTGGAATCTCATGTAAGAGAGGACTCGGTCTGGGCTGTTTTACTGAGTGAAGGACCATAAGAGAGAAGAGTCGGTTTTGAAATAATTCACCAAATGAGAACTGATCAGGTGTGGAGTCAGTTTTGGGAATGAAATACTGAGTGATGTTATATACATTCCGAGTGAATGTTATATATAAATTCCGAGTGAATAAGATTGTATTTTGAGTGGCTAATGTTAAGTAATTCCGAGTGGAATTTGATTAAGGAGTTTAATCCTGAGGAATGAATGGTTAAGGTATTCTTCGAGTGAGAAGAGGTATGAATACCGAGTGGAAGACCCAATGAGTGATGAGTCAGTTTTAGAATGACTACCGAGTGAAAGATTGATTGAGATGACTCGGATTTGGATTGAAATTGCCGAGTGAGAGACTATATGAGTATGAGTCGGCCCTGAATGACTTGGTTGAATAGAAAGTGGATCGGTCTAGATTGTTATGTCAAGAGGGAGGCCGAGTGTGAGATGACTCGGATCCGGATGAAATTTTCTGAATAAAAACCGAATGAATATTGGGTCGGTTTTAAGGGATTCCGTCAAGCTAAAACCCGAGTGATGAGAGTCAGTTTTGGTGGGACTTTGCTGATTGAAAACCCAAGTTGAGTAAAATCGAGTGATGGGAGAACGACCTCTGGTCGAATTTCGCTTAAGCGAATTGATACCTCGCTTAAGCGAGTTAATGAGGAATTCCTTACTGGACAATTCTCGCCCAAGCGAGTGGCTAGTTAAAGGGAGCCTCGCTCGAGCGAATGCTTTTGGGAATGCTTACTGGGACGTTTCTGCCCGAGCGAGCTGAGGCGCTCAAGCATGTTGGGCTGTCTCGCTCAAGCGAATGTGGGTCTCGCTTGAGCAAGTGACACCCCTGATAGTTTTCTCCCTTCTTTTCTCTCAGTTTAATTATATTAAACCTTCTTTTACTCGGTTCTGATGGCATTGAGCTTATTTCCCTTACTCTGTTAGATACCGAGAGGATGTAAAAAGGGTATTAATGTAAATATGACATGGCATGATGGATTATTGGGCTGCCATCTTATTTATGTGATAACAGTGAAATTTGAAGGAAAAAGAAAGCAAAACATTAAAACAAAAACCCTTCCTCCTCTCACGCTTCACGTTACTTTTTCTCACCTTCTTTATTCTCTTTTCTTCTTCTTCCCTTCACAACCCAAACCGCATGGTGGCTTTCCCCTCCTCCACTATTTTTGTTTTTATGGAAGCTTGAAGGAGAAGCTTATGCTGGAACTCCTCCCCCTTTTCCCACTCTATTTCCGTGTGGACCTCTCTCTTTTTGGAAGCTCATGTTGTTTCTTTGGGTGAGGTAAGTTCCTCACCATTCTTTATGAGTTTTTATGCCTAGACTTTGGATTCTGTGTATATGGGGGGAGTATTTATGGCAAATGGGTTGTTGAGAGAGCATTAAATCATGGAAACCCTAAGGTAGAGTGCTGTTATTATGGCTTTAATAGTGGGTTATTATAGATTCCTGAATTAATACTTGGATGGGTGGTACATAAATGAACAATTATGATGTTGATGGGTTTTAGTGAAACCCTAACTTTAATAAATTGGGGAAAGTGTGAAATATGAATAGAATGTGGGTTTAATGACATTGGAGAATGATATTAATGATGAGAAATGGCCATTGGTGGTGATTCATGAACATGGGCAAATGTTGTTTGGATTTTGGTGAAAACCCTGGATAATATGTGTGTGGGTGTTGTTAATAATAGAGATTGGTGGTTACTTGAAATGGTTATTGAGTTTTGATGAAAAACCCTAAGTGGAGTGAATTGGAGGTCTTGATTAAATAAATGATTTTGGTGATTTTGATGTCTTAGAAGGAATTGTAAGAAGGGAATGAACCTTTAGAATCATTGGGATTGATTAATGAGGTTAATAATGTTTTGAACTATGTTCATAAGGTTGTGTACGATAATAAATGCTATAAGGACTTGTTAATTGATGATGGTCTTGATTGGGGCCAAGAGGCTTATAATAAATTTGAAGGAAATTTTATAATGAGGATATTTGGAGAGTTGAGGTGAATTGAAAATACATCATGTAATGGATGAGATAATGATGATGTGGGATTTAGTTGGCCTTTTAAGATCTAGAGGATCTTGGCTTTGGGAAAGGAATTCCCGAAGCCTAATACAATTGTATAAGTTGGTGTTCATCAAGTCTAGGACTTGATGTTGGGCTTTATGATAAGCTAGCAAATGTTTAAGAATTATGAGGAATGCCTCGAGATGGCTTATTAATTGTATAAATGCATATGTATATTATATAGATCGTATTCTGGGTGATACGATGGAGCTTCTGGAGCATTGGAACCGTTTCGGCTCTTCCCTCAAGGTAGGAGAGGAGTTAACATTCAAATTGCATGAGTAAATTTAATAGTGATTGTTGTATGTGATGGATGCTCATGCTTGCTCTGCCATGTATATGTATTGAATTAATTGAAATGGCAATTTGATAATTATTGAGAATTATTATGATACTCTTGTGATGGGTGCAAGTAATTGACTTGTAAGTGTATGAGGCAATTATGATTGCTATATATATGTATATGTAATTCGTAACACCTTGTTACCATATGTGTGGATTAATATTATGATAATTGCTATGCCCTTTGATATCCATGTGTGGATTGTTAAGAATGATGAGATGAAAATCCACTAAATGAAGTGTGATAATATTGATGAATAATATGTGATGTTGAAATGCTATAGTGGCTGTTTACAAGTATTAACTTGCGTGTATGATGTGAAATATATATGAAAATATGTTGAGATGGAAATGCCACATTAAAACTTGAAAATAATAATTATGAAACCAACAAGGTTGAAATCCACTAAAGTGTATGGTGGTGTTGGCGATTATGATGATGATGTTGGTGATGAGTGGCATTTAGGATGCACAGAGTGAGACTGCATTTGCATTGCATTGCATCCATGGCATATCATAGCTGCCGGTGTTGGAATATTAGGGGATTCCCCCGGTTGGCCCAGTGGGAGGGCGACTCAGTGCACGAGCATTTCTATTGTTTCCCCTGTGACTTGGTGTGTAAGTCACGAAGCTGCCCATGCTGAGCTACGGGGAGCTACATGTGGTTGACCCTTGTGGGGGGTGGCTCTTGAGGAGCAGGTGTCCCCGGTGGTCCTTTGGATCACAGCTGCCATGTTGAGAATCATGGTTGGCCCGCAACACCATATGTTGAATATGTTGTATACCACGGCCATGGTGAAAATGACCAGGTGTTGCATGGTGGGCGATGCGGTTTGGTACCAGTAAAAATATGGTGAATATGTATGCATTATGATATATGTGTACACATTTTACTACTGCAGTAGGGGCATGGTATGTGATCATGCTTGAACCCACAAATTGGTGTTTATTCCCACAGTCAGATCCGCATTTGTTGTTTATTCCATTATGCATATGCATTAGCCATAAGAGCATTTGCATATAGCATGGTGATATGCCAGAATATGATGATGTTTGATGATGAATGAGATGGTGGTATGGTGTTGATGAGATGAGAAATTAATATACTGGAAGACCACATAAAAGTAAGAAAGGACATGAATTAATGAAATGATGATGATAATTTGTGAATGCCCTTGTTGATAAGTGGCAAAGTGATGGTGTGTGTGATTGTGTATATGTTGTGCTTGTTTAGGATATGAATTGCAGTTCATGAGGCTTGTATGCCTATTATAATAATGAAATGATGAATGAATGATAATCTAAAGATTTTATAGCAAAGCACACATGATGTTGTATGCATATATACATGATCACAATATATATTATTCGTCATTTTGAATGTATAACTCACTCTCCCATGTGGTCTCCTTTTTAGCATTGTGATGCAGGTTGTCATGGGATGAGTTCGGATCTTAATTAAAGCTTGAGTGAAGGTAAATAGTGGTAGAGGAAGTGCCTTGGCCGGCATCATTTATGGATTCTTGTATAATGAATAGGTTGTTTATGATGATATGGACGATTATAATGAGTTTGGATATGAATAGGATAATCCTTCGGATTTGATGATTTGATGTATATTAGAAGGAATGAAATTGAGTGATGTTCATTGATGATTGTGATAGTTGGGAGAAGATTCCTGAATGTATATGAATGTATTTATGTATACATAATTATATCTCGGGCTTTGCATGCTCATGTAATCATATAAAATGATGATGATTGCCTATTAGGCTTATGATATGCCATCACATGCTTTGCCGAGCCTTTTCTCATATCGTCATATATGGGACTAGGCGTGTGCCCGGTATACATATTCTTCCGCTGTAAACTCTATTATTTTCGTATACCGTTATGGGCAATTTATTTATCGATCTAGTTTTAGGTGATATAATCTCACTCTTTGGTTTTCTGTGATTTGGGTTTTGATGTGGTCATGGTGGTGTTTTGGAAATGTTTTCCAACGCGAAAAATTTACCCGCATTTTTATTAATTATGACGATCACATCGGGATTCGAATACAGAAAATCAGGGGTGTTATACTGTGCAATGTGATAGGTTAGCAATGGGAAACATATTATAAGGAAAAAAAGTTTTGGGAGACATATTGTTTGTGTTGTGTAAAAAAGTTATGTATTCACAATAAATATATACAAAACTTATTTTTTATCATAAAATAAAAATTAAAGTTATTTTGATGCAACTAAATAGAAAATACTTCCATATTATTTAAATTAGAACTAATTGTTATTTAAAATATATTTTAATTTGGAAGAGTTTGATATAGAATAAAAATACTTTGTTGTTACCTAAGAAAAAAATAAAGCTTTTTAATTCATATAACTTTTTAAAATGTTTTTAAAAGTAATACAAATTTAAAAAAAATCTAAAAAAACTTTGTTGTTACCTAAATATATTTTTATTATTTTTTGAAAACAATAAAACTTCAAAAGATCAAATAAAAATAGATTTATCATATTTAGTGTATGTGAGTTTGACATAGTTTAAATGAGCAATATATATTTTTTATTTTATAAATTTTAAAAATTTAATAAAAAGTTTTATAAATAAAAAATTGCCCAAAACATTCGATCAGGTAATCAATTGAATTTTTTTTAATATAATTAATAATTTAATAAGTATTTTAAATTCTAAAATATTTCGCATTCTAAAATTGAAAAATAAAATTAAAAAATATTAGGAGACTTAGTATTATGTGTTTAAGTCATCATTTTGAAAGAATCAGACCCATGAATAATTTATATATAATTGTTGCTTTGGATTTCAAAATGAGTTTTATAAAAGCTAATAAAATTTTTCTAAATAAAAATTTCTAAAATTTATATGTTTTTATTATCTATTGATAATAAATAAATAAATTTATTTTAATCATTTAATAATAAGTATTTCAAATCCTAAAATTTTTATAATAATTTAAAATAAAGTTATTACACTTGGTTCCCATGTGCTTAAGTCTGCAAGAGTCAATAGTTTGATATATGAATGTTTTTGCTCCTTTCATTTTTGTGAAACCAAGGGTATTCCCGAGCTGAAAATCAAAGGCATAACGATTACTCAAGTCGGTTTTACCTCTCTCAACAACACATTTTCTATACACAACACAAATTTTGAACCATTAATGTCATGCTTAAAAAACTCAGCTATCTGACAATTGGGTCTGATGTTAGTATATAAATTTTCTTATAATATAAGAAATTGGGGAAGTAACTTAGGTGGCTTAGATAAAACGAGAGGTATCAAAATGGCTTGGTCCATAAGGTTAAATTGCAAAATGGGTGGCTCTTGTCATAGAAATTGCAAGCCTAAATTAATTTAGAGGTTTTTAGCTTGCACCTGATAAAGTGCCATGTGAGCTAAGTTTATAAACCTGCTAAAAGCCAAAAAAAATTTAACCATTCATTTTGGTTCCAAATTTAACATAAGTTTCTTTTCTCAATTCGATGAAATTGTTATTGGAAACAAGTTGCTCAATATAGACTAAATAGCTTATTTTGACACCTCTTCAAAAAATGATTGTTTGATATATTCTCATATAAGTTATTACTTTTTTAAAACTTAAACTCAATCTTAAACAACTCACTAGGGTCAACCTAATGATGGGGTTTGAGTAGTAGCTTGAGGTCTTAGATTTAAACACCGGGTTTACCATCTATTTTGATAAACAAAAGAAAATTCAATTTTAAGCTTTAAAAAACTCAAAAATAATGTTAATTATAATTGTTTCTTTAGAAATTAAAAATAAGTTGTTTTAAAGTTAATAAACATAGGAATGTTAAATAAATTGATTGTGACAATTTATTAAGCATTTTAAATTCTAAAATTTTAAAAAATCAAATTAAGATAAAAGTTTCTACACCTAGGCTTTTGTGTAAGAATAATATATATAATAGAATATTCTTGTTAGTTTTTTTATTTATAGAGACCTAATCTTGTTAGTAATATAACAAATTGGTCAAAAACACTTTCAACTTAGGCGAGGTTAGTCTAGTTTAATTGATTGAGTAGGGTATCCTTGACATAGTCTTCGATTCCTACTAATAAATAAAATCATAATTCACTATTAGAAAACAATATTTTAGCTACAACAAATTAGCCATTGAATTATGGTTATCACTAATCGTGACATATATAACGATGCACACACAATTAGCAACCAACAATTGTCTCCAATGGTCATCTATGACAAACCTCAACGATGGGCAAGAATCTTGTCTCTAGAATTTGTTAATAAAACGTTGCCCAGGCGTTCGCTATAGTACCCATTTCTTTTCTTAAATTAATTTTAAATTAAAGAAAAACTATTAGTGACGAGCATTGAGCCCCATCGCTATGTATTCTACTTGAGGTCATCACTGTCGACATCGCCATTATATCCATTTTTGTTTTGAAATTAATTTTAAATAAAGGAAAAACTAATAACTACGGGTAATGAGCCCTGTCACTATGTATACTACTTGAGACCATCGCTGCCCATGTCACTAGTGTTAGAAATATGCACTAAGAGCCTATATAGGACGCATCATTTTGTATAAGGCATTTTTTTGTTAAATAGTTTAATAGCCTTTATTTATCCTTGGAATAATAGGTCATATGAGAGTTATTCCCAAAATGTCCCTAGTCAAGTATTTACATGGGGACATGTAAATACGTTAAGACTAGTGTGTGAGTGTACTGATGATCTGATCTCACAGATCATGGATATAAATAATATCAAGTCTTCACACGGGTACACATTAAGAGTAATGATGTACTGGATAGACCCACCATGACAACGTTTCATGGATCATTACATGAATGTTATAAACGATTCTCAATGTGATAATGGTATATGTAGTCCTTTGACCTGAAGTCACTACGATTCCTACATAAGGAGTTTATTGTTTTAATACAATCAAACGTCTTCTATAATAAGAGGACAATAAAGGTTGTGGTTAGGCAATGAATAAATTATGTAGAGGGATATGAGTGATGTAGAAGAGATTTGTCTCTCCTATGTGACAGGAGTGATATCTAGGCCACTTGATGAAGTGAGACTAAGGAAATGCATAGTCATGCTATAAAGAATACATATTGGATATTTATTCGGATAAAGTCTACTCCAGTATCAAGTAAAATAAATTGGTCCGTACAAGGATGACGCGACCATGCCTTGGGCCCAATTAGGATATCGCGACAAAAGGAACAAATATTTAAAAAAATTATCACTTATAGGTTATGTTGATATTAAATAATATTTGGACATAATGATGCATTGCTAGATGCCGCTCTTATTTTATATTAATAATAAAATAGTTTATTATTAATATGACTGAATATTTTACCTATAGGGTCACACACATAGATTAAGCCCATCAGGAAATAGCTTTTATTCTAGTTGAACTAAAATAAAACTATTGGGCCTAACTCATTTGGAATGAGTAAGGAGCCCACTCTTTAGAGAGAGCAAATTAGGTCAAACCTAAGCCTATAAATAGAGCATAAGATTCTCATAGGCGGCTACCCAAAAGAGACACAAAATACACAAAAGTTACAGAAGCTTTACGCCATCAAACTAGCATTTAAAAGGTGTAGCATTTCTAGTGGGAGTACTCGTGTGGACTCCTAAAGGACGAGGCTACAACTGCCTCGATATTTTTCAAGCGGTAATCCTAAAATGCAATTTTTTTTGTTTTTCTTATGCTTTGAAACACGGTGCTTTGCAAATCCTATAGGAATCCTTGTATTTCCACTGCTCATGCACTAGGGATTCCCTAGCAGTGGTATCAGAGACAGGTTGCAAAACCGTGTTTTGGGCAAATGTTTGTTTAAAGAACATGTGAAAAAAAATTTCTTTTATGAAAAGAATTGCAAAGGTTGAATCCTTTTGCAAAGGTTGCATCTTTTATTAGATATGTTGTAAAGGTTGTATTTTTAATGAGATATTATATAAAGGTTGCATTTTTTTATGAGATATGTAGCAAAGGTTGTACCTTTTGAAAGCTAGTATCAGTTTATTTTCTTTTGTGTATATTGATTGCTTTTCTTAACATTTTAATTAAAGAACATGTTTTTGGGATGTGCTTTATTATATGAACATGTTGTATGTTGCAATGGTGATTGTTTTATATGTGTTCTAATTATAAGGCATGTTTTATGTTCGTTTAATTAAATAGAAATCAAGGGTTGTATGGAATGCATGTCTATATGCTTTCTCCTTCTAATATGAATTGTTCATGCGAGATTGTGTTTAGAAAGTTTAAGAGTTAAACCCTAGCCGTAATGAAAACTAGGATTCAAAAGTTGAAACCTAGCCATCATGGTATTTTATTTAATTGTAAATGTTACAAATAAATTTTTTATTTGAATATTTTGTAAAAGTTGCAAATCAAATTTTAAATGTTTGTTAAATTTAAAGTTTGTAAAGTTACAAATTTAAATAATTTATTCTTATTAATTTTAATAGGATTTGCATTGTATGTGATCTATTTAAAATTAATGTGATTTGTAGGAGTTACAAATTGATTTATATTTATTAAATTTAATATGATTTGTAATTATTACAAATAGAAAATAAGATCTTTATTAAATTTAATAATTTTAAAATCAAATATTTAATCCTTAATAAAATTGATAGGATTTGTAAAATTTGCAAATTAAAGATAAAATCTTTATCAAATATAATAGGATTCAAAATAAAATATCTTGAACTCTAGAGATAAGGTTTAAAATTTAAACCTTGATCATTCCTAAAAATAAGATGATTGTTGATACTCTAGAGATAAGGTTTAAAAGTTAAATCTTGACCATTCTTATTTTAGGATAGTTGTTGAGGTCAAAAGATAAGGTTTAAAAGTTAAACCTTAGCCGTTCCAAAATTTATGATTCAAGAGTTGAAACTTAAAATTAGGATTTCAAATTGTTTGAAATCATGTCCAAATATTTTGAGATGTTAATGGTCAGTGGGACGTTTTGGCTAAGAAAGACTTGGTACTCAAGCAGTCACACCAGACCCACCTCTCTTTCCTGGGAACTAACCTGATTACAGTACTAAATTCTGGGTTGGAACTCTACTCGACACCCTATAAAGGGTAGCCTCCCCTTGACCTTGTCCATTGAACGGTCAACGGAACCACAAAATTTCTTTGTGTAGTTTTCCTTTTATGACCCCACACGTTTAATTATCTGTTTTTAAATTTATTTTATTTTAAATACAATTGATCAGTCTATTAATTGATTAATTAACATGTCCAGTGGTGAATGGTTATGGTCTTAGATTTTTTTATTTAATTTTAAATACAGCCTGTGTGTTGTGCCTTTCTCTATTCTTGAACTTATTCTCTCAACCCTTCACTCGTATGTAAAACGAGTTTTTTTGTTACATTGTAATCTTGAAGAAGCCAACAAGGTGTACCTAAAAGAAACCTAGAGTGGTGACTTTCGATGGATATGACCTTGAAAGGAACAAAGGAATGGTGACTCTAGGAGGATGGTGATTTCAAGAAGTAGGACTTCATGAAATCAAGGCACCATAGTTCCTTTAGGTTTATTTTATTTTCTAGGAAGACTATAACCTTTTCACATTTTTGATTGCATGTTTTGAGGTTTTATTTTGCATTAAAGCGTTTAATGAAAGTCGGTAATGAACAATAATAAAATTGAAATCCCTCAAGCCCGACAATTATACCTTCCAATAAGTAATAACGTCTAACTTGATATAGATAAAGTGTAGGTCACGCCATAGTTAGGTGCCTTTATTTATGTTAAGTAGGATATGATTGGATAATTGTATTATCTAAGTATAACTTATTAAGTTTTGTTCAAATAGACATTTTTCAATTGGATTGGAAAAGCCTAAATGTGATATCTCGAATTTTATAAAAATGATTAGATATGAGGAATAAATAATAAATAATTATAAATGGATTAATGAGTGTCTCAAAAATGTTGGAATAATTAAATTGAGATTTATGAGGACTAATTATAAATTATTGAGTATTTAAGAGTTAAAATTATACCCGATTGGAATATGGGGTTGGACCAAGTATCTCCAATTAAGATGTCGTGGGTCAGGGCTATTAAGAATATTATTGGGAATCCGAATATATCTTCGGAATAATTTTGGAGTTAGTATTGAACCTAAACAGAGATCCTGTTTGTCATAAAACGGTGAAATTACTAATGAAGGGTTAAATTTTAAAGACAAAACTCTCTTCTCCCCTCTCATTTTTCACGACCCCTTTTCTTCTTTTTTTTGGCAAAACCATTTCTTCTTCTTCTCCTTTCATATTCCTCTTCCTTTTTATCATCTTCTTCTCTAAAAACCTAGAGTATGGTGTGCTCTCCCTTCTCCTTCCATTTTGGTTGCTTCAAGCTTGGAGGAGATGACAATGGTGGTTTGAAGCTCTCCCTCTCTTCTCATTTTCGTGCTCCTCCTTCCCCATTCTTGGAGCTCCTTTCTTTTGGCTTGAGATAAGGATCTCCCTTCTTTTCTTGAGCCTTATGCCCTAGGTTTTGGGTAATGGTTGTTGGGAGAGAGTTTAATGCATGCGGGTTATGAGTGGGAGCATTTATGATTAGAAACCCTAAGGTGCGGTATAATTAATATGAGTTTTAGGAGGGCATGGTGGGGTACATGAAAATAGCAATTAATGTGGTGAAGGATGATGGACATTAATGATGAGTGTTGTGTTTAATGGAACCCTAACCCTAGGAATTGGGGAAAAATGAGAAATGTGAGTAGAATGTAGGTTAATGATGCTAGAGAATAATATTAATGATGAGGGATAATCATTGATGATGATTGATGAATATAGATAATGGTTGTTGAGTTTGATGAAAACTCTTGCCCTAAGAATTTGGAGGAATATATATATTGTGATTAAGAAAGTGGAATTGAAGGTGAGTAGAAAATACCTAATGTAGGTGTCGATATGAATGTAAAATGATGAATAAGAACACCAAATCCATGGTGAATGTGAGGGGTTAGTGAAATAAGCATGTGTCTTGATGAGGTCTTAGGCCACAGATGAATGAGTTGAAATTGTTAATTTGGTGATGGCTTTGAAGAGGCAAGGATAACTTACATTGAGCTCTAAATGATAATGATGATATTTGAAGGATTGATGTGATATGGGATTGCATTATGTAATGGATAAGATGATGATGTTATTGGGTTTAGTTAGTCTTTAAGATCTAGAGGATCTTGGTTTTGGGAAAGGAATTCCTGAAGCCTAACACAAATTGCATAAATTGGTGTTTGGACAAGTTTAGAACTTGTTCACAAGCCTTTCAATGTGTAAATCATTATGTAGAAATTTATGAGGAATGCTTTGGGATGGTTATTGATTGTATGAATGCATGCATATGTGATAGGTATATTATGTTCCGGATTATGTGGCAGAGCATTCGGAGTGTGCGCTTGGTTGCGGCTCTTCCCTTGAGGTAGGAGAGGAGTTTACATTCAAATTGCATGAGTAGATTGATAGTGATTGTTGTATGTGTTTAGTACTCATGCTTGCCTTGCCATGTAGTTATTGAGATAATATGAATGGCAATTTGATTTTTGAGGATAGTGTGTGGAAGTATGAAATGATTCTTATGGATGTATATATATATATATATATATATATGTGAGATGATGGTAAGTGTGATTTTAACATGTGATTAATGAGTTGGAATGAGAATTTCTGAGTATGAATGTTTAGAGCAAGTTTTATATGCCTCATATGATGTATATGATGTGTTGGATGTGATTAAATTGGCTTAGAATTAGATTTCATATGTTCAGTTATGAGAATTTTTGTTTTCTGCATAAGACCTGACGATCTCACTCAAGAAAGATGGCTTCTCGCTTAAGCGAGAATCCCTTGCACTTGTATTATGGCCTCTGGGCCAATCTCGCTCAGGCGAGTGAGCGTCTCGCTTAGGTGAGCAAGCGTCTCGCTCAAGCGAGACGTGTGTGGGGCGAGTAGAAGAGACACTGGACGAATCTCGTTCAAGCGGGCGTGGCCGCGCTTGGGCGAGCGAGAAAGGAAAGGATTTTGGGTAATTTTCGCTTAAGCGAATAACGTGGCATGATGGGCCTCGCTCAAGTGAGCCAGCCTTGAAATAGGTACTGGGCGTTTCTCGCTCAAGCGAGTGCCCCGTTGTAGGGAGTCTCGCTCAAGCGAGTGTATGTGGAAATGAGCACTGGAGTATTTTCGCTCGAGCGAGTGGCTGGCCTTGGGAAGCCTCGCCCGAGCGAGCGAGTATAGAAAATCACACTAGTGGGATCCCGCTCAAGCAAGATAGGCTCGCTCAAGAGAGATTGATGTTTGATGCCTAAAACCTTCTCGCTCAGGGAAAATTTGGGGCGCGCCCAAGTGAACTATCCCCATCTCGCTCAAGCGAAGGTGGATCTCGCTTGAGCGAGTTAACCTAAACTTGAAATTTTGTTTGTTCCCTCAAATTTTAATGCCCAACCCCATTCTTTTATAGTATGGATATTTAAGGAAATGTATAAGGGGGTGTTTGATGATGGCTTGACATGGTGAGAGTTGGAATTAATTGATACCCTTGAGGATGAAATGATTATGATATATTCACCACCAAGAGTGGGATATGAAGAATGATAATGAGGGTTTGATAATAAGGTTATGAGATACACCCTGGGTAATTATGAACCCACTGAGAGAAAGATTAAATGATGAGGTGTTTGCTATAAACCGATGAATCGGAGATGATATCGATAAGGTGTGACAATGAATGATGTTGTGTATATCCCCTTGAGAAAAAGGGCGAATGTTATTCCTAATGAATCGTGATATACCCTTGTGTGTGTAAAGCAAGTGTGATCTTGTATGTGTGGTTTGAAATATAATAATGAAATGTTGTTGATGCCACACCAATATATGTATAGATAAAGCAATGGCAATGAATAATATTGTGAAAATCCACAAGTTGATTATGTGGTAATAATAATGAAAATTTAATGAATGAAGATTATGTATAATGTCATTCTAGTTGATTGCAAGTTTTGACTTGCCGTATGATATGAAATATATATAAGATATGTTGAGACGTAATGCCAAGGAAGCGATTATGTTAGGCATAAGTATAATTGCCATATATGTGGAATGATGAATATGCCTTGAATGATTCTAGGTATGGATTAATATTATGATGTTGCTATGCTTTTTGGTTTCCATGCGTAGATTGTTATGAAATGATATTATGGCTATTGAAATGCCTAGTATATGAATAACATGCCTTGAGGGGCTTGTACATGATTGTGTGATGATTATTGAAATGCCAAAGTAAAATAAATCCCTAATTGAGGGGGTGAGATATCCTTGTGAGGTTAAGATTTCCATATGCATCATTACATTGTTGCATTCATGACATGGCATAGCATTGATATTATGCGGTTGCAATCATAATGAATAACCTTACGAGGTTCCACAAAGGGAGTACCCTACGTGATGATGATATGATATTTGATTAAATGTATAACCTTGTGAGGTTCCACAAAGGGAGTACCCTGCGTGATGATGATATGATATTTGATTAAATGTATAACCTTGCAAGGTTCCACAAAGAGAGTACCCTGCGTGATGATGATATGATATTTGATGACTGTATAACCTTGCGAGGTTCCACGAAGGGAATACCTGACGTGATGCTGGTATAATATATGTGATATGAATAACCTTGTGGGGGTTCCATGAAGGGAGTACCCCTTGCAAGGAGAGAAACCGACATGATGACAATTGATATATAGATTATGAAATGGTTGATATAGTGGTTGCGATCACCCAATTGAATGAAATGGATCCATCACATATGCATTAAACAGTTGATATATGCATTAGCCATAGATGCATGGCATTTGAGATGGGATGACCACGAGAGATGAAAAACTCCTTGCGAGGAGGTATTGAGTAAATACATAATAAATTAGTAATGATGATTTGAGAATGCCCTTGATGATAAGTGGCTATGTGAGCGTGTATGTTCTTGTGCTTATATTTGACATGAACTGTGATTAATGAGGCTTGTATGCCTAACATGATATCTTGATGATGATCATTAATGATGAATTGATAAATTATAGTAAAGCACACATGATGATTATATGCATATACACATGATCACAATATATTATATTCGTCATTCTGAATGTATAACTCACTCTCCCATGTGGTCTCCTTTTTAGCATTATGATGCAGGTTGCCACGGGATGAGTTTGGATTTTACATTGAAGTTTTGGTGAAGGTAAATAGTGGTAGTGGAAGTGCCTTGGCCGGCATCATTTGTGAATTATAATGTATTGGGTAAATTGTATATAATGATATTGATGAATTAGTGATTTTGGATATGTATGAGATAATCTTTCGTATCTATGAATGGTGAATATATGTATTTAGTATGTAAGAGGTGAGATGATGAGAACTAGAAGAATTGAAATTTGAATAATGTATATTGACGATGGTGATGCTTGTAATAATGCCACTAGGTGAATAAATGGGTACATATGAGATACGGGTAGTGGCAATAATTAGGGCATGTCCCCAGATGCATATGTATATATATTTATGTCTTAGGCAATGCATGTGCCCGTTGTGAGCGAATATGTGGGTTTTGATCTAATAGGTCTGTGTCGGGTATTTACATGCTTTGCTGAGTCTTTTCTCATATCGTCATATATGGAACTAGGCATATGCCCGGTATACACATTCTTTTCCATTGTAATCTCTACTATTTTCGTATACCGTTGTGGGCAAGTTTAGATGTCGATCCAATTATACTTATTAAATTGTACTCTTTGGTTTTCTGTGATTCGGATTTTCGGTGTAACATTCAACTTATTTTGAAACGCAAAAAAAAAAATTACTTGCATTTTTAGTAATTATTACATTGACCATATCGGGATCCGAGTCCGGAAAACTAGGATGTTATACTAAAGGTATGAATAGTCTAAAATGCCTTCCAATAAGCAATACTCATCAATGCTAGTTTCAATAAAGTGTAGGTTTTGCCAAAGCAGGGTGCTTTTATTGATATTAGTAAAGGATGAAGGATAATTAGATTATCCAACCATTTGTTATTGGACTTATCTAGGTAACTTTAATTAGGTTGAAAAACCTAGAAGCGTTAATATTAAGTTTAAACACCTTCTAATAAGTAACACTCGTCGAGACGAATGTCAATAAATAGTGGGCCTGCCAAAGCGGGGTGCTATCATTTATATTAGTAAGGCGCAATGGGATAATTGTAATATCCAAATTGTTTTTATTGGGCCTAAACTTAACTAAGTTTTTCAATTGGATTGAAAATAACTTAGAGGCGTAAGGACTGAGCTTAAATTCATAAGATGAATAAGGGTAAAGAGTTACCCACTCAATCATCCAAGAGTTGCATGAGATGCAATTGAAAACGTGTTTCCTACCTAACTAACCAAGGGTTAGGCGATCGGCCAAAGCTGACTCAACACTAGGCCAAATATGGATCTTGGCCCACTAGAAAAATCCTCCAACGAGATTTTTCTGATTCAATAAGGGTATTTGTTTTGAATCAAAATAGTGGGAGACAACATATTTATTTAATGACCAAAAGTTAAATATGTTTTAAATAGAAATGATAGATTTGCATGTAATTTATTTTAGAATAACCATGACAAACCAAATATTGTTTTATTGCAATCTGTCCTTTGAAAGGACACTCTATCTGGAAAATGCCCAAATAGATATCAAGACTTGAGAATTATTTTCAATAAATAGGAAGTAGCAGTGTATCATGTTTGGCTTATTTCAATATCATCTATCGTTGGGTATTGAATACCCTATGGAGTCTGCATAAACTCTGAGTTGTAAAAGGCAATATGAATATATAGAGATATACGATATGATCGTATACAGACTCTATTAAGGTGATCAAGAAAAGGAAATTGTTTCCAGTTTTAGCCAAATAAGACATTGAAATAATTTGTCTAAAGAACTTGAAGGAGTTCAAAAGAAAGAGAAGTAAGACTTCTGCTACAAGTCATGTTATAGAAGTCAAGTTATTTTACTTCACTAACATTAGTATCAGATACTAGTAGTAGATCTCACATTTTGAAAGATCAAGGAAGTAGATCACTTACTAAGGGTGGAGAAATCTGTGTAAAATTGAGCAAAAGTTACTACACTAAAGATAAGATCTTCACCTATTGGGCTAGTTAGTGAACTAGACATTGTGCATATTGTTTCTTGTTGGACAAGAAAGGTTTTCTTTTATAAAATAACTTTATTTCTTCAAAAGGATGTTGATGCACAATTGAGTAATGGATTCCATATCCTAAATCTCAAAACACCCATCTATAGCACAACTGTCAAAGTAGGTTAAAATAAGTGATTTTGAACCTTACTTACATGGTATTGTCTCCTAAGAAAAATAAATAAGAAACACATTTATAAATACCATTAATGTGGTTATATGGACTCTTTTGATTTTGGAATTAATTGAGACATGTATATCTTATTTATTGGAGAGATAGTTGAGACCTCATTCATTGAAAAGTGAAAGATGAGTAATCTATTATCTAATACAAGATGATGTATATGGGCCTATTGGAACAATAACTAGATATATTTTCCAATACTTCGACATACTAATTAAAAAGTCAATGAGTATGGATTTATATAACATAAGTTAAAAAGTCTTTGAAAAGTTCAAAGAATTCATAATAAAGTGAAAAACCAAATTGGCAAGACAATTAAAGCTCTTGATTAAATCAAGATAGCAAATAATTTGAGTTACAAGTTTGATAACTTTCTAATAGAGTGAGAGATTACCTCTTAACTCATTCCTCATGAAATGCCATAATAGCATCTCTGTGGGGAAAAGTCAAACCTTGTTAGATACAGTTTGATTATTGATTATTATCAAACATCTCTAACTCATTCAAATATTCCTTTATTTACAAAATTTTCACACTTAACCATGTTCCATCTTAGACTTTCTTAAAGAAACCATATATGATATGGACTAGGAAGAAACCTAGTATGTCTTTACTAATAATTTGGAACTATGATGCTTCTATGGATAAATGCCTTCTGTGAGATACCCAAAGAAAGTTAAAGGTTATCATTTCTACAATCCATTTGAGAACAAAAGGCTTATTGTTTAGAATGTTGTATTCTTGAATAAGAGTACATCTTTTAAAGAATCAGTGGGAGGATAGTAGAACTTGAAGAAATTCAAGTATCACAAAGCATTTAAAAGTCAAGGATGGACTTGGAGCAGAAATCACAAAATGTTGTGACATCATTAGCTCTGGTAGCACAAGACTTGCGTAAGATCAAATAGGATATGTCACTAAATCTGAAAGATATGGATATCTTATAAATCAGGATGGAGGTATATTGCTAATTGACCAAGCTTCTTATGAAGAGGCTAATGCAAGTTTAAATTCTAAGACATGGCATAAGACCATGGGATTTAAAATAGGCTTCATGTATATTAACAAGGTATGAATCTTGGTTGACGCACCTAAAGGGTAAAACCTATAGGATACAAGTGGGTTTTCAAAAGGAAAACTAAACATGGATGGTAATAAAAGTACCTTTAAAAGCAAGATTGACAAAATTCAATTAGCTTAAAAACCATTTAGATCCTGCTTGTTGTAGTAGTATACCACCATTATGAGATATGGTAGATAGAGGTCAAGATGGAAATCATCTTGAGGATGTGTATATGATACAACCTAAAGGCCTTTTATGCTTAAAACATCTAGAAAGGTATGTGAACTACAAATGTTCCATTTATGGACTAAAGCAAGCTTTTAGAAGCTAGAATCTTCATTAAAGAATGAAGATAAATCTTGTGACTATAAAAAGGTTAGTAACTGCATAATTATAGTTCTAGTATTACATGTAGAAGGCATGCTTCTTCTAGAACTAATAATATTCTTATTCTATAATCAAGAATATCCTTAAACACTTAAGAAGGACTAAGGATTTAATCTTGATAAATGCAAAATGAGCTCGTTGTAAAGGTTACATCAATGCCAATCTTCTGATTAATTTGAAAGACTTAAGAATGCAACCAAAATATATGTATTGTCAAGATAGTTGCGATGTATGCTTAAAAGGTTCAAAGTAAGAAACAGTCGTTGGTTCTACTAACAAATCTAAGTATTTTGCTATGTTAAATTACAAGAGAAGTCAATTTACATTTAATCACTCCAAATGTTTTGTACCCTATGAGTTTCCACTATGATGACAATGAAACCCTAGAACAATATAAGGAAATGGATTAATCCAAGCATATACTTAAATAGTTCCATCTTTGGAAGATGTGAAAATATGCAATGTACATACCAACAAAATTGTTGGGAACCCACTAGTAAAACCGCTTGTGTAGCAAAAGCATGAGAGCACTGTACACGTCATTGGGCATTAACCTTATCGGCTCTAAGTACAAGTAGGAGATTGTTGGAAATATGCACTAAGAGCCTATATAGGATGCATCATTTTATATAGGGCATTTTTTTGTTAAATAGTTTAATAGCCTTTATTTATCCTTAGAGTAATAGGTCACATGAGAGTTATTCCTAAAATATCCCTAGTCAAGTATTTACGTGGGACATGTAAATACATTAAGACAAATATGTAAGTATACTAATGATCTGATCTCACAGATCATGGATATAAATGATATCAATGTTATTCAAGTGGCCTCAATACTCAAGAGGGGGGGTGAATTGAGTGTTTAAAATTTTTAACTTGGAATGCCTTTGAATTTGGTTCTTTATGCAATCTTAATAAGATATATAGAAATTTACAAGCAACAATTATGTATCACATAAAAATTGGTTTGATTTGAGATAATGAACTCTTAGAGTCAAGTGAAACTTAACTGAGAAATGAGAATCAAGATAGAATAATGGTTCAGTAATTTTATCAAACAGTTGGTGTGCAATGGTTAAGTTTCTTCTTGGGAGCACAATTAACTCAAGCAATCAACCAGGCAATTCAATAAGCAGTTTGTATGCACAATCAAGTAAAGAGTTCAAGGTTAGAAGAAATGCAAACCAATTTAACGAGTTTCACCAATCCGGTGTACGTCTCGCCTTCAAGCAACCCACTTGAAGGATTCCACTATTAAAGATTTGAGATACAAGCTTTGAGCAACTGTCTCCTAGTGTCCCATACTTAAGAACCCAATTCTCATAAGCAAAGGGCACCCCACCCAATCTCACAATCTCTCAATAACCAAAGGTTGAACTCCAACCTTTGTGACCACTTAACCTAGAGTGAATACCTTGGTGTTTTGGTGTTTGGATTACAAGATTATACTCTCTTAATAGAGTGGATAAGCAAATGAAAGTTCTCACAATGGTAACTCTCAACAAGAAGAGAGGATTTACAAATACAAGCTCAAAGTTTCAGAATAATGAAACTTATATAAAAAATAACTCACTAAGCACAAATGCAAGCTTTGATTGATTGCTTCTAGTTGGTGTGTCTTGTGCTTGAGTTGGAGATCCATTTATAGAGCCTTGGAGGTCTTCATAGTCGTTGCACATCATGGTTCCAGTTTGTCTCTACGTATAGTAGGTTTTAGATCTATGTTTCCCACCTAAAAATGTCTTTTTAGTGATGTTTCCCACTACTTGAATTGATTCATATGTTTCTGAATTGATTTAGAGCATTCTGACTTGGGCATTTTAGACTTCCAGGAATGTGTAAATCGATTCAGGCTCTAGTGAATCGATTCAGGCCATTCTGTTTTAGGTATTTGGGCTTCCAGATTCATGTGAATCGATTCAGGCTCTGGTGAATCAATTCAGGCCATTCTATTTTCACAATTTTGGGACTTCCAAGCCTCTGAATTGATTCCTACAGGTATGAATCGATTCATGCTTTGATTTTTGATGTTTTCCCATGCTTTTTGATGTTTCCTTGAAGCATTTTGAGTTATGGTTCCTTTCTTTGATCCTTATGCATTACTTTCTTGATTCTCTAATCATTTGGAAGTATGTTCTTCATGGTTTCTTGATCTTTGATTTGAATTTCATCAAATCCTCTTATGTACTCTTTTGATTTGTTCATGCATTTGTTTTTGATCCATGAATAATATTCTTCTTGTTCTTGTGCACTTGTCATTATCGAAACCTATTCACAACATGCAAATACATTCTCCCCCTTTTTGATGATGACAACTAATGACCATCTCTTTGGGGTATTAGTTTCAACAATAATTATTTCATCATTCATGTGACGATTTTAGGCAAATCAGTAATGTAACTAAATTTGGTCTCCCCCTTTGTTTTGCAATTTTGTAATTTAACATATATATATATATATATATATATTTGTTCTCCCCCTTTGTCATTATCAAAAACAATATAAGCATTCAAGAGACGCAAGAAACAACGTATAATATTAATTGAAATTTGAAAGGGAACACAGGTTAAAAGATAAAGCCACAGCAGGGCAAACAAAGTTTAAACAAAACCATCATAAAGTGTAAACAACTAGTTTCAACCAAAGTATAAAGAAAAGCCAACTAAGGCTGAGGGAAATGGATGTTGGAAATCTGAGTGGCAAGTCCAGTGTATCGTTCCTCCATGTTTGCTTCAATCTTGTCAAGCCTTGAGTTGATGTTTGGTTCGAGCAAGTCCAAGCACTGATCCATGTGTGCAGTGAATCATGCAAACAAGTCATCAACAGGTGCTTGTGCAAATGTAGGAGGAGGAGGTGGAGCATCAACATTATTACCATCATGCCTTGGATGTGAGCGCATTTCCCAAAGGCCATGGTATTCATGGATATTCATTTTGGCAAGATGAGTCCTTCCAATTTCTCCTTTTGTGCCAACCAGTTCTTTGACTTTGTTTTTAAGATCAACCTTGTAGTAACGAAGCAACTTGGTAATGAAGATCGCATATGGGAGACGAGTAAGGTTTTGAGCATCGAGCATATGATTCCTCATAATGTTGATCCAATTTATTTCTTTTTAGTTAAGGATGGCCCAAAGAATCAGAATTTGAGACTCATTGACTCTTGCATAATTGCCGCCCAAAGGAAGGAGAATTTTTACTAGAACATAGTGCAGTAGGCGGTGGTTAATGCTTAGTGTGCCAACTGTACTTGTAGAGGGGGTGAGATAGAAGAAAGCTTTTGCCTCTAATGGGTTGTAGTTCCACCAAGGAGAGGGTTCTTTACCAAAGAAGTGAGCATCATTTATAGGAAGTTTTCCAACTTGATGCATGATCTCATTGTCAAGAATAATGGTTTTGCCTTTTACCTTGGCAATATGTTGACCATCTTGTAGGCACAGTGTAGAATAGAACACACAAATCAATTCTGGATATATGGCAATCTCCTTTAGAGTCAAAAATCCAACAAGCTCTTGTTGGTGAAGAGTATCAAGGAGAGGAAGACCAGTATTTTCAAAAAATGGAAGATCAAGCCAATGAGGTGAAATAAATTATTTTTCAGAGAAATTGTTTTGGTACCTTTCCAACTCCTTTTGAGTGGTGAAGGATCATAACAAATCAGAGTGTTGTGGTGCGGAAGAGCTAACAACATTTGCCCTTTGTTTCTTCCTTGGTTAAGAGGATGAAGCCATGAGTAATGGAAGTTAGTGGAGGAGGTTTTTAGAGAGAGAAATGAGTGTTTTAGAGAGAGATAGGAGAAAAGGGAATAAGAGGATTTGAGGAGACAAGTGAAACATGGGGCAAAACAACGTTAATATAGGCAGAATGGGTCACGTGAATCAATTCAAGGTGGTTGTGAATCGATTCAGATGTTGTTGTTTATGAGAATTAGGGGGCATCAGGGGTTTGAACCGATTTAAACTGCGCGTGAATCGATTCAGACCTCTCTATTTGTGAAAAATTGGAGGATCAGGTCTTTGAATCAATTTAGGGAATGGGTGAATCGATTCAATCGATTCTGTTTCCCTTTGAATTGTAGTTTTGAACTGCTGAATCAATTCAAGCTTCTAGGCAATGCTTTGGATTATTGAAACCTTCAATTTTATGACTTTATTTGCCTTCTAATTCAATCAAACACACATGAACAACATTTGACGCAATCATTTATACAATTCAAGGTTCACCTAATGTATTATTTGCATATTCAAGAATTATGAGCTTAATAATCCAACAACCTTCATGATTTATAAATGTCATCCCAAAAAGAACTAATTTACACACTTATCTCATGCTCAAGAACTTGAAATTATTAGGAATCATCTATTAACAAGGAGAATCAAATTTCACATTAATGAATTTAATCAATTAACATTAGACATCTTTAAAATTCCTAATTCTCTCCTAATGTTTATGAATTGTTCTTTTGCAAGTGGTTTAGTTAAGATGTCAGCTAGTTTCTTCGAGGTTTCAACATGTTCAAGCACACAATCACCCTTTAATACATGATCTCTAATGAAATGATGTCTTATCTCAATATGTTTGGTTCTTAAATGCATCACAGGATTCTTAGAGATATTAATGGCACTTGTATTATCACATTTAAGAGGCACATGGTTTAAAACAACACCAAAATATAAAAGTTGTTGCTTCATCCAAAGGATTTAAGCACAATAACTACCAGCTACAACATATTCTGCCTCAGCTATTGATAATGCAACACTTACTTATTTCTTGCTATGCCAAGATACAAGACAACTACCAAGCAAGTGACAAGTACCACTAGTACTTTTTCTATCAAGTTTACATCCTGCAAAGTTAGAATCAGAGTAACCAACAAGAGTGCATTCAACCCCTTTGGGGTACCATAAACCAACATCTTGAGTTCCAACAAAGTATTTCATTATTCGTTTCACGGCAGTTAAATGTGATTCTTTTGGACATGCTTGATATCTTGCACACATACAAACAACAAACATGATATCCGGTCTACTGGCGGTTAAGTAAAGTAAGGATCCAATCATACCTCTATATTTTGTAAGTTCTATATCCTTACCTTTCTCATCCTTGTCCAAATAACATGAAGTGCTCATGGGTGTGACAATTTCATTTGCTTTGTCCATATTGAACTTTTTAAGTAACTCTTTGCAATATTTAGATTGGCTAATGAATGTTCTTTCTTTAGTTTGCTTGATTTGTAGTCCAAGGAAGAATATGAGTTCTCCCATCATAGACATCTCAAATTCATTCTTCATTTTAGCAAACTTCTTGCAAAGTGATTCATTAGTGGCACCAAAAATGATATCATCCACATATATTTGTACCAATAGTATGTCATTCTTTTTGTGCTTAATGAATAATATTGTGTCAACCTTTCCTCTTTCAAAATTGTTTTCTGAAAGGAATTTGCGTAACCTTTCATACCAAGCTCTTGGAGCTTGTTTTAAACCATACAATGCTTTTCTTAGTTTGAAAACATGATTTAGAAATTGATAGTTTTCAAAACCAGGAGGTTGATCAACATATACTTCTTCTTGAATGTATCCATTCAAGAAGGCACTCTTGACATCCATTTGGTACAATTTGAAGTCCTTACAACATGCAAAAGCTAGTAATAATCTAATGGCTTCTAATCTAGCTACAGGTGCATACGTTTCTTCATAGTCTATGCCTTGCTCTTGATTATATCCCTTAGCTACTAACCTAGCTTTGTTTCTAGTTATTATGCCATTCTCATCAAGTTTGTTCCTAAATACCTATTTAGTTCCTATTATTTGGTGATCATTGGGTTTTGGCACTAGTTCCCAAACTTTATTTCTTTCAAATTGATTTAGTTCTTCTTGCATGGCCAACATCTAATGTTCATCAATAATAGCTTCATCAATGGTTTTTGGTTCAATTTGAGAGACAAATGCTAAATGATTGCAAGTATTGAAAGAGCGACAAGTACTTACACCTTTAGTGATATCACCTATAATATTGTCCAAAGGATGATCTTTTGAGGTGATCCACTCCTTTTGTTGAGTATGGTCATTTTGTGTTGTATCTCCTTCATTTTGTTTTCCTTTTTGTCATTCAAGCTTAATTCTTGGAGAGTACCTACAAGGTCATCAACATCTTTCTCGGGGGGTTATGCTTATTTTCATCAAATTTCATATGAATTGATTCTTCAATAGTATTTGTTTGTTTGTTAAAGACTCAATAAGATTTGCTTGATGATGAATATCCAAGAAAGATTGCCTTATCATATTTTGCATCAAACTTTCCTAGATTATCCTTTCCATTGTTAAGTATAAAGCATTTGCATCCAAAAATATGAAAATAAGAAATATTTGGTTTTCTACCTTTGTAGAGTTCATAGGGGGTTTTCTTTAGAATAGGCTTAATCAAACATCTATTATAACATGACAAGCGGTGTTTACCGCATCGGCCTAAAAATGTTTTGCAACATTATTTTCACTTAACATGGTTCTTACAAGCTCCACCAAAGATCTATTTTTCCTTTCAACTACTCCATTTTGTTGTGGAGTTTTAGGAGCTGAAAAATTATGACTAATACCATGTTTTTCATAAAATTTTTCAAATAATTGATTTTGAAATTCTCCCCCATGATCAGTTCTTATGGATGCAATCTTTGAATTTTGTTCATTTTGGATAATCCTGGCTAGTTTCTTGAATGCATGATATGCTTCATTTTTATGAGCAAGAAACAAAGTCCATGTATATCTAGAATACTCATCTACAATTACAAGACCATAGTAGTTGCTACAAAGCTTTTGACCTTAGAGGGTCCAAACAAATCCATGTGTAAAAGTTGTAAAGGCCTTTCTGTTGAAACAATGTTTTTGGCTTGAAAAGATGCCTTTACTTGTTTTCCCTTTTGACATGCATCACAAAATTTATTTTTAAACTTAAGCTTTAATAGACCAATCACTAATTCTTTAGAAACAAGTTTATTTAGATGGTCTACATGTATATGAGTTATTCTTCTATGCCATAGCCATGATTCATCCTCTCTAGCATAAAGCATTGTAGATCATTTGAGGATAAACAATCAACATCAATTATGTAGATATTATCAACTCTTTGAGTAATAAACTTTACCTCTTTATTTTGCTTATTTTCAATTATGCAACCATTTGATTCAAATATTACTCTATATCCTTTGTCACATAATTGACTTATACTAAGAAAATTGTGTTTAAGTCCTTCTACATATAATACATCGTTTATTGAAATGGAAGAATTTTTACCAATTTTTCCAAGGCTAAGAATTCTTCCTTTGGTATTATCCCTATAGGTGACACTTCCTTTTCTTTTGGGTGTGAATGATGTGAACTTACTTATATCACCCGTCATGTGCTTTGAACACCCGCTATCTAGGTACCAATGGGTGTTGCTTGCCTTGAAACATACCTACAAAACAAAATTAGTTTAGAGAACCTGGTACCCATTTTATGTTAGGTCCTTTTTGGTTAGCTTGTGGTAATGTTCCTTTGGGAACCCACACCTTTCTTACCACTTTTGTTCCAAATTTTCTAATATAGCAATTTGAAGCATTATGACCCTTAGCACCACAATGATTGCATTTAGTAAATAGTGATGAAGATTTTCTAGGTGGCACAAAGAAATTCTTATAATGCTTTTCCTTTTTAGTGGGATTATATCCTAATCCAGTTTTGTCAAACATACATCTTTGTTTTCCAAGTAGGACATTAACATTATCTCTACCATGTGTGAATTTTTCAAGAGTTATATTTAAGTCTAGGACTTTCTTTTCTAGGTGATCACATTTCTTGAAATATTCACATGATTTTGAGCAAGTTTGTGTTTCAACAACTTTCGTTTTCAAAATTTCATTTTCCTTTACTTGCTCAATTAGATGCATCTCTAGAGTTTCTATGGTTTTTCTTGACAACTTATATTTGCTAGCTAGTTTCATATATTTGTCATACAATTCTTCAAAAGCATCATACAATTCATCTTTGTTAAGATCATGGTGATTTACCTCATCCTCCTCTTCATGGTGGTTAGCCATTAAGCAAAGATTTGCTTCTTCATTAGCCGAATCATCGGAACTACTCATATTATTTTCGTCCCAAACGATGTAAGCTCTTCTTCTTCCTCATTTCTCTTTGCTTTTCTTCTTGAGGTTTGGACAATCTACCTTGAAGTGCCCTTCCTTGCCACATTCAAAACAATTGGGTGAGGAAGAATTTTCTTTAGAAATAGGTTTCTTACCTTAGGGTTTGAAACTTCTTTGGAAGCGTTTGTTTTTCATGAATTTTCTGAAACACTTCACAAATAATCCAAACTCTTCTTCTTCATCAAGCTTACTGTCGGAGTCATCTTCATTGATAGAAGTGGCCTTGAGAGCTAGTCTCTTTTTCTTGGAAGACTTTTCTTCCTTTTTTGCCATTTTTAAATCTTTCAACTCTTGTTCCTGCTCTTGTAACTTACCAAATAATGTAGCAAGAGACATATCATTTATATTTGGTGATTGTTTGATAGCGGTGACAAGAGGTTACTATTCCCTAGTAAGATTTTTTAATACTTTATGAATGAGCTCTTTGTTAGTATAAGTCTTACCAAGAGTAATAAGGTGATTTATAATTAGGGTGAACCTCTTTTGCATATCAATGATTGTTTCCCCAGAGTTTAATCTAAAACTTTCATATTGACTAGTGAGTGTACTAATCTTAGAATCCTTTACATCACTAGTTCCCTCATGAGTGACTTGGAGAGTGTCCCACATTTCCTTATCGGTTTTACAAGTTACAACTCTAAAGAACTCATCCGGACCTAAAGCAAGGGTGATGAGATTTTTTGCTTTGTAGTTGTATTGGACTTTCTTTTCCTCTTGACTACTCTAATCATCCATGAGTTTCTCAACTTTTTTGCCATCTATAACATGCATTGGTATGAAGAGACCATTTTCAATTACATTCCAAACTTTTAGGTCAATTGATTGTACAAAAATTTTCATTCTTTTTTTCCAAAATGCATAACCTTCCCCATTAAAAGCAGGAGGTCTATTTGTGGCACCACCCTCAAGAAAAAGGTTTAGAGAATTTGAGGCCATTTGTTCTCTTGAAGCTGTTAAGCTTGATCTACCAAGAGTCAAGCTCTGATACCACTTGTTATTCAAGTGGCCTCAATACTCAAGAGGGGGGGTGAATTGAGTGTTTAAAAATTTTAACTTGGAATGCCTTTGAATTTGGTTCTTTATGCAATCTTAATAAGATATATAGAAATTTACAAGCAACAATTATGTATCACACAGAAATTGGTTTGATTTGAGATGATGAACTCTTAGAGTTAAGTGAAACTTAACTGAGAAATGAGAATCAAGATAGAATAATGGTTTAGTAATTTTATCAAACAGTTGGTGTGCAATGGTTAAATTTCTTCTTGGGAGCACAATTAACTCAAGCAATCAACTCAGGCAATTCAACAAGTAGTTTGTATGCACAATCAAGTAAAGAGTTCAAGGTTAGAAGAAATACAAATTAATTTAACGAGTTCTACCAATTTGGTGTACGTCTTGCCTTCAAGCAACCCACTTGAAGGATTCCACTATTGAAGATTTGAGATACAAGCTTTGAGCAATTGTCTCCTAGTGTCCCACACTCAAGAACCCAATTCTCACAAGCAAAGGGCACCCTACCCAATCTCACAATCTCTCAATACCCAAAGGTTGAATTCCAACCTTTGTGACCACTCAACCTAGAGAGAATACCTTGGTGTTTTGGTGTTTGGATTACAAGATTATACTCCCTTAATAGAGTGGATAAGCAAATGAAAGTTATCACAATGGTAACTCTCAACAAGAAGAGAGGATTTATAAATACAAGCTCAAAGTTTCAGAATAATGAAACTTATACAAAAAATAACTCACTAAGCATAATGCAAGCTTTGATTGATTGCTTCTAGTTGGTGTGTCTTGTGCTTGAGTTGGAGATCCATTTATAGAGCCTTGGAGGTCTTCATAGCCATTGCACATCATGGTTCCAGCTTGTCTCTACGTACAGTGGGTTTTGGATCTATGTTTCCCATATAAAAATGTCTTTTTAGTGATGTTTCCCACTACTTGAATCGATTCATACGTTATCGATTCAGAGCATTCTGACTTGGGCATTTCAGACTTCTAGGTACGTGTGAATCCATTCAGGCTCCGGTGAATCGATTCAGGCCATTCTGTTTTAGGTTTTTGGGCTTCCAGATTCATGTGAATCGATTCAGGCTCTAGTGAATCAATTCAGGCCATTCTGTTTTCATAATTTTGGGACTTCCAGGCCTCTAAATCGATTCCTACAAGAATGAATCGATTCAAGTTTTGCTTTTTGATGTTTTCCTATGCTTTTTGATGTTTCATTGAAGCATTTTGAGTTATGGTTCCTTTCTTTGATTCTTATGCATTACTTTCTTGATTCTCTAATCATTTGGAAGCATGTTCTTCATGGTTTCTTGATCTTTGATTTGAATTTCATCAAGTCCTCTTATGTACTCTTTTGATTTGTTCATGCATTTGTTTTTGATCCATGAATAATGTTCTTCTTGTTCTTGTGCACTTATCATTATCAAAATCTATTCACAATATGCAAATACAATCAAGTCTTCACACGGGTACACATTAAGAGTAATGATGTACTGGATAGACCCACCATGAGAAAGTTGCATGGATCGTTACATGAATGTCAGAAATGATTCTCAATGTAATAATGGTATATGTAGTCCTTTGACCTGAAGTCACTATGATTCCTACATTAGGAGTTTATTGTTTTAATACAATCAAACATCTTCTATAACAAGAGGACTATAAAAGTTATGGTTAGGCAATGAACAAATTCTGTAGAGGGATGTGAGTCATGTAGATAAGATTTGTCTCTCCTATGTAATAGGAGTGATATCTAGGCCATTTGATAGAGTGAGACTAAGGAAATGCATGGCCATGCTAGAAATAATAAATATTGGATATTTATTCGGATAAAGTCTACTCTAATATCAAGTAAAATAAATTGGGCCGTACAAGGATGACGCGACCATGCCTTGGGCCCAATTAGGATATCGCGACAAAAGGAACAAACATATAAAATAATTATTACTTATAGGTTATATTGATATTAAATAATATTTAGACATAATGATGCATTGCTAGATGCCGCTCTTATTTTATATTAATAATGAAATAGTTTATTATTAATATGACCGAATATTTTACCTATAGGGTCACACATATAGAGTAAGCCCATCAGAAAATAGCTTTTATTTTAGTTGGACTAAAATAAAGCTATTGGGCCTAACTCATTTGGAATGAGTAAGGAGCCCACTCTTTGGAGAGAGCAAATTAGGTCAAACCTAAGCCTATAAATATAGCATAAGATGCTTATAGGCGGCTACCCAAAAGAGACACAAAATATGCAAAAGTTACAGAAGCTACACGCCGTCAAACTAGTATTTAGAAGGTGTAGCATTTCTGGTGGGAGTACTCGTGTGGACTCCTAAAGGACGAGGCTACGACTGCCTCGATATTCTTTAAGAGGTAATCCTAAAATGCAATTTTTTTGTGTTTGTCTTATGCTTTGAAACACGGTGCTTTGCAAATCCTATGGGAATCCTTGTATTTCCGTTACTCATGCACTAGGGATTCCCTAGCAACTAGTATATCTAGTTCTTTTTCAAATTAATTTTAAATAAAAAGAAAACTACTAACGATGGGCATTGAGCCCTGTCGTTAATTTAAAAGGGCTCTAAAAAAGAGTGGGAATATTCTTTTGGTCAGCAATAGTAACATTGGGGCATCGCTCTTGGTTCCAAAGAAGGTGTTGCCTATACTGTTGCCAAGGCGATTGCTAATAGTGTCTATTAAAGTCTAAACAATGTCGTGTCTAATGGCATTGCTATCGTATACTCATTTAGTGATGACAATGGTGATATATCGCTAGGAGTGTACACATGGATAACTTTAAACTTAAATAGTAATGGGTCTAGAGATAGGGTAAATGGCCGTCAATAAAGTTAAAACACTTAAATGAAGCCAACCCTCTCCCTTTTACTTTCCCCTTCCTGTAATATCCCAAAATTTATATAAATGATTAATTGAGAGGAATAATTAGTGAATAATTATATATGAGTTATTTAATGTCCCAAAATTTAAAAATGATTAAATTGAGAATTATTATGATTATTCATAATTTATTGCGCCTTAAAGAGCTGAAAATAATACTCGATTAAAATATGAGTGTCAGACCAAGTATCTTTGATTGAGGTACTGTTGGTCAGGGCTGTTAAGGATATTATTGTGAATCTGAATATGTAATCGAAATAATTTTTTGAATAAGTGCTGAGCCCAAACGGAGATCTTGTTTGATTTAAAGCGGAGAAGTTTAAGTGATGGGTCAAATTAAAACACTAAAACCTCATATTTCCTCTCTTTATTTTCGTGGGATTCATTTCCAAAAGGCAAAGCTCTCTTTTCTCTTCATTCTTTATCTCCCACTCATTTTCTTCTTCCTCTAAAACCCTAAGTGAAGTGTGCCCTTTCTCCTTATTCTATTTTCGTTTTGTATCAAGCATGAAGGAGATGATGATGGTGTTTTGATACTCTTTTCTTTCCCTTATTTTCGTGCTCACTCTCTCCCTTTCTTGGAGCTCACATTCTCTTTGGCTTGAGGTAAGTTTCCTCTCTATTTTCTTGAGCTCTAACCCTAGGTTTTGGGTAATTGGTGGTTGGGAGAGTGTTTGATTGCATATAGGTTGTTAGGAGAGCCATTAATGATGTTAAACCCTAAGTTGGGGTACACTTAATGTGAGTTTTATGAGGGCATTTATGGGTACACAAAAATGGCAATGATTTTGAAGTAGGTTGATGAGCCTTGATGATGGTTGTTGGGTTTTTAATGAAACCTTAACCCTATGATTTGGGGAAAATGTATGTGAGTGGATGAGTATTTATTGATGTTAGGAGAATATTATTAATGATGTGAGATGGTAATATTGATGGTGGTTGTCATGGATTAAATGAAATAAATAAGGTTTGAGACTTAAAGTTGTATGAACACCAAGTACTTAATTAAGAGAACTTGGATCTTAGTGGTTTGAATAGAAAATAATCGTATAGTACATTTTGTGATGTAGGAAATGACCCCATTGATGGAGCGGGACCTTCGGACTACAACGAGTACTACTTCTCTGAGGTAGGAGGGGTAACATTTCTAAATGCATGATTTCATTCATTATTGATGTCTGTGTATGAATGTCTTATGCTAATTTGGCTTGGATGAATGTCTTGATGCTTATGTGATTATAATGCATTTAGAATGAATGGTGTTATGTGGCATGTGTTGTTGGGATGATGATTATGATGTTGAAATTGACTCATGTTAATAAGACTTGTTGTGAATGGCTTTGAGACCATGATTGAATTGATTACAATGATGTTGAACATATTATGATATGTGATTTGATAAATAATGATTGCCACTAACTATTAATATGAATGAAATCCAATGATAATTGGTAATGTTTGAGAATGATGAGGATATTGAATTCCACTAAGTGATGATGGTGAATTGTTGATTGTGGAGTGACATTTAGGATGCATAGTGTGAGAAATGTATTGATTGACATTTACATCCATGGCATATCATACGCTGTCTATGTGGAACGTTAGGGGTTCCAATAGGCGGGCCTAGTGGGAGGGCAACCCAGTGCACAGGTGAAATTATATGTTGTTCTCTAGTGATTCTGGGAATCACGAAGCTATCCATAGTTTGCTGATGAGGCACCCTATGTGGCGGGCCTAGTGGGTGGGTGGCTCTGTGATGAGCAAGTGACCTCAGTGTTCCTATGGGGCATGACTATCTCGATGTGTGTTCGGGAGGGGCCTGTAGCACTTTAACAAGTGAGGCCGTGTTGTGAATCCGTAAGTCATGGGGTGACTAGTGCTACATATGGGTGATAGTGGTTTGGTACCAGTAAAAGAGTGATATTATGCATGCAATTAATAAGATAAGTGTACACATTTACTACTGTAGTAGGGGCATAGTAGCACACCTATGCCTAACCCATATTTGTTACAATGTTGTTTCCCTTAATCGGATCCACTATTTGATAATGATTCCTTTGTGCATATGCATTAGCCATAAGAGAATTTGTATATAGCCAGAGATATGCCGAGTTTGGTAGCTTGTGGTGGTGATAGATGATTGATAAGTAAAGAGAAAGATATGGTGGTACTAACTCTAAATGTATGATGGTACTTGATGAGATTACCAATGATTTGATACATATGTTGTGTATGTTTTGGTTTGGAATATGTGCTATGTTGAAATGAAATAATATGGTATGTGAATGGAACTCGTAATGCTCTTTAAGAAATGTATGTTGTGCACATATATATATGTATCATCATAATGTATGACTTTAATTCATTTGGTATATGTTACTCACGTCCTAGTTGCCATTTTTAAAGGTTGATGTAGGTATGTTGGACATCCTACTCTTTTTGGAGGTTGAGCAATGGAGGAGGTAAATATGGAAGGAAAGTTTGTGAGCCTTGGCTGACATTCTTTTGTAAAGCACTTGTTATGTGGAAATGCCTATTTTGTATATGAATATTGAATGATGTTAGGTATTTATTTTGAGGGTGACTTGTGAAAATTAGGGCTTATATGTTTTGGAAGTCTAATTTTTGGTAGTGACCTTAAGAATGGTTGTTGTTAATCGTAATACAATGGCTTTACATGTTATATTAATGCATGGTTGATGATACTTATGTTGATGGAATCCATGGATGGATGAATTGTTTAAACTTATGTTTATGATATTCATGTATAATTGAGGAACTAATAAGGCTATATTGAGTTTTAGTATGTTTGAATGCCACAAAATAGTTCTAATAGTGCCTATGCATGATTTAGAACTTGTAGAAATTGGAATGAGCCAATTCCATTGAGAATTGACCCTTGTGTTGCACAAAAATACCTTAAAATGGGCTAAACGCATTTGTGTTCATAAGTCTCTCATTTTTGAGAATTTTTGAGTACGGCTAGTGGCTACGCATCATAAATGATGTATATTAGGTGGTGTTAAAGTGTGGTGGCCATTGGATTTGATATGAAAAAGTTACGGTAGTTGAAAGTTGGAAAATTATGTATTTTTTGCATTATTAATCAGATTTTCTATCATGAATCGATTCATGATGTCCTTGAATCGATTCATAAGCCCCTGGAATGGTCTGAATCGATTCATATATCCCCTTGAATCGATTCAGGAGCTACTGGAATGACTTGAATCGATTCATACAAAGTCCTGAATTGATTCAAGAGGTTCTATTTTACTGTTCACAATTTCCAATTCTTGAATCGATTCATACGAGTCTTGAATCAATTCAAGAGGTTCTATTTCCACTGTTTTAAATTTCAAATATGCATGAATCGATTCAAGGAGTTCTCGAATCAACTCATGGCCCTGTTTTTAGAAAACCTCATAAGTTTTGATGTATGTTTGGTATTTTTGAACCATGACATGATTATATAACCAAATGCACACATATTTACCATATTTTTGGCAATCAATTAGGGTACCTCTGAGCCCTTTTTCATACCCTTCTATATTTCTTGAAATAACTTATACTTCAGCTATACCTTGTTGATGATCATGTGGTTGATTGTTCAAGGAGCACTCTTGATTTAACTTACATACCTTCTCATATCTTCATATACGGGATGAGTTTTTAAAATGGTCCAGAGTTACTTGTTGGAGTTTTATCTCACGGTTTTTGCTTTATTCTTTAATTACTTTTAAATCATGAATAATTACCCTTATTTTCATTAATTACCGTATTAAGTAAGGCCGGTCCTTACACTTCCTCTCTTTGCACCCTATAGCTCTCGTTTCTCCCTTCCAACTCCCTCCTGTGGCCTTCCTATCTCTAGGGACTGCAACAGTAATCGACCACCTACCCTTCTTTCTTCCTCCAACCTCTCCTTTCTCCCTTTTATTCCATCTTGTGGCCTTCCTACCTCCGATGAGCTCCCTTTCTCTCTCTATGTTTATTGGTAAATAGTGTGTCTCCTTCACTATTATTGTTCTATAATGTTGTTTTATTTTCTAGTATTGTGTGTTGCTTTGACTTTATGTTCAATTTCTTAAATGAAGTCTGTACTATATATATGTGTAAGAAAACAAGGAATGACACTACTGAAGAGAGAGGAAAAAGGTCTTTAATTTCATTAATTAATTAATCATGTTGTTAGGGAATCCCTAGAACATGAGCAACGGAAAAAACAGGGATTCCATAGGATTTGCAAAGTGCCGTGTTTCAAAGCACAAAACAAACACAAAAAAAACATTTTGGATTACCTCTTGAAGAACACCGAAGCAGTCATAGCCTCGTCCTTTAGGAGTCCACACGAGCACTCCCACCAGAATCGCAACACTTGCCAACTGCTAGTTTGACGGCATGTAGCTCTTGCAACTTTTGCGAATTTGTGTCTCACTTTAGAGAGCGGCCTATGAGCATCTTATGCTCTATTTATAGGCTTAGGTTTAACCTAATTTGTTCTCTCTAAAGAGTGGGCTCCTTACTCATTCTAAATGAGTTAGGCCTAATAGCTTTATTTTAGTCCAACTAAAATAAAAGAAAACATTTTCTGATGGGCTTACTCTATGTGTGTGACCCTATAGGTAAAATACCTGGTCATATTAATAATAAATTATTTTATTATTAATATAAAATAAGAGCGGCATCTAGCAATGCATCATTGTGTTTGAATATTATTTAATATCAATATAACCTATAAGTGATAATTATTTAATATGTTTATTCCTTTTGTCACGATATCCTAATTGGGCCCAAGGCATGGTCGCGTCATCCTTGTACGACCCAATTTATTTTACTTGATACCGGAGTAGACTTGATCCGAATAAATATCTAATATTTATTCTTTCTAGCATGGCCATGCGTTTTCTTAGTCTTACTCCATCAAGTAGCCTATAGATATCACTCTTGTCACATAGGAGAGACAAATCCCATCTACATCACTCACATCCCTCTGTATAATTTGTTCATTGCCTAATCACAACCTTTATAGTCCTCTTGTTACAGAAGACGTTTAATTGTATTAAAACAATAAACTCCTCATGTAGGAATCGTAGTGACTTCAGGTCGAAGGACTACATATACCATTATCACATTGAGAATCATTTATGACATTCATGTAACGATCCATGCAACGTTCTCATGGTGGGTCTGTCTAGTACATCATTACTCTTAACGTGTACCCATGTGAAGACTTGATATCATCTATATCTATGATCTGTGAGATCAGGTCATCAGTACACTCACACATTAGTCTCAATGTAATTACATGTCCCCATGTAAATACTTGACTAGGGACATTTTAGGAATAACTTTCATATGACCTATTACTCCAAGGATAAATACGTTTTAAAACAATTTTAAACTGAAATACTTATTTTATTGATAAGTAGAAAAATGATACAAATGAAAAAACATAAAGCTCATAGTGCATACACTAACACATGTGTCATGTGTTAGAGATTAGAGAACTTGAAAATGTGGATTTTGAGATTAGAGATTAGAGAACATATGGATTCTAAGATTTTGAGATAAGAGTGAAACAAAATAGAAACAGAACATTTGGATCATTAGATTAGAGATTAGAGAACCTTTAACGTGTTGAGATTAGAGAACTTAAGATTTTATGGATTCTATTATTTCTTTAAGGTTTAAAAGTTAAAATTCAATGTAGAGGTTAAAATCTGAGACTTGAAAACATGGAGACAAACTCTCGTATACTAGTGAAAATAAAGTAGAACATCATGTTAAAATCTATATGTGTTAGTGCATTGATTCTTTTGGTCAAATGCTTTAAGTTGTAATTAGTCTTTAAACTGGTTTATATTTAAAAATGTTAAGCAGCTTTAGTTGATTAGTAATAGGATGGATCTACACCTTAATTGGGGAATGATATTTGTTTGAATATGTTTCCATTAGTATTTGCTTTCAGTTGATTGAACCTTATTAGAATGCTTTTGAAAGGGGAGACTTCAATGAGAAATATGACAACTTAAAGAAATTTGGAGGTTTTACTATTAAAAAAAGGGATAATCATGAAAATAAGAAAATACTCATAGGAGTTAATTAAGGAATCACAACTTTTATAGTTATGCGTATAAGTGAAGGCTATGTTAGTATATTTAAAATAAAAAACAAAAACTTACAGTGACTATATTCCCTGTGAGTTTCAAAATTGTCAGGTTGAACAAAATTGAAAGAAATATAGTTGAGTTTATTAAATAAATTTAACAAATTTCTTTTGGGTGTATAAGACTTTTTTTGTGTGTGAATTCATTTTTGCCAAAATTGATTTGTTGTACCTAAGTAATTTGGTTTAGACTAGGAAAATAGATGAATTCTTCTAAGGTACAAAGCGATCCTTTTTTAGCTAAACATTTCTTTAGTTTCATTTTGGTCCTTTATTTATTATAAAGATTCAAAATGATCCTTTTTTAGCTAAACATTACTGATTAAATCATTTAACATCCGTATAACCATCTAAAAGAATTAGTATTGCCCTTTATTTGGCATTAAAAGTGTGTGCAAACACCATAATCATTGTCAGGTTTTAATTTGTTAGATTAATTATGTATAAATAATAAAATAAATAGTCCTAATTATTGTTTATTTACCATCTATCTACTACTAGTGTTGTTTATTTGTAGTCATCCATTTGAATTATTAATGTTGTCATGTCCTCCTTCTAAACTTACTACTTCAAACAAAAATGTCTTATATATTAAATATTAAATAATTTCATGATGATTTGTTCCAGGTAATTAAGATAAATATTACTCATCATCATTAATTTTTGTTTCTACTTAGCCAAATAAGGCTTCAGATATAATTAAATTTTGGTATTTAACCGTCTCTCATGTTTTGCTTTATCTTATTTTATAATATAAACCAATATCTAGGGACTTGGTGTATATTAATTAACAAGTCACCCTATTTTAGTCCTTGACCACACATAGTTTCATTTGTAGACACATACATTCAATTTAGTGTCTGGCCACACATACTTATTTTTTAATTTTGTCTCTGGTTGGTAACTTGGTGCAGGTTTGTTTGTATGTTATTTTGTGGACATCTCTAATCTCTCAAATTATAAAAAAGAAATAAAAAGAAAATAGCTTGAAAGCCCTTATCAAATCATAAAAAGTTAAGGTTTTTGTTGGCAAAATAAAAGTAAAAAACGTGTGAACCTCTAAAAGGAAAGTATTGATGAAATAATTACATTAATGCCACTAAAGAAGACCTTGTTTAGCATGACTCTAGTCTAACTTCATGAAATGATTTGAGAGGTGTAGGATAAGTGGGAGCTGAAAAATAGTAAAAGTGAAATACCATTACTTTTAACATTATTTTACTTATTTCCCATGAATTGGAGGAGGGGCGCTCCCCCTCTTTTTGGACCTAAGGCTAACTTTGGTTAGTCAATATGGGTGGAAGACATTGTCAGATGGGAAGTTTGGTTGGGGTGGCACATCCATTAAAAGATAATACAGGTGTCCTAAGATGAGCTCAACGAGAATAGAAATCTCGTGTGGAACAAAAGGGTAAAAGCTCGTTTGATTATGATTTCTAGTACAAATACGAACCGTTAAAATATGCCTCGTCGATCCTTTAGTCCTTTGGAATTTGAAGATAGAGGTGTTAGAAAAGTTACTACAACATTCATATCGACGTTGCTTTTTGATCCTTCGATGTTGAATAGTTCTTTTTGGACATAAGGCTAACTTTGGTTAGTCAATGTGGGCGGAAGACATTGTCAGATAGGAAGTTTGGCTGAGGCGGCACATCTATTAAAAGATAATGCAGGTGTGCTAAGATGAGCTCAACGAGAATAGAATCTTGTGTGGAACAAAATCATAAAAGCTTGTTTGATTATGATTTCCAGCACAAATACGAACCCTGAGAATGTGGCTCACTGATCCTTTAGTCCTTTGGAATTTGAAGCTAGAGGTGTTAGAAAAGTTACCACAGAGATAACTGGCTTGTGGTAGCCAAGCGTTCATAGCGACGTTATTTTTTGATCCTTCGATGTCGACTCTTCTTATCATTATGAAGCAAAATTCCCAAGTGTTGGATTGTTCACCCACCACTAGGGAACATGAGTTGGGTTTAGAACGTCATGAGTGTAACACCCCTGATTTTAAGGACAAACCTTTGAGGCCTTAAACCTATAGGTCAGGTTATGTTGTGTATTTCTATGAAATTTAGGCTTCAACAAATTCTCTACGCTGAATAGTGTGTATGGCAGAGATGAGCAAAGACCCCTAAGAGCTGAGGTAACCTTATAGGGAAGTATTTGGGCTAGAATGATGTGATAATTACATGAATTACACTAAGGAAAAGAGTTTTGACAAAAATACAAATTCAACATCAGATCGCTCTCGATTTGAGTCGATACTTCCTACTTTGAGATTGGAACTAAGTCTTAGGGACCCTGAGTCATTTTTAGACTTAAATACTTTTATGAAAATAAAAATATTGATTAAATTTGTTAATCAGTAAATTGTTCAGACTCATTTCTACTTCCTGACAATTTGTTGTCAGAAACGCCTTAAACCTTGAAACATGTACACTCAATACCTTTTTCAGACAAATTGAACCCAAAACCTTTTATTCTTTCTCCAACAAGACCCACGGCCACCAGGAGTTTAACTATCATCATTTTATACATGATTCCATTAATTTTTGCATTTTGTCTAATTGGTTCCATGTTATTCGAATGTATATCATGTTGTGTCGACCCACTTTGCGTCCAAATTTCCCTCATCATCACTCACATCCCTTGGCACTCTCCTTCACCATGCCACTTAACCTTCACTCACTCTCTTTACTCTTTATGATCGTGCCACCTAGCCACACACCCATCACTTCATATTTTCTTCTAAGTCACCAAATCCATCACTTAAACTTTCTCTCATTTCTTTACTCTTATTATCGAGAGACCATTACTACCTTGCCTCCTCTATTTTTTTACTTCTCATTTCCACTACACTCTCCTCTCCTACTGTTTCCTTTTATCTCACACTCTCCAGCTTACTTGTCCTAAACTTCAAAGAGCCAAGGTCTACCATGTTTCCCCCAATGCTGAGACTTCACCATCGCCATGATCTTCTCCTCCAAAGCTCCACCACCAACTTCTTCCTCTCCTCAAACATGGATAAATTTTGAGGCCAAAGAGTCAATACATGTAAGGATCAAGGCCCCAAAACCACCTCCACTATTCTCTTTCTAACCCAAGAGCACCATCACCTTTTGCTTCTCTATTTTCTCTTTATCTCTTCTTCATCAATCTCAGGCCTACCTTGTGTAGCCATTATATGTCTTTTTTAGTGCCTACAAAGCCATGCATGTAACCCAAGAGGTAAAAATATAAGTTTTCCTTTTCTTGTGCATGGATGAGAGTTTGATTGGCATTCTCTTCATCTGTATCTCCTTTTTTATCTTATTTTTCTATCACATTAACATGCATGCATTCAGTTTCATCTTTTCCATGAAGAATTTAAAGGCTAGAATCACCACCTCCTCACCATCCTAAGTCGCGACCACCATCACCTAAAAGCCACCATTTTTCAGCATTGGTTCTAGCAACTCAAGAATGGAGTAATTTCAGAAGGCAAGGAACTTGAGGAAAAGAAGGCCCAAGACTGCCCTAGGAGTTCATGTGGAAAACCCTAGGTTAGGGGGAGTCTCCTTGCTCATGGTTAGAAAAATGGACATACAAGCGTGTGGGAACCTCCCTTGGGTTCCCATAACCAAATCCTTGGTAGAATAATATTTGTATGCCAAACTAAGGGGCCAAGTTTGGTTAAAAATTAAGAAAGAAATTTTTGTTAAGAAAACCCTAAGTTTTGCCTAAAAATCTTTAAGAAAAACCTATGTTATGCATATTCCTTGCTAAAATTTTTGTAGGAAAGCTGAAGTGGAAAAAGGTCTATATCGATGTCTATGCATGCTAAATTTAATGCTTGAAAAATGTGATTTTGGTGATGTCTGTCTATCAATTTTAAAAGTTTGCATGTTAATTTTGGACTATTTTGGACGTGTAAGGCATGCTGGAAAATTGTTCTAAATGTTGAATGTATATTTCAAAAATTGTATTTTAAGTTTATAGAAAGAAAAATTGATACTTTAACTATTAAGGGTAAAATTTTAATAAGATGACAATGCTGGAACATTTAACCAAAATAGATATGGAACTAAAATAATTTTGTTGTTGTATTTAATGAGAAGAAAATGATATGTTAATTGATGATGAAGTATACGTACAATTTTGAAGAAATTATAATTTGAAACTTACGCTAAAAGGCCAATTCTGGATGATTAAGTTAGAAACTCTTATGCATGTTAAATTCTGAATTGTGAATGTTGAATGGTCTTATATGTGTATTAGTAGTAACTAGTTAAAAGTGTTATGTGATGTGTTCTTAAGATCATATATGAAATATGGGTTTAGTGAACTAAATGTGGAAACTGGCATGTATGTGTATTATAAGTCGAATGTTGAACTTGAATGGTTTAACTTATAAATTGAGTGATTCAAAGAAATATGATTCATGTCTGATGATAAGTCTTTATTTACATTATTTTAAGACCATTTTATGCTTGGTTTTTGGTTTATTTAGACTTACTTTTCCCCTTATTCCATAGGTTTTCAATTCTTTTCCGTATATGCTACTTAGGTATTTCAATTTTGTAGGATTTGTAATGATTTAGGTTAATTTACACATAAAATGAAGGCACTCAAGAGGCATTTAGAATAAACGGAAGGGATTCAAGCCAAGAATGCATCATCATGACTCATTTTCACCTTGGAAAATCTTGTAAGCAGAGGAGAAAGCGTTCCTAGATTGCACATTGGAAAAGAAAAAATAAAGGCATTTTTGAGGTTTCACAGGCTGTGGGAAATTCCCACAGGTCGTGGACCTTTTTGTTTTGGAAGAAAGAAGAAGCCAGCCCAATCCATAGGCCATGGATCCCTCTGACTTGCAATCCACGGCTATGGTTTCATTTCCACAGGCCATGGATTCCCTCCTGTACATGGCACACTTTGATTTGTTGGCCCCTTTGTATCAGGTCTCTATCCACAAGCCGTGGATCCAACCTACAAGCCGTGGATAATGTGTGGAAGCCCAAAAATACCTAATTTTAAGCCCATATAAAAAGAGGAAAAAAGGGTTTAGAGAGTTAGGAGAAGGGAGGCATAAGGGTAGACTTTTGAGTGCAAAAGGAAAGCACTTTCAAGGGAATTTTGAAGAAGGATTCAAGGGAAAACATCAAAGAAGAACAATTTTTAAAGTTTAGGCACATAATTTAGAGGATCTAGTGAGAGCTTCTCTTTTATTTTTTTGAACCCTTGTTTTTTTATTTTGGGATTCTTGAAATGTTGGGATTCAAATTTATGCTTTGTGGTATTGAAACCTCTTTCATAAGGAACTAAATTCCATTCTTGGGATTAGGGGGTAGTATGATTTTGTATTAAATGTTAATACTCTAAATTTATCACTTATGAATGTTATGTTTCCTATTCAATCTCATGAGATCCTAATGCTTCTAATGACTTAGTGATAAGCATAGATGAAATTAAATAATATGGGTAATCCAAAGATTGACATATCATTTGAAATGCATGAAATTGAACCTAAGATTTTGGGTTACGAAAGCAGGCAAAATCAATTGAGGAATAATTGGGTTTTCATAACGCTTAATAGACTTAATTTACAAATCGAATGCAGTTCTTTGGCAATTGAGTATGTTAACGAGAATTCAAGAGAAAACCACTAATAATTCAAGAGGAAAGATTTGCATTAAATTTGGTACATAACATATGAACCTACTAATTCCTAGAAGCTCTTTTTCAATTTGATTTTCAAGAAAGTAATTTATTTTTGCTCTAGAAGGTTTGAGTTCTTTTTAGTATTTATTTAGTTTTAAATTTATTTTCACACTCTTTAATTGAATTGAATCTTGCCTGGATAATTAAATCGTTGTGAACTAGTACTTGGGCACAATCTTTGTGGGAACGATAATCTTTTATATTATGTGATACCCTATGCACTCGCGGATGGCTATCATCTGGGAAGATACTTATGAGTTCTATGAAAAATTTATGAAGTGTATTGCCTTATAAGGAAATCTGTTAATGTTTCTAATAACAATTTGAATAAGAATGGATTGTAGATATCTAACTTGAATGATAACATTAACTAGATAGAATATTGAATTGACATAACAATAAAAATATTAAGGAGAAATAGGTGTTGTTTGGAATGTAACTGTGATGGATGCTGACTAAAGTGTAATGGTGAATTGTATGTCTTGTGGTTATATGAAATCAAGGTATTGTTTAGGTGACACTATATGTGGATTGAATTTGATATGATTAAGTGAGTATGGATATTGAGTTGAAGTCCCGGTAGGGTTAGTGGTAGAGAAGATGTTGAGAATGAACTTGATCTAGAATGTATGAATGAAGAGTATGAGAACCCTGTGATGAGGACCTAGCCAATACACATTCTATAAATATTTTTAGGATTCTATACCTTTGTTTAAAAATAATTAGGAAATTTCAAAAGGTTTTACGAGTTTGGGCCTTGAATTGCCAAGTTAGTTTGAGCTATTTTTGGGCCTTATTCATTACACTTTTTCTAGTTTGGGCCATGTCATTGGGCCATTTGTATAGGTTTTAGTTTTAGGGACAAGGAGAGCACCAAGGCCCATATTAAAGGGAAGTATATAAGCTTCTTCTTCTTTGTAAATGATAACTAAGAAGTCATTTGATAAATTTCTAGTGAGGTTGAGTGATTTTTCCTCTCTCTAAATTCACTAGAGTGCTTAGCTCTCTCCTATAGATCTTATCCTTTGGACCTCTTCAAAGATGATGATAAACACTTTGGCTTATCTTTCTCTTTTGAAAGTGGCTCCTACACTGGTCCTTGATATGTCTCTAAAAGACATCATTTTAGGTTGTATTTTATAGGCATTTTTAGGGTTAATTGAATAAAATCCCCCTAAATCCCTATCATATTTTGTTCTATCCTCCTTTTCTACTTGGTTTGCTAGTTTTATAGATTTTACAGGTTTTAAGACTATTTTTGGACAAAATATGGAAAACCTTGCATAAGGAAGCAACCACGTGCCAAAATAATTGAAAAACAAAGAAAATATGGGCCCAAGACAGAGCACTCCAGGACCTGGCCATGGTAAGAACTAGGGCTATGGAGTGAAAAGCCCAAAAATCAAATAGGAAGTCCCAAAGCGAACCACGGCTGGCCGTGGTGGCCACCACTGCCGTGGTTCGAGACTGACACTAAGAGGTTGTGTTTTTTGTTCTATTTAAGGGGGGAGATGGGCTCTGTTTTAGGGGATTCTCTCTCTACGCTCTAGAGGCACATTATACAGGCATAGAAGGTGATTCGAGAGGACTCTTTCAAGGATTCTTATGGGGAAAAATATGAAGCCATCAAAGAATTAAGGACTCTGCACATCTTGTGGTTGGTTAGAGATTCTTAGTTTTGCCTTTTGTTTGAACCTTTATAATTGTGAGTTGTATGGGTTCAATGAACCTTTATGATTTCTTGTTTACCATAATTGGCTAGAATCTTTATTCTTGGGATTTAGGGGATGATTTATGAGGTATTAATGTAATCTTTATTGCTTTATTATGAAATCAATGTTTAACTTTAATTCTTGATGGCCTTATTCGCTCATTGTTCTAGATATAGGCATCAGTTGTATTTAATTAATTCTAAGGAAGGATTGGAAAATGAATTAGATTAATTTAATTCAAGAATTAAACATAAGATTAAATATTAGGAGGGACTAAAAAGTAAACTTTATTTAAATCTTTTGAGGATTGGAGATTTACATAATAATTAAATTTGGGAGGGATTGAAAAGTGAACCTTTTTTAACTGTTATGTTGGCTTAAGATTTCCATTATTTTTTACTACTCTATTTTCAAATTAAATGATGATTTGTTTGAATTTTGAGTAATCTAACGGATCTTTGAAAATGGAAAGCTAGAACCTTAGGAAGTTGGTCCTGGTAAACATGAGAGTAAAAGATAAAGTAAAATCCTTAAACATCTTTCCAAAGTAATTCATTACACAAGAATCCCAATATACGTTTAGTTGATTTCATTCCTAGGGAACTTTTGATTCATACTTTTAATTACTTTATTTTCAATTCTTTTGCGGAAAGATCTTTATTCTTACTTGTTTAGATAAATAAGATCATTATTCTGAGTACTTGAGAACACGGTCCTTGTAGAGACAATATTTTTTACATTACGGAACAACCCCGTATGCTTACAGAGTGTCAAGTTTTTGGCGCTGTTGCCGGGGGCTGTGTTTCCCTCAATATTTGGCGATTCTGATCCCATTTAGACTAAACGTTCTTTTATTACTATTTTTTATTTTTGCTTTATTTTTGTTTGTTTTTTATTATCTTTTGTTTTTAGTTTATTATTTTAGTTATCTTTGTATCTTTATTTTACTTTATCTTGCCTATTTGATTCTTGTTTAATTTTTTTATTATTGCCCTTTTTATTTTAAAATTTAAAATGAAAATATTACACTTGGTCTAATTTTGTTTGTGTTTTTACATGTATTTTTATGCGAAGGACAAGGAACGTTGATCCTAATTTCATCTTTGATTTAGAGATTGAGTGCACCTTCCTAGCTAGAAGGAGATCTCAAAGGCAATTGTTTGTTGAAAAGAACGTAAAAACATGGTGAAAGACAACTAAGCTTTTAGGGATTTTACTGCTCCTAAAGCCATAGGAAGAGGGCCCAGTATAACAAGGCTTGTTATTGAGGCCAATAATTTTGAACTGAAACCACCCCTCCTTTCCATGGTGCAGCAGAATCAGTTTGAAGGTCAACCTTCTAAAAAGCACAACCTATACTTACAAGTATTCCTAAAGAGTTGTGACAAGCTTAAGGTAAATAAAGCTTCAAGTGTCGCAATTAGATTGAAACTTTTCCCTTTCTCTTTGAGGGACAAAGCACGTGCTTGGATCTACCCTTTGCCTGAAGGGTCCATCTCCACCCAGACTGAACTTTCCATTACTTTCCTCAACAAATACTATCTAAGAAGTAAAATTGACTAGTTCAGGAAGAAAATCATCTCTTTCGTACAAAAAGATGATGAAACTTTATATGTTTCCTGGGAGTGCTACAAGGAACTTCCTAGAGAGTGTCCCCACCTTGGGATACAACGATGGCTTACTTTTGATATTTTTTATAATGGACTCACCATGAGCCATCATGTTACTTTGGATGTCACAGCTGGTGGCGCCTTCATGAGTAAAAACATGGAGGAAGGATATAATTTGATTGAGGAGGTTGCTCAAAATTCTTATCAGTGGTCCTCTAAAAGGAATGTGCCTTCTAAAACTCCAGGTAAGTACTCTATAGATGCTATATCTTTATTGACCGCTAAATTAGAAGCACTTTCAGTTAAATTTGATAAACTTGGAATAGGTGTTACTATCATTGTTTGTAAGCTTTATGGAAATGTAGGTCATGTTGCCAGTGTGTACCAGTTAGGACCCCCACAAAATTAAGAGTCAGAGGTGCAACATATGGACACTATAGGGAATTTCTAGAATATTTTAATAATAATTTTAGGGGTCCACCTGGATTCTAAAAAGGACCATTCAACTAAGATGGGCAAGGCAACTTTAGGCTTTCTAAGGACCATTTGCTCCATAAGCTCTTTATGTACCTCAAAAATCAAGATTAGAGTCCCTTATGGAAACTTTCATTAGTAACCAAATAAAATAGAACAAGGAGTTCTCTAAAGCTATCAAGAACTTATCAACTAAAGTGATTGCTATAGCCATCCATAGTAAGATGTTAGAGACACAAATAGCTTAATAGGCTTCTCAAGCTACTAGAGTTATTGGTACATTTCCTAGAATTCTAGAAGAGGAACCTAGAAGCCGTATTTTGGTAGTTAAGGAGAAAAGGAAGAGATTTCTAAAGAATCACTGCCTATATCTATTAAAGAGGCTGTGGATGAAAAGTTGGATGTAAATTCTGTTAACCAAGTGACCTCAATTACTCAAGAGGGGGGGTGAATTGAGTATTAAAAACTTTTGTTGAAATGCTTGTGAAATTGGTTCTTTAACAAATATGTTTAGTGAAGATGATAAACTTAATCTTAATTAGAATAATAAAGAAGTTTAAATAACAAAGTTATTAGACGTAACAAATTAAGCAAGCAATTTAAATGCATAAATTTAAAGAGATTAGGGAAGAGAAGATTTGCAAACCAATATATACGAGTTCCACCACACCGGTGTACGTCTCGCCTCCAAGTAACCCACTTAGAGGATTTCCACTATTGAGAATTTGAGATACACGCTTTGAGCAATTACAGCTTCTTAGTGTCCCATACTCAAGAACTTAATCCTCACAAGCAAAAGGGCAACCCACGCAATCTCACAATCTCTCAATTACAAGGTTGAATCCCAACCCAAAATCTCTCAAAATTTATGAATGTGATTTTACAAGTGTGACTCTCTCAATAGAGTGGATATAGAAATTTTAATCACTTGAAAAATATTTTTCTTCTCTTAAAAGAATATATAAGTTTTAGCACTCAAAAATATTTTCCTCACACTATAACTCTCAAGAAATTAATTATGCCAAGAAAAGAATCAGAGAGTATGTAGAGAGAAAGAAAGCAAGTAATTTCGTTGCTGTGTTATGCTTGGTTTACTTCTGCCTTCCATCTCTTCTCTATTTATAGGAGTTCTAAAGGACATACTGCCAAATTTAAATTCCACCGGTTCCTCAATTAATGTATTGGAAGACTTAATTTACCAGCGATCCATGTTTCCTAACTTGAGAAGTGCAATTGTCTGCCTCAATAAGTGCAACGCCGTTTCAATTAGAGAGTCTCGAGAGAGGAATCAGTGGAGTTGAGTTTCTGAAAACGCGTACTGATAATTTCCATGATTCAGGACATGATTCAAGCTATGAATCGATTCTTCCAGTTCATTTTTGCACTAAAAACATCAAATGAATCAATTCCTGGCAAGGGGAATCGATTCCTACACATGTGAATTGATTCCTGCTCTTCCTGAATCAATTCCTGGCCTTTTTACAATGTGTGAATTGATTCCTACAAGGGGGGAATCGATTCCCAGCCCCTTCAATCGATTCCCAATGGCCTTTAATCGATTCCTTCTTCCTTTTTCATGTGGGAATCGATTCCCATAGGGGTGAATCGATTCCTATGCTTCCCATGCACCTGTTTCTTCATTTTTTGATGTATTCTGATGCGTTTTGGATCAGTATAGCTCATGGTTCTTGATTCCTTGACACTTCTCTTGTTTTAAACTTCTAAGAATGCCTTGAATCAATTCTTTTGCATTTTAATTTCTTGACCCAAATCATTCTTAATTTTCATGATTTTTGATTAATTGCTTGTACAACATCCTTTAGATTTCTTGATCCTTCAATTGTTTGTCATTCATCAAAACCTGTTTCAACATACAAATACAAATTCAGTGTCCAACATAAGAGATGAGAAGAAAGAAGTAAGGCCATACAACCTCCAATTTCATATCCTCAAAGGTTAACTAGAGCTAAGGTAGATCAATAATTCATTGAGTTTCTTGAATACCTTAAGAAATTATATTGTGATATTCCTTTTCTTGAGGCAATGCAACATATGCCAAGCTTTAAAAATTTTATTAAGGAAACTTATCTGCTAAAAGAAAAACTGAATCTGGTAATAATATTGCACTTACTTATGAGTACAAATCGCTAAATAATAAAAAGTTGGCCCCTAAGCTTTAGGATCTGGATAACTTTTCAATAAAATGCATGATAGGAGGTATGAATTTCAGTAAATGTCTCTATGATTTAGGAGCATGTTGTAGCATAATGCCTTATTTTGTTTTTAAGAAACTAAATTTAGATGCTCTAAAACCTGTTAGGATGACCTTACAATTTGTTGATAGATCTATAAAACATCTTATAGGTAAAATTGAAGATGTTATTGTTAAAATAGGAGATAAGCCCATACCCACTGATTTTATAATTTTAAAGATTGATGAAAATGTTGAGGTCCCTATAATTTTAGGGAGACCATTTCTTGCCACTATAGGAGTGGTTATGAATATGAGAAATAGGCATTTATTTTTAAATATTGAAAATAAATTTTTTAAGGTTAACCTTGAGCTAGTAACTAGATATTCTGTAGGTAATATAAACTGTTTTGACTTTGACCTAGTGGTGAAGGATGATGCTCTAAAAAGATCATCTAATGATCCACCAAATTCTGTTGTGCTTTCTTGTATTGATTTTGTAGGTAACTTATCTAAAAAAGGTAATGAGGAACTCTCACCTGAAGAGAAGAAAAAGGCTAGAGTAAAGCTCAAGAGAGCCTTAAAAAGATTGAAGAGAAAATTTTGTCTCTACTCTAAAGATGCCTTGAAAAGGATGAACCAGAAGGTCAAACAATCTGGTTGATAAGTAAAAGCCTTAACAAAGTCTAGCTACAGACTCTAAACTTAGTGCTTCTGGGAAGGCAACCCCACATTTGAAAAAAAAAACAAAAATTTGAAGATGGAAGCTAGTTTGGGGTGCTACATCCTTTTTGTTGAAGAAAAGTCTGGTAAATGTCGAATCATTTAAACCAAAACTTCATGAGATTTGTTGATAATCAACATTGCATATTCTAATTTAAATGGAGTCATATCATGTTATTATTTAAGATGTGAGTTTAAGTGTTTCAGGAAAACATAAGGATTGTGTTACGAAAGATAGGGGAGTACGTATGCCAAAAGAATCTTTAAAAGTCCAGTCTCATCAATAAATCCTCTTTGATCCAAAACGAGAAAATTCTTAAAGTTCAGAAAATTGTTCTCAAAGAAAAAGATATTTGCATTTGAATACCTACCAGACTTAGCTCAGAAAAGTTTATCTCATACTACAAAGTCTGAACATCAGACTTGTCTTTCTCATAAAAAGCTTCCAGACTTATCGAAGGCGTCTAAATATCTTATGAATCATTGGATCTAGAATTCACTTTAAAGGAAGTTCTTTTTCAAGTATGGCTCAAGGATCTCAATGGTCAAGAAAACATTCTTGTAAGCACGCTTAAGCAAAGACCTACGAAAAAAAGAATGACAAAGTAAGGTAGTCTACGCTTTATCCAAAATTACGTCAAGTCTTTCACATGTGTCTTATAGATTTAGAGATTCTCTATATAAAAGCTTCTGACTCAGTACCTCCTGTACTCATCTCTCATACTACACAGGTACTGAGTCTACTTAATGAATAAGTCTTTCCTCATGTAGTTGATCACTTAGCTCTGCTAAGTTAGAAGGACTTATTCATTTGAAATAATTCTTCTGACCCTCTTGTAGTGTAGGTATGGCATCTTGCCAGACTCTGTTAGTGTGGGAAACACTGTTTACCTGGAGAGGCTTTCGAAAGAATACTTAGGGTTCGAGCTAGGAGTGGCTCATGAAAGAATACTTGGGTCTATCCCAGGAGTGGGTGCTGCAAAATAATACTCATAGGAATCAAGAGAGGTCTGGTGTGTAGAAGCACGGGCTGTGCTTAGGCCAGGAGTGGCCGAAGTCAAGAATACTTAGAGTATGAGTTGTGCTCAGGCCAGGAGTGGCCGATGTCAAGAATACTTGGGTCTGCCCTAAGAGTGGGTGCTTGTAAAAGAATACTCGGAAGCACGGAGTGTGCTTAATCCAGGAGTGGCTGGATTCAAGAATACTCAGAAATCCTAGGTGTGCTTAAGCCAGGAATGGATGGAGTCAATAATACTCGTAAGCTCGGTCTGGGTTGTTTATGTAAAAGTTTTCACATAGTGGAAATCCTTCATATTTGAAGGTACTGTATGTAGTCTCCGAGTTGGAGGTGAACCAGTATAAATTGCTTGTGTATTGTCTCTTTCTTTTTTACTCTTTAGTATCAAAAATCTGGTGCATCATTATTATTGTTATACTTGATAGTAAAATTTTGGCATGAATACACTCACTCAACCAAAGTATCACACTCTCCATCTCTTGAAAGTCTAGTCCGCTGTGCATAAGGCAATAATGTTTAAATATCACTTTTCAGTTTGAAAAAATGAATAGACTTATTCAACCCCCTCTTCTAAGTCTCTTCTCTGAACCATCAATTGGTATCAGAGTATGACCTCTAGGGTTGAACACTCTAACGGGTATAGAGGAAGAAGATCCATGAAGAAATCCACTCTCATGAAGACTAAAAGGAAGAATCAAGATGAAGAAGCTACTCAAAGACTGAGAATTCAATAGTCTGAAGACGATGAAGAGATCAAGAAAAAGACAAGCTTATGAAGAAAAAGGATCCAAGCACGAGGAATGGAAGAAATCAAATGCATCAACAGATTTCTCCATATTAGACAATCACAAAAATCCAAAGTCGAGTGAATGAAGATCAAGCCTTAGAAGATAACTGACAGACCAACAAAGGAAAGTAAAAAGCAAGTAGGTTTTGATTATCTCTCTCCCTATCTCAAAATTATTTTATTCATTGTCTCTTTAAAACTCGCTTATAAATTATATCTTATTAAAAAATATTTTGACAAAACTGATATAGCCTTTTTCAAAATATTTTTAAATAGATAATAAAACTAATTGCTTCTTTGTACAAATTTATTAATATACATTTCAAACATTTATTTTAAATCTCTAGAAAACCGTTCCTAATTATTAGAAATGGCGCATATCTTCAAAAATTTTAAAATAGTATATTACTGTCAATTTATTAAATTATTTTGAAAAACTCTCTGACTTATATGTCTCTCTATTTAAACCTTCCTCTATTTTCACACGCCTCTTATTTGATAAACTTCTTTGCAAATCTCTAAATCATATACTTTCTTTACTTAATTTTTTTCTAGAAACTTATCAATGAACACTTTCTCTAAAAATGACATTGTGGAGTCTGTTTTTCCCCCTGTTAAATAAAAGAATAATGGGAGGGATGTCGTGGCAGAATTGGAAGGAATCGGCTGGCTATCTTTTCGCTCAACAATCTACTCTTACTTACCTTCCATGGTGATAAACTTCTGGTCCATGGCTGTAGCTCACAAAGATTTTAAGATCTATAAAATGATTCAAAACAAAAGAATCTTTATCTCTTCCAACATAATCACCTATGCCTGTGGATGTCCTGATGAGGGTCGAATATTTTTTGAAGATTATATTGGATGTATTATCCCTGAAGAAGAAGCCAACTTACTCTTGTCTGGAACAAAGTCTCCTCTAACTCCTCTTAATGAGATAGATCTTTACCCCTAGGAAAAGTGCCAGAGACGTAGTAACAAGATTGGACAAGTTTTGTATGTTCTTCATGATGAAGAAAGAGAAAGTAAGCCATTCAGAAGTGATAATGAACTACCTAATTTCATCCATTTCTAAGAAGCGGAAGAAAATTCCTTTTCCTGGAATTCTATAAAAAAATTTTAAACCTCACGGTCTTGAGCCTCAAAACTCTAGAGATCTAAAAATGTATGGAAGTTTAACTATGAATGTTCCCACATTCTCAGACATAATCTCTTCTATAGAAACCTTTCAACCAAGTGATGATCTAAAACCTTCAGATGACAAGCTTCCATCTATTTCCTATCCACAAAAGTCCTCCCCCTTAATCAAAACAAGGTTTGGTCAGTCTGCACCAACCTCAAGCTCAGCAATCTGGAAGCTTCCAACACTATTAATCGAAGAACAACTCGTAGTATGGTCAAGGAAGGACTGACCAAAGGATCCTCATCTCAAATCAAGAAGTCTCGTTGATAATGAAGCATGGGTTCCAACTTAAGCCAGTCATGACCCCTCCCTCCTTAAGCTAGCCTTTTGCTTACCCTTCGTTTTCATAATTTGTTGATATCAAAAGGGGGAGAGAACGATGAAGTTGTTAAGTCTTTTTAGGAAAAATTCAAAAATTATAAATTATAAGTTGTTGCCTTTAATATGTTTTTTTAAAAATAAAATTATTAATGTTTTTCTGGTTAAGTGTTTGCTATAACTCTTATCTCTATATTATCAAGATCCTATTTAAATTAAAAAGACTTAATGTTTGCTATCAATAAATAGGGGGAGATTATTGAAGAAAAGTCTAGTAAATGTCGAATCATTTAAACCAGAACTTCATGAGATTTGTTGATAATCAACATATTGTAGTCATATCATGTTATTATTTAATATATGAGTTTAAGTGTTTCAGGAAAACATAAGGATTGTGTTACGAAAGATAGGGGGAGTACGTATGCCAAAAGAATCTTTAAAAGTCTAGTCTCATCAATAAATCCTCTTTGATCCAAAACAAGGAAAGTTTTGAAGTTCAGAAAAAAGTTCACAAAGAAAAAGATCTTTGTATAAGAATACCTACCAGACTTAGCTCAGAACAGTTTATCTCATACTACAAAGTCTGAACATCAGATCTTGTCTTTCTTATAAAAAGCTTCCAGACTTATCAATGGCGTTTGAATATCTTATGAATTATTGGATCCGGGATTCACTTTAAAGGAAGTTCCTTTTTAAGTCTAGCTCAAGGATCTCAATGGTCAAGAAAACATTCTTGTAAGTACGCTTAAGCAAGGACCTACGAAAAGAAGAACGACAAAGCAAGGCAGTTTATGCTCTATCCAAAATAACATTAAGTCTTTCACCTGTGTCTTACGCTACCTCTACCCTACCTATAATCGCACACTTCTCAAAGCTTTTTATCCTACAAATACGTGCTTAGAATGTCTCTCTCTGACAAAAGAAAGCCTTTTGTCCGTTGTGCAACACCCTTCTCCTCAAGTATATCATCGCTCAATGGACTTACATCTATTAACCCATCCTCAGGCTCTTTAGAACAATGCTCTATATATTGAACCAATCTCTTCAAAAGAAGTTTGCTGAAATAGATCGCAAGAGCAGACTCTAAACAAGCGCAAAAATTATAGAGAGGGCATAAAATCAAGAAAAGAGATATCCTGTTAAAGAAAAAGCAGATGGAAAAACACACTAAGGAAAGTCTGAGTAAGGAAGAAAAAATATAAATAAGCACCGGACGTTCATACACAACAGCCCAAGAAGAAGAATAAGATGGTAGTCTGCTTGTAGAACAAAAGATCAGATCTAGAAGAACTGCCATGAAGTTAGAGGAAGCTTGCTATGTGCATTCCTTTTTCTCCTAGAAGCCATAACAACCAGAGATATTCCACCAGCTTATATCTTTTTACCTTTTTAAGAGCATCTTATCTCTGGTCATGCTTCAAGACTTAGTACCTTCTATACCCATCTCCATACTACACAGGTATTGAGTCTACTTAATGAATAAGTCTTTCCTCATTTAGTTGATCACTTAGCTCTGCTAAGTTAGAAGGACTTATTCATTTGAAATAATTCTTCTGTCCCTCTTGTAGTGTAGGTCTGGCGTCTTGCCAGACTCTGTTAGTGTGGGAAACACTACTGGCCTAGAGAGACTTTTGAAAGAATACTCAGGGTTCAAGCTAGAAGTGTCTCATGAAATAATACTTGGGTCTACCCCAGGAGTGGGTGCTGCAAAATAATACTCAAAGGAATCAGGAGAGGTCTAGTGTGTAGAAGCATAGGCTGTGCTTAGGTAGGAGTGGTCGGAGTCAAGAATACTTAGAGCATGAGTTGTGCTCAGGCTTGGTGTGGCCAGAGTCAAGAATACTTGGGTCTACCCCGGGAATGGGTGCTTGCAAAAGAATACTTAGAAGCACGGGATATGCTTATGCCAGGAGTGGCTAGAGTCAATAATACTCGTAAGCTCGGTTGGGGCTATTTATGTAAAAGTTCTTACATAGTAGATTTCCTTCAGATTTGAAGGTACTAGTTGTAGTCTCTGAGTTGGAGGTTAACCAGTATAAATTGCTTGTGTTTTGTCTCTTTCTCTCTTACTTTTTACTATCAAAAGTCTGGTGCATCATTATTATTGTTATACTCGATAGTAAAAGTCTGGCATAAATACACCCGCTCAACTAAAGTATCACGCTCTCCGTCTCTTGAAAGTCTGGTTCGCTGTTCATAACGCAATAACGTAAATATCACTTTTCGGTTTGAAAAAGTGAACAGACTTATTCATCCCCTTCTAAGTCTGTTCTCTGAACTACCACTTTCCTCCCAGGCAAGTTGCCTTATCATTTCTTCTTCATGTTTGAATATTGAGGACAATGTCCATCTTAGTTGTTTATTTTATTTTTAGGATATTGTTTTCTACTTTCATTAGCCTGTTTCTCTTTCTATTATTGCATTCTAGGATCAGACATTGATTGTTTTCTAGTAGTTATTATAGATGTCAGATTATTAATTATGAGTACTTGAACATAAAACATCCTTGGAACCCATTGAAATTTTTTTTATCTTACTAATCTTAACATGCTTTATAGGGTGATACTATGTTTGCCAAATAAATAATGAAAATTTTTGCTATGTTTTTCTTGACTTAATATTGCCTTGGTGAGATTTTGATCCTTATAAATGGTATCTTTCCTGCAAAATTTTTGAAAACCATTATTTCTTCTTTATTGAGTGATAGTCATCTCTTTCTTAGTATTCTAGAACTTGGCTTGTGACCTAGGCAAAATAGTGTTTGAATTCTTAACCTTAGGATGATAAAGGAAAATTTAGGCATTCTCAAAGCCCTTATTTTTGAAAATATTATTATCCATTAGTTTCCCTCTTTGAGCCTAACATTTTTTATTACTTTCTTTGAAACCTTTTTCTTTAAAAAGCATTTTGAGGTTAAGTACACTAATAAAAATCTAGGATGGTAACAATCATTAAAATGAAAATAGGGGACCTTTTAAAAGAAAAGAAAAATATGGGATTGAGAAAAGAAAAAGAAAAAGAGAAAAAGAAAAAAGAAAATATTTACAGTGGTACCTATCATCCAAAAACTCAATTTCTTTTGTTTGTGTACTCATGTTGGGATGATTGGAACAACTAAAAAATTGTTAAAAAGAAAGAAATTAAAAGGTCCCTAAAAATTACTATAAGAAAACTTGAATGACCTCTTTGATTTTATTGATAAGCACTTTGCTTTATCCTTTCTTTGATTTCTATACCTTAAATCTTATCCCTTCGTCGCACTATAACCCATAAAAAGACCTTTTGACTTAGGTAAGTTTTCTTAGTACTTGCCAAGCCTATGGTAATACTTTAATTGATTTGATTTGAGTGACACTAAATATTACCTATAAATATTTGAGAGGAATTGTGAGATAGTGAGCCATTTGAGTCATTTTGGAACATGGTTAAAAAGAAAACATGTATTTGGCATTCACACTTTATCCCTCCTTATATTTTTGAGATCATGATTCTATTTGGGTTCCTTGGTATGTTAGTTCTTTGCTTATTTTTCTTTAACTTGATAAGGATGATGATTGCTTGAGGACAAACAATGTTTTAGTTTAGGGTTTTGATTTATAGGCAAAAAAAATATCTTTTTCTTCTTTGTTAGCTTAATAATAACATTTTTAAAATAAAGAGTAAGTGATGTTCGAGAACGCTTCTGTATGGCGAATCCTGAATATCTAACTGAACGGAACTTTCTGCGATTATAAAAAAAGTATAGTCTCGTACGTTCCGCGGCTTCGGCAGCCCAGCTCCATTAGGTAGCCACACCGAGGGGGCTAGAAGTTAGTGAAAGGGAGGATCCAGGCTATCATATCTTACTCTTTTTTTTGTTCAACAAATTAAGTGTATAGTTCCTATCCATTTAGGTAGAACGTAGGAGTGAGGGACGAAGTGAGTCTTCCCCGCGCTGGCTTGCTTAGAAAAATCGAAGATCTAGCATGTGTGCAGTAATTTTAAATTAATTTCTCTCTGCACAGATTTCAGCTTTTTTTGATAAAGAGAAGACGGTGCTGCTAAAGATTTGGGTAAGAAAGAAGTCTTTCTAAGATGAGATAAGTTTTCAAAGTAGAAAAGCATTTGAACTAAAGAGATGGAAGCGATGCGCCTCAGGGACTTGACAGAAAGTTTTTAACCAACCCAGTTCAGTAAGCTTAGGAGAGGGCTTTAGCGAGATGTTAATGAATCGGTTCTTGCTCACGACTGCAGTACCATTAATTCTCTTGTCGTAAGGGTTTTAGCCAGGACGATAGCTTCTTACTCGAGGGAAGGAAGTGGCGAAAGCTCATGAGCCGAGGAAAGGTTCATCATCTGATTCAATGCCATCTGGGCTTGCTTCCCTTTAAGAAGAGGCTTTTTTTCAGATTACATTGACCTTATCAATGTGAAAGCTTAACTGAATATAGGAATGGCCAAGAATCCTCAATTTAGGAGCGGGAACTTGCTGACATCAAAAGCTCAGGAGCTGTGGTGTGGCAGAAGATCCAACTCTCGAGGAAGTGAGGGACCTGAGAGGGAGGCTCTTTCAAAGCTTTCCCGTGCCTCTCTGACTTTCTAGTCACATAGCCAGCTGCCATTTCGCTTACAGCCATCAAGACTGAAGGCGAGTCAAGAAAAGAAGGAACGGGGAGTTTCCAATTCACAACCTGGCATCCGATGATTTTTTGATTTGAGAGCAGACTTTCTTTTGTGCCAAAGTAAGGGGTGTTCACTCTCTTCACTTGCTTAGCCTACGGTTATAGAAGATAACATAAAGGGTATGAAAACAAGGGTTAACTCAAGCTACCCTATCGCTCCTTCCCCTTACCCAAGAGGAAGTCGCTTGAAAACCGGTTGGAGGTGGTGAGACAGAAGTGAAGGGCAACCCTTGTCCCCCGGGGGGCTCTAGATACTTATCTATTGTAGTAAAGAACTCAATAAACAAGAGAATGGACTCGTTATAGGTGCTCTTTATAGCCCTATAACTCAAACAAGGGTCTACTGCTTAGGCTTTATTCGGTAGCTAAAGAAGTAAGCAGTAGCTCTATCGCCCTCTTCCCTAAAGGGAATACGAGCTTGCTCTGTTCTAGATCGGTAGAGTCCTTATCCTATAAGTCATTCAGCAATGAAACTTCCATGGCGTAAATTGATCTTTCACGAATCTGTCTAGAGAGATCGTTATTGCATAGATAAGGTGCCTATCTCTACACGTCCACAATGAGATTAGAAAAGCAAAGAAGGAGCTTTCTTTGAAAGCCTTGGTATGGTCCACTCGATGAGTATCCTGGAATTTACCTTAAAAATTGTAAAGAGAAGGTCTTACTCCCTACCGTTGAATGCTTGTGGTCAACTGTGTAATCGAGGAAGCCAACATTTACTGACTTTCATTCCAAGTCTCATTAATTCCTTTGAACGCTAAACTTTAGATAATACTTTCTTCGAACTCTAAACTACGCGTACACACAAGGGCACGGTCCGACTGTCTACTCTGAGCTGCCCGAAAGCCATTCGCAAACAATCTTGACCTATCCTACTATTGTTGTATCCATTTCGGACTCAGATCGATCTCTCTCTCATGTTATCACCACAACTGGGTCTACCCGGTCGTATATAGCTGCGTAAGGCACTTTCTGATTACTCACCTGATAGCGGTCATTATATGCAACTCTGCCACAAGCGATAGTCTCTGTCTAATTCTGCCGACACGGGCGCTCCGTGCCTCTTTACTATCTCATCGATGCACATCTCGGCGAGTTTCGCGAAAGTAGTGCGGGTCTTGAATGAGAGGAAAAGCGTTGATTTGGTCTCTCTATTTACAATGCCCAAATAGGATCGTACCCCTTCACCGTATGGGGTGAACCTGAAACGAAAACCGTCACTAGGTGCTCTTATTTCCACATAGGATAGGCAAGTCTGGTAATAACCCAGTAGGCCTCTGGTGCGGGGTCTTAACTTATTGGCATACTATACTAAACGATCGGCCACTACGGTGCCTAAGGTTAGAAGGACTTCTCCAAGAATGGATAATTAGATATCGAGATCTGAAAACTTTCTTTTTTAAGTGAAAACTGTCCTTTGAGCTCGTTTTCGCTTTTTTGGTTCAAAAAAGCTATTTTTAGCTCTAACTCTAACTCTAGCCCTTAGCTCCGTACACGTGCGTTGTTTGCAGGGATCGCTACACTACGTTTCACTTCATTACACTTCGTTTCGCTTGCTAGTTGTTCTCACAGCAAGAGTATTGATATCTCATATGAGATATCGATACTCGATATTACGCTAATCTTCGATTAGCTCATATCTCATATCTCTCCTCATATTACGATATCAGCGGAGTTCGCAGAAAGCGCTCTTCCGGATACTTCGTTCCGTCAGGCGTTTCAACTCATCCCCTCCGGCTATATTGCATATACAGCCTCCGGGGCCCGTAAAACGCAGAAATTTCATATCTTGCGTTTTCCGGCTGCGCTCTTGCCCGATCCCGAAACTTTTTTCGGTGATCGATCAAGAGCTTGTCCGCTTCTGTCTCTTGCTGTTCAAACAACTAGCAAGCTTCTCTCAGTGTAACTTCGAGACTTTGGATTATCTGGACACATACTTCGTGAAATGGTTGATCGAGTTGGTAAGGATGATAAATTCTTTTTCTTTTTTTTTTAATCAGTAATTATAAGAAGGTCCCTTTACCATTCTGTATAAATGGTTTATTCTATTTGTACCAATATGGTAGAGGGACATATTTATTTAATATTTGTTTTTGTCCATTAATTATAGATTCTTATGTTTATAGCGGGGTAGAGCAATTTGGTAGCTCGCAAGGCTCATAACCTTGAGGTTACGGGTTCAAATCCCGTCTCCATAACATTTTTAACAAAAACTGGGGTTCAAGAAAAAAAAAGAAGAGATACTATCATAGTTCTATATAATTTTGGATATTATTACTATAAAATAGATTAAATTAACTAGGCATGGGCGGATAGCGGGAATCGAACCCGCGTCTTCTCCTTGGCAAAGAGAAATTTTACCATTCGACTATATCCGCACTTTTCTTTCTATGGAATATCAAAATATTCCATTGGAGTACAGGGGGTTAATTAAAAATAAACTCGATATATACAATATATCGAGTTTATTTTTATTTTTTTTTAGTTTTACAATATAATATAGGTATAAGATATAATAGTTTTCCAATAGAAGAAGAAGTTTGACCCCTCCCTATAATATAATGTTATAATGTTTTAGTTTTCTTTATTTTAAGGGGATTATATATTCCGTTTCTAAAACACATAATTTTAGGTTGTATTTTAGAGGCATTTTTAGGGTTAATTGAATAAAATCCCCCTAAATCCCTATCATATTTTGTTCTTTCCCTCATTTGTTACTTGGTTTGCTAGTTTTAAAAATTTTATAGCTTTTAAGAATTTGGGCTAAATATGCAAAAACCTTGCATAAAGAAGCGACCGCATGCCAAAATAATTCAAAAATGAAGAAAATAGGGGCCCAAGACAAAGCACTTGATGACCTGGCCATGGTAGGAACTAGAGTAGTGAGGACACAACATGGGAAGATCCTTACACTACCTTGGACAAAGGCTTGGAGGCTTACAAGGGCCCCTTGACAAGGGCCAAGTCCAAAGAGGCCAAATAGGCCATCCATAAAGGCTTGGAGGCTTACAAGGGTCCCTTGATAGGGGCCAAGTCCAAAAAGGCCAAAAAGGCCAATTTGGTCACTATTGGGCCATGTACTCTCCTTTGGGCCATGTATAGGCCATATCCTTCTTTTTTCCATTAGTTAGGCCTAGGATACATGTTAGAAGCCAAATCCACTCTCCTTGGCTAAAATCCAATGTGCCTATATAAGGAGCTCTCCCTTTGTAAAATGACACATAAGATTCATTTTGAGAAATATAAGCACTTTATGTGAAATTCTAGTGAGAGATTCTCCTCCTTTTCTCTAGGCTAAAGAGGCTTTAGCAAGCTGTTAACCAAGGGGTATTCTCCCTCCTTGGTGGCAATTGGAGTTATCTTCCTCCTAGGGAATGGCCTCCAAAACACTTCCTCCATTTCATTCTTCCATCTCCTCCCACTTTCACCCTTTCTCTTCCACTTTTTTCCTTTAGTTTCCCTTCTTTTCCTTTCAATTTTATGTCCATTTCCTTGAGTCTTATTTTGGCCAAGCTTTAAAGATCCCAAGTCAAGGCTCCTTGAATTCTAAAGAAGAGGAAAAAGAACCTAGATCTAACCCAAGGAAGATCTCTATCAAGATCATCCTACATCAAGTGGTATCATTGAGCTTGGAGGTTATTTTTCTCATCTTTTCTTCCTCTAAAGTTTCAGTTTCTAATAGAGTTCTTGGCTGGTTTTTTTTTCTTTTCATGTTGATGCCATGTTATATGTTAGAAAAATACAAAAATATTGAAGTTTAATACATTTTCTAGTTACCTTTCCTCTTTCTCTTCAAGTTTTTGCATATTGTTCTTAAGTAGTTTTGGTTTTGTAGTGTCATATGCTTTAGATTGTGTTTAGAATTCTGATTTTGGCACACTATAGTTTCGGTTTTGAGCTTCCATAATTGATTTTGTGAAGTTGTTAATTGTTAGAGCCAAATAAGTGTTGTGTGGTGCCATTGGAGCCTTGTCCTTGTTTCTAGGAATTGTAAAATTCAACCTTTTTAGAGGTGCTAATTCATGTGGTAGGAGTCATATTTTGCATCATTTTGTGACTCTCAAGGTTCCAATTCTAGTATAGGAGACCTTACTTTTAGGTACTCCAAAGGTTATGCTCATTTCTAGGATTGTTAGAAGTCTACTCTTAGTTTCTTCTAGGTTTTAATTTTCATTTGTCAAGCACTACTAGGTCATAAGTTGAATTCGGTGTCGGCATCTTGAAAATTGCATAAACATTAGTTTGTCATTCAAAGTTAACCTTCCATATTTCTTTTTGGGAGACGATTGCAAGTTGACCTAAGCAAAAGAAGTGAAATTGAAATGTGAACTATCTTGGTGGTTTCGGTTTTGGACTTTTGGATGGTGTTGAGTGCTACAAAATTTTAAGAGGCAAGAAAAGAGAAAAAGACTACACAAAAGAAAAAGAAAAAGGAAAACCCTACAATCAAAAAGTGAAAAATAAAAAGGTATCAAAAGAAAAAGTACAAAGTTGGACCTCTTTTAACAAAATTTAAAAAGTTTGAACACCAAATCATCTTTTCATTTGAGACACCATGACCTAAAAAGTATTTGCTAGTTGACCCTTCATACAATTTCAATTGAACTTTGCTTGCTTAGTTTGCAATTTTAGAGTTTCTAGGTTTTTGCTTGAACCTACTTTTCATTCTTGCATTTATTTTCTTTAATTGTCAAGTTTTGTCTTTAAACTTTCAAATTTTGAAATTCTTGTGTGTTGCCTTTATTCAATTTAGCTTTTATTGCTCTGTGTCTTGTCATATAAAAAATCCAAAAATATTCTTTTTGAGTTGCCTTTTAATGTTTTGAGCTTTTTTAGTTTGTCTTTCTTTCTCTCTTAAAAGTTTTGTCTCTTGAGTTTTTCTTTCCCTTCAATTCCAAGATAACTCTTACTCAATATCAAAGAGGGTAGCATCTTGAGTACACTTGAGATTGGTATGGAAATTACATTGGTTCTCTTGAGACCTAAAGAGAAAGGACAAGATTAGAGAGGAAACACTTTGAGTGAGAGAGACCTTGTTTTGATTTTACTTGATTTTGCTTAATATTTTTGTGTGAGAATTTTGTTTGCTAGGTGAGGTGGTGGAGTCCATATCAAGACTTTGAAGACGATTGAAGACTTGTAAAAGGACGTAAAGCCTTGTACTCATTAGCAAATTTTAGGAAATTTTCAATTCTTAAGGCTTGTATTAGCAATTTGGTCCTTGTATTTTGGACAAACTTTGGACATTGGACATTGAACTTTGATTTCTTAAAATTTTCCTTCAAAATTTCGGCTAGTTTTAGTGCATGTGCATTTGTTTGCTTTAACTAATTGTTGTTAGTTAGTTTGGTTAGTTAAGTAGTTACAACTAGAAGTGGTTAGGTAGTTAGTAGTGTTAACTAATTTAGTTAGGTTGTTAGTTGTCTTAACTAAGTTTGTTAGTAGTTAGAGTTAGTTAGAACAAATTTTAAGAAGTTAGGGTGGTTATAACAAGCTAAGGTAGTTGCAACTATAATAACTACATAACTAATTTTAGTTAGGTTTTGTTAGTTTGTTAAAACTAATTTTGTTAGATAACTAATCCATAACCGAATTTGTTAGTTAAGTTTAGGGTTAGTTAATTGATAGTTGGAAAACCTAGGATCCTCATAACTAATCATAGTAAAGACAACTTAGGACTTTCATAACTAATCATAGTTAGACAACCTAGGATTCTACCTAGTACAAACATCATAGGTGTTGTATCTTAGGAAGAAAACCTAGAATTTGATTTTTTTTAGGATTCTTGTTTGATTTCTTATTCTTGTCTTGCATAAGCATCCTTGACTAGTTTGATAGAACTTTTGTTTGCCTTGTCTTGTTTTTTGGTGACAACCTTAATCATGTTTTTTAGTGATAGGGAAAACAAATCTCTTCTTCATAATATCATGGATAGTTTAAACAATATCAACACTAGGTTAACTAACCTAGAACATAGAGAAGAAAACCCTAGACCTAGACATAGAGAGAGAAATCAAAGGCATGAGAATAGTGATAGTGAAGATGACCATAGGTCTAGAAGACATCATCATAATAAAAAAAAGACCTAGGGTTAAGAGAAGTAAAATTTGAAATTCCTCCCTTTAATGGTAAAAGTGATATAGAGTCATACTTAGAATGAGAAATGAGAGTTGAACAATTGTTTAATTCTCATCAAATTAAATAAGAAAAGAAGGTTAGGATAGCCACTCTCTCATTTCAAAATTATGCCTTAGTATGGTGGACTCAAGTGTGTAAGGAGAGAAAGAAAGATAATTTTCCACCAATTGATGATTGGTTGGATTTAAAAGCTTTGTTAAGAAAGAGGTATGTTCCTAGTTACTATCGTGGGGAGCTATTAGCCAAGCTAAATAGACTTACCCAAGGTACAAAGAGTGTTGAGGATTACTATAAGGCCTTAGAGACAGCTTTGATTAGGGCAAACTTAGAAGAAGATGAGGAAACCCTAATTCATAGATTTTTGCATGGCCTAAATAGGAACATTAATAATAGAGTTGAACTCCTTCCACATGTAGACATAGAAGAACTATTGCACCAATGTACTAAGGTAGAGAGCCAATTAAAAGAGAGAGAATCCTACAAAGAGGAGTATGAAAACTTTAGGTCAAAGTGGGTAGAAAAGACCATAGAAAGAGTGGGTTTAAGAGAAAACCTAGGGAGAAGGGAGTGGGCACTTCTTCTTCCTAATTACCTAGTGAGTTGCATAAAAATGGGAAAGTCTTTAGAAACTAAAAAGATAAGCATGATTCCACATCTAATCCTCAATCCTCTAGATCATCTACCATCAAATACTTTAAATGTCTTGGTAGAGGTCATATTGCTTTTGACTGTCCTATAAAAAGAACTATTGTTTTGAAAACTAATAGAACCTACTCAAGTCAATTAGAGTCTAATTCTGATAATCACAATTCAAGTGATGATTCAAGTAGTGATTCATATGACAGTGAGCATATATTAAGGGATGATGGAGCGCTTTACATGATTTGAAGGTTACTTGGAAGCCATGTTAAGCTTGATAATACTACACAAAGAGAGAACATCTTTTATACAAGATGTTACATAAATGAAAAATTATGTTCTCTCATTGTGGATAATGGGAGTTGTGCAAATGTAGCAAGTCAAAGGCCAGTGCATAAGATGGGCTTAGAACTAATAGATCACCCTAGACCTTATAAGTTGCAATGGTTAAATAAGAAGGGAGAAATATAAGTTAATAAGCAAGTCTTAATCAATTTCACCATAGGAACCTATAAAGATGAAGTAAAATGTGATGTATTACCTATGGAAGCAACTCATATCCTGTTAGGAAGACCTTGGCAGTATGATAGGAAGATCATCCATGAAGGGTTCACTAACACCCTTACTTTTAAGCTAGATAACAAGAAGATAGTTTTACATCGCTTAACTCCTTAACAAGTACTTAATGATCAAATTCAAATGAAATCTAAAAGGGATAGAGAATTAGGTTCTTCTTGTAGCCATGAAGAAAAACATAAGAAAAATAAAAAAATAAATAAAGGAAAAGGAGTTGTCATTTATAATTACTCTAGAGCCAATCTCTTAGCTTCTAAACATGACTTGAAGCAAGCTATGCTTCTTCAAAAACAATGCTTGATCATGATTCCTAAAGAATTGCCTAGCACTTCATTGTGCTCAATGGGCTTTTTCCCTTCTACTTTGCCCAAAGGGATTCAAAACATTTTAGATGAGTTTGAAGACCTCTTCCCTAAAGATATTCCTAAAGGTTTACCTCCAATTAGGAGAATTGAACATCAAATAGACTTAATTCCTGGTGCTAGTCTACCCAATAGGCCTGCATATAGGTGTAACCCTAAGGAAAGCCTAGAAATTGAAAAATAAGTGAATGAACTATTATCTAAGGGATGGATTAGAGAGAGCTTGAGCCCATGTGCTTTACCTATTTTGTTAGTTCCTAAGAAAGATGGTTCATGGAGAATGTGCACCAATTTGAGAGCTATCAACAACATAACCATCAAGTATAGGCATCCAATTCTTAAACTTGATGATATGCTTGATGAATTGAGTGGTTCTACTATATTTTCCACGATTGATCTTAAAAGTGGCTATCATCAAATAAGAATCAAAGAGGGAGATAAATGGAAGGCTGCTTTTAAAACCAAACTTGATTATATGAGTGGTTAGTTAATGCCTTTGGCTTGACTAATGCACCAAGCACTTTTATGAGGTTAATGAATCATATTTTAAGGGAATTTATTGGGCATTTTTTTGTGGTATATTTTGATGATATTCTTGTTTACTCAAAGACCATGACCTCTTATCTAAGCCATTGATAGTCTTGTTTTGATATATTGGAATGAAGAATTCAATGAAAGAGAATCAAGTTTGTATAATATGAACTCAATGCAGTGGATGTGCCAAGTTTAAACACAAAAGTTATACTATAGTATAGTTGTCGTTCCACTGAGGAGGTGTTAGAATGAAGATCTTAGTTTTGAATTGATTTGGCAGAATGTTTTGGTTTTTGTTTTGTTTTGAATGATGTTGAATGAGAAAGTGAATAAATAACAGAGAGTGAAATTCTGCAAAAGATAACAGTAAATGGTTCTTGAGAGAAATCAATTTTGTAAAACAGGGATTGGCTTCATCACATCTTCACCTTCTGTAAGCTGCATAAGTTTTTATATAAGTAAATCAAAAAGATAATTTCTACGTCACAATCATAGTCATTTGTATCGATCCCTCGACTACAAAATTCATAAGAATGATTTCAAACCGCTGATCCCTCAGTCACTTTGAAATCATCCCAGCATTATCGATCGATTGTTTTGACGTTTATTGCGTTAGACGCCATCCCTGGCTACCTACTCACAACAAGTATTTCTTTCAGATCTGCTTTCAAAAGTCACTTCCCAGCATACTTGAGAAAACTTAAAACAAGAAAATAGTGATTAAGTACTTTCAGGCATTAAACGCAGAAGGAAATACAGAAACTTATCAAATCTCATTACTAAATAAAAACTTACAACAGCATTACTTCAGTGTTGAATGGATTACAGCCAATCCCATAAGGGAGTTTAGTTACTCATGCCTTGCATTTTCACCATCAAAAGAATGAATACAGAGAATAATGGAAAAGATTGGATTGTGAAGGAGATACAAGGGATTAAATCTGATGATGGATATATCATCCTATGAGATTATTTGTAGCTTGATTTATAGGAGTTATGGTTCAGCTTCCCTTGCCAACTTGCGTAGAACCCATGCAGCATCTTTCAGAGACTTGTGGAAACACAAGAAAGTGGGTGAGTTGGCATCGCACCATTGGTGAATATTAAATTGAAAAATCCCATACTGCATGAGTCACGCTTGAGCTTGATGGTCACGCTCAAGCGTGAAGATTCCTAATGGTCAATAATTATCTCACGCTCAAGATTTCTTAACCACGCTTAAGCGTGGCCTTCTGTTTAACATGCGCTTGATCCATGCTTTCTTCACGCTCAGGCGCTCTTGGACACACGCTCAAGCGTCCCTTTCTTATGCTCAAGCGTGGGGGGTCTGATGCTACTTGCTTCCTTGTGATCCACGCCCAAGGTTACGCTTAAGCGAGCCCTTTTATTTCAACAGATATATTCCACGCTCAAGCCACGCTCAAGCGGGGTCAGGCTCTCGCTCAAGCGGCTCCTTCCCACGCTTGAGCGTGAGATGATTCTGATGCTTCTTTGTTTTCTCTGTTTTACGCTTAAGCGTGGATCCTGTTGCACTCAAGCGTCCTTCTTGTCTTGTGCTGGTGCTTCTTGATTTCTTCAGGACTTTTGTCACCTTTCTTCAAATATTTTGACAATTCAAGCTTCTTTACACAATAAAAAATCATGCTCAATTACGTATTAATTTAGTTAAGTTATTTAGAAAATGAGTCCAATTGAGTCATGAATTTAATCATAAAATAAGCACTTATCAAAATCTCCCCAACCTAGATTTTTGCTTGTCCTCAAGTAAAATAAAGTTTTGGAAAGGGAATCAAGCATTAATAATCTGAGTTTCTGTTACAGACAAAATTTTTAAAAGACAATAATCTGAGTTGATGTTTAGGAAAATGATTTCCTTAATACTAATTCCTTAAAATGTAATGCACCATTCCCTTGTTCATAAAGCATGTAACCAATTGCTGTAAGAATAAAGAACTCTCATTATTTCTCACGTGGTGGGTGTGTTGCATATTCATCATGAGAACTGCCTAATTAACATTGTCGGTCATTTCTAATCAAAATCAATTCATAAGATAAGTAAGGATTAAAAGGTCTTTTCAAGGTTGTAATGAGGCTGGGCTATCAAGAATTCTTGGTTTTTCTTAGGTTCAAAGTGCATGCATGAATAAGAAGAGCATATGTTCTGAGATTTTTTAAATTTTTATGAGGCTTGTTCTTTTATGCTATTGAATTCTTTCATTTTTCTTTTTCTAGTTCTCTATTTTTTTGTTGAATTTTGGAGAACTTTATTTCTTTTTCAGCCTCAGTTTCTCTTATCACCCTTTTTGGAAAAGTGTTTTATGCTCTTATAAAAATTTTTAAGGATGCTAGTAAGGTAGGATTTTATTTCTCATGCTTGGTTTAGGGTGTTTGAATAAAATTTTTGGCTCAAAAATGGCTACAAAAATTAGGTCATATTCTTAAGGGTAGCTTTTTGGCTCTAAGTTTGTTTCATTTTCAAAATTTTCCTTTATCATTTCCTTGCTTAATCTCTAAAAGAAATGTTAATTAGAAAATCAGGCAATGCTTATTTGACGAATTCTCATGAGACTCTCAGTGTTTAGATTTCTCACTTCTCACCAGGATATAAGGCTTACTTCCTTATTTTAACAGAAAAGGGTTCAAGCATGTAAACAATCAAAAGTACATTCATTCTAATTCCTTGGTTCTTAATTCAGCCATTTTACCCTTTTAAAAATCAGAGTTATTGCCTAAAAATATTTTGCTGCTTAGAAACTTTTCTTGTTCAAAAAGTAAAATCTTTGGTTGGGTTTTTCAAAATTTTTTTTTTTAAAACTTCAGGCAAAACAAAGAATAATCACAAGCAATTCCAAAGCATGCTGCAGTAATAGTAACTAAAAAAAATAAAAAAAATTCAAAGTAAAACAATAAATTGTCAATTTGAAATAAAACTTAAAGTAGCAATTTAAACTCAAGATAAAAATGAAAGCATTAAAATTTTTCACTCATCCTCAGATGAATCCTCTTCTGTTCCCTGATTTCTTTCTGGAGGTCCCTGTGTTGAAGTTCCTGGCCTATCCTATGTAGTCTCATCTCCTCCCACAAAAGGTGGCCTGTCCCCAGGCCAAGCGATTAGGGCCTCAAACTGGGCAGGGTGCATCCAAGGATTGTGTTGACCTGCAGGAATGCTGTGATAAAGGCCACTGTGAATATGCAACAAACCTCTATGATTAGCGTTTTGCTGTGCTAGGAGGTGGCTATTTTGAATTTTCACGAGGTGAATGCCTTGTAAAATCAGGGTGGCTTCTGTGCTGAGAGGAGGATGGGCAGGTGCTGTGTTGGATGCTTGCTGTGCTACTTGAGAGGCGGGTGGAGGGGGTACATCAGATGCAGGAGGTACTGGATTACTGCAATAACGCTCAATGAAGCGTTTGTCTATGGAAGGCCTAATTGGTTTGAGATCTTGTACCTCAACACCATGAGCTGCACAAAAATCAGTGATAAAGGCAGGAAAACCGAGACTCCTTTTTACCTTCTGACCTACCTGGGAATACTTCTGGTTAGAAATCACAAATTTGTGAATTTCATCAGAGAGTATTTGGGCTAGATCAATGGAAAGTCCTCTCTTAGAATGCAGTATAGCAAATAACACCTACTAAAAATTAAATCAGAGACATGAGCGTTAGGTGCTATGTTAGCTAATAAAAAAGAAGTCCAAACTTGAGAGATAGAAGTCATGTCTTTTCTTAAAATTCTCAGTGGGTTCTCTCCTTGCCCCATTTGAAAGTGGTGTCCTGGAACACATATGGCTGCTTCAAGGTCACTGGTGGTGATGAATTGGTTCCTTGCAACCATGGCAGCATATTCGCATATCTCCCCCTCTCCTAGTGTCATAATGTTTCCCAAGTAAAAGTTGATTGTATCTCTGTCATAGGAGAGCCAGGTTCCCTTTACATAAGTTTTTCTTTCTCCTCCTCCATCTCTTGTCCAAGCATTAGCATAAAATTCTCGGACAACTTCGGGGTCATACTTCTCCCTTGGGTAACATATCTTTAACCAATTTCTCCTCCTTATGATTTGCAGGAAGGCATCACAATCTCCCAAGGCCAAGTCTACTTTTCGTTCGGGTATAAATGTCCAGTTGGAGATGTCCTCATACCTTTTGCTCTTATCTTTATTCCTGAATCTTGGAGCATTATCTTCGTCATTGGTGCGTGGTCTTTTGCCTTTATTTCTTTTGGAGCTTCTTGCTGGTAAAGTGGTGACAGGGGGGTTTGGTGCAATTTGCTTTGTTCTGGCTATCTGCAAGTCATTCAGTGGTCATCATATAAAGTGGTAAAGGAACTTGTGAGCAATTTTAATGATCTTTTTAATAAACATTTTAATTTGGCCAGGCAAGCTATGTTTATTAAAGCAGTTATCAATGATGTGGGCAAAAAAAAAAAAATCTGAAGTGAGAAATTCATACAAGGTTAAGAGCCAGCTTTAGTGAGAAATTCATCAAGGAATACCATACAATGCAATGCAGAGTGAAGTGAAACATGTTTTCTTTCTTCTCACTTGGACAATTTGATTCTATGGTAATCATGAAGGAAAGCTTTTTCATATTAACAAAAGATCTGTTTTCCAGGATTTTTTTTCAAACACTTAGCATGCATTACACAGAATGTGAAACATAAGGGCGACATGCATTATAAAGAGGGTGAAACATAAGAGCAGAGCATTGACCCCCTTTTTCTAAACACCCCAGAAAACAACCAAGCATAGATCATGGTATTCATTAGAAACAGGAAGAGGGTGGTCAAAGACTTCAATGCATGCAAAAAGAAAGGTATCAATTCTCCCTAACACAGTAACCATATGCTGTAATTCAAAAGAAGATAGTCTAGTAGTTACCTGGAAGGATCTGAGAGTGATAGAGAGAAGAGAGGAAAATAACTTTCAATGAAATGCAGGAAAGTGTGACTTATGAGATGAGAGTGAAGAGAACAAATATTTGAGAAGAATTGGGTGGTTACAAAACTTGGAGATTCAGAGAATTAATGGACGGTTAATTGGGTGAGAGACTTAGTGGGCAGTTTCAAAATTTTATATTTATTAGCATCAGGGGTCATTTTGAATTTCACGCTCGAGTGTAGAATTATCACGCTTGAGCGTAGGATTTTCACGCTTGAGCGCAGGGTTATCACGCTTGAGCGTGCTCGACCAATGGGGTGACTTTGTCTCGCTTACGCGTTCTTATTGCTCGCTTAAGCGTTTGTGCCTTGATACGGAATATACTTCCTCGCTCAAGCGGATTGCTAGTCGGCCAAGCGACAAATGAAATTCTGTTTGCACGCCTAAGCGTATGTTTGTCACGCTTGAGCGTGACATTCATAATTGGTACCTGATGCTTCTCGCTTAAACGTGCAGTATTCTAGCTTTAAGCGTGACAATCTTTTAAATAGTCTCGCTCAAGCGTGACTGATCATGCTCAAGCGTGATCGGGTTTATTTTGAAAATTCCCTATGTATGGTTGCCACGCTTAAAGATTGAATCCTTCGCTTAAGCCTGATATGGGTAGTGAATGGCTCACCTTGGCTCGCTTGAGTGTGTACATCTAGCGCTTGAGCCTGAAGTTCATGAGACATAATTTTCTTTGCCTCGCTTAAGCGAGGGTCGTCACGCTTGGGCTAGATGAGTCTTTGCCTTGTTTAAATTCCATTCATGTTTGTCTTTGTTTGAAACTGTGGATTCTTCTTGATGAGTGACCTACAAAATAAATAGAAACTTTAACAATATTTAAAGTAAAATTCACATGAAAAGAAAACAAAAAAAATATATTGGGTTGCCTCCCAATAAGCGCTTGTTTAACGTCATTAGCTTGACGCCTGATTTTTTCAAGTTGGGTCATGGAGTTGGTGGATAAGAGTATTAAGTTTTTCCATCTCCTTGCCTAAGTCAGGCCTTGGCTTTCTTCCATTCTGTTTTTCAAGTGCACCTTCAATAGCAAAATCAGCTTCTTCTTTTTGCACTCGAATTTTTACTTTTCTGTCATCCACATCTATGATGACGTTGGCTGCTTTCAAGAATGGTCTCCCCAGTATTAGAGGGACTTCAGGATCTTCCTCCATATCTATGACAACAAAATTCTCATAAAATTCAAATTGATCAACTTCGACCTTAACATTTTCAGTAATACCATAAGGGGTTTGTATTGATTGATCTGTCATTTTTAAGGTCATGTTTGTTGGCTTTACTGAAAAATCCCTTATACTTTTAAGTGTGGATAATGGCATCAAATTTACACTAGCACCAAGATCTAATAAAGCTTTACTTTTTGAAAGATTTCCAATAGTGACAGGAATAGAAAAACTCCCTGGATCTTTGGTGTTATGAGGTACTGCTTCAGAGATGATAGCATCATGTTCATCTTCTTCCTCAGTTATTTCCTCAGTCAGTGTGGTCACAACCTTGCAATGCTCTATTGGATTTGTTTCAGTGTTTGCTCCATACTGAGGCTTCTGTTTTTCAGCAAGTTGTCGGGCTAGTTGTCCCAATTGTGTTTCCAAGTTCCTAAGCGATGCCTCATTGTTCTTTTGACTTGCTAAAGAAGTTTGCATAAATTTTTCCAAGGTGTCCTCTAATCTAGAAGTTCTCTCCACCAAAGAAGGACCATTATTTTGATATGGTTTATTTGAAGAGCTGGGCTCTTGCTTCCATCCTTGGCCTTGGTTTTGGTTACTTCTCCATCCCTAAAATGGTTGGTTAGAAAAATTTGAATTGAAATTACCAGACCTTCCTTGGTTGTTCATGAAGTATACAGTTGCTTCTTGTGAGCCATAGTTCTCATTGAGATGATCTCCTCTACAAAAGTTACATGTTGCAGGCATTTGTTGTTGCCCTGGTTGTGATGATTGTACTGCATGTAATTGTTGTGGAAGATTGGATATCTTTTTGGTCAATGCTTCTAATTGTTGGGTCAGAATTTTGTTCTGTGCTAAAATGGCATCTGTGGTGTTTAAGTCAAGGACTCCTTTCCTTTGAATTTGCTGACGATCATGTTGAGCTTGGTAGTCCGTTGAGGATAAAGCTTCTATTATCCTTGTGGCTTGGTCAGCATCCACTATCATCATTGTTCCTCCTGCTGCTGCATCTAAAATCATTTTAGTGTCAGCCCTTAAACCACTGTAAAAAATATTAAGTTGTGCAATATCTTTAAGTCCATGGTTTGGGCATTTTCTGAGGAGTGATTTAAAGCGTTCCCATGCCTCACAAAAAGGTTCATCTTGGCCTTGTCTAAATGTTGTAATATCTGATTTGGCCTTGATGAATCTAGATGGAGGAAAGAACCTTTGTAGAAATTTTTCTTCAACTATGTTCCAGCTATTTAAACTTTGATTTGGATGAGATTGTAACCACTCCTTTGCTTTTCCTGCTAAAGAGGAAGGAAATAGTCTTAAATATGCAGCATCAATAATATCTTGGTTAAATCCCATGGTTCCAACCAATTCATAGAATGTGGCTAAGTGAGTATACGGATCTTCACTTGACATTCCAGTAAATTGGTGTGAACTAATCAAACTAAGAAATGCTGGTTTCATTTCTAGTGCTCTGACAGTGTTTGGAACTACAATGCTTGAGAAATGTCTTGGCCCTTGTTGTAAAGCATAGTCTCCAAGTGTTCTCCTTGGTGGGTTTTGATTGTTGCTGTTGACATCCATTGTATCAGAGGAAGTTTGTCCTATGTGGAAGTTCTGCTTGGCTTTCTTGATTTTCTTGAGGAACCTGTCTATCCCTGGATCAAATGCAAGTTGTTCTTTTGTACCCTGTCCTCTCAAGATCATAAATCAAGTACTCAAAGTATCAAGGTTACTAAAAAAAATAAAAGCAAATTGAAAACAAATTTATTTACACTGTCTTGTCAATTTAATGCTAAAATATTCAAACTTAAATCACCTCCCCGACTGCGGCGCCAAAACTTGATAGTCTTGTTTTGATATATTGGAATGAAGAGTTCAATGAAAGAGAATCAAGTTTGTATAATATGAACTCAATGCAGTGGATGTGCCAAGTTTAAACACAAAAGTTATACTATAGTATAGTTGTCGTTCCACTGAGGAGGTGTTAGAATGAAGATCTTAGTTTTGAATTGATTTGGCAGAATGTTTTGGTTTTTGTTTTGTTTTGAATGATGTTGAATGAGAAAGTGAATAAATAACAGAGAGTGAAATTTTGCAAAAGATAACAGTATATGGTTTTTGAGAGAAATCAATTTTGTAAAACAGGGATTGGCTTCATCACATCTTCACCTTCTGTAAGCTGCATAAGTTTTTATATAAGTAAATCGAAAAGATAATTTCTACGTCACAATCATAGTCATTTGTATCGATCCCTCGACTACAAAATTCATAAGAATGATTTCAAACCGCTGATCCCTCAGTCACTTTGAAATCATCCCAGCATTATCGATCGATTGTTTTGACGTTTATTGCGTTAGACGTCATCCCTGGCTACCTACTCACAACAAGTATTTCTTTCAGATCTGCTTTCAAAAGTCACTTCCCAGCATACTTGAGAAAACTTAAAACAAGAAAATAGTAATCAAGTACTTTCAGGCATTAAACGCAGAAGGAAATACAGAAACTTATCAAATCTCATTACTAAATAAAAACTTACAACAGCATTACTTCAGTGTTGAATGGATTACAGCCAATCCCATAAGGGAGTTTAGTTACTCATGCCTTGCATTTTCACCATCAAAAGAATGAATACAGAGAATAATGGAAAAGATTGGATTGTGAAGGAGATACAAGGGATTAAATCTGATGATGGATATATCATCCTGTGAGATTATTTGCAGCTTGATTTATAGGAGTTATGGTTCAGCTTCCCTTGCCAACTTGCGTCGAACCCATGCAGCATCTTTCAGAGACTTGTGGAAACACAAGAAAGTGGGTGAGTTGGCATCACACCATTGGTGAATATTAAATTGAAAAATCCTATACTGCATGAGTCACACTTGAGCTTGATGGTCACGCTCAAGCGTGAAGATTCCTGATGGTCAATAATTGTCTCACGCTCAAGCTTTCTTAACCACGCTTAAGCGTGGCCTTCTGTTTAACATGCACTTGATCCATGCTTTCTTCACGCTCAGGCGCTCTTGGACACACGCTCAACCGTCCCTTTCTTACGCTCAAGCATGGGGGGGTCTGATGCTACTTGCTTCCTTGTGATCCACGCCCAAGGTTACGCTTAAGCGAGCCCTTTTATTTCAACAGATATATTCCACGCTCAAGCCACGCTCAAGCGGGGTCGGGCTCTTGCTCAAGCGGCTCCTTCCCACGCTTGAGCGTGAGATGATTCTGATGCTTCTTTGTTTTCTCTATTTTACGCTTAAGCGTGGATCCTGTTGCATTCAAGCGTCCTTCTTGTCTTGTGCTGGTGCATCTTGATTTCTTCAGGACTTTTGTCACCTTTCTTCAAATATTTTGACAATTCAAGTTTCTTTACACAATAAAAAATCATGCTCAATTATGTATTAATTTAGTTAAGTTATTTAGAAAATGAGTCCAATTGAGTCATGAATTTAATCATAAAATAAGCACTTATCAGCCATTTAAAACAAGTTATGCTTGCCTTGAGAATAAACAACCTCTATGCAAATTTTGAAAAATGTTCTTTTGGCATGGATAGCATTATTTTCCTTAGATTTGTAGTGAGTTCTAAAGGTGTAGAGGTAGACCACTCCAAAGTAAAGGCAATCCAAGATTGGCCAACACCTAAGAATGTGAGTGAAGTTAAAAGTTTCCATGGTCTAGCTAGTTTTTATAGAAGGCTTATGAAATATTTCTCTACCTTAGCCTCCCCCTTGAATGGATTGGTTAAGAAAAATATTGGTTTTATATGGGGACCAAGGCAAGAGAAAGCCTTTCAAGATCTTAAGGAAAAGCTCACTTATGCTCCAATTTTAGCTCTTCCAAATTTTTCTAAAACTTTTAAGCTTGAGCGTGATGCTTCCAATATGGGGATAGGAGCTGTATTGTTACAAGAAGGACACCTATTGCATTTTTTAGTGAAAAACTCAATGGGGCTGCCCTCAATTATCCCACATATGACAAAGAATTCTATGCTTTGTTAGAGCCCTCTAAACTTAGGAACATTACTTGACCCCAAAAGAATTTGTCATTTATAGTGATCACCAATCACTTAAATTCATAAAAAGGCAATATAAGTTAAATAAAAGACATGCAAAATGGGTTGAGTTTTTAGAACAATTTCCCTATGTCATCAAGTACAAGAATGGAAAATCAAATACTGTGGCCGATGCTTTGTCTAGAAGGCACTCATTGCTTGCCTCTCTTGGATCAAACATCATTGGACTTGATGAGATTAGGAACTTGTATCAAGGTAATCTTGATTTTTCTAAAATCTACAATTCATCTTCAAACACCACATCTCAAAAAGGATTCTACATTTTAGATGGTTACCTCTTTAGGCCCAATAAAATTTGAATTCCTAGGAGTTCTTTGAGAGATTTATTGCTTAGAGAAAGCCATAAAGGTGGCTTAATGGGTCATTTTAGAAGAGATAAAACTTTGTCCATATTAAATGAACACTTTTATCCTAGAATGAAAAAAGATATGCAAAGACTATGTGCTAGGTGTATAGTTTGTAGAAAAGCTAAATCTAAAATATCACCTACTGGTCTTTATACTCCTTTACCTACACCTACTTCTTCTTGGATTGATATCTCTATGGATTTTGTGTTAGGCTTACCTAGGACCCAAAGGGGCATGGACTCTATCTTTGTTGTGGTAGATAGGTTTAGTAAGATGGCTCACTTCATTCCTTGTCACAAAGTGGATGATGCTAGTCATATTGCTAAACTATTTTTCAAAGAAATTGTAAGACTTCATGGTGTTCCTAAAACTATCATTTCTGATAGGGACACTAAATTCCTAAGCCATTTTTAGAAAACTCTTTAGTCAAGGCTAGGAATGAAGCTTCTATTTTCTACCACTTGTCATCCTTAAACGGATGGCCAAACAGAGGTAGTAAATAGGACTCTCTCAATTACTTAGGGTGTTGGTAAATAAAAATGTTAAATCATGGGATGAGTGTTTGCCACACATAGAATTTTCTTATAATAGGGTATAACACTTCACAACTAGGCATAGTCTTTTTAAAGTTATTTATGGTTTTAACGCTCTTACTCTTTTGGACCTTTTACCCGTTGATGTTTCTGATTTTATCCTTCACATGGATGGAGAGGCAAAGGCCAAATTTATAAAAGATTTTCATAAGAAGGTTAAAAACCAAATTCAAACTAAGAATAAACACTATACTCATTGTGCCAATAAGAAAAGAAAGGAAGTTACCTTTGAGGTTGGAGATTGGGTTTGGTTACATCTTAGAAAAGAAAGGTTTCTAAATTTGAGAAAATCCAAACTTGACCCAAGGGGTGATGGTCTTTTTCAAATTCTTAAGAAGATGGGGAATAATGCATATGTCCTTGATTTGCCTGTGAATATGGTGTGAGTGCTTTTTTTTAATGTGTCTGACTTATCTCCTTTTGACATAGATGAAGAGGATGATTCTTTAGATTTAAGGGCAAATCCTTTCAAGGAAGGGGAGCATAATGAGGACACAACATGGGGAGATCCTCACACTACCTTGGACAAAGGCTTGAAGGCTTACAAGGGTCCCTTAAGAAGGGTCAAGTCCAAAAAGGCCAAAGAGACCATCCACAAAGCCCTATCTTCCTTCCTTGCTTTGCTTAGTAGGCCAAAGCCCAATGAAGACACCTTGAGGATCCATTTGTACTCATCATGGAATATATTTCATAAATAGATTTTCTAGGGGTTTAGGTTTTATTTGGACCTTACTAGGTCAATTTGGTCACTATTGGACCATGTACTCTCCTTTGGGCCATGTATAGGCCATATCATTCTCTTTTCCATTAGTTGGGCCTAGGATACATGTTAGAAGCCCAATCCACTCTACTTGGTTGAAATCCAATGTGCCTATATAAGGAGCTCTCCTTTTGTAAAATGACACATAAGATTCATTTTGAGAAATATAAGCACTTTGAGTGAAATTCTAGTGAGAGATTCTCCTCTTTCTCTCTAGGCTAAAGAGGCTTTAGTAAGCTCTTACCCAAGGGGTATTCTCCCTCCTTGGAGGCGAGTTAGAGTTATCTCCCTCCTAGGGAGTGGCCTCCAAAACACTTCGTCCATTTCATTCTTCCATCTCCTCCCACTTTCACCCTTTCTCTTTCACCTTTTTCCTTTAGTTTCCCTTTTTTCCTTTTGGTTTTGTGTCCTTCCTCGAGTCTTATTTTTAGCCAAGCTTTAAAGATCCAAAGTCAAGGCTCCTTGAAAGCTAAGGAAGAGGAAAGAGAACCTAGATCCAACCCAAGGAAGATCTCCATCAAGATCATCCTACATCACAGAGCCATAGAGTAAAAAGCCCTAAGTTCAAATAGGAAGCCCTAGAGTGAACCACAGCTGGCCGTGGTGGCCACCACAGCCGTGGTTCAAGAGTGACACTAAGGGGTTGTGGTTTTTGTTCTATTTAAGGGGGAGATGGGCTCTATTTTGGGGCACTCAGTCTCTACACTCTAAAGGCATATTATACAGGCATTGAAGGTGATTTAAGAGGACTCTTTTTAGGATTCTCACGGGGAAAATGTGAAGGGAACAAAGAATTAAAGACTCTACACATCTTGTGATATGTTAGATATTCTTGGTTTTGCTTTTTGTTTGAACTTTGTAATCCTTGTTTTATGAGTAGTATGGATTCAATGAACCTTTGTGATTTCTTATTTACCATAAGTGACTAGAATCCTTATTCTTGGGATTTAATGGGTAATTTGTGAGGTATTGATGTAATCTTTATTGCTTTATTAATGAAATCAATGTTTATCTTTAATTCTTGATAGCCTTATTCTCTCATTGATCTAGACATAGGCATGAGTTGTGTTTAATTAATTCTAGGGAAGGACTGAAAAGTAAACTAGATTAATTTAATTCAAGAATTAAACCTAAGATTGAATATTAAGAGGGACTAAAAAGTGAACTTTATTTAAATCTTTTAAGAACCAGAGTGTTTAATAATAATTGAATTTGGGAGGGACTAAAAAGTGAACCTTTTTAATTGTTGTAGTGGCTTAAGATTTCCATTACTCTTTACTACTCTTTTCAAATTAAATGACGATTTGTTTGAATTCTGAGTAATCTAGCGAAGCTTTGAAAGGGAAAGTTAGAACCTTAGGAAGGTAGTCCTGGTAACTTAAGAGTAAAAGATAAAGTAAAATCCTTAAACATCTTTACAAAGCAATTCATTACCTGAAAATCCTAAGATATGTTTAATTGATTTCATTCCCAGAGAACTTCTGATTTGCACTTTTAATTACTTTATTTTTAATTCTTTTGCACAAAGATCTTTATTCTTGCTTGTTTAGATAAATAGGATCATTATTCTGAGTACTTGAGAACATGGTCCTTGTGGAGATGATATTTTTTATATTACGTGATAACCCCGTATGCTTGCGGAGTGTCATTCCTCTCCTTGCCTCTCCATAGACTCCATTTCCTTCTTAGGTTCCCTTGCAAGTTCTCTTGATTTTTTGAATTTAATTTTTCATGTTTCCCTCTCATGTAATTTTTGGCCAAGGCCTCATAAATTCATAATTAAGTTTTTAAAGTCAAGTCAAGTGGAGCAAAGCTTAAATCAAAGGAAGTTTCAAGATAAAAATCCAAATCCTCTAACAATCCCACATCACCTTGTGAGGGTATTGATGTATATTGTATGTTGGATTATATGTATTGTGAGCATTCATGATTATTGAGAAATTATGGAATTGAGCGACTCAGTGGTGATTGATATTAGGATGTTATGATATTGTGCCATCCAGTAGACATGCTATGAGGAGATGATTGCAATGGGGAAATTGTGATGTCACGAGGTTAGGAATGTGATGATTAATAAAATAACTAAAAGGGACCCGAGTTTAGGCACAAACAATACGTTAGAAATGGTATAAAATGCATTTTTGTGGGCAAATGGAAGAAATTGGTAAAACTATTTTGGAGGAGTATTTTGTGGCATGGGAGATGAATTTTGAGTATAAGAAAAACCCAAATAAGAAAAATTGATTGGGAGAATTTTTTGACGTGCGATTTATCCTTAAAACGTATTTTTACGAACGTTAGAAATGACAAACTTTGGTACTAAGCAACTTTTTGTGTAGGGGCTGTTTCTGGACAGAATCTATATTTAACTTTACTATATTTACTTGGTATTTTCAAAATTAAACACTTTTGACTTTGGAATCACCCAAATCGGAATTTTCTTGATAGAATACGACATAAATAATGTTTTGACAAAGAAATAAAAATTTACTACTTTGTATCTTTACTTTATAAAAAGAGGATTCTTTTGTGATCAATGTATATTTAGAAGAAGTACCTTATAATAATAAAATATTTTATTTAAGGATTTATGAAAAATTTTAGAAAGTAAAATTAATTTAATTTGTTCATCATAAGTAAATACAACGAAACGACCTTAGTAATTTAAAAATCAAGAAAAAATTATACCTTGTCCTTAATTTCCTCTTAAAAGAAAAGCTTAGATCTTATTAAGTTTATATTTCAAGAAACATAATTTAAATTATGTTATTCCTTTTACTTAGATATCTATTATAAACTTATAAATAAACTAAATATTTTTATGCTAGAGAATTTCCACATAAGATTCGTTTAGGAAATAACCTTGACATTTCTAATGAAAATAATTGGGTAATATTGAAACTTTAACCTTAATACCTTCTAAACAAAAAGTTTTATATCTTAGATAACTTACACGCTTTGAGGACAAATACACTATGTGAGTTAGGTTCCGTCTAGAACTTGGGCACCCTAGTAATAAGACAAACACATGACATTTTGCATTTGGAGTTGAGGAGGGATTTTAGGATAATCCCCTAGAGCATACAGTGATGGGTACACTGAAGAATTTGCTGCGCCTCGATACCCGAAGGTAGTCTAGGGAGTATTATTGGAGGTGAGAATTCCAAGTGGCATCGGATTCGCACCTGTCGCCAGATAGCTCGTGGCAAACTCTGGTATACTTTGATAAGAGGTGGGATTTTCTATGAACGTGGAGTGTCTATTCCGTTGAGTTATGTGTTTGGCCATTATGATGATCGGACTGTGAGTCCTTACCCATTTGTGAAAACCAGAACGAGAAGAGCTTCGGTCGCTCTAGTTGGGCAGGGGAGATAAGGGTGGCTCGTCGTGCACATGATTATTGGTATATGAGATTGATTAGTGGAAGTTGGGCCTCATTGCATATTGGTAATAAATTATGGCTTACAATAATTGAACCTAACTCATGCATAACATGCCATTATTATATGACTAACCCTCTGATTGTCAGCAATCTTTGTGTAGCCTTGTATGTTTATTCTAGGGTATGTTGTGTGTAATCTTTTCTATAGTTTTAAAATATTAAGCCACCCTTGTAGGTATATGTTATGGGTTGAGAGCTTTGTACTCACCCATTTTGTTGTTGTGTGTTGTCTTCCCTTCCTGTGATCATCAGCTGAAGGTCAAGGCAAACATGGGCAGGACTTGGACTACCTGTAGTAGAGGATGCCAGTTTGGAAGCGACGACCATGTATATTTTCTATTTGTGTCAAGATCGTTGTAGACTCGACGTTTCATTTTGTTGTTATTTTGTAGTAACTGTTGGGAGCTTGTGAGCCCCGTACTCTTTTAAGTACTCTCATGTTAAAAGAATTGATCTATGTAATATATTTATTTTAAATCGTGTGGTGATGATCACTAATAAACAAAATACTCCTACTTTTAATGACTCCTTAATTAAGTAGGACGTTCCAGTATGGGAATTTGTCCTAGTTAATCAAGGGTGTCACATTAGTCATGAATTCAGACTTGATTCTAACAATCTCCCTCTATTTGTTGATAACAAACATCAAGTCTTTAAGATAAAATGAGATCTATATTCAAAGAAATGAAGCATTGAAGAAAATTTTTTCTAAATATCATACATTTATAGAATGATTAAGTTTTTCACATATAACAGACTTTAATTGTAACAGTAAATATCTAAAGAGATGTGTATGTAAACTAAATAGATTATTATTCATAAACATAACAAGTTTACATAGAGATTGCAAAGAAGAAAAACAATATACAGACTACATAATATTTTTCCCTTAACTACTTAGACATTTATTTACTCTTAGACACTTATTCTCCCCTTTCTGTAATCAACAATAGGAGGGACATCATTAAGACTAAGCAGTCTTAAAAGTGTATTTGTATGTTGAAACAGGTTTTGATAAATGACAAACAATTAAAGGATCAAGATATCTAAAGGATGTTGTACAAGCAATTAATCAAAAATCATCACGAATTATTCGGGACAAGAAATAATTATTCAAGTACCAAGGAATCAAGAACCATCCAAAACGCATGAAAATATATCAAAAATGCAAAGAAACAGGTCCAGGATTGCAACAAATCGATTCACACCCATTGAAAAGCTCTAGGAATCGATTCACAAGAAGAGGAATCAATTCACAGCATCAAGGAATCGATTCACCACTACAGGAATCGATTCATCATGGTGAAATGCCTTAAGGAATCGATTCAATGACCTCAATAATCGATTCATGCTCAAAATTGCCTCAAGGAATCGATTCAAAGACTTTAGGAATCGATTCATGCTCAAAATTGCCTCAAGGAATCGATTCAAAGACTTTAGGAATCGATTCAAAGACTTTAGGAATCGATTCAAGGACTGCAGGAATCGATTCATGCTATTGGGAATCAATTCCCCTTGCCAGGAATCGATTCATGTGATGTTTTTAGTGTAAAAATGACCTAGAAGAATCGATTCATAGCTGGAATCATGCGCTGAATCATGGAAATTATCAGTATGCATTTTCAGAAACTCAACTCCGCTGATTCCTCTCTCGAGACTCTCTAATTGAAACGGCTTTGCATTTATTGAGGCAGACAATTGCACTTCTCAAGTCAGGAAACATGGATCGCTGGTAAATTAAGTCTTCCAATGCATTGATTAAGGAAACCGGTTGCAATTAAGTTTTGGTAGCATGTACCTTCCTTTGCCTATAAATAGAAAGGAAACTGAAGAGGCAGAACACACCACACAGACAGCAAACGCATTCCTTGCTTTCTCCTTTGTTCTCTCTTAATTCCTTGTCTATTAACTCTCTGACTTATTTTTCCTTGCAACTATTTTTGAAAGTTATATTGTGAGAAAAATATTTTCTTGAGTGTTAAAATTTGCACATTCTCTTAAAAGAAAATATTTCTCAAGTGCTTAAATTTGTATATCCACTCTATTGAGAGAGTCACACATGTAAAATCATATTCACAAATTCTGAGAAATTTTGGGTTGGGATTCAACCTTGTAATTGAGAGATTGTGAGATTGGGTTGGTTACCCTTTTGCTTGTGAGGATTAAGTTCTTAAGTGTGGGACACTAAGAAGCTGTAATTACTTAAAGCGTGTATCTCAAATTCTCAATAGTGGAAATCCTCTAAGTGGGTTACTTGGAGGCGAGACGTACACCAGTGTGGTGGAACTCGTATATATCGGTTTGCAAATCTTTTTTTCCCTAATCTATTTAAATTTGTGCATTTAAATTGCTTGCTTAATTTGTTACGTTTAATAACTTTGTTATTTAAACTTCTTTATTATTATTTAGGATTAAGTTTATCATCTTCTCTATATATATTTGTCAAAGAACCAATTTCACAAGCATTTCAAGAAAAAATTTTAATACTCAATTCACCCCTCCTCTTGAGTAATTGAGGCCACTTGGTTAACAAGTGATATCAGAGCTTGACTCTTGGTAAATTAAGCTTAACAGCTTCAAGAGAACGAATGGCCTTAAATTCTTTAAACCTTTTTCCTGAGGGTGGAGCTATAAACCGACCTCCTGCTTTTAATGGGGAAGGATATGCTTTTTGGAAAGAAAGAATGAAAATTTTTGTTCAATCAATTGATCTAAGAGTTTAGAATGCTATTGAAAATGGTCCTTTCATACCTATGCATATTGTTGATGGTAAACAAATAGAAAAACCCATGGATGATTGGACTAGTGATGAAGAAAAGAAAGTACAATATAATTATAAAGCCAAGAATCTAATCACTCTAGCCTTAGGTCCCGATGAATTTTTTAGAGTAGTAACCTGTAAATTTGCCAAAGAAATGTGGGATACTCTTCAAATTACTCATGAAGGAACTAGCGATGTTAAGGATTCTAAAATTAGTACTTTAACTAGCCAATATGAAAGCTTTAGAATGAATTCCGGTGAAACCATCTTAGAACTTCAAAAAAGGTTTACCTTGATTATTAATCATCTTATTACTCTTGGAAAATCTTACACTAACAAAGAGCTTATCCATAAAGTTCTAAAAAGTCTTACCAGGGAATGGCAACCTCTTGTCACCGCTATCAAACAATTGCCAAACATAAATGATATGTCTCTTGCCACATTATTCGGTAAGCTTCAAGAGCAAGAACAAGAATTAAAAGACTTGAAAATGATGGAGGAAGAAGAAAAGTCTTCCAAGAAAAAGGGGCTAGCTCTTAAGGCCACCTCTATTGAAGAAAACAAATCTGAAAGTGATCAAGAAGAAGATGATGATGAGTTAGGCCTATTTGTGAGGCGTTTTGGAAGGCTCATGAGAAACAAAAGATTCCAAAAGGGCTTCACTTCTAAAGGTAAGAAATTCGTTTCCAAAGATAATAATTCCTTACCAACTTGTTTTGAATGTGGAAAGGAAGGACATTTCAAGGCGGACTGTCCAAATCTTAAGAAGAAAAACAAGGATCAAAAAGGAAAAAGGAGAGCATACATAGCATGGGATGACAACAAGGTGAGTAGCTCGGATGAATCCGAAAATGAAGAAGCAAACCTCTGTCTCATGGCCAACCATCAAGAAGAAGATGATGAGGTAAACCTCCATGATTTAGATAAAGATGAATTGCTTGATGCGTTTGATGAATTGTATGAAATTTGTTAAACTTTCTAGTAAGTATAAATTATCCAGAAAAACCATAGAAACTCTTGAAACACATCTTATCGAATAGGTAAAAGAAAATGAGATTTTGAAAATGAGTAGTAAATGTTCAAGCATGCTCTAAAACCAAACCTTGTGAATTTATTAAGAAATGTGACATTCTAGAAACTAAGGTTTTAGACTTGAGTAAAACCTTAGAAAAATTTACAAATGGTAGAGATAACTTAAATGTTTTGCTTGGAAAACAATGGTGTATGTTTGATAAAATAGGACTAGGTTTCAATGCCTATAAGAAATAAAAAAATTATAAAAACTTCTTTATACCACCTAGTAAAACTGTATCACCTTTCATGAAATGCAATTATTGTGGTTAAAGGACATAGTGCATCTAATTGTAATGTTAGAAAACTAGGGCCAAAGGTTGTGAGAAAAGTATGGGTTCCTAAAGGAACATTACCACAAACTAACCTACAAGTACCCAACATAAAATGGGTACCAAGTCCTCTAACTTGACATGTTTTGTAGGTATGCTTTAAAGCGAGTAACACCCATTGGTATTTGGATAGTGGGTGTTCAAAACACATAACGGGAGATAAAAGTAAGTTCATATCATTTAGTCCATGAAATAAAAGGTTCGTTACATATGGAGACAACACAAAGGGAAGAATTCTAGGAATCGAAAACGTTGGTAAAAACTCTTCCACCTCTATAAATGATGTCTTATATGTTGAAGGACTTAAACATAACTTGCTTAGCATTAGTCAATTGTGTGATAAGGGCTATAAATTTGTTTTTGAATCAAACGGTTGCATAATTGAAAATAAGCTAAACAAGGAAATAAAATTCATTGGTCAAAAAGTAGATAACATTTATATGATTAATCTAGATTGTCTTTCTTTAAATGATGTGCAATGCTTCATAACTAAAAAGGATGAATCATGGCTATGGCATAGAAGAATTACTCATATTCATGTAGACCATTTAAACAAACTTGTTTCAAAAGATTTAATTATCGGTTTACCAAAATTAAAATTTGAAAATAAATTTTGTGACTCTTGTCAAAAGGGAAAACAAGTAAAGGCTTCTTTTCAAGCAAAAAATATTGTTTCAATAACAAGACCTTTACAACTTTTACATATGGATTTATTTGGACCTTCAAAAATCAAAAGTTTTGGTGGAAATTATTATGGTCTCGTGATTATGGATGATTACTCTAGATATACATGGACATTATTTCTTACTCACAAAAATGAAGCATATCAAGCATTTAAGAAACTTGCTAAGATTATTCAAAATGAACAAAATTCAAAAATAGCATCCATTCGAACTGATCATGGGGGAGAATTCAAAAACCAATACTTTGAAAAATTTTGTGAAAAATTTAGCATTGAACATAATCTTTTGGTTCCAAGAACTCCACAAAAAAATGGCTTAGTTAAAAGGAAAAATCGATCTTTAGCGGAGCTCGCAAGAACTATGTTGAATGAAAGTAATATTGCGAAACATTTTTGGGCCGATGCAGTAAATACTGCTTGCCATGTTATGAATCGATGTTTGATAAGGCCTATATTAAAGAAAACCCTCTATGAGCTTTATAAAGGAAGAAAACCAAATATTTCTTATTTCCACGTATTTGGATGCAAATGTTTTGT